>CM065297.1:40418202-41846702 GCA_032871835.1 Dipteronia dyeriana
AGTCATAAGGGATAGAAAGACTAGAACGATTGCATTATCCCAAGCTTCATACATAGATAAAATCTTGTCTAGGTTTTCCATGCAAGATTCCAAGAAAGGTATGTTACCTTTCAGACATGGAATCAAACTTTCTAAGAAACAAGTTCCTAAGAATGAGCATGAAGAGCAATTCATGAGTAGGGTTCCATATGCCTCGGCAGTTGGAAGTCTTATGTATGCAATGCTCTGCACTAGTCTAGATATTTGTTTTGTTGTTAGCATAGTTAGCAGATTTCAATCGAAACCTGGTCCTGATCACTGTACAACAGTCAAGCATATTTTCAAATATCTCAAGAGAATGAGATATTATATGCTTGTATACTCTAGAGGGGATATAATTCCCATTGGGTATATAGATTTCGATTTCCTATCAGATTCTGACTTTATGAGATCAACATCAGAATCTGTGTTTACTATTGGAGGATGGGCAGTCATATGGAGGAGTATCAAGCAATCTTGTATTCCTAATTCCACCATGGAAGCTGAGTATGTTGCCGCACGTGAAACTGCTAAAGAGGTTGTCTAGCTAAGCCAATTTTTGATTGATTCAAAAGTAGTTCCTGATGCGAATAAGCAGATCATTATTTATTGTGACAATAAATAATTATCAATGGCTAATTCGAAAGAACCAAGAATTCATAAGAGAGGGAAACACATTGAAAGAAAGTATCCTCTTCTGAGGGAAATTATGCGTATGAGTGACGTGATGATTACCAAGATCACGTCAGCAGAAAATCTAGTGGATCCCTTTACAAAGGCTCTTCCACAAAAGAGTTTTGATGGGCATCTAGAGAACTTAAGGATGTGAGATATGATACACTTTCTATAGAGCAAGTGGGTGATTGTTAGGATTACGCTCAATAGCAAGAGTGTAATAATGTGTTTGACAATCTTTTCATAATAACAAAAGTGATTTCTAGTTTAACAAGTGTTAAAGCATTTACAGTTTAATTATTATAATTGTCAAAAGTAAATAATCATAAGATCAAAAAAATATGAGAAAAGAAGAATTGTTCATGAATCTGGATATGTATGAGGTAGACACAATTCTTTTGTTAGTTCTGAACAATATTCACAACTTAAGATAGAGGTTGGGTACCTTTATCTTGTTAAAATTATAGATTCTTTTGCTAGCATTTGAGTAGGATCAAATACGTTATGATGAGTCTAAAATCATCAAGGTATGGTGTCTTTGGGCAAAAGAATCTAGTGCACTAGGTGCACTGAGCAGGATCACAGTAAAATACTTTATCCAAAACCGTCAATGAATAAAAGTTTTCACTTGAAGACAATCGGAGAGTCTATCTCAATCCTAAGATAAATGATGGACTTATGGTTGCAAGTATTATCATTTGAGCTATCAATGAGCATGATTATATAGCATAGTCTATCCTCGATAGTTTGGTGGTATTCATTTGTTAAGCAATAGAGGACTACATTTATAGATATGAACATCGTGGCTACATTTATTAAATGAGAGTACAATATCATCATATGGATATTTTTAGGTATTGGATATTAAATCTTAACATCAAGTTTTCAATAGTGACTATTGAAATATGGCTTCTGGACAAGTCAAAATATCCATGTTCAAAATGTGTTCATATGAGTAAATATGATAACTTTGAGAGCTATAGGCCGTCTATGAGCTCTTGGCGATTACTCATAATCTTCACGAGGATACATTTTCTCCATTAAGATTGTCTAGGGTACGAATGAGCAAAAATTAACTTAATATATGTTTATTTAAGAGTTCAATTTTAGTTCTTTAGTGGAATGAACTAAAATTAATAGATCGGACCTAAGTGAATCATTTGTTGATTGTGATTAGGATATTTCTATTGGAGCTTAAATTTAGATTGCTCTCCAAGATCCCCAATCCACACAAACTTGTATGGATCACTTGATATATTCTACTGGACCAATATATGGGTCCATATAGAATCGTGTTAAGGCATGTGGCTTGTTTCTTTTAGTAAGAATGAGTCTAGTTCACATGTGGACTTTTTATTTAGGTCCAATGCATTTAATAAAATAAGTAAAATAATATATATGCCCATATGTGGTCTTGGGCGGCAAGGCTATATAAAGTAGCTTATTATATTGTTTTTTATTTTATTATTTAATTAAATGGAAATTAAGTAATTTGGTAATTAATTAATTATTTAATTAAAAGTTAAAATCTTTTTCCTAATAGAAGAATGTCTCCTAATATTATACTGTTGTTGGTAGTATAATTAATATTAAAGACTGTATTTGATAAGTAGATAAATAAAAATGAATTATTTATGTAGTCAAATTAGGAAGTCTTTAATATGATCACAAATACACAAATGGGTTGGATTATGTGTCTGGGTGTAGAAAAAAAATTCTTTTTTGAAAAGGATTCTTGGTTACCAAATAAACCCACCTAAGGAAAGGATTCTTGCACACTAAGTAAATCATTCTTAGGAGAGGATTCGATCTCCTATATATACCACCTATTAAATTCGACCAAGCCCCAATTTGTGGTGTGAGAAGTTGTTTTTTATTTGTTTTTTATTGTTATAAAAAAGACTTCGTCCAACTCATTGTATGAAGAATTCGGCCAAGCATAGATAAAAGAGGGAACATTTTTGTTTTCGATAGTACACTAGTATCCTTTCCATCAAACGTGTTTTGTGTACAACATCGAATCAAGGTTAACGTGAGTTTCAATCAAATTGATTGATAATTCGCAAGTGACCGGACGTTCTTGGTTTTTCTCTTAGAGGATTATTATGACTAACAAAGAAGAATATTTTGTTTGTTTCCATCCTCAGATATACAATTTAAAGAAAGGGAGCCCACACTTCTAGGTGATTCACGTTCGTGATTGGATTGGAAGATCTTACGGATTCAATTCAACGCCAGTTCAATCGTCATTGAAAAAAAAAGGTACGACACTTTTAATATACATCAATTAATCTAGGGTTAAGGTTATTTCTTTTAAAGGGAAAAATTTTAAATATACTAAACCCTAATTTTTTACGCTTCCGTTGTGCTATTTTCCCTACAGTGAAGGCTTGTTAAGCTAGAAGTTAAATTACTCGCATTATGTTATAGAGTAAGTTAAATAGTAATTACACATGTATGCTTTACAAGTACAATAGGATTTAAGTAAATTTGTTTACCTTTTAGAGTTTGGCTTAAAGGGAAAACTTTAGTAGTATTTTGAGTACTAAAATATAGTATGTATGGTATTAAGTTTTATAGTACTTATAAGAAGCGCCAAAATTAGTGGCAGCATCCAATAATGATATAAAACATGATACATCGACTTAACAATCTGATCTCTTATGATAGTTGTAATATACAAAATTAATATGACACGTTTTGATTGCGTCATTATGGTAGTAGAAGATGATCGCTTAGAGGTGGCTTAGGATTTCTAGCCAATTTTGAATGAAAGACTCCAACTTGTACAAAACTTTTAGTTTTAAGCATATTAGTGGAAATAGTTATTTCCAAAAGGAGAAGAGATTCTAGTCATAACCACTTAATCTTAGATTAGAATATACAAGAAGTTGAGGGATAACGAATTGAGGAAGGACAAAAATAAAATAGCTTGTTGCCGTTGTGACAAGTTGGGTCGTTTTCACTCGTAAATACGTTGAGTCGAAAGGAGTAAAACCAAAACTTAAGAATTTGTTAAGTTATGCTTAAGTTTCTAAATTCTTAAGTTTCTGGTTAGGTATTTTCTTTTTGAATCTAGTCTTTTATGGATAGCAGATAAGCAAAGATATACCATCCAACGGGAAACTGTAATGCACACTTTGAGTAAAGTTAGATTATTAGAGACAAGATGTATATGTGTTAGAACAATTTTTGGAGTTTAGTACCTACAAACTGGGTTTGCATGGTAGCCTACATTTGTAGTCCATGATGTTCTAATATACACTTGAGATCTAACTGGTTTTAGTGTCTGCGGTTATCCTCATTGATTCGCGTTATCGTTAATGATCATGATGGTTGTATGAATATTAAGGTTAATAACCAAATTTTGCAAGGGACCAAAGATAAATTTCCCACTCTCCTAGCCCGGGTCCAAGCTAGAGATTACCCACCATGGAACCCTATGCCTTGGGATCGAGCTTTGGCGCCACCCCAAAGAAGTGAAGAAATGTCACCGAGCTCAGGAAACATCAATGGTGAAGCCCGACACAAATGAATCGAGCTCCTTAAACCAAATCTAGAACTCAGGGGAAGCCCGACATATGGCGATCAAGGCTTCCAAAGGTCAAAACTACCTTGTAACCTCCCCAAAAGCCTGCCATCCTCTCCAGACTTAAGTGAGAACCTATTGAGCAATGGACCCACATCTCTGAATTGCTTCATCTAGCCGAAGAAAGATTCAGACCTATCTAGACAGGTAGCATAAAGCTCACCAAAGCCCCGTTGCCACCAAAGGGTGCCCACTGGGTCATCCCAAGCTCCTATGGACTTGGAAAGGTCAGACCAAACACCTAGTACCAAAACTATGGCACGGATTTACCTCATCGTACAAAACAGTGAACACTATACTCGAATACCTCCATGAAGAATCACACCATGAAGGCGCACATGATCATATCCACACCGAATAAACATTAAATTGCTACGTACGTGCAGGGCAAGAGATTGAGTCCAAAGAGGAAACAAACTTATCTCCAACAAAGATATTCTTAACTCCATCATTAATCCAAAGTCAATGACTTTTAAATAAAATATCTCGCTCGATAATGAGGGAACGAATTCAGAGAATCATGGCGGAATATTCATGAAGTTTAACCTACTTGAACCATGTATAAAAACACCCAATCAAGATTAAAAAAAAAGCATGAATAAACATAAAAGACCAAAGAAAAAAGCATATGAAAAGAGAGGTTCGACTTCGGCCTAAATTCTATGATCAGAATACAACCGTCGTTATTTTCCACTTCTCAACAGGCACGTGGTTGCCACCCCATTGTACCCCGGTGAGATTGAGTATATTTGAGATGTTTTTGTACGATATTTATGATTAATAACATAGCCATATTATTGTTCCTTTCCTCATTTTAACATTTGTTTTAAACACTAACCTTTACTCAAGCAATCTAGGTACCAAAGGTACTGAACCCCGACCGCCACCTCCGTGATAGTGGTCTCGAGGGTGTGAATTGGAATTTCTCATACGAACAAAATTTTCGTTAACATTTTATGGTCCCGTCAGTGGGAACCCCATACCATATTTTTACATTTACAAATTTATTGTTTTGCAGCGATTATGAGGCTTTGCTCATCGGAAGGACAGCCCAAAACCTCGAGACATCAGTCTACCCCCTCGACCAAGAAAGGGCAGAAGAAGAGAAAGAAATCCAAGCATCACAAGCCAGCCTCATATCAGCTAGATATGGAGCGGGCTCTAACCGCTAATGCAATGAACCAAGCTATTATCAACCAGCATGTTGTGGCCATCATAGAGAATGTCCGCCTACATCTGGCTACAGAAGGAATTGCATCTGAATAGGCAGATCATGGTACCCAAGGAGAGGTGTGTAGACCCGCTGCCAGACAACCTGCATTCGATCGGCTAGGACCTTTTCCATCGGTCCCTGGCCATGATAGGACAGGACCCACAACTTCTATCCGAGACAGGCTAGGGCCCATGCCTTTAGTCCTAGATAGGTCGACCTACTATTAACCCAAGAAGGTCAAGTCAGCAGCTGACACTCCGTCGAGGGCACCTCGTAGCCCCCTCGACCGGTGAAGCTTGTGGTAGCCAGCAAACTGTGCAAGTAGAGCCCGCCCCTGAAGATGACAAAGTGGAAGTATCCAACTCATTGAGGGGATCTGATAATGAGAGCTCCGAGGTTAACTCTAAGAAGCACGTAAATAAGCGCCTAAGGGATCAGCTGGCTGGAATATAGAAGGTGATCTAACAATTAAAAAGTGGGAAAGGTAAGGAGGTCAAGAAATACCCCTTGAGTAAGATGAACACTCTCTTTACCAGAAGAATAAGGGAGGCGGAGCTCCCACCAAAGTTTAAGATGCCATCAGACAAGTTCTCTAGCATGGAGGACCCTTTGAGTCACTTAGAGAGCTTCGTCCAATAGTTGGTGGTCCAGAACACAATTAGGGTCGCCATGTGTCGGATGTTCCCTACCACTATGACAGACAATGCTAAGACCTTGTTAAGAAAGTTACCTGCTAGAAGTGTGGACTCTTTCATGAAGCTAACAATGGATTTCTGGTCACCATTCCAAGGTGTCAAACCCAGATCAAAGGATACCATCCATCTGCAATACGTGATTCAAGAAAGAGGAGAAACCCTTTGGGCTTATATTGAGCGGTTCCATAATGAGGTTACTCAATTGGGAGTCTTCACTGAGAAGGAGTCCCTAGGCAACTTTCATAGAAATCTGTGGGCAGGAAAGTTATTCCTATTATTCACCAAGCATGCTCAATAAACCTATCAAGAAGCATACAATCGGGCTCTAGAGCAGATAGAGACCGAGGAACAAGAAACAGTCATGTGTGAATGACAACATGAGAGCGGTTAGGCGTAAAAAGAAGGGCTCACCTAGGCCGGCAGTGTTTTGAGGATTCAGAACAAACCCTCTTACAGGTCGACATACCATCCTCCCTCGTTTTAACTTAAAGGGATCGATTTTTAGTAAAGAAAACTCATCCTCAGGCTTCCTTTTCTCCAATGGAGGTAGCTCCTACAATTAGGGATGAGAGAGGGTTCGACGATTATACCCCAATATATGCATCCCAGGAAACAATCTACCTCGCCATTAGAGATGAAGGGTTTCTGAGGTAGCTGAGACCAACGAAGTGCCAGCCGATTCCAAAAACCGGTATAGGTACTGTGACATCCATGAAGAGATCTGGCATAGCACACTAGAGTGTTACAGTTTACGTAACCAGTTGGAGGCTCTGTTAAGAGGAGGATGCATGGTAGAGTTCTTACAACAAGTCAGAGACAACATCCAGATAGAGAAGGGGGTATAAGTAGAGATCCGGAAAGATGAGGAGAAGAGAAGAGAAGAGGTAAATTGAAGGATTTGATGTAGCAAATTCAAGTCATCCATACTAACAGTAGAGGTCCAACCTTGGCTTGATCCTCCAACAATGCTTAAAGAACCACGCGAGGAAGATTCCCCACGTGGAGAAAGGTCGAAGCATTTTCAAGCTGGAACAGAGTATTCCAGACACTTCTTAGTCAGGTCAGATTATCTTATCTAAGGTGGAAGCCTACAGCATTGCACAGCCCTACGACGATTTGTTTATGGTCATAGTACAGATCGCTAACTGTGAGGTATATCGTGTGCTTATCTATTCATGCAGCAGTATGGATGTCCTCTTTAAACATACTTTAGAAAAACTTAACCTGAAGAAGTGGTACTATAATAGTTGCACAACTCTTTTGTATGGTTTCACAGGCAACTCTGTCATGCCAGTGGGATCGAAGATACTCCCCGTGATCATAAGAACCGCACCCTTCCAACAAATTATAATGAAAAACTTTATCGTAGTTGACCTTCCAATGGCCTACAATGCAATACTAGGAATACCATTTCTATCAGCCATCAAGGGAGCCTTTTCAGTCTACCATAACACCTTAAAGTTTCTAGTCGGGAACCAAGTAGGCAAGGTGTATGGTGACTAGCTAGCTGCTAGAAAATGTTATGTGTTTTCTTCTAACCCGATAGTACTGGCAAGACAATTCTCACAAGTGTCAACAATACAAAACCGGGAAGTATCAAGGATGAACCAGGAGGATTTAGAGCCTACAGATCATCCAAAAAGTTATTCCTATAAAATGGATGAAAAAGAGCAAGAAAAGGTGACTCGACCAAAGTGGTGAAGGTCGGGGCTGCACTCGAAGCTATGTTAAAAGAGGGATTGATCAAGTTGCTCTAGGAGTTGAACGACATTTTTGCATGGAGCCATGATGAGATGCTAGGGATCCTTTTGTCTTGGGCATCCCACAGGTTGGCGATCGATCCTGACATCAAACCTATCAAACAAAAGAGGCGACATTACAATATGGAGAGGAATGTGGTAATCTAGAAGAAGGTTGACAAGTTGATCAAGGACGGTTTCATTAAGGAAGCCCGATATCATGACTGGCTCGCTGTCATGGTAATGGCCAGTAAGGTAAATAGAAAACGGTGAATGTGTATCGACTACACGGATCTCAATCCGGCATGCCCGAAGGATAGTTTTCCTCTCCCAAAAATCGATCAACTGGCTGAATCCACAACAGGGAACAAGCTCTTGAGCTTTATGGACGTATTCTCGGGGTATAACCGGATCATGATGTACCCCGCTCACCAGGACAAGACCAGCTTTATCACCGGGCAAGGTCTATACTTCTACAAGGTGATGTCGTTTCGGCTTTAGAATGCAGGAGCTATATACTAGCGGCTGGTCAATCGACGGTTCGACCCTGAAATTAGAAGGTCGATGGAAGTATACATCGATAATTCTAGTTGACAATTGGTCAAATTAGGAAGTTTTAATTTAGTCATGATTTAATTAAATAATTTGTTATTGAATAAATACACTATTTGAGTTAGATTAGGAGTCTTGGTGTACAAAAGAATTCTTCTTTAAAATGGATTCTTTGTCACCAAGCAAATCCTCCTAAGGAAAGGATTCTTGCCCACCAAGTAAATCCTTCTCAGGAGAGGATTTGGTCTACTGTATATATTACCTATTAATTTCGGCCAAGGCAATAATTTTACTAGAAAATTCGGCCAAGGCTAGGTTTTATTCAAGAAGAAAATTTGGCCATGGCTATGGTTCGGCCAAGAGAGAATTTTTAGCGTAGAGAATTTAGTTCTTGCTCTAGATAAATTCGCCCAACTTAAAAGATTGGTGTGTGAAAATTTAGCAAAGAGGAAGATGATGAAAGAACGGTTTGTATTCGATAGTGCACTATTCGGCCAAGAGAGATTTTTTAGTGTAGAGAATTTGGTTCTTGCTTTAGATAAATTCGTCCAACTTAAAAGATTGGCGCGTGAAAATTTAGCAAAGAGGAAAAGGAAGAAAGAACGTTTTGTATTCCATAGTGCACTAGTAGCCTTTACATCGAATCTAGGTCACGCGAGTTTCAATCAAATTGATTGATAATTAACAAACGACCTAATGTTCTTTGTTTTTATTCTTGGAGGATTATTATGACTAGCAAAGAGAGAGAGAGAGTTTGTTTGTTTCCATCTTCAGGTATACAATTTAAAGAAAGGGTGCCCACATTCCTAGTTGATTCACATTCGTGATTGGATTGGAAGATCTTACGGATTCAATTCGACGCTTGTTCAATCGTCATGAGAAAGAGGTACAATACTTTTAATATACGTCATTTAATCTAGGGTTAAGGTTTTTTCTATTAAATGGAGTAATTTTAAATATATCAAACCTTTATTTTACGCTTCCGCCACGTTTTAATCCCTATAGGAAAGACCAGGTAACCGTTGCTTCCCGTATGTAATACTCAATGTTCATCAATTAATTTCATTAACAAGATTCAATCCAAATTTTGGGTTCATTCTTATCTTAATTATGATATTACCATTCCAAAGGTTTAATCACATGTTCTCAATCACTACTCACCCTTTTGCCATGTCATGAGCACTAACCAAAAACCCTTTAATGTGCAAGAACTTGTGAACCAGAATTTTCTCACATAGGCTTTGGTTGAAAGTAAATTATATTCCTTCAATTGAAAAGGTAATTAAGACCACCTTAGGCTTATAACGTCAATTTATAAATTATCAAAAACCCTATACAAGCTTCAATGAATTTCCATAAATTGAAACAAATCAAGAATCAAGATATAGAATGATTGGACAAATCTAAACTTGTATTGATGAATAAATAATGAATTTTTATCATGACAAGAGCATCACATTGGTTCACATGGATTCCTAAGTATGAATTTAGTTACATATCATAGAGATAAAGAGATAAGAGATTGAATAGAGAAGACTCGAAATGATCATGAAAGAGCTCCTCGAATTCTTCTTGTTGATTGCAAGACTCCATATGATCTAGTGTTAATCTTCTTCTTCTACTCTCTCTACAATAGATTGATGGTGTAAGGACCTCAATTTATTATTGGCTCATTCCTTGAAAAACCATTTTGGGGTTTTAATTTGTAAGGGTAGACTAGGCCTTCAATGTGAATGATCAAGCTTTAAAGGCACTCTCATGTCAATAAAAACAAGAAGAACTTAAAGGTAGTTCACTTGTGCTTAACCTTCTTTGAAGAGATCTTAGTTGCACACACACACACACTCTATTCTCATGCAAGTTTATTCATCGTGCAGTGTGTATTATTTATTGATGTATGCATATCTTTCTTGTCTCTTCGTTGCTTGCTTGGTGTGTCTTTTTGTCTTGATTGAATCCTTTAAAAATCCCTTGAAAAATCATGTTGGGATGAAACTTTTGCATTTGTCATGGGACACTTCGTCAAACATCTCGAAAACTTCTTTCCAGAAGTTATCACGGAATATCCCTTCGCCGTCCCTTCGCCGTCCCTCCCCTAATCCCTCATACGAACCTCTTTCCACTCGATTTCATGAGACACCTTTTCGTTGCCTCTCCCGTGAACTTCCTATTAAAAGTTTTCGCAGGACATGTCTTTGTTGTTTCTCCCACGACAGACGTCTTTTTGGTGCTTTTTTGTCTTTTCCATTGCAACTCATTTTTCTCACTTTATATTCATCATCTTCTTTCCCATTCATACCTGGAGAGCTCTAAAATTCATATCCTTAGTGAGAGAAAGTGACTCTAAGAGAGAGAAAGCTTCAAGCTATGTGTTTGGACCCCAAACCATCTTCATCTTGCATCACAAGCATCATTCAAAGTAGAGTTTTCACTAATTGGTAAGTAGAACTATCATTCTTTCTCATTTATTGTTCTACCTTATCAATACATGTCATTTATTGCTTAGGTTAGTAAATCTTCATATTTATTCTATATCAATTGAAGTTATGACATATTTGTGGTTATATTGTGATAGCTAGCATTTTGGCCATATTTTCCATCTGGCTAAGTCTCTATGTATTGAATTTAGACTTTGTTGTCTAGGACTAATTGATTGCATTGTTGTCCCTTCCATTATATGACACATTAGGTTGATATGGCCTTATTTGATAATTAGGTTGTTAGATTTCCATCTTTACACATAATTAAACATTTAATTTTTTGCCTAGCATTAGTTGCATTTAGAATATTTCACATATTCACATTGGCTATTTTTTGATCTCTTTTTAAGAGTTAAGACGTGCGACTACAAGGTGTAGTGAACAAGCAAATGAAGTCTTGCAACCTAGGTGTGGTTGGCAAGCTTCGATCAAGAATCACTATAAACGCCTGCGGGTAGTAGTGGTGGGTTAGTAACCTTAAAGTGTGACTAGGTTGGCAAGCTTCGATCAAGAATCACTATAAACGCCTGTGGGTAGTAGTGGTGGGTTAGTAACCTTGAAGTGTGACTAGGTGGTCAACATAGGTTGTAAATATTATTACAATAGTGGATTCGAGGATCGTAAGTGGCTAGGTGGTTAGCCCATGGTTTTTCCCTTGTTGAAGTGTTAACATAGAAAAATCAAGTATTGTTTATATTTCTACACTTTATGCTTGACTTTGTATGTTTGTTTACTAGGGTGATTCTTAATATTGACTAATCAAGAAAAATTGATAATTGACTTGATTAAAACCTATTCAACCCCCTCTAGGTTAATTAGACATACACATTAGGGTTATTTTCAAATGAACTTTGAAGCGATGTGTGATGAATGATTAATAGGAGACACCCCCTTGGTGACTTGGGACCTGCCTTGGATGGTTCACCCCGAAATTAGGATTCAAAGGGTTCTATAAAAGTTTTAGATTTTAAGCCAAGTCCTTAACCAATATGGAAATTGAATCCCATGAGAATACTAGACTTTTTTTCTAAGATTTTATTTCTTTCTTAATCAATTAAAATTGATTACTTATTAATGTAAGATAAGGACTGTGTGTCCTCTTGCTGTCCAAGACTCCCACACACATCCCAGAAGGTTTATTTCCCATTTCGACAACTTGCAAAGCGATTCCTGTCACTATTTATAGAATTTTCTCTGATCTTACTTTCGGGAAAACAAAAACGGGCATATATCCTACTCAAAATTTAGATCGAAAAATCATAAACAACACCAGAAAATAGACACTAAAGGTGTTCCAAAATAGGTGGCACACAACCCAGTTTAATCAGAAGAGAAATATGGGCCTTGCAACTTAGTTGTTCGTACAATTATGAAATTTTTCTTTCTATGATTTTTGCTATGATACGTGCGCCACGTCTTATTCTGAATTCATCGAGGTTGGGACCGTGGTTCACACTTCAAGGCCTGGGTCACGGTTTATGCTACGGTCTCGTCCAATTTTGCTCATATTCTCCATCTTTCAACTTCTTTTCAAAATAAGATCCAACACTGTTTTATGGAATGTGATTTACACATGCAAAAAAAAATACAAATTTCACTTGAGAACAAAGCACAAATAAAAGGAAATTAGGGCCTAAAACATGTATATAAATGGACTGGTCACTTCATGTATTTCCCCTTTTTCGTTCGATGTTCGACTTGGGAAAAAGACATGAGATCGTACTCCTCTTTCTCTTCATCTCGAAGCATATTGACCATAGGGGGCACTCATGCCTAGAGATTTGGAAGTGTTTAAATTGTGGACATCATCATGACTAACTTTTCTTAGCATCCCCATAAGATTAGGTGGTGGCAATGGACTAGAAACGATACGCTTTGTCCTCCTCCTTCTTTCTTCTTGCAGAGGGGAATTTCCCACGGGATCAATAACACCGGCCTGGTGAATAGCCTTTCTGGGCGTGAAGACACCATCATGGCCCGTGTTATCTGCGTTCTTTGTTACGTGAGCAAACTCCCCACAGAAAGGCTTCTCATCAATGACTAAAAAAAAAGAGTAAAATGTAAAATAACTAAGGATTTGTCTGTAGGGAAGACAAAAAAAATATAAAATAAAATAGATACTCACATTGGGGGTTATCATCGACAAGCTTAAAAAATATAAAATAAAATAGATACTCACATTGGGGGTTATCATCGACAAGCTTAGAAAGAATCCCTTGATCAAGCAAAATGGACTCAGTGAATAAATCAGTAGCGCCTTATCACTTAATGGGTAAGTAACCATTTTTCCATCCCTATTGATCTTGTCACTAGTTAAATTTTATGGATCCTTCATCCATGTACGGCATTTCAGTAAGTGGTGATGTATGACCTCATCCAGTTGCCGTGTTAAAGAATCCCAAACCACTTCTCTTCCCCATGTACCATTCATGTAAAATCAACCGTTCCTCCAAAACTTATTTGAAATAGGAAAACCTATAAAATTCGCATCTTATCATGCATGGAGCCAATCTCGATGTCGCTTGCCTTTGTAAGTGTCACCTTTTTATGATTGACTTATTTCAGTGACAAACCACAATTGGGGATTTTAATGTAAGGGTAGATTAGGTTCTTGATGTGTTCATGATCAGGCTTCCCAAGGCATCCCAAAGCCTCATGATCAAGTTCTTAAAGGTATATCAATTTACTTTGATTATTGAAGAGAATAGTGTTGGGATTTATGCTCTAAAGCTTGTAATTTGTAATTGTTATAAAAATGTAATATATGAATATTCATTACATAAATATTGATTTATTAATATCCGTACACTTATATCATATGTGCAAAACATCCAAGATTACTAGATGTAATCTTTAACTGAGTATTTGAGTGTCAAATATAGATGAATTTAGTTCATCCATTCTAAAGAGTCCGTAAAGAGGAAATAAGGCTGGGTACTTTGTTTATGGTTAATCTATAGTTGAGGTCAATTCCATAGTGTACGGGTCTTATCCTAGACTATTCATGTAGTGACATGGGAATTGAGGCACCTTATATAATGAAATCGTATGGGACAGGGCCACGACCTATACGAATCTCTCACCAAAATCTCTTAAATGAAGAGATTCATATATATTGACAAATGATGACTGTATATGGGTGATCTTAATCCTGAGTGTATTACTGACTCTTTTAGGTCAGATTATGACTTTTGACATACCGTGGATGAGATCGGAGTAACATTTTCGATCAATAACTCGATATCTTGGAGTCATGGTTTAGCTTGTGTCTGGGATGGTTTGCACACAATAAATGAATCCACTCCTTCTTGCGATAAGTAAATGAGTAGTTCTCTTAAGGTTTGATTCGGGGTTTGAACAATTAAGAGCACTCTCCTTCTTCCATGATGGAAGACAGGATATAATTGTTCATTAGCGAATCAATGATACATAAAGGAAATGATATAATTAGAGAGGTATGATGAACTTTATGACCAAGCTCTAATTATGAACTACTCGTGGAGGATCATCCCATATGCAATAGCTACATCGATGGAAACTAAGATTTTAGTCAGTGTAATGCATCTGCAGTTTCGAGAGTGCAGCCTCAAGTTTTTAGTAGAGTAACTTCGAGATTAATAATCATGGAATATTGATTATATATTTTAATTAATATTTCTAATTATTATTGGAGCTTAAAATTGTGCATCTATTAAGTCTTCTTGCTAGCCCTTTCTGGTTATTGGTAACAAGAGTCACGGTTAATTAATTGGATAGTCCAATTAACTTTGTTACGAAAGTGACACGAATAAATTCAAGGAAGTAATTAAATAATATCATTATTTGATTAGTATATTAATAATTGAATTATACTAATAATTAAGAATTATTAATTATTTAATTATTTATAGGAGGTTACTGGTTTGAACCATGACTAATACAAAAGGGATTAAAAATAATAAAGATTATTTTAAATCCTAGAGGTCACAGGTTCAAGTCATAGTGGTGACCAAACTAAAATATTATTTAGAATCCTATTTTGACTTGGACAGCTAAACCTTATGATCATGATATATAAATAGATACATATCGGGAAACAAAAGTGAAACAACCAAAAAACCTAATAACAGAGAGTGAGGTGTGGCAAAGCAAAAAAAATAAATTGCAAGAGCGGGCCAAACACAAGGAGAGAGCAAGGAGTTGTCCTCTTGATTTTTATAACCTCTATCTAGTCTTATTTGTATTTGTGATGTGCCGACACAAGTTATCAAACCGTGGGTCATAGCACGGATCACTTGGTGGTGAAATCGGAACCAAAGAATAAAGAAAACAATCAAATATACTTCAATTTTTTTTAATATGTGTATATATACGAAAATCCGGTCTCGTAATTATGTTTTCTAAAGGAAAAAGTTTTGAAACCCAATACATATTTCGCAGCTAATTTTTAATGAAAACCCCTTTTTTCCCTACAAATAAGTGCACACACACCTCCACGCATTTGAATTGTTTATGCATTGTGCTCTTTTCAAGTTTTAGTGTGTGCAATTTATTACACAATCACACTTGAACAACACTTATTTAGACTAGGTTTGATTTTGTTTGCAAAAGAGAGTTTTTTTATCTCTTCTGCAGTATGGGTCGCGGCATGCACCATAACTTGTTCATCTTGCACACACCGTGACTGTTTCCAATTGGTTCCCTCGTATATTACGTAGTTTGTGCACATTTTCTGTTATGCAATTTTAACTATGATGTCTTCCAAAGGCTTCCAGCAGTTTATTGCATGGTTGGTGCACCACTTCTGTCCCATTGAGAATTTGCCACCCATGGTTTCAGTCAAGGGAGTTAGAAGCTTTTTGGGGCATGCTGGTTTCTATTGGCATTTTATCAAGGACTTCTCTAAGATCACCAAGATTTTGTGTCCTTTATTGATGAAAGATGTGCCTTTTGCTTTTAATGATGAGTGCATGCATGCTTTTGAGACTTTAAAGAAAAGGTTGACCTCAGCTCCTACTGTGTTGGATTCTGATTGTACACTCCCTTTTGATCTTATGTATGATGCTAGCAACTTTTCGGTGGTCTAATTTATGGCAAAGAAAGGGAAAAAGGTTGCATGTGATTTATTACGCTAGCCAAACTCTAAATGAAGCTCAAATTAACTTTGCTACTATCGAAAAGGAACTTTTGGTGATTGTCTTTGCGTTTGATAAATTTAGATCATACTTGGTGGATTCTAAAGTAGTTATCTATACCAATCATTCAGCCATCAAGTATTTTTTGGCAAAGAAGGATGCCAGCCACGGTTGATCCGGTGTGTTATGCTTTTACAAGAATTCAACCTTGAAGTTCGAGACAAAAAGAGGTCGACGAATTTCGTTACGGATCACTTATCAAGACTAGAGAAGCATGTTGAATATAAAGTACAAGTGACCATAAATGAAGCATTTCCCGATGAACAACTTTTTGAAATTGTTGAAGCGATAGTCCCATGGTTTACCGACTATGTTAATTGCCATGCAAGTGAAATCCTACCCATGGAGATGAGCTTTCTTCAAAGAAGAAAAAAAATTTTGGATGTGAGAAACACTATTGGGATGAGCCGCTCTGATTTCGAGCATGCGCAGATGGTATGATTCGAGGTTATGTTCCACAAGAAGAAATGAAATGTGTGATTGAACATTACCATTCAAGGGAGTGTGGTAGGCACTTTGGAGGAAATAGAATGGCAAGGAAGATTTTGAAATTGGGATTTTGGTGGCCAACTCTCTTTTAAGATGCAAAAAGTTATGTGGAAGCTTGTGACTGGTGCCAACAAATTGATAATATTGGGCCATTCAATGGGATATTCGAAGTGGAGTTGTTCGATTTTTAGGTGATAGATTTCATGGTGCCATTCCCAAGTTCTTATGGGAAACAATTCATCCTTATGGCGATGGATTACGTGTCAAAATGGGTCGAGGCCATTGCATGTCCCACAAGAGATGCCAAATTGGTCACAAAATTCTTAAAGAAGAACATCTTTTCGAGATTTGGAGTTCCTAGAGCTATTATAAGTGATGGGGTATCACACTTTTTCAACAGGATCTTCGTCACTTTCTTGAAGAAATATGGTGTCAAGCATAGGGTTACTATACCATACCATCTCCAAGCTAACGGTCAAGCAGAGATCTCAAACCATGAAATCAAAGAAATTCTAGAGTTAACTGTTGGGAAGTCTAAAAATGATTGGTCCATAAAGCTTGATGATGCTCTATGGGCATACAGAACAACTTTCAAAACCCAGATTGGCATGAGTCCATTTATACTTGTGTTTGGAAAATCATGTCACCTTCCAGTTGAAATGGAGCAAAAAGCATATTGGGCAATAAAGGTTCTAAATTTTGATCTGCAGGATACTTAAAAGAAATGTTTGCTGCAACTCAATGAACTTGGTGAGATCTAGTTGGATGCGTATAAGAACGCCCGAATTTACAAGGGGAAGGCCAAGGTATGGCAAGATAGGAGGATTTTGAGGAAAAATTTCCAAGTGGAGTATCAAGTGCTTCTTATTAATTCACGACTCTAGTTGTTTCCCGGAAAGCTTATGAGTTGTTGGACTGGACCATACAAAGTGACAAAGGTGTTCCCATATGGCAATGTTTAAATCGAAAATAAAGCCAATGAGAGTTTCAATATAAATGGGCAGAGACTGAAAATCTATTAGGAAGGGGTGTTTGACGAGCCCGTTACCAAGGTTCTGCTCAACGAACCCAAATATTCCAAAACAAAGGAAGGAGGTACCAAACTTGTGTAAATATTTAACCTTTATTTTGTTGAATTATGTTGTTACCTAGTTTGGTATCGATTTTTATTTAGTTTAGGGTATTTTGATAAATTTTTCCATTTAGGTTAGATGTTTTAAATTGTCGTGGCAAGTTTTTGATGTATATAGGTACAAGGAACCAAATTTTGGAAATTTTATGGCAGGTTTGGCGTTTGGATTTCAGAGGAATATGCAACTTGAGAGGCTACTTCCTCAAGTAGTCAAAATGTTGCTTGCACAGTATTAGGATTTCAGAGGTCATGGCAACTTGCACATAAGTGACTTATACGTCGCCTATAAAGTCTCCTCAATGTCAACCACTTATCCAAACGATAACGTTTCGACCAAGGAGACTTGAGAAAATTGACTTATATGTCACCTTCCATGTTGCTTCCGCAAAAATTCTGGGCAAAAACGAGGTCGACGAATTGTGCCCTAAATCACTCTAAAACTCATTTTCTTCTCTCAAGTGATGGTATCAAGGTCTTCAATCAAAGGTAATTCAATTAAAGTTATCTAGGATGGTATCAAAGTACATTTTGCACTCATGATTGAATACTTTTGTTGCATTATTACTCTTGAATTGTGTGAGCTCTTTGGAGAAGTTTTGAGGAAGCTTTAGGAATTTAGTGGATATTTGGTGGGATTCCTAGTGTATTTGGACTATTTTATTGATTATTTTGCTTTGGAGAAGCGTTTTAGGGGTGTGGTTTGTGTTGTGTGCAATTTTGTAAAACTTTAGAGGTGTGTTGGTGGTGTTGGCCGAATTTCCTAATTTGGTTGCCTTCTTGTTGTTTGTAAATTCAAAGGAAGAAGTCACAACAAGTTAGGCAAGGTTCTATTAATGGTAAGAAGTATAGGAAAGGACAGAGTTCCAGAACCCGTGGAAATGAACCGATTGATCCAATTCTAGGAGCCCCGAACTCGGACTTTCCTAACTGTTTCAGGAAATTCTTAGAGAGAATGCTTCGCCCATAGAGGGGTATTAATTTGGATGTCCTTGGTGCTACCTTTGTTGCTCGTACTGTAGAAATTATGGGTTGGGGAGGATTTGTCCAAACTCCTAATCTTGCAGCCCAGAGTTAGTGTATGAGTTTTATGTTTCTATGGTTCCGCATTGGTTATCAAAAGAGCCCCAGTTATCATCCAAGGTCGTGAGGTCTTGATCATAACTGAATGGATCAATGAGTTATTTGGAAACCTAAATATTCCAGACTTTATTGACCAGCTTCCACACCATGAGCATGTCACCCCCCTCAATAAGAAGTTGGCAGCTGATTTTAGGATTGACAGGATGCAGCAGTGGGACACTTACCGGTTTACGACTAAAGATGGATGCAACTTTCTGGTATTTGCTTTTAAACATCTCACTGACTCTGAGCACCTACCGCATAGTAGTTCACTATGAGCCAGCCCGACATATTTTTGTTGGAACTTTGTTCACTAGTAACGCACTAGAAATAGGTTTTAAATTTTTTTATAAAGATCAGAAACGATCTTGGATCAGTGAACTTGGGATCGTAATTTTTCGAAACTTATACATATAAAATTATTACATTAACAAAATATCTATAAATACAGGAAATTGAAATCAATATAAACAGAAGAAGATGTTAGAATCTTACCAACGTTTGGAGGCTCTTCACTTCTTGTAATGCCTCTGGTCTGTACCACTCGATCTTCCTCGCTATATCTCGGGACTGATAACTGCATTTGGATGCATCACGATCTTATGAACTTGAATGGAGGATGTAAAGAAAAGATGAAAAAACTATTTCTTCAAAGTCCAAACCAACTAGAACAATACTAGTTAAAATTATTAACAACATATTTTTCTCTTTTGTTTGATACACAGTGCACAACACACACCGTAAAGAAAAATTTGTGTTTTTGTCTTTTATTTTTCTCTTTAGGGATTCACACACAGTTCCAGACAACCGCAATCAAAAAACAAACCGACACTTTGATGTATATTTCTTTGTTTTTTAAACTCAACGCATGCATTTAAAAAGACATGATCAGATTTTTCCTTAATATGTGTTAATATGTCTTTAAAATTGATAACTAATATCATTCGTTTTTTTTTTCAAAAGACAATATATATATCCAAAAAAAATTATTTGATTGTGAAACTTTTTTCAAAATATCTCATATTTTTAAAATATAATTAAGTATCTGTTTTTTAATTTAAACATTTTAAATTAAGTTTCATATATTTAATTTGATAAAATAAAGTAATCGTATTATCATATTCTATTTAAAATCAAATATCAACTAACACCCTTCATTTAGTGATTAATAAAATTGTTATTGGCAAATTCTAGACAATGTGACAAGTTAGCAAAAGATTAGGGTCGGAGGTGCCACATCACTAGAAGACGATCAGATTGAATCAACCCAAGTAGGTCGGAGAAGACCTGACCAGTTCCCCCGACTAAGATAGCATAAACGATCGGGTTAGAAGATCCGTTCGTGTCGTTAAGATGGTTAGGGCCAAGGTTGGGATCGGGTAAAATCGTTGATCGAGGAAAACTGGAATGGTCAGAAGAAATAGGCAGTCGGATGTGTGGCATGTGGATAGCAATCAGACTTGATGAAACCATGACCTAAATACGCAGAGGGAGAGTCCTACTGAAAAAAGACGTTCAGAAGCATGCTTTGATAAGGAATTAAATTTCTTTACAAGTATCAAAGTCTAAATCGAGCAAGGAATTCAATACGATAAAAAGACAACTAGCGTAAAACTTGGAAAAGGGATATTACGATTCTAATAAGTCAGAGTTTCATTAAACAACAAGAACTTTTCTCACTTGTACACGAAGAATTAGGGTTCCATGCATGTATTATAACGCCCGTAAAGGGATGAACACAAATTAAATAGCAAGAGCGTAAGAGAGATTGAGTTTGTAATCTTCTTTTAACATAGTGAATTTTCCTTACTGTTATCGATAACCGTGGATATTTCCTCACATTAGGGTGTTATGACGTAAAATTCTATGTCTTATTTATTTTTTCGTTTACCTTTTATATGCAATCAGTTATTATTTTATATTAATTGTATGACGGGAGGTTAATCCCGAAATCACCATCAACAACTGGCACTAGACGGAGGGGCAAACCTCCGCTAGTATTTTATTTATGTGATTTATTTTGAAATAAGTTAGCTAAAGGTGACACCATGGACACTGGTAGAGACAGAAGTTCATCTATACGTAACAATGATGCTTCGCGTTGCACTAACGTCTAATCCTGTTAATGTCTACACTACAGGAGAAGACCCATCCTCAAGGACCCTGCCATCCACCAGACCAAATGCTATATGTCCACAGTTGTAGCCACTGGTATCTCTCTGAAAGCGTTCAAGCAGATCCAGAAGTCCTTGCAAAAATTCATCAAAGATCCGGTTGGGCAGGGAATCAGCATATCAGCCACGACTAACCTAAGTTTACCATATCAACTTTTCACGCTGATTGTGGCACATGATCCCAAGATACGTTTCGAGATAGTAGCGGCCACTCGAAGAGTGGCCCAGAAATCTAAAAGAGATAAGGTGGAACATCATGAAAAATGGGACGTTCGCATAAAAGAGGTGGCCTAGAGGATCGAGAAGCGAGGGAACACCGAGAGTCTAGTTCATGGGAAGACTTAGAAAGGTACAATGGATCACCGTACACTACGGAATGGACCGCAACTGTAGATTAACCACAAATAAAGTACCCATATTTATCTGCTTGCTACAGACTCTTCGTCTCTTACTATATCCATCTGTATCTGGTATTCATATACACAGTTTGAGATTACATCCGGTAATCTAGGATGTTTATTTATGCACAAGTTATAAAATAAACAACAGAACAAAAATGAATTAAACTTTTCTTTTATTTTTTTTATAAATTTATTTACAAATTACATCTTTAGGGTATAAACCCTAACAATCTTCTACTTGCACTAAAGCATGTGAGACATGTTTCATAACCCTAGACCATCTAGATGCCCCGAAAACACTTTAGCCGATAAGGTCTTCGTAAATGGATTAGCATGATTGTCTTGTGAGGATATCTTTGTGTCGATCACATCTTCTTTTTGCATTATCTCTCTAATGAGATGATACTTTCTCTCTATATTCTTTCCTCTCTTATGTCTTCTTGGTTCTTAAGAATTAGCCACAACAACACTGTTATCACAATAAAGTGTGATAGGCTTATCTAGATCTGGAACAACTTCCAGATTACTCAAGATCTTACAGAGGCAAATAGCCTCTTTAGTAGCTTCACAAGCAGCTACATATTCGGCTTCCATGGTGGAGTCAGCAATGTAAGATTGCTTGATAATTCTCCACACAATGGCTCCACAATCCAGGGTGAAAACTAATCCAGACATAAATTTCCTAGAATCTTTGTTCGACTGAAAATTAGAATCAGTGTATTCTAACGGTTTCAAATGCTGTTTGGAATATACTAGTATATAGTTCCTCATTCTCTGAAGATACTTGAGAATTTTCTTGACAGCAACCCAAAGACCTAATCATGGGTTAGGCTGGATCTACTGACTACTCTCGTTCAATAGCAGATGTCCGATCTTGTACATAACATAGCATACATGAGACTACTTATTGTCGATGTATACGGTACATGTCTCATATCCTCAACTTCTTGAGGTGACTTAGGACTCTATTCCCTAGAAAAGTGAACTCCATACCTTGAACGTAAATTACCTTTCTTGAAATTTTGCATCAAAAATCGCATAAGAATCTTATCGATATATGATGCAAGATACAATGTTATGAGTTTGTTCTTACGATCCCTTATAAGTTGGATCCCTAGAACACAACTCGCCACTCCCAAATTTTTCAATTGCGTTTGGCTAGCTAGCCATCTCTTTACTTATAGGACCATCATTCCTAATGAGTATGATGTCAACTATGTATAGGACCAAGAAAACTACTTTTTTTTCATTGATCCGCTTATAGACACAAGGCTCATTGAAGTTCTGCTCAAAGCCATAGGTTTTGATCAAATCATCAAACCTGATGTTCCATGATCTAGATGCTTACTTAAGTCCATAGATGGACATCTGCAGCATGTAAAACTTTTGTTAATGATCTGGAGACACGAATCCCTCTAGTTGCATCATATAGATGCTCTCATCAAAATTGCTATTCAAAAATGCAGTCACGACGTCCATATTTCAAATTTCATAATCGAAGTAGGAATCAATGGATAAGAGAATCCTAATAAACTTAAACATGACAACTGGTGAGAAGGTCTCTTCATAATTGACCCCCTCCTTTAAGGTATAACTCATTGCCACTAGCCTTAGCTTGAAGGTCTCAACCTTTTCGTCTGCTCATCTCCTTCTCTTGTTGATCAAATTACAGTTTTTGGGTTTTAACCCATCCGGTAAGTCTATAATATCCCCGACTGAGTTAAAGTACATGGAATCCATCTCGATATTCATGGCTTTAAGCAATTCCATTTCATTCTTAAATGTCAATAGATCATCCATACTATCAGTAGAGACAACACCTTGCCCCACACTTATACCTAAATAGCATTCATGTGGTCTTATAACCCTCTTACTACGTCTAGGTGGTAGTGTATCCGGATTAGGAAGCATCTGACTCTCAGATGTTTGTGGATCAATAACCTTTATTAATGAACAACTAGTCTCACCAGACTCCAACTCATTCAATACAATCTTAGAATAAGGTTTACGGTAACTAATATGATTGGCCTCAAGAAATGTTGCATTTGTTGATACGTGTTATCTTTGGGACTGTATAAGTGTCCATCTCTGGTTTCCTTAGAGTATCTAACAAACAGGAAAACCACAGACTTGGAGTCTACCTTTCCACTTCTTTTCTTCAGCACGTGTGCTGGACACCCCTATATACGGAAATGTCACAAACTAGCTTTACAACCATTCCACAACTCTATGGGAGCCTTAGGAACATATTTGAATGGCACTACATTCAAAATGTATGCCGTTGTTTGTAAAACAATTTCTCGGAAGGAATTTGGCAATGAACAGAAACTAATCATAGATCTCACCATTTCCTACAAGGTTCTATTTCTCCTCTCCACTACACCATTTTACTGAGGTGTACCGGGAGCTGTGAGTTGAGAAACTATCCCATGCTTGACCATGAAGCCTTCAACTCTTAGTTATGGTACTCACCTACTCGATCCAATCGTAGTGACTTGATAATCCTACCTAATTGATTCTCAACTTCAGCTCAGAATTCTTTAAATTTTTTAAATGTTTCAAACTTTCATTGTATCAGGTAAATGTATTTGTATCTTGAGTATTTATCTATAAAGGTGACATAATACTCATAGTCGCCTCTAGCTCTAACATTTATCGATCAACAGATGTCAGTATGTATGAGCTTCAGTGGCTCTATAGCTCTAAGCCCTTTTCTAGTAAAAGGTCTCTTAGTCATCTTATCTTCTAAACAGGATTCACAGACAGATAAGGTTTCAGCCTTTAACTCACTTAAAGGTCCACATTTTACTAGTCTGTCTATCCGATCAATGTTGATGTGACCAAGTCTTAGATGCTAGAGATACGTGTCATTATTTGGAGAAATCTTATGTTGTTTAGTTTTTGGTATTTCAACCTTAAACATTTCGGTGTTGAGTAGTGTAGTATGTATTAACGGTTTTAACATATACAAGTTGTTTTTATTAATTCCTGAACAAATATTCAAACCATTCTTTCCAATAATAATGACTTACTATTAAAAGAAACAGAATATTTTTGTTCTAACAACTTAGAAACGAAAATCAAATTCCGTGTAAATCTAGGGATATCAAAAACATTGTTCAATAATAGAAAACTATTATTATTACAAAAATGAAAATCTTATTGCTCACACTGCTTTGGCTGATACGACATCCCCGGACCCCACACACATTGAGAAGGCTTCTTCCTCTAGCCGTGTCTATGAATCAGTCCACTGTAACGAAGAACTAACATAGTTAGTGGCCCCCTAATCAACTATCCAGGGTGAAGATTCATCTTCCCCTCAACATAACTCAAGAACAAGTAAATAATAGTTACCTTTCTTGGACTTCTTCTTGCCGTGGGCTTTCTTGGGTTTTGGCTTACCCTTCGCCTTCTCAATAGATATCTTCATCTTCTTATTATTGACTTCTACAGTGTTAATATAGGACATCATGCTCAGAACTTGTTCCCGAACCAATGTACCTTCATTCATGTGAGCGAGCATAGCGAAACAAACAGTTTCGTTTCACTTTTTCTCAGAGGTCTGCCCAAACATAGCTTGCAATGACTCCATGATTTCGAGTGCTAAAGTCATTGCTTCATGCTTTGTGACAATCACGTCTGTCATAAAAGCTAACAATTAACAGATATGTTCGGGCCTTCTTATTAGTTAAGACCCAACGTTGGTATGTCTCACGAACTCTTTGCAAGGCATTGGCAGCAAAAGCTGGAGGACATTCCTCTGTAAGCACGAACTTGAGGTCTTTGGTGACCAATATTGCATTAAATTTTCACTTAGTGTAGCTGTCACCAGTTAATTTATCGTTTGCGAGAATTTGTAGTAATGGAGAAAACATAATTGCTGAAGTAAATAAAACATTCACTCAGTCATTTATTTAAAACAAGTATGAGTGCTTTGGAATAAATTTAAACATGATGAATGAACATATATAATGAACTAGCACTACTCTAAAACAAGTTACTAAACAACGACAATCTAACATACCACAAAGAAGTGCCGCCTTAGGGCCGGTCAAGTCTTTTCATGTTAGACCGATGTTGGGATTATGCTCGATAGCAAGAGTGTAATAATGTATTTGATAATCTTTTCATATTAATAAAGTGATTTCTATTTTAACAAATCTTATAGCATTTATAGTTTAATTATTCTAATTGTCAAAAGTAAATAATCATAAGATCAAAAGACTATGAGAAAAGAAGAATTGTTCATACATCTGGATATGTATGAGGTAGACACAATTCTTTAGTTAGTCTTGAATAATATTCACAACTTAAGATAAAAGTTTGGGCGCATTTATCTTGTTAAAGTTGTAGATTCTCTTGCTAGCATTTGAGTGGGATCAAATGTGCTATGATGAGTCTAAAATCCTCAAAGTGTGGTGTCTTTGGGCAAAAGAATCTAGTGCACTGGGTACATTGAATTGGATCACAATGAAATACTTTATCTAGAACCGTCAATGGATAAAAGTTTTCATTTGAAGACAATCGGAGAGTCTATCTCAATCCTGAGATAAATGATGGACTTATGGTTGCAAGTGTTATCATTTGAGCTATCAATGAGTACGATTATATAGCATAGTCTGTCCTCGGTAGTTTGGTGGTATTCATTTGTTAATCGATAGAGGACTTCATTTATAGATATGGATATCGTGGCTCCATTTATAAAATGAGAGTTGAATATCGTCACATGGATGTTTTGAGGTATTGGATATTAAATATTAACGTTAAGTGTTCAATAGTGTCTATTAAAACATGGCTTCTGGACAAGTAAAAATATCCAAGTTCAAAATGTGGTCATATGAGTAAATATGGTAACTTAGAGATTTATAGGCGGTCTATGAGCTCTTTGGGATTACTGATATTCTTCACGAGGATACACTTCCTCCAATAAGGTTGTCTAGGGTATGAATGAGTAACATCAACTTATTCTACCTTTATTTAAGAGTTCAATTTTAGTTCTTTAGTGGAATGAACTAAAATTAAATAGATCGGACCTAAGTGAATCATTTATTGATTGTGATTGGGTTGTGTCTATTGGAGCTTAAATTTAGATAGCCCGCCAAGATCCTTAATCCACACGAACTTGCATGGATCACTTGATATGTTCTACCAGACCAATTTAGGGGTCCATTTAGAATTGTATTAAGGCATGTGAACTTGTTTCTTTTTGTAAGACTAGGTCTAGTTCACATGTGGACTTTTTATTAAGGTCCAATGGATTTAATAAAATAAGAAACATAATATATGGTCAATATATATGTGTTAGGCGGCAAGGCTATTTAGAATAGCTTAATTATATTATTTTTATTTTCTTATTTATTAAATGGAAATTAATTAATTTGTTGATTAATTAATTATTTGATTAAAAGTCAAAATCTTTTTCCTAGTAGGAGATGGTCTCCTAAAATTATACTATTGTTGGTAGTATAAATAATATTAAAGACTATATTTGATAAGTAGATAAATAAAAGAAATTATTTATCTAATCAAATTAGGAAGTCTTTAATATGGTTACAAATACACTATTGAGTTGGATTAGGAGTCTTGGTATAGGAAAGAATTCCTTTAGGAAAAGGATTCTTAACCACCAAGTAAATCCACCTAAGGATAGGATTCTTAACCTTTAAGTAAATCTTTATTGGGAGAAGATTTAGTCTCCTATATAAAATACCTATCAAATTCGACAAAAAATGAATTTTTGGTGTGAGAAGTTGTTTTTATTGTTTTTTATTGTTATATTAAAAAAAAACTTTGTCAACTCATTGTGTGAAGAATTCGGCCAAGCATAGAGAAAAGAGGGAACATTTTTGTTTTCGATAGTACACTAGTATCCTTTGCATCAAAAGGGTTTTGTGTACAACATCGAATCAAGGTTCACGCGAGTTTCAATAAAATTGATTGATAATTCAAAAGTGACCGGACGTTCTTGGTTTTCTCTTGGAGGATTATTGTGACTAACAAAGAAGAAGATTTTGTTTGTTTCCATCCTCAGGTATACAATTTAAAGAAAGGGAGCCCACACTTCTAGGTGATTCACATTCATGATTGGATTGGAAGATCTTGCGGATTCAATTTAGTTCAATCGTCACAAAAAAAAAGTACGATACTTTTTATATACATCAATTAATCTAGGGTTAAGGTTCTTGTTATTAAAAGGGAAAATTTTTATTTATACGCAAACCCTAATTTTCTTATTTCTCACATTTCCGTTGCGTTTTGAACCGTTTTTTCCCTACAGCCGCGACATTCTCAATCAAATGATATTCTAGAATGACTTTTATTCCCTATCATTCAATCATCGTTTATTCAGTCAGGTTTTTAATTAACAAAACTTAATAAAAAAACCTTCGTAAGTGTAACCCACAATTTCAGATCTCACGATCTTAATTCGAGAATTACTGCCTTAGGGCCGGTCAATCCCGAAATACCCTCATAAATCCTATCCATTAGAAAGTCAACATTGGTATTGATCTTTGTGGAAACCCTCATTTGGGATGATGAAAGCAAAGCCGTCATGAGACCCCACTCAGATCTCACGGTGTTGAACTAGTGATGGAGACTGCTGGATATATATGTCATATATCTCTCGCCCACTCACTATTTTAAAATAAGGGTTATCTATTATCCATTAATCCAACTAGACTTTACAGGATCAAACGGCTAACCTTAATCAAGTTAAATAGCCCATTAACTAATTCATTATTAGAATAAATTTCTATTTAACTAATAAATTATTAATGAATTTTAACTATTAAAAATCTAATATATCAGTGAATAATCTAAGCTTTAGTAAACTATTTACTATGGTCAGATTATTTTGTTAGTGTTTACCAAGTTTTAACTATTGAAATTTTAACACTCTATTCGGATCATTTATTATTAGGTTATAAATGAAATTAATCCTAATTATAATCAATAACCCTATTAATCTAACTTATTAAACTCTTTAAAAACTATATTAATATTAATGAGATTTGTCAAGTTTTTTAACTATTAAAAAAAACTAATCACATTTTCATAGTCAATTATGTATTTACAAATATTAATCATATTAAACAAAACACATAAATATTAGACTATGATGCATGTATGACATAACAAATATATTTGTGTAAGCACATATAATTTAAATGACATACGTATGCATGACAATGCTTTTATCATCACATAATATAAAGAATACATTAATTGACCGAGTACTGTGGATTATTTAACCTAAAATAAAATCTAAAACTACAAAAATATCCCCATGGCATTCCTTGGTCTTCTTGTAACTTCAGAAATCTTCAAATCTCTTCAGGTCACTCTGATTCATCTCATGAATCCTTCTCCGTGATTATTACAGGTCTTTAATATAGGTTACAATTTTATTTTACTTTTATTTATAATACAATAACAGTAAAAAATTAAAAATTAAAAAGTATACAACCCATAAACCCTAAATCCACAGTACCATATAATTAACGATCAATCATGTAAAGACTTCGATTTTATGATTATCTTATTTCATGGTAAACCATACCACATTGGGGATGATTGTGTAATGGGTAGCTTAGGTCCTCATTGGCAAGCTTCCAAGCATCTCCATGACTTTAAGAGCAAAAGATATATTCACTTGACTTTGCCTTTTGAAGAGTTTAGGCACACACACACACTTCATGCATGATTTGTATCGACAAGCATATGTGTCCTATTGCTTATGTGTGCATCCTTACTCACAATCACACTTGCACTTCATTCTTAGTCTAACGTGTGGATGTTGTGTGTTTTATTCATTTTCCATTTTTTGATCAGAAACGCCCATGCTTGCACAATGGTGTGCTTGTACTAGCGTGTTGAGTGACCATTTGAGAAGTAAGGGGAAAAAAACCTTGTTTTTGCCCTCATCAGTCGAAGACAAGCGTAAGCTACCCTTAGCGCTAAGCGATAATAATTCCTTTATTTCCTACTTTTCGTTTCACCTCACCTTATTTTTGTTTTCGATCCTTCACCTCGCTTTTGTTCAATTATAAATCGAAATAAATAACCACTTTAATGGAGATTTATAGCATCATTCAAGTAAATATAGATTAAGAAGGTCTTATTCTTTTCTTGGTTTGGTTATATGGAGTAAGGTGTCTAGTTTTAAAAGAGTTGATTTCAATGATTAAATTGTTTTTCAAAACTGACCTTTGTATGGTCTTGTGACCATATCTTTTTATGCAATTCTTAAAAATGAGTTTTAATTTTTTTTTGTCCAAACTAGACACCCATACCTTTCCAACGGTATATTATTCGTAATATTTCATGGCCGTTTGGATTGGTTTTGAAATCTCCAAAGTGACCACTAAAACAGGGCAACTCTATTGTTATCCGTATCTGACCTTTGGTCACTCAAATAACTATAACTCTTTCTTGATATCCAAATCACTTTTTTTAATTGGAGTAGAAATTTTTCTTCCATACCTTTGCAACAGTATACTATACTAAAGGTTTTTAAGTCGTTTGGTCATGTTTTGATTCGCTTGAATTTAAAGCTGGTGTGTTGAGAGCGGAATTCACCAGAGCCTCGAGCGAAATTGGCCATGAAAATCTTGGCAGCAATTTTCTCTTCCAAACATTTCACCCCCTCCACGTGAGTAAATGGCCTTGAAAAACTTGGCAACAATTTTCGCTTCCAAACTTTTTTTTCCCTTGTACGAAACCTGTAGCGAAAAACCTGATTTGGTCAAAAACGTCTTTTCTTGTGCAGCTCATTTTTACACCTTATATATATAATCTTCTTCCCTAATCAAACCTAGAGCTCTGAAATTAAATCCTCAGGAGAGAGAAATTGACTCCTAGAGAGAGAGAGAGCTCCAAGAACACTTTTTTACTCAATCAAACTCCTATTCATGCACATCTAGCATCATTCTTCATCTTCCAAGCATGGGTCTTCATATGTTTATTGACTAGGAAACTTTTACATGTTCTGGATTGCCTCTTTTCATTCTTATGACATGTATGCCTAGGTTTAGCTTTTATTGTTAATTAAGTGCATGTTCTTATGTTTGTTTGTATTTATCACATGCTTGTGTTGTTGGTTGTTGGTTGAGAGTAGTGATTACTGATAGCTAGCATTTAGGACGATTTTACCCTTCTAGCTAAGTCTCTATGCATTACATTTAGACATTATTGTTTATGCCTTATTGATTGGATTTCTTGATTGCAAAAATATTGTCCTTGATTATATGTTGTGACAACTTGTGTTCATAGGACTTATTTTATAGTTAGGTTGTTAGATTTCATCTACATCTAATTGAGTCCTTATATATGGGCATATAGGCATTGCTGATAACTAGATTTTATATTGCATTATCTACATCTAGTTGAGCATTTTGTGTTTGGTCTTACACATTATTGCATTTGAGCATAGTGTCATATATACAGTTAGACCATATACTCTTCATTGAGTCAAAGTCTTGTGGCTTCGGTGTGAAGTTGCACAAGCAAAAGAAGCCTTGCAACCAAGGGTGGGTTGGCAAGCAATTGGTTGGGTATCTGCTGTAAAAGGCCCGAGGGGTAGAGTAGGAGGTACTCACACCAAGATTAGTGGACTAAGGGATATCACTAGGAACTGAACGAAGAGTGGTGTGTGGTACTGGCCATAGCCTGAGGTTGTCGAGAGTGAGAGTCCGAGTATAACTTGAGGGTGTAACTTTTTACTCATATAGTGGATTTCTGTGATCGAGCGTGGCTCACTTAACAGCTTGTGGTTTTTCCCCGTTTGAAGGGTTTTCCACGTATACATCCTGTGTTAATTTAATTCCGCACTATTACACTTGATGTTGTTTGTATGTTTTATTGGGTGAATTTTGAATATTTACTAATCAAGAAAAATTGGTAATTAACGTAGTTAAAACCTATTCATCCCCCTTTAGGTTTATAGACACACACTTCTAGAGAACTTTCAATTGGTATCAGAGGGGGTTCCTAGAAATACTTAGGTGATCCAAGCTATTGTTTGTGTTTCTTGCATTCCTTTGCACTTGTTTGTTGCATTTCATTTGCATTCATTCACATCACCAAACACCATGTGTGAGAGTGAAACACTTAGAGCGGGTATTGCTAGATTGATTTCTAATGTTGAGAGGAAGGATTCTAACTATGATGAGGAGATGACTCTCTTGGTTGAAAGATTTAGGAGATTCACAAAATCTCAAAAGAAGGGCATGACCTCAAAAGTGAAGGAGGAAAATAAAAGGTTAAGGAAGAGTGACCCTTGCCTTGCATATGGTGGAATTGGCCATATTTCCTCCAAGTGTGTTAACTTGAAGTACATGAATGGAGGAGTTGGTTTAATCACTACTCGGTGTGATAGCGAAGTTGAAGTAGTTAAAGTAGTTGAAGAGTGCTCTACAGCAACGGTTGATAGTAAGATCAACTACTTCGCATTTCCGGGTTCCTACCATGAAGAAACCCAAGCCACTACCAAATGTGTGTCACTTGAAGAGTTCAAGATTGGTGACTTGGAGTTTGGAAACCAAAGTGGAGCATGCTTGAGTGAAGCTAGCCTTAATGATATGACTCTTACAAGCACAAGTAGGAGAATATTTGATAGCAATGACCCATACTATGGGAACTCTTGTGATAATATGGTTGATTATCAAGAGTTAGTTGATTCTCTTCAAAAGTCTTTGAATGAGAAAGATAATGATATCCTTATATTGGAATAGGTAAATCTTCAACTAAGGATCAAGTTGAATGAATCCTTGAAGACGGACGTGATTGATGTGTCCAAGTTTGAGAATAAGATTAAAGATTGCCACCAACGGATGAAGGTAATGAAAGATGAACTTGCCATCAAAGATAACTCCTTGAAAATTGTCAAGGAAAGAGAGATGAGGTGCCTTGAAGAATTAAAGAAGGCCAAGGTCAAACAAGCTCAAGGCAAGAGCAAAGCTTTATCCAAGAAACCTTCAACTCAAGGAAAGTCCACACAAGCCTTGGCAACTCAACCAAAGCCTAGGCAATTCAAGAAGAAATGACAAGTTCTGAGAAGTAAATCACCTCCTCTAACAAACCAACGATAAGGAAATAAAGTGATCACAAGAAGCATGAACAACTAAGGAGTCAAGATCAACTTGCTCAACCACCTCAAGAAGCTAGACCATAAAGATGCTACCAATCGGCTCAAGTTCCAAGAAGAAGCCAACCAGTGCATCATCAAAGACAACCTCATCAACATGGTAATGCCTCAATGAGAACATAATGCAATTGTATAAATTCTTACTTTGTACCTACTTGTCATTTTTGTGGTAAGATTGGTCACTTAAGACCAAATTGCTTTAAATACAATAAGAGGTGTAGATTAGAGAGCATGAAAGTAAAAAGGTAGAAAAAGAGGGAAATTTTGCATAAACCTAGGATTTCAAGAAATATGTGTATGACCACTAGATATGAAAAGTGGAACCTAGGTGGGTTCGAAAGAATGAACTTGCTTGCCTTAGTGCTCATGAGACACTCATAGATGTAACTAGGTCCTTTGGACTTAGTAAGTCTATAGAGGCTTATGTCTCCCATTGACTTGGTTAGAATTGACTCCATGTGAGGAGCTCAAGCAAAGAGAGCAAACTTGCATGATTTGCATTATGTAAAAAGTTAATTGATTTTATGATCTCTTGAAAATTGCTTGAGATTCTTGGTTGCACATGCTTATATGTTTTTTTAATAAGTGTGCATATTGTTTTGTTTGCAATCCATGTCATATTTATGTTCAAACTTGCATTTTTGGGCTAGGAGAATTAATTGGGATAGTACATTTGGATGACCTATAATTTATCTCCATGACATGTGAACTAGCTTATTTTGACATGCTTAAAATGATATGCATGAATTGAGTTTGATTGATTTAAATGCAAATGTGTGTGAGTGCAAATGAGAAGACTAATCAATAAGGATCTTGTATCCATGCAATTAATAAGGATTTTATATCCAAATTAGTCTTCTCTCTTTTCTTAATGGTGAAACAAGACTACTATTATACGGATAATTATATAAAAAAATCTAATAGGATCTCTTGGTCCAATGTCTTGATTTTCCTTTAAGGATTGATATAGTTGCTTTATTTTCAAAAAACTTAAACTATATCTCTTATGCTTGTGATAAAAGGGTACAAATTGGTTTGAATTCTTTTAAAAATCCTTTTGATGTTTGCTTTTCCAAATACCTTTTGTTTTGGATATGAATGCAACATGTCTTGCTTGCAAAGCATCCTTGTCACACATTTTTCTTTAAATAAAACTACTTGAATCTCTCTCAATTACTTGTGTTGCATAAAGTTTTTTTATATGATTATGTATCATAATTATGCTAATAGCTCTTTTTGCTAAAGCAACCCGATATGGAGAGCTCTTTTTCCTATCTTATGACAAAAAGGGGGAGTAGTCTTGAGAAATATAGGGGGAGCATTGGTTATGCTTTCGGGAGAGATCATGAGAGAAAGTAACCCATTTAGGGGGAGCATTGCACATGCATTTGTTTATATTGCTTTATTGACTGCAATTGCTTTTTATATTTGTTCACCTCACATGCACTTGTTCTTGGAAAGTGCTTCTTCCTATTGTGTGTAGGTACAATGATAATTCTACAAAGAGATTGAAGATATCAAAGATTTAGATTGTAGGATATCTTTTTTAATGTAGAATTAATCTCTTGGACAATAGCTTTATTTTTGTTTTATGAGGATTTATTTATGAGTGGTTGTTTTGTCATGATATAGCCAAAGAGAGAGATTGTAAAGACCTCGATTTTATGATTGGGTTATTTCATGGCAAACCACGCCACATTGTGGATGATTGTGTAATGGGTAGCTTTGGTCCTCATTAACAAGCTTCCAAGCATCTCCATGAATTCTAGAGCAAAAGTTATATTCACTTGACTTTTCCTCTAGAAGAGTTTAGGTACACACACACACTTCATGCATGATTTGTATCGACATGCATTTGTGTAATATTGCTTATGTGTGCATCCTTACTCACAATCACACTTGCACTTCATTCTTAGTCTTAAATGTGGTTGTTATATGTTTTATTTGTTTTCCATTATTTGATCAGAAACGTCCACACATGCATGATGGTGTGCTTGTCTTAGCGTTTTGAGTGACCATTTGAGAAGGTCTTATTCTTTTCTTGGTTTGGTTATATGAAGTAAGGTGTCTAGTTTCAAAAGAGTTGATTTCAATGATTAAAATGTTTTTCAAGACTTACCTTTGTATAGTCTTGTGACCATATCTTTTTATGTCATGCTTCAAAATGAGTTTTTAAATTTTATATAAAACCTAGACACTCATACATTTCCAACGGTATATTATTCGTACTATTTCATGACCATTTGGATTGGTTTTGAAATCTCCAAATTGAATACAAAAACAGGGCAAATCTGTTGTTGTTCGTTTCTGACCTTTGTTCACTAAAATGACCATAACTATTTCTACAGAGATCCAAATCACATTTTTTTTTAATTTGAGTAGAAATTATACTTCCATACCTTTCTAAAAGTATATTATACGAAAGGTTTCAAAGTCGTCTAGCCATGTTTTGATCCGCTTGAATTTCAAGCTAGTGTGCTGATATAGAAATTAGCACGAGCCTCGAACGAAAATGGCCCCAAAAATCTTGGCATCAATTTTCGCTTCCAAACTGTTCGCCCCCTCCTGGTACGAAACCTGTAGTGAAAAACCTGATTTGGGCAAAAACGTCTTTTCTTGTGCAACTCGTTTTTACACCTTATATATATCATCTTATTCCCAAATCAGACCTAGAGCTCTGAAATTAAATCCCCAAGAGAAGAACACTTTTTTACTCAACCGAACTCCCATTCATGCACATCTAGCATCATTCTTCGTCTTCCAAGCATGGGTCTTCATATGTTTCTTGACCAGGTAACTTTTACATGTTCTAGATTACCTCTTTTCATTCTTATGACATGTATGCCTAGGTTTAGCCTTTATTATTAACTAAATGCATGTTCTTATGTTTGTTTGCATTTATCACATGCTTGTGTTTTTAGTTGTTGGTTGAGAGTAGTGATTAGTGATAGCTAACATTTTGGTTGATTTTACTCTTCTAGCTAAGTCTCTATGCATTGCATATAGACATAATTGTTTATGCCTCATTGATTGCATTTATTGATTGCAAAAATATTGCCCTTGATTATATGTTGTGACAACTTATGTTGATTGGACTTATTTGACAGTTAGGTTGTTAGATTTCATATACATCTAATTGAGTCCTTATATATTGGTATATAGGCATTGTTGATAACTAGGATGTTATATTGCATTATCTACATCTAGTTGAGCATTTTGTGTTTGGTATTACACAGTATTGCATTTGAGCATAGTGTCATATATACACTTAGACCATATACTCTTCATTGATTCAAAGTCTTGTGGCTTCGGTGTGAAGTTGCACAAGCAAGAGAAGCCTTGCAACAAAGGGTGGGTTGGCAAGCAATTGGTCGGGTATCCACTGTAGAAGACTCCAAGGGGTTGAGTAGGAGGTGCTCACTCCAAGAGTAGTGGATCAGGGGGATATAACTATTGACTGAACGAAGAGTGGTGTGTGGTAGTGGCCATAGCCTGAGGTTGTCGAGAGTGAGAGTCCGAGTATCACTTGAGGGAGTAACTTTTTACTCATATAGTGGATTTCTGTGATCGAGTGTGGCTCACTTAACAGCTCATGGTTTTTTCCCATTTGGAGGGTTTTCGACGTATACATCTTGTGTTAATTTTAATTCCGCATTGTTACACTTGATGTTGTATGTTTGTTTTATTGGATGAATTTTGAATATTGACTATTCAAGAAAAATTGGTAATTAACTTGATTAAAACACACACTTCTAGGGAATGTTCAAATCATGTTTTTATATTTTTTTTAATATACATATAAGAACATCATACAATCAATTAAAACAGTGCCTACACAATCATACATAAAAAGCATTGAAATCAATATCTTGTTCCAATTTTTTTTGGCTCGGATACCAATTGTTGGAACCCCATTCACTGGTAACACAACGGAAATAGGTTTTAAAATTGTTTAAAAAGAACGTAAACGATCTGGGACCAATGGACTTGGGATCGTAACTTTTCGAATCTTATACATATAAAATTATTACAAAAACAAAATGTATATATACACAGGAAAGTGAGATCGATCATAAGAAGATGTTAGAATCTTACCAACGTTTGGAGGCTCCTTCACTTCTTGTAATGCTTCTGGTCTATACCACTCGATCTTACTCGCTATATCCTGGGACTGATAACTGCGTGAGGGCCCGTCACGTTCTCAGGAACTTGAATGGATTATGTAGTTATAAGACGAAGAAACTATTTCTTCAAAGTCAAAACCAACTAGAACATTTCTAGTTAAAAATATTAATAATATATTTTTCTCTTTTGTTTGATACATACGACACACCTTAAAGAATTGTTTGTGTTTTTGTGTTTTATTTTTCTATTTAGTGCTTCACACACAATTGCACACAACCACAATAAAAAAAAAAAACTGATGCTTTGATGTATATTTCTTTGTTTTTTAAGTTCAACGCATGAATCAAATTCATGTCATTTAAATCTCATCAATTGCATCAAATGCAATTTAAAAATGTAGGGAAAAAACGGTTCAAAACGCAACGGAAGCGTGAGAAAATGAAAATTAGGGTTTGCGTATAAATAATTTTTTTTCCCTTTTATGCAACAAGAACCTTAACCCTATATTAATTGATGTATATAAAAGTGTCGAACCTTTTTCTCATGACGATTGAACAAGCGCCGAATTGAATACGCAAGATCTTCCAATCCAATCACGAACGTGAATCACCTAGGAGTGTGGGCTCCGTTTCTTCAAATTGTATACCTGAGGATGGAAACATACAAAATCTATTTCTTTGTTAGTTACAAATATCCTCCAAGAAAAAAATCAAGAACGTCCAGCCACTTATGAATTATCAATCAATTTGATTGAAACTCGCGTGAACCTTGATTTGATTTTGTACACATATCCCTTTTGATGTAAAGGATACTAGTGCATTATCATAAACAAAAACGTTCTCTTTTCTCTTTTCCCCATGGCCAAATTCCACACCCTATATCTTAGAGTTGATTGAATTTTGTCTAGAGTAAAATGATAAATTTTCTCACTCAAAAGTCTCTCTTGCCAAGCAAAATTCTCTCTTAGAAAACACTTAGGTTGCCTGAAAATTTCACTCTAAAATTCATAGAGCTGGTCGAAAATCACACATATATATAGGATCCTAAATCCTTTCCTAAGAAGGATTTACTTGGTTGGCAAGAATCCTTTCCTTAGGTGGATTTATTTGATAGTTAAGAATCCTTATCTTAAAGGAATTCTATCCTCTTGTATATATACATGGGCTTGCCGGATTTCATAGGATATAGATTAGGATCACAAATCCTTTCCTAAGAAGGGTGTACTTGGTAGTTAAGAATCCTTTCCTTAGGTAGATTTACTTTGTGGTTAAGAATCCTTTTCAAAAAAGGAATTCTATCCTCAATCAAGACTCGTAATCCAACTCAATAGTGTATTTGTAACCATATTAAAGACTTTCTAATTTGATTAGATAAATAATTTCTTTTATTTATCAACTTATCAAATATGGACTTTAATATTAATTATACTACCAACAATAGTATAATTTTAGGAGACCAACTCCTACTAGGAAAAAGATTTTGACTTTTAATTAAATAATTAATTCATCAACAAATTAATTAATTTCCATTTAATTAAATAATAAAATAAAAATAATATAATTAAGCTATTCTTAATTAGCCTTGCCGCCCAACACATGTATATGGGTCATATATTATTTTTCTTATTTTATTAAATCCATTGGACCTTAATAAAAAGTCCACATGTGAACTAGACATATTATTACAAAAAGAAACAAGTTCACATGCCTTAATACAATCCTAGATGAACCCCTAAATTGGTCCGGTAGAATATATCAAGTGATCCATACAAGTTCGTGTGGATTGAGGATCTTGGCAGGCTATCTAAATTTAAGCTCCAATAGACACAACCCAATCACAATCAACAATTGATTCATTTAGGTCAAATCTATTTAATTTTAGTTCATTCCACCAAAAAACAAAAATTGAACTCTTAAGTAAAGATAGAATAAGTTGATGTTACTCATTCATACCCTAGACAATCTTATTGGAGAAAGTGTATCCTCGTGAAGAATACCAGTAATCGCCAAGAGCTCAACGACCGCCTATAGCTCTCCAAGTTACCATATTGACTCATATGACCACATTTTGAACTTGGATATTTTGACTTGTCCAGAAGCCATGTTTCAATAGACACTATTGAAAACTTAAAGTTAAGATTTAATATGCAATACCTCAAAACATCCATATGATGGTATTCTACTCTCATTCAATAAATGGAGTCACAATGTCCATATCTATAAATGAAGTCCTCTATCAATTAACAAATGAATACCACCAAACTATCAAGGATAGGCTATGCTGTATAATAGTACTCATTGATAGCTCAAATGATAACACTTGCAACCATAAGTCCATCATTTATCTCAGGATTGAGATAGACTCTCCAATTGTCTTCAAATGAAAACTTTTATCCATTGACGGTTCTAGGTAAAGTATTTCATTTTGATCCTATTCAATGCACCCTGTGCACTAGATTCTTTTACCCAAAGACACCACACTTTGATGATTTCAGACTCATCATAACACATTTGATCCCACTCAAATGCTAGCAAAAGAATCTACAACTTTGACAAGATAAAAACGCCCAACCTTTTATCTTAAGTTGTGAATGTTAATCAAGACTAACTAAAGAATTGTGTCTACCTCTTACATATCTAGATGTTTGAACAATTCTTCTTTTCTCATAGTTTTTTGACCTTGTGATTATTTTACGTTTGACAATTATAATAATTAAACTATAAATGCTATAAGATTAGTTAAAATTGAAATCACTTTATTAATATGAAAAGATTGTCAAATACATTATTATACCATTGTTATCGAGCATAATCCTAACAAAAAAGACATGATCCGTTTTTTCATCAGTGTGTGTTAACGTGTCTTTAAATTGATAACTGATATCATTCGTTATTTGTTTTCAAAAGACAATATATATATATATATAAACTCATAATATCTTTATTTGATTTTCAAACATTTTTAAAATATCTCATATCTTTTCAAGATAATTGAATATTTGTTTTTGAACGTAAATATTTAAATTCAATTTTAAATATTTAATTTAATAAAATAAATAAACATATTATCTTCTTTTATTTAAAATCAAATATCAACTAACACCTTCAATTTAGTGATTAATAACATAATTAAATAATCTCATTATTTAATTTATTTAATCACCATTATTCGTTAATTAAATAATCTCTTTATTCAATTAATTCTTGAATAAATATGTGTCACTTTCGTAACAATATTAATTGCACAATACAATTAATTAACCGTGACCCTTGTTACCTAAATCGATCGAGGTAGTAAAGGGACCTAATGGACCCACAATATTTTGAGCTCCAATAATCCTAGGAATCGTTAATGAAACTCCATAATTAATATTCCTTGATAATTAACTCTGATGTTATTCCACTAAAAACCCGAAGCTACACTCTCTCAACTATAGAAATTTTTACACAGACCGATACAACTTGGTGTCCATCGATATAGCTATTACACATGGTGTGATTCTCCACAGTAGTTCATAATTAGAGCTGGGTCATAATATCCGTTATACCCCTCTAATTATATATATCCTTTAAGCACCGTTGATTCTCTATTGGATAATAAATCCTATTTCCTCACTGAATTTGGAGAGCGCTCATATTGTCCAAGCCCCGAATCAACGCTAAAGGAAACTACCTTCTACTTCTTACAAGAAGGTGTGGATTCCACTATTGTGTACAAACCTCCCAAGCCAAAAGCCAAACTGTAATCCCATAGAAAGTATGGGAGATGTATTTGGTGACTTGTTTACATGGGAAAAATGGGGAATCAGGTTCCTAAAACACCTCTGTACCAAAGACTCAAGGCAGTCGAGAACTAACCTGAGCAAAGAGCTGGGACACCTTAAGACGGTAGGGTATTATTCTGGACAAAGAGTCGGGACACTGACCAAAGACTTAAGATGGTTAGGAATTATCCTAGGCCTTGAGCAAAGAACCTGGACACCGTCCAGCCTAACTATAAGGAAGTAAAAGAAAAAATCGACGAGTCCAAGACTGACCAGTTTAATAATATACTTTTCGTTGAGCTGTTTAAATCTCATCTCGCGGATTTTAGGGGGTATTGTTTTAGGGATTTCATTATAGCATGACAAGACAGCATGATCACCGATAAACACGGCGGTCAGATATGCCACACAATAAAAGTCATCCAGTAAAAGAAATCTTAATGAGCAAAAATCTCTACTCAACGAGATCTACTTAGCCAAAAGAGGAAATATGACCCTATCGGGACACTCCATATCAAGCGAGGATTCATTCAAACACTAAATAAAATAATCATATTCAAACAAGGGAATATTCTCTGTCCTCTTTAGTATCAGAGAATTCATATTGGGAAGAAACTTAGAGCTTCCAAAAGGATAAACACCAAATGGAAAAGATCAGCCCAAAGCAATTAATAGATGATCTCAAGGCCTAGTCAAGGTTACCCTAGATGATCGGGAAAACTAACCGATTCAATAGAGACAACTTTGTCGAGTAAAGACCATCCGATCGAGACAGAAGAGGTCTGGTTGGGATCAAATAATTGGATAGTTAGAACAACAAGTGGGAGACATTAAAGGCAACTATGACTCAAATACGAAGAATAATGATCTTACTCAAATAAGGAATCTAGAACCACATTCCAATAAGGAAATATTACTACTTCCTTTTACAATCAAAGAATCCATATCAAGTAATAACTCTGCTCTTCTAGAAGATTGTGCTCCAATATGAAAATAAGTTCTAAACGGACTACTCAACTAGACTCCTGGGAAAATTCTATTGTAATACGTAAGATCACTGAAATAGAAAAGAAGACAAAGATGGCTCCAACAAGTACAACCCTGATTAAATTCTACCACATTTCCTTATATGTATAACAAGGATTAGGGTTCTATGCAAGAAAGATATATAAAAACTTATAAAAAAGATACACGGAAATAAATAGAAAAATAAAAAGATACACAAGAAAAGAGTGGAACAGAGTGTGTAATATTTTTATCATAGTGAATTCTTCCGGTCTTCACTGGCAACCGTTGATGTTTCCCCACTTCGAGGTTTTACCATGTAAACTTATATGTGTATATTTTTTCCCTTTTGTTTTCTATTTTCTTCATAACATCTTTAACAATTGGCAAAACTTGTTAGACGTGCGAACAATCCTATGTGATCCAAAAACCACCGTCATCATATATATATGGTGGATGATGTGTTAGTTATAAGTTTATAACTCATTTTTCAGCTCATTTAACAACAATCTAACAGTAATCATTTCTATGTCATATCTAGATTCACATGCATATATTTAGTTTGATCAACTATCATTGTTGTATGTGAGGATGTGTTACGTGTATGTTGGACATGGCTCGTATTTTCAATGGTTACAAAAAATTATTTAACCAATATGGAGACTTTCTGAAGATGTGTGAATGTTTCAGAGTATGATATCGTGTTTAAGGAAGGTTTGAAGGCCGAAGAAGAACTGAAGAATCGGATTTCAGAAGGAACCCCGGTATGGACCGTGGCTTAGGCATGATCGAGCTATTTTTGTCGTTATAAAATGCTCGTCAAACAATATTTATAAAGCCTCAACAATGCCTAAAATGTTTACAAAACAAGTACAATGGCAAGTCGGGTGTCGTCCACAGAGAAAGGGAAATCAAATGGCTAAAACTAGTTAACTAATATTAAACTAAGCAAAGCATGAAAAGTAAAGGTAAATGGTTTTGGTATTGAAAGGTTAATAATAAAGATTCAAACTATAATTAAGTTAATTAATCTAAAATGCAATTAGTGTTAAAGTGAGACGGATGTTAAAAATGATGGTTAAGACTAAGGTATTGTTGATCCAACAAGTGAATTATAGGCATGTATGAACTCTTATGAAATGAAAGCATATAGATCGATAGCAACCAATCTAGATGTATAGTATCGGTTGTATTCCCTCACGAGTTCCAATCTAGATGTATAGTATAGGCCACTCACTAGTGATTGTTCATGAATGCACATCTATCAAATTAAGGTACTCTTTATAAATTCACCAACCTAGATGTATAGTGTTAATGCTTAACCTACCACAAGCAACCAACCTAGATGTACACTTATTTTACCCTTGTATTCAATTTAGCTTAGGGACATTAAGTAAATGTATACCCAATCATCCATACAAGTACATGAGTTTAAGAAGACCAAATAATATATATCTAGTTAACTACTAAATTAATTCCCTCAATCAATTAGCTAGGATAGGAATGTACAATCAAAGACAAAACCAATCAAGGGAAACAATTAAAACAATGAATGAAACATAATTGATAGATTTAATTAGAATAAAATAGAGTTCATTATAAATCCCAATGTCCATAAGTGTTTCACATCAATCCCTTAGTGGGATGTTTAGCTACTCATGACAATTACAATATAATAACAAGAAGAAAAGAGATAGAGAAGACCCATGAAGAGAAACTCCTCCTTTCTTGAAGCTTTGATCCAATCACCAAGTGTCCTTAAGTAGTTTGGTGGGGAATAATTCCTAAATCTAAGTTAATGGTTAGAGAGGATGTGTTTGGAGAAGTGAAGAAATATTGATTCTTAGATTCATAATTTTCTCCACGATAATAAGAACAAGCTATATTTATAGGGTCCCAAGATTAGGTCTGAAAACTACTGATATGGTTGTCTGATGCACCAAATGCATGGGTTGTGCGCAAGTCTAGATCCACCCAGGACCCGTACAATTACCTAATGCCCTGATTTTCATCTCCTGACTAAAGTGAAATGTGCGGACACTCCCATGATGGTGCACGGGTGTAGACAGGCGCAATGGCTTGGCTTATACTTTCTTATTAGTACGCAGGTTATGCGCTTGTCAGGACCTGCACAAGACCCGTGCAAAGACCCTTTTGCTCTTCAACAATTCTTTTGCCTTTTTCGGCACAAATCCGCTTCTTTTGTCCAATATACTAGATTGTACCTAATCACCTAAAAATATAAATAAGGAGCCATAAGAGACGTAAAAACACCCGAAAATGAGACAAAGGTCAAGGAAATGAGAGCCAAAATATATGACAATTTTGGCACGAACAAGGCGTAGTGTCCAGACAACGGAGTTCTGTAATTAGTACACTACCTTCTTATTGGTATAGAAGTGTCTTGCTGGTATAGTACACTAGCTTCTGTACTCCATCTTCTGTTCTAACTAGGACTGAGCTTGCTGCTAGTTCTGTAATAGATAAGTACAAATGGAGTGTCTCTCCCATTTGTGCTTTTGAAAGGACGGGAGCCTGCCCTAGGTATTCCTTAAACTTTTAAAAAAGCCTGTTCGCACTCTTCATTCCATTCGAGTCCTTTTCCTTTTTTAATTACTTTGAAAATGGGTACGCATCTGTCTGTGGCCTTTGAGATGAATTTACCCAAGGAAGCTAAGCATCCTGTTAGGCGTTGTACTTCTTTAAGTGTCCTTGGTAAAGTCATTTTCTGTAGGGCCTGGATCTTCTCAAGGATGATTTCGATTCCTCTTTGGTGAACTTGAAAATCCTAGAATTTTCCCGATAGATCTCTGAATAAACACTTTTTTTGATTTAGCTTTATTTGGTATCTCCTCAAGACATCAAATGTCTCTCGCATGTCTGAAGTATGCTTGTCTTCCATGATGCTCTTGGTCAGCATGTCATCAACGTACACTTCCATGTTCCTTCCTATTTGCCGTGCGAAGATTGTGTTGACCAGCCTTTGATATGTTGCCCTTGCATTTTTTAACCCGAAAGGCATTACTGTGTAACAGTATAAACCCTGATCAGTTGTGAATATAGTTTTTTCTTCGTCAATTTTGTTCATCCAGATTTGGTTATATCCCGAGTAGGCATCCATGAAACTGAGCAACTCATGGCCTGATGTAGCGTCCACCAACTGATCTATCCTCAAAAGTGGAAAACTGTCTTTTGGTCATGCCTTGTTCAAATATGTGAAATCTACGCACATTCTCCATTGTCTTTTCTTTATTTGGGCGAGGACAACATTAGCAACCCATTTAGGGTAGTTGACATCTCTAATTAACCCTATAGCAAGCAGCTTATCTACTTCCTGTTTGATTGCCTTACTTCTCTCGAGATTTAATGATCTTCTCTTTTGTAGCACCGGTTTTGCATTCGGGTTTACTGTGAGATGGTGATATATTATTTGGGCATCTATCCCGACCATGTCTTCTTGACTCCAAGCGAACACATCCTTGTATTCTTTGAGCAGATTAATGAGGCTTTGTTTGACTTTTCCTTCCAAGTTGGCCCCGACCTTGATCTTATTTATGGTTCATCTTCTTTCAAGATAATTTCTTCGAACGGTTCAGTTTTGGATTCATTCGGCTCTTCCCTTTGATCGAATTTGAATGACAGTGGCTCTTTGTTCTGACTCGGTTGTGTTATAGTGCAAACATGTTCATCATTCTTGTCTTTGTATACTTACAGGTTAGCTCTTCGGGCCATCTCTTGGGATCCCTTGACTACACCGACCCTCTATTCGGTCGGGAACTTGATCATTAAGGCATAAGTTGCTGTTACGGCCTTAGTTTATTTAAGAATGGCCTACCCAACAACGTATTATACGGCCAATTGTCTAAGTCTACTACCACGAAGTTGAGCAATACAGCTCTCTGGCAAGGTGCCACTCCAATCTTTACGGGTAGCTTTACTGTCCCAAGTGACCTGACCTCAATTCCCCTGAATACTCTGAGTGGAGTATGGAAAGGTTGTAGATCCTTTCGGTCTAACCTGAGTTGATCGTAATTGGCTACATTGAGAATGTCTGTCGAACTTCCATTATCTATCAAGATTCTCCTAACTTCTCGGTGACCAATCCGAGCACTTATGACTAAGGTATCATTTGGCCGAACGTCGACCCCGTGTGAGTCTGCTTCTGTGAATATTATAGGGTCTCATCCTTCCTTTACCCTTTTTGGGTCTGGCTCCACCGAGTTCACGTCAAAGTTATGTCTTCCTTCTACTACTTCTCTGATTTCCTGTGTTCGCTCTCGCTTACTTCTCCCAGTGGATGGTCCTGCAAAGATTGTATATATTACTTCATTGGCCTCTAGACTGGCCCTTTGATTTTGATCAGAGCTGTGATCGGCCCTGATCTCTTTCTTTGTTTCTGATTTCTCATCGTTTTTCAAGATTACATCCTGTAGATGTACTTCTCGAATAAGGGTTTTTATGTCATCTCTAAGCTGGTAACACTTGGAAGTCTCATAACCGGTTTCCTTATGGAACCTGCAGTATTTGGTTGTATCTCACCGAGCAAACTGAGATTGACGGCGTGGCTCTTATACAAGATTTTTTTGCTTCCAGTATGGCCAGGATTTCCTCCTGCTTTTTCTCTAGAGAGGTGTAGTTGGTATATCTACCTCGGTATTTTTTCGTGGTCTGTTCGGCATTACGCCCGTTTCCCCATTCCTTACTTTTTTCTTTGTTGTTTCCTTTCTATTTTCCCTTTTGGTTCTGCACTTTGGACTCATCGTCTTTTTCGGGTTTTCCTCCATGCATGTAGCATCCTTTAGTGGCTAACTCTTCTTCTTCGGCTAGTGCATATTCGCCCGCCATATCCATCATATCTGCGTATCTGGTCAGGCGGGCTCTTCTCAGGTCAAAAGACAACCATCCATTCTGTAGGTTGTTAATGAATGCAGCAATTATTGCTTCATCGTTTGCACTGTCGATTTCTGATACAGCTTGGCCGAATCTCCCCATGTGTTTCTTCAGCGACTCATCTTTCCCTTGTTTTATTTGAGAAAGGTAAGCCACTGATTTTTTTCGGTTAACATTGCTCAGAAATTGCCTTGAGAAACTCCTATTCAGTTCACTAAAACTTCTTATGCTTGCCGGGGGCAATCTCCCGAAACATCTTGAGCCCATGTCTCCAAGACTTTATGGAAAGTTGAGGCATAGTAAGGGATCGCTATGGGAATATTGGGCCATAGCTCTTTTATAGCGTCTGACATGTTTTTTTGGGTCTGTGTCCTTCTTGAACGGCTCCACGTGTGGCATCCTGAATCTTTCTGGGAATGAAGTCAGCAGGATGTATCTAGTGAATGGGCTGTCAGAATCTTAGTCAGATATATCGTTGTACCCATAACGTCTGACCAATGCGTCCATTTGACGCCTATTGTTCTCGACTTCTTGAGTTAGGCTCTAGATTACAACATCTCTGTCTCCCACCGGACTTCCCTGATGGTTGAACCGCTGGGTGATTGTCATTACTCTTTCTGGCTCTTCACTTTGATGCCAGGTTGCATGTATGATTCCGTGATGACGCTTACCTATCTTCTGATGACGACTGATCCCTGTGTCGGTCATGTTTGGGTGTCTAGCACGGACTGTCTGATCCTGGTTCTGTTTCTGGCGTGGTCGTTCCTCTTCAGGTGTTTCACGTCTAGCAAGATTGATTGGATCAGAGTTCGTTCTGGCTTCCGAAGCATTTAGCTTTAGCCCCTACTACAGCCGAACGAAGCCTTACAGGTGGAAGATTAGGAGGTTATGAGTCTTCTGTAGCCAGTAGATCAACTCCATCCTTTGCTGCGTCTACCACCAATTGTTGCAACGCCTCTCAAAAGCGTTATGTCAGTTCTCCGCTGGTCGGAGGAACTTGTTGGATCCCCGCCAGGAATGTAGGTTGGTTCTGTGTGGTTGCAGCGAGATCTCACGAGCTGCTGCCAACATGGAAGTTATCTGAAGTTTTTTTGATATCCCCAGAACTGCTTCTACTTCCTACCATTACCTTTAATTAAATCGGAGGTTCACCCTTCCTTCTAGTGCCAATTGTTGACGTCGATTTCTGGATGTATGAGAAAAGCCAACAAGGATTGGATTTTAGCTATGATTTCAAAGAGAAAGAGAATGAGAAAATAATCGGACGCAATTTTTTTTACGTGGTAAAACTCCGATGACCGGAGAAACATCCACGAGTGGTTGAATGATCAACCAAGCCAAAATCCACTATGAAATAATATAGTTATTACAATTCTCGATCTCTCTTTCTTCTCTCTGTATTTTTCTATGATTGTTGTATATCTTTTTGTGACGAGATTATGGGTCTATTTATATGTCCATAGAACCCTAATCTTCTTTGTAAAAGTAATAAAAGATCTTTGTATTTAATTATGATTGTTTGCTTGTTCGTAGTAGTTTGTCTTCTTTCCTGTTTCAGAAACTTGTATTGAGATCGAATGAGACTCTAGTAATGTAGTCCAATTATGACTTATTTCCTTATAAGAGCGTAGTCTTTTTGAAGAAATAAATTGTTGCCTGATTAGGAACCCTCTGTTTGATAATTCTGCTCTTCTTGGAATTCCTCTTTGATATGGATATCTTCATGAATTTTAATGACTCGATTTGTGTGAGCTACGCGCTGGGTTTTTTTTTCCTTCATGTTTGTCCCGAGTAGGAAACGATATCAACAGGTTCCGAGTGACATCATCTGATCCAAGAAAATGTCACCAACTAGCCCCGAGTATGTTTAACTGACCCCAAGTGGTATATGGAGTCAGTTTACCCAGAGCAGGTCTTGTTCAATACTTGTTTATTCGGGCTTCTCTTCTTTGGTGATGCCTTGCAGATGCCTATTCGGTCGTCCACCTGATAAATTTATCCTCTTTGTCGATGACGTGTACGCCTGGTAAAATTCACATACTACAATATTATAAAATTAAAATGATTAGAGCATCCCCAATAGTATAAGCAAATTAGGATCCTCAAAAGTTGTCACCTCAGTATTTGATGATTGTTTTCAAGAATTGCTAAATTTGAAGATTATCGTGTAGTCCATTATGGCACACTGTAATCGAAATAAAAAATCTACTTTATCTAAATCAAAATTCTACTCCCACCATATATTTTTCACTATTTTCACTCATTTTTATTTCATCGTTTTCGCTCTAAAAGCTATAAATCACACAAACAATTCGTCAAACATCTTGAATACAGTGCTATTGAACAGGGGTAAAAATAACTACAATGACAAGAGAATATATATGATATGGGTATTGATCAATTCATAATGAAGAGACGAATTTTACCTGATTGAAATTTTTAGGGTCGAAACAATGATGAGATACATAGGTGATCAGAGAAAAAAAAAGCCACAAATGAGAGAGAAAGAATAAAATTACAACAAAAATTATTTTGGGTTAAGTTTGTATTTGATGATTAAAAGTCAATCTTCAAATTTGATTGTTGGAGAAGCAATTTGATTATTGATAACTACTATTGCTAAATTTTAGTGACTCTGTCCTTTTTTGGATAAATAATCAAATTTTAATTATTCTCCTACTTTTGAGGATACCATTGCAGATGCTCTTAGATGATGATAATTTTAGAAATTATTGTCTTAATCTTGAATTTGTTTTAAAATGTGATAATTGTTCTATAATATTCACTTATTTTCTAAGTTAAAAATCTTAAGAGAAATTAAATACAAACTGTGAAACATTTTTTTAAAAAAAATTTGATTCTTTTCCAAATAAATGTATAGCCTATATAATATTATCAAAAATAATAATGTTGTTTTGTTCAAATTTCATGTCCAAATCGGGTATCCAAATGATGTGACAACACTCTAATCCATTTATTCAGATTGTAATAGATTTGCATTATTTAAATGTAGTGGACTAAAGTGTTGCCACCCCAGATTTGGACATCAAATTAAGGCAAAGTAGCATTACTCTATTACAAATATTTATAACAGTTGCTTCAATTGAAAGAAGTTTTTCAAAATTAAATTTAATAGAAAACATTTTCCTGATCATAAATAGGTTTGCTCTTTTATTAATTGAAAAAGAATTTTTAGAAAATTTTGAAAACAAAAGTTTAATTAAAAAATTTCCATTTCAAAAAGTATGAAAAGTTTTTTAAAAAAATTATTTTCAGTTGTAACATATATATATATATATATATATATACATACATACATACATACATATATGGTCTCTATTTTTTTTCTCCCTTAGGGCATCAAAATATGTTGAGCCGCCCCTGGCTTGATCTTGTCTATTTTCGGCAAACTTTATACTTATTTGATGTCAGATTTTTAAAAGGAATAATGTTAACATTCCACCAAAAATACCATATTTTTTATCCCAACACATCTGGCATGCGATGTGTCAAATTGTGAGTGGATACACAATACTAATACTTTATCTCACCTACCACATGTATCCTTTAACCATTTGACATTTCAAATGTTGCATGTTTTGAAATGAAAATTATTGGGCCTAAATATTGGGATCACATATACAGTTTACATTAAAAGTTGGACCAGTAATCCTATGATAATTATTTTTTTACCACTGTTGTGGCACCATTTGTACTTGCTCTAATGCTTTTAATTATAAAAATTGTTTTTGTTGAAGAATAAGGCCCCGACCTGCAGTTGTTTTTCATCCTGTATTTGTTTTTGTTTTTGTTTTCAATAAACGATTTCGAATTTGTTTTCGTTTACCATTTTTCATTTTATTTTCAAAAAACGATAAACAAAATGAAAAACAAAATCAGTGTTAACAGTGAAAATTTGAAAAACACAAAATACATGTTTTCTTTGTTTTTGTTTTTGTTTTTCAATTTTAAAAAAAAATACATTTTTTTCTTCCTCTTTTTCGATCCTCTTCTCTGATCTTCCTCTTTTCTTCTTCTCTGAACCTTCTTCTTTTCAAATCCTCTTCTTCTTCAATCCTTTTCATCCTGTCCTTCTCCTTCTCCAAACTTTTTTCTTCTCCGATCGTCTTTTTCTTCTTCTCTAATCCTCTTCTTCTCCTTCTTTTCGTCCTTCTCTTCTTCTCTGATCCTTCTCTTTCTTCGATCCTCTTCCTCCTCCTCTTCTTCTATCTTCTCCCTTTCTTTTTCTTCTTTTTTCTTCTTGACCGATCTGGTTTCCTTTCTTTTTCTTCTTTTTTAATTATTTTATATAATTTTTGTTACTGTTTTTTTATTTATTAAAATAATACTTATTTAGAATTTAAGATTTTTGTTGACGGTGATTTTTTTATAGATCACACGTCAAACAGAATGTATATGAGATCACATAATTGTAAATTATGAACAACTAAGGAATTATAGAGAACACAAAAAATTACGTGGTAAAACCCCAAGAATGGGGAAACGTCCACGGTTGCTGGAAACCAGCGAGGAAAGAACATTTTTATGAATAATCGATTACACACTCAATCTCTCGTGCTCTCTATGTCGTTATGCCTAGCAACGTTTGGAAGCTCCTTCACTTTACAATGTGCTTCTGTCTGAACCACTCGATCTTCCTCGCTATCTCCCGGGACTAGTAACTGTGTGTGGGCGCGTCACGGCCTCATGAACTTGAATAGAGAATGTAGAGAAATACTTGAAGAAGCTCTTTCTTCTCAATTTGGTGTATTGATTTCATGCACACATGAATTGCATCTCATGCAATCTCTTGTGTTATAATTGATAAATATCTTTTAATAATCCTTTTCAAATATATCTAATATATTAAAAGTGATAATAAGTATTTTAAATTTAAACTTAAATTCAAATACTTAGATAAATGATTTAGTAAACATAAAATAATCCTATTATTTTATCTTCACCTAAATCCATATATCAACTAACACCCTCCAATTAACAGTTAAATAATAATTCATTATTATCTATAATTAAATAATCTAATTATTTAATTAATTTAACTATTAACATTCATTAATTAAATAATCTCATTATTCAATTAACTCCCGAATATATACGTGTCACTTTTGTAACACAGTTAATTGGACAATCCAATTAATTAACCGTGACCCTTGTTACCTAAATCGATCGGGCTAGCAAGGGGACCTAATGGACCCACAGTATTTTGAGATCCAATAATCCTCGGAATCATTAATTGAACTCTTTAATTAATATTCCTTGATTATTAACTCCGGTGTTATTCCACTAAAAACCCAAAGCTGCACTCTCTCAACTGTAGTTGCTTTTACACAGACCGATACAACTCGGTGTCCATCGATATAGCTATTACATATGGTGTGATCCTCCACAATAGTTCATAATTAGAGCTGGGTCAAAATGTCTGTTGTACCCCTCTAATTACATATATCCTTTAAGTACCGTTTATTCTATAATCAAAAATAAATCCTATTTCCTCACGGAATCAGAGAGCGCTGATATTGTTCAAGCCCCGAATCAACCCTTAAGGGAACTACCATCTACTTCTCACAAGAAGGAGTGGATTCCACTATTTTGTACAAACCTTCTCAGCCACAAGCCAAACCGTAATCCTAACATACAGAGTATATTGATCAGGAAATGCATCTAACCTCACTCATGGTATATCAAAGACCACGATTTAACCTGAAGGAGTCAATAAGACACTCAGGATTAAGATCACCCATATATAGCCATCATTAGTTGATATATATGAATCTCATCGGTAAGCGGATCTTGGTGAGAGATTCATATAGATCATGGCCCAGTTTTATATGATCACATCATACAAGGTGCCTCTATTCTCATATCTCTATATGAATGATTCAGGATAGAATCACCGTACATTATGGAATAGACCGTAGCTATAGATTAACCACAAATAAAGTACCTAGCTTTATTTGCTATCTATGGACTCTTTAGATTGTACGTCTCTTACTGTATCCATCTGTATATGACACTCATATACACAGTTTGAGATTACATCCGGCAATCTTGGATGTTAAATATATATGCATAAGTTATAAAATAAACAACACAACAAGAATGAATTGAACTTTTCCTTTTATTTATTTCTTAAATCCATTTACAAATTACATCTTTAGGGCATAAACCCCAACAATCTCCCACTTGCACTAAAGCATGTGAGGCATGTCTCGTAACCCTAGACCATCTAGGTGACCTAAAAACACTTTAGCTGGTAAGGTCTTTGTAAATGGATCAGCATGATTGTCTTGTGAGGCTATCTTTGTGACGATCACATCTCCTCTCTACATTATCTCTCTAATTAGATGATACTTTCTCTCTATATGTTTCCCTCTCTTGTGGCTTCTTGGTTCTTTAGAATTAGCCACAACACCACTGTTATCACAATAAAGTGTGATGGTCTTATCCAGATCTGGAACAACTTCCGGATAACTCAAGAACTTACGGAACCAAACAGCCTCTTTAGCTGCTTCACAAGCGGCTACATATTCGGCTTCCATGGTGGCGTCAGCAATGCAAGATTGCATGATACTTCTCCAAACAATGGCTCCACCACCTAGGGTGAATACTGATCAAGACATGGATTTCCTAGAATCCATGTCTGACTAAAAATTAGAATCCGTGAATCCTAACGGGATCAAATCTTGCCCGTAATACACTAGCATATAATCTCCCGTTCTCTGAAGATACTTGAGAATTGTCTAGACAGCAACCTAATGATCCAATCCTGGGTTGGATTGGTATCTGCTGACTACTCCCATCAGGTGCGCAGTCTTCTAGAAGTGTAAGTTTGTTGCTTGATTTGGACTTTTTAATATGTAGGAGGAAATAGTAATATTTTCTCAATGGAATGTTGTTCTAGATTCCTTGTTTAATGTCTCCCACACGTTGTCCAACCGACCAGTTGTCTAGCCCCGACCCGACTTCTTTTATCCCTACCGGATGGTCCCGACCGAGTCGTCTCTACCCGGTTGGCTAGTTTCCCCGACCATGTTATTTAAGCCCGATCGGTTAGTTTCCCCGACCATCTTGGGTGATCTCGACTTGGCCTTGAGATCATCTATTAATTGCCTTGAGTTGATTCTTTCTGACTCTTGTGACGTGGCAACTATAATTTCCGTATCCTTGGGTAATTATGTTGACTTATCATTCTTTGAATTTTACCAATAACAACACCCCCTTAAACATACGAGGTCTGATAATTATCACAAGTAGGATATGTCCCTCCGCGTGTGTTTAATTCATTCTAACCTCTTTTGTCTTGTAATCCATTAATTTTTTTAATACTCTACAGTTACCAACCACACATATTTCGGCTGATGAAATCAACGCGTATCTTTTTTTAAATTCAAACGGCGTGTGTTTTTCGGTTCTGATGCACCTACCCCCACTTTTGGCTAATGATGAACGTCTTACCTGGTGATGTCACTTGCTAGTATATATAGATTTGAGGCATTTTACTTCTCTTTTTGCACTCGATATCCCACTTTTATCAGATGACAATCCCTAACCATTTTTTCATTCAAACCCGGGTTTTTAGCATCCTTTCAGACATTTTTCAAGGCATGGATCCAGTCATTCACCATCGATATTTTGAGATTCTTCTTCGTGCCATCGAGGCTGGTGATAATGAGAATATCGCTAGGCTCGAGTCCATTCTTTGTGGTCATCTTCTTTCTTCTTATCAATTCACTGTATTAAATGTGGATTACTCTATAGCTTGCCCAGAGTTTGGCCCCTTCTCTACTGATCTCTTTAACTTCGATTTGGTTAATGTTTGTATGGATATGTCAAAGCAAGGGAACTCCAGGCGGACCACCAGAGCCTCTCCCAAAGAGTCTGTGTGTGCGACGATCGATTTGAAGATACCTTTGCAACTTCTTAAAATGAAAGACGTACCATGAGAGCGACAAGCTCGGATGCTAAAGTTCAGCGCCGATCAGCCATATTCCTCTGATTCAGATATAAACATTGTGAATGAAGTTGAGCTAGTGAAATTCAAGCACCAATTTGATCTGACCAGCATATAAAAATTGTATTGTAGCAGTGATCGGGCTGTGTGGATTGTTGGGGTTTATGCCTTAAGCATGTAATTTGTAAATGGATTTATGAATTAAATAAAAGGAAAGGTTCAATTCATTCTGTTATGTTATTTATTTTATAAACTTGTGTACATATTAACATCTTGGATTGCCAGATGCAATCTTGAACTGTGTATATGAGTGTCATATACGGATGGATAAAGTAAGAGATGTGCAATCTAAAGAGTCCATAGATAGTAAATAAAGCTGGGTACTTTATTTGTGGTTAATCTATAGATGTGGTCCATTCCGTAATGTACAGTGATTCTATCCTGAATCATTCATATGAGATAAGGGAATGGAGGCACTTTGTATGATGTGATCATATAGGACTGGGCCATGAGATTCATATATATCAACTAATGATAGCTATATATGGGTGATCTTAATCCTAAGTGTCTTATCAACTCTTTCAGGTTAGATCGTGGACTTTGATATACAATGGGTGTGGTCAGGTGTATTTCCTGATCAATATACTCCGTATGTTGGGATTGTGGTTTGGCTTGTGGCTGGGAAGGTTTTTACACAATAGTGGAATCCACTCCTTCTTGTGAGAAATATATGGTAGTTCCCTTAAGGGTTGATTAGAGGCTTGGACAATATGAGCGCTCTCCTAATTCCGTGAGAAAGTAGGATTTATTGTCCATTAGAGAATCAATGGTACTTAAAGGATATATGTAATTAGAGGGGTATAACGGACATTATGACCCAGCTCTAATTATGAACTATTGTGGAGGATCACCCCATATATAATAGCTATATCGATGGAAATTGAGTTGTATCGGTCTGTGTAAAAACGTATGCAGTTGAGAGAGTGCAGCTTCAGGTTTTTAGTGGAATAACACTGGAGTTAATAATCAAGGAATATTAATTAAAGAGTTTAATTAATGATTTTGAGGATTATTGGAGTTCAAAATACTGTGGGTCCATTAGGTCCCCTTGCTAGCCCAATCGATTTAGGTAACAAGGGTCACGGTTAATTATTTGGATTGTCCAGTTAATTATGTTACAAAAGTGACACGTATTTATTCGAGAATTAATTGAATAATGAGATTATTTAATTAATGGATAATGGTGATTAAATAACTTAAATAATAGAGATTATTTAATTATGTTATTAATCACTTAATTGAGGGTGTATGTTGATATTTATTTTTGAATAAAATAAGATAATGTGATTATTTTATTTTATTAAATTAAATAATTTATTTTTGAATTTAAATAGTTTGAAATCAAAATTAAAATCAAATTAAAGATATGAGATATTTCTTATTTGAAAGTTTTTTTAAAAATCAAATATAGATTTGATCAAATTTTTAAATATTATATATAAGATATATTTTATTTAAAATTAAAAAAAAAATTAAAAAAAAAAGGGTTGGTGTGCGTGAAACGCACAGCATCATACTTATATATATATATATATATATATATATATATATTTGACAAAAGAACAAAAAAAAAAAAGAGTTTTAGTTGCTGGCTTTTGGTCAAAGGCTGGTGCGTGAACAAAAAAAACATAACAAGTGTGTCCACTGTGAAAGTTTTTTTTGTGAGTTATTTTATGCAAGTGTATGCATGAACAAACACCACAAAGAGTGAAAAGGTTTTATGTACAAGTGTTGTTCATTAATATAAAGAAAGAGTTTCTTATTCTTTTCTCTTCTACACCCTCCATCCTAAGTTCCTGAGAACCGTGACGTGCCCACATGCAGTTACCAATCCCGTGAATCGCTAGGAAGATCAGTGGTACAGACCAGGAGCAAATTGAAAAGTGAAGAAGCCTCCAAATGTTGGTATGGTTCTATTTTTTATTGATTACAATTTCATGTATTTAAATATATATTTTAATAGTGTAATAATTTTTATACGTATTTGTTTTGAATATTAATTCGATCAAAAGTTCACCGGTCCCAAATACAGATTATGATCTGTATAAAAAATTATAAAAACCCGTTTTCGCTGCACGACCGGTGAATTTGGTTCCAACATGGAACCCTGCCCTTGGTACAATCGCTGTATACGGGGCTATGTTATCCTCGGTGGTTACTCTCCCTCTTCAACCTTTCATCGCTCGATTCCTGGCGGAAGCTGGTATTGCTTCTGCCCAACTTACCCCTAATTCTTATCGGGTGCTGGTCAGTTTGGGGCATCTATGGAAAAAGCTTGGGGCAAAACAACCCCCGTCCCCTCAAGAGATCCGTATATTTTATACGTTGAACCTATCTGATAGTTGAGGTAATTTTTACCTTCAATCCACATCTCAAAAATTGTGGATTCCTCATAGGTATAAGAGGAAGTCTGTACCCCCTTCGGATAAAGATCACAAGGGATTTATCTAGGGGTTTCCCTCCTCAAACAAGTTCTAAAAGAATAGTTGGTTCTTTGTTGGAGGTGGCTGGGGTAAAGTAGTTGTTGCTGACCCCACACAAGGGCTGATATGGAATAGAGTTCCAAGGAACTTTTGTAACCCCGAGCATTGGAACAAAACTCCCTCTTCTTTGACAAAGAGCTAGGCTGATATGGTAGTCAAGGCGGCTGAGACTTCTTGGGAAGAGAGGGATCGTCGTGTTCTTTATGTTGAGGTAGATTGATCAAGGTGAGGCAATTTCCTATGATTTCTACTCGTCGTAAACAAAGTGAGTCATCCTTGCTTTATATTTTAGTGTAAACCATCATGCGCACTTTTCCCTATAGTGACTGTTGATTATCGTGTGGCATTTTTTTTTTTAATATTCAATGTGGATATCGTCGTAGGTGATCAGGCCGAGAAGGAAAAGCATATCGATCGGGTCAGTAGAAAGGGCTGCAGCCGATCAGGTTGCTTAGGGAATTACCCCACATGAACATGATCTGTTAGAACATGTGTATGAGTTTGACCCGCAATTCTTTCGATATCCCCTCTGAAAAGGTTGGTACAAGCGATCGTCATCCTCCCTGATCTCAAAGTGACCGTCGGGACTGGTACAAAGAAAGGAACGGTCGGGTTAGGTCTAGTTCTGAAACATCTAACTGTGGAAGACCTGATCTTGATAGGTCTGAAAGAGAGTGTCGGGGAAGGGAAGATTTACGAAGGCAGAAGTCACATGAAGTAGATGTGACAATCAAGGCTCCGAGCCATAAGGTTGCTAAGACCGCTGAAGGGTCATCCGCTCCCGATACCCTTGGCATGAGAGCGCGTCTTGCATCTAAGGTTGATCCGACATTGCCTACCTTGATGGTCGATCCAATCATCTTGGAGGAGAATGAGGAATACCAGGAGATTGTTTCTAATCCTATATCATAAGAATTGTGATCCAAGAGAAGGAGTGATTAGGGTACATTAAATCTATCTTCCGCTCCACCCGAACCAATCAAGATTGTGGACCAGGCGCTCCCCCCGAATGCGTCTCCCAAGGTTCTAGTTGTGCCACCCCCTTGCTGTCCTAAGGATGCTCCTATATAGTTTATTGTAAGGCGCCAAATCATTTTCTCTGATTCTGAAGATGATAATGGTGGTCCTGGCGAGGAGAAGAGGATAGTTGATGAAAGCTTCCTTGATATATCTAGGGAGCAGGCCCTCCATTCTAATTGGAACCAAGGGAAGCAGCAACTACACAGTTTGATAGGGATATCAGGATGAGTGAGCTTATTGGTGCCCCTCCTACTATGCCTGTCAAAGGTCAAATTTTTGAGGGCGAAGGGCCTCGGGTTGCTACATCTGATAATCTTCCTGAAGAAGACGTTGGGATCTCGAAGACTCCAACCCCTGTTGATAGTACTATTCCCTCCTCTCATCGGGACCAATATGCTCCAGTTGTTTCTGTTGCTGAGCTTTCTCACTTCCTACCATCCAGTGCTTTTGGTACAATGCTTGCACAATAATTGCTAAAAGGGTTTGTTGTAGATAGTACATGGACACTTCCTAACTCTTAAAATTCATCAAACCAGAGATCTATTACACTTGTAATTCTTCAAACCAAAGATCCATAAATAAAGCTGGGTCCAAAAAATTACAGATTTGATTGAGATAGGACTTTTTGTTATGTTACAAAATTGCCGGTGCATTGCATGCATAATAAATTTTTAAAAAGTTATGTGTATTAGTGTATGAACACGGATGTACAGGTTCAATCAATCAAGAAGTAAAAGTTATCAAAGACATATATATGTACGATTATAATGGGCCATTTTCTAACAGCAGTGTAATACAATTGAACTCATTACATTTGTAAGACAATAAGAAAAAACATATCCCGGTATTGGAATCTAAAACAAAGCTTAGTATGTTGTGATAGCTATCACACATTGGATCATGATCATCCCCAGCGATGTCGAGTTGTCCAACTACATTAAAAACCTTTTGTATAATTTGCAACAGTATTTTCTATTATCCCTTTTGCATTATGAACATGTCTCAAGCCTTTTGTCCTTACCGTAGGAAAAGTTGGGGTGAGAAAATACCAAATTCATTTGGTGAAAATTGTAGGGAAGGAAAAGATAAAAGAACAACTTAAGTTTATTTGGGTTCCTAAGAAGAAAGAACTCCCTAACTTGATTAAACCACCTTTAGTGGATCCTTGACTCTCATTGAGTGCATCACATTGAACATTTTTTTATGTATGGTTGAAATTGCACAATCTATTTTCTTTCTGACGTTGTGTTGCCCATTTAATTTTGTTTAATTGTGTTTGTCAATGTTAGGTGGATACAAGTGAGAAGAAAATAAATTGTGAAATTTTCTTTAAGTTTGTGTTTTGTTTTCATATTGTTTTTGCTACTAATAAATTTAATAGTTTCCTTAGTTTAATAATTTGGTGGATGCTTTTTGATGTTTTTTGGATGATAATCATTTTGAGGAAATTATTTTTTGATATTTTATTGGTGGTTCATAATTTTTGTGTTAGATGTTTGTGCTTTAAGGCTAGGTTCATCATCTCGTGGGGGGGGACACATGATAACTTGCAAGTCTTGGAGGGATACGCAAACCAAAAGTACTCATAAAATGGGCGAGAACCTAATTGTCATCGAGGATGAACAAAGGCAACCGCCATGGCTTCAATTTTGTTATCTCAATTTGAACTTTGAATTTTTCCTATCTTTTGACTGAATGATTTATGGATATTTGTTGATATAGTGTGGAAGCATTAGATGGTTATACTATTGTGAACCTAATGATGATATTTGGGTTTTGCATCTATTTATCTATTCATTTTGATATGTACGAACCGAAGGCTCCTTTGAATACATATGTGAGAGTACATGTTCATATTGCACATATATAGCCCCATTTGGTTTGGGGGTGGTTTTGATTACTCATATTTTGTATAGGGCATATAGTTAAAATCGGTTTAGGGGTCGTTATATCCCCATTCCAATAATTTTGAGTGTTAATGCTTGATGTTGGTTTGTGCGTAAATGTCAATATTGCACTTTGGTGCCTTTTTTATAATGAGCCTATTTGAGTCTTTTTTATTTTGTTCGGTGTTGATTGTGTTTGATTAGTGACTAGGTCTGTTTTGAGTCAATTAGGGTTGGACTCTCTTGTCTTAAACATTGAGGACAATGTTGGGTTTTGGTTTGGCGGTGTAGATGCCTTTATTGATTCGTCTATTTAGTTATTTTTGTCCAAAATTTTTGATTTGTTGCAATGGCCAAATTTTCGAGCTTTAACTAGCCTGGGTGTGATTCCTCGAATGTGTGCTTTGGCAAGCTTATAGATGCATTGTGAGCTTGTGTAGTAAATCATTGTCACTCGTGGGTTATACATGCATTGTCATAGGCTTGTCCCATCCTTTGTGTGCTTTATTTGTGGGGACTCGGTGCTCTTGCACCTTGTTCTAATAGTAAAGACCCGCGAGTTCATAAAAGCAAGCCTAATAAAAAGTGCATCGAGTGTTCAATTCTTTCTATTCCTTAAACACTTTTCTCATCATATGCGTCACATGCCATAGGACTTACATTTCATATATATAGTGGATTGCTTAATAGATGCATTCATTCCCTTGACAGACTAATTATGGAAGTGATTTTAGGCAATGTGTGTGATATTAACCACTTAAATTAGCCTAAACACATTCGTATTCCCTAGTTGTGTGCTCCAATGCGAATCTTCCAAACACTTTTCTTTCATTTGGAACCAAAACAACCCGTATAGCCATAGCCAAACAAAAGCCTACCTTTATTGCCAATAATGTGGTTGTGTGTGTGTTATGTGTCTGATTGAATGATAAGAGCTCCAATGTAAAATAGCATGTAAGTAGGCAATTATATGAATTGTGCATGAAATGGCTCAACATGTAAAAGTTCCAAAATTTCCACTTAATAGCCAAATTGGAAACAAAAATGTGATGTTGTGCAAAATGAAAAGCAAAGAAAAGAAAAATCAAAAAGAAAGAAAAAAGCCTAGTAAAAAAAGAAGAAAGAGCCTTGTGATTCAAATGTTCAGTAATCATAATGTTGAGTACATTTAAGAAGCACAAATGTGTATGTAAGTGAATTTCTAGTTGCTAAAGTGTAATTAATGTTTAAGAGATTATTGTATAGGGTGTGTGAGTAAGGATAAACATGACTGGTGATCTTTGAACTCAAATTTTCCTATTTCTTTGTTCACCACATCTAACTCCATTGCCCCGTTAGAACCTAAGGGAAAGTCCTATTTGATCTATGATATGTCTTGATTGGGAATGTTTGTTGATGCTTGATCTTCCACGTTCATAGCATAGTGAAACGTTCTTAGGCTAGTTCACAGACATTATCAGTTTTTTAATGTACATTGTATGCAATACATTAGAATTCTATGCATAAATTCCATCTTTGCATACCTTGAATGAGTGTGAACTTAGGACTATGAGCAGTAAAAAGAGAGTGAAGCCAGGTGAGGAGTAGAGTCGAAGCGAATTATGCTCAAGGTGTTGGAGCAAGTAGTTCTTGAAACGAGAGCACTCTTAGGCATAGGATTCGTGATAGTGTGAGTTTCCCTGAAGCGCCTTCGAGTTATTTTAGATACTTTGCATATGTCTACTTCTCTATATCGTACATCCTTACATCTCATCATCGGTTAGACATGCAACTTATTGAATTATTTATTTTGAGTCTAGGAAAGTTTTAGATCGGTTTATTTTCATTTGTTTCCTATTTGTGTTATTTTAAGGTTTGCTTTATGACGAGAAAAGGTTTTGGTTTGGGGGTATTTGATCGTGCCAAATTTGTTATATATTTTAGCCCTCAATTTGATTTCTTTTGTCTCTTTTTCATGTGTTTTTACGTGTCTTATGACTTTTTTGATATGTTTGTAGGCAATAGGTATATTTTGAAAGAAAGGTTGGAAAGCATGGAATTATGAAAAAAATAGGCCAAATCGATGAAGGAAAGAAGTATCGGTGCGTTGGTACTACGTAGGTCCCTACCTTCGCACAAACCAAGAACATGACCAAATCCGAGAAGCAGATTAGAGGCCATTAGGTCCATACGCGGGTCATTACGTAGGTCTATACCCGCTCACTACCCGTGCAAATGCCAAAACCAAAGAAGATTATTAGAGGCCATCAGGTCGCTACGTGGGTAACTGCATGGGTCCCTACCCGCGCTATACCCACACAATACACTTGTCAGCCATACCACATCAGTATTTCAGACCAAATTTGGAAATTCCTTTATATACATCCTGTTCTTATTTTGAAATATCCTCTCTATAATCTCTTCCACCCATCATATCCTCTCTTATACTTTCTCACATCTCTAATCACTAATTCTAGATCTAGGAATCATCCCTCACCAAATCGAACCATCATCTTCCTCATCTACTCAAGGACACTTGGAGAATTGGATTCAAGCTTCAAGAAAGAAGCAGTTCTACATGGGTCTTCTCTATCTCTTTTTCTGATAGTTATTTTTATGCATTTGTCATTAGTAGCTAAATATCCCACTAAGGAATTGATATGAAACACTTGTGGATGTTGGGCTCTGCATTGTACTCTATTCATTTTATTAAATCTATCAATTATGTTTAATTTATTGTTTTAATTGCTTCCCTTAATTGGTTTGTATTTGATTGTACACTTCTCTAATTGTTAATTAATTGAGGTAATTGATTGAGTAGTTGACTAGGTATACATCTACTTGGTCTTCTTAAGCTCTTTTAAATGGAAGGGACTCCTCAATTCTATATTTCTACCTTATCTCAAATAGGTAATCAATTATACATCTAGGTTGGTTACTTGTGAGAGGTTAAGTATCAATACTATACATCTAGGTTGATGACTTTATAAAGAGATTAGTCTTTTAATTTGATAGATGTGCATTCACGAACAATCACTTGTGTTGGCCAATACTATACATCTATATTGGACACTCTTAAGGGATATATAACCAATACTATACATCAAGATTGGTTATAATAGATTAATGTGCATTCATTTCACGAGAGTTCATAAATTGCCCATATTTCACTTGTTGGATCCATCAATTCCTTAGTCCTCACCATCATATTTTAACACACATTTCTTATTAACACTAGTTGCATGTTAGATTAATTAAGTCAATTTTAGTTTACATGGTAGTTATTAACTTTCAAAACCCAACTATTGATATTTACTTTTTCATGCTTTGCTTTTGTTTAATAGTAGTTAACTAATTTTAGCCATTTCATTTCCTTTTCCATGTGGACGACACCCGATTTGCCATTGTACTAGTTTTATAAACTTTTGAGGCATTGTTATGGTACTTTAATTTATTTATTTTGACGTACGATTTCTAACCAAAAAAATATACACGTCAAATATGATATTGATTACAAACAAAGCAAGGTTACACACTTATTTAATAAAATACCATATAAGCATATATGTTCAACAAAGTATCTCAAGCAATTAATAGAGAACCATAAAGTAGATCGAATTTTTGCACATTACAAATCTTGCAAGTTTTCTCTCTTTTCTTGAGCTCCCCATATGGGGCCAATTCCAACCAAGTCAATGGAGGCATGAGCCTTTATAGATCTACCAAGTTTATTAGACCTAATTGAGTTTATGGGTGATATTTTAGCACAATAGTATACGGGTTCATCTTTTCCAATCCACCTATGTGACACATTCGGTTAATAAAATACCTGATAAAACTTTCAATTTATTACAAGGTAACTAGATACTTTAGTAAACCAGTCAAGTCTAACAAGAACTTGACCCAATTAAGCCAATGGATTACTCAAACTTAATATCAGTTAAAGAGATACTTGGCTAAATTAAGTTAAATGAAGTATTAAGTTTAAACAAAGAAATCAATGTTACACTCGGTAAGAATAAACTAATTAATTTTTTATTATTATTTACATGTTTATGAGTGTGCATATATACAAAATTGATCAGAAAGATCGACCAAAGAGAACAATGCTTGGCTAAATGAGAGCTAGAAAAAAATCCCAAACGGGTCAAAATCAGGATGAAAAACCAATCCAGGCTAAACGCTTTGGATATCCTGGTAAAAAGATAAAGAGATCGATCTATAAGATTGGCCAGAAAGAAAACTTGACTGGGTGCAAAAAAAGCATTGTCGGCTCAAGAGCTGACTAGGTACGAATAAAGCAGTGTCAGTGATGTGACCTTTTAAAAAGAAAATGGGGTAAAGATTTTTCTACTTAAATTGCATTTCTGATAAGTTTAAAATGTGCAGTTACATAGCTTCAATGGGCAAGTGCACGTAAAAATAATCAGGAAGCTTTCAAATGCAAGATCCGGACCATCAGAACTGAACGCCTTGAGGTTGGCTTGGCTTGGCTCGCTAAAAATCAAGTATGGGTAAAAACTTAGATATAATGAGTCAAGACCCCTCGTGGTACAAAATAAATGCTCAGGTTTCCCTAAGCTAGAATACCTAAGTCCTTGTCTATAAGTCGAGTGAGCCTCTGGAGCTGTTCGCAAGAAGTGAAAAAAGTAGTTAGCAATTGTAAAAGAGCCAAGGATGGTCGAAATCAAATTTAAGTAAGTCAAAAGTCAAAATTATGTTTTTACAAATAAAGTGTCTTTTCCTTTTACAGGAATATTTGCTGAAGAAAAAAATTACCAAATCTACAAGAAAGGTCTGCTAAAAAGAAGACCGGTCTATAAGAAAGATTGGCCAAAAGGGATAATCTAATCAACCAAAAAAAAAGGATCAGCCAAGAAACATTTTAAAGGGATAAGAAATATCTAGGCAAAGCACTTGGAATGTTTCACCTAAATAAAAGAAAAGAAAGTTTACTTGAGCAAACAAACATGGTAGAAAGTCATCCTGGATCAGCGAAAGGAAAAGAAAAATGAGCTTATATGCCTAAAGTTTGATTTTTACCATACACATCGACATCAGCTCATAAATGACAATGATGTTAGGGGTAGATTCCACGCAACATGAACCCCTGGAGAATGAGAGCCCCCAACTCACCATAAACATGTATATATATATATATGGCAGTGGCCTTGAGGGTGGATGCTAAGAAACACAATCTCCACAAAGTGCTAGCTTACTTTCCCGAGAGCAACGACATCTACCATTTTTCCTTTTAGCTTAAGGAATGGCGCTACTCAGGAAAACCTTAATAGGTTCCTCTTATGGTCTTTAAACTTGAAATTTTTAAGATGTCTTGAGAACTAAAATTTCAATACATCGTCGGAACTTGCATTTATAAGATATTCTATGCACGACGATAAAATCATTGAATAATGGAATACTGCACGGTCAGAAGAAGAGGCGAGAAAGATAAGACCATGATGTTGGTGAACAAAGCACTCATGCAAAGGGAACGTGATTAAAGCAAGTGATACAAAAAAAAGAAACAAACACTGCTTGACACAGTATATATGAAGAACGACTGAAAAGGCAATCCTATCCAAGTGCCAAAGGATGCCTCAAAGCCGAATAAGAACATGTTGCAAGAAGATTCTAGTGTTAGTAGGAGACGCACAAAGATAAAAGGATCCAAGCAATGTTGAACAAGGTTGAAAGAGGATCTGAGCGTTAGAAAGAACCGCTCAAAGGGATCCAAGCAAAGTGGAACAACGCATAAACAAAAATCTCAAAAATTAAGGCTTATGGAGACAAGGAAATTAATCCAAAACGTCCAGAGGAAAATGCAAAAAGACATGCTGAAACTTTAGCACCAAAATAAAGCTTCGTCTCAGTATGTTGGTTTCATCTCGACGCATGTAGAAATTCATGCAAAGGCAAAACACTCTCAACAAATATCTATGCTCTAAATAACGTTGGATACTGCATTCACTCTGACTAAACGTCCAAATAGCATTAAATACTGGATTCGCTATGGCTAAACACCCAATAACGCTAAAAACCAAACACCAAAAAGTTGGGACCCCCTTAGAATAAAGAGACTTAAAAGCATCCGAGCACAAATTCTTGGGTGTCAAGATATTCAGCTCGTCTTGGCAATTTAACTTGCCATATTTATTTAGCTTATCGTATTCATTCAGCTAGGCAGAACAACCTAGCTCGCCGTAGCTATTAAGGTTGGCGGGTCCATTCAGTTCTCCAGTTATTTAGCTCTTTAAAGAAATGGAAAGATTATCCTAATGCGTGCTGAGGTCAAAAAGAAAAACCCACGAAGAACAACAGCATGAAAGGTCATTTCGAATTGAAGTAATTCAAAGAATTTTTTAAGGAAGGCAACCTAATCAAAGTGCCGAAAAATTCAAAATTTTCAAATCCACTATGCCAAGTCACTGAGAACTCATCTATCGGATTTATGGGGTATTGTTATATGGATTTTTTGTCAGCAAGACACGTCAGAGAAGGTAACAGGTTATATGGAAATATAGTAATTACACATCATCAAAATTCAATTAGCCTACGAAAGGGACGCTGGCCAAGGACACGTCTCCAGGTCTTTACACATCATCAAGAAAGCTGATATGGAGGTGAGAAACATGTGCGCTAAGTAAAGTCATCTAATTAAGAAATCTTAATAAGCGAAGATCCTACTCATCGAAGATCTCTACTCAACGAGATATACTCGACCAAAATAGGAAATACGACCATATCAAGGTATGATATATTAAGCAGAGATCAACTAAGATACGAAATCTAAGAATCATACCCCATTAAAAAAATATCCCTATTTTCTCTTCAGTGTCAGAGAATTCTAGTTGAGAAGAAATTCAGAGCTACTAGAAAGATAAACACCAAACGGGAAATAATTCCTAAACAGATTATATTACTAAAATCTTATAAAGATTCCAGTTATGAATATGTTACTTATACGACAAGGATTAAGTTAACACTCTACATACCTATATAAATACTAGTGATACCATTATACAAAGAGATGAGAAAAAAGATACAAAACATGAGAAATTATCTAAGAGAAAGTGAGTATCGAAAGTGTAATCATTCTATTCATAGTGGATCTCTTTTCACTGTCACTGGTACCGTGGATGTTTCCCCACCTTGAGGTTTTACCACGTAAAACATTTGTTATGTTTGGTTATCTTTTATTTTTGCATTTCTACATTATTATCCTTAAATATGAACAAATCGTATCGCATCCAGATGGAGAAAGAGGTTTTGATTGTTCAACCCTAGGCTGAATAAAGCTTCGATCTACCTAGATATTAATGTTTGGCGGCTGTGACTTTACAACTATCCAAAAATCACCTTCAACAGTAATAATTTTAAAAAATTTAAATATATTAATAATTAGTACCATTTTCAAGAACTCATTGAGAAATTTACAATGATATTATTTTTATCAACATTAATATTTAAAAATTACAATTTATTGACCACTTATATAATAAATTAGGCATATTTAAATTTGTTACAAAAATACCATTTCCAATTATCATTCTCAGCATCACTAGAGTAAAAGTACATATAAATATCACTCTCAGCACTATTTGAGATCCAAATATAACTATAACTCTCAATCTCTACTGGAGATGACCTTACTTGTCCTTCATTTTGAGTTAATGGCTCAGGACCAAAAATAATTTTTAAAAAAATCCTGTTTTATTTGGGTTTAGCTACAATGGGTCATTATCGTAACGAATTAATTTCTTTAGTTTTCTATTTCTTTTTTATATTTCAACTCTTTGTATTAAATTTTATATCTAGTTTTTATCCTAACTAGGCAGCAATTATAAAGTTATTGTAATGTAGCTAAACCCCTTTTATTAATAAATTTCTCCAAAAAATAAATATCACTTAAAACTTTATGGGTTAAGTAGTTATTTAATATGCAGGTTTGCCTACAATAGAGTTATTGTATTGGTAATGGGTAATTACATGAAGGAAATATTTTATTTACATTTTTAATTTTTAAACCTTTGATTTTTATGGATCATTTGATTAAAATCCAGTATAGTAGCATTACTCTAGATCAATTATTCACATCAATCTGATTTTCATCAAGGTCTGATCAAAGGCTTCATGTGTGTGCAAAGAGGTAAAACTATTACTTGGGAATTATATCAAGCAATCGTTCATCCCTCCTTTTGATATGATAGCCAAATATTTTTGTTTCTCTTTTTGATATTTCTAAATTGATGATAGTGATTTTTAGAAATTTGATTTGAAATCAGAAAGGTCAAAAACTTTCTAATTATATAAATCCATAAGGGTGATTTGTTCCACCACGAAGAGTAGATACTCCACAGCCGATGGAGTAACTCAACTTTTATTTTTGAATCATGTTAAAAAAAGTTAGATTTTTTTTTCTTTCTATTCTGTTGTTATTTTAAATTGTTTATATAAAATATACAATTTTTTTTGTATCTTTGGGTCAAATGGGTTCTCTCGTATTGTAATAAGGATAAGAGGGTCAAACAATTATTGGCACTATTTGAGGGGAGTGTTGTGCAAATATCATCACTTTACTAATGTATGTTTAAAAGACACCATTTAACGTGTTCAAACGAAAATACCCCGAAATATTAAAACAGTGAGGAATTTGTCGTTTTCTAAGTCAGAGAAAAGCAACAGTCAAACCGATGGGAACTAATCAACGGTGAAGTGACCGGAACGAGATTACACGAGAACAGTTGTGATTGATAAAGGTAAGATTAGTTTTTTTTCCTCGTTTTTGTCATTGTTAACTTGCATTACATGTTAGAATTGAGTTTTGTTGATAGAAATTGTAGAAACCGGTTAAAATAGAGATCTGAGAATGGTTGTGGTTTAGGTTAGGGTTTGTAATTTGATTGAATATCAGTTGAGGAAGATGAAATCTAGGTTATCGGGACTTTTTACAAGAGAATCGAGCTTATTTGTTGTTGAGTCGAGCTTTTATTTTTGTGAAAATTAGAATTTGGTAAGTCGAGCTTATTTTGTAAGGTTTTGAGCTTTTTTTGAATTGGATCGAGCTTTTTTCAATAGGGTCGAGCTTTTTTTTCATTGGATCGAGCTTTTTCATCATGACATCGAGCTTTTTTTAAATAAGATCGAGCTTTTCTTACATAGGATCGAGCTTATTTGTTATGGGATCAAGCATTTTATTCATAGGATCGAGCTTTTTTCTAAAGGGTCGAGCTTTTTTGTATATGAGTCGAGCTTTATTTTCGTGAAAATTAGGTTTTGGTAAGTTGAGTTTTTTTTATAAGGGTTCGAGCGTTTTTTGAATAGGATTGAGCCTTTTTGAAAGGGATCGAGCTTTTTTACATAGGATTGAGCTATTTTGTTACGGGATCGAGCATTTTTTCATAGGATCGAGTTTTTTTTAAAGGGTCCAGTTTTTTTTGTCCTTGGATCGACCTTATTTCTTATAGGACCGAGTTTTTTTATAATTGGACCAAACTTTTTTGTTATGGGATCGAGCATTTTTGTCATAGGATCGAGTTTTTTTAAAAAGGATCGAGCTTTTTTCTCCTGGGATCGAGCATATTTTTTTTAGGACTGAGCTGTTCTTACATTGATCGAGACTTATAATTTTGGTTACGAAATTTTTTCTGTTTAAATATATTGTATTTCTGTTACATTGAGAAATAGGTTGAGGGATTTGCTTAAAACTCCAGAAGGAGACTGGTACGAGGGCAAATTGACTCAACACAACCATTTTGATGCCCTTGGCCATATAGACGATGCGCTGAACCGAGTCCCTGCAGAATTTGCAGATGAAGATCGGTATCGGTTCATGGCATTATGTTTTGGGCATTTCCTGATGATGCATCGGGAGATGAAGTTTTCAGGTGGTATTATCCATCGGTTGCTTTTGAGGGAGCTGCATCATAACGGCCCAACAGATGAGATGCAGTTCATGTTAGGGAACCAGTCGGTGAGGTCTTCAAAGGTGGAATTTTGCCTGATCACCGGATTACGATTTGGAGTTGTACCAGACACGACCAAGTATGCAGGAGTTGAGAATGTCATACATCAGCGGTACTTTCCTGGAGCCGATGAGGTCTCGTTGGAGGAGATAAGGGGTGTTGTCACCATCGCAGAGTTCAGAGAGGCGTACGATGCTGTCAAGCTCTGCCTCATATATATGCTGAACTTGATACTGATGGGGGTGGATGAGAGATTCAAGATTCTAGTTTGGCAGTTTTGGATGGTTGAGGATCTCGATGCATTCGACGCGTTACCGTGGGGTGCCCACATGTACAGGCATTCTATTTACTCAATCAAGCATGCACTTGACTAGCGACGAGATGGGTTCGAGTGTCTTCAGCAGGAAAAGGCGCTGACGTACACACGGTGGAGACCTACAACATATACGGTCTATCTCATGCCTTTTTGGTAAAAACTTCGAATTATAAGTTGTACTTTATTGGTGTTTTCCTCAATGTTATGGTTAGTTATCGTACTTATCTTTGATGCAGATATTTGCTTTCGAGGTGATCCCAGATTTGGGCAAGGAGTTCAGTGCCCGAAGGGTTACAAATCTGACTCCCCGTATTTTGAAGTGGGAGTTAACCAAACAACTGAAAGAGAAGAAGCTGACAAAGATTTTCAAAGCCAAGGTATGTATTTAATTTGTTAATGTTTATATTAGTTAGTATTTGTACAATTACATTGTTCTAACTAATATTTCATATGTTTACAAGGAAGGAACTAGTGTCCACACCAGCTGAGAGACAGACAATGTACTATGTCGGGCTAAACGAGGGGGGAACCTGTATGCAGAAGAGGACAGGGATGATATGCCACCTCTGGTCTCTGATCAGACTACCTTTGGCATGAACAGTGGTACAGAGGGTGAGGGTTTGACAGACATGACCAGTGACAGTGAGGGATTTGAGCCTGCTGCTGGGGGTTTAAGGCCCAGTGACAGTGAAGGATATGAGACAGACCCTCAATGAGAAAGGCATAGGCATATGCAGGTTCGGTTTACCACCCCCGAACATGGTACATCTATAGGGAATTCCCGTGGGGGCGTTAGACGTGATGGAGAGGTAAGTTGAAAACAAAGTTTAGTGTTTTTTATTAACACGTGTTGATAGTTTTGGATTCAAAATCACCCTCTGAGAAATGTTAGATGGCACAACCCAAGTGGAAGGATCTCCCACCGACATAATAGGAACCGAATACGCATCAATAAGTGTTTGTCTCTTATAGTAGTCTGAACACAAAGTTGTCAAATCCAAGTTTTGCTCCCTATAAAAAACATTGAAAATGATGAGCTTCACGTTTCAGTAATAATCACCTCACATTAAAACTTGAAAGTAATGTACCGTGCCACCGCAAGAGCGAGAGAACATGGAAAATGATCCATTTGGAATTTGTTACAAGTACAAGTCTTCTGTGCTAAGTCAACAGTCCACTATTTTCCAGACCGCTTGACCGAGAAAATATACCAGTCTACTAGATTTACGGTCAAAAAACCACACTTCTCCACACGTTTTAAGAGCACAAGATATGTTGTGTCGGTCAACTGATGATGCATGGTTTGTGCAGCTCTATAGCGATCATGAAACCACCGTTATAGCATATTCCTAATGAACTAAGCCAGAGTCAACATAGGCAGTTGTCGTGCAAATTTTAGCCATGAGTTTATGCATTCTGTAGCATTTATTGTCATCACCCTGTACCTTCTTTTTGGGCAGTGTACGCGGGACCACTTATGTGGACTGGTATCAATTACATAATCATATTCATTCTAGTGCAAGTTTCTTAACTCTTCCATATGCCGGTTATATTCAAACTCGGTGTACGCACAAGCTGCTTTATCCATTATTACGGCAACATCCTTCCTATGAAATCGCTTCTTAATATTTTCAATAAAGTGCCAGCAACATATGGTATGGGTGGCATAAGGGAACACTTTAGAAATCCCTGCTTTAATGCTTACATGCCTATCAGAAATGAAAACCAGCTCATCAATATGACTTAGGGCACCCTTCAAGCAATCCAAAAACCATTCCCATGTAAGGTTATTTTCTAAGTCGCCGTACCCAAAAGCAATTGGATACACATGTTCATTCCCATCTTGTGCTGTTGCAACAAACATTGTATCCCGGAATCGTCCCTTCAAATGGGTACCATCAACAATAATTACTGGACGTATACACATCCGGAATCCTCTGATTGAGGCACCAATCGACATGAAAAAGTACAAAAATTTACCATCTTCGTCGCACTGTAAGTCAGTGATTGTGCCAGGATTTTTTTGTTCCAAAATGTAACCAAATGATGGAAGCAGTTGGAAGGTTTCCTCATGCAGTCTATATGTCAGTGACAACACATAATCGAGGGCTGCGTGTGCCTTACTGTACATGATTTGGATGCCACACATTGATTTCATGTCGGCGATTATGTCATTCGGACGCATTAGTCGACCATCTTGTTGTTGAAGTCTAGGTGCAATAACTTCTCCAATTATGACTGAACTAGCTTGTTGGTGGCGGCGGTGAATTTTCTCTAACGGACAAGTGTGTTCATTGACAAAACTTCTTACTTGAAAGTATGTGCCTTCATCTCTCATCACCGCTCTTAACTTCCACGTACAATTTTCCATCAAACAAACTAGATGTAATGTTATCTTATTGGACCTTTTCACCTTCCACTCGAAGTTCTGCCGCATTGCAAAATGGCCTACTAGTCTCTTCAAATCCTTTTTTGTTGGAAAAAATTGCCCTTTATATATCATACTTGTAGGTTCATCTTCAACCAAGTTCCTACTTCCACCAATACCAAACGAGTATGATTCTGCTCATGGAATAACCTATGTTATGGCATTATCAGAATCATCTGGAGTTACATTAGCCCGAACCTCGGAGGTCCCAACTATATCTGGTGCATTGGAACTAAATCTATGTACATGTCTTACACGTCTTTCCGTTTGGACAGGTTCTTTATCATCCTCATTGTCCTCTACATTTTCGATAGAATTGAAATTTCCCTCATTATCCACCTCATGAATCAGCCCAATATTCGGTGTTGTATTCTGCTCATTGTTGATGTCATTGTAGATCTCATTGTGTTGGTGGTTGTACTTCCTACCATTCATCTCAATTTGATAACCAAATACATCGTCGAATTGAGGTCCAGTATATTATCATAGACGGCTACTTTTGGTGGGACAGCACATATGTTTTCCCGACCATCAATCTCACTTCTTTCTGTGAACAACTGGTTGCTTCCGCCTGACGATCAAAATTGTTGGGTGTTATCACGGTGAGGGATATCTTCACCAATGACACCTCCTGCTGGCCTTTCAATTAGACTAACACATACTTGAGGGATCACCCTATCTTCCCCTAGCATAAACTGAACATCATCATTGTTTCTTATAAATGTACGACATGTAGTCCCAGGAACATATGATATAGACTGTAGATCAGCACTGTATTTGTTCTCATCAAACTTCACAATGGTTTGCACGATCAACACATGTTTGTTCTAACTCAAATTTTTTGACACATACAAACCTTGGTTATCGGAACCTAAATATCTCTGATTTCCGTCGGGTAATTGCTCTGATCGACCGTTGTAAGATATGACTATTCTCACCCTATCTATTGTCCTGTCAAAATCATCATCAAAAACCATTATTAAGAAAAAAAAATTAATATTAAATTTACAATTATAAAGGATTAAACAAAAATCAAAAGTGTAAGTGATCGAGCTTTTTTTACTGATTGAGCTTTTTTTGTACATGATCTAGCCGTTTTTGTACATGATCGAGCTTTTTTGAACGGGATCGAGCTTTTTTTGTTCATGACCGAGCTCTATTTGTACATCATCGAGTTTTTTTTTAATATGGCTCGAGCTTTTATTTATATGGCTCGACCTTTTTATTTTAAGGATTGAGCTTTTTTGTGAGGAATTGAGTTTTTTTGTGAGGGATTGAGTTTGTTTTGTGAGGGATCGAGCTTTTTTTTAGGGGATCGAGCTTTTTTTGTGAGGGGTCGAACTTTTTGTGAGGGATCGAGCTTTTTTTGTGAGGGATCAAGCATTTATTTTTTGGATCGAGCGTTTTTTCAACTGTTTTGAGCTTTTTTAAAATGCTTTCCAGCTTTTATGTCCAAGATTTTAAACTAGGTTGCACCCCTTCAAATCAACTCGGACAAATATATATACAAAAAAAAATGCATACATGTTCATTCATTATTTTTTAAAAGTTTACAACTCCTAGACATAAACAAAAAAAATTGAGACAGCATGTTCATAAATGTTCATACATTGTTATACCACACAAATACAAGAAAACATAAAAATGAAGATCAGAAATATTAGTTTACCTTCTTGTGCAATATCTGGAATGGAGCTCGTTTTTTGAAGAGATACCCAGAGTAGTTGATTGATTTTCAGACAACCTTTTTGGATGAGAGAGGCTTCTAAAGAATAAAGAATCAATTATTTAAGGGCAATTTCGGTAGTTCACCATAATAGGTGCCTTTTAAACTTAACTTATTATAACGGTGACATCGCTGCAACTCACCAAAAAAATGTGACATTTCTCACCATTTCCACTAAGGATAATTACTTCAATATCGCTCTAGTTATCTCAGAATTGAATTCTAGTGATGAATGAAAATCGAATAGTTTGTACGTTTATGATTGTATATTATATCATATCCATTAAATTATTTAATTTATAATAATAACTCAAGTATAAAATAAGTTTAAATAGTGGTATTTCAGATATTTCACGCTATAAGTAAGTTCAACTGTAAATTTTAAAAGAAGAGTAACCTTCTTAAAAAAGAAAAAAAAAAAAAAAGAGTCGACTAACGGTATGGGAATTTTGTATCACTAAAGGCCTGTTTGATTTTTCCACTAAACACTTAATGAAACTTAATTTGTATCATTAAGTTGTTTTGTTTGATTTTTTAATGATAAAATCCCTTAATAGGCTCTTAAAATCACTGGTTATGAAAAGTGAATTTTTTTTACTTTTCAATTAATAATAAACCAATTGATTATATATTAATTTATAACTTCCAAATTTATCCTTATAAATCTTATTTAATTTCCTTTTTTATCTTCTCTCACACCCTTAACAATATATTTTTTTATCACTATTTAAATAATTTTAGCAGCCATAAAACCTAGTTTTTTAAAGACTCCAAATCTCCATTTGAATCCAACATTTTTTTTAATTGTATTCAAACCTATTTCGACTTCTATTCATATTTCGGTAAGGATATTTTTTTATCATAATTTGATTAGTTTTATATTAAATGATTGGAGAAAATTAACATTTAAAAAAAAAATCGGCTTTGCAAACAAACTAAACCAACTTAACCATAAACTACATGCACTTTATATGTGTAGCATGCACCACGATATCATCTCTATATGCCTAGATGAGATACTCCCAAATTAAACACTAATTTTGTTTATATATATATATATATATATATATATATATATATATATTAACAAAATTAGTGTTTAATTTGGGATATATATATATATATAATTGAATTATGTATGTTTGTGACATATTTATGTGGTATGTTCACATTGACAGAGCATATAGATTTCATTATAAATATATTATTATATTATTATAATTCCACAAACAAGCATTAAACACATTAAAATATAAATATATAACAAATAATAGTTTAAAGGGCATAGATGTAAAAATATTTATTTTCAGATATTTGTAACTGAAAAAAACAAACAATTTATCACTTATATTCTGTTTTCAGTCTTCAATATGATTCAGTACTATTCAGTCTTCAGTATGATTCAGTACTATTCAGTCTTCAAATAAAAAATCAAACGCAGCCTAAGAAAAAAAAAAGAGTCAACTGACGGTACGGGAGTTTTGTATCACTTTGAATAAATGATTCACAAAGCTGCAATTAGACTGAAACTTAGGGGTATTTACAAAATTCACCAAGAAAATTACATAGACCAACTTCTATAGGTCTCTATTTCTTCAAAATAGAGACCCAAACCACTCACATGGTTCTCCGATTCATGCCAAATGAGGAGAATAAATTTGGAGATCAAGTTTTCATTTCCATATTTGGAGATCCAAATTCCTCATCTCTTTTTCACTATTTACTTTTTAAAATCCCACTTTGCTCTTATATTCTTTTTTAAACTCTATTTACATACTTTTCACTTTTTTAACTGAACTCAATTAATTTATTATAACTCTTTATTCATAAATCCAACTACTATAGAAATTATACCATTAGAAATATTTTGTTGAGATATTTCATCGAGTATAATATTAACTATATTTTAGTAATTTTATATTTTTTTTTTACACCTTTTATTTTAATCAATGAACTAAAAGTATTTTAATTCAAAATAAATATTTTCAATCTATCATTTTAAATCAATATTTTCAAATCATCAATAACATCAACATCTTCAAATTAAAATATGACAATGGAAAAATAACAAAAAAAAAATAGTACATTGAAAAAGTAAATATTTTTCTGATACTGCGTTGGAAATAAAATAATTTAATGGTTGATTATTTGAATAAATTTATAATATTAATTAATTATAAGGTACGATAATATAAATGTATAATAATTTTTTTTGATATATTATATTAATCAAAAGTACAATAGAAATATATGATCTAAAATATAGTTGTACAAAATTAGGTAAAAAGTTATATAAAAAATTAAAATATTAGAATTTGTTTTGTACTTATCATTATATGTAAAAAATAGTTATGTATAACTAATTATAAAAAAAAGGTTACAAAATTTTAAATGTAATAAGAGTGAGTAAATTAATATCTAAAGTATTAAAGAGAAAACAATTTTATTAAAGAAAGTCTAGGATATTATTTATAAAGAATAATAATAATAATTTATTATTTGGAGATTGTAAAATGAAGAACGATTAGAGTAGTAAATTTATAGAGACGAAATATTTCTTAAATATTCCATTTTCAGTCTGTAAAATGAAAAACAAATTGGAGAATCATAGGAGATGGCCTTACAGGTTTGATTTTCCAAATTAACACATTAATGGTAATTCAATTTCACTATTCGTACAATGTTCTGTCTCATTTATTTTTGAACTATGTTGACGTCAATTTCTTGTTAGTTTAGAAAGTCAACAATGTTGATTTGATTATGACTTGTAAAAGAGAAGAGAAAGAGAATGTATTTAATATTGTTATGACACGAGTATATGTGGTAAACTCCGGTGATCGGGAGAAACGTCCATGGGTGGTTGAATCCACAACCAAGCCAAATCCACTACTGAATATTAAATTACACCACTCGATCTCTATTGCCTCTTTTTTTCAGTGATTTATTTTCTATGGGTGGTTATAATTGGTGTGCAGTCTTCTAGTTGTTGCTTGATTTAAACTCGTTTTCCCCTCTGATACGGGGGATGGAAATTAGGATGTTTCTGTATTGAAATATGATTCTAGATTCCTTCTTAAGCTTATTTTTTGGTTGATCACGTTTTTGACGTCTTCACCCGGGCTTCTCATGTTGTCCTGAGTAATGCCAAATATGCCGAGTATTCGTATTCGGCCTTACTCGGAATTTTATGTTTCAGTGAAACCTCCGACGGTGGCTTGGATGCTTATCTGGAAATCTTCTTGTGGGGTGTCTTATTTGTCAGTGACGTGTACGTTTAATAAAATATACTTATAACAGTACCCCCTTAAAATGCTTCTGCGTAGAATTCATTTTGCCAGAAGTATTTTAATTGCTTGAAATCCTGACTAGCTTTTTGTCTTGTCTTTCATTAATGCTCTATTAAAGTAAGAATAATAATCCTTAAATCAGTTCGTAGCATTAATGTCGTGTCTTAATGGCAGCCATATATGTGCAATTTGTCTCTTCACGTGAAATCCCTGACTGTGACGTTCTAAAATTCTGACAGCTTGATATGTTTTCTTCTCGACAAGTGTCCTTCTATCGTTTGGTATATCTGTTGGCATTTATGAGATACGACCCTTTGATTATATGATACTCCACTTACGCCACCGAACGTCCCCTTTTATCAATCTTCTTGCCTTTCCAAACCTAGGGTTTCGTGCTTTAATTATTAAGTGGATTATTTAAATTTACAGGAGATTTCTTATCATTCACTTTCGCGGAAAGAGGCAACGACCCAGGCTCTCTCTTCTCACGCACAGATTCGTCTTGGTTCTTCACTGAAGCTTTTTCCTGTTTCTCTACGTCTGCTTTTAAGGTCAGTTTCTATGGATCCTATTACACGCCACCATCTTTTTGTTAAGGCTTTTTATGCGCTTGAGCGTAAAGATACTTATTTAGTCTATTGCATTTATATATTATTATGGGAATTGCCCCCTGACCAACCTTATTGTTTGAATGTTGCTGTTTCTGGACTTTACCCTGGTGTCCATTCTAGCCCCAGCCCTGAATCTTCTTCTAGCCCTAAGTCTTCCATTTCTGATTATCGAAGTAAATCGCTCGGTTCACAAACATGGTTCAAATGTCATTCAGATTGGGAAGCAAGTGGTAAATGAGAATGACGTTGAGAAAGAATACTGTGCCTCTCGGATTCTCTTTTCTCTTGATCACCCGAGTGAGTATGATACTGAACCGAACATGGTTGGGGACATGGAGATCGAGAAATATCATGCTCGGTTTGATCTAGATAATTCTATCCTGATAATGGCTGCTGGTGATAGAGCCGCTGGAATCCACCTCCGGGTATGGTTGTAATTTATGGATCCATGTTTAGCTGTGGGGTGACTATTCCCCTTCAACCTTTCATTGCCTGGTTCCTTATCGAGGCGAGGATTGCTCCAGCCCAGCTTGCCCCGAATAGATATAGGATTCTAATGTGCATATGGCACAACTGGAGTTGGATGAAGTTACCATCGCCTTCTCCTCGTGAGATAAGGCTATTTTATACCCTTTGACAGTCTGGTAAGACTGGGAGTTATTTATTTTATCCAATCATCAAGATATCTGGATCCACGAAGGAGAGAAGGTGATTCGGGGCATCGAAACTTCCATGGACTTCAAGAAAAAGGGTTTCATTTGGGGTTTTCCCAGTTCCAAAAAATATTGGAAAAACAGTTGGTTTTTCGTATAAGAGAATTGGGGAAACTAGGTCAAGCTTTCAACCGGTGAAGCTTGGGAAGTACTAAAGAATCCTGGCTACTTCTGCTCTCTCGATCATTGGAACAAAACACCGCCCATTTTCATCGATGCTGAGTTGTTTAACCTTGCTTGGGCGGAAGTGCGTACTTTGGAAAAAAGAAGCAGGTCCTACCATTTTTATGAGAAGAAAATGATAGAACTTGGCTTCTTTGCTCAGATCTGTGCTCATCGTAGACGATGTAAGTGAACTTTCTTACCGCTTTTATTGAGTGTTTTTTTTACTGTTTCCTCTTCTAACTCCTTACCCCTTTTGGATTTAGTCTATGATATGGACAATTTCTATGATGCTCAAATCCTCCAGGTAAAGAAGATTACTTAGGCGAGTCGTAAGGATGCTTTTAGTCAAAACGAAGAAGGGATTGCTTCACCTGATGATGAGTCGGATGACAATCCTGAGGAAGTAAATGAGTAAGTTCCTTAGTATTTTCCTAAAGAGGTCATTCAGCCGACCACAGAGGAATCAAACGGTCTGAGTGGCCCTATAAGACCTGATAATGACCAGCAGTCTGAGAATGAAGGTAGGCGAGGTAGGCACCCTAGTGGTGTAACGTCTGATGAGCCTAGTTCCCATGTTGATGAGGTGCTAGCTGAGAAGCCTGTTGATAGAGGTGGAGTTAGGGAACCCTTGCTAAACATGTTAACCTTCATCCTAATCTTTTCAAAGCCTTCCAAGATATTATAGAAGATCAAGATGACCCTGCAGCTGACCTCGACTTCCACCACACTTGGGCTGAGAAAAGGAAGACAGTTGATCCTCTTGCTCGACCTCCTTCAAAATTCCCCGAGTGGTGTCATTTATCGAATCGAGCGATGAAGATGTTGATACGAGGGACTCCCTGGGTGCTCAAGCAATGAAATCTTTAGAAAGAGAATATCCTTCAAAAAGTTTAAACATAGGAGATTCTTTACCCTCCGGGGTTGAGGATGCAGGAGTGGGATCCTCGGGAAACTTTACGTGTCCCACCCCATTAGGATATGCTAAGGACCATGTCGTCTGGTCGAGCTTTTATCAAGGACGACCATTGGAGCCGCTTCAGGATTGGTTCCCCAACAGAGCGTTTTCATAATATTTTCAATTGCGCGACCTACGTAAGTCCCGAACTGCATTTCACATTATTGTACCTTAATTTGGATATATCTAACCTATTTCTCTACGGGTGGTTACTGAGTTTGTTGAGGCTGTTTAGACATAACAACACCAAGCTGATCGGATATGGCGTATGGAAGCTCGATTAAAGGAGAGTGAGGATAACCGTGCTCGAGCTGAAGCGACCTATCAAAAAGAGGCGAGTTCTGCCCAGGAAATCGTTGATCGCTGTTTAGAGAAGCAAATAAAGGTTGAAGAGAGAGCTTCTGCTGTAGAAGAGAAGTATAAATCTTTTCAAGACTTGCTCTCTATCGACCAAGAATCGATGCTTAGGGCTGAACAAGCAAAGTTGTCTTATGAGCAAAAAATTGAAGACCTTGAGCGTTAGGCCTTGACGGTTGAATCTTTTTAAAAATGAAGTCAAGATGGAACTTGAGGTTCAAGGGGTTGATCGCTTTAAGAGGTCCCCGGCTTATGATGTTTTGCTCATTAAGGAGTTTTAGGTTTCGGCTGGTGAGTTCTTCAAGGTCCAAAACCGGGCGACTGATAAAGCCTGAGCCAATTGGGAATTATCAATCAGAAATCACATGGACCGGTCCTTGGAGGCTCTTTGGATTCAAATAAGGGAATGGAAGGCTTATTATCGAACCCAAGGTAAAGAACCTCATCCTATGCATCTGGAAGTCCCATCCGAGCACTCTCTTTCGACTTTCTATGCTAGTCAGGAAACTTGTGTGGAGAGGTCAAAGCCTGATGTAGGAGTCATCTCCAGAGTGGATTATAGTGCTTGGATGGATGATCTGGTTGACACAATCGCTTGGCCTTTGAACGAAATTCTTCTCCGTGAATATGAAATGGTGCATGATCCGAGTATTAGCAAGAACTCGAAGTCCTCGGTTCCGCCTTAGACAAACTTGATGAACCTTGTAATATAATGTATAATTAATAAAATTCCATATTCTGTATTTGTGTGACTGCTCTTAGCCATGAATTAATTATGAATATTCTAAACAGGGTAATGCAAACTCAACGAGAAACACCAAGTATCTTTTTTACTGATTAATGTCATTATCCGAGTAGATCAACTTTGTTTTAAATGCCAAGTATCTCATTAACTAGCTAACTTTGTTGCCCGAATTTCTTTGTTTAAAATACCAAGTATCTTATTAACTGGCTATGCCAAGTATCTTATTAACTGGCTTGCATGAAACACCAAGTATCTTAATAACCGGCTAATATTATTAACCGAGTAATCTTGAAACAAAGGCAAATAGACTTGCACTTGTATTTTGTACACCCAAATGTTGCATCGAGGCTTACCACGATCATACGTTTCAAGTCCTTACGCATGTCACTGAGGACGTCTCCTAGTTTTATCTACGTAAGAGTTTGCTGAATTGTTAAGCTTCAAATTGCTTGACACAGTTGTGCAACTCATTGGAGTTTATCCGATGAAGCCCTGAGCCGTTTTCCAGAATCTGGTGTATCAGGTTTTCCTTTTGGATAAGGTCTTGGTTGACATTGCTTGGCTGCATGCTCTTTTTGAGCCTCTCCGCCCATTCGGGATTTTTGCCAAATTAATGGCCTCGAGCATTTTATTGCTTGTCAATTCTCAAATCTTTTCATATGTTCTTATTATCATATGCTCAAAATCTTTTGATATGTTCATATTATCATATGCTCAAATCTTTAGATATGTTCTTATTATCATATGCTCAGATTTCTTGTTATCACGTGTCGGGTTTTTATTCATAATTCTACAAAACTAACAATATGGAAAAAGTCTTAAAAGGTTGTTAAAAAATAGCCTGACTAAAAAGTGAAAGGAGAATTTCAAGGATAGAAAATCATTAAATATTGGGCATTGCATGGTCGGGGTAAGACCCCTCCATCCGATCAGGCAATCCAGTATGCTTCATGACCAGCCATCCCTTCAACCTTGCATGGGCCTTCCCATTTGTTAGCTAATGAGCCCGCGACCTTATTTTTTATGTTCAACGATACTTTTCTGAGCATTAGGTCTCCTACTTGGAACCTCCTAACTCAGACATGAGAATGTTGGGGTTTATGCCCTAAAGATGTAATTTCATAAATGGATATATGAAATAAATAAAAGGAAAAGTTCAATTCATTCTTGTTGTGTTGTTTATTTTATAACTTGTGCATATATTTAACATCCAAGATTGCCGTATGTAATCTCGAACTGTGTATATGAGTGTCATATAAAGATGGATACAGTAAGAGACGTGCAATATAAAGAGTCCATAAATGGAAAATAAAGCTAGGTACTTTATTTGTGGTTAATCTATAGCTGCGGTCCATTCCGTAATGTACTGTGAATCTATCCTGAATCATTCATATGAGATATGGGAATGGAGGCACCTTGTATGATGTGATCATATAGGACTAGGCCATGATTTATATGAATCTCTCACCAAGATCCGTTTACCGATGACATTCATGTATATCAACTAGTGATGGCTATATGTGGGTGATCTTAATCATAAGTGTCTTATCGACTCCTTCAAGTTAAATCGTGGTCTTTGATATATCATGGGTGAGGTCAGATGCAGTTCCCGATCAATATGCTCTGTATGTTAGGATTGAGGTTTGGCTTGTGGCTAGGAAGGTTTGTACACAACAGTGGAATCCACTCCTTCTTGTGAGAAGTAATCAATAGTTCCCTTAAGGGTTGATTCGGGACTTGGACAATAAGAGCGATCTCCTAATTCCGTGAGGAAATAGGATTTATTGTCCATTAGAGAATCAACGACACTTAAAGGATATATGTAATTAGAGGGGTATAACGGGCATTATAACCCAACTCTAATTATGAAATTTTGTAAAAGATCACACCATATGAAATAGCTATATCGATGGACACCGAGTTGTATCGGTCTGTGTAAAAGTGTCTACAGTTAAGAGAGTGCAGCTCTGGGTTTTTAATGGAATAACACCAGAGTTAATAATTAAGGAATATTAATTAAAGAGTTTAATTAATGATTCCGAGGATTATTTGAGCTCAAAATACTGTGGGTCCATTAGGTCCCCTTGCTAGCCCAATCGATTTAGGTAACAAGGGTCACATTTAATTAATTTGATTGTCCAATTAATTGTATTACAAAAGTGACACATGTATATATATATATATATATATATATATGAATTAATTAAATAATGAGATTATTTAATTAATGAATGTTAATAGTTAAATTAATTAAATAATTAGACTATTTAATTATATTGATAATTATAAATTATTAATTGACTATTAATTGGAGGACGTTAGTTGATATTTGGATTTAGGTGAAGATGAAATAATAGGGTTATTTTATTTTTACTAAATCATTTATCTAAGTATTTGAATTTAAGTTTAAATTTAAAATACTTATTATCACTTTTAATATATTTAATATATTTGAAAATGATAATTAAAAGATATATATCAATTAATAACACAAGAAATTGCATTTGATGTAAATTGGTGGGTGCATATAAAACAATAGTCAAAAGAAAAACTTGCATATGATGCAAATACCTAATACACACATTATATATATATATATATATGCAGTTGGTGGCGTGAGGCAGAGATATAGATTTGTGAAAAGAGAAAAGAGTTTGCATATAAGACAAAAAAATAGCATGTGCATGAAACTAAGTTTTAAAAAACAAAAAAGCACAGTGATATTGAAAAAAAGGAGTTTTTGGCTTGTAAAGCAAATTTGTTTTTTTATTTTGGCGTGAGCAAGTGAAAATAGCAATTGCATGTGTGCCTGTGAAAAGATCAAAGCAAGTGTTGCACATTGATCAAGAAGGAAGAGTTTCTTCAAGTATTTCTCTACATCCTCCATTCTAGTTCATGAGACCATGACGCGTCCACACGCAGTTACTAGTCCCGGGAGATATCGAGGAAGATCGAGTGGTTCAGACAGGAGCATATCGTAAAGTGAAGGAGCCTCCAAACATTGGTAAGATTGGTTCAGACAAGAGCATATCGTAAAGTGAAGGAGCCTCCAATCGTTGGTTAGGTTTTCTTGTTTTGATTATATCGATTTCAATTTCCTGTGTATACATATTGTTTGTATGAGTTCCAAAAATAATTATGATCCCAAGTTCACTGGTCCCAGATACAGATTATGGTCTGTATAAAAATTTTAAAACTTTATTTCCACTGCGTGACCGGTGAACAGGGGTTCCAATAGAGAATTCGTCGCTCTGTTCTGATATGCCGCATTTTGCACTCAGGACATCTCCATTTTCTCTTCTAACTCATCCAGGTCTTGTAATAACATATCATCATTATGATCTTCGTCATATAACCTGACTCTGGGCGACATATATGATGTTTCCACCGGGATGAGAGCCTCTATTCTGAATACGAAGGAAAATGGTGTTTCTCCAGTAGAAGTTCTTGCTATTGTTCGATAAGCCCATAATACCTCAGGAAGTTTTTTGACCCAACTGCACTTTTTGGCATCTAGCTTCGCTTTGAACGTGTGCTTGATGACTTTGTTCACTGCTTTAGCTTGTCAATTTGGTTGAGGGTGGGCAGGTGTGGCATAATAATTTACAATCTGGTACTCATTGCACAGCTGCCTGAACTTTTGATTGTCAAATTGGGTGTCATTGTTAGGGATAATAGTATTCAGGACTCCAAACCTATAGAGTAGGTTTTTCTTCACAAAGTTTGTGGTGTTTGCTTCAGTGATGTGTACTAGCGTTTCAGCTTCCACCCACTTTGTGAAATAATCAACAACCATAATTGCATGCTTAGCTCCACCCCTGTTCCTGCTGGCATTGAACCGATTAAGTCCAATCCCCACATGGCGAATGGCCATGGAGATATGAGGTTTCTAAGTTGTTAAGGGGGCTGCCGAATATCATTGGCGATCCTTTGGCAAGCATTGTAACTTTCTGAACATCGATGTGCATTAGAGAACAAAGAAGGCTAATAAAAACCTTGTCTGAGTACTTTGTATGCCAAAATTTTACCTCATGCATGATTCCCGCATACTCCTAAATTTCCGTTTATCTTTATAGTGTAAATATACCTAAAAGGGGGTGAATAGGTATAAGCTCCAATTTTCGTCTTCTTTTAAAACGATGCAATTTTTAATAATGCTAAATGAAAATTGCAAACAATGACACAAGACATTTACGTGGTAAACCTTCAAAGAGGAAACATCCACGTGTTGACCATAACCACCGGCAAAAGCAAATCCCCTATTTCAAATAAGAGTTACACACTCAAGCAATCAACACATGCACTCCAAGCTATCACTCTTACTCTTCCTTTGAACCTAGTGATCTACTATGTCGACTTCCTATCCAAGACCTCTTATCTCTAGGAAGATTCCTTGCTCACCTATCCGGATCCTCCTGACCCTAGGCAAGACTTCCTTGCTTAGTTATCTAAGTCCTCCGGACTCTAACTAAGACTTCCTTGCTCAACAATCCGAGGTCTCCTACCTCTTGTTGATACTTCCACTTGCTTAGCTATCCGAGCCCTCCCGACTCTAGCTAAGACTTCCAATTGCTCAAATCAAATAATCACTCTAAGATATGAGACTTCCAACCTTTACACAAGGCATCTAAGTGATCATAAATGCAAAATGCAAACAAGCACTCAAAATTGAAAATGATGATCAACAAATTCTATGGACATGTAACTAGATAGCTAGATTATGTCTTCAAAGAACAATCACAAATATATCTAGACAACCTAAGCATGTTATCAACTAAGAACCAAATCAATGAATTGAATAAACCAATTGATATAAACCTATTTCTTAGAAAAATGAAATTAAATCTAGAAATAGTCAATCAAGCACAATAACAAAAGATTTCTAGAAGCAATTCCATGTTTATCAAGTTTAGCACAAATCAGTCAACTTATCACAAATCTTGCTAAACTTGAAAATCAAATTAACAATCCAAAAAATGATATCAAATTCATCATAGGCATGCTTCTTAATCAAATAGCATCAATCAATAAGAAGATCTAAGAAGAAAACTAAGAAGAAGATGATTTTACCAACAAGGATGAAAATCACGAACTGAAGATCTGATCACTACGAAACCTCTAGAAATCCTTTGGTTCTGGAAATTCTTGGGTTTTGTAGAAATCTTCAAGACACTCGAAATCGGTTTTTGAATCAAGTGATTCGGAGTAGAAATGAAGAAGTTATCACAAAAACAAAAATCAAAATGTTGAGAGAAAAATTCTGCACTTGTTCTTCAAATTCGATTTTCTCAACTTGTAATGAGTGAGAGAGAATGAGAGGTTTTAAAGAGAGAAGACCCAAAATACAAAAAATCCCCCATGCTTTAGTGCCTCCCTGAGATGGCACGTGGGCATCTCGGGGCAGAGCAGCTTTGGGGCCGAGATGGCCACACGCCATTACAGGAAGGTGCTCAATGATGGCTTAAGCCATCGCACCTCTTCCCTTGCGCACCTCTTCCCTTACGCACCTCTCGCGTTCTTCGACCGTCCTTTGGCCTTTGAACTCTGAATTTGAATCCATTTGAAGATTACCAACTGGGAATCCCTCACAAATATGGAAATATAAGATAATCAACCCAAAAAATAGAAATTTGACTCGATATATGAAGACGAAGACAACTAATGCTAAATGAGTTGAAAGTGTAGTATCTTTTGACTTAGAACTCGAAATCAATAGTATGAGCAACCGAAATGACTAGAACTCAATCATGAACAATCTAAGGATAAAATCAAGTTCAAGATCTATGTTATAAAAACTTATAAACAAACAAACACATTTCACACAAGAATGCAAACTACATAGAGATAGTCTCCAATCATGCATTTTTCAAAACATGTTACTTTCATACCAATGCATGAGCATTCAACTTCAAGTGTGTGAATGTGTTATACGAAATGATGTGTTATGATGTAGGGACACAAATGTATGATACGTATGTGTGTGTACATTTAATGGTGCACAACTAAGCAGGGACACATATGTATGAATTGTGTGTGCACGCATTAATGGTGCATAACTAAGCAGGGACACATATGTATGAATTGTGTGTGTGTGGGCTTACACCTTGCAAGAGGAAGATTTATCTTGATACCTTAGCATCCAAGAATAGTACCAATCCTCTTGAAGATGAACTTTGCATCATGAGAAGTTGCTTTTCTTCATTGAAGCTTTTATCATCACGAACCACTTAATCAACTAAGAATTACAAAGAAATTAAGTTTTGTTATTGAATCAAGCCAACACAAATCTAAAATATAACAACTCCACCATGGATTTCTAGTATTAGCCGGTGTGCCTCCTTCTCTGACACGCACCTTTGGAGTGTTCTAGAGAACCCTCTTCCATACAGTTCTCCTCCAATCGTAGTGTATCTTGTTGACCTGTACCTCGTTTTGCTTCCAAGGGGTCTTCTTGGAATACATCTTCTTCCAAGTAACTTTTTAGCTGAGTCATCCAACTGTCTGACGGTGTTCGAATTTTTGAGACTTCAAAGTCCTTTGGCTCAACAATACTTGGCCTGAGAAGATGTACGATCGGGATATTTTTTAGTCTGATTGTGATTGTTGCTGATGATAGTTTGGACAGAGCATCTGCTTTTTCCTTTTCTTCCCGAGGGGTCTGGACGATCCTATATTCCTTGAATTTTTGAAGGAGTTGTATTGTGATGTATAAATAAGCCATCATACTTTCATCTCTGGCTTGATATTTGTCTAAAACTTGGTTGACGACTACCTGTGAGTCACTAAAAATTTCAACTTCATCTGCTCTGACTACAAACACTAAGTTCTGCCAGTAGTGCCTCATATTCGGCTTGGTTATTTGTTACTTTGAAGTCGAATCTCATGGTACACTCGACATTATCTTCTTCTGGGGTACATACCACTTTTTGGGATTATGCTAGATAGCAAGAGTATAAAAATGTATTTGACAATCTTTTCAAATTAATAAAGTGATTTCTAGTTTAAAAAATCTTATAGCATTTATATCTTAATTATTATAATTGTCAAAAGTAAATAATCATAAGGTCAAAAGGCTATGAGAAAAGAAGAATTGTTCATACATCTAGATATGTATGAGGTACACATAATCCTTTAGTTAGTCTTGAATAATATTCACAACTTAAGTTAAAGGTTGGACGCCTTTATTTTGTCAAAGCTATAGATTCTTTTGCTAGCATTTGAGTGGGATCAAATGTGTTATGATGAGTCTAAAATCATCAAAGTGTGGTATATTAGGGCAAAAGAATCTAGTGCACTGGGTACATTGAATTGGATCACAGTGAAATACTTAATCCAGAACCGTCAATGGATAAACGTTTTCACTTGAAGACAATCGGAGAGTCTATCTAAATCATGAGATAAATTATGGACATATGGTTGCAAGTGTTATCATTTGACCTATCAATGAGTACGATTATATAGCATAGTCTATCCTAGATAGTTTGGTGGTATTCATTTGTTAATCGATAGAGAACTTCATTTATAGATATGGACATCATGACTCCATTTATGAAATGAGAGTAGAATATCATCATATGGATATTTTGAGGTATTGGATATTAAATCTTAACGTTAAGTTTTCAATAGTGTCTACTGAAACTTGGTTTCTGGACAAGTCAAAATATCCAAGTTCAAAATGTGGTCATATGAGTAAATATGGTAACTTGGAGAGTTATAGGCGGTCTATGAGCGCATGGCAATTACTAGTATTCTTCACGAGGATACACCATCTCCATTAAGATTGTCTAGGGTATGAATGAGAAATATTAACTTATTCTATCTTTAATTAAGAGTTCAATTTTAGTTCTTTAGTGGAATGAACTAAAATTATTATATCGGACCTAAGTGAATCATTTGTTGATTGTGATTGGGTTGTTTCTATTGGAGCTTAAATTTAGATAGCCTGCCAAGATCCTCAATCCACACGAACTTGAATGGATCACTTGATATATTCTATCGGACCAATTTAGGGGTCCATCTAGAATTGTATTAAGGCATGTGGACTTGTTTCTTTTTGTAATGATGGGTCTAGTTCACATGTGGACTTTTTATTAAGGTCCAATGGATTTAATAAAATGAGAAAAATAATATATTGGCCCATGTATATGTGTTGAGCGGCAAGGCTATACAAAATAGCTTAATATATTGTTTTTTATTTTATTATTTAATTACATGGAAATTAATTAATTAGGTAATTAATTAATTAGTTAATTAAAAGTAAAAAAAAAATCATAGTAGGAGATGGTCTCTTAATATTATAGTATAATTAATATTAAAGACTATATATGATAAGTAGATAAATAAAAGGAATTATTTATCTAGTCAAATTAGGAGATCTTTAATATGATCACAAATACACTAGTGAGTTGGATTAGGAGTCTTGGTGTAGGAAAGAATTCCTTTTGAAAAAGGATTCTTGGTCACTAAGTAAATTAATCTAAGGATATGATTCTTGCTCACCAAGTAAATCCTTCTTAGGAAAGGATTTGAAATCCTAATATATTTCGAAGAGAAAATTCGATCAGCCCTATATATATAAGTACAATTTTGGCCGGCCATATGAATTGAACTTTGAGAGAAATTTCGGCTAGCCCTAGTATTTTTGAGGGAAGATTTCGGCTACCATAGAATTTTGAGGGAGAAAAAATTGTTTTTGCTCTAGACAAAATTCGATCAACTCTAAGAAATAGTGTGAGATTCAGCAAAGAAGAATATGAAGAAAGAACATTTAGTTTTCGATAGTACACTAGTAGCCTTTACATTAAAAGGTTTTGTGTACAACATCAAATCAAGGTTCACGCGAGTTTCAATCAAATTGATTGATAATTCACAAGTGACCTAACGTTCTTTATTTCCTTCTTGGAGGATTATTGTAACTAACAAAGAGAAAGATTTTGTTTGTTTCCATCCTCAGGTATACAATTAAAAGAGAGGGAGCCCACACTCCTAGGTGATTCACGTTCGTGATTGGATCGGAAGATCTTATAGAATCAATTCGGCGCTTGTTCAATCGTCATGAGAAAAAGGTATGACACTTTTATATACATCAATTAACCGAGGGTTAAGGTTCTTGTCATTAAAAAGGGAAATTTTTTATTTATACCGAAACCCTAATTTTTTATTTTCAAGCTTCCGCTGCGCGATTTTCCTTTCACCACGATCCCTGCCTTACTGCCATGAGTCTTCGAGGAGACGTCACCTTATAATTTCGATGAGAAACTCCTGCTCACCGTTCTTTTAACTTCTAGATCAGGCTCTGTGAACTCTGCTAAGAAATCTGCCACTGCTTGGCCTTTGAATGATGTCCTGGGCACATATTTAATATCGAATTCACTCAACTCGATCGCCCATTTGGTTAATCTCCCTAAAATCTCATATTTTTGTAGAATTAACTTAAGTGGGCAATAAGTGAAAACCCTGATTACATGTGCCTGAAAATACAGCCTTAACATCCTTGCTACCGAAATTAATACTAATGCCATCTTTTCTGCTTGAGAATATCTAGTTTCAGCTGGGAGAAGAGCCTTGCTAGTATAGTATACTGGCTTTTGTATTCTATTCTCTGTTCGAACAGGGATGAGCATACTGCTAATTCTGTAAGTGACAAGTACAGGTAAAGTATTTCTCATTCCTTCGGTTTCGAGAGGATGGGTGCCTGTCCTAAGTACTCTTTTATCTTCTGAATTGCCTGTTCACATTCTACATTCCATTCAAGTCCCTTCCCTTTTCTAATTATTTTGAAAAATGGAGAACATTTATCAGTGGCATTCGAAATGAACATACCAAGGGAAGCTAGGCATCTCTTCAAATGTTGTACCTTCTTTAAGGTTCTCAGAGAAGTCATTTTCTGAAGGGCTTCAATCTTCTTGGGATTTACTTCGACCCCTCTTTGATGCTATAGGAAACCGAGAAATTTTCCCGAAGAAAACCCTAATAGGCACTTGTTCGGATTCAACTTCATCTTGTACCTTCTCTAGACATCAAATGTTTCGGGCTGGTCCGAAGCATGTTTGTCTACCAAGATACTTTTGGTTAACATGCCGTCTATGTAAACTTCCATGCTTCTTCATATTTGGTGGGCGAAAATTCTGTTTACCAATCTTTGATATGTGTCCCTAGTATTTTTTATCTTGAAGGGCATCACTATATAACAGTACAAACCCTTATTAGTTGTGAATGCTATTTTATCTTCATCAGCTTTGTTCATCCGGATCTGATTGTATCTTGAATAAGCATCCATAAAATTGAGTAGTTCATGACGTGATGTAGCATCGACTAACTGGTCTATCCTAGGAAGTGGAAAACTATCCTTGAGCAGACATTGTTTAAATCTGTGAAATCCACACACATTCTCATTTGACCATTTTTCTTCTGGACTAATGCTACATTTGCTACCCACTAAGGATAGTTGATTTCTCTAATTGATCCTATAGCGAGTAACTTTTCTACCTCCTACTTGATTGCCTGACTCTTTTAGAGGTTAAAAGATCTTATTTTTTGTATCACAGGTTTTATGTTTATGAATGTAACGATTACTGCCTCATCATTTACACTGTCGATTTCTGAGACTGCTTGGCCGAATCTTCCCATATACTTTTTTAACAACTCATATTTTCCTTGTTTTAGTGGTAAAAGGTATGCCATCAATTTTTTCCTGTGTACGTTCCCCAGAAATTGTCTTGAAAGGCTTTTGCTCAACTCGTCGAAACTCCCAATACTTGTCAGAGGCAATCTCCCAAACCATCTTCAGCCTGTATCCCCAAGAGGTTATGGAAAGTTAAGACACAACAAAGGATCGTTGTGGGCATACTGAGCCATGGCGTATTTATACCGTCTAACATGTTATTTCATATCTGTATCTTTTTTGAATTGTTCCACGTAGGGCATCCTGAATCTCTTTGGGAACGGCGTTCGCAGGATGTCTCTAATGAATGGAATGTCAGAATCCTCGTCAAATAACTCATTGTATCCGTACCGCCTAATCAGCACGTCTATTAGACGTCTGTTATTCTCTACTTCTTGAGTCAGGCTCCTGATTATGATATCTCTATCACCCACAGCCTTTCCTTGATGGTCGACCCATCGGGTGACTGTCATAACTGTTACCATCTCCTCTTCATCCTGCCTCCAAGTCTCATGAGTTAATCCTTGTAAGTGTATGGTAGCACGATGACGTTTACGATTATAGCGGTCACTATTTTCTGATGATGGTGTTCGATCCCTTCATCGATCGTACTTGGGGTGTCTGCCGTGCCCCGTTTGATCATGGCTTCATGTTTAAGGAGGTCGTTCTTCTATGGGTATCTCAAGATCCTGGTCACGCGATATACCCCTAGTTTGATTGAGAATATCTGAACTACTGATGGGCGCTTACGCATCTGGTCTAACTTGATTATAACCGATCGGAACCTAGAGGGTGATGGTGGGTTTGGTTGATTCACCTCTCCTGTAGCTAGTAGATTTATTCATTCCTTTACTGCATCTGCTAATAACTATTGCAATGCATACCTAAAACGATGCGTTTCCTCACTGGTCGGAGGGATTTGCTGAATGCTAGCCATGGATATCGGTTGATTCCCGGTTGTTGTTATAGGATCCTGAGTGGTCCCACTCATGTGAGCATTATCTGGAAATTTTCAGGTATCCTTAGAATTGTCTTTACTTCTGTCACCAGACATCGTTTAAACAGATCCAAGGTTCACGCAGCCTCTCCTTCTAGCACCAACTGTTGACTTCAATTTCTTATTGGTTGAGAAAGTCAACAATGCTGGATTTGATTATGACCTGCTAAAAGAGAATAGAAAGAGAATATATTTAATATTGTTACGACACGAGTACAAATGGTAAAACTTCGGTGATAGGAGAAACGTCCACGGGTGGTTGAATGCACAACAAAGCCAAATCCACTATTGAATGTTAAATTACACCGCTCGATCTCTCTTGCATCTCATTTTCAATGATTTCTTTTCTATGGGTGCTTATTTATCTTTTACAATGAGATTATGGGTCAATTTATATGTGTATAGAACCCTAATCCTTGTTACACCAATATGGAAAGGTGATAGTGTTTAACTTAAATTGTTGCTTTTTGGAGTCATATTTACCTTCTTTCCTCATTCTGAGATCTTGTGGATCGAATATGAATCTTTATGGGATTCTAGTTGCACAGTCCATTTAGGACTTATTACCTAATTGGTGTGCAGTCTTCTAGAAGAGTAGTTGTTGCTTGATTTAAACTCGTTTCCTCCTCTAATACGGGGGATGGAAATTAGGATATGTTTGTATTGAAGTATGTTTCTAGATTCCTTCTTGAGCTTAATTTCTTGTGGATCGTGTTTTTGACTTCTTCACTCGGTGCTTTTCATGTTATCCCGAGTAATACCAAATATGCCGAGTATTCGTATTTGGCCTTACTCGGATTTTTATGTTTCGATGATACCTCTGATGATAGCTTGGATGTTTATCTGATAATCTTCTTGGGGGGCTGTATTATCTGTCAGTGACGTGTACGTTGAATAAAATATACGTATAACAGACTACTTTATTATTCATTCACTATTCACACATTATCCTGTCTCATCAAGCAGTAGGCACTTCCATTTCTTTTTTAAGAATAATCCACTACTTTAAAAATACAAAGCCGGATTAACAGGTAATCGGTTATGTCGATTTATTTCGCAAAACTCACTCACACTCTCATTCTCAACCTATCACTCACTCTCTACACTTCTCTCCTTCTCTCACATTAACCTCAATTAAGATTTCTGGAAATGGCATAGGTTGTTTGGCAGCGGAGAAAGCGCAACGAAGGGCGGTGAGGCGACTTGTGATGGTGATGGTGATGGTCACGGTGGTGAGAGAAACTGCACAAAAATTGTAACTCGATGCTCATTCTCTTCAATCGGTCATTGATCCCCCATATCAAACTCAGAGAGGTTCAGTAAGATCACAATCACCTGGTTCTAAAGCTGAGCCACGAAGAGTACTCAGTTTTGGAAGATTTCAGAGCAAGGTCGGCAATTGAAAAGACCTGGAATCGATCTTCTGGTTTTGAATGAAGAAGAACTGAGCTATGTGTCATCGGACCTTCTTCTTCTTTCTTCAACTGGTAGGTGAAAAGTTAGTCCTTGAGGGCATCAATGGCTGCAACGATGGTGGAGCGTGAGAGAGCTACCGAATTCAGTGATGGCTCCATTATAGTTATGGGTCAGTCATTGGAAAGATGCAGATCTAGCCATCCAATCTCTTCAATTGTTGATTTGAGCTAGGAGACACCTCACTACCACTTGATGCTTCTCTTTTAGAGATAGGTTTTAAGGTCATTTTTTAAAATTAAATTTACTATTTTTGTTTTTAAGATTTCGTGAGGATTATGGGTTTTGTATTTGATCAGTTTTGTGATTTTTAAAATAATTATTTTGAAGGTTTTTAACTTCGTTTCAATTGAAGTTTTGTGGTCTCTATTATTGAGGTGTTTCTCAAAATAAATTCAATTTTGCACATTTTCTCTCAATCTTTCTCACTTAAATCCTAATCCGCTGAAAAATCCATCTAGGTTTGGTTTTCGATCGCTTTTTGGTGGGAAAAAAACTATCTTTTTGAATAAAACAAGAATGGAAAAAAAAAATCATGTTTCTGTTTGACTGGTCTTATGGAATCCTTGCCTCTCTTGGATTGTGGCAAAAAGAGACCAAGATCTTGTTTCTTGGCCTCGACAACGCTAGCAAAATTACTCCGCTTCACACGCTGAAGGATGAGATAATTTATTTTATTATGTTTGTTTATGTTGGGATTATAATAATGCATTTGACAATCTTTTCATATTAATATAGTGATTTCTAGTTTAACAAAACATATAACATTTATAGATTAATTATTATAATTGTCAAAAGTAAATAATCATAAGGTCAAAATACTATGAGAAAAGAAGAATTGTTCATACATCTATATATGTATGAGGTAGACACAATTCTTTAGTTAGTGTTAAATAATATTCACAACTTAAGATAAAGGTTAGGCGTCTTTATCTTGTCAAAGTTGTAGATTCTTTTGCTAGCATTTGAGTGGAATCAAATGTGTTATGATGAGTCTAAAATCATCAAAGTGTGGTGTCTACGGGCAAAAGAATCTAGTGCACTTGGTGAATTGAATTGGGTCACAGTGAAATACACTTGAAGACAATCAGAGAGTCTATCTCAATCCTGAGATAAATGATGGACATATGGTTGCAAGTGTTATCATTTGAGCTATCAATGAGTACGATTATATAGCATAGTCTATTCTCGATAGTTTGGTGGTATTCATTTGTTAATCGATAGAGGACTTCATTTATAGATATGGATATCATGGCTCCATTTATTAAATGTGAGTATAATACCATCATATATGGATATTTTGAGGTACTGGATATTAAATCTTAAAGTTAAGTTTTCAATAGTGTCTATCGGAACATGGCTTCTGGTCAAGTCAAAATATCCAAGTTCAAAATGTGGTCATATGAGTAAATATGGTAACTTGGAGAGCTATAGGCGGTCTATGAGATCTTGGCAATTACTGGTATTCTTCACGAGGATACACTATCTCCAATAAAGTTGTCTAGGGTATGAATGAGCAATATTAACTTATTCTATCTTTATTTAAAAGTTCAAGTTTAGTTCTTTAGTGGATTGAACTAAAATTAATAGATCAGACCTAAGTGAATCATTTATTGGTTGTGATTGGGTTGTGTCTATTGGAGCTTAAATTTAGATATTCCACCAAGATCGCCAATCGACATGAACTTGCATGGATCGCTTGATATATTCTACCGGACCAATTTACGGGTCTATTTAGAATTGTATTAAAGCACGTTGACTTGTTTCTTTTTGTAAGAATGAGTCTAGTTCACTTGTGGACTTTTTATTTAGGTCCAATAGATTTAATAAAATAAGAAAATTAATATATATTCCCATGTGTGGTCTTGGGCGGCAAGGTTAAATATATTAGCATAATATATTTTTTTTATTAGTTGATTGAATAGAAATTAATTAATTAATTAATTAATTGAAAGTCAAAATCATTTCCTAATAAGAGAAGGTCTCCTAAATATTATACTACTGTTGGTAGTATAATTAATATTAAATATTATATTTGATAAGTAGATAAATAAAATAAATTATTTATCTAGTCAAATTAGGAAATCTTTAATATGGTCACAAATACACTATTTAGTTTGATTAGGAGTCTTGGTGTAGGAAAGAATTCATTTTGGAAAAGGATTCTTTGTCATTAAGTATTGCCCACCAAGTGAATCCTTCTTAGGAAAGGATTAAGTTTCCTAAACTAAATACATGTAAAATTCGACCAACCCTTAATAGATTAGGGTAAGGAATTCGACCAATATATATAGGTGTTATATATTTTGGCCTGCCCTAATGGTTTTCTATGAGTGAAATTCCGGCAAGCTAAGTAATTTTCCAAGAGAGAATTCGGCCAAGCAAGAGAGAATTTTGAGGGAGAAAAATTTAGATTTTTCTCTAGACAAAGTTCAATTATGTAGTAGATATAGGGTGTAGAATTCGAAAAAGGAGAAGAGAAAAAAGGGAACGTTTTTGTTTTTGATAGTATACTAGTATCCTTTACATCAAAAGGGATTTGTGTACAAACTCAAATCGGGTTCACGCTCTTGGATTTCCTCTTAGAGGATTATTGTGACTAAAAAAGAAAAAGATTTTGTTTGTTTCTATCCTCAGGTATACAATTTAAAGAAAGGGAGCCCACACTCCTAAGTGATTCACATTCGTGATTGGATTGGAAGATCTTAGGGATTCAATTCGTTGCTAGTTTAATCGTACACAAGTTGGTAGATCATCAACCTTTAAGTCACTTAGAGGTCCGTCACTTACCAATCTTTTAATCCTATTAAGGTTAATATGACCTAAGCGCAAATGCCATAGGTAGGTTTCATCTTTTGATAATTTTACTCTTTTATGATTAGGTTCTGTTGATTCTGTGTCTAACAAGTGAGAGATATTTCCATGCAAATAGAATAAACCATTTTCCAATGTACCTTTGCAAATAATTTTCTCATTCTTACTAATAATAAAAGCTTTATTAAAAGTAACCGAATACCCAAATTTATTTCAACAAGAAACTGAAACTAAATTTCTCTTGAATTGAGGTACATAATAAACGTCTATTAAATCTAAATGCCTATAAGAATTTAAACTAATTCTAATATCACCCACTGAACTAGCAGACACCAATGCTTCATTGCCTAAAAGCAAGTTGAATTCGTTCTCATTAAGCCTTCTCCTTTCCTTGAACCCCTGTAAGGAAAAACAAACATGATTAGTGGCTCCGGAGTCTATGATTCAAGAATCTATAGAATCCACCAAAAAACATGTTTCAAGATAATTAACATTACCTTCTTCCTCTTTGTCTTGAGACTTTGGGCAATTTATTTTCCAATGTCCCTTTTCACCACAAAGGAAACACTTCCATTTGATCTTGGTTACTTTCTTTGCCTCCTTCTTTGTAGGTCCTAGTTGCTTTTTCCTCTGTTATTTCTTGACCTTCTTATGGGTCTTAACAGTAGCAACTTTACCTACAGTATTAATCTCTTGACCCTTGCCTTTCACAAGGATTTTTTTCGTGCTTTGAACATCTTGCATGAGGCCTTGCAAGGTGTATTCCTTATTATTCAAGGTGTAGTCCAACTTGAATTGATCAAAGGAATCCGATAGTGAGTTGACAATCATGTCAATTTTGGTCTCACCATCTATCTCAGCACCATTCAATTCAGCAATGTTGAGATGTGCTATGATTTTCATCATGTGATCTTTCACAGCCTGTCCAAGTTTTATCCTAAGATTCATAAAAGTAGTCATTGTCTCTCTCTTAGTCGTCCTAGACCTCATTGCAAACATCTCCTCTAGAGGTCTCACTATATCGGCAGCAGTCTCCATTCCTTCATGTTGCTGTTGCAACACGTCGGAGATGGTGGCCATAATGTAACATTTAGCCATCTCATCAGAAGACTCCCACTGCTGATACTTATCTCTTTGCTCCTGAGTAGATTCATTAGTAGGATTAGGTGGTTTATGAGTGTACAGAACGAACTTATGCTTTTCGGATTGCAATAAAAGCCCAATTTTCCTTTTCCATGTGACATAATTATCACTAGTTAAAGTATTGTCTTTAAAGATGTTGATTAGGGATGGGGTCATGATTTCTGAACAATAACAAAAATTATATAAGTAAATAATCATAATTAAGCACTTTTGAATATTTATCTTGAATTAAATGAAAAAATTCAATCGTAAAAATTCAATCGTAAAAATTCAATCGTAAAAATTCAACGGTGATCCAACACCCATAAATGTCACGTCTCCTTTGGGAGTTCACAATATTTACTAGTTGGACTAGGCCCCAATTAATTGTTAACATAAAAACCAACGTTTTCAATTCTAGCCTTGTGATTTTATTAACAAGAACTCTTGAGAGGATATTAATAAACTCACATTGAGTGTGTTACCAAGTTATCGACCTTCAATATAAACCCTCACGAATATCCCTCCTTTGGGAGTAGATATCGTTTAGGCTAATTGTCTAGTCTATCCTTGTAAGGAAGTATCTTATTAAATTCCATTTAGGAATACCTCTTGGGAGGTTATTCACGAAACATAAAGTTCAACTAAACTTGGAGGCCGTAGTTGTTCAAAAACACCTTCTCCCACTCAATTGTTTAAGGCGTGTGATCGAATTCCAAAGAATGATTTACCAAGTTATCTAGATGCCAATTTAGATACTTAAACCATTCAATGCATGTTTATACCAAAAGAGATATAAGAGTAGCACTTCTATTCTATATGACATGTTATCAAACAATGTTAAACATTGCAATATTTACAAAAATATAAATAGCTACAATTTTGGTCTATCCTAGAAAAACAAGTAAATTACATATATGTTGGAATACAATAACTCTCTTCTTAGCGAACAAGTCTTCAGGCGACCTTCGTCGTTCGGACTCCCTCGACTACCTCCCATGGGTGTGCGCACCCCTTGCCCTTACCCATGGGCATGCGCATGCCACAAACCCATAAAGGGCTGCCATGCGCAGCCCATGGCTACCAAAGGGCTGCCGTGCGCAACCCATGCCACAACAAATGTGGTTGCAAGCTCTTCGCACGCACGTTCGTTGTTACAGCTCGCACGGTCCCAAACTTGTTTCGGTTGCTCCTAATTCTTCAAACCTTCAAGTCTTCGATACTTGAATGTATTACAGAATAATTTAAAATTAAAAAAAAATAATGCAGTTTTTTTTTATTACAACAACAAACTAAAAAAAACTTAGCAACTAAAAAGAAAGAAATTATGGCGATGATAGACCACCTTTCTTGTTACAATCCCAAAACAAAATACACTGAAATTCTAGGACCAAGATTGAGCAATAACAAACCACATATAAAACATATATATATCCATACATTCCAATTTAAATATAAATGCGAATACCTAGAGTGCCAACTCTTTCTAAAACATGCATATATATATAATAAAAGAAAAAGATTCACGAACATCAATTAATCAAGGGTACAACCAGACTCTGATACCAATTATAGGGAAAAAACGGTTCAAAACGCAATGGAAGCGTGATAAAACAAAAACTAGGGTTTGCGTATAAATAAAAAAAATTCCCTTTTATGTAATGAGAACCTTAACCCTAGATTAATTGATGTATATAAACGTATCGTACCTTTTTCCCGTGACGATTGAACAAGTGCCGAATGGATTCCTCAAGATCTTCCAATCCAATCACGAACGTGAATCACCTAGGAGTGTGAGTTACCTTTCTTTAAATTGTATACCTGAGGATGGAGACAAACAAAATCTTTTCTTTGTTAGTTACAAATATCCTCCAAGAGAAAAATCCAAGAACATCCGGTCACTTGTGAATTATAAATCAATTTGATTGAAACTTGCGTGAACCTTGATTCGATGTTGTACACAAATATCTTTTGATGTAAAGGATACTAGTATACTATCGAAAACAAAAACATTCCCCTTTTTTCTCTACTTGGACGAATTCACACACTATTGCTTAGAGTTTGTCGAATTTTTTCCAGAGTAAAAACCAAATTTTCTCCCTTAAAATTCTTTCTTGCTTGGATGAAATCTCTTTTTTTAAATTCCCAAGCTTGGCCAAAATTTCTTTTGCAATTTTATGTATGTGCTGATCGAATTTCAAACTCATATATATAGGATGATTAATCCTCTCCTAAAAAGGATTTACTTGGTTGGCAATAAATTTTCCTTAGGTGGATTTATTTTGTAGTTAAGAATCCTTTCCTAAAAGGAATTCTATCATCATCTTATATATATATACATAGCTGGCCGAAATTCGTTTTGATATATATTAGGAGAGTTTATTCTTTCCTAAGAAGGATTTACTTCATGGACAAGAATCCTATCTTTAGGTAGATTTACTTGGTGGTTAAGAATCCTTTTCAAAGAAGAATTCTACCATTAAGTAGTTTTACTTGGTGACCAAAAATCCTTTTCAAAAAAAGAATTCTTTCCTACACCAAGACTCCTAATCCAACTCAATAGTGTATTTTAACCATATTAAAGACTTCCTAATTTGATTAGATAAATAACTCCTTTTATTTATCTACTTATCAAATATAGTCTTTAACATTAACTATACTACCAACAATAGTATAGTTTTAGGAGACCATCTCCAACTAGGAAAAAGATTTTGACTTTTAATTAAATAATTAATTAATTAACAAATTAATTAAAGTCCATTTAATTAAATAATAAAATAAAAAAATAATATATTTAAGCTATTCTCAATAGCCTTTGCCGCCCATACCATAAATAAGGGCCATATATTATTTTTCTTATTTTATTAAATCCATTTGACCTTAATAAAAAGTCCACATGTGAACTAGTCATATTCTTACAAAAAGAAACAAGTTCTCATGCCTTATTACAATTCTAGATGGACCCCTAAATTGGTCCGGTAGAATATATCAAGTGATCCATGCAAGTTCATATGGATTGGGGATCTTGGCGGGCTATCTAAATTAAAGCTCTAATAGACAAAACCCAATCACAATCAACAAATGATTCACTTAGGTCCGATCTATTTAATTTTAGTTCATTCCACTAAAGAACTAAAATTGAACTCTTAAATAAAGATAGAATAAGTTGATGTTACTCACTCATACCCTAGACAACCTTATTGGAGAAAATGTATCATCGTGAAGAATGCCAGTAATCGCCAAGAGTTCATAGACCGCCTATAGCTCTCCAAGTTACCATATTTACTCATATGACCACATTTTGAACTTGGATATTTTTTACTTGTCCAGAAGCCATGTTTCAATAGACAATATTGAAAACTTAACGTTAAGATTTAATATCCAATACCTCAAAACATCCATATGATGGTATTATACTCTCATTCAATAAATGGAGCCACGATGTCCATATCTATAAATGAAGTCCTCTATCGATTTAACAAATGAATACCACCAAACTATCGAGGATAGACTATGCTATATAATCATACTCATTGATAGCTCAAATGATAAGACTTGCAACCATAAGTCCATCATTTATCTCAGAATTGAGATAGACTCTCTGATTGTCTTCAAATGAAAAACTTTTATCTATTGACAGTTCTAGATAAAGTATTTCATTGTGATCCTATTCAATGCACCCATTGCACTAAATTCTTTCGCCCAAGGACACCACACTTTGATGATTTTAGACTCATCATAACACATTTGATCCCACTCAAATGCTAGCAAAAGAATCTACAACTTTGATAAGATAAAGGCGCCCAACCTTTTATCTTAAGTTGTGAATATTATTCAAGACTAACTAAAGAATTGTGTCTACCTCATACATATCTAGATGTATGAACAATTCTTCTTTTCTCATAGTCTTTTGACTTTATGATTATTTACTTTTGACAATTATAATTATTAAACTATAAATGCTATAAGATTTGTTAAACTAGAAATCACTTTATTACTATGAAATGATTGTTAATTACAATATTATACTCTTGCTATCGAGCATAATCCTAACACCTACAGCCTTTAAGTTTAGTTGAGCTTTATGTTTCATGTAATAACCTCCCAAGAGGTATTCATAAAATAAATTTAGCAAGATACTTCCTTATAAGGATAGACTAGACAATTAACCCAAATGATATCTACTCCCAAAGGAGGGATATTCGTGAGGGATTATATTGAAGGTCAATAAATTTGTAACACAGTCAATGTGATTTTATTAATATCCTCCCAAGAGTTCTTGTTAATATAATTGCAAGACTAAAATTGAAAACGTTGGTCGTTATGTTAACAATTAGGTAGGACCTAGTCAAACTAGTAAGTGGTGCGAACTCCCAAAAGAGGCGTGACATTTTTGGGTGTTGGATCACCGTTGAATTTTACGATTGAATTAGTTAATTCAATATAAATATTCGATAGTACTTTATCGTGATTGTTTACTTATATAATTTTTGTTATTATAAAGAAATCATGACCCCATCTCTAATCAAACATCCTAAAAGATAATACTTAAACTGACAATAATTATGTCAAATGGAAAAGGAAAATTGGTTTGTTTTTGCAAGTTGAAAAACCATAAGTTCGTTCTATCCATTCCTAAACCACCTACTCCTATTAATGAATCTAATGAGGAGCAAAGAGATGAGTGTCAATAGTGGAAGTATTCAGATGAGATGGCTAAAAGTATGTTACATTATGACCACTATCTCCGACGTGTTGCAACAACAACATAAATGAATAGAGACTGATCCTGATATAATGATGTCTCTGGTAGACTAAGTGAGAGGCAGTGACTGCTCTCATGAATCTTTGGATGAAACCTATACAGGCTGTGAATAATCACTTGATGAAAGTCATAGCACATCTCAACATTGTTGAACTCAATGGTGCTGAGATAAGTGGTGAGACGAAAATTTGACATGATTGTCAACTCACTGTCAGATTCCTTTGATCAATTCAAGTTTGACTACACCTTAAATAATAAGGATACACTTTGAAAGGCCTAATGTAAGATGTTCAAAGCATCGAAAAAATCCTTGTGAAAGGCATGGGTCAAGAGATTCAAACCGTAGGTAAAGTTGCTATTGTTAAGACCCGTAAGAAGGTCAAGAAACAACAAAAGAAAAAACAACTAGGACCTACCAAGAAGGAGACAAAGAAAGTAACCACGATCAAAGGGAAGTGTTTCCTTTATGGTAAAAAGGGACATTGGAAAAGAAATTGCCCAAAGTCTCAGGAAAAGAAGGAAAAAGGTAATAGTAATTATCTTGAAACATGTTTTTTGGCGAATTCTATGGATTCTTAAATCATAGACTCCAGAGCCACTAATCCTGTTTGTTTTTCCTTACAGGGTTTCAAGGAAATGAGAAGGCTTTAACAAGAACGAATTCAACTTGCGTTAAGGCAATGGAGCATTGGTGTCTGCTAGTTCAGTGGGAGATATTAGAGTTAGTTTAGATTCTTATAGGCATGTAGATTTAATAGACGTTTATTATGTACCTCAATTCAAGAGGAATTTATTTTCAGTTTCTTATTTAAATAAATTTGGTTATTCGGTTACTTTTAATAATGCTTTTATTATTAGTAAGAATGAGAAAATTATTTGCAAAGGTACATTGGAAAATGGTTTATTCTATTTGCATGGAAATATCTCTCACTTGTTAGACATGGAATCAACGCAACCTAATCATAAAAAAGTAAAATTATTAAGAGATGAAACCTACCTATGGCATTTGCGCCTAGGTTATATTAACCTTAATAGGATTAAAGATTGGTTAGTGATGGTCCTCTAAGTGACTTAAATGTTGATGATCTGCAAACTTGTGAATCTTGTTTGGAAGGTAAAATGACCAAAAGGTCATTTAGGACCAAGGCACAAGAGCCATCAAATGTTTAGGATTGATACACACTGATGTGTATGGACCTATGAGCATTCAAGCTTGAGGTGGACCTATGAGCATTCAAGCTAGAGGTGGATATGAGTACTTTATCACTTTCACTGATGAACACTCAAGATTTGGCTATGTGTATCTCATGAGACATAAGTCGGATGCTTTTGACATGTTCAAAGCATTTAAAGCTGAAGTAGAAAATCAGCTTGAGAAACACATAAAAATCTTGAGGTTTGATCGTGGTGGAGAATATCTATCTGGTGAGTTTCAGTAATATCTTATTGATAATGGGATAATTTCTCAGTTTTTTACAATAGGTACACCTCAACAAAATGGGGTGGCAGAAAGGAGAAATAAAACTCTTTTGGGCATGGTTAGGTCTATGTTGAGTTATTCAACGCTTCCTAATTCTTTTTGGGGAGATACTTTACAAACTTCTATGTACATTCTAAACGATGTACCATCTAAGTCGGTTTCTAAAACACCGCATGAGTTATGGACTGGATGAATGCCAAGTTTAAAACACTTAAGGATATTTTGATGTCCTGCGCACGTGTTAAAAGGAAAGACAGAAAAGATGGAGTCCCGTTCAGAAACATGCATATTTGTAGGGCATCCAAAAGGAACAAAAGGATATTATTTCTATAGTCCTTCAGATCTTAAAGTATTTGTTTCAACAAATGATAAATTTTTGGAAGAGGACTATATGAATAATTTTGTGCCTTAAAGTAGAATTGTCCTGAATGAGCTTTCAAGAGATACAATTCCATAAGAGGTTTCACAACCAAGCCCAATGGTAAGTTCCGTACTAACACAAGATCAACAATCTACCATACCATATCGTAGTGGGAGGATTAGTAGACAACCCGAGAGATACATTGGTCAAGAAGAATCTGTAGAGAATCTCTCGGACGACGATGACCCCTATACGTACAAGGAAGCATTGGAAGATGTTGATTGTCGCCATTGGCAAAAGGCAATGCAATCCAAAATTGAATCTAAGTTCAAAAACAAAGTCCGGTATCTTGTAGACTTGCCTAAAGGGATAAAACCCATCCGATGCAAGTGGGTATACAAGAGGAAAAGAGGAATGGATGGAAAGGTGGAAACCTTTAAAGATAGATTGGTAGCTAAAGGTTATACACAGAAGAAAGGTATCGATTATAAAGAAACCTTTTCTCCTATGGCCACGCTTAAATCCATTATAATACTCTTATCCATTGCGGCATCTTTAGACCTAGATATTTGGTAAATTGATGTCAATATAGCTTTCCTTAATGGAAGTCTTGACGAAAGCATCTATATGATGCAACCAGAAGGATATATTCAAAAAGGCCAAGAGAAAAGGGTATGCAAGTTGTAAAGATCTATATATGAATTGAAGCAAGCATCCAGATCCTGGAACATAAGGTTTGATCAAGCCGTGAAAAGTTTTGGATTTATTCTAAACCTTGATCGGCCCTGTGTGTACAAAAGGATTAAATTTGACAGTTGGTTTTCCTAGTTCTTTACGTTGATGATATACTACTCATCAAAAATGATGTAGGTGTATTGACTGTTGGGATTATGCTCGATAGCAAGAGTGTAATAATGTAATTGACAATCTTTTCATATTAATAAAGTGATTTGTGGTTTAACAAATCTTATAGTATTTATAGTTTAATTATTATAATTGTCAAAAGTAAACAATCACAAGGTCAAAAGACTTTAAGAAAAGAAGAATTTTTCTTACATCTAGATATGTATGAGGTAGACACAATTCTTTAGTTAGTCTTGAATAATATTCACAACTTAAGATAAAAGTTGGGCGTCTTTATCTTGTCAAAGTTGTAGATTCTTTTGCTAGCATTTGAATGGGATCAAATTAGGGATGCACATTTGGGGAATGGGAATGGATATAGGTCCCCCCATCCCCACTTCCTAGGCCCTTCCCCTGTCCCCCTCATTTCCCCATTTAGGGAAAATGGGGATGGGGATGTTTGGGGGAAGGTCCCCCCATCCCCATCCCCATCCCCAATTATTCATTTTAAGACAATCAGATAGTCTATCTCTATCCTGAGATAAATGATGGACTTATGGTTGCAAGTGTTTTCATTTGAACTATCAATGAGTACGATTATATAGCATAGTCTATCATCGATAGTTTGGTGGTATTCATTTTTTACTCGGTAGAGGACTTCAATTATAGATATGGATATCGTGGCTCAATTTATTAAATGAGAGTAGAATACCATCATATGGATGTTTTAAGGTATTGGATATTAAATTTTAACGTTAAGTTTTCAATAGTGTCTATTGAAACATGGCTTCTGGACAAGTCAAAATATCCAAGTTCAAAATGTGGTCATATGAGTAAATATGGTAACTTGGAGAGCTATAAGTGGTTTATGAGCTCTTGGCAATTGATGGTATTCTTCACAAAGATACACTTTCTCAAATAGTGTTGTCAAGGGTATGAATGAGTAACATCAACTTATTCTATCTTTATTTAAGAGTTCAATTTTAGTTCTTTAGTGGAATGAACTAAAATTAAATAGATCGGACCTAAGTGAATCATTTGTTGATTGTGATTGAGTTGTGTCTATTGGAGCTTAAATCTAGATAGCCCGCCAAGATCCCTAATCCACATGAACTTGTGTGGATCACTTGATATATTCTACTGGACCAATTTAGGGGTCCATCTAGAATTGTATTGAGGCATGTGGACTTATTTCTTTTTGTAAGAATCGGTATAGTTCACATGTACGCTTTTTTAGAAAGGTCAATTGGATTTAATAAAATAAGAAAATAATATATTGGCCCATATATATTGTTATGGGCAGCAAAGCTATTTAGAATAGCTTAATTATATTATTTTATTTTATTATGTAATTTAAATGGAAATAAATTAATTTGTTGATTAATTAATTATTTAATTAAAAGTCAAAATCTTTTTCCTAATAGGAGATGGTCTCCTAAAATTATACTATTGTTGGTAGTATAATTAATGTTAAAGACTATATTTGATATGTAGATAAATAAAAAAGAATTATTTATCTAATCAAATTAAGAAGTCTTTAATATGGTTACAAATACACTATTGGGTTGGATTAGGAGTCTTGGTGTAGGATAGAATTCCTTTTTGAAAATGATTCTTAACCACCAAGTAAATCTACCTAAGGAAAGGATTCTTAACTACCAAGTAAATCCTTCTAAGGAAAAGAATTAAGTCTCCTAATTATATTCTATGAAACTTCAGCCAGCTATGTATATATAAGAGGAGGATAGAATTCCTTTTTTAAAAGGATTCTTAACTACCAAATAAATTCACCTAAGGAAAGGATTCTTGCCAACCAAGTAAATCCTTCGTAGGAAAAGACTTATGATCCTATATATATATATATATTTAAAAAAAAAAAATTCAGCCAGCTCTAATTAATTGAAGAATATATTTCGGCAGAGCTTGGTACTTTATAAAGAGAGAATTCGGCCAAGCAAGAGAGAATTTTGAGGGAGAAAAATTTTGGTTTTTACTCTGGAAAAAATTCGACCAACTCATAGAGATTGTGTGAATTCAGCCAAGAAGAGAAAAAGGGGAACGTTTTTGTTTTTGATAGTAGTCTAGTATCCTTTACATGAAAAGGGTTTTGTGTACAACATCGAATCAAGGTTCACACGAGTTTCAATCAATTTGATTGATAATTCACAAGTAGCCGGACGTTCTTGGATTTTTATCTTGGAGGATTATTGTGACTAAAATGGAATAAGATTTTGTTTGTTTCCATCCTCAGGTATACAAGATAAAGAAAGGGAGCCCACACTCCTACGTGATTCACGTTCATGATTGGATTAGAAGATCTTGTGGAATCAATTCGGCGATTGTTCAATTGTCACGAGAAAAAGGTACGACACTTTTTACATACATCAATTAATGTAGGGTTAAGGTTCTCGTTACGTAAAAGGGAAAAAAATTATTTATCCGCAAACCCTAATTTTTAATTGTAATAAATTTTCTCACGCTTCCGCTACGCTGGTTTTATTTTCCCTTTATTGACACCAATAAAAGAATGGTTAGCAAAAAAAATTGATATGAAGGACTTAGGAGAAGCAAGTTATATTCTTGGTATCCAAGTTATAAGGAATAGAAATAATAGAACGATTGCATTATCCCGAGCTTCATACATAGATAAAATATTGTCTAGGTTTTCCATGCAAGATTCCAAGAAAGGTATGTTACCTTTTAGACATAGAATCAAACTTTCTAAGGAACAAGTTCCTAAGAATGAGCATGAAGGGCAATCATGAGTAGGGTTCTATATGCATCGGTAGTTGGAAGTCTCATGTATGCAATGCTCTGTACAAGATCAGATATTTGTTTTGCTGTGGGCATAGTTAGCAGGTTTCAATCGAAACCTAGTCCTGATCACTGGACAGCAGTCAAGCATATTTTCTAGTATCTCAAGAGAACAAGAGATTATATGCTTGTATACTCTAGAATGGATTTAATTCCCAATGGGTATACAGATTATGATTTTCAGTCAGATTCTGACTCCTGGAGATCAACATCAGGATCTGTGTTTTATATTAGAGGAGGGGCGGTCATATGGAGGAGTATCAAGCAATCTTGTATTGCTGATTCCACCATCAAAGTCGAGTATGTTGCCACATGCGAGGCTACTAAAGAGGCTTTCTGGCTTTGTCAATTATTGATTGACATGGAAGTGGTTCCTGATGCGAATAAACAGATCTCTATCTACTGTGACATTAGTATAGCAGTGGCTAATTCGGGAGAATCAAGAAGTAATAAGAAAGGGAAACACATTGACAGAAAGTATCACCTTCTGAGGAAAATTGTGCATAGGGGTGACGTGACGATTACCAAGATCGCACCAGCAGATAATCTAACGGGTCGCTTTACAAAGGCTCTTCCATAAAAGAGTTTTGACGAGCATTTAGAGAACATGAGTATGAAAAATATGAAACATTTGCTATAGAGTAAATGAGAGATTGTTGGGATTATGCTCGATAGCAAGAGTATAGTAATGTATTTGACAATCTTTTCATCTTAATAAAGTGATTCCTAGTTTAAAAAAACTTATAGCATTTATAGTTAAATTATTATAATTTTCAAAAGTAAATAATCATAAGGTCAAAAGACACTAAGAAAAGAAGAATTGTTCATACATTTAGATATGTATGAGGTAGACATAATTCTTTAGTTAATCTTAAATAATATTCACAACTTAAGATAAAGGTTAGGCACCTTTATCTTGATAAAGTTGTAGATTCTTTTGCTAGCATTTGAGTAGGATCAAATGTGTTATGATGAGCCTAAAATCATCAAAGTGTGGTATCTTTGGGCAAAATAATCTTGTGCACTGGGTGGATTGAATTAGATCATAGTGAAATAGTTTATCTAGAACCGTCAATGGATAAAAGTTTTCACTTGAAGACAATCGGAGAGTCTATCTCAATCTTGAGATAAATGATGGACTTATGGTTGCAAGTGTTATCATTTGAGCTATCAATGAGTACGATTATATAGCATAGTCTATCCATGATAGTTTGGTGATATTCATTTGTTAATCGATAAAGGACGTTATTTATAGATATGGACATTGTGACTCCATTTATTAAATGTGTGTAGAATACCATCATATGGATATTTTGAGGTATTGGATATTAAATCTTAACGTTAAGTTTTCAATTGGAGTCAAATCTAGTCAAATTACTAAATCTTTAATATGGTCAGAAATATACTATTTAGTTGGATTACGAGTCTTGGTGTAGGAAAGAATTCTTTTTGGAAAAAGATTCTTTTTGGAAAAGGATTCTTGGTCACTAAGTAAATCCACCTAAGGATAAGATTCTTGACCACCAAGTGTATCCTTCTTAGGAAAGGGTTAAGTCTCCTAAATTGAGTACATGTAAAATTCGGCCAACCCTAAATAGATTAGGGTAAGTAATTCGGTCAATATATGTAGGTCTTATATATTTTGGCAAGCCCTAATGGTTTTCTATGAGTGAAATTTTGGCCAAACTAAGTAATTTTCCGAGAGAGAATTCGGCCAAGCAAGAGAGAATTATGAGGGAGAAAAATTTAGACTTTGCTCTAGACAAAGTTCGATCAACTCATAGATGTAGGGTGTAGAATTCGACCAAGGAAAAGTGAAAAAGGGAACATTTTTGTTTTTTGATAGTACACTAGTATCCTTTACATCAAAAGGGTTTTGTGTACAAAATCAAATCGGATTCACACGAGTTTCAATCAAGTAGATTGATAATTTGCAAGTGATCTGACGTTCTTGGATTTTATCTTGGAGGATTATTGTGACTAATAATGTCCATATCTATAAATAACGTCCTTTGATTAAATGTTTTAACAATCGTTTTAATAACATGATTCATATACCATGTTTCTATTATTTTCGGAGTTGATACACTGCTTTTGGATAGTAGGAATTATTACAGTACTGTCATTGTTAATAGATTTAGACCATTTGGTGTGGAATTCTGTAAAAAAGGAAGATGAAATGATTATGCAAATCGGTTTTGAGATGCACTAGAATACTGCATGTGTTGATGTGATTGAAAATAGAGGTTTTTCTCTTGCATTTGGGTTTCTCTTTTTGTTATCCTTTACATATGGGCTTCTCTTTTTGTTAGCTTAGTTTTTTTTTTTGTAATATAAGTATTCAGTTTTCCAAATTGAAATAAATTATTTCCTCAATGTATTCTAGATTAAATCAAATTAAGCTTTAATAGACAAGTAAGAAAAGAGCTTGCAGTCTCTCTTGGAAAAATATCCAACAGTTTTGTTATATTATTCTTAAGTCATGTTTATAATGAGATTCATGTAGCTTCTTTGTGATTTTTAGGATTTTGTAATGCTGGATAGCTTATTGTGAGTGTTTGGATAGTGGAATTGCAGTGGTCTATTGGGGGGCTTTTAATTTTTATTTTTTTATTTTTTTATCATGACCGAAATATGCTTTTAGAATTCATATTTGTGTGCATGATCAATCGGGGTATTGGTGTTTTGGAGGTTTGTTTTGGTGCAAGGTTGTAACTGGGGTTTTGGTTTTTTCGTTGCATTTTTTGTTGTTTTAGATGTCGACGGGTTTTTGTTCTTGTGTTGTTATTTTTAGTGTTTGGATGGTGGAATTTTAATGGTCTATTGGGTTTTTTACTTGCGTTATGATGTTATCACTAACCAAATGCAGTATTAGTAATTCAGTATATACATTTTTAGAAGGGAAATGCTATTTATTTTGGGAAAAATAGGTGATTGGCTGCTAATCTGAGCTTCAATGAATTAATAGATTAACTTGGTAAATTCCTTTATTGGTTTTTCTTGTTTTTGCTGAATTTTTGTTTTGTTTGATGAATGGCTTGTTAAGTTGATTACTGCTATTTTATACTAGGTTTAATCAAGTTGAAAAATGCCCTTTATTATAATCTTAAGTTTTTTTATATATAAAAATGATGATGCTTTTGAATGGCATTCATGTGTTGACTATCAATTTCTCAATGTCCTCCAACTTGGTCTTCCTACTTGGTCCTCATTCTGGCGATTACACTATGTATATTTGCATATCCTACAATTATAATGTATGCATTCATTGTTAGGGTGTATCGGCTTAGGGATATGCACAATCGAACGCACAAGCAAAAGAAAAAAAGAGACACGAGATTTTAAGTGGTTTAGCGTAAGCACGTCCATGGAACGCACATGCACTCAACTTCCACTATGAAATTGATGTTTACAATAGTGAAGCAATATCTCTCTCCTTATGGCTCTCAACATTCTTTTTTTCGTCAATCTATGCAACATACAAGAATTACAGGAGTATTTATAATAAGGTCTAGCCTAAAGTAAGTAGGAATCCTTTCCTAAATAAAGCAAAAAAACACTCATAAATAAAATAGAGAACCAATCCTAAACATAATAGGACTCAGACTTCCCAACAAAACAACCTCCTACTTGAAGGCTGAAACAAGAGTAGACTTCATCCTCCTTCCTCATTGACTATTGGATAGGTACGGTGTGCTCATCCTCCTCTGTCTTCAACCTTAAAGACCTGTTGAAGCTGCGCACAACTCCATTTTCTTCGTAGTGACTGGATTGGTTAACACATCAACTAGATTCTTACTCCCTACGATCTTCACAATGTTTGACACTCCATCGTCGATTAGTGACCGAATGAAATGATACCGTAGTCCTATATGTTTGGTCCTAGAATAAAACGTTGAATTCTTGGCCAAGTGTATCGCACTCTAACTATCAGTGTGTAACACATTCATCATTTGCTCAAATCCCAACTCTGCTAACAACCCTTGTAACCATATAAGTTCTTTGCTAGCTTCTGTCACAACCACATACTCTGCTTCAGTTGTAGATATTGTCACTATCTTATGTAACTGAGAAACCCAACTAATAGTTGTACTCCCCATTGTGAACATATATCCAGTGGTGCTTCTCCTGTGATCCAACTCTCTAGTAAAATTAGAATCCTCATAACCTTCCAACTTGAGTTCATCTCTCTTGAAGGTTAGACACTTCTCTATTATACCCCGCAGGTACCTTAGGATCCACTTCACTGCTTCCCAGTGTTGCTTGCTTGGATTAGACATGTATCTGCTCATAACTCCCACTGGATGAGAAATATCTGGTCTAGTGTAAACCATGGCGTACATTAGGCTTCCAATGGCTGAGGCATATGATACTCTAGCCATGAAGTCTATTTCTTCGTTCGTCTTTGGAAAATCTGAAGTGACTAGCTAATGGTTTTCTAACCAGTTTTGTATCGCCCATATCGAATGTCTGTAACACCTTATGAACATACTCTGCCTGAGATAGCTGGAAAGTACCCATCCAATTGTCTTTGTTAATCCTCATTCCAGGATCTGCTTTGTTGTACCTAAGTTCTTCATCTCGAACTCACTCGATTGTTGCTTCTTCAAATCATTAATCTCTTCCAAATCTGCACCAGCAACTAACTTGTCATCAATATAAGTAACAATATTTTGAAACTCGATTTAACCCTCTTGAAGTAGCAGCAATGGTCAACATTGCATCTAAAGTAGCCATTCTGTTACACAAACTATGCCATTCTGTAACCTTCTTGAAGTCTATTTTTTTGTTCGCCTTTGGACAATCTGAAGTGACTAGCTAATGGTTTTCTAACCGGTTTTGCATCGCCCATGTTGAATCTCTATAACACCTTATGAACATACTCTGCCTGAGATAGCAATAAAGTACCCATCCGATCGTCTCTGTTAATCCTCATTCCAAGGATTTGCTTTGTTGTACCTAAGTCCTTCATCTCGAACTCACTTGATAGTTGCTTCTTCAAGTCATTAATCTCTTCCAAATCTGCACCAACAACTAACTTGTCATCAACATAAAGTAGCAATATTTTGAAACTCGATTTAACCTTCTTGAAGTAGCAGCAATGGTCAACATTGCATCTAAAGCAGCCATTCTGTTACACAAACCCATCAAACTTCTTGTACCGCTATTAGGGAGCTTGTTTCAAACCATACAAGCACTTCGTCAATCTGTAAAGCATCTTTTCTCTACCCTATTTCGTATACCCTTCTAGTTGCTGCATGTATATCTTTTCCTCCAAGTCTCCATGAAGAAAGGCAATCTTTATAACCAACTGCTCAAGATATAACCCTTTTGTTGCGACAATGCTCAACACTAACCAGATCGTAGTTAATTTAATAACAGTAGAAAAAATATCAGTGCAACCAATACCTTACTTTTGTTGAAAGCCTTTGACCAACAGTCTCACCTTGTATCTCTTAGAACCATCATATTCCTCCTTATTCAAAACACCCACTTGTTTTGTAGAGCTTTATTTCCTTCAGGTAACTCGGTTAACTCCCAAGTTTGATTAGACACAAGTGACTTTATCTCATCCTTCATTGCAAGCTTCCAGTTGCTTGCACCATCACCTTGACATGCCTAATCATAGCATTCAGGTTCTCCAGCATCTTTGAGCAACGTGTAATGCAAGTACCTTCTATTTAATATGTGAAGGCAAGTGGATCTTCACGATGTACTCGGGCCTGTGGGGATCTTCTTTAAGCATTTCCAATTTGTGGATTTAGAACTCTCTGACCAGTCAGACTTTGTGGTGTCAGAACTTCATTTTGTTGTATAGGTTTTTCAACAAAGGGCCGTACACCTTACTCTTCAACTTTCTGTTTACTACCACATTCCCCGATCCTACCACACGATACATTCTCTAGACAAAGTAGTTTGGCTCTTCTTACTCAGACATATGTGTGTTCCTGTCCTTGTACATGACATTCTCGTTGAAAACAACATCTCTACTCCTAACCATGTTTCGCCTTTGGTCATCCAGAGTTTATAACCAAACTCGCCTTCACAATAACCTACCAAGGTGCATTTCACTGATTTGGCATCCAACTTGCTTCTTCAGTGATCACCTACATGTACATAAGAAATATAACCAAACACCTTCAAATGAAAAAGTTTTACCTCTTTCCCAGTCCAGATCTCTTCTGGTATAGCGAGGTCCAAAGGCTTTGATAGTCCTCTATTGATCAAGTATGTTGCTGTATTGACTGTTTCTTCCCAGAACTGCTTTTACAACCCTGATCATAGACGCATGCTTCTAGCTCTCTCAACCAATGTCTTGTTCATCTGTTTTTTTATACTATTTTGTTGCGGCATTCCAGGAACCATCTGTGTGAGCTTTATCCTACTCTGGTAGCAAAACTTCTTGAACTCAATTCATATTCTCCACCATTGTCTGAATGTAGCTTCTTGATCTTCAAACCTGTCTCATTCTCAACCATAGATTTCCACTTCTTGAAAGCCTCAAACACATCAAACTTATGTCTTAATAAGTAAACCCATACCTTTCTAGAATGATGATCGATGAATATGATGAAATATTGTTTGTCCCCATCTGGTGAGACTGAAGTTATACCCTAAACATCGGTGTGCACTAGTTACAACTACTTCTTTATCGATACTCTTCCAGTGCTCTTAAAGCTCACTCGATTATGCTTTCCAAGAATACAGCTATCACAAGAATCAATCTCAACGGATTTTAGCATGGTAGTTTACCTCTCGAATGCAGATACTTCAGCCCTTGACTACTCATATGCCCAAGCCTCTAGTGCCACATATTTGGATCCTTTCTACCCTTTGCCTCTACGGCTGAACCATACCCATATGTAGTTGTGTAAAAAGACTCGTTCTTAGTTCCCTAGGCGATTGTCAAAGCTTTTTTTTGAGATCTTTCACTTATCACCTATGAAAGTCGTAACATAACCGTCTGACGCTGATTACCATATGGAGACTAAGTTCTTCCTCAAGTCCGATACGTGCCTCATATTGTCGAGTTTCCAAACTGACCCATTCAGTTGAATCCTCACATCTCCCTTCCCGATAATGTTGTATAATTTATCGTCACCAAGATACAGCTTACCTAAATTTTTGGAGACGTAGTTCTCGAACAAATCCTTGTGTGAGGTGGCATGGAATGACGCCCCTGAGTTCTACACCCAATATTCCATCTTACTTTCCAATAAGCAGATATGGCAGTCATCTAACTCCTTTAAAATATAATTCGCACCGCTTTAGCCATCGTCCTTCTTGGCAGACCTACACTCACTTGAGTAGTGACACATCTTGCAACAATTCCAGCACTCAATATCTTTCTTACTTCACTACTGATTACTCGAATTGTTGCCTTGAAGATTCCCGGACTTGGATCTTCCTTTTGACTTTGATCTGGCTCGTTGATTTCTGTTACGATTCCTATTTTGGCGTTCTCTATCTTTCATGTTCAATGCCGAAAATGATGCCCTTGAGCCCTCTTCACACATTCTGATCTTCTGGGTCATGATCATGTCTACGACCTGTGGGAAGGCTAACATTTCTTATCCGAATGAGTTGGCGATTGATTGACACGTCGTACTCCAACTCTCCGACATATGGTCGAGAATTATGCTTGCCAACACCTGATCATCGAATACGATGGAAACTGAATTTAACCCATCTGTTACCTTATTGAACACATTCAAGTGCTCCTTAAAACTCTAATTTTCTAACATCTTCATATTCACTAGTTTCATTATAAAATTTGTTTATCACTACTGCATTAGTTGATAGTCGTGTATTTTAGAGGAATTTGATGATGGGAAGTGATTTAGTAAGAGCATCTTCAATGCCATTTTATATTTGGAGAAAATGGAGTGCTACATAAGATATATACTAAAGAAGTTAGAAAAACTCTCCAATGCAGTTATTTAATTTGAATATGGAGATGACGTAGTAAAAAAAAGTTAGACAATATGGAGTTGATTTTCCAATTCTAGAAACTCTCTTAGAAATGCTGACTAGGATTTCTAACTCTTTCCATCAATAATATTAAAACTCATTTAATTGTTAAAAAAGAATAGGAGTGAGAATGTAATAATTGTTTTATTATGATTGGTCATAAAATAGATACTGTTAACCGAAAATTCACTCTAGGTAAGGAATCTCAGATAACACCCTCAAGACCATGACAATGGTGAATCACAATCGGGGTTGGTACCTTCGGTACTGGTTTTATTTGTATAAATGGGTAAGGTTATTGAAAGGAAATGTTGATGTGGTGGATAATGTTATTGATCAAATAAAGTGATGAATATAGCGAAATGGTCACAATACTGTGGAGTGAAAACTCTCGATCTCAATCTCTCTTGCCTAACTAATCTGAAAGTGGCGATCTTGTATCTGTCGAAAAGTGGACACAACTTTCTACAGAGATGACTAGGCTTGTTCTAGATTGTAGAATCAAACGATTGCTCAATCTTTTTTTTGGCATCCTCCGCCAATCGATTTCGACCTTAAACTGATACATGAAAAGGCTAGGGTTTTTCCTTAGCGTACACTCTGAAGATCAATAGATTGATCTTTGTACCCCATTTGGAGGGATTTTTCATTTAATGTGATTGACCCTAGAGAATTGACTGGTGGAGGATATCTTGGCGGGAAACGTGTTTGTTTCCATTTATTTGTATAAATGGGTGAGGTTATTGAAAGGAAATGTTGATGTGGTGGATAATGTTATTGATCAAATAAAGTGATGAATATAGCAAAATGGTCATAATACTGTGGCGTGAAAACTCTCGATCTCAATCTCTCTTGCCTAACTAATCTGGAGGTGGCGATCTTGTATCTGTCGAAAAGTGGACACAACTTTCTACAGAGATGACTAGGCTTGTTCTAGATTGTAGAATCAAACGATTGCTCAATCTTTTTTTTGGCATCCTCCGCCAATCGATTTCGACCTTAAACTTATACATGAAAAGGCTAGGGTTTTTCCTTAGCGTACACTCTGAAGAACAATAGATTGATCTTTGTACCCCATTTGGCGGGATTTTTCATTTAATGTGATTGACCCTAAAGAATTGACTGGTGGAGGATATCTTGGAGGGAAACGTGTTTGTTTCCATTTATTTGTATAAATGGGTGAGGTTATTGAAAGGAAATGTTGATGTGGTGGATAATGTTATTGATCAAATAAAGTGATGAATATAGCGAAATGGTCACAATACTGTGGAGTGAAAACTCTCGATCTCAATCTCTCTTGCCTAACTAATCTGAAAGTGGCGATCTTGTATCTGTCGAAAAGTGGACACAACTTTCTACAGAGATGACTAGGCTTGTTGTAGATTGTAGAATCAAACGATTGCTCAATCTTTTTTTTGGCATCCTCCGCCAATCGATTTCGACCTTAAACTGATACATGAAAAGGCTAGGGTTTTTCCTTAGCGTACACTCTGAAGATCAATAGATTGATCTTTGTACCCCATTTGGAGGGATTTTTCATTTAATGTGATTGACCCTAGAGAATTGACTGGTGGAGGATATCTTGGTGGGAAACGTGTTTGTTTCCATTTATTTGTATAAATGGGTGAGGTTATTGAAAGGAAATGTTGATGTGGTGGATAATGTTATTGATCAAATAAAGTGATGAATATAGCAAAATGGTCATAATACTGTGGCGTGAAAACTCTCGATCTCAATCTCTCTTGCCTAACTAATCTGGAGGTGGCGATCTTGTATCTGTCGAAAAGTGGACACAACTTTCTACAGAGATGACTAGGCTTGTTCTAGATTGTAGAATCAAACGATTGCTCAATCTTTTTTTTGGCATCCTCCGCCAATCGATTTCGACCTTAAACTTATACATGAAAAGGCTAGGGTTTTTCCTTAGCGTACACTCTGAAGAACAATAGATTGATCTTTGTACCCCATTTGGCGGGATTTTTCATTTAATGTGATTGACCCTAAAGAATTGACTGGTGGAGGATATCTTGGAGGGAAACGTGTTTGTTTCCATTTATTTGTATAAATGGGTGAGGTTATTGAAAGGAAATGTTGATGTGGTGGATAATGTTATTGATCAAATAAAGTGATGAATATAGCGATATGGTCACAATACTGTGGCATGAAAACTCTCGATCTCAATCTCTCTTGCCTAACTATTCTGGAGGTGGCGATCTTGTATCTGTCGAAAAGTGGACACAACTTTCTACAGAGATGACTAGGCTTGTTCTAGATTGTAGAATCAAACGATTGCTCAATCTATTTTTTGGCATCCTCCGCCAATCGATTTCGACCTTAAACTTATACATGAAAAGGCTAGGGTTTTTCCTTAGCGTACACTCTGAAGATCAATAGATTGATCTTTGTACCCCATTTGGCGGGATTTTTCATTTAATGTGATTGACCCTAAAGAATTGACTGGTGGAGGATATATTGGCGGGAAACATGTTTGTTTCCTTTTTGAACTCTGTCACTATAATTATGCATATGTGGAGTTTGCTTACACCTTGGAGAATAATTCAACTTCCTCTATTATAGGCGTGGTACTTTAAAGAATTGACCCGTTAATATGGTAAAGTATCTTGGAGTACATGTATGCTGGAGAGGTATCCTGAGATACCGTCCTCGTAAGGTGGTGCTTGACTTACGGCGATGGTGAGGTATCCTGAGGTACCAGCCTACTAATGGGGTACCCTGGGTATCATTCTAGCGACGTGGTGCTTGATTGGTTTCTCTGGTGAGGTACCTCGAGGTACCATTCTGGTATTTTGGTGTCAGGTTGATCTCACTGGAGCTTTACGATCTCCTAGGATTTTCATGGACATCTACTCTCCTGCTGGAAAGGTAGAATAAGTAACTCAACGGGTTAACAGGGCAATGCTAAGGTACCTAAGTTCCAGTTGGTCCGTGCAGGTGCAGGAGCTTCATCTTGCTACTTTGATGATATCAAGGTACCTAGGTTGTGCTAGGCCTTGCACTTCATGGTAAACCATTGTATATGGTACATATCTGGTGTTTGGAGACGCTTTGTATCCGGTGCTAATTCAATGTAACATTTCCCTTGGCCTGTTACCGAATTTGGCTATTAACAGAAGTCCCCTCTGATTTGAACACCAATGATTGGTTTGGGGTTGAAGTCAAATTTCTTATTTCGTTTGAGAAATTTTTTCGTTTCAACCAGCTACCATAATCTAGAAATCTTCTCATTAAATACGATGGTCATGTGTCAAGTGAGAGAAAGCATTCTGTTTTGAAAAGGAAAGGTTTTTGATGGCTTGCGAGTATTGAGACGAAAATCTCACCTTCTCGATGATGCTTTGGTTACCAGTTACTGTTCTATTACACCTTTTTAAACCCAGTCTCCCATTCGTCCTCTCCACGCTTAAAATTCTTTCATACTTTTCAAAATTCAAAAATCCCTAACCCTTTCTGCCCCATTTACTTATTTCTAACTTTCTCTGTGACTTTCAAACTTTGAATCCATCATTGTTATGTCAAACTCTAATCGCGATAATGTCGAAAGATTGGTGGAATGAGACTCTCCAAGCCTATTTGGTAGAAAGCGAGCTCAGGAGGATGATAGAGGAGAGGGTGACGTTCAACCTTTGCCGCCATATCGTTGCTCTAGTCAAAATATCACAATTAGGGATGGCTTCTCAAATGACCCAGATGCCCTGCTCGAAATAGTTGAAGGAGACTCAGAAGAGAAGCTAGGCAAGGTTGATGCCGTAGGGAGCCGGACCAAGGCTGTTACCATCGTGACAAGAGGGGTGCTTTCCCTCCCCTACGATTTCAGAATAATCTCTGATTCCACCACTACTATGGATTCGATCAACCATCTGAGGGATAGATTCGGTGTCCATGATAGTATCACAATCATTGTCCCCTATAGAAGGTATGACATATACAGTCTTCCCCCTGGTGTTCTACCTATCCATACCGCTGACTTCGAAAGCGGGGTGAGTTTACCTTTCCACCTGTCTCTCCGTAGAGCGATTCATACCCTTAAGCTTGCTCGCTGCCAGTTGACACCAGGGTTTTGGAGGCACCTAGTGGGTTTTCTCGTTCTGTAGAAGGAATAGTGTGAGAAGGATAGTATCGATAAGGAACCGGGGTTAGATGAGCTACATATTCTTTTCCAGATTACCGCTTTAACTTCTGGTCCCAAATGCTAGTTTTACCTCTGGGCGATGAATGATTTGAAATTTTGTACCAGGTGCCACCAAGAAGGATGCCTCCTGGAGAGTGGAATGGGTAGTGGTTGACGAGGACTTGGGAAGTTCTGTTTTCATTGGGGGACAGAGTACCAAGTCCCTACCTAATTGAATGACAAACCGGTCTAGAGTAAGACTTCTCTGTCGACTGAATCGAGGGACATCTTGAAGGCAATTGTTTACCGTAAGTATGTCAACCTTGAGTTTCCTACCTTAGATGCTTATGAGCTGGGTAGGGTGAACTAGCACTTACGCATCTCAACTGCTTCTCCAGGTGTGTTAAATCCTTCTGCTTCTGTTGACTTGAACTTCTTACTTATCACTTGTTTATTCTAATTCTTTATCGATCTGTACAGTTTCAGCTGTTCCACTACCGGCCCAGCAGGAGCCCAACCTATCCGTTAGCCAGCCCCCACCTAGAATTAATTCTCCATCTGATTCTCTTGTTGCTTGAACTGTTAGATGTTGGGGTTTATGCCTTATAGATCTAATTTATAAATAGATTTATGAAATAAATAAAAGAAAAAGTTCAATTCATTCTCGTTGTGTTGTTTATTTTATAACTTGTGCATATTAACATCCTGGATTTCCAGATGTAATCTCGAATTGTGTATATGAATGTCATATACGAATGGATACAGTAAGAGTCGTGCAATCTAAAGAGCCCATAGATAGCAAATAAAGCTGGGTACTTTATTTGTGGTTAATCTATAGCTAAGGTCCATTCTATAATGTACGGTGATTCTATCCTGAATCATTCATATGAGATATGAGAATGGAGGCACCTTGTATGATGTGATCATATAGGACTGGGTCATGATCTATATGAATCTCTCACTAAGATCCGTTTACCGATGAGATTCATATATATCAAATAATGCTGGCTATATGTGGGTGATCTTAATCCTGAGTGTCTTATCGACTCCTTCAGGTTAGATCGTGGTCTTTGATATACCATGGGTGAGGTCAGATGCATTTCTTGATCAATACACTCCGTATGTTGGAATTGAGGTTTGGATTCTGACTGGGAAGGTTTGTACACAATAGTGGAATCCACTCCTTCTTGTGAGAAGTAGATTGTAGTTCCCTTAAGGGATGATTCGGGTCTTGGACAATATGAGCACTCTTTTAATTCTGTGAGAAAATAAGATTTATTGTCCATTAGAGAATCAACGGTACTTAAAGGATATATGTAATAAGATGGGTATAATGGACATTATGACCCATCTCTAATTATGAACTACTGTGGAGGATCACATCATATGTAATAGCTATATTGATGGACACTGAGTTGTATCAGACTGTGTAAAAGCATTTGCAATTGAGAGAGTGCAGCTTCAGGTTTTTAGTGGAATAACACCATAGTTAATAATCAAAGAATATTAATTAAAAGGTTTAATTAATGATTCCAAGGATTATTGGAGCTCAAAATACCGTGTGTCCATTAGGCCCCCTTACTAGCCCGATCGATTTAGGTAACAAGGGTCACAGTTAATTAATTGGATTGTCCAATTAATTGTGTCACGAAAATGACACGTATTTATTTGTGAAGTAATTAAATAATAAAATTATTTGATTAATGAATAATGGTGATTAAATTAATTAAATAATAAGATTATTTAATTGTGTTATTAATCACTAAATGAACGGTGTTTGTTGATATTTGCTTTTAAAAAAAAATACGATTATTTTATTTTTTTCAAATTAAATGTTTAATTTTTAGAATTTAAATAGTTTGAATTCAAATCAAATCAATTAAACAAAATATTAATCATAATCTTTAAAGATATATGATATCTTAAAAGATTAGATAGATTGGTTTTAAATAAAATATTTAATTTTTGAATTTAAATAGTTTAAATTCAAAATATGTTGTAACTTTTAATAAAAATAAAATGAAAATTTTAGTTGTAAATAAAAAGATATGATGAAATTTTTAAAAGGGGAAATATATATCTGATATATATTCTTTGAAAACCGACCAAAACAATATATAAATTGAAATGGAAATATATATATTTGATATATATATTATTTAACTAAAAAAAGAAGAAAAAACGCATAAGTCAATGCACTGTCTTTTGTGCAAGTTGTGTGCATGAGAATATCATGAAACAAATATTATAGTGTGTTTAATATTAATCTAGAGGGAAGGGGGTTGATTAGATTTAAACCAAATTTACTCAATTTTCGTTAAAGGTCAAGATTACGAAAATGCCCATAACTAGTTACAATAAAATCACAAGTGTAAAAATGCGAAAATATAAAGGACAATTAAGATATACGTGGAAACCCTCCAAATGGGAAAAACCAAAGGCTGATGAGTGCGCCATACAAGAACCTCGAATCCACTAATGGCAAGGAATTACAACCTAATCCCGGTTTAATCCACCACCACTACCTAATCCCAATATAATTGCTTGTGCTTTAAGCTACCTACTCCCAGAAGCAACACAAGTCTTACTTCTCAATGAAGAGATAAAGTGTCCTAAGTGAATATATGATGATATTCATTGAACAAACAAGGCTAGGAAACCCTCTAGGATAATGAGATGACAATTAATGCAATCCTAGATATCAAGTGCTAAATGACATGTTCAGATAGCTTAGCTAAACATAGATCAATCAATCCTATGAAGCTATCACAATACAACACTCAATCATGTCATCACAACAATCTCTAATTTGTATCTAGAAATATTCTAAGAGAATACAATTAATTAAAGAGATGGTTTAGCAAGCAAAAACACTTAACTTGTAAGAAGATAGTGAAGAGCTTACCAAACAAGATGTGATGAAGCAACACTATCCATAGATGCACTCTAGATGAACTTAGATGATGCAAGATGAAGATTTGATGCACATGGGAATGCTTTGAGTGATTAAAAATGAGTTCTTGGAAGTGTTTTTCCTTTGAAATGTGTTCTAAGGAAAATATATCATATTTTGAACTCTTACACAACCTTAAGACAATGATATATATATATACATATATATATATATATATAAGATCCAAACAAAGTGATGTCATTTTGGAAAAAACGTTCCAGCTTCTTCATTGTGCGCTGGTGAGGTTTGCTGGTCGAGTAGCGCACCACCAGCGCACAGCCTAAATATTTCAATAGGCGTTGGTCGAGTGGCGCACGTCTGCAGCAACACAACACTAGCGACAGTCCACTGTGAATGTTGCGCTGGTGAGGTGCGCTGGTCAAGTAGAGCAACACCAGCGCAATTCCTACTTCAACACTCAAACAACCATACAAGCAACAAGTACAAGAGTGATGAAAATGCATCCTATTTTAATGCCTAGCATGACATAAAACTTTCATAACAAGATGCAAATAGGTCAACAAGAGTCATTTAAAATAAAATGCACACAAGAAAACACTCAACACATATGATCAAGAGATATGCAAGAATATGTGAGTGTGTGCAACTATCTCTTCAAAGTAAGTAAGCTCAAGAATCTTACCTTTGGTGCTTCTCCTCTTGAGGTCTTAAGAGCCTAAGCTACTCTTACATGAACCCCAACAATGTGGTTGTTCACGAAATAAGCCAATCAACAAATGAGGACTTTTCAATCTCCCCCTTTGGCTATTTCGTGACAAAACAACCACTCACATTGATCCTCACAAAACAAAACAGAAAAAATACCGGGAAGATATTCTACATTATAAAGAGATAAACATATAAAAAAAACTTCAAGTCTTCAATCTCTTGTAGAACTATCAACCCTACACACAAGGCAAACACTAATACGCTTTCCAAACCAAGTGCATGTGAGATGATCAAGTGAGTATAAAACAAAAGCAATTGCATTCAATAACATGAGTATGACATCGTGAAATGCTCATGCAATGCTCCCCCTCAACGGGTTACTCCCTCTACATGTAATCTCCCCTTCAAACAAGTACTACTCTCTTTAAAGTCAACACAATGCTACTCCCTTAATACCACAATGTTAAGTCAATGCTACTCCCCCTTTTTGTCATGAGATAGACAAAGGAGAAGTCCCCAACCGGGTCACTCAAGGCAAAGAAAGCTAGGAGCATACAAGATTGTTGCATAATTATATAAGCCACATTTATGCAACTCTATTAATAGAAGAGAAACAAGGAGATTCATTTGAAAGAAAATGTGTGAATCAAAAATGCTTTGCATACAAGACATGTTACATTTAAGTCCAAAAGCAATGGTATTTGGAAAAGCAAATGACAAAGGTTTCCAATATAATTCAAACCAATTTCACCATTTGTCATGAGAGAAGCAAGGATATAGAGTTCTTATAGATATTAAGTTTTAAAGGCACTATATCAAACTTTAAAAGCTAAACATGGCATGAGCAACTTTGCACCCTATTTGATTTTTCTGGGAGGACACCCGTATGATAATAGCCATGTTCAACTAATAAAGAAAGAGAGACATTGATACAACATTTGCGTCTCATTAGCTTTTTCACACAATATATTGCATTCAACAATTGCAATCATCAATTCATGCTTTATAATTTTTTATTAGCATGTCATTAAAGAATCATCATGTCATGGAGATAATTATAGGTCATACAATATGTACTTCGTATGTAGATCTCCTAGTCCAAAAATGCATGTTTGAACATAAATATGACATGGATTGTAATCAAAGCAAAGTTCACACTTATTTAAGAAAATTCAATATACTATAAGTGCAACCAAACTACTCAAGCAATCAATAAAGAGGCATAAACATATTTAAGAAAAATTGCATGCAACAAGTATACAATAGCTCTCTTTGCTTGAGTTCCCTATATGGGGTCAAAGACCACAACACATCACTCCATTAAACAAATCCCAATAGATCTACTAAGAGTCTTGAATCTAGTAGCATCTAAGGGTTTAGTAAATATATCCGCTAGTTGATCATTTGTACCTACATGCTCAAGTACAATGCATTTGCTATCAACTAGTTCTCTAATGAAATGATGACGGATGTCAATATGCTTAGTCCTAGAATGCTGAACTGGATTCGTTGAAATATTAATTGCACTCATGTTATCATAAAAAAAAGTAAGAGTACCTTGATTGAATCCATAGTCGGCTAGCATTTGCTTCATCCAAAGGAGTTGTGTGCATCCACTCCCAACAGCAATGTATTCGGCCTCAGTCGTGGACAAGGAAATCAAATTTTGGTTCTTGCAAAACCAAGAGACAAGGTTGTTCCCAAGGAAAAAGCAACCGCCCAATGTACTTTTCCTGTCATCACAATTTCCTGCCCAATCTGCCTCACTAAAGCCTACAAGACTAGCATTAGTGTCAAAAGAGTACCAAATCCCATAGTTGGATGTCTCATTCACATAACGAATGATTCTCTTAACAAAAGATAGATGGGACTCCTTAGGATCCGCTTGGTACCTAGCACATACACCCACACTAAAAGAGATATCGGGCCTACTTACGGTCAAATAGAGCAAGCTACCAATCATGCCACGATATAAAGTTTGTTCCACACTTTTACCACTAGCATCCTTGCTTAGCTTCAAACTAGTACTCATGGGTGTATCACAATGTTTGGCACTTTCAAGGCCAAATTTCTTCACTAGGTTTTTGGCATACTTAGCTTGAGATATGAAAACCCCATCATCCATTTGCTTAATTTGTAAGCCTAGAAAGTAACTTAACTCACCAACAAGACTCATCTCAAATTCATGAGACATGACATCAACAAATTGTTGAACTTTAGTGTCATTGGTGGAGCCAAATACTATATCATCAACATAGATTTGAGCTATAAAGAGCTCATCTTTGTTTTTCTTGATGAATAGAGTCTTGTCAACACTACCCCTAATGTAGCCATTGTCTATGAGATATTGGGTGAGACGCTCATACCAAGCCCTTGGGCTTGTTTCAACCCATATAAAGCTTTGTTGAGGTGATAGAAATGATTAGGGTGGTGAGGATCCACAAACCCTATGGGTTCTCAACAAACACTTCCTCTTGCAAGAAGCCATTGAGGAAGGCACTCTTAACATCCATTTGATATAACTTGAACTTGTGCAAACAAGAAATGGATAAAAGAAGCCTAATGGACTCAGTCCTAGCAACAGGAGCAAATGTCTCCTCTAAGTCAATATCCTCAATTTGAGAGTATCATTGTGCTACAAGCCTAGCCTTGTTTCTCACAATGTTGTTATCCTCATCGGATTTGTTTCTATATACCCATGAGGTGCCTATCACATTGGTGTTCTTAGGCCTAGGAACTAAAGTCCAAACCTTATTCCTTTCAAATTGGTTAAGCTCTTCTTGCATGGCAAGAACCCAAAATTCATCTTTTAAAGCTTCATCAATTTTCTTGGGTTTTATTTGAGAGGTGTAACAAGTGTAGCTAATTAGATTAGCCATTTGACGCCTAGTCCTAACACCCTCACTAACCTCTCCAATGATGTCCTCTTTGTCATGGAGTTTCCTAACCCATGGAACAGGTTCTTTTGAGTTCAAGAGAGGAAGCCTATCAATAGGTTGTGTTATGTCATCATCAAGGTTAGTCTTTTTAACATTAGAGACATCAACAACCTTCTCCAAAGGGGAGTCATCAACTAAATCTACCTCCTCCTCATGGTCATTAGTTTTGAGCCTAGTATCATCAATGACAACATTAGATGATTCCATTACGGTCGTAGTTCTTAGATTAAAAACTCTATAGGCTCTACTATTCAAGGCATAGCCAATGAAGACACCGTCATCACTCTTAGCATCAAATTTGCCAAGTTGATCACGGTCATTCAAAATGTAACATTTGCTTCCAAAGGTGTGGAAGTAGTTAACATTTGGCTTTCTACCTTTCCATAACTCACAAAAGGTTTGCCAAGTGTGGGCCCTAAGGAAGACTCTATTTCCTATGTAGCAAGCTGTATTGACGGCCTCGGCCCAAAGATTCCACAGGCCATTGTTGCTAAGCAACATCACACTGGCCATTTCTTGAAGAACCCTATTTTTCCTCTCAACAACTTCATTTTGTTGAGGTGTCCTAGGAGCTGAAAACTCATGAGAAATTCCTATACTATTGCAAAAGTTTTCAAAATGGGCATTCTCAAATTCTTTCCCATGGTCACTCATAATTCTCTTAATGCTTTTAATCTTAGAGTTCATTTCATTTTGAATTTTAGAACAAAGCATTTTAAACTTGTCAAAAGTTTTAGATTTTTCTCTAATCAAATAGGTCAAAGTGTACCTAGAGAAGTCAACTACACACACAAAAATGTATCTATTTCAACCTAAACTCTCAGTTTGCATAGGACCCGTAAGATCCAAGTGGAGAAGCTCTAGAGGTTCTTGTCCTTTTTTTGCATACTTTTGGTTTTCTTCCCTTGTTGGTAAGGTCCACAAGCACTATTAACCTTTTTCCCAAGCTTGGGAAGGCCTCACAAAACATTGAACTTATCTAAGATTGTTAAATCCCTAAAGTTCATGTGACCAAGTCTTTCATGCCACAACTCTATTTGTTCATCCTTGGACACATTACAAGACACATTTCTAGCCTCAAGACAATAACAATTGTCACAATACCTCATACCTTTTAATAAGGTTTGTCCATTAGGCAATAGAATCGAACAATCATTTTTCCTAAACAAGACGGAGAGTCCATCATCACTAAGATGTAAAATGCTTATCAAATTGGCTTTTAGACCATTAACATACAAAGCATTGGACAAGGAAGGTAATCCGGGAATGGAAATGGTTCCCTTTCCTTTGACCTTCTTTTTGGATCCATCACCAAAGGTGACATTTCCTCCCTCCTCCATCACAAGAGACTCAAAGAAACTCTTATTTCCAGTCATGTGCCTAGAGCACCCACTATCCAAATACCAAAAATCACAAGAATAAGCTTTCAAAGCAATTTGTGCAACATGGCAAAGGTGTTCATCCTTTCTAATCCACCTAGGTGCAGTATTTTCCTTCCTAGTGATCAATGGTACATTGTCTATAAATGTCTTAGGATCATGCAAAGGTGTTCCATTTTTCCTAGTGACATGCATCATGGCTCTAGGTGTCCTAGGATCATGCATCATGGCTCTATATGTCCTAGGATCATGCTTCATGGCTCTAACCTTTTTCTTTTCTATCATGCTTTCAATCCTACACAATTTGATATACCTAAAGCAATTTGGTCTAATGTGACCATCAATACCATAAAAATGACATGTAGGTAAAAAGTTAGGAATTATACCATATCCTTGAGGATGCATTGGAGCATTCCCATGTCTTTGTGGTTGTCTTGCTTGTTGTTGAGGAGCTTTCCTTCTTTTTTGTTGAGCAAGACTTGATTGCTTCCTTGGTTGAGCTTGCATGATAGGTGTCTTCCTTTTGTGAGCTTTTGGTTTAGGGAAGTTAACTTGAGGAGCCCTTGTAGGATGAGCTTAAGGTGGGCTTCTTGGAGCCACCTTCACTTGAGAACTATTTGAACACTCTCCTAGATCAAGCTTCTTCCTAGGAGTTTGATGAGGAGAGTACCCATTTAAGCTCATACTTCTTATAAAAATGGTCTTGCTTGGAGTGGGGGACATCTTGTCATCTTCAAACCCAAGCTCTTTCCTGTCATTTGGCCTCTTTTCAACATCTAGCATGTGGTCAAGTTTCTTGGTGCTAGAGTTCATCTTGGCCAACAACTCTCTAGCATCTTCAAGCTCTTTCTTCAACCCTTCTTCACTTCTTTTAGATCTTTCCAACTCTTCATTTAGTTGGTCAACTTGAGTTGAGAGGTCTAGGTTTTCTACTTTTAATCTCTTGATCTCATTCTTGTTCTTTAATCTTGAGCTCTCAAACTTAGCCATGTAGGCCTTAAGATCCATCCTATTCACACTTCCATTTGTGGATTGTGATGAAGATCCATCATCATTTGAGTAGTCGTCCTCTTGACTATCATTCTCTTCTTCACTAGCATCTTTGCTCCTAAGAGATGATGTAAATGCTATGAAGTTAGCCATGAGTTCTTCATCATCCGAAGACTCATTTCCTTCATTAGAGTTATCACTTTCACTCTATGTGGCAGCCATCACTTTTCCCTTCTTCTTGTTCTAGTGATTTGCACATTTCGGGGGAAATTGACCTATTCCACCACATTCATATCATTAGACTCCTTTCTTCTCGGTCTTTTCTTGCCTAGGCTCAAACTTTTTGAAGGGAGCCTTTTTTTCAAGTCTTGACTCTTGGATCCAAAGCCTTTCTTCTCTGACATGTAGAATTTCTTGAACTTCCTCATTAGCAAGGCCATCTCTTTATCTGAGTCATCACCTTCCTCCTTCTTAACTTTGGAGGCTTTCAAAGAAATATCTTTTTATTTCTTTGATGGTGTGGGGTTAGGACATTTCCTAGATTCATAAGCTAGAAGCCTCCCAATCACTTCACTAGGCTTCATGTCCTTATACCCACTATTCTCTTCCAAAGCCGTCACCTTCGACTCAAATCTATCGGGTAAAGATCTAATCTTCTGCTTGATCTTCCTTCCGAATAAGGATCACCAAGTTGATGACTTTGGTTCACAATGTCCATCAACCTCATTTCAAAATCATTGAAGCACTCATTCTCATCCATCTTGAGCAATTCAAATTGCGTTTGGAGAACTTGAAGCTTCGATTCCTTAACCACCTCGGTTCCCTCATGTGCAACTTCTAGGATGTCCCATGCTTCCTTAGCTATCCTAGTGTTTTGAACCAACTTGTATTGGTTATCATCCATTGCACAAAGGATGGCATGCATTGCCTTTCTATTCCACTCTGAAGCCTCAAACTCTTATGCATTCCACAGAGCCTTTGGTTTGAGTACATCATCTCCTCCATCTGCAAGAGTCACCATGGGTGGAGTGTAGCCATCTTCAACTGTCATCCATGCCCTGCCATGAATTTAGCATATGTACGACTCTATCTTGCCTTTCCAATAGGCATAATTCAATCCGGTGAGAAGTGGAGGTCTAGTGCTGGAAGCTCTCTCATTGCCAACGTTTCCACTCATTGTGTTTATGAATGAATGATATGAATGCAAGTGTATGAATGGTCAACACAAACAGACAAAATGCAACACACACCAAAATGAGCAAGGATCACCTATGTATGTCTAGGAACCTGCTCCGATACCAATTGAAACAAATATTAAGGTGTGTTTAATATTAATCCAGAGGGGGTGTGAATAGATTTTAACCAAATTTATCCAATTTTCGTTAAAGGTCAAGATTATGAAAATGCCCCTAGCTAGTTACAATAAAATCACAAGTGTAAAAATGCTGAAATATAAACGACACTTGAGATATACGTGGAAACCCTCCAAATGGGAAAAACCATGGGCTGATGAGTGCGCCACACTAGAACCTCGAATCCACTAATGGCAAGGAATTACAACCTAATCCCGGTTTAATCCACCACCACTACCTAATCCTGGTATAAGTGAACCTAGTTCATCTTGCTTGTGCTTTAAGCTACCTACTCCCGGAAGCAACACAAGTCTTACTTCTCAATGAAGAGATAAAGTGTCCTAAGTGAATATATGATGATATTCAATGAACAAACAAGGCTAGGAAACCCTATATGCTTATCTAGGATAATGAGATGACAATTAATGCAATCCTAAATATCAAGTGCTAAATGACATGTTCAAATAGCTTAGCTAAACATGGATAAATCAATCCTATGAAGCTATCACAATACAACACTCAATCATGTTATCACAAAAATCTCTAATTTGTATCTAGAAATATTCTAAGAGAATACAATTAATTAAAGAGATGGTTTAGCAAGCAAAAACACTTAACTTGTAAGAAGATAGTGAATAGCTTACCAAACAAGATGTGATGAAGCAACCCTATCCATAGATGCACTCTAGATGAACTTAGATGATGCAAGATGAAGATTTGATGCACATGGGAATGCTTTGAGTGATTAAAAATGAGTTATTGTAAGTGTTTTTCCTTTTAAATGTGTTCTAAGGAAAATATTTGATATTTTGAACTCTTATACGACCTTAAGACAATTAGATATATATATATATATATATATATATATATATATATAAGATCCAAACAAAGTGATGTCGTTTTGGAAAAACTACAAATTATAAGTATCGTACCTTTTTCACGTGACAATTGAACAAACGTCGAATTCCGTAAGATCTTCCAATCCAATCACGAACGTGAATCACCTAGGAGTGTGGGTTCCCTTTCTTTGAATTGTATTCCAGAGGATGGAGACAAAGCAAAAATCTTTTCTTTGTTAGTTACAAATATCCTCTAAGAGAAAAATCCAAGAACGTCCGGTCACTTGTGAATTATCAATCAATTTGATTGAAACTCGCGTGAACCTTGATTCAATTTTGTACACAAAACCCTTTTGATGTAAAGGATATTAGTATACGATTGAATACAAAAACGTTTCCCTTTTTTCTCTTCTTGGCCGAATTCACACACACCCTTTATCTATGAGTTGATCGAATTTTGTCTAGAGCAAAAACTAATTTTTCTCCCTCAAAATTCTCTCTTGCTATGCCAAATTCTCTCTTAAAAATTACCTAGGCATGGCCTAAATTTTCATCATAAAAGTCATAGGGCTGGCTGAAAATCACACACATATATATATATATAGGATCATAAATCCTTTCCTAAGAAGGATTTACTTGGTTGGCAAGAATCCTTTCCTTAGGTGGATTTATTTGGTAGTTAAGAATCCTTATCTTAAAGAAATTTTATCCTTTTGTATATATATAAGGGCTGGCCGAATTTTATATGATATAGATTAGGATCACAAATCCTTTCCTAAGAAGGATTACTTGGTAGTTAAGAATCCTTTCCTTAGATAGATTTACTTGGTGGTTAAAAATCCTTTTCAAAAAAGAATTCTATCCTAACACCAAGACTCCTAATCCAACTCAAAAGTGTATTTGTAACCATATTAAAGACTTCCTAATTTGATTAGATAAATAACTCCTTTTATTTATCTACTTATCAAATATAGTCTTTAATATTAACTATACTACCAACAATAGTATAGTTTTAGGAGACCATCTCCTAATAGGAAATGATTTTGACTTTTAATTAAATAATTAATTAATCAACAAATTGATTAATTTCCATTTAATTAAATAATAAAAAAATAAAAATAATATATTTAAGCTATTCACCATAGCTATTGCTGCCCATACCTAGTATAAAGGCCATATATATATATATATATATATATATATATATATATATATATATTAAATCCATTGGACCTTAATAAAAAGTCCACATGTGAACTAGACCTATTCTTATAAAAAGAAACAAGTTTACATGCCTAATTACAATTCTAGATGGACCCTAAATTGGTCCGGTAGAATATATCAAGTGATCTATGCAAGTTCGTGTGGATTGGGGATCTTGGCGGGCTATCTAAATTTAAGCTCCAATAGACACAACCCAATCACAATTAACAAATAATTCACTTAGGTCCAATCTATTTAATTTTAGTTCATTCCATTAAAGAACTAAAATTGAACTCTTAAATAAAGATAGAATAAGTTGATGTTACTCATTCATACCCTAGACAACCTTATTGGAGAAAGTGTATCCTCGTGAAGAATACCAGTAATCGTCAATAGTTCTCCAAGTTACCATATTTACTCATATGACCACATTTTGAACTTGGATATTTTGACTTGTCCAGAAGCCATGTTTCAATAGACACTATTGAAAAACTTAACGTTAAGATTTAATATCAGATACCTCAAAACATCCATATGATGGTATTATACTTTCATTCAATAAATGGAGCCACAATGTCCATATCTATAAATGAAGTCCTCTATCGATTAACAAATGAATACCACCAAACTATCGAGGATAGACTATGCTATATAATCGTACTGATTGATAGCTCAAATGATAACACTTGCAACCATAAGTCCATCATTTATCTCAGGATAAAGATAGACTCTCCGATTGTCTTCAAATGAAAACTTTTATCCATTGACGGTTCTAGATAAAGTATTTCATTTTGATCTTATTCAATGCACCGTGTGCACTAGATTTTTTTGCCTAAAGACACCACACTTTGATGATTTTAGACTCATCATAACACATTTGATCCCACTCAAATGCTAGCAAAGGAATCTGCAACTTTGACAAGATAAAGGCGCCCAACCTTCTATCTTAAGTTGTGAATATTATTCAAGACTAACTAAAGAATTGTGTCTACCTCATACATATCCAGATGTATGAACAATTCTTCTTTTCTCATAGTCTTTTGACCTTATGATTATTTATTTTTTATAATTATAATAATTAAACTATAAATGCTATAAGATTTGTTAAACTAGAAATCACTTTATCCATATGAAAAGATTGTTAATTACAATATTACACTCTTGCTATCGAGCATAATCCTAACAATCTCCCACTTGCTCTATAGCAAATATGTCATATCTCTCATCCCCATGATCTCTAGATGCCCATCAAAACTCTTTTGAGGAAGAGCCTTTGTAAAGGGATCCGCTAGATTTTCTGCTGACGCGATCTTGGTAATCGTCACGTCACCCCTATGCACAATTTCCCATAGAAGGTGATACTTTCTTTCAATGTGTTTCCCTATCTTAAGACTTCTTGGTTCTCTCGAATTAGCCACTACTCCAGTATTGTCACAATAGATAGTGATCTGTTTATTCGCATCAGGAACAAGTTCCAAGTCAATCAAGAATTGGCGGAGCCAAACAGTCTCTTTAGCAGCCTCACATGCGGCAACATACTCGGCTTCCATAGTGGAATCAACAATACAAGATTGCTTGATACTCCTCCATATGACTGCCCCTCCTTCAATAGTAAACACAGATCCTGATGTAGATCTCCTGGAGTCAGAATCTAATTGAAAATCAGAATCTGTATACCCAACGAGAATTAAATCCCCTACAGAGTATACAAGCATATAATCTCTCGTTCTTCTAAGATACTTGAAAATATGTTTGACTGTCGTACAGTGATCAGGACCAGGCTTCAATTGAAACATGCTAACTATGGCCACAACAAAACAAATATCTGGTCTAGTGCAGAGCATTGCATACATGAGAATTCCAACTACCGATGCATATGGAACCCTACTCATGAATTGCTCTTCATGCTCATTCTTAGGAACTTGTTCCTTAGAAAGTTTGATTCCATGCCTGAAAGGTAACATACCTTTCTTGGAATCTTGCATGGAAAACCTAAACAAGATTTTATCTATGTATGAAGCTTGGGATAATACAATCGTTCTATTCTTTCTATCCCTTATGACTTGGATACCAAGAATATAACTTGATTCTCAAAGTCCTTCATATCAAATTATTTTGCCAACCATTCTTTTATTGATGTCAATACACCTACATCGTTTCCGATGAGTAGTATATCATCAACGTAAAGAACTAGGAAAACCAATCAGAGAGTTTATCTTCATCCACCACCATTACCTAATCCCAGTATAAGTGAACCTAGTCCATCTTGCTTGTGATTTAAGCTACCTACTCCCGGAAGCAACACAAGTCTTACTTCTCAATGAAGAGATAAAGTGTCCTCAGTGAATATGTAATGATATTCAAAGAACAAACAAGGTTAGGAAACCCTATATGCTTATCTAGTAAAATGAGATGACAATTAATGCAATCCTAGATATCAAAAGCTAAATGACATGTTCAAGAAGCTTAGCTAATCATAGATCAAACAATCCTAATTTGTATCTAAGAATGTTCTAAGAGCATACAAATAATTAAATAGATGGTTTAGTAAGCAAAACACTTAACTTGTAAGAAGATAGTGAAGAACTTACCAAACAAGATGTGATGAAGCAGATTTATCCATTGATGCACTCTAAATGAACTTAGATGATGCAAGATGAAGATTTAATGCTCATGGGGATGCTTTGAGTGATTAAAAATGAGTTCTTGAAAGTGTTTTTCCTTTGAAATGTGTTCTAAGGAAACATTATGATGTTCTGAACTCTAGCACGACCTTAAGGCAATGAGTTATATATATATATATATATATATATATATATATGAGATCCAAACAAAGTGAGGTCATTTTGAAAAAAAAAACATTCCAGCTTCCTTTGTATGCGCTGGTGAGGTGCGCTGGTCGAGTAGCGCACCACCAGTGCACTACCTAAAATTTCAATAGGCGCTGGACGAGTGGTGCAACACAAGCGCAAATTCTCTAGGATGTTTGCACTGGTGAGGCTACGCTAGTCGAGTAGCGCATCACCAGCGCACACCTATTTTTTTCAACTGTGCACGGGTGCAACAGTGCTGCTCAGTTGTGCATGACTAACAAAGTTCCACTGGAATGTTACGCTGGTGAGGTGCGCTGGTAGAGTAGCGCACCACCAGCGCACAATCTGATTTCAACACTCAAACATACAATTTCAACAAATTCAAGAGTGATGAAACATGCATCATATTCTAATGCCAAGCATGACATAAAACATTTAATTACAAGATGCAAATAAATCAATAAGAGTCATCAAAATGCACGCAAGAAAACACTCAACATATAAGAATTAAAGTTATGCATGAATATGTGATTGTGTGCAATTATCACTTCAAAGCAAGTAAGCACAAGAATTTTACCTTTGGTGCCTCTCCTCTTGAGGTCTTGAGAGCCTAAGCTACCTTTACATAAATACCCCCAAAATGTGATTTGTTCACAAAATAAGCCAATCAATAAATGAGGACTTTACAGAGTGCTTTGATAGGTATCTATGGGTGTCACCCCAAAGAGTTGGGACAGTGGCAATACCCATGAGATTGGGAATTGGAACCAACAATTGGTATCAGAGTCTGGTTTTATTTTCAGAACAGGAAATTGTTTTCTATGCTCCTATATGTATGATTGTGTTGGGACAATTTAAATTGATTGTATGTATATTAATTTTTTTAAATTTACAAAAACATGATTGATCGTTAATTATATGGTACTGTGGATTTAGGGTTTATGGATTGCATATATTTTGTTTTAATTTTTTTTTACTGTTGTTGTAATGTAAAAATAAAATAACCTATATTGAAAACCTGGAAAATTCATGAAGAAGGATTCATGAGATGAATCGAAGTGACCTGAAGAGACTAGAAGACTCAGAAATGCCCAAAAGACAGTTTCCCTCTACCAAAAATTGATTAGTTAATTGACTCCACCTCAGGAAACAAGCTCTTGAGTTTCATGAACGCATTTTCAGGGTACAATCAAATTATGATGAACCCCGCCGACTAGGAAAAGATCAGTTTCATTACCGAACGGGGTCTGTATTGCTACAAGGTGATGCCTTTCGGGTTTAAGAACGCATGAGCCATATATCAACGATTAGTCAACCGACTGATCAAGCCCGAAAATGGAAGATCAATGGAGGTGTACATCGATGACATGATCACCAAGTCATCAACCTCTGAAGGCCATCTGGGTGACCTACGCAGAACCTTCATGATCTTAAGGGAGAACCAGATGAGATTGAACCCTTCCAAATGCGCCTTTGGGGTAACCGCGGGGAAGTTTATGGGCTTCATGGTCTATTAGAGAGGCATAGAGGCTAACCCATAAAATATTAAGGCTATCCTGGATCTAGAGTCCCTCACGTCACTTAAATAGGTTCAAGTCTTAACAAGGCAGGTAGCAGCTCTTAACAAGTTCATTTCTCAGTCTACCGATAAGTGTCTCACATTCTTCAAAGCCATTAAACAGGGAAGAAACATGAAATGGGACCAGGAGAGTGAATAAGCTTTTCAAGCCTTGAAAATATACATGTCAAGCCCTCCGCTACTGGTTAAGCCAAGCCCTAGAGAAGAGCTATAAATCTACTTGGCCGTTTCAGAAACTGGGGTAAGTTGGGCATTGGTCAAGGAATATGGAGATAGGGTCCAGCGGCCTATCTACTACGTGAGTCTTGCTCTAACCAAGCCCGAGAAGAACTATACCCTTTTGGAGAAGCTCGTTTATACCTTGGTAACCTCGGTAAGGAAGCTCCATCCCTACTTTCAAGCTCATTCAATAGCAGTAGTGACGAACCAACCCCTCCGTCAATTCTTGCAAAGGCCAGATATTTCTAGAAGGTTTGTTTTATGGGCCCTGGAGCTCACCCAAGTTGATTTAAGGTATAAGCCCAGGCTTTGACAGACTTTGTAGCAGAGCTCTAATTACCCCCAGGCCAAACGACCTCTACAGCAAAGAACGTAGCCCCTGAGAGGAGTTCAAAATTTGACAATTGGTCGGAAGGTTGCAAGTCATGGATTCTCTATATAAATGGAGCGTCCGGGCAAGCTGGGGGAGGAGCAGAAATAGTTCTAATAAACCCGGAAGGGACTGAGTGCTGCCACTATTTCAGATTTGAATTTAAAACCACTAACAATTAAGTAGAGTATGAAGCCCTCTTAGCCAGAATAAAGGTGGCCGCAGAGCTCAAGGTTGATTACTTGCGGGTCAAGAGTGACTCGTTGCTCATAGTCAACCAAGTCTCTGGGATTATCAGGTAAAACAGGATAACATGATCCCCTACCTGAAGCTAGTCCAACAGCTTAAGAGCAAGTTTAAAGGATTTAAGATCGAGTAGGTACCTCGACAACAGAATCGTCGAGCTGACGTCCTAGCCAAGATAACTGCAAATGGTGGCCAGAACCTACCCCAAGGGGTCTCTGATCAAGTTATCTCTTTATCCAGCACAGTGGCAGGTAAGGAGACTTACACCCTGGATTGGTAGCCATGCTGGATGGACCCAATAGTGGATTATCTACAAGAAGGGAGACTTTCCGGGGAGCCTGACCAAGCTAGAAAAATCAAGAGGCTCTCAGTCTGGTATTGCTTGGTAGATAGGTACTTATACAGGAGGGGCATATCCCTTCCTTTGCTTCGATGTTTACACCCTGAAGATGCCAAATGGGCATTGAGAAAGGTTCACTCTGGGAATGCAGGAACCATATTGGTGGGGAGGCTCTGGCATATCAGGTACTCCGCATGGGGTATTACTGGCCAACCATCCATCCATCAAGATGCAAAGAACTTATTACGATTCTGTGAAGCATGCTAGAAGACCGTAAACTTTAGTCACCCCCGCCGAAGCGGTTGTCATACCTTAGCTCGCCTTACCCCTTTGCTATGTAGGGATTTGACTTGATCGGACCGCTCCCTACTGCTTCTGGTCATGCCAAGCATGTTATTGTGGCAATTGAATATTTCACAAGATGGGTCCAAGCCGGACCGCTCTCCCAGATATCAGAAGAAAATACAACAAAAGTCATAAAAAATAATATAGTTTACAGGTTCGAGACCCTTCTTGTCATTATAGCTGACCTCGACAAGCAGTTTGATAATGGTCGGTTCTAAGAATTTTGCAAGGGCTTGGGAATCGACCTTAGATTCGCTTTAGTTGCCCACCCCCAGACTAACGGGCTGGTGGAATCCACTTGTTGACATCGATTTCTGGATGTATGAGAAAAGCCAACAAGGATTGGATTTCAGCTGTAATTTTAAAGAGAAAGAGAAAGAGAAGGAGAAAATAATCAGATGCTAGTTTTTTACGTTGTAAAACTCCGATGACCAGAGAAACGTCCATGGGTGGTTGAATGATTAACCTAGCCAAAATCCACTATGAAATTATAATATTACAACTCTCGATCTCTCTTTCTTCTCTCTGTTTTTTTTTCTATGATTGCTCTATATCTTTCTTTTTGGCGAGATTATGGGTCTATTTATATGTTTATAGAACCCTAATCTACTTTGTACAAGTAATAGAAGATCTTTGAATTTAATTATAATTATTTACTTGCTTAAAGCGGACTGTCTTCTTTCCTGTTTTGGAGTCTTGTATTGAGATCGAATAGGACTCTAGTAATATAGTCCAATTAGGACTTATTTCCTTATAAGAGCGTAGTCTTTTTAAGGAAATAAAGTCGTTGCCTGATTGGGAACCTTTCTTGCTCAGTATTTTATTCTCATTGGGATTCCATTTTGATATTGATATCTTCGTGTATTTTAATGACTTCATCCATGTGAGCCATGCGCTGGGCTTTTTATTCAGCTTTCTTCATATTAGTCCCGAGTAAGGACAATACCTGCTGGTCCAGAGTAGCATCATTTGATCCCGAGTAGAAATGTCATTTAACCAGTCCCGAGTGTCATTAACGGATCCCGAGTAGTATATGACGTCGATTGACCCTGAGAAGGTTTTGTTAAACATCTGCTTACTCGGGTTTTCTTTTCTTCGGTGATGTCTTGCAGGATATTTTCTGAATGCCTATTCGGATGTCCACCTAGAAATTTATCCTCTTTGTTGATGAGGTTTACGTACGATAAAATTCACATATGACACCACTAATAAAACTATTAAGAGGCTGTTAAAGAAGAAGTTGCAGTAGAAAAAAGGTAGATGGGCTGAGGAGCTTCCTGAGGTTCTCTGGCTTACCGCACCATGAAGAGAATGGCCACCGGGGAAACACCTTATTCTCTAGCCTTCGGGGTTGAAGCAGTTCTTCCCATCGAGCACAAACTGACCTCCTTTATAGTCCAACATTTTGAACCGGTGAGCAATAAAGGTAAGCTCCGAGCTAGCTTGGATCTCTTGGAAGAAAAACAAGATCGAATGGCTGAGAAGGTAGCAGTTTACTAGAGCAGGATTGCTAGATACTTTAACCGGAGGGTTAAAGCCCAAAACTTTAAGGAAAGGGACATAGTTCTCAGGAAAGTGTCGTTGAATACCAGGAAGAGGTCAGACGGGGTCCTGGGCCTAACTAGGAAGGGTCGTACTTAGTAAAGGTGGTGATCCGTAATGGGGCATACAAGCTCGAGGACATGAACGGTCGACTCATCAATCATACTCAAAATGCAGATCACTTGAGAAATTTCTACCCCTGAACAGGGGACTCATGAGCAGGCTACCTCCACATAGTTTTTTATCTCCAGCAATAATGTACTCCTTTCTTTCTATCAATAAAGCCTGTTTTTTCTCCATTCTTAACTATGTTCTACAATGATTTGGGTCTACATGGAAAATTCAATATTATCGTCCTAAAACCAGAGGTTAGCCGGGGAAGCCCCCTCGCCACCCCTGATGCCTCGGCAGACACTACCCCCCGCCAAAAAGGATCTGAGTGTAAGAGCGCAGTTGCCATCCAAATCTCGAGACCAGGAAATAATTGGATAGCCTTCTTGATGCCCTGGTCGAGCTACCACCCCCAAGAAGGATCTGAGTGTAAGAGCATAGTTGCCATCCAGATCTCGAGACCAGGAAATAGCTTGATAGCTCTCATGATGCCTTGGTCGGGCTACCACCCCCAAGAAGGATCTGACTGTAAGAGCACAGTTGTCATCAAGATCTCGAGACCTCAAAATAGCTAGATAACTCTCCTTATGCCTTGGTCGGGCTACCACATCCAAGAAGGATCTGAGTGTAAGAGCATAGTTGCCATCCAGATCTCGGGACCAGGAAATATCTAGATAGCCATCCTGAGGCCTTGGTCGGGCTACAACCCCCAAGAAAGATCTGAATGTAAGAGCATAGTTGCCATTCAGATCTCAAGACCAGGAAGTAGCTAGATAGCCCTCTTGATGTCTTGGTCGGGCTACAACCTCTAAGAAGGACTTGAGCTTAAGAACGTGATAACCATCCCGATCTTCAGACTGGGAGAGAGGTAGATAGCTCTCATTGATGCCTCACTTGGGCTATAACCTAGAGAGGCTCGAGAATGGAAAGCTCTTTTACTTAAACTCCAATGTCCTAGTCACTACTGGTCGATAATTCTCCGTGCATGTGTGGTTACTTACCGAGACAGGTGTGGACTAGCCTACAATCACACAAGGGGACTATTCACTAAAGTTATTGAGCTACAAGTTTCTGTCAAGAGTCGAAAAGCTTGAGCTAGCTATCTACTTTCACAATTAAGCAGTTTTCCTATCTTGTTACTTTTCCCAAGGTAAGTCAGGTTGCTATAGAGGTTAAACCTAGATGGAGATCAGAAATGAAGCAAGTACATGCAAATCAAAATTTGAACCAGATCTAAAATTAAATTCCATTAAATGAATTGGGGAGTCTATCCCCCGGTAAGGCTACATCAATCGAACAGGGAGCCTAACCCCTGGTTCCGGGCTATAAAAAAAGTGATGATGATGATCAAGCATGAGTAAAGATGGAATGCCCACCCTTCTTTTCAGGCATTCAGAACAAGCTACAAGAAGACATATTCAAATTTCTGTGTCCTCCAGATTTCCTTCAGCTTTCCCTCCTTCCAGATGAACCTCGCCCATTGCTCCTATTTCTGGTGTTTGCTCATCCCGGATAGCTGCCTCTGCCACCTCTTCTTGAGGATGCCCCTCGATTGCCTATTGTTCAGCTGGGTCCTTCTCTAAGACCTCATTGACCACCACCATGACCTTAGGAGGAATGGTTGTGTCAAGAAGGTTGGCCATTGACTCTAGCATAACCTCTCCTACTGCTGGCTCCTTCTTTGAAGGCACCTTAGAGGGACCTCGGACTTCGGTAGGGCCTCATTCTGGTTCTATAGTTGAACCCCTCTCGAAGATTCTCCGGGACCTGAGGCTGGGAAGGTCGGGACATGAGGAGGCAGATATGGTATTTCAGGCTGCTTCCCAGCTTTCTCCAGTAGAAAGACCCGCTTAGTCACTTTTGGGGCAAAACATCTCTGCAGCCCGAGAAATGATTTCTTCCTTGTCCCAGTCGATAATACTGGATAGGTCAAATGGGAGGGAGAGGGCTTCAGTGACTTGGAAGGAGGCATAAACATACCCCTCGCTAAAAGAGGATTCTACTGTGGCTAGAAGCTTAGCAACTTGGGCCTGCAGTTCTTGGCTCTTAACATCCATTGCCTTCACTTCCTCCTTCCAATCATCCCGCTGACTGGCTCGACACTGATACCAAAGGGTTTCCTGATCAAAAAATCGATTCAACCTCTCATGGTCGCACTTAAGCTCGGCTAGTTGTGTTTCCATTCCCTTCTAGCTATAAGTCATCTCCTGGACCAAGGCTTGAGCCCGCGCCAGCAATCCTATGGCTCGCTCAGCCTCAGCTTCAGCCCTAGCTGCCCGATCGTGGAGAAAGGATACCTGGTGACCCATAGCTACATTAAACTTGAAAGCCTGCAAAATATGAAACAAAGGTTAGAAAGCTATCAAAGCTCGCAATCACAGAAAATAAAGGCGATGGCTACCTCCACACCTTGGTAACCAGAATGTCCACAGACATGGAAGCCATCCTATAAAGCACGCCACCCAAGCAAGACGTAACGAATTGCTTTAAAACTTCATCCTGACTAACTGAGCCTGACTGATTGTGGGGACGAGTAGGGGTATCACAGGAATACCATACTCGGGATCCCTTGAAGCCTGGACTGCTTGAGAAACAGATGGATCAGTTGAAGAGGTGAGTAATATGACTGGAGAAGCATCAGCTGTAGTGGGGGCCATTGACGAGGGGGCAGAGGTGGTCGTATCAGCAGCCTGAAGAGCTGGCCCTCCTCGATTTAGAGCTTTAGCAGCCCAAGATGCTAGAATAGCCATCTTAGATCTCATATGGGAAGGCAATGGAGCAGGAGCAGGCGAAACCGCTACTAAAAGGGTTGGCCATTCTTTCTCTAAGGTAGCCAAGAAGGTTCCCTAGGATGATCTGATAGGAGGGGAAGGAATCGAGCTTGCCGGGCTTCATGGGAAGCTGGAATAACCATAAAAATTGTTTAAAAAAAAGAAGAAAAGAAGGATGTCAGAGGCAAATCAACTAACAAAACAAAGCAGAATAACTTAATATTACTCACGAGGGGAAGCACGGGAGATCCGCTGATACTTATTCACCATGCGGGGATCGAAGGGGTCAACGGTTGGAAACCTTAGGTTCAGATAATTCTTGGCGAGGATAGTGTTCAGCATAACCTCGGACTCGACAGACAGGGAATCTCGGTCCCATGAGGATTTGTCATTGAAGGCGGTGGGAACCGCGAACTCATGCCCCCATATGCATATGGAGCTTCTCTAATCTCCCCCCTCTAATATCCACTCTTCCTTCCAAGCTAGGTCTTTTCTCAAAGCGTCGGGGATGATAAAGTTGAGCTTGTTCTTGGCCTTCACATAGAACTTTCCCTGGGGACCTCTAGACAAACTCCCGAATTGAAAAAGGTAGGCCAGCTCTTCTGCTCTGGGTTCCTGGGTGACCTTGCTCAGCTCGTATTGTTCCCTCTACAGCACGAGGAAGCCAATCAGATACCTCCAGAAGCAGGGGTGTTAGCTGAAAGGGAGCTAGTTGAAGAGCGTTAAGAGCCCGCCAAAGAGTAGGGTGAAGGGAGAGTCTGACCCCGTTCTCAAAGGCAGCCAAGTGAATGGGGAGCACGCCCGCGGGAGGATTAAAAACGTCGTAGTTCCAATAGGGAACTGTGAGGGTAACACCTTTAGGAATGCGATATTTATCCCGAATGCGGTTGATCGATTGCTGGTCAACAGTAAAGTCGGGGATAATCCTAGTGTTAATCCAAAATTCGCTCAGGGTGAGGAATTACAGCTAATTCCCTCAAGATCACTACCACGGAGGTGATGGCCGAGGTTGGTATCTATGATACCTAACCTACTGAGATAAACACGAGTGTTTATATAACAATAATAAATGGAGACTCTAGTATTGATTACTCGTGGAATACAAGGTTCTCTCTCATATGCTCACTATCTCTCTAGAACGTAGGAAGGTGGCAACTTCGTACTTGTCGAATAGTGGATGTCACGGTGGCCGTGTTCTGATCACAGAATTTAGGTCCGACCTACTTATCTCTCTCTCTTTTTCTCTGTCGTCTATCCTTATGATGCCTTCTCACTATAGGAATTTTTTTGTATATTTATATGCGGCCGTATCACTTTGAACAGATATATCTCCCGCATTGATTCTCTGAACCTACTCCCTCCTTATCAGGTGGGATCCATTATTTAAAAAGTTGTTGACTCCGAGTAAATAGCAAAAACGATGTTACTGTTGACGAAGATAAGTTTACTTCCTTTTTGGAATCAAACTCTTGACTTGCGTGTAAAGGCTGGTTGTTACGTAGATATATTCCTGTGCGTACTTACGGCATGATTCTTCATGGAGGTTGCTGAGCTAGCCATTCGTAGTTTTCATAGAGTGAGGTAGATCTATGCTTGTTTCCTTTTACGGAGGCTTGGAATGGATACCCTAGAAGTCATTACTATGAGGTAACATGGATCTGATCTATTTAGAGGACTTCTTCCTTCTTATATTTTGGAGGAGACAGCGGGCTCATAGAGAGGTTGGTGAACTTCTCGTTCAGGCCATGAATTATGTTTGACCTTTAAAAACCTTAACCCAGAGGGAGCTTGCTTTGCTTGTTGGGCTTCTTTTGAATGTTTCTTAAGCCTGGCAACCCCCCTGGCCTTCACGGGGTGGTTGAGGAGCCCGACCCCAGGAACCGAGGTTTCCAGGTAGGTGGCCTTGAAAAGCCCGGAATCCAGTGTTCACGTGGGGGCTCGACCTGGTCGTGCCTAGCTTCTTCCCTGATAGTTTTTAAGTCCGACACTCCTTCCGTGCTTCTGCGGAGTAGTTTCATGGTACATCCGTGGTTTCATGAATGTCAACTTTGGGCTTCAATTTAGGTAGGGAGAGTGGAAAATTTCTCTTTGGCCCCTGGCCAAATTTTACTATTAACACCTAGATTCTGAAGGAAAAAGCTTGGCTGAAGGAAGCCCAGCCACCGAAATTTGAACCTCTCAAGTGACGTCGACCCTCTCTCCTACGTCGAAATCCTCCTCAACTAAGTTCAGAGGGATTTCGGGTTGATTGGAGAAGCCGGAGCCTATTGAAACATTCCTACAGGAGCGGCGGCGCTGTCGAACTGAGGAAGAGTCTTCGTCGCTCGAGATTCCTCACACCCGTTTGTGAGGAACCAAATTAGAGCCGCCAGTGCCCTCGACCATGGCTTCAATGCTGTCAGAGGAATTCGACATTGTTGAATGAAAAGAGCTTGAAGGTGGGTGAAAGATTGTGACGTGGTCGAAGAAGACAATAAGAGAGAAGGGTTTTTGAAAGTTTGAATATCGAAAGAAAGCGTGAAGAAAGGGATGGTGAGCCCGGGATTAAATAGAGGTGGAATAGCCATTGACATCAGCAAAATCTTCGATAAGATCGTTTCGAATCTAGGAGCGGTCCTAACGTAGCCGGACTATTTCGGGGAACGTACCAATCCACCCATGACACATCACCTGAACGATTAATAAGAAGATTTCATTCGAGATTCTTAGTAATTACTTTGTAACGGGAATTTTCCCAAATAAATAGAGAATCTGACTCCAACCCCAACTCTACCTCTAGTGTTCAAGTTAGAGGGGACTTCTGTTAAAAGTAAAATTTGGCTAGGGGTCAAAGAGAAATTTTTCACTCTCCTAGCCTGAGTCAAAGCCCAAATTCGACATTCATGAGACCCCGGACAGACCATCAAACTACCTCATAGAAGCAAGGAAGGATCGCCGGGCTTCGGAAGCACTCGAAGTGAAGCCCGACAAGCAAAACAAGCTCCCTTCAGGTTAAGGCTTCCAGAGGTCAAACTTAACTCGTAGCCTAAGCTGGAAGCCCACCAACCTCTCCAAGAGCCCGCTGTCCCCTCCCCAATATAAGGAGAAAGAGGGCCTCTTAGTGGATCAGATCCATGCTACCTCTCAGGAATGTCTACATGGACGTTTCAAGCTCCAAAGGGTCTATCCCAAGCTTCTGAGAACAGAACCAAAGCATGGATCTAACTCGCTCTACGAGATGATGAGCAGCTAACTCGGTGGCCTCCATGAAGAATAATGCCGTGAATACCCACAAGATCATATCTACCTAATAACCAACATTAATTTCGCGTACGTGTAAGTCAAGAGTTTGATTCCAAAAAGGAAACAAACTTATCTTCGTCAATAATATCATCGCGCCCGCCATTAACTCTGTTAATAGTAAAATTTGGCCAGAGGTCAAAGAGAAATTTTCCACTCTCCCAGCCCAAATCGAAGCTAAAAGTCTACATTTATGAAACCCCAGATGTACCATAAAACTACCCCACAGAAGCACGGATGGATCGTCTGGCTTCAAAACTATCAGGGAAGAAGCTAGGCACGACCAGGTAGGGCCCCCACGTGAACAATGGAGTTCGGGCTTCTCGAGGCCACCTACCTAGGAACCTCGGTTCCTGGGGTCAGGCTCCTTAACCATCCCGTGAAAGCCAGGGTGGGTCGTCAAGCTCAAGAAACATTCGAAAGAAGCCCAATAAGCAAAGCAAGCCTCATCCGGGTTAAAGCTTTTATAGGTCAAACATAATTCATGGCCTGACCGAGAAGTCCACCAACCTCTCCATGTTACCTCATAGGAATGACTTCTAGGGTGTCCATTCCAAACCTCCGAAAAAGGAACCAAAGCATAGATCTACCTCGCTCTACGAAAAATACGAATGGCTAGCTCAGTAACCTCCATGAAGAATCATGCCGTAAGTATGCACAGGAATATATCTACGTAACAACCAACATTTACACGCAAGTCAAGAGTTTGATTCCAAAAAGAAAGTAAACTTATTTTTATCAATAGTATCATCGTTTACGTTGTTTTCTCGGAGTCAATAACTTTCAAAAAATGGATCCCGCCTGATAAGGAGGGAACAAATTCATAGAATCGTGGCAGGATATTTATGAGTTTAAACCTACTTAGACTGGATATAAATAGGGCCAAGCATGGAAGAAATAGAGATATCGACAAACAGAAATAGAAGAGGGCCTAAATTCTGTGAATAGATTACGGCCACCGTGATATCTACTATTCGACTAGCACGAAGCCACCACCTTCTTACGTTGTAGAGAGATGGTAAGTGTACGAGAGGGAATTTTGTATACCAGGAGTAGCCAATACTACAATCCCCACTTGCTATTGTTATACAAACATTCATTTCTATCTAAGCAGGTTAGGTATCAAAGGTACCGACTCCGACCACCATCTCCGTGGTAGTGGTCTCGAGGGTTTTAGCTGTAATTCGTCACCCTAAGAGAAATTTCGGTTAACAAACTCGAAGTCAACAACTTTCAAATAATGGACCCCGCCCGATAAGAAGGGAATGGATTCATAGGATCGTGGCGGGATATTTGTGAGTTTAAACCTACTTGGACAAAGGATAAATAAGGGCCAAGCATGGTAAGGGTAAGCAGGGATAAAATAGGAAAGGGCAGAAAGCAGAGTAAAAAAGAGAGAGATGTACGTCGGGTCTAAATTCTGTAATCAGAACCTGGCTATCTTCATATCTACTATTCGACAAGCACGGAGTTACCACCTTCCTATGTCCTAGAGAGATTATGAGTGTATGTGAGAGAATTCTGTATACCACGAGTGATCAATAATAAAGTTCTCATTCGCTATAGTCATTCAAACTTTCGTTTCTATCTAAGCAGGTTAGGAATCCAAAGTACCGACCCCGGCCACCACCTCCGTGGTAGTGGTCTCGAGGGTGTTAGTTGAAATTTCTCATCTTGAGCAAATTTCCCGTTAATAATTGCTATCTTAGTTTTTTTTTGAATATTTAATTATACAATTATCATCTATGTTTGTGTATAGAGAGAAAGTGGGTTTTATAGAGAAACTGTGCTTAAGATTGTGGAATTAATTTGTGGTTTTTGTTTATGGAATTAATTTGTGGAATTAATTTTTGGTTTTTGTTTGTGGGATTTGATTGAAGAAATTTTGATGGTGTTTGGAGACCGAGAAAGTGTAAGAAAAAAAATATTTTCGGTTGAGGATAAATTTTTTGTTTGTGTTTTGATGATTATGTTGGATTTTGGAGGATGAACAATGAAATGAGAGCGGATGATGTTAAAAAAATGTGGATTTTTTTAAGTTAAAATTGAATGAATGGTTTCTTGGAATTTTTTTTTGTTGAGAAATTGGTTTATGGATTTTTTTTTTTTTTTTTTAGAAATTGGTGTTTAGAATTCTTTTTATCTTTGGGTGTCATGTGTCATATTTTGATTGGATTACAAATCAGATTAAATCGTAAATACTATAAATTTAAAGGGTACTTTTAAATTATTTATTTTATTTTAAGAGTAAAATTATCAATTTATACATTTAGTTGCCATTGACATTTAAATTTCGGATCAAATGGACCAATCTAACGTATTTCAAAATTTAAAAAAAAAATAATGGACCACATATTATAAAAAGTTAAGTTTTCACCTATTATTAGGACAAAAATGATAATATCCTAGTATTTAAAAACCATTTGGATACAAAGAAAGAGACCACGTAGTGGAATTTGGTCCGTGTATCAAACCAAGGGAAGTAACAAGATGCGCATTCTTTTCTCTTCATATTCACTCTTTGCCTCTTGATTTCTGTGCTTTTATTTTAAAAATCATCTAATGTCTGCCCAAACGACGTCATACTTATCGTTCAATTTGGAGGGAATAGACGATGTCGACGACTACACTTGGGTCAGTTTTCATCCTTTCCTTTTGTCAACTCGAAAATGCTGGAAATTTGGTACTGGATTTTCAAAAGTTTCGGAGTTATGTTTGGTTTTGGAGGCTCAAGTTTCCATTTATAATGTCGAGTCAGTCATGTTTGATTTTCTTTCTTTTCTAATGGAAGTCTTTTTAGAGACGAATTTTCTTGTAAACCAAACGCAGTTTTCTTAATTTTTGTGTTCAGCTTTGTTTCATTGTTGACTTGTTTGGTTTGTTTGCTAGTTAGGTAGAACTTGGGAAAAAAACAAGTATTTGAGTTTGGTTGTTTTCATTTGTATTTCCTTATACTTTTTCTTTGGTTGCCGAGGAATCCGAGGTGAACCATAAAAGGTTGTTTTTTTTTTAAATTTTTTTAATTTTTTATGTTGTTTAATTATTTCTTTAAAAAAGAGGACGTATACTTGTTAAGTTTATTGATGAAAATTATAGTTTTCATGATTGATGTGTTATCTGAAATCTTTTTAAAAAAAATTGAATTGACGGTTCACTAGCTACCTGGGAGTGAGAACATATTTATCCTTCATTGACATTTGTTTTGTGAAATAATTACATTACATTAGGTTACTTAGTGAAAGTAAGTGAAGGTGCTTGCTTTTGTGATTTTAAATTAAGAATATGAAATGCATTTTTTGTTTTGTTCGGTTATTCAGTCTTGTCTTGTATGCTGAACTGAGTGTTTATCTTGTTATAGTTGACTAGTGTTTAGTTTTGACAATTTAAGACAGTTTGGAAGTTTGGTGGACTAAATATTATTTAAATGCAGGGAAATGAAGGAGTGGGATCTTTGCCATGGGATCGGTACAGTCATGTTTTTGATTTAATGCAAAATGGAAACCGTGCATTTCGAGAGAATCACTTTGAAGAGGTGAAATTTTACCTTTAATGTAGTCTATTCAGTTTGAATGCTGTTTTTTGTGCTTTCCTGGCAAATTGATAGACCTGCTTCTATTATTTTGGTTCTGTCATTTGGGAATTCAAAGACTAGTAGAAAAGGGGTTGGGGGAGTCTAGCACTAAAATGAAAGATTGGGCTGATCCTGATGAGTACAATAATTCTTCATATGGTTAGCCTTGGGTGGGTTATAATTTTGCTTCTAGAGCTTTTTTCATTATTAATGTTTGTACAGTAACTATGAATACATAGATTACGAGACGTTACCATACAGTTGAAAGTTGAAAGTTGAAACAGCTTGAATAATTTGATTGGGGCTTCTATGCTGTATACGATTAGTTATTTCTAATGGCTTGAGATTTATTGCATTTTTTCATGTTAAGTTCCATTTTGTAGTGATTTGGGATGATAACCTTTCAATGCTCTTTGCAACAAATGCAACAATGCACGCCGTGACTGCATTGGGTTTAGCCCTAACTTTAGATAGCTCTTCCTACCTATAGTAGATGTGTTGATTTAAACTCCTTTATTTATCGTGTTTTCTCGATAGACTATGGTGATAAACTTATAGGATAATGATAGGTGAATATGTGGAATAAAATATGAACGATAAAGAAAACACATCACACACAAACACAGAATTTACTGAGGTTCGACTAACTTTGCCTACGTCCTTATGTGATCTCTCTTGAGAAATCACTAGTACTATGGAGAAAGATGCTTGGTTATAAGAAACTTATTGAAACCCCTTAGCTAATTCCCCAAAACATTGTTAGAACCTCTATATCGCTCTTGCTCTTTACCCCTTGTGTGCTTGTTGATTTTTTGTGTAATATAAGTATAGGACTTTGGTTACATTCCTTGCTAGAATAGGACTCCTAAATCCTCTTCGAATAAGAAAACTAACTTATTTCCTTATTGTAGTGATTTGGGATTCTTGAGAAAATCTAATTTCCTAATCCTAATAGGAAATCAGTTGCAAAGTTTTAACACTCGGAAGGCGGTGCGAGGCGGGAAGGCCTCAACGAGGTGAGGCGGGTGCGTCAAGGCGATCGAGACGGTGCCTCAGTAGGAAAATGGAAAAAAAATTATAAAAAAATTTAAAAATAATTAATAAAATAGAAAATATTCCATAATATCGAGTAAATAAGTTATATTCAACAATACAAAAACACACTAAGATTGATTCAATTGAATAGTCCATTGTAAAATTAGATCAATAAAATTGGAATTTAATAACAACAACAACATTTGACAGTCATATTGTCACAAGGCAATTCATGAAGCTATGGAAATTCATCAATTAACAAGTATGTTGCCAGCCACCTACCATTCATGAAGCAGTGCTTAGATTCAATTTGACAGTTGATCACTATATAAAAATACAAATGGGATTTTAAAGGTGCACCCACCACTTTCCCTTTATATATATATATATATAATTAGATACCGTAAAGAAATATTAATGTTAAAGAGAGGCAGAAAAAATATTGGTCTAAGGGCGTGTTTACTAATCTGGAATAGATGGAATCGGAATGAAGTTCCACTGAAAAGGGAATTTAAAGGAATTGGAAACAAGTTACTAAATTACATTCCAGTGTTTACTAACAATTTAGGAATCGGAAACAGAATCTAATTTAATCTATTTTAGTGTTTACTTAAAACTAAGGAATCAGAATGATACATAATTGATTACATAAATACCCTAGTGTATAACACATGATGAAATATTTTTTTACTAGTATAGAAAAATATATTTATATTACTCATGATACTATAACTATAATAATTAATATTTTTAAATGGTAATACTTGAACTAATTAGGTAAAGAACTATAGAAATAACTTGATTAAAAAAATGAAGCGCAATAATATATATATACGAATTTTTTAGAAATCACACGACAAGAATAATATAAATTATTAATTATGTAAACCAATATGAAGATTAAAAAAAAAAAAAAGTAAACTAATATGATTTACAAGAATTTAAAACAAAAGTAAATAATCATGAAGAAGATTTTTTTTTTTTTTTTAAATGAGGATATTTTAGTATATATATCATGAATTCCTTTTTCAATCTGGAAGGGGATCTGATTCTTAGGGTAGGTGGGAGGAATCAAGTTCCCTTTCCATCAGAAACTTAATTCTTGATTTGTGAGTGCGGTCCACGGAATTTAATTCCCTATAAATTTAGTAAACAGTGGGATTCATAAATCAGGAACTTAATTACTGGTTGCTAAGTTTGAATTTGACTAAATACTGATAGTACACAAATATTGAAAATGTGTGGGTTTTTTTTTTTTTTTTTTTTTTACTGAAATCTGAATATAAGTGTCATTATTATTTAAAGACAAGAACAACTAAAACCAAGTAGGTAAATTTTATGGGGATAATTTTGTAAGTGAAAAATTCATACATGATTTAACTGCTCTATTTAGTGGAAAAGTGGAAAAGTTTCAATTTTTCAATTAGGTGATTTTAGGGGCTATTTTTGATCTTTTAGCACTTAATAATTTGACAAGAGTGAAATGCTCTTCAGACCTAATCAGTGATCAAGCCAAAAAACAAGCAAGTCCTAAGACTAGATTTTAGAACAGTTTGGTATCATTTTGTTGGATGTCAAGCAATATGTGAATTGTTCCCTTTTTAAAATTCTATTCTATCAAATATATCCTTCTCTTTGTCCCAGATTATTAAATATTCCATCGATAAAGTTACGTTTGCTTGACAAAAAAATTGCTATTCATGTACCACTTTTTCTCCAATACATAGTTTATAGTTCTCTTTATCCTGCTAACTCATTGGAATCTGATGCAAATATTTTTGTTGGTCCTGTCTTTCTACCGTAGAAGCTTATGGTGCCAACTTCATTGCAGCATAGAATAGTGAGGGACTTTTGGGTTTTTACCTACGTTTTTATGTAGTTACACTTCTTGTACCTGGTTTTCTTCCTGGTTAGACTTGAGATTTGGCTTTTGCTTTGTTCCAATAGGTGTTTAAGCTCACATTGAAGAGTATTAAGTTTGGTTGTTTGATACTCTTTCATCTCTTGGCAGTGCTTAATAAGAAGGAATAGCAGTATGCTATTATGTCAAGTTTTCCGATCAGTATATCCTAATCTTATGTTTTTCATTTTCAGCTTGTTTTCTCTTCTTCCAAAACTGAAAGAATTATCACATGTTATAAGAGAACTGGCTTCTTATTGTCTTCTTGAAACACTTGAATATGTTATTATTTTGATTGTTGACAATTGAGCTTCTTGTTCAGGCGATCAACAATTACTCGAGAGCCAATAATATCAAACCGAGTGATCCTATTATTCTTGGAAATAGAAGTTCTGCTTATCTAAGGTTTATACTTTTCCCTGTACGTAGTTGTATCATTTGATTGATTTGATGCAGTTTTAGTGGTTGTACAATTGTTCAAATCATCCTGTGGATGGGTTGTGGATATAATGTTTCATTTTCCTGATCAATTTTTGTTGCAATGAATTTTTTCTTTACACAGAATTAGTCAATTCTTGAAACACAGACCTCCATCAGCTTCGGAGTATAGTCCATTGAGTGGGCTAGATCCTACGACACATGCCGAAGTATTTATTCTTGCTTCATTCTTTATGTTATTAATGTGAAAGTTAATTCTTTATTTTCTTGAATAATAATTCTGTACAAACAACCCTAATATATATATACATTAGGCCGTAACAATCTGCTTAATCTAAGGAATTTGTTTTCTCTCTAAGGAAGGAAATTAATACCAAATCCTCTAATAATAGGAAATCTAATACACATCATAATTAAATATCTAAATCCTTAGCAAACAGCAACAAAATCTCCAACACTCCCACTCAAGCTGGGTTGTATATGTTTAACATACCTAGCTTGCTACACAGATCTTTAAAGCCAGTTCTCGGAAGTGCTTTTGTAAGTACATCTGCATTTTGTGATGATGGAGTGTATATAGGTTCTATGACTCCCCTTTCTATATTTTCTTTGATAAAATGTTTATCAATTTAGATATGCTTAGTCCTGTCATGTTGAACAGGATTTTTAGCAATACTGATAGCTGCTTGATTGTCACACAACAACTTTATAGATCCATCAATAGGAACCTTCAATTCAGCTAACAAACGTTTCAACCAAATTCCTTCACAAATCCCTTGAGCAATGGCTCTAAATTCAGCTTCAGCACTGCTTCTTGCCACAACGGATTGCTTTTTACTCCTCCAGGCTGTCAAATTTCCCCAAACATAAGTACAAAAACCTGAAGTTGATCTCCTCTCAGTGACAGACCCAACCCAGTCTGCATCTGAATACACTTCAACATCTCTTCCTGTATTCTTTTAAAAAAACAGTCCTTTTCCTGGAGTTATTTTTAGATATCTCAGAATCCTTTGTACTGTTGTCATGTGTTCTTCAGTGAGATTGTTCATGTACTGACTAACAACACTTAAAGGAAAGGCAATGTCAGGTCTTGTATGAGGAAGATAGATTAATTTCCCTACAAGTCTCCGGTACCTCCTTTTTTCAACAGAAGCACTCTCTTGAATTGACCCCAGTTTGGTGGTAGAGTTCATTGGTGTATCAGCTGGATTACAGTCGAGCATAGTAGTGTCTTTGAACAAATCTAACGCATACTTCCTCTGTGAGACAGCAATACCTGTCTTCGATCTAGCAATCTCCATCCCTAGGAAGTACTTGAGGTCCCCTAGTTCTTTGATGTCAAATTCTTTTGCAAGAACTCCTTTAATTCTAGGTATTTCCTCCTCAAAGTCTCATGTAAGCACAATATCATCTACATATACAATCAAAACAGCCAACTTACCACTAGGAGAATGCTTTGTGAACATTGTATGATCAGCTTGCCCTTGGATGTATCCTTCTTGTTTCAACACCTTAGAGAATCTCTCAAACCATGCTCGGGGAGACTGCTTAAGACCATATAAGGACTTCCTTAGCCTGCATACCTTGCTGCCATTTGATGCATTTTCAGTCCCAAGAGGAATTTCCATGTACACTTCCTCATCTAAGTCTCCATTCAAGAAAGCATTCTTGACGTCTAACTAATAGAGGGGCCGATCAATATTAGCAGCAAGAGATAATAAAACTCGGATGGTGTTTATCTTAGCCACGGGTGCAAAAGTCTATTGGTAGTCAATTTCATGTGATTGGGTGAAGCCCTTGGCTACCAGTCTTGCTTTAAACCGTTCAATATTGCCATCGTTCAATATTGCCATCAACGTTAGTCTTCACAATGAATACCCATTTGCAGCCCACTGGTTTCTTCCCCCTAGGTAAGTCACAGATTTCCCATGTACTGTTCTTTTCCAGAGTCCTAAGCTCCTCTTCTACAACACTCTTCCACTCGGCTATAGACAAAGCTTCCTCCACACTGTTAGGAATTTGCACTTCTGAAATTTTTGCAATAAACCCTCTGTATCTCTAAGACAACCCTTCATAATTGACATATTTGTCTAAAGGGTACAACGGTCTACTTTTGCATTCTATCACCCCTTTTCGGACTACTATTGGCAAATCACCATCAGTTTGTTCACTGTCAAGGTCTGAACTGTTAGGGGAATTATTGTTTTCAATCTGTGCATTAATTTCTTGAATTTGAGGTTCGGGCTCAGATGATTGAACTGGCTGAGTGTGTGTTGGAACCACTACTTCTTTCTGTTTTTCCCGTCTCCTTGTGTAAACAATATCCTTTTGATCAACGGTAGTTGGGACATGACACTTAATTGGTTCTCTAGAAGTTTCACTCAAAGACTGATTGCTAGAAGGTTCATTAGAGTTCGGTTCATGAGTATGAGGACTAACTGAAGAAATTTCAACCAAGCTAGGAGTCCAAAATACATCAAAACTCTAAAGGCTTTGTGGTGACAAACTAGGTATCTCAGATTTCCAAAACTGATATTCACCAGAATTCTCCCCTTGAATAACAGTTTTTGTAAAATATGGTTTTGTTTCAGAAAAGGTAACATCCATACTGTAATAAAACTTATTGTTGGGATTCTTTGCTGTAAATTAGGTGTAATTAGCTGTATAATTGTTTTCCTTATTTAGAATAGATTAGGCAAGATTTTCTCCTTTAAAATTGGAAAGAAGTCCTAATGTCTAGGTCTCCAATTGTATATAAATATATGTTCTGATGGAATAAGAAATAGGTCATTCAAACCTAATATTTCACATGGTATCAGAGCAACCCTAGACACCTCCTGTCAATCCCACAACCGTTCTAGGTCAACTCTCCATCTACTGCTTATTCCGGCAACATTCTACACTGCTTATTCCGGCAGTATTCGTCGGCCGGCCTAGCATTTACCTAATTCTCAGTTGCAACTTCAAATACCAGACATGACAAACACCAAAGAATCTTCAATTGAAACTCCAAAATCATCCTCCTCAAACGTCGAAACTGTTATGTTTAACAACAATTGGGGAGACCTGACAAACTACTCATCCACACTAATCACCATCTACAAATTGAATGGTCGAAACTACATCCAATGGTCTCAATCCTTCATGTTTCATGTCCGTAGCAAGGAAAAAGAAGATTATCTCACTGGACATATCACCAAACCAGACGAAAAAGACGATGGCTATCGGATCTGGAAAAGAGATAATAGCCAGGTTATGTCTTGGCTAGTGAATTCCATTGAGCCACACATAGGAGAAAATTCTCCTATATGAAACTGCTGCAGAGATCTGGGAGGCTGCAAAAGACACTTATTCTCATAAAGACAACACCCCCGAACTGATGACAATTGAGGGCTTTTTGCACGATCTCCGACAAGGTGATTTATCTGTGACCGAGTATTACAACAAACTCCATCAAAGCTCAATTGAGGGCTTTTTGCACGATATCCGACAAGGTGATTTATCTGTGACCGAGTATTACAACAAACTCTATCAAAGCTGGCAGCAACTGGACGCTTTTGAAAAATATTCCTAGGATACTACCAATGATCTCAAAATATACAAGAAGATCATAGAGAATAAGCGGGTTTACAAATTTTGCTTGGGCTTGAATTCAAGTCTCGATGCAGTAAATGAAGGATATTTAGCACAAAACCGCTGCCAAGCTTACGTGAAGCTTTCTCTGAGGTACGAAGGGAAGGGAGTAGACGCCATTTGATGCTGGGGATGGAAAAATCAGCTGCTGGTGAGTCATCAGCCTTGGCTGTCCGAAACCCTCGGCAGCCACGAAAAGGGGGAAGGCCATGGTGTGAACATTGTTGCCGCCCTGGTCATACCAAAGAAAACTGCTGGAAATTCCATGGAAAACCTGCTGATTGGAAGCCAAAGATAGCACCAGAGAAGGAAATTCGAGGCAACATGGCTGGAAGTTCAGAGCAACTTGCAAATTTTAGCAAAGAGGAACTTGATGGACTGAGAAAGCTACTGCAATCACAACAAAATCCACTAGTTAGGTTAGGTTCCATAGCTCAAAAAAGTAATTTTCTTAAGGCCTTGACTGTGAAACAAGAGCATTACAAGCCCTTGATTGTAGACTCCGGTGCTTCTGATCACATGTCAGGAGATAGGCGAGTTTTCCATACATATTCTCCTTGTAATGAAGCTCTCACAGTTAGAATTGCAGATGGTTCTTTGGCAAAAGTTGAAGAGACTGGTTCAATTGTGGTATCCAAAGACATAACACACAAATTTGTTCTATGTTCCTAATCTAGGCTGCAACTTAGGCTCAGTTTGGTATTGCTGGGCTGTGGAAGGAGCTTTTGAATCTGCTGTGGGGAAAAACAGTTGAGTGTTTGGTAAACTGACTTTTAAAAGTGCTGTGAGAACCAAAAGCACTTTCAATGCGTTTGGTAAACTGGAAGTAAAATGTGCTCTGACAATGCAAAATTAATAAAAAGGATACAAATGAATTTTGAAGATGTTTTAAAAATAAAAAAATTGTTTTATTTTGGTGTGACCATAAACATATTATAATATATCAACTAATATTTTGGTGTGACCATAAACATGTTAGAAAATAAATATCAACTATTATTTTGGTGTGATCATAAACATGTTAGAAAATAAATATCAACTAATATTTTGGTGTGAATATAAACATATTATAAAATAAATATCAATTAATATTTTTAAGTGACAGTGGCATTATAAGCATTTTCAGTTATATTAATTAATCTAGTTTATTTTAATCACACGTTAATGATTCAAATCAATTATCTTGTTATTAGAACCCATTGAATATTTATCTAATTAATTAAGCTATTCATAATTAATTAATGGTTACATGGCAGTTGAATGCTGAAGATCAAATTTTAACTGATTTAACACATTAATAAAAAAATTTATCTAGTGTCACATACATTGCAAATATATCAAAAAAAATCTTTTTAAATTCCTTCCATAATATTTTTCTAAATAGTAAAATATGTTCTAAGGAGTCTTAAGATTACACAATTAAGATTGACAACAAAAGATTCCAAAAAACATAATATATTACGAAGTTGAGATTAAATTACAAATAATTGTTAAGTGCCCGCACTCATTAAACTTTGTGCAATTGAATTTCTTAAGATTTCCATTTCTCGTCTTCCTGGACCATCTTTTTCATGTGTATTGACCTTCATTTCTTCATTAATCTCCATTCCATATAGCTTTTGATTTTCTACTTCCCTCATTTTCAGTATTGCTATTTGTATTTTTCTTTCCCATCTGTTTACCATAAAAATTTCATCATAAATATATATAAACCTAATGTTTATTAACTACAAGAACACAAGAACATTGTACCTAATGTTTATCAACTACAAGAATACATATGAACAAGTGTAAGCTAAATTCACTCACTAATAACCTCATTAAATCATATATAAGAGTAACCAAAGATCTTTAAAAACTCTTATATTCTCACTATGGAGACCGTTACGTCACAAATTGAGATATTATCGAAACGTTAAGCATTATTAATATTTATTCAGCTGATATCAGGAAAAGATTTCTTCTTTGAAGGTTAAGACTTGGAAGCAGATTAAGCAGAGCAGCAATAAATTGAAAAAACAACTTAGAAAGTTCATTTATTCAATCATTTATATATTAATAAAGACCTCCACAAAAGGCAGCCTGTAATACTCTTTGCATTATGATGTTGCAAATTGATCTCTGTTTCTCTCTTCACGTTAGCCATTTGATCACAAAGTCCTTAAGGAAAATTAAAAAATATAGATACCAACTTTTATTAATAATTTTTTTCATGAGTTGTTGGATAGTAATTATTGAGCCAAATTCTAAAAAAGTACCATTTTAGAATTTTTATTTAACAATGTTTAATTACTCTACATACAAGGCAACAAGGCCCAACCTGTTAATGTATTTTATCATTTGATATTTGAGGCAAAAAAGTGGGGTCTGTTTTTGTTGTTAATTGGGAATCTTAGGTTACAAGACTGAGAGAAGCTGATTTTGGGATCATTGTTGTTGTGGATGTTATATTATGTTATCACTATATGGTTTTATCATTTGGTATTTATTTAGTTGACATCTTTCAAAAACAAAAATCAAAAATCAAAACTGAAGGTCATTATAGGACCACCTTTCTCTCCGATATTAGGCATCATCAAATTTATCAACCAAGACATGACTTGGCTGTTATCTGTCTTCCAAGCTCTATATGTAGCATCCTTCTCTTCGGGCTTGATGACTTTTTCTGTAAGATAGTCTTCTTTCTCTTTGATGCATAGATAAAGTAAGACAGATTGAGACCACTGGAGGTAGTTTCGACCGGTAAATTTGTAGGAAGTAATGGACATATGAGGGAAATTTTGAGGTTCTCCACCATTGCTAGCAAGAATGGTTGTTTTGGGAATTGTAGACTCGGCTGAGATTATTTCAGAACTGCTGGATTTGGTCATGATGAATGATGAGGATTGTTGCCGGAAAGGGCAACAAGAAGATCGGAGTTACTGTTGGAAAAGGCAGTAAGTAATTCGGAATTGAGACAGATCGTTGCCGGAAAGAGCAGTAAGAGAAGGAGAAAAAAATAAATTAGGGTTTTAGAGGAGGCTATGATACCATATGAAAGTTTATTCATTATTTTCTTGAATAATAATTCTGTACAAACAACCCCTAATATATATATACATTACGCAGTAACAATATGCTTAATCTAAGGAATTTGTTTCCTCTTTAAAAAAGGAAATTAATACCAAATCCTTTAATAATGGGAAATCTAATATACATCATTAAATATCTAGATCCCTAGAAAACAGCAACAAAATCTCCAACAATTAAGAAAGGGTTTCATTTTGAGTTTTGTATCTGTTACATTTTCTTAAATACTTTTTGTATTTATATTTCAGCTTGCTGTAAAGGATGCTGAGAAGCTATTGAACATTCTGAATCATTCAGTAAAACCATACATTCTAAAGTCCAATGCCCTAATTTTGGTGAGAATTGGTTGCTAATGATTTATTTATTTATTTTCTCAAGGATCTTTCTTTAAAATAAAGATGGAGGGTCTCAACTAAAGATTCAAAGATTCTGGGGAGTCTGACTGTCTTTCTCTTCTTTTTAATTGCTCCGTTACAGTGTTTGCTACTGTTTATGTGTGCACTTCCATGCATGTGTGTGCGTTTATGACCTAAGCCCTAGTCTGGCCTAGTTGATTTCAATACATGCAATTTCACTGAAGTCCAATTTTCAGAAGTTATAGTTGTCTTTTTGGTTATAGGTTTTATTGTTTTGTTAGGGTTGCCATGGTATTTAAAATAAGTAAAGAAGATTGTCTACATAGACATGACGTCACTGCTGCAGAATAATTCTGTACTTTGAGGATGGAGATGATAAAAAGCAATTATATGTAGAGCTGTGGAATGGATGAGACTTCAGATTAGGAATATTGCCTTTAGGGTTTGAGATGTTATTTGTGTTACTTCCTATTAGTAATTCATATGCTCAGTTTGGCCTACTTAAATAAATACATATAAAATGAATAAATGCACATCAAAATGGCTTGGTCTTTGGGTTGCTTTAAACCTAGAGTAGCTGATTTCAGGTGTGGCTGGAATTTCAAAGCCCAAACCAACCAGTCCCCCAAAAATTTGAATAATGAATTTGATGGATTTCAGGGTTGGGCTATCCTAGCTTGCAGTTGTGTGTGCATGTGTGAGTGATTGTCTTTGTCCATATTAAGATTCCATTTTCTGAATTCACAGTTGGAAAGATATGAGTTGGCTCGGAATGTTATACTTTCAGGACTTCAGGTTGATCCTTATAGGTAATATAGTCCATTCACATAATTGTCTTTTTATTTATTTTTATTTTTTTTAACCAAGTTCTTTTGAAGTGATGGAAATATTTTTCTATACGCTTTTGATTGATAATTATTAGATATAGAATATTCTATTGATTAAAGTCTTTTGTGTCTTTGCTTGGTCTTATGTAGCAATGCTCTCAAAGCTTCTCTACAGAATTTGGCGAGGAGCTCATCTAGTTTGATAGGGAAGAGAAGCCATGGGAAACCAGAACGCACAGATGACTTTGATTGCACACTTTGTCTGAAGTTACTGTATGAACCTATTACGACTCCTTGTGGGCATTCGTTTTGCAGATCATGTCTGTTTCAGTCTATGGATCGTGGTGAGTGTTCTGCATTTGTTTATTCTATTTGTATTGATACCTTCAAATGACTTTAATTTTTCTGACAGTATATCTAAAATGTTAGGTAACAAATGTCCATTATGCCGCACAATTCTTTTCATCAGTCCTAGGACATGTGCAGTCAGGTGGGTTGCTTATATGTTAATTATATTCTTAATTTCTTGTCGAAGTGTAATAAGGGAAGAATCTCTCTTATCCATGTCTTTTGTATTAGCACTTGTATCTTGTCCAGTAGCAGATATCCATGGTTTTCACCAACTAGATCTAGGTAGCTTATATAATGACTAATGCAAAGTGGTAACTTTTTGGCCAACACTGCTAAAATAAAGAGATTCTCAAATTAGCACAATTCTTTTCATCAGTCCTAGGACATGTGCAGTCAGGTGGGTTGCTTATATGTTAATTATATTCTTAATTTCTTGTCGAAGTGTAATAAGGGAAGAATCTCTCTTATCCATGTCTTTTGTATTAGCACTTGTATCTTGTCCGGTAGCAGATATCCATGGTTTTCACCAACTAGATCTAGGTAGCTTATATAATGACTAATGCAAAGTGGTAACTTTTTGGCCAACACTGCTAAAATAAAGAGATTCTCAAATTACTAAGTGGGGACCACTTAAACTGTTGTCCTGTTCACCATGTATGCAATGCTGGGCAAGTGTAAGTCAGTGGCTATTTGGAAAAGTTTGTCTACCGGTTAAAAGAACTTTTTTAATTAAAAAAGTACTTTTAAAAAAAATTGTGTCGTTTGGTTGGCACTCAGTAGAGCTTTTAGATGATTAAAAACAATTGTTTTACGTCTACTTAGAAAATCTCAAATTTTAGGCTTTTCCAAATGGATCTTTTTGAGCTTATTCTAATATAACCCTATCATTTAAAATAGTTTTTGAATATTTTGGTAATCTTACCATTTAAAAAAGCTTTTTCTAATTGACAACTAAAAGACAAACATTTTCCTATTAAAAGCTTTATTTGTAAAAGGTCTATTTTAAAAGTTCTACTTCTAAAAGATCTATTTGAAGAAGCTCTCCCAAACGAATCCTTAGTTTCCTTTGATCCATTTATTTCTTTCTAATGCTATAATCATTTACTTGGCCATGTACTAGTGTGATGCTGAACAACATCATACAAAAGAATTTCGCAGAGGAATATGCTGAAAGGAAGTTGGAGCATGATAGTTTGATTAACTTTGGTGCTGATCTGATCCCTCTCTTTGTTATGGATGTTGTGATCCCTTGTCAAAAGTTTCCACTTCACATATTTGAACCCCGATACAGACTCATGGTCAGTTGGTCATTCTGGTTTTAATTTTAACTTCGGACTCATGTATGTCTTTAATACTTTGCTGCATCCATTCAATGTGACAAAAGGATTTTCATTGATTGCACCAGCACTTTTAGACAAGAAGTAATTAAGTTAAAACAATGGTTAAATGAGAAAAACAATGATCAGTGACTGTTAGGTGATGGATGAATTGATAGGTAGAGTGACTGAAGTAATCTCAAATGTAATTTATAATTGTCTTGTGTTAAGAATATACCTTCTGGCCATTTATAGCAGCAAGTAATGATTTAGCTCTAGATGTCACATGTTTGTTCTATTTTTTCATTTTTTTTTCATTGGTGTCGCTACTGTTGAACATTGTCCAATTATGAGATACTCAGGACACTTATTTTAGCTATGTTGTAGCATGGATACACAGTTGATAACAGTCTTAAAACTTAAGAACTGGAGCAGACCACATTAAAATATTGCTTTGCAAACCCAAGCCAGCCTCTGATGGACATGTAATGAATTCGTGCAAATTCTCATCCACGTAGTAACTTTGGTTGAGCATTAGAAGTGTGGTGATTTAAATGTGTAATTGTACATGACAAAGTTAAGAGTCTTGCATTAACAGGAGGCATTTGTGATTGGCACCTAATTTTGTATGGTAACTTTTCACTTGAGGAGATAGAAGAGGCAACACGAGATTTGAACAGAATGATATTGTTGCTCTCATTATTTTTTAAGATAAATTGATGTTACTGCATCAAAGGAAAAGCAATAAATACAAAAAAGGATGGTAAATTTACATAGAGAAGCTGCATGACCCTGCAAAATTGCTACCAGAATGTGATGCTAATGAAGCAAAAAGAAAAAAAGAATTCTTTTATGTGTAGTATATCTCTTATCTTTTTTAATTCTCTACTGAAGATAATTCTACTCTAACTTTGGTATACTTGAATGATAGGTTAGGAGAATAATGGAAGGAAATCGTCGAATGGGAATGGTAGCTTTTTTCCCCAGTCCTCTTCTTTCTTTTTCCTTCCACTAGGTGTGCCAAGTGTAACTAAACTCCCTCATTATTAGTTAATGTGATTCATCAATTTATTTTGTAGGTTATCATAGATCCTACAACAAGTGCTGTAGCCGATTTTGCATGTGAAGTGGAGATAACGGAGTAAGTGTTGTTTGACATACGCGATAGTTTTCATCCCTTTCTTTATGTTTTACTTCCTAATATGTTGGCTATTCGTATGCACTTTTTTGCATGGACTCGTTTTCTTCATTCAGGTGTGAGCCACTACCAGATGGACGGTTTGTTTTAGAGGTGAAATATGACTTGTGCATTCTGTAAACCTCTTTTATGTTATATTATATATTTATTTTCAATTTGATGTAGCAGTCTCTTGTTTTACTTTGGTATACTTATAGAATTTATACACTTTATGCAGGTTGAAAGTCGCCGAAGATTTCGAATCCTTCGATCTTGGGATCAAGATGGGTGAGTGTTGTGATTACCGAATTTTTTGTTTTAGTTTTAATCCCGACTTACATATGGTTCTGCAGCTTTTCACTTTGTTAGTTACGCATGTCACCTTCCTAATGTTCCATGCAGGTACCGTATCGCAGAGGTTGAATGGGTGCAGGATACAGTTCCCACAGGGGCAGAAGACAGAGAAGAAGTAGGTTTGCTGTTATTGTGGTTTCCTTATCTGACTTTTGTTTTTCTTTTTAACTTCTAAAGAAAATCAAACAAAGTTTAAGCATGATGGTTGCATAGAACATCAATAGACTGTAAACAGTGTAAACTGATGGTAATTCTTTATGATACAATGTAGTGGTATGTTCAATTTGTCCTGCAGTAACAATATGCATAAACCTTCTAGTATAGCAACTGCATTTGTATACGGACATTGATACTGTGGATTAACTTTTATAAAATGTCTTCAATGAGGCTGCTATTACTATTCTTTAATGGTTGAAAATGGTGTGCCAATGTCCAATGCTGAAAGTCCGATAGGAAGGAAAATTTACATAGAGAGATGTGCTCTAATAATCTAGACTTATTTTATACTTTTTAACTAGAGTAATGTTAGACGTCCCAATTTTTTTTTCCAAATTCTGTCCCAAATGATATGGCACGTGCAGTGTCAGTATCTTATAAATCATGAGATTATGTGTTTACCGATGTGATACTGACACTTTGCTATATATCATTTGGGACAGAATTTGGGAAAAAAAATTGAGACATCTAGCATTACTCTTTTAACTAATATTTTTCAACGAGTTATCATTGAATGAGGCCACTAATTTCTTGCTCTGACAAATGCATTCTTCTATCTGGAAAGACATTTGTTTGACCCGTCCATTGATCTGGATGTTTACAGTTACAGGTATTGACCAATAATGCAGCTGAATATGCTCGGTTATGGTTAAGGAGGGAAAAAGAAGCAGCACGACAAGGTAAAATTCTAAAAATATCATAAGACTGAGCACTGAAATTTCAGTTGTTCCATTAGCTATTGATTTTTCAATATTTATTGGCTTGATTATTCCAAAACAAGTTTCTCAGGATGCAATTCCTGTGTGGACTAAACCTTATGACATCCATATATATATTTTTTAATGTGTTGGCTAAACCTTAAGCCTTGTCTCATATATATACTTATCATTTTTAGTTGCGGACTAACAGGAACTCAACGTTTAAGTTCCTTTGTAGTTTCTGAAAATGACGTTAATGTTTTCCTGCACACATCCAAACAAGAAAAAAAGATCACTATAAAACAAAGCATTTTCATTAAAATGTTTTTTTTTTCTTTTTTTCTGTGGACAGCCATATATGACCTGGAAAACATTTTTTGTTTAGAAAAGGAGACTTAATCAGAAATTGCGAGACAGTGAATGTTAATAGGACAAGTCTCCTGACCGAAATCTCTTGTTTCAAACTTTCAATTGGTTATACCGTTAAGCTATTTGTTTATGAACTGGTGATGACAACCCATTTTGTCACAATGAATATGGTTGTATTCAACATTCCATAGTCGAAGGTCAAATTTGATAAAAAAAAGAAAAAGAAAAGAATAATAATCTTCCAAAACTGAGTGATGTAATGTCCATCACCTTAGGTCCTCAGCCCCAGCTTCAGAACACTTTAAGCATCAGTTACAGTTTTATGATTTTTTATGGTATATCATCGATGCCAAGAAAATATTTTTGTTATCTCTTAGAGTGGTAATGAAATAGCTTGCCATTGTGAAAACATGATTGGATTATTATTATTTAATTTTTATATTTGTAGCATTTTTGCAATGTGATATTCTGTGATAATGGTGAATGTGTGTGAAAACCTGATTGGGTTATTATTATTATTATTATTGTTTTTAATTTTTATATTTGTAACATTTTTGCAATGTGATCTTGTGTGATAATGGTGAATGTGTGTACAGATCGGAGAAGACTCGAGAAACTCCTTAATGTGGAAGTGATGATGCCCACTTCACAGGATCCTGAGTGCTTCAGTTTCTGGGTATGCCTCATGACATTCATTAAGATTATGTAGGATTTAGATATAACTTGTACATGACTGCTAACACTGCCATGTCCGGGATGCAGCTTGCTACCTTATCGGAGCGAAGGCCTTCAGAAAGATTAGAGCTCCTGCGCATAAGAGATACTAGAGAGGTATTTACCTGTCGTGCAACTGCACTGGATTGTATCTACATTCACCTTTTTAATTATTTTTCTTATTAAATTTTCTTTTGCAGAGGGTAAGGCGTGGACTGATTTTTCTAAGAGCAGAAGAACAGGGCTGCGGAGTGCAATGAGAGGAATTTGTAATTTTCATTTGGTATCTTTTTCTTTTTCAAGATAAAAGAAATATACAATTCATTTACTAGAATATCAATATTCTTTGATCCACATAGGAAATTTGTGTGGATTTGTAAGTTTTGTTGTAACAATCCTATTTTTTGTTGCAACCAATCAATAATATCAAATATAAATTCAGTTGAAGTAAAATTTCTTCTGTCATAGTTTATCTTTTTTATCCAGGGAGCAATTTCTTGTATATAAATACAAATTCAGTAGTTGATTGAAAAGCTGCTTCTTCTTTCTTTTTTTTTTTCTTTTTTTTTTCTTTTTTAGATGTGTGCTGCCTAAGGGTTTTTCAGCATCGTGACCGTAGCATTTAGAAGTTGAGAGCTCCCAATCAATCCGTGAAAGGATTTATGACTTGGACAATGACGAAAGCCACTCACTCCTATGGACATTGTGGACCCCACCTCCCAAGAGGAGGAAATTACTGAAGGGGAGCACAGAGAAGCCTGAATAGTAGGTGATGCATGGAGAAGCCTGAACAGTGAGGATGGGAAATTTGTCCGAAAGGCATTTTGGTTCATAAACAGAAGAAATATCAAGTTGAAGACTTCCGAATAAACATAGATCAATACACAGAAGAAAGGGACCCAATAGAGCATGTCAGCTGTCCAAATCCCAGACTATAGAATCTTGTATTAGGCATTCCCGGTTACATCCAATGACTTGGCCGGAAGCAGGTCAAGACAGCTACCAAGAAATAGTATAATACAGTATCGATCAAAGCTCTCACATCGCAGTTTGTTAGGTTTTTGATTTCATAACAAAATTCTTTTTTGCTTGTATTCTTTGTTGCTTAGGTTGTTCAAGCTTCATGAAGTAAGATGACTTTGTTTGCAAGCTAGCCATTCAATGGTTCGTGCTTTGAAGACCTCTTTGGTGGTGTTTCAGTCCATTAATACTATTTTATTGAAGTAGTTTAAAAAGTCTTTTTTTCTTTATTATGTTATTAAAGAAAAAAGCTAAAGTGTTTCCTTCCCGGAACAAGCCAACATAAAACCCGACTTTGTAAAAGCTAGTAAACTTAAAAACAATAAACTAGAATTCAGAACCTCGTAATGTAAAATGTTTATTATGTATAAATATATAAAAAAGGAGTATTTTATGAGAGATGATGTAATTACTGGTTGGACAGTAATATTTGAGGCCATGCACATGCTCCGGTCGTGATTGGTTTATTAGGGGAACAAAACATTTAAATATGATAAAATTGCATATTAAACCTTCTTGGAATGTTAATCTGAGCGTATCATAGTTGGTAAATGAACGGATTTTGATTTAGATAAATGATTTTCAGATTAACTGTTCGAAGATTAACGGTTCGAATTCCATTGGTGGAAACTTTTAAAAAATGGCAGTTTCGGAATAATAGATATTGAAGAAAATAAAATAAAAATAACATTCATCCACCAAAATACCTTTTGTTTTTGACATTGTGAACAATGGTAAGAGGTGAGGTGATAAACACACGATGCTCCATGGTCACAATCAGAGACAGCGACTGCTCCTCCATTTTCCCTCCAATCAACCACGAAAATCTCCACATTCAAGAAGAAGAACGCAAACACCGAAACCCATCATCGATTTCTAAGGAGGTTATTATTAGTGGGTGGTTGGGTTTTGGGCGTACCAAGATTTGTAATCTGTTGGTTAATAATGGGGCTATTAGAGCGCTATTTGGGTCTGCTGCCGGTGTGGCCGTGTTCGTCATCTGGTGGTGGTTGAGGCACCGACGGTGTCAGAGAGAAAGCGCAGACTATTTGAAGCTGATTATCAAACAAAAAGATGAGGTATGATTTTTTTAGCCTAAGGTGTTTGTGAAAATGCCAACAAGAGAATCCACAGAAACTAGTGCTGCTTATTATAATAAATGCACTTAGTTGACTCCGTTTTTGTACCTCATAACTCAGTATTTGCTTTGTTTTTTTTCCCAGAAAATCACCCAACTCTTGCATCAAATTGCTCAAATGAATCAAGTATTCGTGGCCCGTCATATGGTTCTGGCTTCAAAACTGCCTAATTGATTATTACTGTAGAGGATTATATTACATAGCAATTCTTCCTCTCAGTTGCCTAATTAGGTTGTACTAGTTTTATGTTTATAAATTGTTGATGGGAAATTTGCTCGGGATGAGAAATTTCTGTTAACACCCTCGAGACTACTACCACGAAAATGGTGGCCAGGGTCAGTACCGTTGGTTCCCGATCTATTAAGAGATAGACGAGAGGCTGGATCGTAATAACAGTAAATGAGAGCTTTTATTTTTGATATATTGCTTTAAAATACAAATCACTCTCTTGTATGCTCACAGTCTCTCTAAGATGTAGGGTGGTGGCAACTCTTTGCATGTTGAATAGTGGAAACGAAGGTAGCCGTGTTCTGAATACAAAATTTAGGCCTTCCCCTCTTCTTTCTTTCTCTCTTCTCTCTGTTGCTATCTAACTTTTTCTGTGTATGTATGAGTGTCTGTTTAGCGTATCCTGCTTGGCCCTATTTATATATGGTTCAAGTCGGTTTAAATTTGCTGATATCCCGCTACGATCCTTTGAATCCGTTTCCTCCTTATCAGGCGGGATCCTTTATTCAAAAATTGTTGACCCTGAGTAAATAGCGGAAAGCAATTAACGTGAATGAGTTTGTTTCCTCTTTGGAATCAAACTCTTGTCTCGCACGTATACGAGATTAACGATGGTTATTTCCTAGATATGATCTTGTATGTTATCGCGACATGGTTGTTCATCGAGGTCGCCCAACTAGTTGCCCGTTGCCCCGTAGAGCGAGGTAGATCCCTGCTCTGACTCTGTTCTTAGAAGCTTGAGATGGATTTTCCCTGTCCCTTGGGGGCTTGAGGTGTCCTTGTAGACATTCCGGGGAGGTAGGCGGGGTAGTGTAGATTTAGGCGTGATTCTTCCTTTATGTCCAGCAAGAACAGCGGGCTTCTGGAGAGGTTGGTGGGCTTCTCTCGAATGTGTCTTGAGCTTGGAGACTCCTCCTGGCATTCACGGGGCGGTTGAAGAGCTCGACCTCAGAGCCGAGGTTCCCCGATAGATGGCCTGGAGAAGTCCGGGTTCCAGTATTATTGTGGTGGCTCGTCTTGGTCTCGTCTGGCTTGTTCTCTGGTGGTTTTGTAGCCGAGCCGACCTTCCCTGCTTCTGCTCTTGCGGGGTGGCTTCATGGTCTATCCGGGCTTCATGATTCTCGAATATGGGTTTCGACTTCTTGTTCGAAGGTAAAGAAATTCCTTGTCGTCATATGCTTTATGTTACGAAAGTGGAACACCTTAGAAAGATTCTCGAGTCCATGATATTTAAGAGATGTACGAAGTTAACTGCATGTGATGTTCTTATGAAGCTTCAACCAAATGATGAGTTTTCTAAAGGAATCGATATTTCTTAGTTCGTTTCATTGAGTACAGAGTGTAACTATCTCTGTCACAACATGAGACGAACTAAAGAATGATTCAATTTGCTGAAAGAGGAACTCCTTTTTTTGCAAAATACTTTGCAAGGGTTGAACGATGAATTAGATGTAAGGCAAAAAAAAAAATTCAGAATGATTCTGGTCCTCGAAGCCATATTATAAAAGATCCAAAGGTTGTCAAAACAAAATGGAGGTCAAGTGGGCCGATTGCACCTACCACACTGGCAAAAAAACCCCTGAAACATAGAAGACCAAATCAATGCATATTTGCCACACTCCCGGGCATGACTCGCTCAACTGTAAACTAAAAGACTCCGACAAGTAGTCACTTTTATTAGTGACTACTTGGTTTTAGTCATTGTGTTATTTTTTGTACTCAAAATTAGTCTTTTTTTCGAATGGATCGTCTAAAAATATTATTTCAATTTACTGGTGGAGTTTGAATTGGGCCACCAACTTCATTAGTGTAGATGCAATTGAGTATATTTACTGTGTTGTTTGTTGTACTCATAATAGGCCGTCTTGGAATTTTTTGGACCATTTATAAATATTATTTCAATTTGTTATTGGTAAAATATGAAGAACGATGAATCGACATAACTATCTAAAGATACGAGAGATAGAGATGCCATACCACAAAAACTCATGCTTCCTAAACCTACCTAAGTTAACCAATGATGGTCTCATGTGTTGGGATTATGCTCGATAGTAAGAGTATAATAATATATTTGACAATCTTTTTATATTAATAAAGTGATTTCTAGTTTAACAAATCTTATAGCATTTATAGTTTAATTATTATAATTGTCAAAAGACAATAATCATAAGGTCAAAAGACTATAAGAAAAGAAGAATTGTTCATATATCTAGATCTGTATGAGGTAGACACAATTCTTTAGTTAGTCTTAAATAATATTTACAACTTAATATAAAGGTTGAGTGCCTTTATATTGTCAAAGTTGTAGATTCTTTTGCTAGCATTTAAGTGGGATCAAATGTGTTATGATGAGTCTAAAATCATCAAAGTGTGGTGTCTTTGGGTAAAATAATCTAGTGCATTGGGTGTTTTGAATTGGATCACAGTGAAATACTTTATTTAGAACCGTCAATGGATAAAAGTTTTCACTTGAAGACAGTCGGAGAGTCTATCTCAATCTTGAGATAAATGACGGACTTATGGTTGCAAGTGTTATCATTTGAGCTATCAATGAGTACGATTATATTACATAGTCTATCCTCGACAGTTTGATTATATTCATTTGTTAATCGATAGAGGACTTCATTTATAGATATGGACATCGTGGCTCCATTTATTAAATGTGAGTAGAATACCATCATATGGATATTTTGAGGTATTTGATATTAAATCTTAATGTTAAGTTTTCAGTAGTGTCTATTGAAATGAGCTTCTGGACAAGTCAAAATATCCAAGTTCAAAATGTGGTCATATGAGTAAATATAGTATTTTGGAGAGCTATAGACGGTCTATGAGCTCTTGGCGATTACTGGTATTCTTCATGAGGATACACTATCTCCTATAAAGTTGTCTAGGGTATGAATAAGCAATATTAACTTATTATATATTTATTTAAGAATTCAATTTTAGTTTTTTAGTGGAATGAACTAAAATTAATAGATCGGACCTAAGTGAACATTTGTTGATTGTGATTAGGTTATGTCTATTAGAGCTTAAATTTAGATAGCCTACCAAGATCCCCAATCCACACGAACTTGTATGGATCACCTGATATATACTACCGGACCAATATATGGGTCCATCTAGAATTATATTAAGGCATGTTGACTTGTTTCTTTTAGTAAGAATATGTCTAATTCACATGTGGACTTTTAATTTAGGTCCAATGGATTTAATAAAACAAGAAAAAAAAATATATGCCCATTTGTGGTCTTGGGCGGCAAGGCTATATAAAATAGCTTATTATATTGTTTTTTATTTTATTATTTAATTAAATGAAAATTAATTAATTTGGTAATAAATTAATTATTTATTTAAAAGTCAATTTTTTTTCCTAATAGGAGTATGTCTCTTGATATTATACTGTTGTTGGTAGTATAATTAATATTAAAGACTACGGGGGAGTCGAGGTCAGGTCTCTCGGGACAGCGAAGCTGCCTTTAAAGATCAGAGTAGCTCATTGTCAGAAAACAGTGTTACTCGACTTTGTAGTGGTAGACCTGGGCAATTGGCCTTATAATGCGTTATTAGGTCGACCATTCCTGAACAAAACCAAGACAGTAACAACTACTTACACTCTAATGATCAAGTTCCCAACCGAATGAGGGGTAACGGTAATCAAGGGGTCCTAGGAGATGGCCAGAAGAGCTAATCTTTCGGTTTACAAAGATAGAGACAATAATGAACAAGTATGCACCATAACACAACCAGATCAGATTGACCAGGAATCACTGTTGTTCGAGCTCGATCCAAGGGAAGAACCGAGATATCTAAAAGTGAACCGATAGAAGAGGTAGTCTTAAAGAAAGATGAACCAGATAAGAAGATCAAAATTGAGGCCAATTTAGAAGGAAAGGTTAAGCAAGACCTTATTAATTTGCTAAGAGAATACAAAGATGTGTTCGCTTGCAGCATGAAGACATGATAGTAGTAGATGCCCGAATAATATCGCATCATTTGGCGGTGGATCCAAATGCGAAACCAGTAATACATAAGAGAATGTCATTCAACCTCGAAAGAAGTCGGGCAATTAAGCAGGAAGTGGAGAAGTTACTCGTTGAAGGGTCGATCAGAGAAATCAGCTACTCTTAGTGGGTAACAAATGTGGTCTTAGTCTAGAAGAAAAATGGCCAGTGGAGAATGTGCGTGGACTTCACGAACCTGAACAAGGCCAGCCCAAAGGAAAGTTTTCCACTTTTAAGAATAGACCAACTGGTCGATGCTACATCAAGCCATGAATTACTCAGTTTCATGGATGCTTACTCGGGATACAATCAAATCTGGATGAATAAGGCTGATGAAGAAAAAACAGCATTCACGACTGATCAAGACTTATATTGTTATACAATAATATCTTTTGGGTTAAAAAATACTGGAGCAACATACCAAAGATTGGTCAATAGGATCTTTGCTCGTCAAATAGGAAGAAACATGAAAGTTTACATAGACATGTTAACCGAAAGTGTCTCGGCAGACGAACATGCTTCGGACCTTCGGGAAACATTCGATGTCTTGAGGAGATATCAGATGAAGTTAAATCCGAACATGTGCCTATTTGGGGTTCCTTCAGGAAGGTTCCTTGGTTTCCAAGTTCACCAGAGGGGAATCAAAGTGAACCTTGAGAAGATCCAGACTCTTCAAAAATGACTTCGCCAAGAACGCTAAAAGAAGTGCAACGCTTAACAGGATTAGCTTCCTTGGGTAGATTTATTTCAAAGACCACAGATAGATGTGCTCTTCAAAGTGATCGAAAAGGGGAAAGGACTCGAATGGAATGAAGAGTGCGAGCAGACATTCCTGAAAATCAAAGAGTATTTAGGGTAGGCTCCCATCCTTTCAAAACCTAAAATGGGAGAAATACTCCACTTGTACTTATCCATTACAGAAGTAGCGGCAAGCTCAGTTCTAGTCAGAACATAAGACGGAGTATAGAGGCTAGTGTACTACACCAGCAAGGCTCTTATTTCAGCTAAAACCAGGTATTCACAGGCAGGAAAAATGGCTCTAGCATTGGTTTCGGTAGCAAGGAAGCTGATGCCATACTTTCATGCTCATACGATCCAGGTTCTCATCGATTGCCTACTTAAGCAAATCATACAAAAGCCAGAAATTTCGGGGAGATTAACTAAATGGGCAATCGAGCTGAGTGAATTCGATATTCAGTACACCCCATGACATCACTCAAAGGCCAAACAGTGACAGATTTCCTAACAGAATTCACAAAACCAAACCTGGAAGCAAAAGGATGTTGGGCAAGAGTTTCTCATGGAGGTTATATGTCGATGGTTCCTCGAACATTCATGGCAGTGGGGTAGGGATCGTGGTACCCCGGAATGAGATGATGTTGAATGTGCCATGAGATTCAACTTCATAGCAACAAATAACCAAGCCGAATATGAGGCATTGCTAGCAGGACTTATAGTTTGCATAACTCTCAGAGCAGATGATGTTGAGGTATTCAGTGACTCACAGATAGTCGGCAGCTAAGTTTCAGACGAGTATCAGGCCAGAGATGAAGGTATGATGGCTTATCTGGGCATAGCAAAACAACTACTCCAAAAATTCAAGGAATACAGGATTGTCCAGATCCTTAGAGATAAAAATGAGAAGGCAGACGCTTTATCAAAACTAGCATCAGCAACAACCACAATCAGGCCAAAAAATATTCCAGCTGCACATCTTCTCAGGCCGAGTATAGTTGAGCTGAAAAACTTTGAAGCCTCAGAAATCCGAACACCGTTAGACGATTGGATGACTCATCTAAAAAGATACCTGGAAGAAGGTGTACTCCCGGAAGATCCGTTAAAGGCCAAACACATCAGGTACCAGTCAGCAAGATACACATTGATTGGAGGAGAACTGTACAGAAGAGGGTTTTCCTGAATAGTCCAAAAATGTGTATTAAAGGAAGATACATATCGGATACTACAGGAAATCCATGGCAGAGTATGTGGAAACCACATTGAGGGCAGAAGTTTAGCACACAAGGTACTCAGACAAGGTTATTATTGGCCCTCTTTGTTCTCAGATGCACAACGATGCTCAAAAAGCTGTAATGCTTGCCAAATGATCGCCAATGATATTCGACAGCCTCCCGAACAACTTAGAAACCTCACATCCTCATGACCATTCGCCATGTGGGGACTAGACTTAATTGGTCCATTGCTAGTAGGAACAGGGGGTGGAGCTAAGCATACAATTGTGGCCGTCGATTAGTTCACAAAATGTGTAGAAGTTGAAGCGTTAGTACATATCACAAAAGCAAATACCACAAACTTTGTGAAGAAAAATATACTCTACAGATTTAGAGTCCCAAATACTATTATCACTGACAACGACATCTAGTTCGACAATAAAAAAATTCAAGCAACTGTGTAAGTTGAAGCAGTAAAAAAAATCATCAAGCACACACTCAAAGCAAAGTTAGATGCAAAGTTAGATGCCAATAAAGGTAGTTGGGTTGAGAAACTTTCTGAAGTATTATGGACGTACCGGACGACAACAAGAACTTTTACATTAGAGACTCTATTCTGTTTGGCGTTCGGAACAAATGTTGTTATCCCGGTAGAAATATCGTATATGTCACCTAGGGTCAGGCTATATGATGAAGATCAGAATGTTGATATGCTGTTACAAAAGCTTAGATGAGTTGGAAGAGAAAAGGAAGAAATCTCGAGCATGAAACGCGACATATCAACAAAGAGTAGCCCAGCACTATAATTCTCATGTTCGGATTCGGAAGTTCCGGTTAAGAGATCTGGTGCTCAAAAGAGTATCACTGAACACAAAGAACAAAGCTGCAGGCTCGTTGGCTGACAAATGGGAAGGCCCATACAAGATTGAAACAATAGCTGGTCATGGAGTATATTGGATTGCCCGACCAAATGGAGGTGTTTTTTAGCCAGAATATTTTTAATTTGTAGCAATTCTTAGATTTACATTGTCAGTTTTCCAGTTATGAATAAAAACCCGACATGGGATTCCATAAATCTAAGCATGATAATAAGAACATGCGAAAAAGAAGCATGTTAATAAGAACATGCGAAAAAGAAGCATGATAATAAGAACATGCAAAAAAAAGAAAAAAAAAAGAGAAGCATATCATAAGCACATACAAAAAAGATAAAATGCTCGAGACCATTAATTTGGTAAAATTCCCGAATGGCTTGGGGTGTCGTCGGGAAAAATCCCGGTGAGATGTGCAGCTGTGTTAAGCAATTTAAAAGCTTAACGATTCGGAAAACCCTTGCGCAGATAAAACTAGAGGACGTCCTTAGTGACTTGTGTAAGGACTCGAACGTATGATCGTGGTGAGCTTCGATGTAACGTTCGGGTAGCAACTGAGTATTAGGCATGAGTATAAACCTACTCACTTGTCTCAGGATGACAAGGTTAATAATATTAGCTAGTTTAATAAGGTACTTGGCACATGAAATCACGTTAGCCAGTTTAATAAGATACTTAGCACATGAAATCGCGTTAGCCAGTTTAATAAGATACTTGGCGTTAGAAATTGCTCATGTAATGAAACTACTCAGTTAAATAAGATACTCGATAATGTTACTTGGACAACAGAGTTAGCCAACTAAAGGAGATACTTGGCGATTAAAGGAGTTATTAACAATAGCCAGCTGAGATATTTGGCATCTCAAATTCATGACAAAGCTTGGCAAAATATGGAACTTTCATTGATCATAATTCTTTTTTACTAATACAATTTTTTTTCAAATACTCCTAAGGCTGGGAGAAGGATTTGAAAGTCACACCAATGCTCGGGTCGAGTACCATTTTGTATTCGCGGAGAAGACTTTCATTAGAAGACCAAACGATTGAGTCAATCGAGTCATCCATCCATCCATCCACTGTAATCCGTTCCAAGGACCAGTCCAACATTAGGCTTTGACCTATCCACACCAGCTTCTTGACTAGCATAAAAGGTCGAGAGCATAAAAGGTCGAGAGGGAATACTCCGATGGGACTTCCAAATGCATAGGATGGGGCTCTTTACATTGGCTTCGACAGTAAGCTCTTTATTCCTTCATTTGAGTTTGTAACGACTCTAAGGACCGGTTTATATGGTTTTTAATTGATAGCTCCCAGTTGGCCCCACCTTTATCAGTCGCCCGATTCTTGACCTTAAAGAATTCGCCAGCCGAGACCAGCCCTCGTTGGATCTCCTTGAGGAGTAAGGCATCATAGGTTGGGGACCTTTTGAAGTGATCAACCCCTCGAACTTCAAGTTCCAACCGGGCTTCATTCGAAAGAGATTCGACAGTCAAGGCTTGGCGCTTAAGATCTTCAATTTTCTACTCGTAAGACGATTTGGCTTGCTTAGCCTTTTTTTCAGCTTTGAACATCGACTCCTGAGCGGCAGATAGTAAATTTTAGAGGATACAACCTTCTCTTCCGCTACGAAAGCTTTCTCCTCGGCCTCCACTTACTTAGCCAAGTAGTGCACCTCCATTCGATAGATAGCCTCAATCCGAGGACGGCAGACTTCACTCTCTTTCAACTGATCTTCAAGACGTCTTATCCGATCGGCTTGATATTGTTGCATCTGAACAAAATCAGTGAACTCAGCAATCACCTATAGGGTAGAGTAAGTTAAAAATCTAAGTCAAAAGAGGACTAAGTCGAAGTTCAGGAACAAAGACTTACGTAGTTCACACTGTTGAAAATGTTCTGAAGACGATCTATTGGGGAACCATTCCTGAAGCGACTCCAATGGTCATCCACAATAAATGCCAGACCAGATGATATCGTCCTCAACATATCCCAAGGAGTGGGATATGTAGGATCACCCGAGGAGCCTATCCCTGTATCCTCAACTTCAAGGGGGAAAGAATCCTTGTTCAGATTATCTGAAGTTTTTACTCCCGCTAAAGGTGCCTCAGCCTGGGCACTTGGGGAAACTCTAACATCAGTGTCATCGTCACTTGATTCAATAAATGACACCACTCGAGGAACTTTTTTAGGATGAGCAGGAGAGCCAACTGCCTTCCTTTTCTCAGCCCGAGTACGGTGAAAGTCGAGGTCAGCCGTAGGATCTTTCTGATCTTCAGTAATATCTTGAAAGGATCCAAAAAGATCATAATGAAAGTTAATATGCTCATCAGGGGGTACTCTGACTCTTCCCTCATCCCCAACAGCAAACTGCTCAGCATGCATTTCATCGACCAGTGAACTTGGCTTACCAAACTCTACACTTGGGTGCCCTCCCTGACCGCCTTCATCTCCAGACACCTTCTGAGCATTATCAACTCCAATACGGTCACTCGGACCACCTAATCCCCTGCGGTCAGCTGAATGACCTCTTCAGGAATATATTCAGCAAATTACTCATCAACTTTATTAGAATCTTCATCCGACACATCATCAGGTGATGCAATTTCTTCCTTATTCTGGTGAGAGGCTTCCTTACGACTCATTTGAAAAATTGATTTCACCCGACGAGCTTGGACATCACAAATGATGTCCGAATCATACACTGAACACGAAAGAGTTAGAAAGGAGACGCAACAAAATTAGTAAAATGGAAACCAGAAATTGTACTTACAACTTCTACGATGGTCCAAAATTTGAGGAAAGAAGCTGAAAGAGATCATCTTTTTCTCATAAAAAAGTTAAGACCTACTTCTTTTCTCCAGAGTGCGCGCGGCCGCTCGAGCAAGGTTGGTTAACTCAGCATCATTACAAGTAGGTTTTGACCTGTTCCAACGATCAGGAGAGCAAAAGAAATTGGGAACCTTTAACACTTCCCGATCTTCCCCAACTGAGAGCTCGATCTTAAGTCTTAAGTTCCCTCTGATAAAAAAAATGAGCTTTTTTCCAATGCTTGTTTGAGGTAGAAAAACCCCACACAAAGCCTTTCTTCTTGGCATCCGAAGAAATATCAACTCCCCGGCTCACCTTCATCCCTTCAGGGATCCAACTATCTAGCTGACTGGACATAAGAAAATAAGTTCCAGTCCGACAAGACTGCCTTATGGTATAAAAATGCCTAATTTCACGGGGAGAGGGCGGTGACAAGTTCATCTGACTCCACATGTGCCACATACACATTAGGATTCTATAGCTGTTCGGGGCAAGTGGGGCTGGAGCAATCCCCACCTCAGCAAGGAACCAAGCAATGAATGACTGGAGGGGAAGAGTCACACCACAACAGAGCATGGACCCATAAATCGCTACCATGCCCGGAGGAGGGTTCCATATGGCTCTTTTACCAACAAAAGCCATCGGAACTGAATCATCCAAATCAAACCGAGCACGGTGCTTTTCGATTTCAGCTTCCCTGACCACATTCGATTCGTCATTATATGCATTCGGGAAATCGAGTGAGAAGAGAATTCAAGACACACTGTGTTCCTCTTCAACATCCTTCTCGTCAACTACTTGCCTCATGATTTGAATGCCACTTGAACCGTGTTTGTGAACCACACAGTTACTCTGATGCTTTCCCATCCTAGATCGATGAAGAACCCTGTGATTAGAAATGAGAGACTCGGAACTGGAAGAAGATTCAGAACTATAACTTAAACGAACGTCGGGATAAAGCCAGGAAACATCAACATCTAAAAAACCAAGCTCATCAGGAGGGATTTCCCCTGATAACCTACGAACACAAGAAACCAATTGAAAATCTCCACACTCAAGCGCTTCGAAAGCTATAACAAAAAGACGATGCCGTGAAACAGGATCCATCTAAATTGTCCTTTAAGGCAGAAGCGAAGAAACCAGGAAAAGCTTCGATGGAAGTATAAGATGAATTGGTGCATATGCGAGCTTGGGTTATTTTTTCCTTTAGCAAAAAATTAACAACGAAAATGCCTTATTTTAGTTTAAATAAACCATTCGATGGTTGAGGATACAAAACCCTAGGGTTTCGAGAAGCGTGAAAAATAAAAAAGAAGGATTTGATGATGTAGACGACATACCAGGTGATCCATAAGTCATTTCTCATAAATTTTACTAGAGAAATTGAACGGTTGAAGGACACATGTCATGGATAGAACTGACCAAGCCGTCAGAATTTCAAAACGTCATAATCACTGAGATTTCGCGTGAAGGGGGTATTGTTATGTGTGTATTTTAGTTGAATGTACACGTCACTGGCAGGTATAACAAACCCTTAAAAAATTGCCAGATGGGAATCCGAGCTAGCATCTAGAAGAAACCACCCAAGACATCGCTAAGGGATAAAACCCCTAGTAAATTTGAGCACAGGTACTCGGCACATTATGTTCTACTCGGGAAAAGCATAAGAAACCCAAGTAAAGAGGCAGCATATGATTCATATGCGTGTATAACCCCAAGAATCATACTCCAATACGTATCTGTGTCCAATGAGGAAAGAATTTAGGAAGCTTTTAGAAAGATAATACACCAAACAGGAAGTAAGTCCAAATCAGGCAACGACTCTATCATTCTAGAAGATTGCACATCGATTAGGAAAATGAAATCCTAAATTAGATCGTGAAATTAGAGTCCCACGAAGATTCAGATTCAACTAAAAAGATCTACAAAACAAGAAAGAAGATAAAGACGATTCCAACAAGCAACCAATCGTAATTAAATACAAATTCTTTTCCTTACTTGTACAACAAGAATTAGGGCTCTATGCATGTATAAATAGACCCATAATCTCATTGTTAAAAGATATAGAACGATATATACAGAAAAATTCACTACAAGAGAGGCAAAAGAGATCGAGTGGTGTAATTCTTCATTTAAATAGCGGAATTTGGCTTAGTTGTGTATTCAGCCACCCGTGGACGTTTCTCTGATCACCGGAGTTTTACCACGTAAACTCATGTCTTAAAAACTTCAATTGCATTCTCTTTCTCTTTTTTTTTTGACAGGTCATAACCAAATCCAACATTATTGACTTTCTCATCATTGAGAAATCAACGTCAACAAATATATTCCCTCACGAATATCCCTCCTTTGGGAGTAGATATCGTTTGGGCCAATTGTCTAGTCATCCTTGTTCTGAAGTATCTTGCTAAATTCCATTCATAAAAACCTCTTGGGAAGTTATTACACGAAGCATAAATCTCAACTAAACTTAGAGGCCATAGGTGTTCCAAAACACCTTCTCCCACTCAATTATTTAAGTCGTGTGATCGAATTCCATAGAATAATTTACCAAGTCATCTAGATGCCAATTAGATACCTAAATCATTCAATGCATATTCATACCAAAAGAGATATATGAGTGGCACTCTTATTCTATATGACATGTTATCAAACAATAAAAAACATTGCAATATTTACAAAAATATAAATAACTACAACTTTGGTCCATTCTATAAAAGCAAGTAAATTACAAGTCTTGGAATACAAAAAACTTCTTTCTTGGCGAACAAGTCTTCACGCGACCTTCTTCGTTTGGACTCCCTCGGTTGCCTCCCATGACCGTGCATACCGTTGGCTCCCTCCCATGGGTGTGCACAGCCCACAACCCCATAAAGGGTTGCCATGCATAACCCATGGTTTCCATAGGGCTGCTGTGCGTAGCACATGCCATAACAATCGTGGCCGTGTGCTCTTCCCACGTAGGTTTGTTGCTATGGCTCGCACGGTCCTAAACTTGTTTCGGTTGCTTCAAATTCTTCAAAACTTTGAGTCTTCGATACTTGAATGTATTACAAAAGAATTTTAAATAAAAAAATACTGCAGTTTTTTTATTACAATATAGTGCAGTTTTTTTTATTACAACAACAAAATAAAAAAAAACTTAGCAACTACCAATAAGGAAATTATGGTGATGATAGGCCTCCATTCTTGTTACCATCCCAAAACAAATATACATTGAAATTCTAGAACCAAAATTGAGCAATAACAAACAATATATATATCCATATATTCCATTGTATATATATATATATATGCGAATACCTAGAGTGTCATCTCTTTATAAGACATGCATATATACAATAAAAAGAAAAAGATTCACGAACACATACATCAATTAATCAAGGGTACAACCAGGCTCTAATACCAATTGTAGGGAAAATCGCGCAATGGAAGCGTAAATATAAATTAGGGTCTAGTATATGTAAAAAAATTTCCCTTTAAAAGAAATAAGAACCTTAATCCTATATTAATTGATGTATATAAGAAGTATCGTACCTTTTTTTTCGTGACGATTGAACTAACGTCGAATTGAATCCGCAAGATCTTTCAATCCAATAACGAACATCAATCACCTAGGAGTGTGGGCCCCTTTTCTTTAAATTGTATACCTGAGGATGGAAACAAACAAAATCTTCTTCTTTGTTAGTCACAATAATCCTCCAAGAGAAAAACCAAGAACATCTGGTCACTTGTGAATTATCAATCAATTTGATTGAAACTCGCGTGAGCCTTTATTTGATGTTGAACTCAAAACCCTTTTGATGTAAAGGATACTAGTGTACTATCAAAATAAAAACGTTCCCCCTTTTCTCTATGCCTGGCCGAATTCTTCACACAATGAGTTAGACGAAGTTTTTTTTATGACAGTAAAAAACAAATAAAAAACAACTTCTCCCAAAAAATTAAGGCTTGGTCGAAATTATACATAGAAGTATATATAGGTGGCCAAAATTCCTTCTAGAAAGAGGATTTCTACTTCACCAAGACTCATATCAAAATTTGGATTCAATACTCTTAAAAAGAAGATTTCTTTTACACATTAAGACTCCTAATGTATTTAGGAGTCATAATCCTTTCCTAAGAAGGATTTACTTGGACGACAAGAATCCTATCCTTAGGTGGATTTACTTGGTGACCAAGAATCCTATTCTAAAAAGAATTCTTTTCTGCACCAAGAATTCTAATCCAACTCAAATAGTGTATTTATTCAATAACCAATTATTAAATATAATTTATTTGTGACTAAATTAAAACTTCCTTATTTGACCAATTGTCAATTAGAGTTTTAATAGAAATCAAATACTTCCTAATTTGATTAGATAAATAAATTCTTATTATTTATCTGCTTATCAAATATAGTATTTAATATTTATCATATTACCAACAAAAATATGACTCTAAGAGACCATCTTCTACTAGAAAAAATATTTTAACTTTTAATTAATTAATTAATTAATTTCCATCTAATTAAACAATAAAATAGAAAACAATATATAAGACTAATAAATTTAGCCTTGCCGCCAATGACCACACAAGGGCATATATATTATTTTTCTTATTTTATTAAATCTGCTGGACTGTTATAAAAAGTCCACATGTGAACTAGACCCATTCTTACCAAAAGAAACAAGTTCACATGCCTTAATACAATTCTAGATGGACCTCTAAATTGGTCCGGTAGAATATATTAAGTGATCCATGCAAGTTCGTGTGGATTAGTGATTTTGACGGACTATCTAAATTTAAGCTTCAATAGATATAACTAATCACAATCAACAAATGATTCACTTAGGTCCAATCTATTAATTTTAGTTCATTCCACTAAAGAACTAAAATTGAACTCTTGAATAAAGATAGAATAAGTTAATATTTCTTATTCATACCATAGACAACCTTATTGGAAAAAGTGTATCCTTGTGAAGAATATCAGTCATTGCCAAGAGCTCATAGACTGCCTATAGCTCTCCAAGTTATCATATTTACTCATATAACCACATTTTGAACTTGGATATTTTGACTTGTCCATAAGCCAAGTTTCAATAGACACTATTGAAGACTTAACATTAAGATTTAATATCCAATAACTCAAAACATCCATATGATGATATTCTACTCTCATTTAATAAATGGAGCAACGATGTCCATATCTATAAATGAAGTCCTCTATCGATTAACAAATGAGTACCACCAAACTACCGAGGATAAACTATGCTATATAATCGTACTCGTTGATAGCTCAAATTATATCACTTGTAACCATAAGTCCATCATTTATCTCATGATTGAGATAGACTCTTGGACTATCTTCAAGTGAAAACTTTTATCCATTGACGGTTCTAGATAAAGTATTTCACTGTGATCTAATTCAATGCACTCAGTGCACTAGATTCTTTTACCCAAAGACACCACACTTTGATGATTTTAAACTCATCATAACACATTTGATCCCACTCAAATGCTAGCAAAAGAATCTACAACTTTGACAAGATAAAGACGCCCAATCTTTATCTTAAGTTGTGAATATTATTCAAGACTAACTAAAGAATTGTGTCTACCTTATACATATCTAGATGTATGAACAATTCCTCTTTTCTCATAGTCTTTTGACCATATGATTATTTACTTTTGAAAATTATAATAATTAAATTGTAAATGCTATAAGATTTGTTAAACAAGAAATCACTTTATTAATATGAAAAGATTGTCAAATACATTATTATACTCTTGCTATCGAGTATAATCCCAACAGTTGCATGTGTTATCATTTGAGCTAGCAATGAGTACGATTTATAGCATAGTCTATCCTCGATAGTTTGGTGGTATTCATTTGTTAATCGATAGAGGACTTCATTTATAGATATGGACATCGTCACTCGATTTATTAAATGTGAGTAGAATACCATCATATGGATATTTTGAGGTATTGGATATTAAATCTTAGCATTAAGTTTTCAATAGTGTCTATTAAAATATGGCTTCTAGACAAGTCAAAATACCCAAGTTCAAAATGTGGTCATATGAGTAAATATGGTAACTTGAAGAGCTATAGACAGTCTATGAGCTCTTGGCGATTACTGATATTCTTCATGAGGATACACTATGTCCAATAAAGTTGTCTAGGGTGTAAATGAGCAATATTTTTCCTAAAACATGTGTCTAATAGCCTAGAAGGGATAGGGGTGAATAGGTTTTAATCAAGTCAATTACCAGTTTTTCTTGATTAGTCAATATTCAATATCCATCTAGTAAAACAAACATATAACATCAAGTGTAAAGTGTGGAAATATAATAACACAAGATGTATACATGGAAAACCTTTCAAACGGGAAAAAAACCACGGGATGTTAAGTGATTCACACTCGATTGCAGAAATCAACTATATGAGTAAAAAGTCATACCCTTATGTGATACTCGGACTCTCACTCTCGAGAACCTCAGGCTATGACCACTACCACTCACCACTCTTGGTTTAATCCCTAATGATATCCCCTGATCCACTACTCTTTGCGTGAGCACCTCCTACTCTACCCCTCGGGCCTTTTACAGTGGATACCCGACTAATTGTTTGCCAATGATATGAACCTCACCAAGAGCAGTGAGACCCGGAACCAATATATGGTAACGAAGGATCGTTTTCTAATCAAGTTTTTAAACAAGAACAAAATCGGACCGCGACCCGTTACCTATAAGGAGGTAAGAACCAACGGTATCAAGAAGATTGTAGACGCCACACTCAAGAACAAGAAAGAAGGTGAGTGATAAGTCAAGGTTTGAACGCCACAAGGTAGAACCTTGATAAGTTCATAGTTCTATGAAGAACCAAAGAGAAAATTCTCTCAAATTTATTTCAATTCAAAATCTATTCTCAAATTACATCAATTGGTCCCTTTTATACTAAAAATATCTAAGACCTAAAAGGGAATAAATATTAGGCAATTAATGCCTTACAATCAGGAAAATAAATGCAAACAACTTTAGAAAAATAAATAAATACCAAACTAGCAACTAGTTGATTTGTTCCTTATTTGGAAAGCTGAATTTGGGAAACAAATCAGCCATTTATTTGGAAAACAAATCAACTCTTTATTTGGGGAAATAAATAAAATAAGGAATATGCTGAAATTGGCAATATGCTGAAATTGAATTCTCCTCCAACCATACGTCGCCCAAAATATAGGAAATATGTTGAAATTCGGACTCCTCAACTCAAGTCTTCGCGCTATAAGATAGATGGCCAAATTTGGACTTTTTGTGATCTGTTTTGGAGGATAGGGTCTTCATATCATCTGTAGATCTTGTCTTGGGCTTTCCGAAAACATATTATAATAGACGATCTGACTTCAGATGCTCTCTACAGAGGTCCACGAAGTTCAGCCCGGATTTGGTCTTCATGTGGGCAGAATTTGGACTTTAGCAACTCGGAATCAGCCCATCATTTAATACTTCTTTGATCTTCTTGCTTCCTTTTAATTGGCCCAATTGGAATATGCAATAGTTCCTTTGGTGATGCTTCTTGATTCTCATCATTCCCCCTCTCTTCAAAAGGATTCGTCCTCGAATCTTCACCATAATGTTGTTGATAGCCTCTTTGTACAAAAGTGCAATCATTGGCTGATTTGAAAACAAAGCCTTTTTAATCTCACTCTCTCTTGTATAAAAACTCACTGGTTTTCTCTCTCTTTTTTTCTCATCAGCCTCTTTTTCATTTTCATCTTTTTTTTCTTTTTTTGCTATTTCGGACTCTTTTTCTTTTATCTCTCTTTCTTTTGAACTCTCACTCTCACTCTCTTTTTTTACATCTCTCTCTTTTCTTAACCTTACTTGATCTTCATACACTTGTTTTGGGGTTAAAGGTACAAGAGTGATTGATTTTTTATTGAGTACAAAGGAGTATCTATTGGTATACCCATCATGGGTCACATGCCTATCGAACTGCCATGGTCTCCCCAAAAGGATATGGCCCGCATTCATTGGTACCACATCACAAAGGAATTCATCTTTGTACTTTCCAATTGAAAACGTCACCAACACTTGTTTAGTCACCTTGATTTCCCCACTGTCATTTAACCACTGTAGCTTATATGGTTTTGGATGCCTCAAAGTGGTTAAATTCAATTTCTCCACAAAATTAGTGCTAGCCACATTAGTACAACTCCCCCCATCAATGATCATGCTACATACCTTATCATTAACATGGCAGCGGGTATGAAAAATGTTGTCACGTTGTACCTCATCATCTTCCTTGGCTTGAGCACTAAGAGCTCTTCTCGCCACCAAAAGCTCTCCGTCCACCGGATATTCAATATCACTTGCATCCTCCAAAGGTGGCATGGACTCATCATCAGATTCACCTTCAGATTCGATCTCACCATCATCCTTCAAAACCATTACTCTCTTGTTTGGGCATTGAGATGCAATATGACCTGCTCCCAGACACTTAAAGCACTTAATGTCACGATTTCTAGAAGGTTGAGAATCTGATGTACCTTGTTTTAATGTGCCTCCGATTTTATGATCTCTGAAAGGTTCGGCCTTGGCCTTGAAACTAGGTTGGTCATCCCTCTTGCTCCAATTTGGTTTCCATGATGATGAAGAACCCGAATTTCGCCCAACCCGTGTGGAACTCTTTCTCTCCAACTGTTGTTCCACCTTAATTGCCATGTGTACCATGTCACTCAATTCAACATAATGTTGCAACTCCACCACATTTGCTATGTCTCGGTTTAGTCCATTTAAAAACCTAGCCATAGTAGCCTCCCGGTCTTCCTCTACATCAGCTCGAATCATGGCTATCTCCATCTCTTTGTAGTAATCTTCAACACACTTAGACCCTTGAGTAAGGGTTTGTAATTTTTGAAACAAACCCCTATAATAGTGACTCGGAATGAAACGCTTCCTCATGACAGCTTTCATCTCCTCCCAAGTCTCAATAGGTCTTTCTCCATGTCGTCTTCTACTCACAATCAATTGATCCCACCAAACGATAGCATAATCAGTAAATTCTATGGCAACCAACTTTACCTTCTTTAATTCAGAATAGTCATGGCAGTCAAATACCAATTCTATTCTTTTCTCCCACTCTAAATAAGCTTCGGGATCAGTTTTACCTTGGAACGTTGGGATTTTCACCTTTATACTACCCAAATTATTATCAGCCCTCTCTCCATACCTATCTCCTCTATACCCATACCTATCTTCTCTATTCTCATACCTAACTCCTCTACCTCCCATTTCACGCCTCAATCTACCTGTACCCACATTGGACATGCGATCACCCTCCTCTAGGTCATTCCCATAATCATCATCATAATCGTCTCTAGGTGGGTTTCTTTCTCTTCGTTCCACATTAGGAACCCTAATTTGTTGCACCCTTTGTGAACTAGACTCCACCTTATCTATCCTATCATGCACCTCACCAATCTTAATCTCCATCCGCTCCATGTTTTTTTGTATGGCTTTATACAAAAAATTAAGATCTATCGTTTCTGGTGCATCATCAGATAAGTCTCTACTTTTATCGCGTGACATATTTGAAACCTGCAAAGCAAAAGAAATTAGTAAGCCTCACAAACACTCCCTCACGTGTTTAATCTTAAAGATGGTGGCACTCACACTCGTGTTTTCACTCAATTCTTTGGCTTTTAACCTTTGATGAGCTCACACACTCTTGCCTTTTTCCACTCTTTGTTAACTCTTTCAGTTCTTCCTTCTTCTTTTTTTTTTGACTTATACGGACACTCACAACAAGTGCAAGAAAAATAGAAGTAACTGAGCAAAAGGACAAGAATAATGAAGACGAAATTCTTTAGCTAAATTTTTTTTTTTTGAATATCAATGCACGAAATCAAGATAATGAATAGAAATAGTTGATATAGGTTCAACTACACGACCCAAAAAAAAAATATTGTTTTTTTTTTTTTTTTTTACCGACCTTGATCAAGTGGACACAAGCAAGCTTTTGGTACTTTTTTTTTTTTTTTTTTTTTGGTAGCTGATTTGATCAAACTTTTTTTTTTTTTTTTTTTTTGGTACTTGATTTGATCAAACTTTTTTTTTTTTTTTTTTAAAAAAAAAAATCAATCAGAAAAAAAAATAGACGAAGAAGAATAAGGATAGATTAAACCTGATTTAGAAGCCTAAGCTCTGATACCAACTGATATGAACCTCACCAAGAGCAGTGAGACCCGGAACCAATATATGGTAACGAATGATCGTTTTCTAATCAAGTTTTTAAACAAGAACAAAATCGGACCGCGACCCGTTACCTATAAGGAGGTAATAACCAACGGTATCAAGAAGATTGTAGACGCCACACTCAAGAACAAGAAAGAAGGTGAGTGATAAGTCAAGGTTTGAACGCCACAAGGTAGAACCTTGATAAGTTCATAGTTCTATGAAGAACCAAAGAGAAAATTCTCTCAAATTTATTTCAATTCAAAATCTATTCTCAAATTACATCAATTGGTCCCTTTTATACTAAAAATATCTAAGACCTAAAAGAGAATAAATATTAGGCAATTAATGCCTTACAATCAGAAAAATAAATGCAAACAACTTTAGAAAAATAAATAAATACCAAACTAGCAACTAGTTGATTTGTTCCTTATTTGGAAAGCTGAATTTGGGAAACAAATCAGCCATTTATTTGGAAAACAAATCAACTCTTTATTTGGGGAAATAAATAAAATAAGGAATATGCTGAAATTGGCAATATGCTGAAATTGAATTCTCCTCCAACCATACGTCGCCCAAAATATAGGAAATATGTTGAAATTCGGACTCCTCAACTCAAGTCTTCGCGCAATAAGATAGATGGTCAAATTTGGACTTTTTGTGATCTGTTTTGGGGGACAGGGTCTTCATATCATCTGTAGATCTTGTCTTGGGATTTCCGAAAACATATTATAATAGACGATCTGACTTCAGATGCTCTCTACAGAGGTCCACGAAGTTCAACCCGGATTTGGTCTTCATGTGGGCAGAATTTGGACTTTAGCAACTCGGAATCAGCCCATCATTTAATACTTCTTTGATCTTCTTGCTTCCTTTTAATTGGCCCAATTGGAATATGCAATAGTTCCTTTGGTGATGCTTCTTGATTCTCATCAGCCAACCCACCCTTGGTTGCAAGGCTTCTCTTGCTTGTGCAACTTCACACCGATGCCACAAGACTTTGACTCAATGAAGAGTATATGGTCTAAGTGTATATATGACGCTATGTTCAAAAGCAATTATGTGTAAAACCAAACACAAAATGCTTAACTAGATGTAGATAATGCAATATAACATCCTAGTTATCAACAATGCATCAATGCCCACAAATAAGGACTCAATAAGATGTAGATAAAATCTAACAACCTAAATGTCAATAAAAGTCTAACCAACACAAGTTGTCACAACAAATAATCAAGGACAATTTTGCAATCAATAAATGCAATCAATGAGACATAAACAATAATGTCTAAATGCAATACATAAAGACTTAAATAGATATGGATATACAATATTGCAATCTATTTATAAAATAAAGCCACTTCAACACAAGTTGTCAATAAACATGGCATGGTCAATAAATGCAATCATCAAATGCAGTCAACATGACCTAATTAGCTAGAGGGAAAATATGACCTAAATGCCAGCTATCACAATACAAACCCCAAACATGTCATAACTTCAATGAATATGCAATTAATATGAAGAAATGTTAATCTAAGCAATAAATGACATGTCTTGGTAAGGTAGAACAATAAATGAACTTTATTGGAGGTTCTACTTACTAATCAAAGAAAACCCATGCTTGAATGATGCTAAAGATGCAAGATGAAGATGAGTTGCGGTTTGTAGAGTTAAAGAATAACTCTTGGAGCTTCTCTCTCAAAGGAAATACTTTCTCACACTAAAAAATGGTTTGGAAGCTCTAAAAAATGAGTGAGGAAGAAGATGACATGTATATATGAGCCCTAGAGTAAAACTACATCATTTTGGGAGAGAAAAAAAATGATTTATGGGCATCAGAAGTGACCTTAAGGCGACTTGGAGGTCAAGTTGCCTTGAGGTTGCTAGGCACTCGGGAAAAACGCGACAACATAACAGCTTGAGCTTCAAGTGACCCAAACCATGACCAAACGATATCCAATCCTATCTTATAATATACCGTTGGAAAGGTATAGAAGTCTACCTTCTACTCAAATTTACAAAACATGATTTGGATGTCTGTAGAAATAGTTTTGGTCATTTGAGTGACCAAAGGTCAGATTTAGACTTTAATAAGAATGCCCAAACTCATGGAATAAAACCATGTGACCAAAGACCAAACTAAGAGAAGAGTGGGACCTTCTCAAATGGTCACTCAACGCGCTAAAACAAGCACACCAACGTGCAAGTGTTGACTTATCCGATCAAATAACGGAATACAAATTAAACACACAACAACCACACTTAAACCTAAGAATGAAGTGCAAGTGTGATTGTGGGGAGATGCACACATATAAACAATACCAATACAAATGCAAGATCAACAAAATATGCATGAGATGTGTGTGTGCACCTAAACTCTTCAAGAGGCAAAGTCAACTGAATATACCTTTTGCTCTTAAAGTCATGGACATGCTTGGAAGCTTGTCAATGAGGACCTAAGCTACCCATTACACAATCATCCCTAATGTGGTGTGGTTTGTCTTGAAATAAGCCAGTCATAAAATTGAGGTCCTTACAAGGTCTCTTAATATTATACTATTGTTGGTAGTATAATTAATATTAAAGACTATATTTGATAAGTAGATAAATAAAAGGAATTATTTATCTAGTCAAATTATGAAGTCTTTAATATGGTCACAAATACACTAATGAGTTGGATTAGGAGTCTTGGTGTAGAAAAGAATTGTTTTTGAAAAGGATTATTGGTCACCAAGTAAATCCACCTAAGGAAAGGATTATTGCCCACCAAGTAAATTCTTCTTAGGAGAGGATTTGGTCTCCTATATATACTACCTATGGAATTCGACCAAGCCTTAATTTTTGGTGTGAGAAGATGTTTTTTTTTTAATGTTATATATAAAAAAAACTTCGTCCAACTCATTGTGTGACGAATTCGGCCAAGCATAAAGAAAAGAGGGAACTTTTTTGTTTTCGATAGTATTTTAGTATCCTTTGCATCAAAAGGGTTTTGTGTACAGCATTGAATCAAGGTTTATGCGAGTTTCAATCAAATTGATTGATAATTCACAAGTGACCGGACGTTTTTGGTTTTTCTATTGGAGGATTATTGTCACTAACAAAGAAGAAGATTTTGTTTGTTTCCATCCTGATGTATACAATTTAAAGAAAGGGAGCCCACACTCCTACGTGATTCACATTTATGATTGGATTGGAAGATCTTACGGATTCAATTCGATGCTAGTTCAATCGACAAAAAAAAAGGTACGACACTTTTAATATACATCAACTAATCTAGGGTTAGGGTTCTTTCTTTTCAAGGGAATTTTTTTAAAATATATCAAACCCTATTTTCACGCTTCTATTGTACGATTTTCCCAACATCATGACACCTAGTCGGGGTTATTGAGACGGTCGGGATTGAATAACTGATTGGGGTGAATAAAGCTTGGTTGGGTTTTGGTAGATAATCGTTGGATCGACACGTGGATTCTACTAAACATTTACAGAATGAGTCCTACTCCAGTAAGATGTCTTGAAGCACACCTTGATAAGGAAGCAAATTTCCCTATCAATGCCAGAATCAAAATTGGGCAAGAGGCCTGACACGTGAAGAACACAAAACATGAAAGAAGAATAAAATGACTCAAACGTCAATTTTATTTACTTGTATAGCACAAATTAGGGTTCTATGCATGTATAAATAGAACCTAATAATACCCATGAAGGGTGGGAAAAAAAGGAGAGAGAAGATAAGAGATTGAGCATGTAATCGATTATTCATAGTGAAATTCTTTTTTTGCCGATTTCCGACAACCATGGATGTTTTCCCCGTACTTGCGGTTTTATCATGTAAAATCTTTGTGTTCTCTCTAATTCCTTAGTTGTTCATAATTTGCAATTGAGTGATCTCATATACGTTCTATTCGACGTGTGATCCATCCAAAAATCACCGTCAACAACTGGCGCTAGAAGGGGGGGCCGAACCTCCAACTTTGTAATCAGCCAGAGATTTAGTCATACAAGGTAAAATCATTGTTTCCAGTCCTGACAGAGATTTTTCCCCACGCAACACCGGCGTCTCACAAGAGACGAATGTCATGGACGCCGATACACTAGGGACAAATCCACCTTCAAGAACTCCACCATCAAGCAGACAGGACGCCGTCATAACCATGTTCAAGAAACCCTGTAGAGAGTCATTGATGATGCCTCTAGACAGGGAATCAGCATAACTGCAACTGTAAATCTAAGTTCACTGTACCAGCTCTTTACAGATATGGTAGCTTAAGGACCCAAGGTGCGCCCTGAGATCATGGCAACTGCTCTAGGTGCATCCTAAAAATCTGGAAGAGATAGGGAAGAGAAATGGGGCAAAAGAGAACATTCACATAGAAGAAACAACCCACACAAAGATAAGAGAGCGGATGAATGTGAGGAGTCAAGCTCACGTGAGGATACCGTAGGATACGACGATGCAAGACAATACTATGAGCAAAAAAACATGTATGATGGACAGAGTAAGAAGCCCAATCGAATTTAATTGATGACGAGCGCACTCCTAGAAGGCGAAAGGACCCGTATTGGCTCACAGTCCACCAAAGATTAGATAGGCTTGGCAAACCCGAATGAGAGCATGAAGTTCTTCTTAGAAGGATAGAAGCTTTGGAAAAGATGCAAAGTTAAGAAACCCCCTGGTCAGGAATTTTAGGAGTCTGTTTACTAATACAATAAGGCAGGCTGACTTTTCGGAGAAATTCAGGATGCCGCATGTGGAGCAATTCAAAGCCAATACCGATCCGTAGAAACATATTAGGAGGTACCAGAGTGCTATGGCTTAATACGACTATGATGATGCCCTCTTGTGTCGTATGTTTCCCCAGACATTAGGAGATCAGGGATCAAAGTGGTTCAGAGGATTATCATTAGGATCCATCAGGAGTTTCAAAGGTTTAACACAAACATTCACCAGACAATTTATTTCAAATATCCAGCGAAGGAAATCGGTGTCAGAACTTTCTACCATAAGGCAAATAAAAGATGAGAAATTAAAAGACTATTTAACCAGGTTTTCACAAGAGGTATCGGGAGTTCAGGATCCTAACGATGACGCGGTGGTGTCCGCATTTATAAACAGTTTGCAACACAGTCATCTAACTTTAAGCTTGAGAAAGCGAGGACCGACCACAAATGTAAGCATGATAGATTATGTTGGGGGATACATCATGGCAGAAGAAGAAAAAATTGCCCACGGGGGAGAATTTATACACGGGTTCATCCAACCAGCAGTCAAAAGAGCCAAGAAAACGGTTCAAAAAACAATGGTAAGAATGACCCAAAAGGTATCGGAGGAAAAGGAAAAGGAAAAGGCATGCGAAAAGATGACAATAGAACATGGAGGAACCCAAGGTGCCCACACACCAATTTTACCCTGTTAGCTAAAAAGCAGGAGGAAATCCTGAACATAATAGAAGACAAAAATTTGTATAAAAAACCCCCGAGGTAGTCAAACTTCACCTGAAGAGATACTGCCAAGTACTGCAAATTCCACTTGGAAAATGGCCACGAAACCTCCACGTGTTACCAACTCAGGGATTACATTGAGAAGCTAATCCGGGAATACCGTCTTACTGATGTCATCCTCAGAGGAGGGGAGGATCGACACATATGGGATCGAGATATGATTTATAGGAGCTCGAAGAAAGACTCCGATAGAGATGCAATCAACAACATTTTTTGTGGCCCCAATACCGGAAGCAGCAACGGAGAAAAGATGTCTGAAGTTAGGGAAGCCATGAACAACCAAAGAAGTATAGAGGTGAATCATCTAGGTCCCAATCGGAAGAAAGCAAAGCAAGGATGGGGACCAATAATTTTCACTGAAGCAGACGCACACGAGTCAGAGGTCAGACCAAACGATGCGATTGTTGTGTCAGCCCGCATCGGGCATAGGCAAGTAAGACGAACACTGATCGATAATGGTAGCTCGGTAGACATTTTTAGCGTAGAGGTGTTTGACCAACTCGGGCCATAGAGGAATGATCTCCAACCACTCAAAGTTCCATTGAAGGGTTTCGGAGGAGCGGAAGTCAGGGCGTTAGGAGCTGTTAAACTACCAGTAGAAGCTAGAAGTTTTCCTTGTACGAAGACAGTATTGTTGGACTTCGTGGTAGTAAATGTTGAGAATTGGCCATATAACGCTTTGCTAGGTCGGCCCTTCTTGAACAAAATAAGAGCCGTAACTGTAACCTAAGCTCTCATGGTGAAATTTCCGACCAAAGCTGGGGTGGGGATCATAAAAAGCTCACAGGAGTGGGTCAGGAAAGCGAATCTCACCGTATACAGGGAAAATGCAGAGTCAGGGGTAATGCAAGTGGATGTTGTCAGAAAAAGGTTAGACCTAAAAATAGACCCAACGAAGGCAAAGGCTGAGACCCCGATGTGTGTGGAATTCACTGACCTGAACAAAGCATGTCCGAAAGACAACTTTCTTTTGCCTCGGATTGACCAGATTGTAGATGCAACGACCGGTCATGAACTGTTAAGTTTCATGTATGCCTATTCAAGTTACAACAAGATCAGAATGTTCAAACTAGCTGAGGAAAAAACCTCATTCACAATTGACCGCGGGTTGTATTGCTATAAGGTCATGCCGTTTGGATTAAAGAATGCTGGGGCTACTTACCAAAGGCTAGTAAATTAAATGTTCGCTCGACAGATTGTCAGGAATATGGAGGTATGCATGGACAATATGCTCACCAAAAGTGTAACGTCCGGAGATCATCCAACTGACCAAATGGAGACGTTTGAGGTACTGCGAAAATATGGGATGAAGTTAAATCTACAAATGTGCGCATTTGGAGTACCATCAGGCAGGTTCCTAGGATTTCAAGTTCACCAAAGAGGGATCGAAGTAAACCCGAAGAAAAAAAGAGCCTTGGAGGAAATGAGGTCTCCCAAGACATTGAAGGAAATCCAAAGATTCATGGGTTACCTAGCGTCTCTGAGCCGGTTTGTAAGTTAATCCACGGACAAATGCCTACCATTCTTCAAAGCAATCAAGTGAGGCAAAGACGTAAAGTGGAATGATGAGTGCGAGCAAGCGCTCAGAAAAATCAAAGAATACTTAGGAAAAACTCCGATATTATCTAAACCACTTGAAGGGGATGTGCTCTATCTTTACCTGTCAGTTACAAACGTAACGACATGGTCAGTATTGCTCAGATTGGAAGAGGGAACACAAAAACCTATATACTACACCAGAAAAGCTTTGTTACCTGCGGAAACAAGATACTCTCCAGCTAAACAAATGGCCTTGGCCTTGGTAATAGCAGCAAGAAAGATGATACTGTACTTTCAAGCTCACAAAATTGAAGTATATACTGACTGTTCATTGAAACAGATTTTATCAAAACCCGAGGTGTCGGGAAGGCTGACTAAGTGGGCAGTAGAACTGAGTGAGTTTGACATAGTCTACTCACCAAGAGCGGTGATCAAATGACAAGTTTTAGCGAATCTGGTCGTGGAGTTTGCTGAGCCGAACAACGAGGTGATCAAGATGTTAAGAGAAGATAACCTATTTGCTTAGAAACTATATGTTGATGGATCGTCAAACACGGATGGTAGTGGGGCATGTATAATTATATCCACACCAGAAGGTGACCGGGTGGAATGTGCCTTGCGATTTGACTTCAAGGCCACTAACAGCATGGCAGAGTATGGGACACTTCTGGCAGGCCTTAGGTATCCAGACACTGGGAACAGATGAGTTGGAAATAGATAGTGACTCACAGGTGGTAGTCAATCATGTTTTGGGTGAATATCAAGCCAATGATAACAACATGGCCACATATTTAACTATAACCAAGACACTCCTCGAAAGGTTCAAAACATACATAATCACCCAGATCCTGAGGGAGAAAAATGAGAAAGAAGACGCGCTGTCAAAGTCTGCATCAGCCGCCAGTGTATGGTCAAAAACGATCCCGATTGCCCACCTGTAAAAGCCAAGTATCCATAACGAAAATCAAGCATAACATCGGAGGTAGAAGTGATTGAAGAGGAACAAACTACCTGGATGACCCCAATCAGAGAATATGTAGAGAAAGAGATGCTCCCGACAGAGACAGCTGAGGTGAAACGTCTCAGATATAGAGCCACAAGAAATTTGAGAGTAGAAGAAGAGCTATACAGAAAAGGGATCTCTAAAGCCCTTCATAAATGCGTGGATCCGATCAGAGGTAAGCAAATATTAGAAAGTATTCACAGAAGAGTCTGTTGAAATCATTCGGGTGGCAAAAGCTTGGCATATAAAATGCTCAGGGAAGGCTTTTATTGGTCGACTCTGTTTGGTGATGTACAAGGTGTTGCAAATTAGTGTGGTGGCTGCCAAAAGGTAGCTAAAGACATTCGGAGACCACCCGAGCAGTTGAAAAATTTGACATCGCCATGGTCATTCGCCATGTGGGGAATAAATCTGATTGGTCCGATGCAAACTGGAACTAAAGAAGGGGCAAAGTATGCTATAGTGGCCTTCGAATACTTCATAAATGGGGTTGAAGTGGAAGCACTAGTACATATCACTGAGGCTAAAACGACTGGTTTTGTAAGGAAAAGTATCATCTATCGGTTTGGAATCCTGAACACTATAATCACAGACAATGGGACTTGATTCGATAGTGACAACTTCAGAAATATGTGTCAATACTTCGGGATAAAGAACTATTACACCACACCAGCTCACCCACAGACTAATGGCCAAACGGAGGGGGTGAACAAAATAATCAAGCATACTCTAAAAGCGAAGCTGGAGGGAAGGAAAGGAAACTAGGCAGATAAATTACACGAAGTCTTATGGGCTTATCGGACTACAGAAGGGACTTCAACAAGGGAAACACCTTACTCATTGGCGTTTGGGATGGAAGCAGTGATTCCAGTTGAGATAATTCACAAGTCCCCTAGTGTACAACTCTTTGATCCCGAAGGAAATGTGGAGATGATAAAATAAGACTTAGACGAGTTGGAAGAGAGAAGAGACATGTCCAGGGTAAGAAACGTTGCCTACCAACAGAGGGTAGCAAGGTATTACAATTTTCATGTCAAGGTTAGAAGATTCTAGCTCGGAGACCTAGTTTTGAGGAGGGTGACACTTAATACAAATGATAAGTATGCAACATCATTAGCTGACAAATGGGAATGACCATACCAAGTGGTCAGGATAGCAGGACATGGAGCATATCGACTTTCCTGACCCGAGGGAACCGAGCTGCCCAGGCCATGCAATACATAATATTATTTACTTCCATAGTTTAAGCTTTAAATTATTTTTAGCTAACTGTCTTTTATCTTTTGAGAAATCAATAAAAATACCCATGGGGTACAGTTATAAATATTAAGCACAGTGTTCGAAACCAAACATTCGCTCATAAGAGCATTTACAGGATACCTCAAAATATCGGTGTAGACCAATAGGGATCCCGAGGGGCCCAGTGAGGGGGCCGAAAGAATAAGTTGTCAAGATAATGCACACTTACCGAACCTAACTGGGTGCACATGAAGCACTGTTAGGGTGCCTTCAGGTATATAAACCCGACGGGATGCGCCAAGAGTTGGATAAGGTGCAAATCCTACCTATAAGATAAAGCAGACGCATCCATAGATGCTTATAAAGCTGGTGGGACAAGCTACACCTTATTGCAACGTATCTTGATCAATAGACTGTTAGGAGACGTTCCGACGACCTAGTTGACAGATAAAAGATGAAATCCTTCAAATATAAACTGCACAATTGGTTTATAAATGAACACTGCTCAACAAAAATATATACAACAAACGATTAAGAGCAACCAGAACCTGAGCGGAAAAATACAGAAGATCTACACGAGGTAACACTAAAATTGTCGCAGAGCACGGTTCAGTTCTCCAAGGGTGGTTGATCACCAAAAATGAGGCAAATAAATCGATTATTACATGACGACGCAGGATCAAAAGAATGGGTTATCAATCTCAAATAAACGGTATACAAGTAGTTCTGCTTAGCCTAACTCATGACTATCAATCTGGCATGGGTTAGCATGCAAAGTTCAGGTTGTGCTAAAATATGAATGAGCGCAAACAAAAGAAACCATGCACAGAAAACGGTACATATCTTGAAGGCAAGCAAATAAGGGAAGAATATGCATTAACTGTCATACTATGTTGAGTATTACAAATGTAAATACATATAAAATATCTACAATAGCAGAGATGCATCAGTTGTTCCCAACAACTTAGGAGCCCCCATGATCAAAAATAGGGACATCTTCATCTTTACTGAAGTCTCCAAAATCTGGCCTGGAGATATTGTCTTCAGGATCAGTAGATACAAGGGGAGAATAATCTACATCGGTAGAAGAACCAATGTTGACCCCTTTGGTCAAAGCGCCACTGTTCTGACTAGAATAGAAAAACACAAGGGATACCTTCGAAGGGAGCTCGAGATACATGGGGTGGGGATCCTTACCGATAGATTTGCAATAGGCCTTCCACCTAATCCATTGGTTTTTGAGTGCTTCCAGGGACTCCCTCCGATGCTTAGATATTGTCCGATCCCACTTCAAGCGAGAATCTTTGGAGGATCTCTCCTTCGCGCTAAAGAATATTCTAGCAGTTGCCAGTTCTTTCTCAAATTGCCTCAACAGTGTGGCATCGAAAGCAGGGGACCTTTTGTATCGATCAACATTTTGAACCTTGAGGTCTAACCTGGCATCATACAGATGAACTTTCATACTGATCTATTGCTGCTCCAAGTCTTTGGCGAGATGTTCAAAGTGAAGCCTAGCCTCCTCAGATGACCGCTGCACCTCTAGCATATTCTGTTTAGCTGATGCAAGGGAGTCCGAGACAATCTAAGCTTCTTCCCAAGCCTTTTTAACTGCTGTTTCATCCAAGATGGCCCTTGATTCAAGTTCAGCGCTTTGTAGTTTAACCTTGGTAAATCTCTTCTCCAACTCAACATTCCTTATAGTGAGCTCCCTGAGAGCTTCATCGGATGCAGTGGCTCTATTCTGAATGTTCACAAGTGTCTTTCTCAAAGCCATCTCTATTACTGTATTTGCCTTCAGCTTCTCCGCATACTGACTAGCCTTAAAAGCGCTAGCAGCAGAAGACTTTAAGGCTTCATCCTTCTCGGTGAGAGTTAGCTTCAACTGAGAAATCTCAGCAGCATGTTTATTCTTCTAAGAAAGAGCCGGAGTCAACGCTTCTATCACCTGTAAAGGATCGACAAAATGTAAATCAGACAGATGGAAAGATCAAGAGAAAAGCAATCAAGATAGTGGAAAGACTTACAAAGACACCATTACTAAATATCATACGGACCCGTTCAAAATCTACAGCATCTTTGGCATCCTTTCAGTACCCTTTGCCAATGTATCCAACTCTAGACGACATTGACCGAAGCATGAAAAGAAGGTCAAACTGAGAACTGTTGGATGAAGGGAAATGGAAAGCTCAGCAGCGGTGAAAATAATAGGAGATGACTGATCCAGAAGAGAGGAAGGAATAGCGTGATCAACAGTTGTTAGAGTCTTCAAAATCCCAACGTCTTCCCTAGGAAGTTTAGCAGATGTAGCAAACTAGGGGAGCTCGTTCTCAGAAATTTGACTTTTGATAGCACCCTCAGGATTAAGAAACCCAACATGCATAGTGGAAGGGGCATCAATAGGCTCACTCATACTAATATCCCCTTCCAATTGCATAGCTGCTCCTTCCCCCGATTCTAAAACAAAATGGAGTGCCTACTCCTCAGACAGATCAATGAAACTTTTATTAGCTATCTTTTCTTCCTCGTCAGGACCACCATCATCACCTTTAGAATCATAGAAAACGATCTAAGGCCTAACGGTAAATTGTATAGGAGCCTTCTCGGGGAAATGAGAAGGTGGCACAACCTGAACCTAAGGAGACTCATTCGAAGGAAGCGCCTGATCAACAATCTTGATTGGTTTAGGGGGAGCAGAAGACAAGTTTGATGTACCCTGATCGCTCCTTTTCTTGGATCACAGTTCTCATGAAATAAAGATGGAAACTGTCCCCTTGTCCTCCTCCTCCTTCTCCAACTCCAAAATGATTGGATCTACCACTAGGTAGGCAACATCAGGTCAACTCTGGATATAAGACCTGCTCTCATGTGAAGGGCATCAGGAGTGGATTCACCTTTAGCAGTCTTAGCCACCTTATGGCTTGGAGCCTTATCTGTCACATCCACTTTATGTGAGTTATTCCTTCGCTAATCATCCCTTCCCCGATACTCCCTTTCAGACCTATCTCGATAACGTATTCCTTGATCAGATGCTTCAGAACTGGAGAGTACCTGACTGACCATTTTTTTGGATTGGCCTCGATGATCATTTTGAGTCCATGGAGGATGGCGGTCACGTACCAACCTGTTTAGGGGACATCTAAGGAGTGTCGGTCAGATTCATACGTATGTTCTACCAGATCGTGTTCAGGTGGAGAAAATTTCTAAGCAACCTGATCAACAACAACCTTCCTACTGACCCGATCAACATGCTTGGCCTTCTCAGCTTGATCACCTTCGATGATGTCCACATCGTATGCTGAAAGGAAAAAGTGTTACATGATAATCAACAATTGGCGTAGGGGAAAGGTATGCATGACAGTTTACACTAAAAATAAAGCAAGGATGACTCATATCATTTAAGACGAGCTGAAATCACTGTAAAAAGCCCTGCCTTAATCAAGTCTGTTTCAACATAAAGAAAATGACGATCCCTTTCTTCCCAAGAGGTCTCAACCGCTTTGATAGCTATATCAGTCTGGCTCTTTGTTAGAGAGGGGGAAGTTTTGGTTCGATGTTCAGGATTGTAGAAGTGCCTTGCAACTCTGTTTTGTATCAGCCTATGTACGGGGTCAACGATGACCACTTCACCCCAGTCACCTCTAACGAAGAACCAACTGTTCTTCCAGTACTTGTTTGATGAAGGGAACCCCTAGATAAATCCCTTATGATCTTTATCCGACGGGGTACAGGTTTTCCCTTATATACATAAGGAATCCACAAGATTTGAGATGTGGATTGAAGGTAGAAAGTTCCTCCACTATCAGATCGGTTCAGTGTATAAATGATGCATATCTCTTGTGTGGTCGGGGGTTGTTTTTACTCCAAACGTTTTCCATAGATGCCCTAAACTGACCAACATTCGGTAAGAATTGATGGTTACTTGGGCAGGTACGATGCCAGTATTCTCCAAGAATCGAGCGATAAAAGGTTGAAGGGGGAGAGTGACCCTTGAAGATAACATAGCCCTGTATATAACAACTATACTAGGGGGAGGGTTCCACACAACCCGATCGCCGCTACAGTACAATTTTTGTGCATTGGTTAAATCAAATCGGTCCTTGAACTTCACTAGCTCGGCCACAGTCACAACGTTTATCTCCGAATCAAATGAACAAGGATGATCGGCGTTGAACCTCAACATCGAAGCTTGTCGCTTCTGCAGTGCATCCTTCATTTTGAGAAGTTGTGAGGATATTTTCAAGTCGATTACCGGTGTGCAGATTCCTCGGGAGAGGCCCTATTAGTCCGCTAGGAACTGCTTTGTTTTGAGATATCTACACAAACATCAACCGAATCAGAGTCAGAAAGTTCAGAGGGGAAATGAGAAAACTCTGGGTGAACCATAGAAAAATCCATGTTTAATGTAATGGGTTGATACGAAGCAAGAAGATGACCCTTGAGAATGGACTCAAGCTTAACAATATTCTTGTTATCACCCACAGTAATGGCACTAAGAAGAAGCTCAAAATATTGATGACAAAGAATAAGGTCCATACCTTGAACAAGCGTTTGAAAGGATGAAAGATCTAAGAAAACAAAGGGCTCGAGGAAAAGGAAAATTAGAGATCGACCGCTCTGCTAAAGAAAAATGTTGAATCGTAAAAAGAGAAGTGAAATTTCTCAAGACAATATATACCAACAAGTGACGTCATCAGGCAGACATGCCTCATCAGTCGAAATTGGGGGTAGGTGCGTGAGAACCTAAAACCATGCACCGTTTGAATTTTGAAAAAGATGTGCAATGATTTCGTCAGTCGAAATATGTGTGGTTGATAACTGCAATGCATTAAAAGGGCATTAATTGATTACAAGACAAAAAATTATAGAATGAAATAAACACATGCATCCAACGTGCTTTATTTGTGACAATTATTTATCCGACCCCGTGTGTTTAAGGGGGGTATTGTTATTGGTAAAATATGAAGAACGATAAGTCAGCATAACTATCCAAAGATACGGGAGATAGAGATGCCATGTCACAAAAAGTCATTCTTCTTAAACCTGCCTAAGCTAACCAAAGATGGGATCATGACACCTGGTCAGGGCTGTTGAGACGGTTGGGACAAAACCCCGGTCGGGATTGAATAACCGATAGGGGTGAATAAAGCTTGGTCGGGTTTCGGTAGATAATTGGCGGATCGACACATGGATTCTACCAAACACATGCAGAATGAGTCCTACTCCAGTAAGATGTCTTGAAGCACACCTTGATAAAGAAGCGAATTTCCCTATCAATGCCAGAATCGAAATTGCCCAAGAGACCTAACGCGTGAAGAATGCAAAATAGGATAGAAGAATAAAACGAATCAAGCACGTCAACTTTATTTACTTGTATAGCACGAATTAGAGTTCTATTCATGTATAAATATACCCTAATAATACCCATGAAGGGTGGGAAAAAAAGGAGAGTGAAGATAAAATATTAAGCGTGTAATCGATTATTCATAGTGAAATTGTTTCTTTGCCGATTTCCGGCAACCGTGGACGTTTCCCTGTACTTGGGGATTTACCACGTAAAATCTTTGTGTTCTCTCTAATTCCTTAGTTGTTCATAATTTGCAATTGAGTGATATCATATACGTTCTGCTCGATGTTTGATCCATCTAAAAATCACCATCAATACAATTGACATGTGGAGTTTGTATTGGGCAACACAAACCACATCACTGCAACACATTGATACTGTAGGGAAAAACCGATTCAAAACGCTGCGGAAGTGTAAAAATAGTTTGAGTATATTTTTAAATTTTCCCTTTAAAAGAAACAACATTAACCCTTAATTAATTAACGTATATTAAAAGTATCGTATCTTTTTCCCGTGACGATTGAAGTTGCGCCGATTTGAATCCATAGATCTTCCAATCCAATCACGAACATGAATCACCTAGGAGTGTGAGCACCCTATCTTTGAATTGTATACCTAAGGATGGAAACAAACAAAATATTTTTCTTTTGTTAGTCACAATAATCCTCCAAGAGAAAACCCATGAACGTTTGGCCACTTGTGAATTATCAATCTATTTGATTGAAACTCGCATGAACCTGAATTGATTTTTGTACACTAGTGCACTATCGAAAACAAAAACGTTGCCCTTTTCTATTTTGTTTGGCCAAATTTTTTTCTAGAGCAAAAACAAAATTTTTCTCTCTCAAAATTCTACATTGATCTAAATTTCTCTTAGAAAAACTAGGGTTTGGCCGCATTTTAAAGCCACATATATAGGAGAATAATTCCTCTCCTAAAGAGGATTTACTTAGTGGGCAAGAATCCTCTCTCTAGGAGGATTTACATGGTGATCAAGATTCCTTACTTAAAGAAGATTTCTTTTCAACACCAAGACTTCTAATCCAACTCAATAGTGTATTTATTTAGTAACCAAATATGAATATAAATTAAATTGTGACTATATCAAAACTTTCTAATTTGACCAACTGTCAATTTAGAGTTTTAATAGAAATCAAATACTTCCTAATTTGACTAGATAAATAAATTCATTTTATTTATCTACTTATCAAATATAGTATTTGATATTTATCATATTATCAACAATAATATGACACTTGGAAACATTCTCCAACTAGGAAAAATATTTTGACTTTTAATTAAACAATTAAATAATTTAAAAATTAATTAATTTCCATTTAATTAAATAACAAAATAGAAAACAATATAACAAGCTATTATATATAGCCTTACCGACCAAGTCCATACATGAGCCTATATGTTGTTTTTCTAATTTTATTAAATCCATTGGTCCTTAATAAAAGGTCCACATGTGAACTAGACCCATTTTTACTAAAAGAAACAAGTCCACATGCTTTAAAAAATTCTAAATGGACCCATAAATTGTTCCGATAAAATATATAAAGTGACCCATGGAAGTTCATGTGGATTGGGGATCTTGGCGGGCTATCTAAATTTAAGCTTCAATAGACATAACTCAATCGCAATCAACAAATGATTCACTTAAGTCCGATCTATTACTTTTATTTCATTTCACTACAGAACTAAAATTGAACTCTTAAATAAAGACAGAATAAGTTAATATTCCTCATTCATACCCTAGACAATCTTAATGGAGATAATGTATCCTCGTGAAGAATACTAGTAATCGCCAAGGGTTCATAGACTGCCTATAGCTCTCCTAGTTACCATATTTACTCATACGACCACATTTTAAACTTGGATAATTTGACATGTCCAAAAGCGATATTTCAGTAGACACTACTGAAAACTTAATGTTAAGATTTAATATCAAATATCTCAAAACATCCATATGATGATATTATACTCACATTTAATAAATGGAGCCATGATGTTCATATCTATAAATGAAGTCCTCTATCTATTAACAAATTAATATCACCAAACTATCGAGGATAGACTATGCTATATAATCGTACTCATTGATAGCTCAAATGATAACACTTTCATCCATAAGTCCTTTCTCATGATTGAGATAGACTCTCCTATTGTCTTCAAGTGAAAAAATTTATCCATTGACGGTTCTGGATAAAGTATCTCACTATGATCCTATTAAATGCACCTAGTGCACTCGATTACTTTGTCCAAAGACACCACACTATGATGATTTTAGACTCATCGTAACACAGTTGATCCCACTCAAATGTTAGCAAAAGAATCTATAACTTTAACAAGATAATGGAGGCCAACCTTAATCTTAAGTTGTGAAACTTATTCAAGACTAACTAAAGAATTGTGTCTACCTCATACATATCCAGATGCATGAACAATTCTTGTTTTCACTTAGTCTTTTGTCCTTATGATTAATTACTTTTGACAATTATAATAATTAAACTATAAGTGCTATAAGATTTGTTAAAACTAGAAATCAATTTATTAATATGAAACGATTGTCAAAAGCATTAGTACACTCTTGTTGCTATTAAGCATAATCCTAAAATACAGGCAATATTGACTTAATCCACCACAAGCCACAAGTAGAATGTGAAAAACTTAGTCTACTACAAGCAAAAGGCCAAGCAAGATTGGACAAGAATAAATTGATAAAAGCTAAATTGACTTGTTCCTTGTATACAATATTATCAGACCTATTTGTTTATATAAAATTTGGCAGGCTTAATATCAGTCCACTAGGGTCAACTTTTAAGTTTAATGCGATTATAGATAATAGTTTGTGATTGTTTAAAGAAATTCATAATGACACTAGATATATAATATGGATAGAATGTGGACATTTTACAGTAAGTTTTGTCTTGCTTTAAATTTCAATTTGACTAAATATATTGACATGGAGGCACATAGCTATTACCTATGTTTCTATCAAACATAAACGCTAATATTAAATTGAAATGGTCACAAATTAATAAGCATGCATGTTTTGTAATGTGGAATAAAGCATTACTGTAACCGAACTACAAACATAATCAAATTATATAGTTTATACCATTAGCAGTTAAAAGTCATTAATCTACAAAGAGTTGTGATATGATCACAAAATAATAAGTTAGCATGTTTTTTGGCTAACGGAACAAAAAAAAAACTATTACTTTGAAAAAAAGTTCAAATAAAATCACTTTCGAAAATGTGATTACACAAAACCTAAAACACATGATTCACTTACAACCAAAATCAACCATGATGAACTGCTGTAAAATTATTATTACTTTGAAAAGAACACTTGATTAAACAAAACCTAGAAACCCTCAAACTGATAACCCACATCAGCCATAATAAAAATATTTAATAGCTGTAAAAAGTTTAATCACTTCATAACATTTTCATAATCTTCTAAAAACTCTCTAAGATATGATTACAAAAAACATTAAAAAAAAACTCAGTTGCTAGCGGATGGGTGCTCCTTTATAATCAAGAATCTTCTAAACTGAACACATCTGCACCTCATTAATATTACAAGATAGATTCCATTGGAATCGATTCAAACAATATCACCTTGGAGGAATCATATGATTAGTTGCTAGTCGAGGGTTGCTCTTTTACAGCCAAGAATCTTCTTAATTGAACATATCTGCTCCTCACTGATTGTTGAGGAGCAGATGTGTTCAATTGAGATGATTCTTATGGATATAAGAAGAAGGTGAAGATGAAAAGAGGAATTAGGGATTTAATAATTAAAAAAAATGAAATGAGGATTTTTGTTCATTAAAAGATAGGTTACAGTAAGAAACCTAGATGTATATAGGTTGTTGTATGTTGGTAATTCATCTTTAGTTTGATGAATGCGTGTATTGAGAGAAAATTTGAGGTAGGGTTGGAGAATATATATTATAAGTCATTTTGATAACACAAATATCCTACATAATGATCGAGGTTTATTACACAAATATCCTGCGTAATTTAAATTAAATTAAAACGCTTGCAGTTTTTACACCAACAAAAGCATGATTATTACTTATTCTACCTGATAGCCACTTGGAAATAAAACCATGCAAAGTTCAATAGTCGAGCAATTATTACAATCCCTTTACCATTTTTCAACCAAGTCAAATTGCTACACACTTTTCAAACATTTTATAAATTTTCGTGCAATTTTTCTACTTCCAACACAATCATTTCTCTGTACAACCTCTGCTATTCTTCATCAAGTGACGTCAAGGGATGGTTACATCTTCTACATGCCGGCACACCATTATTACCATCCCCTGTGCATACAGTTTTCAGAAAACCATTAATTGTTTTGTTTAGAAATTTAAATTATTTGTTTTTTGGTTTCTACAACGATTTTCTTCCATTTAGCCATTATCAAAAGCATCTATTTTAAAGTTTTGTTTAGATTAATTAAGTCGACATTTGCACTATTGAAAGAAAAGAGGGGGAGGGGTTGTTGGCATAATAAAGTGATAAACCCAATAGTTTGCCAATGAACGCGAATTTGAAAGGTTTAATGCCTAAAAAAAAGGTGCAGGGGGCACAATACATATTTCGGAATAGTTTTTGAGGCATCAATGCGAATTAGACTTTCTCTTAAAGATGTAAAACTTGAATTTTCAACGATCCGAAACTGTTGAACAAATATAAAAGAATTAATCATCATTTGCCATCTACAGTCGCACAACTAAAACTGTGATGATAAAAAGGAGTTTACAAACGATAGTAATGTAGGAAAAACCGCACAACAGAAGCATAAAATTAGGGTTTGATATATTTTTTTAAAAAATCCCTTTAAAAGAAATAACCTTAACCCTAGATTAAATGATGTATATTTAAAAGTATCGTACCTTTTTCTCGTGACGATTGAACTAGCATCGAATTGAATCCGTAAGATCTTCCAATCCAATCATGAATATGAATCACCTAGGAGTGTGGGCTCCCTTTCTTTTAATTGTATAACGGAGGATGGAAACAAACAAAATCTTCTTCTTTGTTAGTCATAATAATCCTCCAAGAGAAAACCCAAGAACGTTCGGTCACTTGTGAATTATCAATTTATTTGATTGAAACTTGCATGAACTTGATTTGATTTTGCACACAAAACCATTTTGATGTAAAGGATACTAGTGTCTATCAAAAACAAAAAAATTCCCCTTTTCTCTTCTCCTTGGCCGAATTCTACACACAATAGTTGGAAGAAGTTTTTATTTTTTTAAAACTGTAAAAGCAAAATTAAAAAAACTTCTTTTAAGTCTCCACCTATGCCTTGGCCGAATTCTAGAGCATGGAATTCTTATGCCTTTGCCGAAATTTACAACCTATATTTATAGGTTCACAAATCCTCTCTTAAAGAAGACGTACTTGGTAGGCAAGAATCCTATTCTTAGGTGGATTTACTTAATGACCAAGAATCCTTTTCCAAAAAGAATCCTTTCCCATACCAACACTCCTAATCCAACTCATTAGTGTATTTGTGACCATATTAAAGACTTTCCAATTTGACTAGATAAATAATTCCTTTTATTTATCTACCTATTAAATATAGCCTTTAATATTAATTATACTACCAACAATAGTATAATATCAGGAGACCTTCTCCTATTGGATTTTTTTATTTTTAATTAAATAATTAATTAATTTTCATTTAATTAAATAATAAAATAAAAAACAATATAATAAGCTATTTTATATAGCCTTGCCACCCAACACCTATACATGGGCAAAATATTGTTTTTCATATTTTATTAAATCCATTGGACTTTTATAAAAAGTCCACTTGTGAACTAGACCCATTCTTATGAAATGAAACAAGTTCACATGCCTTAATACAATTCTAAATGGACCTATAAATTGGTCCAGTAGAATGTATCAAGTGATCCATGTAAGTTCTTGTGGATTGGGGATCTTGACGGGCTAACTAAATATAATCTAGAATAAACACAACCCAATCACAGTCAACAAATGATTCACTTAGGTCCGATCTAAAATTGAACTCTTAAATAAAGATAGAATAAGTTAATGTTGCTTACTCATACCCTAGAAAATCTTAATGGAGATAGTGTATCCTTGTGAAGAATATCAGTAATCACCAAGAGCTCATAGACCGCCTATAGCTCTCCATGTTACCATATTTACTCATATGACCACATTTTGAACTTGGATATTTTGACTTGTCTAGAAGCAACATTTCAATACACGCTATTGAAAACTTAACGTTAAGATTTAATATCTAATACCTCAAAACATCCATATGATGATATTCTACTCTCATTTAATAAATGGAGCCACAATGTCCATATCTATAAATGAAGTCCTCTATCGGTTAACAAATGAATACTACCAAACTATCGAGGATAGACTATGCTATATAATCGTACTCATTGATTACTCAAATGATAACACTTACAACCGTAAGTCCATCATTTATCTCAGGATTGAGATAGACTTTTCGATTGTCCTCAAGTGAAAACTTTTATCCACTGACGATTGTGGATAAATTAATTCAGTGATCTTATTCGATGCACCTAGTGCACTATATTCTTTTGCCCAAAGACACCTCACTTTGATGACTTTAGACTCATCATAACACCTTTAATCCCACTCAAATGCTAGTAAAAGAATCTACAACTTTAACAAGATAAGGGTTCCCAATCTTTATCTTAAGCTGTGAATATTGTTCAAGACTAACTAATAAATTATGTTTACCTTATACATATCTAGATGCATGAACCATTCTTCTTTTCTCATAGTCTTTTGACTTTATAATTATTTACTTTTGACAATTATAATAATTAAACTGTAAATACTGTAAGATTTGTTAAACTTGAAATCACTTTTATTAATATGAAAATATTCTCAAAAACATTATTACACTCTTGCTATTGAGCATAATCCTAACTATCTACCACTTGCTCTATAGCAAGTGTGTCATATCCCTCATCCCCATGTTCTATAGATGCATGTCAAAACTATTTTGTTGAAGAGCCTTTGTAAAAGGATCCGTTAGATTATCTGCTAACGCGATCTTGGTAATCGTCACATCACCCCTATGCATAATTTCCCTCAAAAGGTGATACTTTCTATCAATGTTTCTGCCGCTTTTATGATTTCTTGGTTCTCTCGAATTAGCCACTGCTCCACTATTGTCACAATAGATAGTGATATGCTTATTCACATCAGGAACCACTTCTAAGTCAATCAAGAATTGGCGGAGCAAGGTAGCCTTATTAGTAGCCTCGCATGCGGCAACATACTTGGTTTCTATAGTGGAATAAGAAATACAAGATTGCTTGATACTCCTCCATATGACTGCCCCTCCTCCAATAGTAAACACAGATCTTGATGTTGATCTCCTAGAGTCATAATCTGTATACCCAATGGGAATTAAATCCCCTCTAAAGTATACAAGCATATGATCAGGACAAGGTTTCAATTGAAACCTGCTAACTATGCCCATTACGAAACAAATATCTGGTCTAGTTTAAAGCATTGCATACACGAGACTTCCAACTGCCGATGCATATTGAACCCTACTCATGAATTGCTCTTCATTCTCGTTCTTAGGAACTTATTCCTTAGAAAGTTTAATTCCATGACTGAAAGTTAACATACCTTTCTTGGAATCTTGCATGGAAAACCTAGACAAGATTTTATCTATGTATGAAGCTTGGGATAAAGCAATCGTTCTATTCTTTCTATCCCTTATGACTTGGATACCAAGAATATAACTTGCTTCACTTAAATCCTTCATATCTTTTTTTTTGCCAACCATTCTTTTACTGATGTCAATACACCTATATCGTTTCTGATGAGTAGTATATCATCAACGTAGAGAACTAGGAAAACCAACTTATGGCCTTTGATCTTTTTGTATACACAAGGTTTGTCAAGGTTTTGAGTAAATCCAAAACTCTTTATAGCTTGATCGAACCTTACGTTCCAGGATCTGGATGCTTTTTTCAATCCATATATGGATCTTTGTAACTTGCATACCTTTTCCTCTTGGACTTTTTCAACGAATCTTTCTGGTTGCATCATGTAAATTCTTTTGTCAAGACTTCCATTAAGGAAATCTGTATTGATGTTTATTTGCCAAATCTTGTTAGGATTATACTCAATAGCAAGAGTGTAATAATGTATTTGACAATCTTTTCATAATGTGATTTCTAGTATAACAAATCTTATAGCATTTATAGTTTAATTATTATAATTGTCAAAGTAAATAATCATAAGGTCAAAAGACTATGAGAAAAGAAGAATTGTTCATGCATCTGGATATGTATGAGGTAGACACAATTCTTTAGTTAGTTTTGAACACTATTCACAACTTAAGATAAAGGTTGGGCGTCTTTATCTCCCAACATTTATCTTGTCAAAGTTATAGATTCTTTTTCTAGCATTTGAGTGGGATCAAATGTGTTATGATGAGTCTAAAATCATCAAAGTGTTGTGTCTTTGAGAAAAATAATCTAGTGTACTAGGTGCATTGAGTAGGATCACAGTGAAATAATTTATCCACAACTGTCAGTGGATACAAGTTTTCACTTGAGGACCATCAGAGAGTCTATCTCAAATGATGGACTTATGGTTGCAAGTGTTATCATTTAAGCTATCAATGAGTACAATTATATATCATATTCTATTCTCGATAGTTTGGTGGTATTCATTTATTAATCGATAGAGCACTTCATTTATCGATACGGACATCGTGGCTCTATTTATTAAATATCAGTAGAATACCATCATATGGATATTTTGAAGTATTGGATATTAAATCTTAACGTTAAGTTTTCGATAGTGTCTATTGAAACATGGCTTCAGGACAAGTCAAGATATCCAAGTTCAAAATGTGGTTATATGAGTAAATATGGTAACTTGGAGAGCTATAGGCGGTCTATAAGCTCTTGGCGATTACTGGTATTCTTCACAATGATACACTATCTCCATAAAGAATTTATAGGGTAAGAATGAGAAATATTAACTTTATTTAAAAGTTCAATTTTAGTTCGTTAGTGCAATGAACTAAAATTAATAGATTGGACCTAAGTGAATCATTTGTTGATTTTGATTAGGTTATATCTATTGAAGCTTAAATTTAGATAGCCCGCCAAGATCCCCAGTCCACACGAACTTGTATGGATCACTTGATATATTCTACTAGGCCAATTTAGGGGTCCATCTAGAATTGTATTAAGGTATGTGGACTTGTTTCTTTTTGTAAGAATGGGTCTAATTCATATGTCGACTTTTTATTAAGGACCATTGGATTTAATAAAATAAGAAAAATAATATATATGCCTATATAATATCATGGGAGGCAAGGCTAATATACAAGAGCCTAATATATTATTTTTATTTTATTATTTAATTAAATATAAATTAATCAATTTGGTAATTAATTAATTATTTAATGAAAATTCAAAATCTTTTTCCTAATAAGAAAAGGTCTGAATATTATACTATTGTTGGTAGTATAATTAATATTAAAGACTATATTTGATAAGTAAGTAAATAAAAAGAATTATTTATCTAGTCAGATTAGGAAGTCTTTAATACGGTAAGAAATAAACTAATGAGCTTGATTATGAGTCTTGGTGTAGGAAAGAATTCTTTTTAGATAAGGATTCTTGGTCACTGAGTAAATCCACCAAATAATAGGATTCTTGCCTACAAAGTAAATTCTCTTTAGGAGAGGATTTGTGAACCTATAAATTTAGGCTCTAAATTTCGGCCAAGGATGATTTTAAGCTCCAAATTTTGACAATCCAAAGCAAATTTAGAGAGAGGAAAAATTCAACCATTAGATAGTTCTAAGAAGAAAAATTCAGCCAAGCCCTAATTTTTCTAAACGAGTTTTCGGCCACCGTAGAATTTTGAGTATGGAGAATTCGGTTCTTGCTCTAGATAAATTCATCCAACTCGAAAGATTTGAAACAAATATTATGGTGTGTTTAATAACAATCTAAACGGGGGAGGGGGGGGGGGGGGGGAGGGGGGGGGAATAGATTATAAACAATATTATGGTGAGTTATGCCTGAATTTTACCTTCAAAGCAAGTAAGCAAAAGAATTTTACTTTTGGTGCTTCTTCTCTCGAGGTCTTGAGAGCCTAAGCTACCCTTACATAAAACCCCAAAAATATGGTTTGTTCACGAAATAAGCCAATCAATAAATGAGGACTTTACAATCTCCCCTTTTGGCTATTTCGTGACAAAACCACCACTCACATTGATCCTCACATAACAAAATAAAACACCGGGAATATATTCTACATTACAAAGAGATATACATAAAAAAACTTCAAATCTTCAATCTCTTGTAGAACTATCAACCTTACACACAAAACAAAAAACAAGTACACTTTCCAAACCAAGTGTATGTGTGATGATCAAGTGAATATAAAACAAAAGCATTTGCTTTTAAGAATATGAGTACAACATCATACAATGCTCCACATCATGCAATGCTCCCCCTCAAAGGGTTAATCCCCCTAAATGTAATCTCCCCAACAAGTACTACTCCACCTTACCAAGTTCCCCCTTAAACCACACACAAACCACACATGCTACTCCCTTTTTTTTTGTCATGATATAGGAAAAGAAGGAGTCCCTAACCGGGTCACTCAAGGCAAAGAGAGAAAGGAGCATACAAGATATTTGCTTAATCATATAAGCCACATTTATGCAACTCAATTAATAGGAGAGAAACAAGTAGATTTATTTGAAGAAAATGTGTGAAATAAAAATGCTTTGCATAGAAGACATCTTGCATTTAAGTCCAAAAACAATGGTATTTGGCAAAACAAATGACAAAGGTTTCCAATAGAATTCAAACCAATTTCACCATTTGTCATGAGAGAAGCAAGGATATAGAGTTTTTATAGATATCAAGTTTTAATAGCACTATATCCAACTTTATAAGCGAAACATGGCATGAGCGACTTTGCACCCTATTTGATTTTTCCGGGGAGGATACCCGTATGATAGTAGCCATGTTCAACTAATAAAGAAAGAGAGACATTGATGAAACATTTTAGTCTCACTAACCTTTTCACACAATGTTTTGCATTCATCAATTACAATAAGTAAATCATGCTTTATTATTTTTCATTAGCATGTCATTATAAGAATCATCATGTCTTAGAGATAACTATAGGTCATTCAACATGTACTTTCTATGTAGATCTCCTAGTCCAAAAATACATGTTTGAACATAAATATGACATGGATTGTAATTAAAGCATAGTTCACACTTATTGAAGAAAATAGAATCGAATATGATATAAGTGCGACCAAGCTACTCAAGCAATCAATAAAAGAGTATAAATATTTCCAAATTTTTGCATGCAACAAGTATACAATAGCTCTCTTTGCTTGAGTTCCCCTTATGGGGTCAATATAAAAACTCATCACTCCATGAGACAAATCCCAATAGATCTACTAAGAGTTTTGAATCGAGTAGCATATAAGGGTTTAGTAAATAGATATGCTAGTTGATCATTAGTACCTACATGCTCAAGTACTATGCATTTATTCTCAACTAGTTCTCCAATGAAATGATGGCGGATGTCAATATGCTTAGTTCTAGAATGTTGAACCGAATTCTTGGAAATATTAATTGCACTCATGTTATCACGAAAAAGAGTAAGAGTACCTTGATTGAATCCATAGTCGACTAGCATTTGCTTCATCCAAAGGAGTTGTGTGCATCAACTCCCAGCAGCTATGTATTCGGCCTCAGTCATAGACAAGGAAATTGAATTTTGGTTTTTGCAAAACCAAGAGACAAGGTTGTTCCTAAGGAAAAAGCAATCGCTTGATGTACTTTTCCTATTATCACAATTTCCTGCCCATTCTGCATCACTAAAGCCTACAAGACTAGCATTAGTGTCAAAAGCATACCAAATCCCATAGTTAGATGTCTTATTCACATAACGAATGATTCTCTTAACGGAAGAGAGATGGGACTCCTTAGGATCCAATTGGTACCTAGCACACACACTCATACTAAAAGAGATATCGGGCCTACTTAAGGTCAAATAGAGCAAGCTACCAATCATGTCTCGATACAAGGTTTGGTCCACACTTTTACCACCAGCATCCTTGCTTAGCTTCAAAGTTGTACTCATGGGTGTATCAAAATGTTTGGCATTTTCAAGGCCAAATTTCTTCACTAGGTTTTTGGCATATTTAGCTTGGGATATGAAGATCCCATCATCTATTTGCTTAATTTGTAAACCTAGAAAGTAACTTAGCTCACCAACAAGGCTCATTTCGAACTCATGAGACATGTCATGAGACATGACATCAACAAATTGTTGGACTTTGGTATTATTGGTGGAGCCAAACACTATATCATCAACATAGATTTGAGCTATAAAGAGCTCATCTTTGTCTTTCTAGAAGAATAGAGTCTTGTCAACACTACCCCTAGTATAGTCATTGTCAACAACAAATTGAGTGAGGCGCTCATACCAAGCCCTTGGTGCTTATTTCAACCCATATAGAGCCTTTTTGAGGCGATATACATTGTTAGGGTGGTGAGGATCCACAAACCGTTTGGGTTGCTCAACAAACACTTCCTCTTGCAAGAAGCCATTGAGGAAGACACTTTTAACATCCATTTGATGCAATTTGAACTTGTGCAAACACGAGATGGATAAAAGAAGCCTAATGGACTCAATCCTAGCAACGGGAGCAAATGTCTCCTTAAAGTCAATACCTTCAATTTGAGAGTACCCATGTGATACAAGCCTAGCCTTGTTTCACACAATGTTGCCATCCTCATTGGATTTGTTCCTATATACCCACTTGGTGCCTATTACATTGGTGTCTTTGGGCCTAGGAACTAGAGTACAAACCTCATTCCTTTCGAATTGGTTAAGCTCTTCTTGCAATGGCAAGAACCCAAAATTTATCCTTTAAGGCTTCATCAACCTTCTTGGGTTCTATTTGAGAAGTGTAACAAGTGTAGCTAATTCTTGGGTCCTCATGGTCATTAGATTTTAGCCTTGTATCATCAATAACGACATTTGATGATTCCATGACGGTTCTAGTTTTAAAATTGAAAACTTTATAGGCTCTACTATTCAAGGCATATCCAATGAATATACCCTCATCACTCTTTGCATCAAATTTGCCAAGTTGATCACGGTCATTCAAAATGTAGTATTTGCTTCCAAAAGTGTGGAAATATCTAACATTTGGATTTCTACCTTTCCATAACTCATAGGAGGTTTGCCTAGTGTAGGGCCTTAGAAAGACTCTATTTCCTATGTAGCATGCCGTATTGACGGCTTCGGCCCATAGGTTTATAGGGACATTGTTGCTAAGCAACATCACACATGCCATCTCTTGAACAACCCTATTTTTCCTCTCAACAACTCTATTTTGTTGAGGTGTCCTAGGAGCCGAAAACTCATGAGAAATGCCTAGACTATTGCAGTAGTTTTCAAGGTGTGCATTCTTAAACTCCTTCCCATGGTCACTCCTAATCCGTTTAATTCTTTTAATCTTATAGTTCATTTCATTTTGAATTTTGATACAAAGCATCTTAAACTTGTCAAAGGTTTCAGATTTTTCTCTAAGAAAATAAGTCCAAGTGTACCTAGAGAAGTCATCTACACATACAAAAATGTATCTCTTTCCACCTAAACTCTCAGTTTGCATGAGACCCATAAGATCCATGTGGAGAAGCTCTAGAGGTTCCTTGGTGAATAAATACTTGCCCTTTTTGTGCACACTTTTGGTTTGCTTCCCTTGTTGGCAAGGTCCATAAACACCATTTGCCTTTTTCCCAAGCTTGGGAAGACCTCGCACAACATTGTACTTATCTAAGATTCATAAATCCCGATAGTTCATGTGACCAAGTCTTTCGTGACACAACTCAATTTGTTCATCATTGGACACATTGCAAGAGACACCTCTAGCTTCAAGACAATAGCAATTGTCGCTAGATCTCATACCTTTTAACAAGGTTTGTCCATTTGGTAATAGGATAGAGCAATCATTTTTCACAAACAAGACGGAAAGTCCTTAATCACTAAGATGTGAAATACTAATCAAATTTGCTTTAAGGCCATCAAAATACAAAGCATTAGACAAGGATGGTAATCCGGGAATGGAAATAGTTCCATTTCCTTTAACTTTCTTCTTGGATCCATCACCACAGGTGACATTTTCTCCCTCCTCCATCACAAGGGTCTCAAAGAAACTCTTATCTCCAGTCATGTGCCTAGAGCACCCACTATCCAAATACCAAAAATTAGAAGAATGAGCTTTCAAGGCAATTTGTGCAACATGGAAAAAGTGTTCATCTTTTCTAATCCACCTAGGTGAAATATTTTCCTTCTTAGTGGTCAATAGCACATGGGCTCTAAATGTCCTAGGATCATGCAAAGGTGTTCCATTTTTCCTAGTGACATGCATCATAGCTTTAGCCTTTTTCTTCTCTATAATGCTTTCAATTCTACACAATTTAATATATCTAATGAAATTTGGTCTAATATGACCATCAATACCATAAAAATGACATGTAGGAATGAAGTTAGGAATCTTACCATAACCTTGAGGATGCAATGGAGACTTTCCATGTCGTTATGGTTGCCTTGATTGTTGTTGAGGAACTTTCCTTCTTTGTTGTTGAGCAAGATTTGATTGCTTCCTTGGTTGAGCTTGCATGATAGGTATCTTCCTTTTATGAGCTTTCGGTTGAGGGAAGTTAACTTGAGGAGTCCTTGTAGGATAAGCCTGAGATAGACTTCTTGGTGCCATATGTACTTGAGAATTACTTGAACATTCTCCTAGGTCTAGTTTCTTCCTAGGTGATTGATGAGAAGAGGACCCATTGAGATTCATGTTTCTCATAAAAAATGATCTTGCTTGGAGTTGAGGGCATTTTGCCATCTTCAAACCCAAGCCCCTTCTTGTCACTCGGCCTCTTTCAAACATCTAACATGTGGTCAAGTTTTTTAGTGCTAGAATTCATCTCGGCCATCAACTCTCTAGGATCTTCAAGCTTCTTCTTCAACCCTTCTTCACTCCTCTTAGATAAGTCTAACTCCTTTCTTAGCTTTTCTTCACTATTCATGGTTCTCACCAACTCTTCATTTAGTTGATCCACTTGAGCTGAGAGCTCTAGGTATTCATCTTTTAATCTCTTAATTTCATTCTTTTTCTTTAACCTTGAGCTCTTAAACCTAGCCATATAGTCCTTGAGATCCATCCTAACCACATTTCCATTTGTGGATTGTGATGAAGATCCATCATCACTTGAGTAGTTTTCCTCTTGACTCTCATTTTCTTCTTTACTTTTATCTTTGCTCCTATGAGAGGAAGTAAAGGCTATGAGGTTAGCCATGAGTTCTTCATTATCCGAAGACTCATCTCCTTCATTTGAGTTATCACTTCCACTCCATGTGGCGACTATCACTTTTCCTTTTTTCTTGACTTTGTGATTCACACATTCAGGGGCAAAGTGACCTATCCCACCAAATTCATAGCATTGGACTCCTTTCTTATCGGTCTTTTCTTGAGAATTTCTTGAGCTTCCTCATTAGCAAAGCCATTTCCTCACCTGAGTCATCACTTTCCTCTTTCTCAACTTTGGAGGCTTTCAAAGCAATATCCTTTTTCTTTTTCTGTGGTGTGGGGTTAAGACATTTCCTAGATTCATAAGCTATAAACCTCCCAATTACTTCACTCGGCTTCATATTCTTGTAAGCACTGTTCTCTTCTAAAGCAGTTACTTTGGACTCAAATCTATCAGGTAGAGATCTCATAATCTTTTGCTTGATCTTCCTATCCAAATAAGGATCACCAAGTTGATGACTTTTGTTCACAATGTCCATCAACCTCACTTCAAAGTCATTGAAGCACTCGTTCTCATCCATCTTAAGCAATTCAAATTGCGTTTGGAGAACTTGAAGCTTCGATTCCTTAACTACATCGGTTCCCTCAAGTGTAAATTCTAGGATATCCCATGCTTCCTTAGCTGTCCTAGTATTTTGAACCAACTTGTATTGGTTATCGTCCATTGCACATAGGATGGCATGCATTGCCTTCCTATTCCACTTTGAAGCCTCAAAATCTTGTGCATTCCACTGTGCCTTTGGTTTGAGTACATCATCTCCTCCATCTGCAGGAGTTATCATGGGTGGAGTGTAGCCATCCTCAACTGCCATCCATGCCCTGTCATGAATTTGGCATCTATACGACTCCATCTTACCTTTCCAAGAGGCATAATTCAACCCGGTAAGAAGTGGAGGTCTAGTGCTAGAAGCTCCCTCATTGCCACCGTTTCCACTCATTGTATTTATGAATGAATGAAATGAATGCAAATGTATGAATGATAAACACAAACACAAACACACAAAATGCAACGCACACAAAAATAAACAAGGATCACCTATGTATGTCTAGGAACCTGCTTTGATACCAATCGAAACAAATATTATGGTGTGTTTAATAACAATCTAGGGGGGTAAATAAATTTTAAACAATTTTGCCCAATTTTCATTAATGGTCAAGATGATGAAAATACCCCTAACTAGTTACAATAGTATCACAAGTGTAATAAGTGCGGAAATAATAAAGACACTTGAGATATACGTGGAAATCCTCCAAATGGGAAAAACCATGGGCTGTTAAGTGCGCCACACTAGAACCTGAAATCCACTAATGGCAAAGGAATTACAATCTAATCCCGGTCTATAATCCACCACCACTACCTAATCCAGGTATAAGTGAACCTAGTCCATCTTGCTTGCAATTAAAGCTATCAAATCCCGAAAGCAACACAAGTCTTACTTCTCAATGAAGAGATAAAATGGCCTATCTGAAATATATGATGATATTAGAAGAACAAACAAGGCTAGGGAATCTTATATGCTTATCTAGGATGATGAGATGGCAATTAATGCAATCCTAGATATCAAAAGCTAAATGACATGTTCAAAAAGCTTAGCTAAACATAGATCAAACAATACTATGAAGCTATCACAATACAACACTCAATCATGTCATCACAACAATTTCTATTTTGTTTCTAGTATATATTCTAAGAGCATACAAATGATTAAAGAGATGGCTTAGCAAGAAAAACACTTAACTTGTAAAGAAGATAGTGGGAAACTTACCAAACAAGATGTGATGATGCAAAACTAACCATACTCTAAATGACCATAGATGATGCAAGATGAAGTTTTTATGCACAAGGAAATGCTTTGAGTGTTTAAAGATGTGTTCTTGCAATATTTTTCCTTTTGAAATATGTTCTAAGGAAATGATATGATGTTCTGAACTCTTACACGACCTAAATACAAAGAGTTATATATATATATGAGTTTCAACCAAAGTGAGGTCGTTTTGAAAAAAAACATTCCAGCTCCCGCTATCTGCACTGGTGAGGTGTGCTAGTCGAGTAGCGCACCACCAGTGCACTGCCCACTTTTTCCACACTCAAACACACATTTTTAACAAGTGCTAGAGTGATGAAGATGCATCCTATACTAATGCCTATCATGACATGGTACTTTAATCACAAGATACAAATAAATCAAGAAAAGTAGTTTAAACAAAAATGCACACAAGTATAAACACACAACTTACATGAATAAGAGTTATGCATGAATTTGTGTGTGTGTGCAACTATCTCTTCAAAGCAAGTAAGCATAAAATTTTTACCTTTGGTGCTTCTTCTCTTGGGGTCTTGAGAGCCTAAGTTACCCTTACATAAAACCCCAAAAATGTGGTTTGTTCACAAAATAAGTCAATCAATAAATGAGGACTTTACAAGAATGGTGTGTGAAAATTCGGCAAAGAGGAAAAAGAAGAAAGAACGTTTTGTATTCGATAGTGCACTAGTAGCCTTTACATTAAAAGGTTATGTGTATAACATCAAATCTAGGTTCACGCGAGTTTCAATCAAATTGATTGATAATTCACAAGTGACCTAATGTCCTTTGTTTTATTCTTAGATGATTATTGTGACTAACAAAGAAAGAGATTTTGTTTGTTTCCATCCTCAGATATACAATTTAAAGAAAAGGGGCCCACACTCCTAGGTGATTCACATTCTTGATTGGATTGGAAGATCTTATGGATTCAATTCAATGCTAGTTCAATCGTCACGAGAAAAAGTTATGATACTTTTTATATATATCAATTAATCTAGGGTTAAGGTTCTTGTTATTAAAAAAGGGAAAATTTTTATTTATACCAAATCCTGATATCTAATTTTATGCTTCCGTTGCGCGATTTTTCTTGCAAATCTCTAGGTCCATAGATGCCGCAACAGATAAGAGTATCCTAATGGATTTAAGCATGGCCACAAAAGAGAAGGTTTCTTCATAATCAATACCTTTCTTCTGTGTGTAACCTTTAGCTACCAATCTAGATTTAAAGGCTTCAACCTTTCCATTCATTCCACTTTTCCTCTTGTATACCCACTTGCACCCCATAGGTTTTATCCCTTAAGGCAAGTCTACAAGAGAGCAGAATTTGTTTTAGAACATAGATTCAATTTTGGATTGCATTGCCTTTTGCCAATGGCATCAATCAACATCTTCCATTGCGTCATTGTACGTATAGGTATCTTCATCGTCCGGGAGATTCTCTACCAATTCTCCTTGATCGATGTATCTCTCGGGTTATCTACTAACCCTCCCACTACGATGAGGTATGGTAGATTGTTGATCTTGTGTTGGTGTGGAACTTACATCTGGGCTAGGTTGTGATACCTCTTGTGTAATTGTATCTCCTGAAAGCTTATTCAGGACAATTTTACTTTTAGGAACAAAATTATTCATATAGTCCTCTTCCAAAAATTTAGCATTTGTTGAAAAAAATACTTTAAGATCTGAATGAATATAGAAATAATATCTTTTTGTTCCTTTTGGATACACTACAAATATGCATGTTTCTGAACGGGACTCCATATTTTGTCTTTCCTTTTAACACGTGCACATGACATCCAAATATCATTAACTATTGTAAACTAAGCTTTTGCTCAGTCCACAATTTATGCTGTGTTTTAGGAACCGACTTAGATGGTACATCGTTTAGAATGTACATGGCAGTTTGTAAAACATATCCCCAAAAAGAATTAGGAAGCGTTGAATAACTCAACATAGACCTAACCATGTCCAAAAGAGTTCTATTTCTCCTTTCTACAACCCCATTTTGTTGAGATGTACCGGGTGCTGAAAACTGAGAAATTATCCCATTATCAATAAGATATTGTTGAAACTCACCAGATAGATATTTTCCACCACGATCAGACCTCAAGATTTTAATACGTTTCTCAAGCTGATTTTCTACTTCAACTTTAAATGCTTTGAACATGTCAAAAGCATCCGACTTATGTCTCATGAGATACACATAGCCAAATCTTGAGTAATCCTCCTTGAAAGTGATGAAGTACTCATATCCACCTCTAGCTTGAATGCTCATAGGACCACACACATTAGTGTGTATCAATCCTAAACATCGATGGCTCTTGTGCCTTTGGTCCTGAACGACCTTTAGGTCATTTTACCTTCCAAACAAGATTCACAAGTTGGTAGATCATCAACCTTTAAGTCACTTAGAGGTCCGTCACTAACCAATCTTTTAATCCTATTAAGGTTAATATGACCAAGGCGTAAATGCCATAGGTAGGTTTCATCTTTTGATAATTTTAGTCTTTTACGATTAGGTTCTGTTGATTCCGTGTCTAATAAGTGAGAGATTTTTCTATGCAAATAGAATAAACCATTTCCCAATGTACCTTTGCAAATAAATTTTGTATTCTTATTAATAATAAAAGCTTTATTAAAAGTAACTGAATAACCAAATTTATTAAACAGGAAACTGAAAATAAATTAATTTTGAATTTACGTACGTATAAACGTCTGTTAAATCTAAATGCCTATAAGAATCCAAACTAATTCTAATATCTCCCACTAAACTAGCAGACACCAATGCTCCATTGCCTAAATGCAAGTTGAATTCGTTCTCATTAAGACTTCATCTTTCAAAAACAAACATGATTAGTGGCTCCGGAGTCTATGATCCAAGAATCCATAGAATCACCCAAAACCATGTTTCAAGATAATTAATATTACCTTCTTCCTTCTTGTTTTGATACTTTGGACAATTTCTTTCCCAATGTCTCTTTTCACCATAAAGAAAACACTTCCCTTTGATCTTGGTTATTTTCTTTGTCTCATTCTTAGTAGGTTCTAGTTGCTTTTTCTTATGTTGTTTCTTGACCTTCTTATGGGTCTTAACAGTAGCAACTTTACCTACGATATGAATCTATTGCACCTTACCATTCATAAGGATTGTATCTTACCTCAGGCCTTGCAAGGTGTATTCCTTATTATTCAAGGTGTAGTCCAACTTGAGTTGATCAAAGGAATCTGATACTGAGTTGACAATCATGCCAATTTTTGTCTCACCATCTATCTCAGCACCATTAAGTACAGCAATGTTGAGATATGCTATGACTTTCATCATGTGATCTTTCACAGCCTGTCTAGATTTTATCCTAAGATTCATGAAGATAGTCACTTCCTCTCTTTTAGTCGTCTTAGACCTCATAGCAAACATCTCCTCTAGAAACATCATTATATCGGTAGCAGTCTCAATTCCTTCATGTTGTTGTTGCAACATGTCGAAGATGGTGGCCATAATGTAACATTTAGCCATCTCATCTGAAGACTCCCACTGCTGATACTCATCTCTTTGCTCCTGAGTAGATTCATTTGTAGGAGTAGGTGGTTTAGGAGTGCACATAATGAACTTATACTTTTCGGATTGCAACAAAAGCCCAATTTTCCTTTTCCATGTGACATAATTATCACCAGTTAAAGTATTATCTTTTATGATGTTGATTAGGGATGGGGTCATGATTTATGAACAATAACAAAAATTATATAAGTAAATAATCATGATAAAGCACTTTCGAATATTTATCTTGAATTATATAGAATAATTCAATCGTAAAATTCAACAGTGATCCAACTCCCATAAATGTCACGCCTTCTTTGGGTGTTCACAATATTTACTAGTTGGACTTGATCCCACCTAATTGTTAACATAACAACCAAAATTTTCAATTTTAGCCTTGCAATTTTATTAACAACAAATCTTGGAAGGATATAAATAAAATCACATTGAATGTGTTACCAAGTTATCGACCTTCAATATAATCCTTCACGAATATCCCTAATTTGGGAGTAGATATCGGTTGGGTTAATTGTTTGGTCTATTCTTGTAAGGAATTATCTTGCTAAATTCCATTCATGAATACCCCTTAGAGGGGGGGGGGGGGTGTTATTACAAGAAACATAGCTCAACCAAACTTGGAGGCCGTATGTGTTCCAAAACACCTTCTCCCACTTAATTGTTTAAGGCGTTTGTGATTTACCAAGTTATCTAGATGCCAATTAGATACCTAAACCATTCAATGCATGTTCATACCAAAGAGATATATGAGTGGCACTCCTATTCTATATGACATGTTATCAAATAATGACAAACATTGCAATATTTACGAAAATATAAATAGCTACAATTTTACTCCATGCTATAAAAGCAAGTAAATTACATGTCTTGGAATACAAAAAAAAAATCCTTTCTTGGCGAACAAGTCTTCATGCGACCATCGTTCGTTTGGACACCCCTCGACTGCCTCCCATGACTGTGCGCACCCTTGGCTCCATGAAAGGCTGCCATGTGCAGTCCATGGCATCCATGGGGCTGCGGTGCACAGCCCATGCCACAAAAATCGTGGCCGTGCGCTTATTCGCACACACGATTGTTGCTATGGCGTGCACGATCTCAAACTTGTTTTGGTTGCTTCCAATTCTTCAAACATTCGAGTCTTCAATACTTGAATGTTTTACAGAAGAATTTTAAATAATAAAATATTGCAGTATTTTAATACAACATAGTACAGTTTTTTATTTATTATAACAATAAAATAAAATAAAAACTTAGCAACTACCAATAAGGAAATTATGGCGATGATAGGCCACCTTTCTTGTTACAATCCCAAAACAAAAATACATTGAAATTTTAGGCTAAAATTGAGCAATAATAGTCCACATAATAAAACATATATATATATATATATATCCTTACATTTCAAAGTAAATCTATATGTGCGAATACCTAGAGTGTCAGACTCTGATACCAATTGTAGGGAAAATCACACAACAGAAGTGTAAAATTAGAGCTTGATATATTTTTAAAAAAATCCCTTCAAAAGAAAGAACCTTAACCCTAGATTAATTGATATATATTTAAAAGTATCATACCTTTTTTTCATGACGAATGAACTAGCGTCGAATTTAATCCGTAAGATCTTCCAATCCAATCATGAACATGAATCACCTAGGAGTGTGAGCTCCCTTTCTTTTAATTGTATACTTGAGGATGGAAACAAACAAAATCTTCTTCTTTGTTAGTCACAATAATCCTCTTAGAGAAAACCCAAGAACGTTTGGTCATTTGTGAATTATCAATCTATTTGATTGAAACTCACGTGAACTCGATTCGATTTTGTACACAAAACCCTTTTGATGTGAAGGATTCTAGTGTACTATCGAAAACAAAAATGTTCACCTTTTCTCTTCTCCTTAGTCGAATTCTACACACTATAGTTGGAAGAAGTTTTTTTTTATATAACTATAAAAGAAAAATAAAAAAAAACTTCTTTTAAGTCTCCACCTATGCCTTGGTTGAATTCTAGAGCATGGAATTCTTATGCCTTGGCCAAAATTTACAACCTATATTTATAGGTTCACAAATCCTCTCCTAAAGATGATTTACTTGGTAGGTAAGAATCCTATTCTTAGGTGGATTTACTTAGTGACCAAAATCCTTTTCCAAAAAGAATTCTTTCCCACACCAAGACTCCTAATCCAACTCATTAGTGTATTTGTGACCATATTAAAGACTTTCTAATTTGACTAGATAAATAATTCCTTTTATTTCTCTACCTATCAAATATAGTCTTTAATATTAATTATACTATCAACAATAGTATAATATTAGAAGACCTTCTCCTATTAGGAAAAAGATTTTGACTTTTAATTAAATAATTAATTAATTTCCATTTAATTAAACAATAAAATAAAAAACAATATAATAAGCTATTTTATATAGCCTTGCCGTCCAACACCTATACATGGGCCAAATATTGTTTTTCCTATTTTATTAAATCCATTGGACTTTTATAAAATGTCCACATGTGAACTAGACCCATTCTTACAAAAAGAAACAAGTCCACATGCCTTAATACAGTTCTAAATGGACCCATAAATTTGTCTGATATATATATATATATATATATATATATATATATATATATATATCAAGTGATCCATGCAAGTTCGTGTGGATTGGGGATCTTTGCGGGGTATCTAAATTTAAGCTCCAACAGACACAACCCATTCACAATCAACAGATGGTTCATTTAGGTCCGATCTATTAATTTTAGTTCATTCCACTAAAGAACTAAAATTGAACTCTTAAATAAAGATGGAATAAGTTAATATTGCTTACTCATATCCTAAACAATCTTAATGAAGATAGTTTATCCTCGTGAAGAATATCAGTAATTGCCAAGAGCTCATAGACCGCCTATAGCTCTCAAAGTTACCATATTTACTCTTATGATAACATTTTGAACTTGGATATTTTGACTTGTCCAGAAGCCATATTTCAATAGACGCTATTGAAAACTTAGAGTTAAGATTTAATATCTAATACCTCAAAACATCCATATAATGATAATTTACTCTCATTTAATAAATGGAGCCATGATGTCCATATCTATAATTGAAGTTCTCTATCGATTAACAAATGAATACCACCAAACTATCGAGGATAGAACTATGCTATATAATTGTACTCATTAGTGGCTCAAATGATAACACTTACAGCCATAAGTCATTCATTCCGATTAAGCTTCCTTCTTAATAATCATGAAATTGTTATCAGATACAAGGAAATGAATTAGTTCCAAAGCCAAAGATCGTAGTTCTGGAATGATCAATCGAAAAAGATTTTGGAGCATCTTTGGTTTTAGGTGTTGTTCCTCCATAGATCTTAGTACCAGGTATTTCTCGGCGAGCTCTAATATGATCGGATTTTGTTAGTAAGCATCTCTTATAAAATATCATGTTTAAAGTAATGCTAGAATTAACCCAACTAGTTATGTGTCAAATGACAAATGGAAATATACATATAATTATGTTTAACATCCCTCGTCACATCATGTGGATAAAATTGTCTAAGTTACAAGCACAAAAATGAGTTAGAATATGTAGCACAAAAATGAGTTTGAGTATGTTTTTATTAGTTTTTCATCACATTCAAGGATCATTTTGAATAATTAATAATTTTTTTGAGATATATGTTAATTACTGTTTTAAAATATAAACAACAAATTTTTTTAATTAATATTTTGTTTAACATAACTTCTGAGATTAAACATCAACAACTCCAAATTGGATCAGTCTCTACTCTCACCTCAACAAATAATCGATTCGACCACTAAAACCCTACCTAATGGAGACATAGCTAGAGAAATGACAAAACCAAATAATTTTCACTACAAAACGAATAAACCGGAAGAAGATGGATTATTTTGGAAAAGAATTTTTGGGAATTGTACTCGTACCATTTTTGTAATATATAAAAACTATGTTTATAGTACATTTATAATCAAATATATCCTCAACTTGATTAAAAGAAATTATTAACATTTTAATTTATACAAGAAATAATAATTTTAAATAAGAAATAAGGGTAGAAACATATAAATTTGAAAGATTATGTGAAAATGCATAAAATTGAAAAACTATAGGGATTGAAAGTGTTTACTCTTTTGTGTAATAAATTTAGCATTGGCATTTACACAGGGATATGAGATGGTCTAAGCTTTTAAAGATCTAATGACAAGTGGCAATCATTACGTGAATGATGGTCAGAAGCTAAAGTGACTTGTTTCATTTCATCCATAATAGCATAAACATCAATAAATTTCAAATTTAGTCAAAATAAAAAGATGGAAATATCCCGTGATAACTATAGGATCCCTAATTAATTATTTAAAATTAAGGCAACCTTAATCTTAGTCCACTAGTGTCAATTTGTTACATAATCTTTTCTGATCATCAAAAGACATTTTTAATAACACTAATAGAAATTGAACATTTTATAGAAAGGTTTGTGACCATGCTTTTAATTTCAGTGTGACTAAAAATATATTGCCATGGAGCCATGTTTTGTAATGTTGAAAAACATTACTATAACCGAACAACAAACAATATCAAAGTATATAGTTTATACCATTAGCGATGACATCATATAAGGTGTGATCGATTTCATTAACCTTTAAAGAGTTGTGATATGGTCATAAATTAATAAGCTACTCTGTTTTCTTTTCTTTATTATTCATAACATAACAAAAGACATATCATGTATAGTGACCTAGTTGAATAAAATAAAAAATGTAACAAAGAAAACCTTGATTTGAAAATATAAATAATGATAACATTGATTAAACAACAGAAATAATTAATTATGTTTGTTGGGATGATGGTTACTTATTTTTAATGACAGCTACTTTCATATAAACTGATGCAAAGTTCGACAGTGGAGCAATTATTACAATCCCTTCACCCATCTTTCAACCAAATCAAAGTCATACACGATTTTTAAAAACCTTTCTAACTTTTCTTCTAGTTTTTCTACTTCCAGTATAATCACTTGACCTGTTCACTTCTTCTAAATGCCGGCGAACAATTATTACCATCCATCTGTACATAACTTTGAAAACCAATATTTTTTTTTATAGAAATTTAGCAATTATCCGTTTCTTGTTTTCTATGAAGCCCAGGACCCCAAATCCTCCATTATCTTTCCATTTGGCAAGTATCACATCATCTAATTAAAAAATGACACCAATAAAATCAATCGACAATTATAATGAAACTAAAAAATATTTGTCGACAAAAAAAAAACAGTTAAATTGCATATATTTGTTGTAATTACAGATCTAAAAGTTTTACTTTTTAACAATCTGAAACCACTGCAAACCCATAAAAAAGCAATTAAATATAATTTACCATTTTTAAATTAGAAACGAAAAAAAAATGATAGAAGGAAGAAAAAAATCTAGGGTTTATGAATATAAACTTCGTCATAAATAACGTTTACCATAAACAATCACAAAATAGGTTACAAAACATTGTTGTTTAACAAGTATCAAAACCCAATATTCTAAAAATACCAAAGATTTATACATCGTTTACCATCTTCCAGTCACACAAAAAAGGTGTCATCACAAAAACAGAGTTTACAAAGGTTCACGTAATAATATTATCGGTCAAGGGTAGCATTTACAACAAGTGGGTTAACTTCATCCCAGTTTTCATTCGGATGCATCTTCTTCCTGCAGTCTTTGAAGAGGTTGAAGTCTATCAGGTGAGCATGTGAGTAAGTCCTTTGGTAATCATTTTTGTGGTAACTTGATGCCTTGAATCTCTTCCACTGAAAGTCCGTTGACGCTTGGTATTGGAGGTCAACGTGTTCCTCCTATGAAGCTATGAGTCTTTTTTCCAGATGACTCAAAACGCATTGGAGGACCTCACACCTTTTATTTCTTTCACCCGATTTGGATCCATAATCTAGAATAGATGGATATCGAGTTTTCAGAAAACTGAAATTTTTGTAACCTGTGCAGCTGAAGAGAAGAAATGAACATTATGCTAATGATAGACACTTGTAAAGAGAAGAAAAGAAAAGAATGTTATAATAATGATAGAGACTTGTAACCCTAATTTATTCACAATTGAAGTGGTAAGTGGAGGATAAAAAAAGTTTTTTATACACAATATAAGTGGTAGTTGAAGATAAAAAAAGTTTTTTATTTTTTATTTAATTTTAATGCAATAAATCTACCATTGACAAATATTATTAAAAATTTGAATTTGAATCAACATTTTTTCATTTGTTGTGATCGCAATGTATTGTATAGACTAATTATTCAATTATCCTTATTTATGGTGACCTTTGGTTAAATTCATCCACCTGAAAACGTAATTAAACCGAATCAAGTGGTTTGATACCTGTTTATATGTTTATATGCACCTGTTCACATGGAACCTTTTAGAGTTAAAGCACACTTTTACACACCAATTCACATGGCACCTTTTAGGATTCAGTGTACCTTTTAGGGTGCATAATAAATGTTACTAAGTAGATATCTTATGATGCTTTGCAATGTGTTACGCGTCATTTGGAGATCAGCCTAGAAGAAGCAACTAAACCCATGATAAATTTTTATCATTATTGTTTTTAGGTTTTTGTTTAACATGCCACATCATTTACCATAAATATTTAATGTACACAAGTTTCATGATACAAACTCATTAATTAACTAATTTTCATGTTCCAAGGGGGTTTTTTTTGTTTTGTTTTAGAAGCAATTTTTTTTTTAAAAAGAAACAAGAAAACACCAGAGCACCACAGAAAACCAACCACAAGGGTGTTAATGTATAGAGGTTTAATTATGTCATATTATCATATTAATGCAAACCCTTAATTGAATCCGTTTAAGTGTCATCAAATATATCGGTTGATTCATGATTTGACTAGACTAAGTGTCATCGAATATTGAAATCAGAACAGTTTAAACGGGTTTGACAACAATCGTAATTTAGAATAAGGACCTTTATTATAGCTAATTCACAAAGACCTATAAGTTTTGTAACCCTAATTTATACACAATTTAATTGGACATCGAGGATTATACAGGTTGTTTATTTTTTAAAAGTAATAAACTAGTGTTTACTGCTTTACTGAGTAGGATGGTTCAAAAACTTCATATATTGCTTAAAATATTTAAATAAAATAAACATATTGCGGTAAAAATGAAATGTTGTTAAAAGTATCGAATATGACATGGCTGAATCCATATCCAAAATATATAATTCTTAAAATCGATCATTACCCAGATATTTCATTTATTTTATCGGATTTAACTGATCCTGTATAATACAGGACTGGATCGAAACTGGGCATCAAAAAGACTGATCAGACTTGTATGCATCGGAATCTTTATGCTCTAGGGAGTATACCGCAAATAAAATTGGTACAATTAACATATATATCAAAAGTTATGTTAAACGAAACATTAATTAAAATATTTGTTTTTTTATATTTTAACACAGTAATTAACAAATAACTTACAAGTTTTATTAATTATTTAAAATGATCCTTGAATTTGATGAAAACATAATAAAAATAAGAACAATGCTAGATATTCCAACTTTTTTTTGTACCTGTAACTTAGACAATTTTATCCATATAATGTTACGAGGGATGTAAATCATAAATATATGTATATTTCCATTTGTCATTTGACACACAACTAGTTGGGTTATGTATAGCATTACTTCAAAAATGATATAGACTAAAATTTATGGCTATTGTTACAAGATTCAATAGGTACAATACACGGACGATCTAGTGGGCATTATGCACCTGTAACCAAATTACGCCTTAGAGGAAGGTTAAAGCAACGGGTTGGAGAAATGAACGTTTGGGATCTCTGGGTTTCGGTGTTGCTCATATTTTACAAGAGATGCTTACTTACAAAATTCGATCATATTAGAGCTCACCGAGAAGTACTTGGTACTAAGATCTTTGAAGGAACAATACCTAAAATCTTTTCGATTGCTCATTCGAGAACTACAATCTTTGGCTTTGTAAGCAAATCAATTTAACAAACAAGCACTTCGACCATTGAAACCCTACCTAATGCATACATAGTTGGAGAAGTGACAAAACCTTATACTTTTCAATACAAAATGAATAAACCGGAAAAAGATGGAGTATTTTGTGAAAGAATTTTTAGAAAGTGTACTCCTACTATTTTTGTAATATATAAAAACTAATTTTATAGTATATTTATAATCAAATATATTCTTTACATGATTAAGAGAAAATTATTAACAATGTAAAATTGAAAGCTTACGAAAAATTTATAAAATTGTAAAACTCCAGGGATTGAAATTTTTTACTCGTTTATGTACTAAGGACCTTTTCTTTTTTCCACTTAACACTGAGTGGTACTTAATGTGTTCCATTCAGTTATTTTGTTTGATTTGTTAAGTGTTAAAATAACTTAATAAACACCTAAAACTACAAACGTAATCAAAGTATATAGTTTATACCATTAGCACTGACATCATATAATGTGTGATCCAATTCATTAACCATTTAAGAGTTGTTATATGGTCAGAAATTAATACGCTAACATATTTTCTTTTCTTTATTATTCATAACAGAACAATTGACATATCAAGCATAGTGATCTAGGTAAAAAAAATAATTAATTTAACAAAGAAAACCTTGATTTGGAAATATAACTAAAGAAAATATTGATTAAACAAATGAATTAATTAATTATGTTTGTTGAGATAATGACTATGTATTTGTAATGACAACTACTTTCAAATAAACTGATGTAAAGTTCAACACTGGAGCAATTATTACAATCCCTTTACCCATCATTCTACAAAATCAAACTTCTAAACCATTTTTAAAAACTTTCTAACTTTTCTTCCAATTTTTCTAATTCGAGTGTAATCAACGAATGGTAATTGAAGATAAAAAAGGATTTTTTTTTTCAATGCAATAAACTCTACTGTGAATCCATATTTTTTCAATTGTTGTGGTCGCAATGTATTGTCTACACTAATTATTTATTTATCTTCATTAATGGTGACGTTTGGTTAAATTCATCCATTTGAAAACGTAATTAAGCCAAATCAAACGGTTTGATACCTATTTATATATTTATACACACCTGTTCATATGACACATTTTAGGGTTTAATGCACATTTTACACACTTGCTTACATGGCACCTTTTAGGATTCAATGCACCTTTTAGGGTGGACCAAAATGTACCTAGATAACAACTGACAAAAACTTCATGATTGTTTTAAAAACTTTATGCTTACAAACACTATCAATGGATCATCAAACTGAAATTGTTACTCAACAAAAATCTTACAATGCTTTGCACTTTGTTACGCATCATTTGGGGATCAGTCTTGAAGAAGCAACTGAAACCCACAATAATTTTTTTCATTAATTTTTTATGTTTTCGGTTTAACATAATAACCAAAGAATTGTTTACATCAATATGCCACATCATTTAGCACCGATCATCAATGTTTACAAGCTTCATGATACAAACTGATTAATTAACTAATTTTCATGTTTCAAGGGTTTTTTTTTTTAAGCAAAATTATATTAAAAAAGCAAATAGAAAGCACCGGAGCACCACAGAAAATCAGTCACAAGGTTATCAATGTACAGAGGTTTAACTATGTCACATTATCATATTAATGCATACTCTTAATGCATACCCTTAATTGGTAAATTATTATTATAAATCAAAGCCCTTTACCATTTTGTTCTCACTTCTCATTCTGACTTTTTTGCTATTCTCTTGTAAACAACATTTTGGAGATATGGACAAACACGATCCCTGTCCCAAAAGAGTAAAATTAACTACTCCATCTTCCCCAAATGAAGATAGTAGTGGAATAATTCTCTAGAAAATCTGACTTATGAAGGAAAGGGTTGATGCCCCCATGTTACAGGTAGCTCATATTCTAATTGGTGCATCGGACGAGAAACTGAAGAAAGCCCCAAACATAAAGAATACCGGAGGTAGAAAGAGGGCTTAAACAAATCCTACGAATCTAGGTCAACCGCCATGGAAGTCAAGCAGACTTCAAGCAAAGTGATTTGAACAGACTTAATTTTTTATTTAATTTTTTTATTTGATCAAGATTTATTCTAGCAAGAACTGATTTTGTGTAATATTTGAAGGTTTTAAAAAATATTTAGTGATTCTACTTTTGTTTATGTCACAATGAACTTTAACATTGTTTGATGTTCATTATGACATCAAACTTGTTTATATATATATATATACTACAAATATTGATCACACTTTTAGACTTTGCAGCACAGTATGACTTTGCCTCTCTATTGTTTTGTAATTTAGATCACCCAAATTTTGATGTGATTACCATCCATAACCGAGAAACACAATATCGTTTAGTCAATCAGTAACATAAGCATTGAATTTTTTAATTTATATTTTCAAAGAAGTGAAGCGTTAGGTGAATGACAACTATCACTTAATTAATTTTCTTAATATTGTAAATTTGACATATCAAAACCATGCGTTGGGCAAGTTTTTGTTTATAGGGGTAATAAGTGATAAACCTTTATTTGCATAGAATTTTTTTTTTAAAATAAAAAATCTTTACCTATGAACACTTAATCGAATACTAATATAAGCTTTCAATTATTTTATTTATCTTCTGAAAGAAGTGCAGCGTTAGTGGAAACCGGAAAGACAGCTATAACTTAATAAATTATATTTTTCGTGTGATTTTTACCTATGATGGCCATGCATTGGGCAAGAATCTGTGTATGGAGGTAATAAGTGATAAACCCTTGTTTGCACAGAATTAAAAAAAATGAAACAAAAATCAAAAACCTTTCCCTAGAAAAATGCATCATAAATTAAAAAAAAGATTAATTATATGTTTTCTTGGATACTACTATCTAGCTGTTACTAGCAACATTACCAGAGATTTATGTGCTAAAGAGGAGAGAGAGTTGTTACTTTTTTGTTTTCATTTTCAAATTATTTAATTTTATACACTATTGGATTGAAATATAAAGACTGAAATTGGCCCAATATCCTTACCATTAACGACAACTTAGCCAAACCCATGTTTTCTTTTAGGAAAAAAACACTACTAAAGATTAAAAGACAAACTCATTCCATATACAAAACACTCGCAAAATTTACGAACCCTAACTGTAGTTTCTTTACCACTGGTTTGTGTCTTCATCTCTCCCATTGTTGTCACGGCGTCATCTGCACTCCACAACCCACCCATGTATGGTCGTCTCACATTCTCTTGTCAACTATCTTCTGCACTATATATGTTCATTTGATTTTGTGAAATCAGTTCAATGGGCATAAAAGTTTTCAAAAGAAATCAGAGGACATTGACAAGCAACTGTAGTTTGTATTAGTACCTCTGATTTCTTTCGAAAGACTTCTATTCACAATTTATCTATAAATGTTTTTATTCGTTGCACTGTTATTCTTTCAGTTGATATGCATCTTATGTTTTTGTTGTCGGGTTTATGTTGATTTTGGTATCAAGTTCACAATCTATGTTTGTTAAATAAAGCAAGTGTACATTGTATTAGTACCTTTGATTTCTTTCGAAAGACTTCCATGCCCAATTTTTCTCTAAATGTCTATCTTCTTTGCACTGTTTTTGTTGAGTGGTTTTGCATTATAGGTTTTTGTTGTCATATGTATGGTGATTTTGGTAACATATTTTACAATCTATGTTTGTTCAATGAATTTGCAGTATAAAGGTCTGCAACGATAAATTTTATTTTTGTAACGGTTTTGGATTCTATTTGTTGAAGTTCCAATTAACCCGAAATTGATCTAATGTTTCTTTTCCTTGATCGGTCCTGTATGTTGATGTCTCTTATTCTTTAACCGTTACTATTAACCTGGTGGCATGCTATTTTGGTAATAGGATTTGTACTCTATTTGTATCTTAATATGTTTGCAGTGATAATTGATTCTTAAGCAAAATGGTTTTCGATTCTGTTTGCTGTAGCTATAATTAACCATAACTCGATGCTTTGAAATTTTCCTCAGTTGTTATTAAATGTTTGTTGATATCTGTTATTATTTAACTGTTACCTATTAACCAGATGAATATCATTATTGCTTATATTAGTGTTTTGTAGAGATTTGATATTTAATATAATGACAAAGCATGGAACAAAAAAGAATTGAGGGATCACAGAACATCAGGATGGCAGGCTGCTTAAGGTGGAAGTTATGGGTGGGTTATGGCCGGTAAAAAGTGGAATCAAGGCATGGAAACCTCACAGAACTTGAGTTGTTACGAAGAATCATCTCCATCTGGATAAGAACGAACACATTTTGGTCAATGTACACAAACCTTGTCTTTATTTACGGTTATTACATTTGGCAATTAATATAAGACTAATACTATAATAATATGTGTTCAAGTAATTTTTTGTTCATATTAGTAATGATAATTTCGCAAATGCACCCTATTCATGAGAGAATTAGGGGATGTAAAAATCGATCTTTTGTAAATCCTGGTATGATGAATTACCCGATGCCGTGAAGGTGAAGGTTTTAGACGCTGGTTTCGGTGAATTTGTCAAAGTTTAGGGGGATGAATCCTATACCCGAAAGAGAACAATAATGAGGGCGATGGCAGACCGTTAGTGGGATACAACCCACACCGTTAGTGAGATGAGCTGATCCGATGGTTTGCGAAGCCTATGTTCGATATTGCCAAGAAGAGGATTATTTTTTGTGACCTTGATAGAGCTTATAAGGATTCAGTGGGAACAAAATACGGGCCAAAATGTTGAGATATTAACTAGGGTATTAATACTTGCATAGCTTGGCAACACTTTATTGTGCGATAAAACTGGGGTAGAATACTTGTATTACATGCAACACTTAAAAGACTTGTCCTCCGTTGCTTTGTAAAATTGGGGTGGGCTGACCTTTCTTGTGTGTCTAAAAATATGAATGCTATGGTTCGAGGGAATCAGAGCAGTGGTGGTTATTAGAGGGTCTAGAAGGTGATGATCAGTAATTATAGTTTAAGATTAACAGGTATTAAATAATATTTGTTTATGGTATTTTAACGGTAAAAATATTGTTTTATAGTGGCTATTACATAGGTGTGGGCTTGCGAGTACATAAAACCTATTGCAAAATGTGTGAACTGCTTGGGAAGAAAAAAGATTTATCCTACATCAATGACATATGGAACATTCAGTAAGAAAGTTAATTACATTCAACTAAAGGGTACATTAAGGAATCTAAGAAGGAAGGATGTAAGCAATGCTCTAAACACTAACGGGATTCTCCTTACCTTTTATTTTCATATTTATCAAAGAGCTCTTAGTTTGTTGCTAGATATATCTCTAAAATTGTGATTCGATTTAGGTAAACAAGCACCCATGGGGAAAGCTCAAGGACCTACTGCCGACTTATGTACAATAATATTCTCAGTCCATAAAGAGTAGGATTCTTTTAGATGGGGCATACGGTACGCATGGTACCTGGGAGAGCGTGTGACTATTCAAAGGCTGGTTTTAAGTTCACCATGAGTTCCCAAAGTCCCACCAGTATTTATGCTCGGGGATTATCTGATTAAAATGGATGAAACCAAGTTAGGGCTAAGGGGTTTTGATGCAAACAATTTCTTGGAGATTGATGGTGTTCCAGAAAGGTACAAGGATTTCATAGGGCGACACATAAATTTCACAAGTTACACTACTGAAGAGGTGAGTTTATTCGAGTTTGTTGAATAATCCTTTTTGACTTGAAGTACCATAAGTTAAATACTAGTAATGGACTTGGTTTTTACAAATATTGAAACTGTGCTTGATTTGTTGTATTTAAATCAGAGTAGGATGAACTTCACCCTAAATCCATCGTCCTTGTCGAGTTTTCACCTTGGCAACTCCCCCTCGTGTCTATGATTTACATGCTAACTATTACAAATACCCAAGGATTGTCCCTACATACCGGTGGCTGAACACATAAAATCAGTTAGTTGTTTAGTTGCTCTTTTTCTTATGAAATTATATATGGACATTTGTTTTAGGCAATTTAGTACATAACATAGCTTTGTTTCACATAGGTTCCCGTTGCCCAAGTGAAAGAGCTTCGGTCAATGATTTTTGGGATGACCTAAGTTATCATAGAGGGCCAGGTTGATAAGCACCAACTCACTGCTGCTCTGGTAGGGTGATTTGTATTTGTAAGTTATTTACAATTACCAGTATTGTTCACAACAAAAATTGACCTTGTTAGCCTGTGTGGTCAATATTTGTAGAAATCTGATGTGGTGACTTCTAAGATATCCATGGATGAAACGTTTGATTCATATTGGAAATCAGAACCATATGAAGGAGTTAGTGAGGGAAGTAGTTCTGATGATAGTCTGGATGGTTGGCTTGTAAGTGATGATGGTGATCCCGGAGAGAGTGAGGAGGAACGTCACCAGTCAGGTGACCCGGGAATGATTTTAACAAACCCGGCTACAAAACAGTCACAGGTGCATTTCATTATCCAAATAATTTGGCACCATGTAAAGTTGGGTTGTTTCATGATAATAGGTCATTATGAGTTTCTCGATTGTTTTAGTAACACATGCTATATATCTTAAAAAATTTTGTGTAGGCACATATTTTGTTGAGGAGGATCGGTTGAGACAAGATAAAATAGATGACAATGTGGGGATGGAGGATGAAGATATTGCCAGTGAGTTGGAGAGGAACCTTGAGCAAGTGAGTGATACCCATATGATTGATTTAAATCTTGTATAAAGTGGTCCTTCCAATGAGAAGGTAAAGCGAGCCCAAACACAAAAAAAAAAGAAAAGAAAAAATACCGACTGCAGCATCCGACGAGAACCAACTTGGAGTTGCTAATCCAAAGAAGAAAAAAAGAAAACCAAGCCAGTGATGTAGCCAATGTGAACCTAAGGCAAGTTTCAAAACCAAAGAAGAGGAAAGAAAATCTAGACAGTGATATAGCCAAGGAGAACCTAAAGCAAGTTTTGTAACAGTGAATAGAAAAGGCACTGTAGGCAATGATGCACCTAACGATAACCTTAACCAGGCTCTCAAATTGAAGAAGAGAAAAGGCACTCTACACTATGATGCACCCAACAAAAACCTAAACTAGTCTCCAAAACTTAAAAAGAGCAAGGACATTGTGCAAGGTCCACCCAACGACAACCTAAAACAGTCTCCCAAACCGAAGAAAAGCAAGGACATTGTGCAAGGTACTGATCCAAACGAGAAGGTTAGGAAACAAGATAAGGGAAACAACATAAATGAAGTCACCCTAAGGAAGTCTTCTAGACCATCATTAAAGTAATCAGTGTTGTGTAACAGTTGCGACAACTATTTTGTCTTATTGACCGTCTAATCACATACTTATATACCTAATATTATAGTTAGGAAAACTTTTTGTGATATGAAACTTAGTATCTATGCGCACATTATTATTTTGACAGTCACATATTGTGTAATGATGATCAATATATTATTTAAATATAACTATATCAACCTAAAATTATAAACTTTATGTGTTCAGAATCTTAGTACGAAAACTTTATGTAATCACTGAGTTAGTATCTTTACGCGCATTATTATTTTGGTTATCACATATTCTGTAATGATGATCAATATATTAATTATGTAATAATATATGAACCTAAAATTATAAACTTTATGTGATCAGAATCTTATGATGAAAACTTTTTGTGATCACAAAGTTAGTATCTTTGTGCGCATTATTATATTGACAGTCACATATTTTGTAATGATGGTCGGTATATTATTATTTAAGTTTAACTATATCAACCTATAATTATAAACTTTATGTGATCATAATCTTATGATGAAAACTTTCGGTGATCAAAAAGTTAGTATCTTTACGCTCAATATTATTTTGATAGTCCCATATTTTGTAAAGATGGTAAGTATATTATTATTTAAGTGTAACTATATCAACCGTTTATGCCCTAAAAATATAACTTGTAAATGGATTTATGAAATAAATAAAAAGAATGGTTCAATTCATTCTTGTTGTGTTATAACCTGTGCATATGATCAGAACTACTTCTCGAACTATGTATATGAGTGTCATATACAGATGGATATAGTACGAGATGTGCAATCTAAAGAGTCCATAGATAACAAATAAAGCTGGGTACTTTATTTGTGGTTAATCTATAGTTACGGTCCATTCCGTAATGTATGATGATTCTATCCTGAATCATTTATATGAGATACGGGAATGGAGGCACCTTGTATGATGTGATCATATAGGACTGGGCCATGATCTATATGAATCTCTCACCAAGATCCATTTACCAATAAGATTCATATATATCAACTAACGATGGCTATATGTGGGTGATCTTAAACCTGAGTGTCTTATCGACTCCTTCAGGTTAGATCGTGGTCTTTGATATACCATGGCTGAGGTCAGATGCATTTCCTGATCAATATACTCTGTATGTTGGGATTGCGGTTTGGCTTTTGGCTGGGAAGGTTTGTACACAATAGTGGAATCCACTCCTTCTTATGAGAAGTAGATAGTAGTTCCCTTAAGGGTTGATTCGGGGCTCGAACAATATGATCGCTCTCCTAATTCCATAAGGAAATAGGATTTATTGTCCAATAGAGAATCAATGATACTTAAAGGATATATGTAATTATAGGGGCATAACTAACATTAGGACCTAGCTCTAATTATAAACTACTGTGGAGGATCACACCATGTGTAATAGCTATATCGATGGGCACCGAGTTGTATCGGTTTGTGTAAAAGCGTCTGCAGTTGAAAGAGTGCAGCTTCGAATTTTTAATGGAATAACACCGGAGTTAATGGTCAAAGAATATTAACTAAAAAGTTTAATTAATGATTCCAAGGATTATTGGAGCTCAAAATACTATAGGTCCATTAGGTCCCCCTGCTAGCCAGATCGATTTAGGTAACAAGGGTCACGGTTAATTAATTGGATTGTCCAATTAATCATGTAATGAAAGTGACACGTATTTATTCGAGAAATAATTAAATAATGAGATTATTTAATTAATGATTAATGGTGACTAAATAAATTAAATAATAAGATTATTTAATTATGTTATTAATCACTAAATTGAGGGTGTATGTTGATATTTATTTTTGAATAAAATAAGATAATATGATTATTTTGTTTTATTAAATTAAATATTTAATTTTTTAATTTAAATAGTTTGAATTCAAATAAAAAAAAATAAAAGATATGAGACATTTTTTATGTGAAAGTTTTTAAAAATCAAATATAGATTTGATCAAATTTTTGAATATTTTATATATGATATATAATATTAAAAAAATGAATCAAAGATGATTTTGTTTTTAAACAATAGATATATATTTTTTAAAGGTAAAAAAAAAGAGTTTTTGATAATAAATAAATATATATATACGATATATATTGTGAGAAGAAAAAGAGTGTGAAGTGAAAAACAATGTGTTAACAGAATATAAAATGATCAGTGCAGAGTAGGCCTTTTGACGCAACTGTGCGTGAAAAATCAACACACTTGGTTTTAACACAAAAAGACAAGTGTGTGTGCGTAAGTTATTGTGTGCAAGTGTATGTATGAAATAACATCCAAAAAGAGAAAAAAGATTTTGTGTACAAGTATTGTGCATTGATATCAAAGAAAGAGCTTCTTATTCCTTTCTCTTTAACATCCTCCATTCAAGTTCCTGATACCATGACGCACCACACGCAGTTACTAGTTATGAGATATAGTGAGGAAGATCAGTGGTACAAACCAGGATTATATAGAAAAGTGAAGGTGTCTCCAAACGTTGGTATGGTTCTATTAATCTTTTTTTTAATATATTGATTTTAATTTCCTATATATACATATTTATTTATTATTATAATAAATGATATGTATGAGTTCCAAAAATAATTATGATCCAAAGTTCACTGGTCCCAGATACAGATTACGATCTGTATAATATTTTAAAACCTTATTTTTGTTGCTTTACCGGTGAACGGGGTTCTTACAATTGGTATCAGAGCCAATTTTATTTTCGGAATAGGAAATTGTTTTCGATGCTCCTGTATGTATGATTGTGTAGACACGATTTAAATTGACTATATGATGTTTTTGTATGTATATTAAATTTTTTTAATTTACAAAAACATGATTGATCGTTAATTATATGGTACTGTGGATTTAGGGCTTATGGGTTGTATTATTAATTTTTTTGTTTACTATTATTATTATTTTACTGTTATTGTATTGTAAAAAAAAACTATAACATATATTGAAGACCTGGAAAAATCGCGAAGAAGGATTCATGAGATGAATCGGAGTGACCTAATGAGACTGGAAGACTCGAAAATTACAAGAAAACCAAGGAATGCCTTAGGGGTATTTTTGTAATTTTAGATTCTAATTTTTTTTAGGATAAATAATCCACAGTACTCGTTCAATTCAGATTTATATTATGTGATGATAAAAGTATTGTCATGCATACGTATGTCATTTAGATTAGATGTGCCTACACAAATATATTTGATATGTCATATATGCATCATAGCCTGATATTTTATGTATTTTTTTAATATGATTAAAATAGGTAAATACATAAATTGGCTATGAAAATGAGTTTAGTTTTTTTTTAATGGTTAAAAAAACTTGGTAATTCTCATTAATATTAATCTAGTTATTAAAGAGTTTAACAAGTTAGATTAATGGGGTCTTTTTTGTAATTAGGATTAATATGATTAATTTCCTAATAATAAATTAACCGAATAATGTGTTAGAGTTTTAATAGTTAAAACTTGATATACACGAACATAATAATCCGAGCTTAGTAAATAGTTTACAAATGCTTAGATCATTCAATAATAGATTAGATTTTTAATTGTTAAAAATCATTTATTAGTTAATTATAATTTGTTTATAATTAGTTAATGCGCTAGATAATTTGATTAAAGTTGGTTGTTTGATCCTATAGAGTCTAGGTGCCTTAACGAATAATAAAAAACTCTAGTTTTTAAAAATAGTGAGTGGGAGAGGGATATATGACATATATATCCCGCGGTCTCCATCATTAGTTCAACATCGTGAGATCCGAGTGGGGCCTTGTGACGACTTTGCTTTCGTCCTCCCTAAGGAGGGTTTCCACAAAGGTCAATACCAAGGTTGACTTCTTAACGGATAGGATTTCTGAGGGTATTTCAGATTGACCGACCCTAATACGGAAATTCTCGAGTTAAGCTCGTGAGATCTGAAATGGTGGGTTACACTCACGAAGGTTTTGATTAAGCTTGTTAATTAAAAACCTGACTGAATAAATGATGGTTCATTTATATGAAATAGGAGTTATTCTAGAATATCATTTGATTGAGAATGTCTCGGTCTAACATGTAAAGATTTGACCGACCCTAAGACGGCACTTCTTTGTGGTATGTTGGATTGTCGTGGTATAGTAACTATTATTAGGGTAGTTCTAGTTCGTTAAACATGTTCATGCATCATGTTTAAATTTATACCAAAGCACTCACACTTATTTTAAATAAATGACTGAATGAATGTTTTATTTATTTCAGCAATGTCTTCTGCATTACTTCAAATTGTCGCAAATGACAAATTAACTGGTGATAACTACACTAAGTGGAAACTTAACATTAATGCAACTTTGGTCACCAAAGACCTCAAGTTTGTGCTTACGGAGGAATGTCCTCCGGTGCCTTCTACCAATGCCACACGAACTATTCATGAGGCATACCAACGATGGGTCTCATCTGATGAGAAGGTCTGAACATATCAGCAGGTGAAAAGTCCTCTTTTGTTGATTGGCTTATTTCGTGAACAACCACATTGTTGGGGTTCATGTAAGGGTAGCTTAGGCTCTCAAGACCTCAAGAGGAGAATCACCAAAGGTAAAATTCTTGTGCTTACTTACTATGAAGAGATAGCTGTACATACTCACATATTCATGCATAACTCTTGATCTTATATGTTGATTGTTTTCTTGTGTGCATTTTAGTTTAAATAACTCGACCTATTTGCATCTTGCTTTGAAAGTTGTATGTCATGCTTGGCATTAAAATAGGATGCAATTTCATCACTCTTGAACTTATTGTTTTTGTGCATTTGAGTGTTGAAGAATAGGCCTTGCGTTGGTGGTGCGCTACTCGACCAGCGCACCTCATAAGCGCAACATTCATAGTGGACCGTCGCTAGTCATGCGCCACTGAGCTGCGCTGCTGCACCAGCGCATTGTTGAAAAATGTGGGCGTGCGTTGGTGGTGCGCTACTAGTCTAGCGCAGCCTCACCAGCGCAAACTTCCTAGAGAATCTGTGCTTGAGTTGCGCTACTGGGATGCGCCACTCGTCCAGCGCCAGTTTTAAAAATAGGCTGTGCACTGGTGGTGAGCTACTCGACTTGAGCACACAGAGGAAGTTGGAATGTTTTTTCCAAAATGACCTCACTTTGTTTGGTTCTTATATATATATAACTCAATGCCAATAAGGTTGTACATGAGTTCAGAATTTCACATTTCTTCCATAGAACACATTTCAAAGGAAAAACACTTCCAAGAACTCATTTTTAATCAGTCAAAGCAATCCCATGAGCATTAAATCTTCATCTTGCATCATCTATGTTCATCTAGAGTGCATCCATGGATAGGGTTGCATCATCACATCTAGTTTGGTAAGTTTTTCACGATCTTCTTACAAGTTAAGTGTTTTGGTTACAAAACCATCTCTTTAATTAATTGTATTCTCTTAGAATATTTTTAGATACAAATTAGAGATTGTTGTGATGACATGATCGGGTGTTGTATTGTGATAGCTTCATAGGATTGATTGATCTATGTTCAGCTAAGCTATTTGAACATGTCATTTAGCACTTGATATCTAGGATTGTATTAATTGTCATCTCATTATCCTAGATAAGAATATAGGGTTTCCTAGCCTTGTTTGTTCATTGAATATCATCATATATTCACTTAGGGCACTTTATCTCTTCATTGAGAAATAAGACTTGTGTTGCTTCCGGGAGTAGGTGGCTTAAAGCACAAGCATGATGAACTAGGTTCACTTATACCGGGATTAGGTAGTGGTGGAGGATTAAACTGGGATTAGGTTTTAATTTATTTATCATTAGTGGATTCTAGGTTCTAGTGTGGCACACTCATCAGCCCATGGTTTTTCCTGTTTGGAGGGTTTCCACATATATCTCAAGTTTTTTTACTATTTCCGCATTTATTACACTTGTGGTATTTTTGTAACTAGATAGGGGTATTTTTATCAACTTGACTATTAATGAAAATTAGGTAAAAGTTAATTAAAATCTATTCACCCCCCCTTTAGTTTGATATTACACACCATAATATTTGTTTCAATTGGTATTAGAGGAGGTTCCTAGAAATACATAAGTGGTCCTTGCTCATTTTGGTGTGTGTTGCATTTTGTTTGTTTGTATTGACCATTCATACACTTGCATTCATATCATTCATTCATAAGCACAATGAGTGGAAACGGTGGCAATGAGGGAGCTTCCAGCACTAGACCTCTACTCCTCACCGGGTTGAATTATGCCTCTTGGAAAAGCAAGATGGAGTCGTACATATGCCAAATTCATGACAGGGCATAAATGGTAGTTAAAGATGGCTACACTCCACCCATGATGACTCCCGCAGATGGAGGAGAAGATGTCCTCAAACCAAAGGCTCAGTGGAATGCACAAGAGTTTGAGGCTTCAAAGTGGAATAGGAAGGCAATGCATGCCATCCTTTGTGCAATGGATGATAACCAATACAAGTTGGTTCAAAACACTAGGATAGCTAAGGAAGCATGGGACATCCTAGAAGTTTTACATGAGGGAACCGACGTGGTTAAGGAATCAAAGCTTTAAGTTCTCCAAACGCAATTCGAATTGCTCAAGATGGATGAGAACGAGTGCTTTAATGATTTTGAAATAAGGTTGATGGACATGGTGAACCAAAGTCATCAACTTGGTGATCCTTATTAGGATAGAAAGATCAAGCAGAAGATTATGAGATCTCTACCCAATAGGTTTGAGTCTAAGGTGACGGCTTTGGAAGAAAATAGTGGTTACAAAGACATGAAGCCAAGTGAAGTGATTGTGAGGCTTCTAGCATATGAATCTAGGAAATGTCCTAACCCAACACCATCAAAGAAGCAAAAAGATATTGCTTTGAAAGCCTCTAAAGTTGAGAATGAGGAAGGTGATGACTCAAATAAAAAGATGGCCTTGCTAATGAGGAAGTTCAAGAAATTCTACAAGTCCGAGAAGAAAGGCTTTGGATCCAAGGGTCAAGACTTGAAGAAAAATGCTCCATTCAAGAAGTTTGAGCCTAGGCAAGAGAAGATCGAGAAGAAAGGAGTCCAATGTTATGAATGTGGTGGAATAGGTCACTTTGCCCCGGAATGTGCAAATCACAAGAACAAGAAGAAGGGAAAAGTGATGGTTGCAACATGGAGTGAAAGTGATGACTCTAATGAAGGAGATGAGTTTTTGGATGATGAAGAACTCATGGCTAACTTCATAGCATTTACATCCTCTCTTAGGAGCAAAGATGCTAGTGAAGAAGAGAATGATAGTTAAGAGGAAGACTACTCAAGTGATGATGGATCTTCATCACAAACCACAAATGGAAGTATGGATAAGATAGATCTCAAGGACTACATGGCCAAGTTTGAAAGCTCAAGATTAAAGAACAAGAATGAGATCAAGAGATTAAAAGAAGAAAATCTAGATCTCTCAACTCAAGGTGACCAACTAAATGAAGAGTTAGAAAGATCTAAGATGAGTGAAGAAGGGTTGAAGAAAGAGCTTGAAGATGCTAGAGAGTTGTTGGCTAAGATGAACTCTAGCACCAAGAAACTTGACCATATGCTAGATGTTGGAAAGAGGCCAAGTGACAAGAAAGGGTTTGGGTTTGAAGATGACAAGATGTCCTCCACTCGAAGCAAGACCATCTTTGTAAGAAGCATGAGCTTCAATGAGTCCTCTCCTCATCAAACTCCTAGGAAGAAGCTTGATCTAGGAGAGTGTTCAAAAAGTGCTCAAGTGAAGGTGGCACCAAGAAGCCCACCTCAAGCACATCCTACAAGGGCTTCTCAAGTTAACCTCCCTCAACTAAAAGCTCACAAAGGGAAATCACCTATCATGCAAGATCAACCAAGGAAGCAATCAAGTCTTGCTCAACAACAAAGAAGGAAAGCTCTTCAACAACAAGCAAGACAACCATAAAAACATGGGAAGGCTCCAATGCATCCTCAAGGATATGGTATAATTCCTGACTTCTTACCTACATGTCATTTCTGTGGTATTGATGGTCACATTAGGCCAAATTGCTTTAGATATATCAAATTGTGTAGGATTGAAAGCATGATAGAAAAGAAAAAGGCTATAGCCATGAAGCATGATCCTAGGACATCTAGAGCCATGATGCATGATCCTAAGAAACCTAGAGCCATGATGCATGTCACTAGGAAGATTGGAACACCTTTGCATGATCCTAGGACATTTAGAGCCCATGTACCATTGACCACTAGGAAGAAAAATACTGCACCTAGGTGGATTGGAAAGGATGAACACATTTTCCATGTTGCACAAATTGCCTTGAAAGCTCATTCATGTGATTTTTGGTATTTGGATAGTGGGTGCTCTAGGCACATGACTGGAAATAAGAGTTTCTTTGAGACTCTGGTGATGGAGGAGGGAGGAAATATCACATTTGGTGATGGATCCAAAAAGAAGGTCAAAGGAATGGGAACCATTTCCATTCCCGGATTACCTTTCTTGTCCAATGCTTTGTATGTTGATGGCCTAAAAGCCAATTTGATAAACATTTCACATCTTAGTGATGATTGACTCTCTGTCTTGTTTAGGAAAAATGATTATTCTATCCTATTGCCTAATGGACAAAACTTGTTAAAAGGTATGAGGTCTAGTGACAATTGCTAATGTCTTGAGGCTAGAAGTGTGTCTTGTATTGTGTCCAAGGATGAACAAATAGAGTTGTGGCATGAAAGACTTGGTCACATGAACTTTAGGGATTTAAGAATCTTAGATAAGTTCAATGTTGTGCGAGGCCTTCCCAAGCTTGGGAAAAAGGTTAATGGTGTTTGTGGACCTTGCCAACAAGAGAAGCAAACCAAAAGTATGCACAAAAAGGGCAAGTATATAACCACCAAAGAACCTCTAGAGCTTCTCCATATAGATCTTATGGGTCATATGCAAACCGAGAGTTTAGGTGGAAAGAGATATTTTTTTGTGTGTGTAGATGACTTCTCTAGGTACACATGGACTTATTACCTTAGAGAAAAATCTAAAACTTTTGACAAGTTTAAAATGCTTTGCTCTAAAATTCAAAATAAAATGAATTGCAAGATTAAAAGCATTAAGAGAATTAGGAGTGACCATGGGAAGGAATTTGAGAATGCCCACTTTAAAAACTTTTGCAATAGTCTAGGCATTTCTCATAAGTTTTCGGCTCCTAGGACACCTCAATAAAATGGAGTTGTTGAGAGGAAAAATAGGGTTCTCCAAGAAATGGACCGTGTGATGTTGCTTAGCAATAATGTCCATAGGAATCTTTGGGCCGAGGCTGTCAATACGACTTGCTACATAGGAAATAGAGTCTTCCTTAGGCCCCACACTAGGCAAACCTCCTATGAGTTATGGAAAGGTAGGAAGCCAAATGTTAGCTACTTCCACACTTTTGGCAAGCAAATGCTACATTTTGAATGACCGTGATCAACTTGGAAAATTTGATGCTAAGAGTGATGAGGGTATCTTCATTGACTATGCCTTGAATAGTAGAGCCTATAGAGTTTTTAATCTAAGAACTATGACCGTAATGGAATCATCTAATGTTGTCATTGATGATACTAGGCTCAAAACTAATTACCATGAGGAGGAGGTAGATTTATTTGATGACTCCCCTTTGGAGAAAGTAGCTGATATCTCTATTGTTGAAAAGGCTAATCTTGATGATGATATAGCACAACTTAGTGATAGGATTCCTCACTTGGACTTAAAAGAACCTGCTCCATGGGTTCGGAAACTTCATGATAAAGATGACATTATTGGTGAAGTTAGTGAGGGTGTTAGGACTATGCGTCAATTGACTAATCTTATTAGCTACACTTGCTAAACCTCTCAAATAGAACCCAAGAAAATTGATGAAGCTCTAAAAGATGAATTTTGGATGCTTGCTATGCAAGAAGAGCTTAATCAATTTGAATGGAATGAGGTTTGGACTCTAGTTCCTAGGCCTAAGAACACCAATGTGATAGGAACCAAGTGGGTATATAGGAACAAATCCGATGAGGATGGCAACATTGTGAGAAACAAGGCTAGGCTTGTAGCACAAGGATACTCTCAAATTGAGGGTATTGACTTTGAGGAGACATTTGCTCCCGTTGCTAGGATTGAGTCCATTAGGCTTCTTTTATCCATTTCTTGTTTGCACAAGTTCAAGTTATATCAAATGGATGTTAAGAGTGCCTTCCTCAATGGCTTCTTGCAAGAGGAAGTGTTTTTTGAGCAACCCAAAGGGTTTGTAGATCCTTACCACCCTAATCATGTCTATCATCTCAAGAAAGCTTTATATGGGTTGAAACAAGCACCAAGGGCTTGGTATGAGCGTCTCAACCAATATCTCTTAGACAATGGTTACACTAGGGGTAGTGTTGACAAGACTCTATTCATCAAGAAAAACAAAGATGAGCTCTTTATAGCTCAAATCTATGTTGATGATATAGTCTTTGGCTCCACCAATGACACCAGAGTTCAACAATTTGTTGATGTCATATCTCATGAATTTGAGATGAGTCTTGTTGGTAAGTTGAGTTACTTTCTAGGTTTACAAATTAAGAAAATGGATAATGGGATTTTTATATCTCAAGCTAAGTATGCCAAAAACCTAGTAAAGAAATTTGGCCTTGAAAGTGTCAAACATTGTGATACACCCATAAGTACCACTTTGAAGCTAAGCAAGGATGCTAGTGGTAAAAGTGTGGACCAAACTTTATATCGTGGCATGTTTGGTAGCTTTCTCTATTTGACCGTAAGTAGGCCCGATATCTCATTTAGTGTGGGTGTGTGTGCTAGGTACCAAGCGGATCCTAAGGAGTCCCATCTCTCTTCTGTTAAGAGAATCATTCGATATGTGAATGGGACATCCAACTATGGGATTTGGTACTCTTTTGACACTAATGCTAGTCTTGTAGGCTTTAGTGATGCAGATTGGGCAGGAAATTCTGATGATAAGAAAAGTACATCGGGGCGGTTGCTTTTTCCTTAGGAACAACCTTGTCTCTTGGTTTTGTAAGAAGCAAAATTCGATTTCCTTGTCCACGGCTGAGGCCAGATATATTGCTGCTGGGAGTGGATGCACACAACTCCTTCGGATAAAGCAAATGCTAGTCGACTATGGATTCAATCAAGGTACTCTTACTCTCTTTTGTGATAACATGACTGCAATTAATATTTCAAAGAATCCGGTTCAGCATTATAGGACTAAGCATATTGACATCCGTCAACATTTCATTAGAGAACTAGTTGAGAGAAAATGCAATGTACTTGTGCATGTAGGTACAAATGATCAACTAGCGGATCTATTTACTAAACCCTTAGATGCTACTAGATTTAAGACTCTTAGTAGATCTATTGGGATTTGTTTAATGGAGTGATGTGTTGTGGTTTTTGACCCCATATGGGGAACTCAAGCAAAGAGAGCTATTGTATACGTGTTGCATGCAATTTTTCTTAATTATGTTTATGCCTCTTTATTGATTGCTTGAGTAGCTTGGTTGCACTTATAGTATATTGTATTTTCTTAAATAAGTGTGAACTTTGCTATGATTACAATCCATGTCATATTTATGTTCAAACCTGCATTTTTGGACTAGGAGATATACATTGGAAGTACATGTTAAATGACCTATAATTATCTCCATGACATGATGATTCTTAAATGACATGCTAATGGAAAATGATAAAGCATGATTTGATGATTGCAATTGTTAAATGCAACACATTGTGTGAAACATACTAGTGAGACTAAAATGTTTAATCAATGTCTCTCTTTCTTTATTAATTAATTGAACATGGCTATTATCATACGGGTATCCTCTCGAAAAAATCAAATAGGGTGCAAAGTTGCTCATGCCAAGTTTAGTTTATAAAGTTGGATATAGTGCCTTTAAAACTTGATATTTATAAGAACTCTATATTCTTGCTTCTCTCATGACAAATGGTGAAATTGGTTTGAATTTTATCGGAAACCTTTGTCATTTGCTTTGCCAAATACCATTGATTTTGGACTTGAATGCAACATGTCTTGTATGCAAAGCATTTTTTATTCACACATTTTCTTCAAAATAAATCTCCTTGTTTCTCTCATATTAATAGAGTTGCATAAATGTGGCTTATATAATTATGCAACAATCTTGTATGCTCTTTTCTTTCTTTACCTTGAGTGACCCGGTTGGGGACTTCTCCTTTGCCTATATCATGACAAAAAGGGGGAGTAGCATGGCATTTGGTAGCATGTGTCGGCATTAAGGGGAGTACTTATTTTGGGGGAGATTACAATTAGGGGGAGTAACCCTTTGAGGGGGAGCATTGCATGATGTGGTACATTACTCATATTCTTATATGCAAAATGTTTTTGTTTAATGTTTACTTGATTATCTCACATGCACTTGGTTTGGAAAGTGTATTTGTGCTTGCTTTGTGCGTAGGGTTGATAGTTCAACAAGAGATTAAAGATTTGAAGTTTTTTTTATGTTTATCTCTTTGTAATGTAGAATATCTTCCCGGTGTTTTATTTTGTCTTGTGAGGATCAATGTGAGTGGTGGTTTTATCACAAAATAGCCAAAAAGGGAGATTGAAAAGTCCTCATTTGTTGATTGGCTTATTTCGTGAACAACCACATTGTTGGGGTTTATGTAAGGGTAGCTTAGGCTCTCAAGACCTCAAGAGGAGAAGCACCAAAGGTAAAGTTCTTGTGCTTACTAACTATGAAGAGATAGTTGCACATACTCACATATTCAGGCATAACTCTTGATCTTATATGTTGAGTGTTTTCTTGTGTGCATTTTAGTTTAAATAACTCTTGTTGACCTATTTGCAACTTGCTTTGAAAGTTGTATGTCATGCTAGGCATTAAAATAGGATGCAATTTCATCACTCTTGAACTTATTGTTTTTGTGCATTTGAGTGTTGAAGAATAGGCCTTGCGTTGGTGGTGCGCTACTCGACCAGCGCAACATTCACAGTGGACCACCACTAGTCATGTGCCACTGAGCTGCGCTGCTGCACCCGCACATTGTTGAAAAATGTAGGCATGCACTGGTGGTGCGCTACTAGTCTAGCGCAGCCTCACCAGCGTAAAATTCCCAGAGAATCTGCGCTTGTGTTGCGCTACTGGGATATGCCACTCGTCCAGTGCCTGTTTCAAAAATAGGTTGTGCGCTGGTGGTGCACTACTCGACCAGCGCACACATAGGAAGCAGAAACATTTTTTCCAAAACGACCTCACTTTGTTTGGATCTTATATATATATAACTTAATGCCTATAAGGTCGTGCATGAGTTCAGAATATCACATTTCTTCCTTAGAACACATTTCAAAGGAAAAACACTTCCAAGAACTCATTTTTAATCACTCAAAGCAATCCCATGAGCATGATATCTTCATCTTGCATCATCTAAGTTCATCTAGAGTACATCTATGGATAGAGTTGCTTCATCACATCTTGTTTGGTAAGTTCTTCACTATCTTCATGCAAGTTGAGTGTTTTGCTTACTAAACCATCTCTTTAATTAATTGTATTCTCTTCGAATATTTTTAGATACAAATTAGAGATTGTTGTGATGACATGATTGAGTGTTGTATTGTGATAGCTTCATAGGATTGATTGATCTATGTTTAGCTAAGCTATTTGAACATGTCATTTAGCAATTGATATCTAGGATTGCATTAATTGTCATCTCATTATCCTAGATAAGCATATAGGGTTTCCTTGCCTTGTTTGTTCATTGAATATCATCATATATTCACTTAGGACACTTTATCTCTTCATTGAGAAGTAAGACTTGTGTTGCATCCGGTAGTAGTTGGCTTAAAGCACAAGCATGATGAACTAGGTTCACTTATACCGGGATTAGGTAGTGGTAGAGGATTAAACCGAGATTAGGTTGTAATTTCTTTATCATTAGTGGATTCGAGGTTCTAGTGTGGCGCACTCATCAGCCCGTGGTTTTTTGCATTTGGAGGGTTTCCACGTATATCTCAAGTTTTTTTACTATTTCCTCATTTATTACACTTGTGGTATTTTTGTAACTAGATAGGAGTATTTTCGTCAACTTGACTATTAATGAAAATTGGGTAAAAGTTAATTAAAATATATTCACCCCACTCTAGATTAATGTTACACACCATAATATTTGTTTCAGCTGGCTTCAATGACAGACGTGCATGTCACAAAGCACGAAGCAATGACTTCAACATTCGAAATCATGGAGTCGTTGCATGCTATGTTCAGGAAGCCCTATGAGCAAAAGCGATAGGAAACTGTTTGTTCCGCTATGCTCGCTCGTATGAAGGAATGTACATCAATTCGGGAACATGTCCTAAGCATGGTGTCCTACATCAGCACAGCAAAAGTCAATTGTAGGGCCGTTGATGAACCCAGCCAGGTGAGCATCATACTGATGACTCTTCCGAAGAGTTTCGATCAGTTTAAGAGTAACTACAAGATGAACAAGCTAAGGTTCAGTCTCACATAGTTGCTAAATGAGCTCATGACCAATGAGTCCTTGACTAGGGACTGAAAGGGCAAGACAGGAAAGGTAAATGTTGCCAAACCATCTTCCTCCAATAATAAGAAATTGAAGAGGTTTGCTTGGAAGGTGAAGGGTAAGTCCAAACCCAAGAAAGCCCAAAATAAGAATAAGTCCAAGAAAGGTAAATATGATTTACTTGTTCTTGAGTCATGTTTAGTGGAAGATGATTCTTCACCCTGGATAGTTGATTTGGGGACTACTAACCATGTATGTTCTTATTTGCAATGGACAGATTCTTAGACACCGCTAGAGGAGGGAGCCTTCTCAATGCATGTGGGGCTAGGGGATGTCGTGTCGACACGAGCAGTGGGCGTAATTAGATTACATTTTTGTAAAAATTATATATTGTTAGACAATGTATTTTATATTCCTAGATTTACATAGAATTTGATTTTTGTTTCTAAGTTGTTAGTGTTAGGATTATGCTCGATAGCAAGAGTATAATAATGTATTTGACAATCTTTTCATATTAATAAAGTGATTTCTATTTTAACAAATCTTATAGCATTTATAGTTTAATTATTATAATTGTCAAAAGTAAATAATCATAAGGTCAAAAGACTATGAGAAAAGAAGAATTGTTCATACATCTAGATATGTATGAGGTATACACATTTCTTTAGTTAGTCTTGAATAACATTCACAACTTAAGATAAAAGGTTGGGCGCCTTTATCTTGTCAAAGTTGTAGATTCTTTTGCTAGCATTTGAGTGGGATCAAATGTGTTATGATGAGTCTAAAATCATTAAAGTGTGGTGTCTTTGGACAAAAGAATCTAGTGCACTGGGTGCATTGAATAAGATCAAAATGAAATACTTTTTCTAGAACCGTCAATGGATAAAAAGTTTTTATTTGAAGACAATTAGAGAGTCTATCTCAATCCTGAGATAAATGATAGATTTATGGTTGCAAGTGTCATCATTTGAGCTATCAATGAGTACGATTATATAGCATAGTCTATCCTCTATAGTTTGGTGTTATTCATTTGTTAATCAATAAAGAACTTTATTTATAGTTATGGACATCGTGACTCCATTTATTGAATGAGAGTAGAAAACCATCATATGGATGTTTTGAGGTATTGTATATTAAATCTTAACGTTAAGTTTGTCTATTGAAACATGGCTTCTGGGCAAGTCAAAATATCCAAGTTCAAAATGTGGTCATATGAGTAAATATGGTAACTTGGAGAGCTATAGGCGGTCAATGACCTCTTGGCAATTACTGGTGTTCTTCACTAGGATACACTTTCTCCAATAAGGTTGTCTAGGTTATGAATGAGTAACATCAACTTATTCTATCTTTATTTAAGAGTTCAATTTTAGTTCTTTAGTCGAATGAACTAAAATTAAATAGATTGAACCTAAGTGAATCATTTGTTGATTGTGATTGGGCTGTGTCTATTGGAGCTTAAATTTAGATTGCCCGCAAAGATCCCCAATCCACACGGACTTGCATGGATCACTTGATATATTATACCTTTAAAGTTCCCTAAAACGTGTGTGTCTATAAACCTAGATTGGGGTGAATAGGTTTTAATCAAGTCATTGCAAATTTTTCTTGATTAGTCAATATTTAAAATTCACCAAATAAAACAAACATACAACATCAAGTGTAAAGTGCCAAAATATAAATAACACAAGATGTATACGTGGAAACCATCCAAATGAGAATAACCACGGGTAGTTAAGTGCGCCACACTCGATCACAGAAATCAACTATATGAATAAAATGTTACACCCTCAAGTGATTCTCGGACTCTCACTCTCGACAACCTCAGGCTATGGACACCGCCACTCACCACTCTTGGTTCAGTCCCTAGTGATATCCCCTGATATAGTTCTCTTGGCGTGAACGCCTCTTACTCTACCCCCTTGGGCCTTTTACAGTGGCACCCGACCAATTGCTTGTCAACCCACTCTTAGTTGCAAGACTTCCCTTGCATGTGCAACTTCACACCAATGCCACAAGACTTAACCTCAATGAAGAGTCAAACACAACCTAAGTGAATATGATAAAATATTCAAAAATGCAAGTATTGCTAGGCAACACTAAATGCTTATATATGAAATTTAAGAATGTCACTAAGTACAATTCCTAGATATCAATGTCTAAATGAATGTTCATAAAGACTTAACCAGCTATAGTTATGCAACAATTTATCCTAGTTATCAAACAAAGCCATATCAACACAAGTTGTCATTAAGCATGGCAAGGACTATAATGCAATCACAAAATGCAATCAATAAGTCCTAAACAATATCTAAATGCAAAGCCTAAAGATCTAGCTATAAGGCCAAAATGGTCACAAACCCTAGCTATCACAAAATATAAATCTCAACCAACAATCAACAACCCAAGCATGTTATAAATGCAATTCAACATTAAAGCATACAATCAATAAGCAATAAATGCTATTCCTAGGTAAACATGGCCTAGTAATGAAACAACAAGTTCTAGGGCATGTAGTGATTACCTAGTCAATTAAAACAAGAGGAATCCATGCTTAGAAGATGCAAGAAGATGCTAGATGCTCATGGATTGAACATTGGTTGAGTAAAAATGGATTCTTTGGAGCTCTCTCACTCTTGGAGTCAATTTCCCTCTAAAGAAAAGTTTGGTGAGTAAAAATGGCTTCTTGGACTCACACCACTAAAGAGAAGAGAAAAGAACATATATATATTATGCCCTACACGAAATGGCATCTTTTTGGACAAAGGGCAACTGATTCCCGTAATGACCGTTGTACGTGCCGCAACCTAGGCAAGTGTCCAGATCGGGGTAAAGTGAGCGGTGCATCGCCTGGGAATTTTCGCTGTCTGGACCGTGGTACATGTATTGTCCAGACCGCGGTAGTGCAAGCGGTGCATCACTGGGAAACTCCGTTTGGGAGACCGTTGTGCATGCAACATGCATAGGCCGCGGTAGCAGCAGCGTGCAACGCTTGGAGAACACAGCTGTGCATACCGCGGCGGAGGCAATGTACAGGGAGCGGTCCCGGCCGCAGTCAAGGAGAAAATCCTCTTCTAAAGGCAAACTAAATGCAACAAACACCCAAGCAAGATTTATGGCAAAGAAGCACACAATTAAGGAAATTTAAGCATTCATGCAAGATGATAAAAGACATGCATGAGAGTGTGTGTGTGCACTAAAAACTCTTCAGAAAAGGTTAAGCAAGTGATTTACCTTCTGAAGCTTGAGCTGGGTCTTGAGCAATGATGGCCTAAACTGCCCTTACACATTAATCCCCAAATGTAGTTGTCAACGAAATGAGCCAATCAAAAACTGTGGAACTTACAATCTCCCCTTTTGGCTATTTTGTGATAAAACCGCCACTCACAATTTATCCTCACCAATAAACAAAACAAAATACAGGGATCAACAAAGTTTTTCTACATTACAAAGAGATGCATAATAAACTAGATCTTCAAGTCATCCATCTCTTGTAGAATCAATATCTCTACAAAACAAAATAACTACACTTTCCAAGACAAGTGTATGTGAGGTGATCAAAGACATAAAAACAAGAGCAATTTGCAAACAATAGAAACAAGCAACATGCATCAACAATGCAAATGCAAATGCTCCCCTTAAATAGGTTAACTCCCCCTCAATGAGTCAAACGCCCCTCTTATGCAAATCCTCCTCAATGAGTCAAACTCAACTCTCCCTAAATCCACACTACTCCCCATTTTTATCATGAGATAGACAAAGAAGTATCCCCTTAAGAAGGCATTAGCAAGGAGAGCTTATGGCACAAGACATATGCATAATCATATAACCAAATTTATGCAACGTAATTAAGAGGAGAGAAACAAGGAGTTTTATTAAAAAAATGTGTGACCGAATGCTTTGCATACAAGACAAGTTGTATTTAAGATCAAAACATGGTATTTGGAAAAGCAAAATGACAAGGGTTTCCAAGAGAATTCAAACCAATTTCACCCTTGTCATGGAGTAAGCAAGATATAGACTGTAAAATAAATTCATTTTAAGAACAACTATATCAGACTTTACAAGAAAAACAAGACATGAGCGAATATTGCGCCCTTTTCGATTTTTCTAGGTGGAATGACCGTATAATAGTAGCCTTGTTTGACAAGTAAAGAGAGAGAGATTTGTAAAATCCTTGAAATGGATACAAGATCCTTATTGATTCAAGTCTCATAATTGCTTTCACACACATATTTTTGCATTCATTTTAGAGCATTCAACAATTTCATCATGCATATTACTTTAAAGCATGTCATATAAAGAATTAACATGTCATGGAGATCAATTCTAGGTCATTCAAAATGTACTTCCCAATCAATTCTCCTATTCAAAAAAGGCATGTTTGGTCATAAATAAGACATGGATTGTATGTAGAGCAAGGTTGGACACTTATTTTAAAAAAATATGTACAACCAATCATCTCAAGCAATTAATAAAGAAGCATAAATATTATCAATGAGCACAATGCATTGCCAGTTTACTCTCTTTGCTTGAGCTCCCCATATGGGGTCAATCAAAACAAGTCAAGAGGGGATATGAGTCACTATAGACTTACCAAGTCCATTTGACCTAGTTGAGCCTATGGGTGAAACCTTAGCACAATGGCATGTGGGTTCATCTTTTCTAATCCACTTAGGTGACACATTGTCATTCCTAGTTGTCAAGATCATCATGTTACTCATAGGATCATTAACACTAGCTTTCCTAGGCACATACATATTGGCTCTACCCCTTTTTCTTTCAATCATGCTCTTATTTCTACACATGTTAATGTACTTGAAGCAATTTGGTCTAACATGACCATCAACACCAAAAAAATGGCATGAAGGAATAAAATGAGGGGGATTCCTTTATGAGGACAAAGGTGCTTTCCCATGTCTTTGAGCATTCCTTTGGTGTGTTATTGATTCTCTTCTCCTTTGTTATTGAGTTGGAGAAGATTACTTCCTTGTTTGAGCTTGCTTGGCTTGCCTCTTTGGTTGAGGAAAGCTTGGAGGTGGAGATCTTGATTGTTGAGGATTAGCTTCATTATTCATTGGCATCTCCACTTGGTCATTCTTGGATTACTCTCCAAGATCAATCTTCCTCCTAGGATGTTATGGAGGTGAAGTTTTCCTTTTGCATTGAGCTTGAGGTTGTTTGACCTTCTTCGATTCTTCAAGGGAACTCATTTCTTTATCCTTGATAATCTTCAAGGAATTGTCTTTCTTGGCTAGTTCATCCTTTATTGCCTTCATCCTTTGATGGCAATCATTAATCTCCTTCTCATACTTTGACATATCAACTATGTCCACTTTCAAGGAGTCATCTAACTTGGTCCTTAGTTGAAGATTTTCCTTCTTCAACTCTTTGATTTCTTCATTTTCCATTTTCAAGGACCTTTGAAGACTTTCGATGAAGTCTTCATAATCAAACTCTTCGGAAATTCCCTTTATCTTTATAGTGTGAATATACCTAGAGGGGGGGGGGGGGGGTGAATAGGTATATGCTCCAATTTTTATCTTCTTTTACAAAACAATGTAATTCTAACAATGCTTAATGAAAATTGCAAACAATGACAAACAATATTTACATGGTAAAACCTCCAAAGAGGAAACATCTACAGGTTGATACCACAACCACCATCAAAATCCACTATTTCAAATAGAGTTACACACTCAAGCAATCACACATGCTCTACAAGCTCACACTCCCACTCTATCTTGAACATAGTGATCTACTAAGCTGACTTCCTATCCAAAACCCCCTATCTCTAGGAAGATTCCTTGCTCACCTATCCGGATCCTCCCAACCCTAGTCAAGACTTCTTTCTCAACTATCCGAGTCCTCCCGACTCTAGTCAAGACTTTCTTGCTCAACAATCTGAGGTCTCACACCTCTTGTCAAGACTTCCTCTTGCTTAGCTATCCAAGTCCTACCGACTCTAGCTAAGACATACAATTGCTCAAATCAAAGAATCACTCTAAGATATGAGACTTTCAAACTCTTCACAAGGCATCTAAGTGATCATGAATGTAAAATGCAAACAAGAACTCAACATAGAAAATGATGATCAACAAATTCTATAGACATGCGACTAGATGGCTAGATTATGCTTTCAAAGAACAATCACAAATGTATCTAGACAATCTAAGCATGTTATCAACTAAGAACATAGATATGAAGATATGGACATCAATTGAAACAAAACCTTGTTCTTAGAAAAATTAAATTAGATCTAGAAACAATCAATCAAGCATAAGAACAAAAGATTTCTAGTAACAATTTCATGTTTATCAAGTTTAGCACAAATCATTTAATAAATCACAAATCTAGCTAAACTTGAAAATCAAATTAACAAACCATAAAATGATTTCAAAATCATCTTAGTCATGCTTCTTAATCAAATAACATCAAACAATAAGAAGATCTAAGAAGAAAACTAAGAAGAAGATGATTTTACCAACAAGGATGCAAATCACGAACTGAAGATCAGATCACAACGAAATATGTAGACATCCTTTGGTTCTAGAAATGATTTTATTTTGTAGAATTCTTCAATACACTCGAAATCGGTTTTTGAATCAAGTGATTCGGAGTAGAAATGAAGTTATCACAAAAACAAAAATCAAAATGTTGAGAGAAAAATTCTGCACTTGTTCTTATCTTTTTGAAATGAGAGGGAATGTGAGGTTTTAAAGAGTGAAAAGCCAAAAGGACCATTTTTCCCTTCTTCCTTAGTGTCTCCCCAAGATGGCACATTGGCATCTCGGGGCAGAGCACTCTTGTGGCCGAGATGGCCACGCGCCATCTCGGGATAGTGCTTGGTGATGGCTTAAGCCATCGCACCTCACCCTTTGCGCTCTCCTCGCATTCTTCGACCGTTCTTTGGCCTCCAAAATCCAAATTCGAATCCGTTTGAAGATTACAAACCGGGACTCCATCATGGATATGGAAATATAAGATAATCTACCCAAAAAATAAGAAATCTACTCGATATATGAAGACAAAGACAATATATGCAACATGAGTTGAAAGAGTAGTATCTTTTGACTTAGAACTTGAAATCAATAGAATGAGTAACTGAAATGACCGACACTCAATCATGAACAATCTAAGACTAAAATAAAGTTCAAGATTCATGTCATACTAACATATAAACAAACAAACACATTTCACAGAAGAATGCAAACTACATAGAGATAGTCTCTAATCATGCATTTTCCAAAACATGTTACTTTCATACTAAATGCATGAGCATTCAACTTCAAGTGTGTGAATGTGTTATACCAAATGATGCGCTACGATGCGGGGACACAAATGTATGAATTGTGTGTGTGTGCACATATAATGATGCACAACTAAGCAGGGACACATATGAATGAATTGTGTGTGTGTGCGCATATAATGATGCACAACTAAGCAGGGACACATATGAATGAATTGTGTGTGTGTGCGCCTACAGCTTGCAAGAGGAAGAAGGATCTCGATACCTTAGCATCCAAGAATAGTACCAATCCTCTTGAAGAAGAACTTTACATCATGAGAAGTCACTTTTCTTCCTTGAAGCTCTTATCATCATGAACCACTTAAGCAACTAAGCATTACAAAGAAATGAAGTTTTGTTATGGAATCAAGCCAACACAAATCTAGAACCTAACAATCTCCCCCTTTGGCTATTCCATGACAAAACCTCTACCTCACCATACAATGATCACTCATAATAAATGTTGATTTCATTCTCACATCCTCACATTACAAAGAGATATTCCTAGACTAAAATGTCTTCACGAGTCTTCAAGAGTATCTTCAGACATTCAAAGCACCTATAAGACAAGAACAACAAAAAGAAATCTTCTACAAAGAAGATAAGGGAGATAAACCAACAATATACAAATACAAAACAAAAGATCCCTTAACACTTCTTATCTCATGCAAACACAAAATTTTTCTCCCCCTTACTTTCTCCCACAGACAAAATTTCTCCCCCTGAATGGATTGTCTCTCATTTACATCAAAAGTAAGTACCATGGTGAGGGAAAAACTTTCTCCCCCTTTTGACAAGAAATAGACAAAAACGTATTACACAACCTAGAGAGAGATAAATGCCAAGTGATAATACCAACAAGGGTATAAGGGATGCATGATAGAATCATGAGATAGTGAGCAAACAAGTTATATTGAGAACTAAGTTCAACAAACTAAGCCCCCCCTTAACATATGCTCCACATATTAATAAGCATGTAAAATTGTTCACAAGGGACTCACACAATCACACATTTCAAGTAGTAAAAGATAGTAAACCATTATTTTTCAACATTAAACAAGAGAATCATAGATTTTCATTATTCTGTCAAAAATAATCTCTCATTACGAATGAATCAAGCACATTAAGTAAAAATGTGTGTGTATGTGAAAATGCTTCCAGAATATATAAAAGGAGTGATTATGATAACAACATGCAAACCACTTCAACACCTATCCATCCAACGCTTTTCCAATCAAGGTCAAACCGAATATCATCCGAATTTTTGCTTTAAAGAGAATAGATTTCAACATGTGAGTATGTGTGTGCATGTGGCTCGTCATCCCATTTCTGTTTTTCAACCCGAGCAATCACAATTTTTTCAACTATACTCCATTTTAAGCCTTCCTCCATTGGTTTTTAGGCTTTGAATCAAAGATCTTGTTTTTAATTGATTCTTTTTCAACTTTTTTATTTATTTTTCTAACATAAACATATACTCTTCATGACGGATTTCACTCATCACAATGGTGTAGCTCTTTCCTACATTGGGCGGCTTCACAACCAAGGTGTGTAGCCCTTTCCATGATGGTGCTCGTTGAGTTCTATATAGATGCTGAAGCAAAGTGAATACTAACCATAGGTCATCTATCATGTACTAGACAATGAACTTCAAGATGCATCCATAATCTACATGCTTTCAAACTCAATTACTCAAACTTAAACATATAAGAAAACATTTGTGCACTTTTAAAAACAAGATTTACAAAGACTTAAGTGCATGATTTAGAAGCAATAAAAGCTATTTTATCAAGATCATTATTTCTCACATGAGTAGCTCTCAAAGAAATAGATATACAATATAGTTTTGCTTATCAAGCCACTCAAAATCACACACAAGCACTAATCAACAAAAATCATGCCAATGGATCTTCTCAGAGATATAAATCTCTCTTTGTCCAAGGGCTTTGTAAACAAGTCCGCAAGTTGATTCTTAGTAGGTATATGTTCAAGAGTTACTATTGAATGTTCAACAAGTTCTCTAATGAAATGATGTCTAATGTCTATATGCTTTGTGCGTGAGTGTTGAACCAAATTTTTAGAGATGTTAATGGCACTCATATTATCACAATAGAGAGTTATTTTACCTTGATTTATCTCATAATCCATAAGAATTTGTTTTATCCAGAGAAGTTGTGTGCAAGCACTTCCGGCCGCAATGTACTCGATTTCGGATGATGAAAGAGAGATGAAATTTTTTTTCTTGCTCAGCCAAGCAATCAAATTATTTCCTGAGTAAAAGCAATCGCCTGATTTGCTTTTACGATCATCAATGTTTCCTGCCCAATCCATATCACAATAGCCAACAAGAATATCATTAGTATCAAAGGAATAGAATAAACCAAGATTATGTGTTCCTTTTATATACCTAATAATTCTTTTAACGGCTTTCAAGTGAGATTCTTTTGGATTTGCTTGAAACCTAGCACACAAACTAGGTAGAGAAGGCTACCTATCATGCCCCTATACAGACTTTGATCAACATTTTTTCCTTTTTAATCTTTGTCAAGTTTTAATGTTGTATTCATAGGTGTTTCAAATTCTTTTCCACTTTCAAGGCCAAATTTCTTAACAAGATTTCTAGCATACTTAGATTGTGATAACATGATACCATTGCTAGATTGTTTCACTTGCATGCCTAGAAAGTAATTGAGTTCACCTACCATACTCATTTCAAATTCTCTTGACATCACATTCACAAAATCATCAACCTTGGTTTTACATGTAGACCAAACACTATGTCATCAACATATATTTGTGCAACAAAAATGTCATTGTTATAATGCTTGACAAATAATGTTCTATCAATACCACCTCTCCTATATTGGTTGTCAATAAGATATTGAGTCAACCTAACATACCAAACTCTAGGGGCTTGCTTAAGGCCATAAAGAGTCTTTTTCAACTTAAACACATGATTTGGAGAGTATGGGTCTACAAAACACTTAGGTTGTTCAACATACACTTCTTCTTGAAGGTATCCATTGAGAAAAACACTTTTGACATCCATTTGAAATAATTTTAATATTTTAAGACATGCAATGGACAATAAAAGCCTAATACACTCAAGACATGCAACAGGTGCAAAAGTCTCATCAAAGTCTACACCCTCAACTTGAGTGTATCCTTGAGCCACTAGTCTTGCTTTATTTCTCACTATCTTGACACATTCATCGGTCTTATTCCTAAACACCCATTTTGTACCAATCACATTGATATCATTTGGTCTAGGAACTAAGGACCATACTTCATTCCTCTCAAATTGATTTAGTTCTTCTTGCATGGCATTAACCCAATATTCATCAATAATTGCTTCATTAATATATTTGGGCTCAATTGAGAAGTGTAGCAAGCATATGAAATTTGGTTAGCTAGTTGCCTTCTAGTTCTAACCCCTTCATTCAAATCACCTATGATGTCTTGTTGGTAATGTATGTTCCTAAGTCTAGAATTGGAATTTTCAACATCTTGTTGGTCATCATTCAAACCATTTTCTAACTCTTAACTTTCTTCTCTAGCAACAATACCATTCTCATCATTATGACTAGACTCTCTTTCATCACAACTAGTCACATCAATAGGTGCTTTAGTGTCATTCAACAAATGTTCTTTAGGTTCATTGACACCATGATTATCACACAAATAAAGCATGCTAAGATCATCTATTTTCACATTAATAGATTCCATAATAGTCTTATTTTTCAAATTGAACACTCTATATGCACGACTATTATTATCATACCCAAGAAAGAGACAAATATAACTTTTAGCATCAAAATTTCCTAAGTGATCTCTATCATTCAAAATAAAACACTTACTCCCAAAAGTGTGGAAGTAACTCACATTGGGCTTCTTGCCCTTCCAAAGTTCATAGGAGGTTTGTTTTGTGTCGGGCCTTCTAAAAACTCTATTAGTGACATAGCATGCGGTATTGACCGCTTCGGCCCAAAGATTTCTAGGGACTTTCTTGCTATTGAGCATGACCCTTGCCATCTCTTACAAGACATGATTCTTCCTCTCAACAATACCATTTTGTTGAGGAGTTCTAGGAGCCAAAAACTCATGTGAAATCCCATAATCATCACAAAACTCACTAAATCTAGTATTTTCAAATTCACTCCCATGATCACTCCTAATGCGACATATTTTCTTAATTCCAAGACCTTTTTCATTTTGAATTTGATTACAAAACTTCTTAAAGTAACCAGAAGTTTCGGTCTTGTCTCTAAGAAAATATACTCAAGCAAACCGAGAAAAATCATCAACACATACAAAAATGTATTTCTTGCCATTTATGCTTTCGGTTTGAATTGGTCCCATTAGGTCCATATGCACAAGTTCTAAGGGCTTCTTGGTAGCAAAATTAGTGTTCTTTTTATGAGACACTTTTGTTTGTTTACCTAATTGACAAGGTTCACAAACACCATCAATCTTTTTACCAAGACTAGGAAGACCTCTAACAATGTTATATTTCTCAAGCTTCTTTAAATCTTTATAATTCATGTGGCCCAATCTTTAATGCCATAATTCAAGCTTGTTGCACTCATGTGTCATATTACATGTTAGTGGATCAACCTCTAAACAATAGCAATTGTCCGAAGACCTTTTGACTTTCAAAATAAATTTTCCCTTTTTATCAATAATCGTGCACACATCCTTGTTAAAGCTAACTTCTTTAAAAATTTCACACATGACCATCTACATACAAGGTGTCATAAAGTTTAGGCAATCTAGGGATACAAATGGTTCCCTTGCCTAGAACTTGCTTTTTGGTGCCATCACTAAATGTAACCCATCCACCATCATTCATAACAAGATTCTTAAAGAATTCCTTGTTACCGGTCATATTCTTAGAGCAACCGCTATCTAGGTAGCAACAATAGGATGAATTAGCTCTTAAAGCATATTGTGCAACCAAACATTATGTTGTGTTTTTCTTAACCCAAACTTTCTTGACAAGTTTCTCATTCCTACTTTTATTAACATGCTTTGACTTGTTTTTAGGCACATTGACTCCATTAGTCACATTTTCAAACAAATCAAACAAAGCATTATCAACTTTCTTAAGAATAGTAGAACGAGGCACAACACAAGATTCAACAAACAAATCATCAACACATTTATTCTCAACATGCTTTTCCAAGGTCTTTTTAGGTCTAATTCTAGATCCATACATGGATGATTGCCTAGGACCATTCAAAGACATATCATGCAAATCATTGGCAATTCTACATTTACGAATGTATTAATAACATCTAGGTCTTATGTGTCCTACCATGTTGCAATAATGACAAATAGGTATGAATTTGAGAAGTTTACCATTTGCTTGAGCATTCAACTCATTTTGTCTTCTTACATTTTTACCTCTTTGGCGTGCAACACTAGATGTCTTGCCTTTTGCATTTGATGATGATGTAGCTTACCTTTGGCATTATTGAGTCTTTTCCTTCACTTTCATTGTTGATGTTGAGGCACCTCCGGTAGCATTCATGGCTTTACCGTTAGAGAGTGTACCTACATTTAAATTGCTACAAGCTTTGACAAAAGTAGATTTTTTAGTTGAAGGAGTTGATTTTTCATTAACATATCCTAAACCTCTTTTGTCGCTTAAAGGCTTTCCAACCTTATTGAGAGCTTTCACTTTGTTAGAGCTAGATAACATCTTGTTAATCATCTCTTTAGCCTCATTAAGTTTGTCATTAAGCACTTTCTCTTGATTCTCGTGCTCATTTAGTTTTTCTGTAAGCACATTTTCAATTCTCTTAGCATGATCAAGAGATTCATCACTTTGCTCAATTTCATGCTTCAAAATACTTAATCTATCATTGCAATCAATCAATTTTTTCTCAAGATTAAGAATTTTGTCATTTAGATCAATAACACATTTTGAGCTACAATCATGATTTTCTAACTTACTAGTGAGAGACTTATTGATCTTAGAGATCCTTTCATTTTCTTGAATAAGATCTTTGATCTTTTGATCATCTAAGTCAATAGACTCACCTTCAACAAAAGAAGACACAAAAGAATACATTTCTTTAATCATGATGAAACAAATAAAGATAACAAACACTACAAAGAAGATCTATCTAAGTGCGTCTGGACACCGGCTCCGATACCAATTGAAATTCCCTTTATATTTATAGTGTGAATATACCTAGAGGGGGGGTGAATAGGTATATGCTCCAATTTTTATCTTCTTTTACAAACAATGCAATTCTAACAATGCTTAATTAAAATTGCAAACAATGACACACAATATTTACGTGGTAAAACCTCTAAAGAGGAAACATCCACGGGTTGATACCACAACCACCTGCAAAAGCAAATCCACTATTTCAAATAGAGTTACACACTCAAGTAATCACACATGCTCTACAAGCTCACACTCTCACTCTATTTTGAACCTAGTGATCTACTAAGCCGACATCATATCCAATACCCTCTGTCTCTAGGAAGATTCCTTGCTCACCTATCCGGATCCTCCCGACCCTATGCAAGACTTCTTGCTCAACTATTCGAGTCCTCCCGACTCTAGTCAAGACTTCCTTGCTTAATAATCTGAGGTCTCACAGCTCTTGTCAAGACTTCCTCTTGCTTAGCTATCCAAGTCATCCCGACTTTAGCTAAGACTTACAATTACTCAAATCAAAGAATCACTCTAAGATATGAGACTTTCAACCTCTTCACAATGCATCTAACTGATCATGAATGCAAAACACAAACAAGCACTCAACACAGAAAATGATGATCAACAAATTCTATGGACATGCAACTAGATGGCTAGATTATGCTTTCAAAGAACAATCACAAATGTATCTAGACAATCTAAGCAAGTTATCAACTAAGAACATAGATATAAAGATATAGACATCAATTGAAACAAAACCTAGTTCTTAGAAAAATGAAATTAGATCTAGAAACAATCAATCCAGCATAAGAACAAAAGATTTCTAGAAACAATTTCATGTTTATCAAGTTTAGCACAAATCATTCAATATATCACAAATCTAGCTAAACTTGAAAATCATATCAAAAAACCATAAAATGATATCAAAATCATCCTAGTCATGCTTCTTAATCAAATAACATCAAACAATAAGAAGATCTAAGAAGAAAACTAATAAGAAGATGATTTTACCAACAAGGATGCAAATCACGAACTGAAGATCGGATCACAACAAAACATATAGACATCCTTTGGTTCTAGAAATGCTTGGGGTTTGTAGAAATATTCAAGACACTCGAAATCGGTTTTTGAATCAAGTGATTCGGAGTAGAAATGAAGAAGTTATCACAGAAACAAAAAAATCAAAATGTTGAGAGAAAAATTCTGCACTTGTTCTTCAATTTCTCAACTTGTTCTTATCTTTTTGAAATGAGAGGGAATGAGAGGTTTTAAAGAGTGAAAAGCCAATAGGACCATTTTTCCCTTCTTTCTTAGTGTCACCCTGAGATCGCATGTGGGAATCTCGGGGCAGAGCACTCTTGTGGTAGAGATGGCCACGCGCCATCTCGGGATGGTGCTTGGTGATGGCTTAAGCCATCGCACCTCACCCCTTGCGCTCTCCTCACGTTCTTCAACCGTTCTTTGGCCTCTGAACTCCGAAATTGAATCTGTTTGAAGATTATGAATTGGGAATCCCTCATGGACATGGAAATATAAGATACTCAACCCAGAAAATAAGAATTCGACTCGATATATGAAGACAAAGACAATGTATGCAACATGAGTTAAAAGTGTAGTATCATTTGACTTAGAGCTTGAAATCAATAGAGTGAGTAACCGAAATGACCGGAACTCAATCATGAACAATCTAAGACTAAAATCAAGTTCAAGATCCATGCTATACAAACATATAAACAAACAAACACATTTCACACAAGAATGCAAACTATATAGGGATAGTCTCCAATCATGCATTTTCCAAAACCTGTTACTTTAAAACCAAATACATGAGCATTCAACTTCAAGTGTGTGAATGTGTTATACCAAATGATGCGCTACGATGCAGGGACACAAATGTATGAATTGTATGTGTGTGTGCATATAATGATGCACAACTAAGGAGGGACACATATGAATGAATTGTGTGTGTGTGTGCATATAATGATGCACAACTAAGCAATGACACATATGAATGAATTGTGTGTGTGTGCGCCTATGGATTGCAAGAGGAAGAAGGATCTCGATACCTTAGCATCCAAGAATAGTACCAGTCCTCTTGAAGACAAACTTTGCATCATGAGAAGTTGCTTTTCTTCCTTGAAGCTCTTATCATCATGAACCACTTAAGCAACTAAGCATTACAAAGAAATGAAGTTTTGTTATTCAATCAAGCCAACACAAATCTAGAACCTAACACCTTCACAACACAAGTTTTTGGAGCTTGAACTTTCTTCATCGAAGCTTCTACCACTTGTGCTCTCATGGTAATCATCATCTAGGCTAGCTTCTTCAATGACGAACTTGAGTGATGGGTGTCTTGTGGCCGCTTTTGAGTTGTCATTATGTAAAGCGTGCAAGACTATGTGATTTCTTTCACATCCCTCCGAACTCGAAGAGCATTCATCACTTTCACTACCAAAGTAGGCCGTTGGTTTGCCTCTTCGACTCTTGCTTTTTGAGTTTCCATAATCCGTGGAGATGTGCCCATAGCCACCATAATAAAAACATTTAAGCTTGATCTTTGAGGTACCTAATTTTTTGTGTTCTTCTTTCACGGTACCTTCATGGATAACTCTTAGAATCTCCCAAGCTTTTCAAACATCTTAAGTTGTTTGGATGAGTTTTGCATGACTCTCACCCACTGCACAATATAAGGCACGGAGGCCTTTGAGTTCCATTCGGTAGCCTCGAGTTCGTCAACTGTCCACTTGAACTTGAGCTTAGGCATAGAAGCCCCATTCTCTTGTGTCTCCGTGGGAGGTGAATACCCTTCTTCCACACACATCCACACATGCTTATCAAGGTCACATAAAAAAACTTCCATCCTCACTTTCCAAGAGGAGTAGTTATCCTTGGTGAGCATTGGTGGTTCAGAGATCAAATAACCCTCTAGTCTCTCAAAATCACTCATGGTGTTTTGGGTTATATGAATGCACATGCAATGCAACAACACAAAATGCAAGCACTAAAAAAATGCACAAAGCATGACACACACAGAGCACGGATCACCTAAGTATATCTAGGCACCTCCTCTGATACCAATTGAAAGTTCCTTAAAAACGTGTGTCTATAAACCTAGAGAGGGGGTGAATAGGTTTTAATCAATTCATTGCCATTTTTTCTTGATTAGTCAATATTTAAAATTCACCCAATAAAACAAACATACAACATCAAGTGTAAAGTGCAGAAATATAAATAACACAAGATGTATAGGTGGAAACCCTCCAAATGGGAAAAACAACGGGTTGTTATGTAAGCCACACTCGGTCACAGAAATCCACTATATGAATAAAAGGTTACACCATCAAGTGATTCTCGGACTCTCACTCTTGACAACCTTAGGCTATGGACACTGCCACTCACCACTCTTGGTTCAGTCCCTAGTGATATTCCCTAATACACTACTCTTGGAGTGAACGCCTCCTACTCTACCCCCTTGGGCCTTTTACAGTGGCAACCGACCAATTGCTTGTCAACCCACTCTTGGTTGCAAGAATTCCTTTGCTTGTGCAACTTCACACCAAAGCCACAAGACTTAACCTCAATGAAGAGTCAAACACAACCTAAGTGAATATGATAAAATATTCAAACATGCAAGTAATGCTAGGCAACACTAAATGCTTATCAAGGAATTTAAAAATGTCACTAAGTACAATTCCTAGATATCAATATCTAAATGAATGTTCATAAAGACTTAACTAGATATAGTTATGCAACAATATATCCTAGTTATCAAACAAAGCCATATCAACACAAGTTGTCATTAAGCATGGCAAGGACTATAATGCAATCACAAAATGTAATAAATGAGTCCTAAACAATATCTAAATGCAAAGCATAGAGATTTAGCTATAAGGACAAAATGGTCAGAAACCTTAGCTATCACAAAATATAAATCTAAACCAACAATCAATAACTCAAGCATGTTATAAATGCAATTAAACATAAAAGCATACAATCAATAAGCAATAAATGCTATTCTTGGGTAAACGTGGCCTAATAATGAAACAACAAGTTCTAGGACATGTAGAGATTACCTAGTCAATTAAAACAAGAGGAATCCATGCTTAGAAGATGCAAGAAGATGCTAGATGCTCATGGATTGAGGATTGGTTGAGTAAAAATGGATTCTTGGGAGCTCTCTATCTCTTGGAGTCAATTTCTCTCTAAAGAAAAGCTTGGTGAGTAAAAATGGCTTCTTGGACTCATAACACCAAAGAGAAGAGAAGAGAACATATATATATTGTGCCCTACACGAAATGGCATCGCTTTGGACAAGGGGCAACTGATTCCCGTCATGACCGCTAAGCGTGTCGTGGCCTAGGCAAGTGTCCAGACCGCGGTAGAGCGAGCGGTTCATCACCTGGGAATTTTCGCTGTCTGGACCGTGGTACAGGCAGTGTCCAGACCGCGGTAGAGCAAGCGGTGCATCACTGGGAAACTCCGCTTGGGGGGGCCGATGTGCATTCAACGTGCACATGACGCAGTAGTAGCAATGTGCAACGCCTGGAGAACACCGTTGTGCATACCGCGGTAGAGGCAATGCATAAGGAGCAGTCCCAGCCGCGGACAAGGAGAAAATCCTCTTCTAATGGCAAACTAAATGCAACAAACACCCAAGCAAGATTTATGGCAAAGAAGCACACAATTAAGGCAATTTAAGTAAATCATGCAAGATGATCAAAGACATGCATGAGAGTGTGTGTGTGCACTAAAAACTCTTCAGAAAAGGTTAAGCAAGTGATTTATCTCCGGAAGCTTAAGCTAGTTCTTAAGCAATGATGGCCTAAACTACCCTTACACATTAATCCCCAAATATGGTTGTCAACGAAATGAGCCAATAAAAAACTGAGGAACTTACATACCAGACCAATTTAGGGGTCCATCTAGAATTGTACTAAGGCATGTGAACTTGTTTCTTTTTGTAAGAACAGGTCTAGTTCACATGTGGACTTTTTATTAAGGTCCAATGGATATAATAAAATAAGAAAAATAATATATGGCCCATATACGTGTGTTGGGCGGCAAGGCTATTACGAATAGAGTAAATTATAGTATTTTTATTTTATTTTTTAATTAAATGGAAATAAATTAATTTGTTGATTAATTAATTATTTCATTAAAAGACAAAATCTTTTTCTTAATAGAAGATGTTCTCCTAAAATTATACTATTGTTAGTAGTATAATTAATATTAAAGACTATATTTGATAAGTAGATAAATAAAAGGAGTTATTTATCTTATAAAATTAGAAAGTCTTTAATATGGTTATAAATACACTATTGAGTTGGATTAGGAGTCTTGGTGTTAGTATAGAATTCATTTAGAAAAGGATTCTTAACCACCAAGTAAATCTACCTAAGGAAAGGATTCTTAACTACCTAGTAAATCCTACTTGGGAAAGGATTTGTGATCCTAATATATATCTAATGAAATTTCAGCCAACCCATATATATATATATATATATACATAATAGGATAGAATTCCTTTTAGATAAAGATTCTTAACTACCAAATAAATCCACCTAAGGAAAGGATTCTTGCCAACCAAGTAAATCCTTCTTAGAAGAGGATTTATGATCCTATATATATACGTATGTTAATTTCGGCCAGCCTAAGTTTTTCTATGAGAGGAATTTCGGCCATGCTAAGCAATTTTCAAGAAGAGAATTTGGCCTAGCAAGAGAGAATTTTGAGGGAGAATTATTTTTTTTTACTCTGGACAAAATTCGACTAACTCATAAAGACATAGGGTGTTGAATTCGACCAAGGAGAAAAGAGAAAAAGAGAACATTTTTGTTTTCGATAGTACACTAGTATCCTTTACATCAAAAGAGTTTTGTGTACAACATCAAATAAAGGTTCACGCGAGTTTCAATCAAATTGATTGATAATTCACAAGTGGCCGGACGTTCTTGATTTTTCTCTTGGAGGATATTTGTGACTAACAAAGAAGAAGATTTTGTTTGTTTCCACCCTCAGGTATACAATTTAAAGAAAGGGAGCCCACACTCCAAGGTGATTCACATTCGTGATTGGATTGGAAGATCTTGCGGATTCAATTCGACGCTAGTTCAATCGTCACGAAAAAAGAAGGTACGATACTTTTTATATACATCAATTAATCTAGGGTTAAGGTTCTTGCTATTAAAAGGGAAACTTTTTATTTATATGCAAACCCTAATTTTAGTTTTATCACGCTTCCGTTGCTTTTTGAACCGATTTTTTCCCTACAATTTGTTTAAGAGCCTGGTTGTACCCATGATTAATTGATGTATGTGTTCGTGAATCTTTTTCTTTTTATTGTATATATGCATATTTTAGAAGAAGATGACACTCTAGGTATTTGCATATTTTTATTTACATTGAAATGTATGGATATATATATGTTTTATATGTGGTTTGTTGTTGCTCAATTTTGGTCCTAGAATTTCAATGTATTTTTTTTGGGATTGTAACAAGAAGGGTGGTCTATCATCGCCATATTTTTCTTCTTGGTAGTTGCTAAGTTTTTTATTTTATTTTGTTGTTGTAATAAAAAAAAACTGCATTATTGTAATTAAAAAAACCGCTGTATTTTATTATTTAAATTCTTCTGTAATACATTCAAATTTTGAAGACTCAAAGGTTTGAAGAATTAAGAGCAACTGGAACAAGTTTAGGACCGTGCGAGCCGTAACAACGAACGAGCTTGAGATGAGTGTGTAGCCACGTTTTTTGTTGCATGGGCTGAGCACGGCTGCCCTGTTGGTAGCCATGGGCTGCACATGGCAGCCCTTTATGGGTTTATGGCATGCGCACATCCATGGGTAAGGGCAAAGGTTGCGCACGCCCATGGGAGGTAGCCGAGGGAGTCCGAACGACGAAGGTCGTGTGAAGACTTGTTCGCTAAGAAAGGAGTTCTTGTATTCCAAGATATATGTAATTTACTTTTTTTTCTAGGATGGACCAAAATTGTAGCTATTTATATTTTTATAAATATTGCAATGTTTGTTATTGTTTGATAACATGTCATATAGAATAGGAGTGCCACTCATATATCTCTTTTGGTATGAACATGCAAAGAATGATTTAGGTATCTAAATTGGCATCTAGATAACTTGGTAAATCATTCTTTGGAATTCGATCACACGCCTTAAACAATTGAGTGGGAGAAGGTGTTTTGGAACACCTACGGCCTCCAAGTTTAGTTGAACTTTATGTTTCGTAAATAATCTCCCAAGAGGTATTCATGAATGGAATTTAGCAAGATACTTCCTTACAAGGACAAACTAGACAACTAGCCCAAAGGATATCTACTCCCAAATGAGGGATATTCTTGAGAGATTATATTGAAGGTCGATAACTTGGTAACACACTCAATGTGAGTTTATTAATATCCTCCCAAGAGTTCTTGTTAATAAATTCACCAGGCTAAAATTGAAAACGTTGGTTGTTATGTTAACAATTAGGTGGGACCTAGTCCAACTAGTAAATGTTGCGAACTCCCAAAGAAGGCGAGATATTTATGGGTGTTGGATCACCGTTGAATTTTTACGATTGAATTATTTTATTTAATTCAAGATAAATATTAGAAAGTGCTTTATCATGATTATTTACTTATATAATTTTTATTAATATAAAGAAATCATGACCCCATCCCTAATCAAATTCTTAATAGATAATACTTTAACTGATGATAATTATGTAACATGGAAAAAGGAAAATTGGGTTGTTGTAAGTTGAAAAACCATAAGATCGTTCTGTCTATTCCTAAACCACCAAACTAATGAATCTAACTCAGGAGCAAAGAGATGAGTATCAATAGTGGAAGTCTTCAGATGAGATGGCTAAATGTACGTTACATTATGGCCATCATCTCTGACATGTTGGAACAACAACATGAAGGAATGGAGATTGCTGCCTATATAATGATGTCTCTAAAAGAGATGTTTGCTATGAGGTCTAGGACGACTAAGAGAGAGGCAGTGACTGCTTTTATGAATCTTAGGTTGAAACCTGGATAGGGTGTAAAAGAGCACATGATGAAAGTCATAGCACATCTCAACATTGTTGAACTGAATGGTGCTGAGATAGATGGTGAGACCAAAATTTACATGATTGTCAACTCACTGTCAGATTCCTTTGATCAGTTTAAGTTGGACTACACCTTAAACAATAAGGAATACACCTTGCAAGGCCTGTTGCAAGATGTTCAAAGCACCAAGAAAATCCTTGTAAAAGGCAAGGGTCAAAAGATTCATATGCTTGGTAAGTTGGTACTGTTAAAGACCCGTAAGAAGGTCAAGAGACAACAGAAGAAAAAGAAACTTAGGCCTTCTTAGAAGGAGACCAAGAAAGTAACCAATATAAAAGGGAAGTGTTTCCTTTATGGTGAAAAGGGTCAAAGGAATAGACTGAATAAGAATGAATCCAACTTGCATTTAGGCAATGGAGAGTTGGTGTCTACTAGTGTAGTGGGAGATATAAGAATCAATTTAGATTCTTATAGGCATTTAGATTTAATAGATGTTTATTATGTACCTCAATTCAAGAAGAATTTAATTTTAGTTTCATGTTTAAATAAATTTGAATATTCGGTTACTTTTAATAAAGGTTTTATTATTAGTAAGAATAACAAATTTGTTTGTAAAGGTACATTGGAAAATGGTTTATTCTAGTTACATAGAAATATCTATCACTTGTTAGACACGAAATCAACGAAACCTAATCATAAAGGAGTAAAATTATCAAAAGATGAAACCTACCTATGGCATTTGCGCCTAGGTCATATTAACCTTAATAGGATTAAAAGATTGGTTAGTGATGGACCTCTAAGTGACTTAAAGGTTAATGATCTACCAACTTTTGAATCTTGTTTGGAAGGTAAAATGACCAAAAGGTCGTTTACGACCGAAGGCACATGAGCCATTGAATGTTTAGGTTTGATACACACTGATGTGTGTGGATCTATGAGCATTCAAGCTAGAGGTGGATATGAGTACTTCATCACTTTCATGGATGATCACTCATGATTTGGCTATGTGTATCTCATGAGACATAAGTCGGATGCTTTTGACATGTTCAAAATATTTAAAGCTGAAGTTGAAAATCATCTTGAGAAACACATAAAAATCTTGAGGTCTGATCATTGTGGAGAATATTTATCTGATGAATTTTAGCAATATCTTATTGATAATGGTATAATTTCTCAGTTTTCTGTACCAGGCACACCACAACAAAATAGGGTGGCAGAAAGGAGAAATAAAACTTTTTTGGACATGGTTAGGTCTATGTTGAGTTATTCAACACTCCCTAATTCTTTTTGGGGATATGCTTTAAAAACCGTAATGTACATTCTAAATGATGTACCATCTAAGTCGGTTCCTAAAACACCGCATGGGTTATGGATCGGGCGAAAGCCTAGTTTACAACACTTAAGGATATTTGGATGTCCTACGCATGTGTTAAAAAGAAAGACAGAAAAGATGGAGTCTCGTTCAAAAATATGCATATTTGTAGGGTATCCAAAAGGAACAAAAGGATATTATTTTTATAGTCGTTCAGATCTTAAAGTATTTATTTCGACAAATGCTAAATTTCTAGAATAGGACTATATGAATAATTTTGTGCCTAAAAGTATAATTGTCCTGAATGAGCTTTTAAGAGATACAATTCCACAAGAGGTTTCGTAACCAAGCCCAACTGTAAGTTCTGTACCATTACAAGATCAACAATCTACCATACCTCGTCGTATTGGGAGGGTTGTTAGACAACCTGAGTGATACATCGGTCGGGGAGAATCTGTAGAGAATCTTCCGGATGATGATGATCCCTATACGTACAAGGAATCAATGGAAGATGTTGATTGTCGCCAATGGCAAAAGGCTATGCAATCCAAAGTTGAATCTATGTTCAAAAACAAAGTCTGGTCTATTGTAGACTTGCCTAAAGGTAAAAAACCCATCGGTGCAAGTGGGTATACAAGAGGAAAAAGGAATGGATGGAAAGGTGGAAACTTTTAAAGCTAGATTGGTAGCTAAAGGTTATACACAATAGGAAGGTATCGAATAAGAAGAAACCTTCTCTCCTGTGGCCATGCTTAAATCCATTAGGATACTCTTATCCATTGCTGCACCTCTTGACCTAGAGATTTGAAAAATGGACATCAAAACAGCTTTCCTTAAAGGAAGTATTGACGAAAGCATTTACATGATGCAACCAGAAGGATTCACAAAAAAAGGCCAAAAGGAAAGGGTATGCAAGTTGCAAAGATCCATATATGGATTGAAGCAAGCATCCAGATCCTGGAACATAAGGTTCGATCAAGCCGTAAAAAGTTTTGGATTTATTCAAAACCTTGATGAACCTTGTGTATACAAAAGGATTAAAGGCGACAAGTTGGTTTTCCTAGTTCTTTACGTTGATGATATACTACTCATCAGAAACGATGTAGGTGTATTGACATCAATAAAAGACTGGTTAGCAAAACAATTTGATATGAAGGACTTAGAAGAAACAAGTTATATTCTTGGTATCCAAATCATAAGAGATAGAAAGAATAGAACGATTGCATTATCCCAGGCTTCATATATAAATAAAATCTTGTCTAGGTTTTCCATGTAAGATTCCAAGAAAGGTATGTTACCTTTCAGACATGAAATCAAACTTTCTAAGGAACAAGTCCTTAAGAATGAGCATGAAGAGCAATTCATGCGTAGGGTTCCATATGCATTGGCAGTTAGAAGTCTCATGTATGCAATGCTCTATAATAGACCTGATATTTGTTTTATTATTGGCATATTTAGCAGGTTTCAATCGAAGCTTGGTCCTGATCACTGGACGGTAGTCAAGCATATTTTAAAGTATCACAAGAGAGGGAAACGCATTGAAAGAAAGTATCACCTTCTAAGGAAAATTATGCACAGGGGTGCTGTGACGATTATCAAAATCTCATCAGCAGAAAATCCAGTGGATCCCTTTAAAAAGGAACTCCCACAAAAGAGTTTTGATAGGCATCTAGAGAACATGGGGAAGAGAGATATGACACATTTGCTATAGAGCAAGTGGGAGATTGTTAGGATTTTGCTAGATAGCAAGAGTATAATAACGTATTTGAAAATCTTTTCATATTAATAAAGAGATTTCTATTTTAACAAATCTTATAGCATTTATAGTTTAATTATTATAATTGTCAAAAGTAAATAATCATAAGGTCAAAAGAATATGAGAAAAGAAGAATTGTTCATACGTTTAGATATGTATGAGGTAGACATAATTCTTTAGTTAGTCTTGAATAACATTCACAACTTAAGATAAAAGGTTAGGTGCCTTTATCTTGTCAAAGTTGTAGAATCTTTTGCTAGCATTTGAGTGGGATCAAATGTGTTATGATGAGTCTAAAATCATCAAAGTGTGGTGTCTTTGGGCAAAAGAATCTAGTGCACTGGGTGCATTGAATAGGATCAAAAAGAAATAATTTATCTAGAACCGTCAACAGATAAAAGATTTCATTTGAAGACAATCAGAGAGTCTATCTCAATCCTGAGATAAATGATGGACTTATGGTTGCAAGTGTTATCATTTGAGCTATCAATGAGTATGATTATATTGCAAAGTCTATCCTCGATAGTTTGGTGGTATTCATTTGTTAATCGATAAAGGACTTCATTTACAGATATGGACATCGTGGCTCCATTTATTGAATGAGAGTAGAATACCATCATATGGATGTTTTGAGGAATTGGATATTAAATCTTAACGTTAAGTTTTCAATAGTGTCTATTGAAACATGGCTTCTGGACAAGTCAAAATATCTAAGTTCAAAATATGGTCATATGAGTAAATATGGTAACTTGGAGAGCTGTAGGCGGTCTATGAGCTCTTGGCGATTGCTGGTATTCTTCATGAGGATACACTTTATCCAATAAGGTTTTCTAGGGTATGAATGAGTAACATAAGGTCCAACGGATTTAATAAAATAAGAAAAATAATATATGTCCCATACACATGTGTTGGGCGGCAAGGCTATTAAGAATAGCATAAATTATAGTATTTTATTTTATTATTTAATTAAATGGAAATAAATTAATTTGTTGATTAATTAATTATTTAATTAAAATTTAAAATCTTTTTCCTAATAGGAGATGTTCTCCTAAAATTATACTATTGTTTGTAGTATAATTAACATTAAAGACTATATTTGATAAGTAGATAAATAAAATGAGTTATTTATCTAATCAAATTAGGAAGTCTTTAATATGGTTACAAATACACTATAGAGTTGGATTAAGAGTCTTGGTGTTAGGATAGAATTTGTTTAGAAAAGGATTCTTAACCACCAAGTAAATCTACCTAAGGAAATGATTCTTAACCACCTAGTAAATACTACTTAGGAAAGGGTTTGTGATCCTATATATGTACATAATAGGATAGAATTCCTTTTAGATAAAGATTCTTAACTACCAAGTAAATCCACCTAAGGAAAGGATTCTTGACAACCAAGTAAATCATTCTTAGGAGAGGATTTATGATCCTATATATATACATATGTTAATTTCGGCCAGCCTAAGTTTTTCTATAAGAAGAATTTCGGCCATGCTAAGCAATTTTCAATAAGATAATTTTCCCTAGCAAGAGAGAATTTTGAGATAGAAATTTTTGTTTTTTTACTCTGGACAAAATTCGACCAGCTCATAAAGACATAGGGTGTGGAATTCGGCCAAGGTGAAAAGAACGAGAACGTTTTTGTTTTTGATAGTACACTAGTATCCTTTACATCAAAAGGGTTTTGTGTACAACATCGAATCAAGGTTCACGCGAGTTTCAATCAAATTGATAGATAAATCATAAGTGGCCGGACGTTCTTGATTTTTCTCTTGGAGGATATTTGTAACTAACAAAGAAGAAGATTTTGTTTGTTTTCACCATCAGGTATACAATTTAAAGAAAGGGAGCCCACACTCCAAGGTGATTCACGTTCATGATTGGATTGGAAGATCTTGTGGATTCAATTCGATGCTAGTTCAATCATCATGAAAAAAAAGGTATGATACTTTTTATCTACATTAATTAATCTAGGGTTAAGGTTCTTGTTTTTAAAAGGGAAAAGATTAATTATACGCAAACCCTAAGTTTCGTTTTATCACGCTTCCGTTGCGTTTTGAACCGATTTTTTACCTACAGTTAGAACAAAAATATTCTATTTCTTTTAATAATATGTTTGTTGTTATTGGAAAGAATGGTCTAAATATTTGTTCAGGAATTAATGAAAACAATTTGTATGTGTTAAGACCGTTAATACATACTACACTACTCAACGCCGAAATGTTTAAGGTTGAAAAACCAAAAACTAAACGACATAAGATTTCTCTAGATAATAACATGTATCTTTGGCATCTAAGGCTTGGTCATATCAACCATGACAGAATAGACAGACTAGTAAAAATCGGAACTTTAAGTGAGTTAAAGGTTGGCACCTTACCTATATGTGAATCTTGTTTGGAAGGTAAGATGACTAAGAGATCTTTTACTAGAAAAAGGGCTTAGAGCAAAAGAACCATTAGAGCTTATACATACATATGTCTGTAGACCGATGAATGTTAATGCTAGGGGTGGTTATGAGTATTATGTCACCTTTATAGATGACTACTCATGATACGTATACGTCTACCTGATGCAACAAAAGTCAGAAACTTTTGAAAAGTTCAAAGAATTTTGAGCTGAAGTTGAGAATCAATTAGGTAGGACTATCAAGTCACTACGATCGGATCATAGAGGTGAGTACCTTGATGAAGAGTTGGAAGACTTCATGGTTGAGCATGGGATAGTTTCCCAACTCACAGCTCCCGGTACACCACAGCAAAACCCTGGTGGAAATGGTGAGATCTATGATTAGTTTCTCATCTTTACCAAATTCCATTTGATGATACGCGTTACAAATAGTGGCATACATTTTGAATGTCGTACCATCCAAATCTGTTTCTAAGACTCCTCAAGAGTTGTAGAATGGTCATAAAGCTAGTTTGTGACATTTCTGCATATAGGGGTGTCCAGCACACGTGCTGAAGAACAGAACTGGAAAGCTAGACTCCAAGTTTGTTGTCTGCCTATTTGCAGGATACACCAAGGAGACCAGAGGTTGACACTTCTATAGTCCCAAAGACAACAAAGTATTTATATCCACAAATGCAACGTTTCTTGAGTACAATTACATTAGTGACCATAAACCTCGTTCCAACATTATATTAAATGAGTTAGAGCCTGGTGAGACTAGTGCTTCATCAACAAGAGTTGTTGATCCACAAACATCTGAGAGTTAGATGGTTCCTGATCAGGATACACTACCATCTAGACGTATTGAGAGGGTTGCTAGACAACCTGAACGCAATTTAGGTATAGGTGAGGGACAAGGTGTTGTCTCTGCTGATAATGTAGATGATTTGTTGACATTTAAGAATGCAATGGAAGATCCTGATGAAGGGAAATGGCTTAAAGCCATGAATCTTAAAATGGAGTCCATGTACCAGATGGGGTAAAATCCATAGGGTGTAAGTGGATCTACAAGAGAAAGAGAGGAGTAGACGGGAAGGTAGAGACCTTCAAGGCAAGGCTAGTGGCCAAGGGTTATGCACAAAAATAAGGGGGTCGATTATGGAGAGACTTTCTTGCCAGTAGCCATGTTTAAGTCTATTAGGATTCTCTTATCCATTGCTACATATTTGTATTATAAAATTTGGAAAATGGATGACAAGACTGCATTCTTGAGTGGCAATCTTGGCAAAAGCATTTATATGATGCAACCAGAGGGATTCGTGTCTCCAGATCAAGAGCAAAAGGTTTGCAAGATGCAAAGGTCCATATATGGACTTAAGCAAGCATTTATATCTTGGAACATTAGGTTTGATGATGTGATCAAAACCTATGGCTTCGAGCAGAATGTAGATGAACCTTGTGTTTACAAGCGCAACATTGACAAGAAAGTAGTTTTCTTGGTCCTATACGTAGATGATATCCTACTCATTGGGAATGATATGAGAGTGTTGTTTGATGTAAAGGGCTGACTGGCTAGCCAATTCCAAATGAATGATTTGGGAGAGGTAAGTTATGTTCTAAGGATTCAACTTATAAGGGATCGTAAGAACAAACTCATAGCACTGTCTCAGGAATCATATATCAATAAGATTCTTATGAGATTTTTGATGCAGAACTCCAAGAAAGGTAATTTACCTTCCGGGCATGGAGTTCACTTGTCTAAGGAACAGTGTCCTAAGACACCTGAAGAAGTTAAGGATATGAGATGTGTACCCTATGCATCAGCAGTAGGTAGTCTCATGTACGCTATGTTATGCATGAGACTTGATGTCTGCTATGCAGTGGGAGTAGTCAACAGATACTAGTCTAACCTAGGATTGGATCATTGGGTTACTGTCAAGACTATTCTCAAGTATCTTTGGAAAACGAGAAATTATATGCTAGTGTATTTCGGATAGGATTTGATTCCGTTAGGATACACGGATTCTAATTTTCAGTCAGATAGAGATTTTAGGAAATCCACGTCTGGATAAGTATTCACCTTGGGTGGTAGAGTCGTTGTGTGGAAAAGTATCAAGCAATCTTGCATTGCTGACTCCACCATGGAAGCCGAATATATAGTTGCTTTTGAAGCTGCTAAAGAGGCTGTTTGGCTCCGTAAGTTCTTGAGTGATCTGGAAGTTTTTCCAGATCTAGATAAGCCAGCCACAGTTTACTGTGATAATAATGGTGTTGTGGCTATTTCTAAATAACTAGGAAGCCACAAGAGATGGAAGCATATAGAGAGAAAGTATCATCTCATCAGAGAGATATTATATAGAGGAGATGTGAACGTCGCCAAGATAGCCTCACAAGACAATCATGCCGATCTATTTACGAAGACCTTACTGACTAAAGTGTTTTCAGGTCACTTAGATGTTCGAAGGTTATGAGACATGCCTCACATGCTTTAATGCAAGTGGGAGATTGTTAGGATTTATGCCCTAAACGTGTAACTTGTAAATGGATTTATGAAATAAATAAAAAGAAAAGTTCAATTCATTCTTATTGTGTTATAACCTGTGCATATTCAACAACCAAGATTGCCGGATGTAATCTCGAACTATGTATATGAGTGTCATATACGGATTGATATAGTACGAGACGTGCAATCTAAAGAGTCCATAGATAGCAAATAAAGTTGGGTACTTTATCTGTGGTTAATCTATAACTGCGGTCCATTCCGTAATGTACGATGATTCTATCCTGAATCATTCATATTAGATATGGGAATGGAGGCACCTTGTATGATGTGATTATATAGGACTGGGCAATGATCTATATGAATCTCTCACTAAGATCCATTTACCGATGAAATTCATATATATCAACTAATGATGGCTATATATGGGTGATCTTAATCCTGAGTGTCTTATCGACTCCTTCAGGTTAGATCGTGGTCTTTGATATACCATGGGTGAGGTCAGATGCATTTCCTGATCAATATACTCCGTATGTTAGGATTGCGGTGTGGCTTATGGCTGGGAAGGTTGGTACACATTAGTGGAATCCACTCATTCATGTGAGAAGTAGATTGTAGTTCCCTTAATGGTTGATTCGAGGCCTGGAGAATATAAGCACTCTCCTAATTCCGTAAGGAAATACGATTTATTGTCCATTAGAGAATCAATAGTACTTAAAGGATATATGTAGTTAGAGGGGTACAACGGACATTATGAACCAGCTCTAAATATGAACAACTGTGGAGGATCACACCATGTGTAATAGCTATATTGATGGACACCGAGTTGTATCGGTCGGTGTAAAAGCGCCTACAGTTGAGAGAGTACAACTTCGGGTTTTTAGTGGAATAACACCGGAGTTAATATTCAAGAAATATTAATTAAAGAGTTTAATTAATGATTCCGAGAATTATTGGAGCTCAAAATACTGTAGGTCCATTAGTTCCCCTTGCTACCCTGATCGATTTAGGTAACAAGGGTCACGGTAAATTAATTGGATTGTCCAATTAATCGTGTTATGAAAGTGACACGTATTTATTCGGAAAATAATTAAATAATGAGATTATTTAATTAATGAATAATAGTGATTAAATAAATTAAATAATAAGACTATTTAATTATGTTATTAATCACTAAATAGAGGGTGTATATTGATATTTTTTTTAATAAAATAAGATACTATGATTATTTTTTTTATTAAATTAAATATTTAATTTTTGAATTTAAATAGTTTGAATTCAAATAAAATCAAATAAAAGATATGAGATATTTTTTATTTGAAAGTTTTTAAAAATCAATTATAGATTTTATCAAATTTTTGAAGATTATAAATATATGATATATATTATTAAAAAAAAAACGAATCACTGATGATTTCATTTTTAAACAATAGATATATATTTTTGAAAGTAAAAAAAAAAAGAGTTTTTGATAATATATATTAGATATATATTGTGAGAAGAAAAAAGGTGTGAAGTGAAAAACAGTGTGTTGACAAAATATAAAATGATCAGTGCAGTGTAGGCATTTTGATGCAACTGTGCGTGAAAAATCAACGCACTTGGTTTTAACACAAAAAGACAAGTGTGTGTGCCTGAGTTATTGTGTGAAAGTGTATGTATGAAATAACACCCAAAAAGAGAAAAAAGATTTTGTGTACAAGTATTATGCATTGATGTCAAAGAAAGAGTTTCTTATTCTTTTCTCTTTAACATCCTCCATTCAAGTTCCTGATACCGTTACGCACCGACACGCAGTTACCAGTTTCGGGATATAGTGAGGAAGATCAGTGGTACAGACCAGGAGTATATAGAAAAGTGAAGGAGCCTCCGAACGTTGGAATGATTCTATTAATTTGTTTTTATATTGATTTCAATTTCCTATATATACATATTTATTTATTATTGTAATAATTGATATCTATGAGTTCCGAAAATAATTATGATCCCAAGTTCGTTGGTCTCATATACAGATTACGATTTGTATAAAAATTTTAAACCTTATTTCCGTTGCGTTACCGGTGAACGGGGTTCTTACACCTATAATTACAAACTTTATGTGATCAGAATCTTATTATGAAAAATTTATGTGATCACAAAGTTAGTATCTTTGCACACATTATTATTTTGATAGTCACATGTTATGTAATGATGGCTAGTATATTATTATTTAAGTGTAACTATATCAACCTATAACTATAAACTTTATGTGATCATAATCTTATTCTAAATAAATCAATATTTTTTTGTACTAATTGATATTGAATAGGGATCTCTTAACTTCAAACTCTTCATATTCAACTTTTTAAAATCTTTCCTTTCTATTGGTCATTTCAGTTGACATTGGTTGGTCAGAATTTAAAACATAGCCATGTGTAACACTTGCACATCCCTGAAAAAAGTATTAAAACAATTTCAATTCAAAGCCGAAAAATTAGTTTTATTTATCAATTTTTTTAACTTCAAAGAACATGTAGGCTCTCTTTGTCTTCGATTCATAGATTGAATCCCTAAAAATAACTCTTTTCATCACGTTGTTGTTGTTCCTATCACCAAATATAATGAAAAAGCATGGACAGAAAAAAGGTTAGTGGATCACAGAACAGCAGGATGTCGAGATGCATGAAGGGGAAGTTTTAGGTGGGTTGCGGCCAGTAAAATATGGAATCAACGCATGGAAACCGTTGGGACCTCGTGATGTTATGAAGAATCATTTCCATATGGATACGAATAATTTCTTGAAGTCTGCTGAGAAGGTGAGTTTATCCAAATTTGTTGAATAATCCTTTTTCCGACTAGAATTACCATGAGAAAATAATAGTAATGGACTTGGTTGTCACAAACAATGAAATTGTTCTTATTTTGTTATATTCAAAGCTGAGCAGGGTGAACAAAACCGTAATTCTATTGGCCATGTCGAGGTACAATCTTGGGCACTCCTCTTCATACGTCGTAAGTTGTTGACATGCACATGGTAACTACTGAAGATACCTAAGGACATTCCATACCCACCGGTGCCTGAATATAGAAAATTCATGAGTTATTGAGTTGCTCTTTTTCTTATGAAATTATATTTGGACATTCATTTTAGGTAGTTTAGTATATATCATAGCTTTTTGTCATATAAGTTCCCGTTGACCAAGCGAAAGAGATCCTGTAGAGTATTTCTGGGTTAACCCAAGTTATCATGGAGAGCAGGGTTGATAATCTCCAAACCACTGTTGCTTTGGTAGGGTGATTTGTATCTGTATGTTATTTTTAATTGCTAGTATTGTTTACGACATGGATTGATCTTGTTTTCCTATTATGTATTTTGGTTTGTTTGTAGAAAACTGATGTGGTGACTTTGAACACACCTATGGACGAATCGTCTGATTCGTCATCAAAGTCAGAAAAAAATGATACAGTTACTAAGGGAAGTAGTTCTCATGATAGTCAGGATGGTGGGCTTGTAAGTGAGGATTGTGAGGCTGTAGAGAGTGAGGAACCTACATAATTGCAATTCTAAATGCTTGACAACAATTTCTATAACAGATTCAATTAGAATCTATAATTCATAGTTTCTCTTGGAGATAGATTGGAGTGGAATGTTTTCGGAGGTGGTTCATTTTTTGTGTTGTTTTGCTTTAATATTGTGTGGTGTTTTTTTTTCTATTAATTATGTACTTGTCGTGTCTCGTTGCTTTCCTCTTGGTGGTAGGCCGATTTGTTATGTTCTCATTTTTTGGCCTTCTTGGGCACATTAGAAACTGGTTTAAAAAAAACATAGCTTCTATGATTTCATATAAATTAATATACTCACCACCGAAACAAAATAATCATTAATTGTTGGGATTATGCTCGATATCAAGAGTGTAATAACGTATTTGACAATCTTTTTCATATTAATAAAAGTCATTTCTAGTTTAACAAATCTTATAGCATTTTAGTTTAATTATTATAATTACCAAAAGTAAATAATCATAAGGTCAAAAAAGTAAGAGAAAATAAGAAATGTTCGTACGTCTGTATGAGGTAGACACAATTCTTTAGTTAGTCTTGAATAATATTCACAACTTAAGATAAAGGTTGGGAGCCATTACTTTGTTAAAGTTGTAGATTCTTTTACTAGCATTTGAGTGGGATCAGATGTGTAATAATGAGTTTAAAATCATCAAAGTGTTGTGTATTTGGGCAAAGGAATCTAGTGCACTAGGAGCATTGAATAGGATGACATCGAGATACTTTATTCAGAACTGTCAATGGATAAAAGTTTTCAATTGAAGACAATCGGAGAGTCTATCTCAATCCTGAGATAAATGATGGACGAGTATGATCATTTGAGCTATCAACGAGTACGATCATATAGCATAGTCTATCCTCGATAGTTTGGTGGTATTTATTTGTTAATCGATACAACAATTCATTTACAGTTATGAACATCATGGCTCCATTTATTAAATGAGAGTAGAATGTCATCATACGGATGTTTTGAGGCATTAGATATTAAATCTTAACGTTAAGTTTTCAATAGTTTCTTTTGAAATATGGCTTATGGACAAGTCAAAATATCCAAGTTCAAAATGTGGTCATATGAGTAAATATGGTAACTTAGAGGGATATAGGAGATCTATGAGCTCTTGTCAATTACTGATATTCTTCACGAGGATACATAATCTCCATTAAGATTGTCTAGGGTATGAATGAGCAATACTAACTTATTCTATCATTATTTAAGAGTTCGATTTTAGTTCTTTAGTGGAATAAACTAAAATTAATAGATCAGACCTAAGTGAATCATTTGTTGACTATGATTAGGTTATGTCTATTGGAGCTTAAATTTAGATGGCCCGTCAAGATCCACAATCCACATGAACTTGCATGGATCAGTTGATATATTCTACCGGATCGATTTATGGGTCCATCTAGAATTGTATTAAGGCATGTGGACTTGTTTCTCTTAGTAAGAATGGGTCTAGTTCACATGTGGACTTTTTATTTAAATCCAATGGATTTAATAAATTAGGAAAAACAATATTTGACCCATATATTTTGGCTTGGGCGGCTAAGGCTATATATAATAGCTTATTGTATTGTTTTTTATTTTATTATTTAATTAAATATAAATTAAATAATTTGTTAATTAATTAATTATTTAATTAAAATTCAAAATCTTTTTCCTATTAGGAGTAGGTCTCATATTGTCATATTATTGTTGGTAATATGATAAGTATCAAATACTATACTTGATAAGTAGATAAGTAAAAGGAATTTATTTATCTAGTCAATTTAGGAAATTTTTGATTTCTATTAAAACTCTAGTTGACAATTGGTCAAATTAGGAAGTTTTAATTTAGTCACAATTTAACTATATTCAATAATTGGTTATTGAATAAATACACTATTTGAGTTGGATTAGGAGTCTTGGTGTAGAAAAGAATTCTTATTTGAAAATGATTCTTGGTCACTAAGCAAATCCACCTTAGGAAATGATTCTTACCCACCAAGTAAATTCTTCGTATGAGAGGATTAGGTCTCCTAAACTAAAGACAAGAGGTATTCGGCCACTACATATATGGGATGTTGAATTCGGCCAAGCCCAAGTTTTTAGTTAAGAAGAAAATTCGGCCAAGGCAATTATTCTAGGGAGAAAATTCGGCCAAGGCAATTATTCTAAGGAGAAAATTCGCCAAAGAGAGAATTTTGAGTGTAGAGAATTATGAGTGTAGAGAATTTGGTTCTTGCTCTAGATAAATTCGTCTAACTCTAAAGATTGGTGTGTGAAAATTCGTCAAAGAGGAAAAGGAAAAAAGTACATTTTGTATTCGATAGTACACTAGTAGCCTTTACATTAAAAGGTTTTGTGTACAACATTGAATCTAGGTTCACGCGAGTTTCAATAAAATTAAGTGATAATTCACAGGTGACCTAACGTTCTTTGTTTTTCTTCTTGGAGGATTATTGTGACTAACAAAGAAAGAGATTTTATTTGTTTCCATCCGCAGATATACAATTTAAAGAAAGGGAGCCCACACACCTAGGTGATTCATGTTTGTGATTGGATTGGAAGATCTTACGGATTCAATTCGATGCTAGTTCAATCGTCACGAGAAAAAAAGTATGTTACTTTTAATATATGTCAATTAATTTAGGGTTAAGGTTCTTTCTATTAAAGGGAAACTTTTTAAATATATCAAACCCAAATTTTACACCGTTTTGAACCAATTTTTCACTACAATTGGTATCAGAACCTGGTTGTACCCTTGATTAATTGATGTATGTGTACGTGAATCTATTTCTTTTTATTGTTAATATGCATGTTTTAGAAAGAGATGACACTCTAGGTATTCACATATATATTAACATGGAATGTATGGATATATATATGTTTTAATATGTGGATTGTTATTGCTTAATTTTGGTCATGGAATTTCATTTTTTTTTTGTTTTGGGATTGTGACTAGAAAGGTGGCCTATCATCGTCAAAATTTCCTTATTGGTTGTTGCTAAGTTTTTTATTTATTTTGCTATTGTAATAATAAATAAAAAGCTGCACTATGTTGTATTAAAAATACTGCAATATTTTATTATTTAAAATTCTTTTGTAGTACATTCAAGTATCAAAGACTCAAAGGTTTGAGGCATTAGAAGCAACCGGAACGAGTTTGGGACTGTGCGAGCCATAGAAACAAGCATGCATACGAATGAGCACGCGACCACGATTGTTGTGTCATGGGTTGTGCACGGTAGCCCTATGGAAGCCTTGGGCTGTGCATGGCAGCCCGGTTTTGGGGTACACACACCCATGGGAGGCTTCCAAGGGATCCAATTGGACGATGGTCACGTGAAGACTTGTTCGCCAAGAAAGGAGTTTTTGTATTCCAAGACATGTAATTTACTTGCTTTTCTGGGATGGACCAAAATTGTAGTTATTTATAATTTTGTAAATATTGCAATATTTGTCATTGTTTGATAACATGTCATATAGAATAGGAGTGCCACTCATATATCTCTTTTGGTATGAACCTGCATTGAATGGTTTAGGTATCTAATGGAATCTAGATAACTTGGTAAATCATTCTTTGGAATTCGATCACACTCCTTAAAAATTTGAGTGGGAGAAGGTGTTATGGAACACCTGTGGCCTCCAAGTTAGTCGAGCTTTTTGTTTCGTGTAATAACCCCCCAAGGGGTATGCATGAATGGAATTTAGCAAGATACTTCCTTACAAGGATAGGCTAGATGATTAACCCAAACGATATCTACTCCCCAATGAGGGATATTCGTGACGGAATATATTGAAGGTCGATAACTTGGTAACACACTCAATGTGATTTTATTAATATCCTCCCAAGAGCTCTTGTCAATAAAATCATAAGGATGAAATCGAAAACGGTGGTTGTTATGTTAACAATTAGGTGGGACATAGTCCAACTAGTAAATAGTGTGAACTCCTAAAGGAGGCATGACATTTATGGGTGTTGGATCACCGTTGAATTTTACGATTGAATTATTTTATTTAATTCAAGATAAATATTCAAAAGTGCTATATCATGATTGTTTATTTATATAATTTTTGTTATTGAAAAAAAATCATGACCCCATCCGTAATCAACAACCAAAAAAGTAATACTTTAACTGATGATAATTATGTCACATGGAAAAGGAAAATTGGGTTGTTGTCGCAAACTGAAAAACGTAAATTCGTTCTATTTATTCCTTAACCACCAAACTAATGAATCTACTGAGGAACAAAGAGACGAGTATCAATGGTGGAAGTCTTCAGATGAGATGGCTAAATGTTACATTATGGCCACCATCTCCAACATGTTGCAACAGCAACATGAACGAATGAAGACTCCTGCCGATATAATGAGGTCTGGAAGAGTTGTTCACTATGAAGTCCATGATGACTAAGATAGAGGCAGTGACTGCCTTCATGAATCTTAGGATGAAACTTGAATATGATGTGAAAGATCACATGATGAAAGTCATAGCTCATCTCAACATTGTTGAACTCTATGATGCTGAGATAAATTGTGAGACAAAAATTGACCTGATCGTCAACTCACTGTCTGATTCCTTTGATTAGTTCAAGTTGGACTACACCTTGAACAATAAGGAATGCACCTTATGAAAGGTAATGGTTAAGAGATTCACCTTGAATGATGATCAAAGCACCGAGAAAATCCTCGTGAAAGGTAATGGTTAAGGGATTCATACGGTTAGTAAAGTTGCTACTGTTAAGACTGAATGAGAATGAATTCAACTTGCATTTAGTCAACAGAGTGTTGGTGTCTACTAGTGCAGTCAAAGATATTAGAATTAATTTAGATTCCTATAGTCATTTAGATTTAATAGACATTTATTATGTTCCTAAATTCAAGAGGAATTTAATTTCATTTTCTTGTTTAAATAAATTTATATATTTTGTTACTTTTAATAAAGTTTTTTTTATTAGTAGGAATAACAAATTTGTTTGCAAAGGTATATTGGAAAACGGTTTATTCTATTTGCATAGCAATATCTCTCACTTATTAGACAAGGAATCAACGGAACCTAATCATAAAAGAGTAAAACTATCAAAAGATGAAACCTACCTATGGCATTTGTGCCTAGGTCATAATAACCTTGATAGGATTAAAAGATTGGTTAGTGACGGACCTCTAAGTGATTTGAAGGTTAATGATCTACCAACTTGTGAATCTTGATTGGAAGGTAAAATGACCAAAAGGTCGTTCACGACCAAAGGCACAAGAGCCACTGAATGTTTATGATTAGTACACACTGATGTATGTGGTCCTATGGCATTGAAGCTAGAGGTGGATATGAGTACTTCAACACTTTCATGGATGATCACTCAAGATTTGGCTATGTGTATCTCATGAGACATAAGTCAGATGTTTTTGACATGTTCAAAGCTTTTAAAGTTGAAGTAGAAAATCAGCTTAAGAAACAAATAAAAATCATGAGGTCTGATTGTGATGGAGAATATCTATCTGGTGAGTTTCAGCAATATATTATTGATAATGGGATAATTTTTCAGTTTTCTGTACCAGGAATACCTCAACAAAATGGGGTGGCAGAAAAGAGAAATAGAATTCTTTTGGACATGGTTAGGTCTATGTTGAGTTATTCAACGCTTCCTAATTCTTTTTAGTGATATGCATAACAAACTGCTATGTACTTTCTAAACGATTTACCATCTTAGTCAGTTTCTAAAACACTGCATGGGTTGTGGAGTGGGTGAAAGCCTAGTTTACAACACTTAAGGGTATTTGGATGTCCTACACATGTGTTAAAAGGAAAGATTGAGAAGATGGAGTCTCGTTCAGAAACATGCATATTTCGAGGGTATCCAAAAGGAACCAAATGATATTATTTCTATAGTCCTTCAGATCTTAAAGTGTTTGTCGTGACAAATGCTAAATTTCTTAAGGAGGACTATATCAATAATTTTGTGCCTAAAAATAGAATTGTCCTGAATGAGCTTTTAGGAGATACAATTTCATAAGAGGATTCACAACCTACCCCAATTGTATGTTCCGTACCAACACAATATCAACAATCTACCTCATCATAGTGGGAGGGTAAGTAGACATCCTGAGAGATACATCGGTCTAGGAGAATCTACAGAGAATCTCCCGGATGACGATGATCCTTATATGTAAAATGAAGCAATGAAAGATGATGATTGTCGCCATTGGCAAAAGACAATGCAATCTGAAATTGAACCTATGTTCAAAAATAAAGTTTGGTCTCTCGTAGACTTGCCTAAAGGGATAAAACCCATCGTGTGCAAGTGGGTATACAAGAGGAAAAGAGGAATGGATGGAAAGGTGGAAACCTTTTAAACTAGATTGGTAAAGGTTACACACAGAAGGAAGGTATCGATTATGAGGAAACCTTCTCTCTTGTGGCCATGCTTAAATCCATTAGGATACTCTTATCTATTGTGGCATCTCACGACCTAGAGATTTGGTAAAATGACATCAAGACAGCTTTAATTAATGGAAGTCTTGACAAAGGAATCTATATGTTGCAACCAGAAGGATTCATTGAAAATGGCCAAGAGGAAAAAGTATGCAAGTTGTAAAGATCCATTTATGGATTGAAGCAAGCATCCAGATCCTGGAACAAAAGGTTCGATCAAGCTGTGAAAAGTTTTGGATTTATTCAAAACCTTGACGAACCTTGTGTGTACAAAAGGATTAAAGTTGACAAGTTATTTTTCCTAGTTCTTTACGTTGATGATAAACTACTCATCGGAAATGATGTATGTGTATTGACATCAGTAAAATAATGGTTAGCAAAACAATTTGATATGAAGGCCTTAAGAGAAGCAAGTTATATTCTTGGTATCCAAGTCATAAGGGATAGGAAGAATAGAATGATTGCATTATCCCAAGCTTCATCCGTAGATAAAATCTTGTCAAGATTTTCCATGCAAGATTCCAAGAAAGGTATGTTACCTTTCAGGCATGAAATCAAACTATCTAAGGAACAAGTTCCTAAGAATGAGCACGAAGAGCAATTCATGAGTAGGGTACCATATGCCTCGGCAGTTGGGAGTCTAATGTATGCAATGCTTTACACTGGACCATATTTTTTTTGTAGTTGCCATGGTTATCAAGTTTTAATCGAAACCTGGTTCTGATCACTGGACGACAATCAAGCATATTTTCAAATATCTCAAGATAACGATAGATTATATGCTTGTATACTCTGGAGGGGATTTAATTTCCGTTAGGTATATAGATTCTAATTTCCAATCAGATTCTGACTCTAGAAGATCAACATCAGGATCTGTGCTTACACTTTGAGGAGGGGCAGTCAAATAAAGGAGTATCAAACAATCTTGTATTGCTAACTCCACCATGGAAGATGTGTGTGTTGCCGCATGCAAGGCTACTAAAGAGGATGTCTGGCTCCACTAATTCTTCACTGACTTGGAAGTGGTTCCTGATATGAATAAGTAGATCACTATCTATTGTGACAATAGTGGAGCAGTGGCTAATTTGAGAGAACCAAGAAGTCATAATAGAGGGAAAATCCTTGAAAGAAAGTATCGCCTTTTAAGGGAAATTGTATGTAGGGGAGACGTGATGATAACCAAGATCGCATCAACAGAAAATCTAACGGATCCCTTCACAAAGGCTCTTCTAAAAAAGAGCTTTGATGGGCACCTGAAGAATATGGGGATGAGTGATATAACACATTTGCTATAGAGCAAGTGAGAGATTGTTGGGATTATGTTCGATAACAAGAGTGTAATAATATATTTGACAATCTTTTCATACTAATAAAAGTGATTTCTAGTTTAACAAATCATATAGCATTTATAGTTTAATTATTATAATTATCAAAAGTAAATAATCATAAGGTCAAAAGATTGAAAGAAAAGAAGAATTGTTCGTACATCTGGATATGTATGAGGTAGACACAATTCTTTAGTTAGTCTTGAACAATTTTCACAACATAAGTTAAAGGTTGGGCATCTTTATCTTGTTAAAATTGTTGATTCTTTAGCTAGCATTTGAGTGGGATCAAATGTGTTATGATGAGTCTAAAATCGTCAAAGTGTGGTGTCTTTGGGCAAAGAAATCTAGTGCACTAGGAGCATTGTGAGATACTTTATCCAGAATCGTCATTGGATAAAAGTTTTCACTTGAAGACAATTAGAGAGTCTTTCTTAATCCTGAGATAAATGATGGACTTATGGTTGCAAATGTAATCACTTGAACTATCAATGAGTACGATTATATAGCATAGTCTATCCTCGATAGTTTGGTGGTATTCATTTGGTAATCGATAGAGGACTTCATTTACAGATATGGATATCGTGGCTGCATTTATTAAATGAGAGTATAATGTCATCATATGGATATTTTGAGGAATTGGATATTAAATCTTAACGTTAAGTTTTCAATAATGTCTATTTAAATATGGCTTCTGGACAAATCAAAATATCCAATTTCAAAATGTAGTCATATGAGTAAATATAGTAACTTGGAGAGCTATAGGCGGTCTATGATCTATTAGCCATTACTGATATTCTTCATGAGGATACACTATCTCCATTAAGATTGTGTAGGGTATGAATGATTGAGATTAACTTATTCTATCGTTATTTAAGAGTTCAATTTTAGTTCTTTAGTGGAATGAACTAAAATTAATAGATCAGACCTAAGTGAATCGTTTGTTGATTGTGATTAGGTTATGTTTATTGGTGCTTAAATTTAGATAGTCCGCCAAGATCCACAATCCACACGAACTTGCATGTATCACTTGATATATTCTACCGGACTAATTTATGGGTTCATCTAGGATTGTATTATGGCATGTGGATTTGTTTCTTTTAGTAAGAATGGATCTAGTTCGCGTGTGGACTTTTTATTTAAGTCCCATGGATTGAATAAAATAGGAAAAACAATATAAGCCAATATATATTGGCTTAGCTGGCTAAGGCTATATATAATAGCTTATTATATTGTTTTTAATTTTATTATATAATTAAACAGAAATTAATTAATTTGTCAATTAATTAATTATTTAATTAAAAATAAAAATCTTTTTCCTAGTAGGAGTAGGTCTCCTAGAGTCATATTATTGTTGGTAATATGATAAGTATCAAATGCTATATTTGATAAGTAGATAAATAAAAGGAATTTATTTATCTAGACAAATTAGAAAGTATTTGATTTCTATTAAAACTCTAGTTGACAATTGGTAAAAGTAGGTGGTTTTAATTTAGTCACAAATTAATTATATTCAATAATTTGTTATTGAATAAATACACTACTTGAGTTGGATTAAGAGTCTTTGTGTAGAAATGATTTCTTCTTTGAAAAGGATTCTTGGTCACCTAGAAAACCGACTTAAGGAAAGGATTATTGTCCACCAAGTAAATCCATATTAGATGAGGATTAGGTCTCCTAAACTAAAGACAAGAGGAATTCGGCCAACCCTAAATAAATTAGAGCAAGTAATTCAGCCACTACAGATATGGGATGTAGAATTCGGCCAAGCCCAAGTCTTTGGTAAAGAAGAAAATTCGGCCAAGGCAATAATTCTAAGAAGAAAATTTGGCCAAAGCAATTATTCTAAGGAGAAAATTCGGCCAAGGCAATTTTTCTAAGGAGAAAATTCACCCAAGAGAGAATTTTGAGTGTATAGAATTTGGTTGTTGCTCTATATAAATTCGTCCAACTCTAAAGATTGGTGTGTGAAAATTCGGAAAAGAGAAAAAGGAAGAAAAAATGTTTTGTATTCGATAGTGCACTAGTAGCTTTTACATTAAAAAGTTTTGTGTACAACATCGAATCTAGGTTCACAAGAGGTTCAATCAAATTGATTGATAATTCACAAGTGACCTAACGTTTTTTATCTTTCTTCTTGGAAGATTATTGTGACTAACAAAGAAAGAGATTTTGTTTGTTTCCATCCTCAAGTATACAATTTAAAGAAAAGGAGCCCACACTCCTAGGTAATTCACGTTCGTGATTGGATTGGAAGATGTTGTGGATTCATTTTTGTGCTAGTTCAATCATCATTAGAAAAAAGGTGTGATACTTTTAATATATGTCAATTAATCTAGGGTTAAGGTTCTTTCTATTAAAGGGAAATTTTTTAAATATATAAAACCCTAATTTTATGTTTCTGCGGCATTTTGAACCGATCTTCCCCTACATTAAAGTACATATAGATAGTATTGATAATATGAAGATTTGTATTCATAAAGGATTAACAACATTTTCTATAAAATATTAAAAATATCAATAAGAAGTATTAAATATTTGTCAAATATTTAACCATTTTTAATTTGTTTTCATGAAAGTCTTTAATAATATTATAAACTAATTTTTTGGTTGAAATTACAGAGTTCTATTGAAGACATGTAAAACAAGTCGAATAATGTATGTCATTGGACTGGTCAATAGTATAATAATAACTTCATGCATGTTATTGGGTTGTTCAGTCTTCTTGGTAATGTCATATAATAACTTCTACGCATACTCCATTTCTCTTTGAATAATATATAATCTATAATTTTGGTAACCTTATGAGTGATCATCACGTTTGGAAAATTAGATGGACAATATTTTGATTGCTTGAAAAAACCATTTAAGGTGTTTTGATATTAAATACATAGGGTTGGTGTTTGGTGTTTTCAACCAATCAAAACATATGGGTTAGTACCTTGGGTATTGACTAGTCAGTACCCAAGCGTTTTCCAAATTAGATCAATTTTCATTTTAACACACAATCAAAATGATAGGGATAAATTATTAAAAAGAAGTGGTTACGAACAATAGACTATTACACACACTATTGGGCTGCATAACACACCATTGGTGGGTTTACGACCAACACGTTGATGGAACAGGTTATATGCTTCAGTTAAATTAAGGGTTTAAGGTCATGACTTTATTCAATGTATAAATTAACATTCAATTTATGTAATGAAAAGTTCTTAAACCCTTAATTACTCAAAAAGCATTATCTAGAAATACTCACAAACCATTAATTCAATGAAATAATCCTCCCATATATAAATATAAGTCTACTATACTATACATTTTAGTTAGACAAAAGCTATAAAGGATGGATTTTGGCAACACAGACCCTATGTTGTTGAAGAAGGATCATATCGCTATTATAAGGAAGAAGTTGGAGGACGAGCGTTGTCGTTGCAGGAATCTACAACGTCAATGAGTGGTAAAAAATGCCAGATAACATGATCAAGAGAGGCACATCTTGCAACAAGAAATGGAAGTCACATGTCATGGTGATCAAATCTACTCTTTGATAGATCACGTAACGGTTTACAGAGATGTATGGAAGGCCTTGATCGTAGCCAAAAAAGAAAATGAGATAGTTTTTTTTTCATTTCCATTATACTGTATGTGACCTAATTCTAATGTTTGTTGAAATCGCTAATTAATGGAATCTTTTTTATTATTTTATGCTGTCTGTGATCTATACCAATCTCAATTTTAGATACTAGATTTTTAGGTTCAAAATTTGTTTTCATGAACGTCTTTAATAATATCACAAATCCACTTATTTTTGTTGAAACTATAGAGTTCCGTTGAAGACATGTTAAAAAAGGCGATTAAATTTTATACATACAATATGAACCTTAAAAAAGTAATGTAGGCAATTGGGCTGTTAAATACTATAATACAGTCATCCATTTATGCAACTCGTCAGCTGTTCAGTTGGCTAAGATGAAAAAGCTTTTTCCGGAGGATGATCGACCTAAACATGATTACATGTCTTTACAACTCAATGAAAAGAATTGCATGTCAAAGACCACTAAATTCTACTTGATGGCAAGAGTTCAAACTCTTTGCAAGGAAAGAGATGAAACGTTAAAGGAAGTTGAAGTGAAGAATGAAGTGATCAAATGTCTAAAAAAGAAGATGGTTGAAAAGGCTCGTATGTTAGATAGATTAACAAATGATTTTGTTAATAATTTGTTTTTATTTCTTGAAGGTAATGATCAAAGGCAAGGAAGAAGAGTTGGTAATCATGAAGGCCAAATAGTTTGGTAATCTTCATGGAGATTTAAGTGACTTAAGCATTGTAGATGAGCAAGTGGAGTCTCCTACAACTAAAGGCAAGTCACTAAGGAATAAGAGGATTTCAAAGGCCATGTCTTCCAAGGTCAAGTGCAAAATCAAGGAAATTAAAGACTCTTCACCATCGGTACACTCTCACCTAAATAGTAGCATCTCAAAATTTATTCCGGCTTGCTAATTTTGCTATATTGTCGTGAGTATATTAGATGATGCAAACTAGGGAATGTGATGCATACTAATGAGATGTGAAAATATTCTATGAATTTTTGTTGCATGATAACACTTTGAATTTTGTGTGTGATAATGATAATCATGTGAAGAAAATAGTTGAGAAGATTTGGGTGAAAATGAGTGTTTCACATGATCATATGTATAGTCTTGATAATATCTTTGTTGATGACAATAGTGATGTGTTTTACATGAGTAATATCTTTATATAAAAGATAGTTGATGATTTATCTTCTAGATATATTTTTGTTATGAGAAATGATCATGATTTTTGTGTGAAATTTCACCCAAGAACAAATAGTTCAAGGGTGAGTGCTCTTACCTCTAGTGTAAGTAGCACATGTGAGTTAGCTTTAAGGCTAAGTGTCAAGCGTGTTGAGAATTCTAGCTAGCTAGACGTTTAGACACGAACTTAGCTATTTCACTTAACTTTGTTTTGATAGTCAAAATCCATTGATTAACTTTTGAGAAGTTACTCTTATAAAATCTATTTGGTGATTATCTTGTTAAGACTTTTGGAGAAAGTCATTTATATGCTTGCATTGCATCACATAGCATGTCATATTAGAGAACTAGTATAGTATTCATATGGTTCTTATTGACATTTGTTCTCTAAAGATCTCTTTGTGATGTGTTCACAAAGATCTTACTCATGATGGTTGAAATACTAGCTTGAATGATGAGTGTCATACTTTTTGAAAATATGAGCTTCATATTCTTTGAAAGCTACTCATTAGAGAATTAATGATCTTGAATAAGTCTTTACTTATTGTACTTAGATCATGTGCTTATGAGCCATAAAAACTTGATTTTCAAAAATTGCACTTGGCTTCTCTTATGTGTTCAATTTTGAGTAGTTGAGTTTGAAAATGTGTAGATTATGGATGCATCTAAAATTTTATTGCTTAGTACATGATAGATTACCTATGGTTAGTATCTATTTTGCTTCGGCAACTACATAGAACTCAACGAGCACCTTCATGAAAAGGGCTACACACTTTGGTTGTGAAGCCGCCCAATGTAGAAAAAGGCTACACCATTGTGATGAGTGAAAGCCGTCATGAAGAATTTATGTTTATGTATGCAAAATCAAAGAAGTGTTGAAAAAGAATCAATAAAAGAAAAATCTTTGATTCAAAGCCTAAAAAGAAATGGAGGAAGGCTTAAAATGGAGTATAGTTGAAAATTGTGATTGTTCGGGTTGAAAAACAGAAATGGAATGACGAGCCACATGCACACACACGCTCACATGTTGAAATCTATTCTCTTTAAAGCAAAAAAATCCGGATGATAATCGGTTTGACCTTGATTGGAAAAGCTTTAGATGGATAGGTGTTGAAGTGGTTTGCATGTTGATATCACAAACACTCCTTTTATATATGCTTGAAGAAAAATTCACACACACACTTTTTGCTTATAGAGTATTTTGATATTCTAGCAATTTTTAGAAGAATTATGAGGGAGATTGAAAATCTTGGTGTATCTCTCATAGTTTGTGGAGCTTATTTTGTTGAATTTCTTTAAAATTGCATGATTGTGTGATTGTGTGGATTTATTGTGAAAACTATTCTATCTTGATCTTAGATAGAGAACTTATCAAGGGGGAGCATAGTATGCTAGACTTTGTTCTCTTTTATGATATGTTCACATGTTTCAAGTTGATATTTGTTGGCATATTCATTGGTTGATATAACGAATCTTGTAGATGCTATTTCATATTTCTTGATTTGCATGATGATTCTTTGTATTATCATATGCCTTTGTATTGTTGATCACAAATAATGCATGAAACATTTTTGTAATAATTGTATGATTATATTTGCAGTCAACTTCTCCTTATTTGGGGTTGTATAGTAGTTAAGATTGCAATCAATTCCTTCATTCTTGAAATTGAAATGAGAATAGTTGCAATGAATTCTTCTTTGTTTTGGAGTCGATAGTAATTGTAATTGTAATTAATTCTATTGATTGTAGTTACAGTGAATTCCTCTTTATTTGGGGTCGATAGTAATTGTAGTTGTAATCAATCCAATTGGTTATAGTTGCAGAAAATTCCTCCGTGCATAGGGTGATAGTAATTGTGGTTTTAATTAATTTAATTGATTGTAATTGCAAAAAATTCCTCCTTACTTTGAATGATAGTAGTTGTGGTTGTAATCAAATCTTTTCTTGTTTGAGGTTGATATGATTGTCGTTGATACCAATTCCTTCATATTTGGGGTTAATATGATTGTTAATGCAATTGTTGAACTTGGTAGAAATGACCTATATGCTTAAGAGTAAAATTTATGCATTTGTGATTCACTATACCTTGATGAGTTTGTTGTGGTGTATAGATTTGAATAACCTTTGATATGTTAACATGGAAAAGCAAACTAGAATCAAGGGAGAAGACATGGGAGCTAGATGCTTGAAATAAATGAATTCTTCAAGTAAAGCATCCATCTCCGAACTTTATGTGAGATCACCGATTGTTTCATTATTTGATCTCAAGATATCATTTTTTTTCTTTGGCATATTTTTTTGTCAAAAAGGGGGAGAAATATGATATTGTTTTAGCATATCTTCTTTGAATATTTGTCAAGTATTGAACTTCTTATGGCATGTAATATTGTGATTTCATTTGGTTAAGAAAATCTTTGAGATAACATGTATTAAGGGGGAGATACATGATTCATTTTGGATTTAAATGTTTAATTCTGGCCATAATTGTATATTGCCATATGTGTCTTTCTCTTGGATATGCTTTGTGCTTTAAGTTGATTTTAGGTGGCTACAAGAGAAGATCAAGAAGAAGTTCAAGACTTGTTGAAGATTAGTCTTAAGGAACTAACTCATTGTAATGTGAGGGTGTGATTTTGTGACCAATCTTCATTTTGTGTGTTTTAGTATTTTGTATAGGTGTTTTGAGATAGAATTTGCCAAAGGGTGAGATTGTTATTCTATATCAAAACAACATTTCCTTTGTATTGTTTAGTTGTCTAGGATTCATGATGATTCAAGCTTCAAAGAGGAAATGACAACTATTCAAGCAAGTTCAAGTCTTCAAAGGGAAAAGTGCTTCATGATTCTACAAAGGTATATTAAGACCTTTATTTTCTCTTTAAAGGCCGAGGCACACAAACACATATCATACATTTGTGTCCCTGCATCGTTGTGCACCTTGTATAACACATTCACACACTTGAAGATGAATGCTCATGCATTGGTATGGAAATAACATGTTTTGGAATATGCATGATTGGAAACTATCTCTATGTAGGTTGCATTCTAGTGTGAATTGTGTTTATGTGTGCATATTTTTATATATCATGGATATTGAACTTGAATTTAGTCTTAAATCATTCTTGATTGAGTTCCGGTCATTTCGGTTACTCATACTATTGATTTCAAGCTCTAAGTCAAAAGATACTACACTTTCAACTCATGTTGTGTACATTGTCTTCGTCTTCGTATATCGAGTAAAATTATTATTTTTTGGGTTGAGTATCTTATATGTCCATGTCCGTGAGAGAGTTATGGTTTTAATCCGTAAATGGATTGGAGTTCTGAGTTTGGAGGTAGGAGAACGGTCGAAGAACGTGAGGGAAGCGCATGGGAGTTGCACCATGGCCGAAAGGCCAACAAGAGGTGCAAGCCCGAGATGGTGCGTGGCCATCTCGGCTGCAACTCCTTGCTGCTCCGAGATGCCCACGTGCCATCTCGGGGAAGCATCTTGAAGGGGCAGTTTTGGTCTTTTCACATATATCTTTTCCCTCTCCTTTATATATCTCTTCTCTCTCTCATTTCATTCCAAGGAAGAAGAAATTGTAGTGCAGAAAATTTCCAGGTTTTTTCTCTCAACTTTGAATCACCATATCTCTCTCATTTCATATCCGATTTGAGTGATTCAAGTTGGAGAAGTTTTGTATTGAATTCCTCTATCATCTCCAAGCAGCCTTATAGTCATTTGTTCAAGTTTTCTGGTGGATCGCACCATTTTCGTGACTGCACTCGAAATTGTTAAGGTAGTTGTTTATCTTTTGATTTCCTTGATTCTAATGTTCAAATACCTTGAGTCTTCTTCCTACTTGTGTGTATTTGACTTGAACATATGTTGATGAGTGATAGATCTTCAATTAAATGCTAGTTGTACTTAATTAGATACTTGATTGTGAGTTAGGTTTCAATCAAACCTATGTTTTCACATGATTGTGAGTTGTATTGTGCTAGCATCTTATCTTGGACTATTTGTGTTTTGATTGACTTTATTTTCATGATTAATAGTCTTATCATGTGCTAGAACTCATTTATTGAATAAGTTTAGGATTAGCACATTTGATTATATATTTAGAGTATATTAGAGTTTAATTAACTATTTTGTGAATATATGTTCTAAATGATTGCTAGAGATTTGATTGATCATACCTTGTGCTTCTAGCCTTTTTGTGTTAGTACTTAAGTCTTGAATATGTACTTCATGAACATGTTTATTTCAATCTTTAGTAACATGAATAAAATCTAGGTTTAAAGTATGTGTTTGGAAATTTGGCATGCTCTAGATTTTTATTCATGCATAAGATCTAGACAATCTTGTTTTATGAACTTTATTGTCTATGTCGGGTGTACCTAATCCATACATTTCATATGCTCATGCATCATCTTGTGTGGTGTCACTTTTGGATTATAAACTAGAAAATATACTTTGTGTGCTCATTGATTAATTCTAGTTTCCATAGAATTTGTTGATCATTTTATTCTATGTTGCTTGCTTGTTTGCATTTTGCATTCATGGTCACCTAGATGCCTTGTGAGAAGGAATTTTTGACAATAGGCGTGAGACCTATGGTGTTGAGCAAGAAGTCTTGGCAAGAGGTGTTAATCCTTGGATTGTCGAGCAAGGAAGTCTAGGCTAGGATCAGGAGGATCCGAAGAGTCGAGCAAGAAGTCTTGCCTAGAGTTGGGAGAACTCGGATAGGTGAGCAAGGAAGTTTTGACTAGAGTCATGAGGACTTAGTTGAGCAAGAAGTCTTGCCTTGGGTCATGAGAATCCGGATAAGGTGAGCAAGGAAGTCTTGACAAGAAGTGTGAAGCCTCGGATTGTTGAGCATTAGGGCGACATCTTCATGAGTAGGATAAGAGGGTAGTTTCTAGGTGAATGGGTCAATTGAGAGATTGTACTTGTCTTATCTACTAGTGGTTTTTGTTTTCCGGTGGCTGCTAGCCCGTGGATGTTTCCTCTTCGGAGGTTTACCACGTTATATCTTATGTCAACTTTTCTCTATCCCTAACTCTCTAGTATTTGTATTTGTTATTCGAATACTATTGATAGAACTCTTTATGTAAGTTGACTTCCTTATGCAATATTGTTTGTGTATGTTAGATAACTTTGTATCTTATGATATTTCATTCAAGTTGTAAAGTATCACATTGTAATACTCTATGTACAACTTATGGAATTTTATCTACATTGAAAATATTTTTTCATAAGATACATTAATTCTTGTTGTATGTTTTGTAGGCTAAGAGTGGAGATTTGAGCATACATAAATATATTGTTTTCTCATAACAATCATGTTGAATGTTAATTTGTATGCTTATCAAGGTTTTGTCACTAGTCTCGAAAGATTTGTTAAAAATGAGAGACAACCTATTCACCGCCCCCCCCCCCCCCCCCCCCCCCCTATTCTAGGTTGTTTAGTATAACCTTGTACACATTATTTCATAATTAATGCTAGGCAACACTAAATACTTATCTAGGAATTAAGATGTCAATTAAGTAGAAATCCTAGATATCAAAGTCTATGTGAATGCTCATAAAGACTTAAGTAGATATTGATATGCAAGTCTAAAATCTAGTTATCAAACAAGTCATTTCAACACAAGTTGTCATTAATCATGGCAAGGACAATATTGCAATCATAAAATGAAATCACCGAGTCCTAGTCAACAACGTCTAAATGCAATGCATAGAGACTTAGCTAAATGGAAAATATATCCTAAGTGCAAGCTATCACAATACAAACCCAATCATGCAAAGGAACTCATAAATATATGCAATGAATGAAGTCCTAGCATTTAATTAATAAATACAATAAAAACATCATCTTGAAAAGTATAAGCAAATGACAAAGATGAGATTTTTGTTCAACTTACCAAGTCAATCAAAGATGAAGACCCATGTCTAAGGATGCTCAATAATGCATGAAGGATGATGGGTTTTGGGTTTGGAGAGTTGAGGAACAATTCTTGGAACTTCTCTCCCTAAGGGGACTCCTCTCCTCTCTAAAATTAGGTCTTGAAGCTCTAAAAATAAGTTGGAGAAGAAGAGAACATGTATATAAAAGCTAGGGTAAAAACGATACAATTTTGGGCTTTACAAAGCACGACTGATGTGGCTATCACTGTGAGCGTCACATAAGTCAAGTAGCGGTGCGCCACTGTGATGTCATTGCTATGATAATTATCATTGCGGTCTCATAACGGTCAACGGTGGTCAACAGCTGTTAACGACGGTCAGCCGAGGCATACCTCACTCAGTCAACCTAGATGCAATAGATATGAGCATACATGAAGAGAGATATAGTAATTTCAAGTGCATAAATATGAAACAGACAACAATTATATGAGATATGATAATGCATGTGTTGTGAGTGTGTGCAACTAATCTCTCTATAAAGAGTTAAGTACAAGTAAACTACCTCTTGAACTGCTCATGAGCTGAGGTCTTGAGAATGCCTTTGAAGCTTGAACATGCATACTGAAGACCTAGTCTACCCTTACAAAAAGTCCCCAATGTGGTTTGCCAAGAAATAATGCAATCATAAAATTGAGGTTCTTACAATCTCTCCCTATGCCTATTTCATGATAAATAACCACTCATAACTAAATCTTCACAAAAGAAAAACAAAACTATTGGTTAACATGTAATTCTATGTTATAATGAGAGAAACCTAAGATACTAAGTCTTCAAGATCTTCAATCTCTTAATAAATCATCAAACCTACACACACTTGCAAGAAAGCACTTTCAAAGAACAAGTGCATGTGAGGTGAACAAATACAAAAAGCAAATGCACTCAATGAAAGCAAAATATATAGAATGCATGTGCAATGCTCCCCCTAAATGGTTACTCTCTCTCATGATATCTCCCCCAAAGCATAAACAATGCTCCCCCTATATCTCTTAAGACTTCTCCCCCTTTTATCATGAGATAGGCAAATGAGCTCCCTTATATTGAGTTGCTTTAGCAAAGAGAGCTATTAGCATAAATACGAAGCATAATCATATAAACGAACTTTATACAACAAAAGAAATTGAGAAAGATTCAAGGTTTTTTATTAAAAAAAATGAGTGAGTATGTTGCTTTGTATGCAAGACATATAACATTCAAGTTCAGGCAATGGTATTTGGCAAAGCAAACATCAAAAGGGTTTCCAAAAGAATTCAAACCAATTTATATCCTTTTTTTCATAGGCATACAAGATATGGTTTCTTAAAGTTTATAAGATAAAGCAACTATATCAATCCTTAAAGGCAAATCCAGACATTGGACCAATAGATCCTATTAGATATTTTTGGATAATTATCTATATGATAGTAGTCTTGTTTGACCATTAAGAAAAGAGAGAAGACTAATTTGGATATAAAATCCTTATTGAGTGCATTGGAAACAAGATCCTTATTGATTAGTCTTCTCATTTGTACTCACACATATTTTGCTAATAAGCAATCAAAATCAATTCATGCATATCATTTTTAAATATGTCATAATAAGCAAGTTCACAGGTCATGGAGATAAAATACAGGTCATTCAATTTTACTTCCAAACCAATTCTCCTAGTCCAAAAATGCATGTTTGAAAATAAGTAGGACATGGAGTACAAGCAAAGTAATGGTGCACACTTAATAAGGAAAATACCATATAAGCAAATATGTGCAACCAAGAATCTCAAGCAATTAACAAAAGAGCGTAAAATTAATTAACTTTTTGCACATTGTAAATCATGTAAGTTCGCTCTCTTTGCTCGAGGTCTTCAAATGGGTTCAATTCCAGCCACGTCAATGGGAGGCATGAGCCCTTATAGACCTACCAAGTCCAATGGTCTTAGTTGCATCTACGGGTGACATGTGGGCATTAAGGCAAGCGGGTTCATTCTTCCTAACCCATCAAGGTTCAACATTTTAATTTTTAGTGGTCATAGAAAAATTTATAGAATCCCTAGGTTCATGTAAACTTGCCCTCTTTTTCAACCTTTTTACTCTTACCCTCTCTATTCTATACCTCTCAATATATTTAAAGCACTTTGGTCTTAAGTGACAAATCATACAACAAAAATGTCAATTAAGTACATAGGAAGAATTTATACCATTGCATTGTGATCGCATCGAGCGATTAGCATGTTGATGAGGTTGTCTTTAGTGATGCACTAGTTGGATTCTCTTTAGAACTTGAGCCGATTGGTAAAAATTTTATGGTCTAGTTTGTCGAGGTGGATGAACAAGCTAATCATGCCTTCTTAGTTTAGGAAGGCTTTGAGGTGAAGCTCTTGATTGTTAAGGTTTAGCTTCATTCTTCATTGGCATCTTTACTAGGCCATTCTTCCTCCTTGGATGTTGTAGAGGTGAAGCTCTTATTTTTCCTTGAGCTTGAGGTTGCATGACCTTGGCCTTCTTCAATTCTTCAAGGCACCTTATCTTTTTATCCTTGATATTCTTCAAGGAATTGTCTTTGTTGGCAAGTTCATCCTTTATTACCCTTATCCTTTGAATGAAATCATCAATATCCTTCTCATTTTAGGACATATCAACCTTGTCCATATTCTAAGAGTTAACTATTTCCTTCTTCAATTCTTGATTTCTTCATTTTTCTTCTTCAAGGACCTTTGAAAACTTTTAATGAAGTCTTCATAATCAAAGCCTTCATCACTCAAGTTCTTAGAACTTGAACTTACTTTATCGAAACTTCTACCACTTGTGTTCTCATGGTAATCCTTATCCAAACTAGCTTCTTCATTGTTGACCATGAGTGATGGATGTCTTATGGCCACTTTTAAGTCGTCATCATGTAAAATGTTAAGGGCAATGTGATCTCTTTCATATCTCTCGGAACCCAAAGAGCTTTCTTTGCTTTCACTATAAGAGTAGGCCTTTGATTTGCCTCTTCGACTCTTACTCTTTGAGTTACCACAATCTGTGAAGATGTGCCCATAGTCGCCACAATCAAAACATTGAAGCTTAATCTCTGAGGCACCCAAAATCTTGTCTTTTTCTTTTACGGTACCTCTGTGGGTGAATCTTAGATTCTCCTAAGCTTCTCAAACATCTCGAGTGTTACGGATGTGTTTGGATTGTTTCTCACCCACTGCACAAGATAAGACATGAATGCCTTTCAGTTCCATTCTGCAGTCTCGAGTTCATCATTAGTCCACTTGGGCATGGGATTAAGCATAGAAGCCCCATTCACTAGTGTCTCCTTGAGAGGTGAGCATCCTTCTTCAACACACATCCACACATGGTAGATTAGATAGTGAGAGTGGAAATTCAACATGGATTTTCATCCCTAGTTAGAGTGGAAATCTACACAGTAAGTTCCACATTTGTTGATTGGCTTATTTCATTGACAAACCACAATTGAGGATTATTTGTGTAAGGGTAGATAAGGCAGTCCTTATTCACAACCAAGCTCAACAGGTTGAGCGCATCGAAAGGGATATCATATATTCTTTTCCATTGAAGAGATTTAGATGCACACACTCACTCACATGCATGTTTAAATCATACTGCATTCATGCTTATTTGCTCTCTTTTGTCCCTTATTTTCCTATCTCTTGCTTGCTTGGATAGTATGTTGAGTAGGACTGGAAAAGAGGATTTTCCTTTTCATTGCGGTGCAACACACCGGCTATGCAGCTGCCTCCACCGCGGTCTTAACAATAGTTGGTTCTAGAAGGTGCATGCTTTGGGGCTCACGGTATTTTCACTTGTCTGCACAACGCTCCTTACCGTGGAATTCACTAGGCATCACCTGTTGTCTAATCTATAGCTTGTGTACAAGCATGCACAACGGTCTCCACTGTGGTGTTATCCAGGCGATGCACCACGATCTGGACACCTTACCCGTGTCGCGGTCCAGCCAGTGGTAGTGTCGGGTTTTGGTTACCTTTATCTCTAAAAAGAATCATTTTTTTAAGGCACCATGCATGTATATATATATATATGTTCTATTCTTCTCTATGTTATTTTTTGTTATTCCAAGAAGCCATTATTAAGAAACCAAGCTTTCCTAGAGAGAGAAAAATTGGAACCCCGGTCACTGATCACATAGCGAAAATAGGTTTTAAATTTTTTATATAGATTGTAAATGATCTGGCGTTAGGGTTTATGCCCAAAAGATGTAATTTGTAAATGGATTTATGAAATAAATAGAAGAAAATTTCAATTCGTTCTTGTTGTGTTGTTTATTTTATAAATTGTGCATATATTTAACATCCAAGATTGCCGGATATAATCCCGAACTGTGTTTATGAGTGTCATATATGGATGAATGCAGTAAGAGACGTGCAATCTAAAAAGTCCATAGATAGCAAATAAAGTTGGGTACTTTATTTGTTGTTAATTAGTAGTTGCGGTCCATTTCATAATTCTGTCCTGAATCATCATATAAGATAAGGAAATTGAGGCACCTTTTATGATGTGATCATATAGGATCGGGTCATTATCTACATGAATCTCTCAACAAGATCCGTTTACCGATGAGGTTCATAAATATCAACTAATGATAGCTATATATGAGTGATCTTAATCCTGAGTGTCTTATCGACTCCTTCAGGTTAGATCATGGTTTTTGGTAATCCATGGGTGAGGTCAGATGCATTTCCTGATCAATATACTCTGTATGTCGGGATTGTGGTTTTGCTTATGTTAGGATTATGCTCGATAGCAAGAGTATAATAATGTATTTGACAATCTTTTCATATAAATAAATTGATTTCTATTTTAACAAATCTTTTAGCTTTTATAGTTTAATTATTATAATTGTCAAAAGTAAATAATCATAAGGTCAAAAGACTATGAGAAAAGAAGAATTGTTTATACATCTAGATATGTATGAGGTAAAAACAATTCTTTAGTTAGTCTTAAATAACATTCACAAATTAAGATAAAAGGTTGGGCGCCTTTATCTTGTCAAAGTTGTAGATTCTTTTGCTAGCATTTGAGTGGGATCAAATGTGTTATGATGAGTCTAAAATCATCAAAGTGTGGTGTCTTTGGGCAAAAGAATCTAGTGCACTGGGTCTATTGAATAGGATCAAAATGAAATACTTTATCTAGAACCGTCAATGGATAAAAGTTTTCATTTGAAGACAACCGGAGAGTCTATCTCAATCCTGAGATAAATGATGGACTTATGGTTGCAAGTGTTATCATTTGAGCTATCAATGATTACGATTATATAGCATAGTCTATCCTCGATAGTTTGGTGGTATTCATTTTTTAATAGATAGAGGACTTCATTTATAGATATGGACATCGTGCCTCCATTTATTGAATGAGAGTAGAATACCATCATATGGATGTTTTGAGGTATTGGATATTAAATCTTAACGTTAAGTTTTCAATATTGTCTATTGAAGCATAAATTCTGGACAAGTCAAAATATCCAAGTTCAAAAAATGGTAACTTGGAGAGCTATAAGCGGTCTATGAGCTCTTTGTGATTACTGGTATTCTTTATGAGGATACACTTTCTCCAATAAGGTTGTCTAAGGTATGAATGAGTAACATCAACTTATTCCATCTTTATTTAAGAGTTCAATTTTAGTTCTTTAGTGGAATGAACTAAAATTAAATAGATCGGACCTAAGTGAATCATTTGTTGATTGTGATTGGGTTTTGTCTATTGGATCTTAAATTTAGATAGCCCGCCAAGATCCCCAATCCAAACGAACTTGCATGGATCACTTGATATATTCTACCGAACCAATTTAGGGGTCCATCTAGAATTGTATTAAGGCATGTGAACTTGTTTCTTTTCCTAAGAATGGGTCTAGTTCACATATGGACTTTTTTATTAAGGTCCAATGGATTTTGTAAAATAAGAAAAATAATATATGGCCTACATACATGTGTTGGGCGGCAAGGCTATTAAGAATAGCTTAAATTATATTATTTTTATTTTATTATTTTATTAAATGGATATATATTAATTTTTTGATTAATTAATTATTTAATTAAAAGTCAAAATCGTTTTCCTAATAGGAGTTGGTATCCTAAAATTATACTATTGTTGGTAGTATAATTAATATTAAAAACTATATTTGATAAGTAGAGAAATAAAAGGAATTATTTATCTAATCAAATTAGGAAGCCTTTATATGGTTACAAATACACTATTGAGTTGGATTAGGAGTCATGGTGTAGGATAGAATTCTTTTAGAAAAGGATTCTCAACCACCAAGTAAATCTACCTAAGGAAAGGATTCTTAACTACCAAGTAAATCCTTCTAAGGAAATGATTTGTGATCCTAATATATATCCAATGAAATTTCGGCCAGCCCATATATATATATATATATATAATAGGATAGAATTCCTTTTAGATAAGGATTCTTAACTATCAAATAAATCCACCTAAGGAAAGGATTCTTGCCAACCAAGTAAATCCTTCTTAGGAGAGGATTTATGATCTTATATATATATGTATGTTAATTTCGGTCAGTCTAAGTTTTTCTATGAGATGAATTTCGGCCATGCAAAGCAATTTTCAAGAAGAGAATTTGGCCTAGCAAGAGAGAATTTTGAGGGAGAAAGTTTTGTTTTTTACTATGGACAAAATTCGACCAACTCATAGAGATAGTGTGAATTCGGCCAAGAAGAGAAAAAAGGGAACGTTTTTGTTTTCGATAGTACGCTAGTATCTATAAGGACCTCAATTTTATGATTGGCTTATTTCATGACAAACTACACCACATTGAGGATGATTGTGTAATGGGTAACTTAGGACCTCATTGACAAGCTTCCAAGCATTTCCATGACTTCAGGAGCAAAAGGTATATTCACTTGACTTTTCCTCTTGAAGAGTTTAGGGGCACACACACACCTCATGCATACTTTGTTGATCTTGCATTTGTGTTGATATTGTTTATATGCGTGCATCTCTTCATAATCACACTTGTACTTCATTTATAGATTTAAGTGTGGTATTGTGTTGTGTTCGCACTTGCACGATGGTGTGCTTGTTTTAGCGTGTTAGTGACAATATGAGAATGTCTCATTCTTCTGTTGGTTTGGTTATATGGAGTAAGGTGTCTAGTTTCAAAAGAGTGTATTCCAATGATTTAAATGTTTTTCAAAACTGACCTTTGTATGGTCTTGCGGCCATATTTTTTATACATTGATTTAAAATTAGTTTTGAAAAATTTTGTACAAACTAGACACCCATACCTTTCCAACAGTATTTTATTCGTAATATTTCATGACCGTTGGATTGGTTTTAAAATCTCCAAAGTGACCACAAAAGCAGGGCATCTCTGTTGTTGTCCGTTTCTGACCTTTGGTCCCTCAAATGACCATACCTTTTTCTACAGAAGTCCAAATCTTGTTTTATAAATTGGAATAGAAAGTATACTTTCATACCTTTTCAACGGTATATTATACTAAAGGTTTGGATGTCGTTTAGTCGCGTTTTTCCCGAGAGCATAGCGACCTTAAGGTGACCTCACTTCTAGGTCGCCCTAAGGTCGCTTCTGATACCCGAAAATCAGTTTTTCCTCTCCCAAAATGTCGTAGTTTGATTTGGATCATATATATACTTCATCTTCTTCCCCATTTCGACCTAGAACTCAGAATTTCTAGATCTTAGTGAGAGAAAGCACCAAGCTTGCTTCTTTGACTCTCCAAACCCAAAACCCATCTCCATTTTGCATCATTTTGCATCATTCTTCATCATATGAGCATGGGTGTTCTTGGTTTCATGACTAGGTAAGTAAGAACTTCATTGAACATCTTTTATTGTTCTCCTTACTCTATATTAGGTGTTTATTGCATGATTACCTAGACTCTAGTTTATTGCATATATTTTTGAGTCTTTATAACATGATTGGGTTTGTTTGTTGATAGCTTGAGTTTAGGATATATTTACCCTTCTTGCTAAGTCTTTATGCATTGCATTTAGACATTATTGATTAGGACTCCATTATAGTCCTTCCCATGCTTAATGATAACTTGTGTTGATATGGTTTTTGTGATAGCTAGCATTTGGGTCATTGATGCCTCTAGCTAATTAGGTCATATTGATTGCTTTTTGATGATTGCATTTAATGACCATGCCATGCTTAATGAAAACATATGTTGAAATGGCTTTATTTGATAACTAGGATATAATGTTGCATAACTATATATAGTTAAGTCTTTATGAACATTCATTTAGACATTGATATCTAGGAATTGTGCTTAGTGACATTCTTAAATTCCTAGATAAGCATTTAGTGTTTTGCCTAGGATTATTTTCATGTTTGAATATTTTATCTTATTCACATAGGTTGTTGAACTCTTCATTGAGTCAAGTCTTGTGGCTACGGTGTAAAGTTACACAAGCAAGAGAAGTCTTGCAACCAAGGGTAGGTTGGCAAGCAATTGGTCGGGTATCTTTTGTAAAAGGCCCGAGGGGTAGAGTAGGAGGTGCTCACGCCAAGAGTAGTGGATCAGGGGATATCACTAGGGATTGAACCAAAAGTGGTGAGTGGTTGTGGCCATAGCCTGAGGTTGTCGAGAGTGAGAGTCCAAGTATCACTTGAGGGTGTAACTTTTTACTCATTTAGTGGATTTTTGCGATCGAGTGTGGCTCACTTAATAGCCCGTGGTTTTTCCCATTTGGAGGGTTTCCAAGTATACATCTTGTGTTATTTATATTTCCGCACCTTACACTTGATGTTGTATGTTTGTTTTATTGGGTGAATTTGGAAAATTGACTAATCAAGAAAAATTGGGAATTAACATGATTAAAACCTATTCACCCCACCTCTAGGTTTATAGACACGTTTTTAAGGAATTTTCAGTATCCTTTGCATCAAAAGGGTTTTGTGTACAACATCGAATCAAGGTACACGTGAGTTTCAATTAAATTGATTGATAATTCAAAAGTGACCAGACATTCTTGGTTTTTCTCTTGGAGGATTATTCTGACTAACAAAGAAGAAGATTTTGTTTGTTTCCATCCTCAAGTATACAATTTAAAGAAAGGGAGCCCACACTCCTAGGTGATTCACGATCATGATTGGATTGAAAGATCTTGCGGATTCAATTAGACGCTAGTTCAATCGTCACGAAAATAAAATAAAAGGTACGATACTTTTTATACACATCAACTAATCTAGGGTTAAGGTTCTTGTTATTAAAAGGGAGATTTTTTTTTTTACGCAAACCCTAATTTTTTATAAATTTTCTCATGCTTCCGCTGCGCGTGTTTTTTTTTCCTACAATTGGTATCAGAGCCAGGTTGTACCTTGATTAATTGATGTATGCGTACGTGAATCTTTTTGTTTTTATTGTATATATGCATGTTTTAGAAAGAGATGGCACTCTAGGTATTCACATATATATTTATATTGGAATGTATGGATATATATATGTTTTATATGTGGTTAGTTATTATTCCATTTTTGTCCTAGAATTTCAATGTAATTTTGTTTTGGGATTGTAACAGGAAGGGTGGTCTATCATCGCCATAATTTCCTTCTTGGTAGTTGCTAAGTTTTTTTATTTTGTTGTTGTAATAAAAAATATGCACTATTGTAATAAAAAAAACTGCAGTATTTTTTTATTTATAATTCTTCTGTAATACATTCAAGTATCGAATACTCGAAGGTTCGAAGAAGTTGAAGCAACCGGAACAAGTTTGGGACAGTGCGAAGAGCACGCAGCCGTGTTTGTTGTGGCATGGGCTGCGCTGGCAGCCCTGTGGAAGCCATGGGCTGCACATGACAGCCCTTTATGGGTTTGTGGCATGCACACACCCATGGGTAAGGCCCAAGGGTGCGTACGCCCATGGGAGGTAGCCGGGAGAGTCCGATGAAGGTCGCATGAAGACTTGTTCGCCAAGAAAGGAGTTTTTGTATTCCAAGACATATGTAATTTACTTGTTTTTCTAGGATGGACCAAAATTGTAGCTATTTATATTTTTGTAAATATTGCAATGTTTGTCATTGTTTGATAACATGTCATATAGAATATGAGTGCCACTCATATATCTCTTTTGGTATGAACAAGCATTGAATGGTTTAAGTATCTAAATTGGACTCTAGATAACTTGGTAAATCATTCTTTGGAATTCGATCACACGCCTTAAACAATTGAGTGGGAGAAGGTGTTTTGGAACACCTACGGCCTCCAAGTTTAGTTGAGCTTTATGTTTCGTGAATAACCTTGCAAGAGGTAATCATGAATTGAATTTAGCAAGATACTTTCTTACAAGGATAGACTAGGCAATTAGTCCAAACGATATCTACTCCCAAAGGAGGGATATTTGTGAGGGATTATATTGAAGGTCGATAACTTGGTAACAAACTTAATGTAATTTTATTAATATCCTTCCAAGAGTTCTTCTTAATAAAATTGCAAGGCTAAAATAGAAAACATTGGTTGTTATGTTAACAATTAAATGGGACCTAGTCCAACTAGTAAATGGTGCGTACTCCCAAATGAGGCGTGACATTTATGGGTGTTGGATCATCGTTGAATTTTTACGATTGAATTATTTTATTTAATTCAAGATAAATATTCAAAAGTACTTTATCATGAATTTTTACTTAGATAATTTAGTTATTAAAAAGAAATCATGACCCCATCCCTAATCATCATCCTAAACGATAATACTTTAACTGATGATAATTATGTCACATGGAAAAGGAAAATTGGGTTGTTATTGCAAATTGAAAAACATTAAAATCATTATGTCTATTCCTTAACAACCGAACTAATGAATCTACTCAGGAGCACAGAGATGAGTATCTGTAGTGGAAGTCTTCAAACGAGATGGCTAAATGTACTTTACATTATGGCCACCATCTCCGACGTGTTGCAACAACAATACGAAGGAATGGAGACTGCTGTCAATATAATGATATCTCTAGAGAAGATGTTTGCTATAAGGTCTAGGACGACTAAGAGAGAGGCAGTAACTGCTTTTATGAATCTTAGGATGAAACCTAGACAGGGTTTGAAAGATCACATGTTGAAAGTCATAGCACATCTCAACATTGCTGAACTGAATGGTGCTGAGGTAGATGGTGAGACCAAAATTGACATGATTGTCAACTCACTATCAGATTCCTTTGATCAATTCAAGTTGGACTACACCTTGAATAACAAGGAATACACCTTGCAAGGCCTGATGCAAGATGTTCAAAGCGTGAAAAAAATCCTTATGAAAGGCAAGGAAAAAGAGATTCATATGATTGGTAAGTTGGTACTGTTATAGACTCGTAAGAAGGTCAAGAGACAACAGAAGAAAAAGCAACTTGAGCCTTCTTAGAATGAGACCAAGAAAGTAACGAAGAGCAAAGGAAAGTGTTTCTTTTGTGGTGAAAAGGGTCAAAGGAATAAACTGAATACGAATGAATTCAACTTGCATTTAGGCAATGGAGCGTTGGTGTCTACTAGTGTAGTGGGAGATATTAGAATCAGTTTATATTCTTATAGGTATTTAATTTTAATAAATGTTTATTATGTACCACATTTCAATAGGAATTTAATATCGGTCTCTTGTCTAAATAAATTTGGACATTCGGTTACTTTTAATAAAGGTTTTATTATTAGTAAGAATAACAAACATGTTTGTAAAGGTACATTGGAAATTGGTTTATTCAACTTGCCTAGAGATATCTCTCACTTGTTAGACACGGAATCAATAGAACCTTATCGTAAAAGAGTAAAATTATCAAAAGATGATACCAACCTATGACATTTACGCCTAGGTCATATTAACCTTAATAGGATTAAAAGATTGGTAAGTGACGGGCATCTAAGTGACTTAAAGGTTAATGATCTACCAACTTGTGAATCTTGTTTGAAAGGTAAAATGACCAAAAGGTCGTTTACAACCAAAGGAGCAAGAGCCATCAAATGTTTAGGATTGATAAACACTGATGTGTGCAGACCTATGAGCATTCAAGCTAGAGGTGGATATGAGTACTTCATTACTTTCATGGATGATCTCTCAAGATTTGGCTATGTGTATCTCATGAGAAATAAGTCGGTTGCTTTCGATATGTTCAAAGCATTTAAAGCTGAAGTAGAAAATCAGCTTGAGAAACGCATAAATATCTTGAGGTCTAATCATGGTGGATAATATCTATCTGGTGAGTTTCAACAATATCTTATTGATAATGGGATAATTTCTCAGTTTTCTGCACCAGGCACACCTAAAAAAAAATGGCTCGGTAGAAAGGAGAAATAGAACTCTTCTAGATATGGTTATGTCTATGTTGAGTTATCTATCGCTCCCTAATTATTTTTGGGGATATGCTTTACAAACCGCAATGTAAATTCTAAACGATGTACCATCTAAGTCGGTTCCTAAAACACCGCATGAGTTATGGACCAAGCGAAAGCCTAGTTTACAACACTTAAGGATATTTGGATGTCCTGCGCACGTGTTAAAAGAAAAGATAGAAAAGATGGAGTCCCGTTTAGAAACATGCATATTTGTAGGGTATCCAAAAGGAACAAAAGGATATTATTTTTACAGTCCTTCATATCTTAAAGTATTTGTTTCGACAAATGCTAAATTTCTTGAAAAGGACTATATGATTAATTTTGTGCTTAAAATTAGAATTGTCCTAAATTAAATTTTAGGAGATGCAATTCCACAAGAGGTTTCACAACCAAGCCCAATTGTAAGTTCCGTACCAGCACAAGATCAACATTCTACCCTACCTCGTCGTAGTAGGAGGGTTGTTAAAAAACCCGAGAGATACATCGGTCTAAGAGAATCTATAGAGAATCTTCTGGATAACGATGATCCCTATACGTATAAGGAACCAATGGAAGATGTTGATTGTCGCCATTGGCAAAAGGCAATACAATCCGAAATTGAATCTATGTTGAAAAACAAAGTCTGGCCTCTTGTAGACTTGCCTAAAGGCATAAAATTCATCGGGTGCAAGTGGGTATACAAGAGGAAAAGAGGAATGGATGGAAAGGTGGAAACCTTTCAAGCTAGATTGGTAGCTAAAGGTTATTCACAGAAGGAAGGTATCGATTATGAAGAAACCTTCTCTCTTGTGGCAATGCTTAAATCCATTAGGATACTCTTATCCTTTGTGACATATCTAGACCTAAAGATTTGGTAAATGGACGTTTAGATAGCTTTCCTTAATGGAAGTCTTGACGAAAGCATCTACATGATGCGACTAGAAAGATTCATTGAAAAGGGTATGCAAGTTGCAAAGATCCATATATGGGTTGAAGCAAGCATCCAGATCCTGGAACATAAGGTTCGATCAAGCCATGAAAAGTCTTGGATTTATTCAAAACTTTGATGAACCTTGTGTATACAAAATGATTAAAGGTGACAAGTTGTTTTTCCTAGTTCTTTACATTGATGATATACTACTTATCGGAAACGATGTAGGTGTATTGACATCAATGAAAGAATGGTTAGCAAAACAATTTGGTATGAAGAACTTAGGAGAAACAAGTTATATTCTTGGTATCCAAGTTATAAGGGATAGAAAGAATAGAACGATTGCATTATCCCAAGCATCATATGTAGATAAAATCTTGTCAAGGTTTTCCATTCAAGATTCCAAGAAAGGTATGTTACCTTTCATACATGGAATCAAATTTTCTAAGGAACAAGTTCCTAAGAATGAGCTGAAGATCAATTCATGAGTAGGGTTCCATATGCATCGGCAATTGGGAGTCTCATGTATGCAATGATCTGTACTAGACCAGATATTTGTTTTGCTGTAGGCATAGTTAGTAGGTTTCAATCGAAACCTGGTCCTAATCACTGGACGGCAGTCAAGCATATTTTCAAGTATCTAAGGAGAACGAGAGATTATATGCTTGTATACTTTTGAGGGGATTTAATTCCGGTTGGGTATACTGATTCTGATTTTCAGTCAGATTCTGACTCCAGGAGATCATCATCAGGATCTGTGTTTACTATTAGAGGAGGGGCAGTCATATGGAGGACTATCAAGCAATCTTGTAATGTTGATTCCACCATGGAAGCCGAGTATGTTGCCACATGCGAGGCAACAAAAGAGGTTGTCTGGCTCCGCCAATTCTTGATTGACTTGGAAGTGGTTCTTGATGCAAATAAGCTGGTCACTATCTACTGTGACAATAGAGGAGCAGTGGCTAATTCAAGAGAACCTAGAAGTCATAAGAGTGGGAACACATTGAAAAAAAGTATCACCTTCTAAGGGAAATTGTGCATAGGGGTGACGTGACGATTACTAAGATCGAGTCAGTAGAAAATCTAACGGATCCCTTTACAAAGGCTCTTCCTCAAAAAGTTTTGATGGGCATCTAGAGAACATGAGGATGAGAGATATGACACATTTGCTATAGAGCAAGTGGGAGATTGTTAGGATTACGCTCGATAGTAAGAATATATTAATGTATTTGACAATCTTTTCATATTAATAAAGTGATTTCTATTTTAACAAATCTTATAGCATTTATAGTTTAATTATTATTATTGTCAAAAGTAAATAATCATAAGGTCAAAAGACTATGAGAAAAGAAGAATTGTTCAGACATCTAGATATGTATGAGGTAGACACAATTCCTTAGTTAGTCTTGAACAACGTTCACAACTAAAGATAGAAGGTTGGGCGCCTTTATCTTGTCAAAGTTGTAGATTCTTTTGCTAGCATTTGAGTGGGATCAAATGTGTTATGATGAGTCTAAAATCATCAAAGTGTGGTGTCTTTGGGCAAAAGAATCTAGTGCACTGGGTGCATTGAATAGGATCAAAATGGAATACTTTATCTAGAACCGTCAATGGATAAAAAATTTCATTTGAAGACAATCAGAGAGTCTATCCCAATCCTGAGATAAATGATGGACTTATGGTTGCAAGTGTTATCATTTGAACTTTCAATGAGTACCACAGCCAGCAAGGAATGACCTCCAGCCAGCAGGGAATGGAAACACAACTAGCTGAGCTTCAGTGCGACCATGAGAGGTTGAAACAGGCTTTTGATCAGGAAACTCTCCGGTCGAAGTAGCGGGCTAGCCAGCGGGATGACTTCAAGGGAGAGGAGAATGTTGTGGATGTCGAGAACCACACTTTGTAGGCTCAAATTACCTAGCTCCTGAACGAGGTGGAAACCTCCTTTAACGAGGGGTATTTCTATGCCTCTTATCAGGTTATAGAGGATCTTTCTCCCCTATTCGATCTCTCCAGCATCACAAGCTGGGATAGAGAAAAGGTTATGTCACTGGCTGCGGAGATGTCTCACCCTAAAAATGATGGAACTGGTCTTTCTAGGAAGGTATCAGGGAAGCGGTTGGAGGTGCCAAATCTGCCTCCTCATGTTCCAGCCTTCCCAGCATCTGGTCCTGGCAAACCCTCGAAGGAAGGCCAAATCGAGGAGCTAGAAAGAGGCATTGCTGAAGCCCGAGACCCCCCTCGTATTGCTCTCATGAGTGGAGTCAACAGAAAACGGGAACGTGCCTGAATCAGTGGCTAGCCTTCTTGATGCAACCATAATGCCTGAAGTTATAACGGTGATTAATGAAATCGTGAAGGAGGATCTTGTTGACCCTTAGGCAGCCAGGGCTGATCCTTAGGAGAAGGTAGCAGAAGCGGTAGATGCAGCTGACCAGGATGAGCTACGATAGAAGAGGGGAGAATAAGGGAGGTTCATTCTGTAGAGGAGGTGGCTGGAGGTTCTCAGGAAGATGAAGAAGCTTGAGTTTTCTCTCATGTAATCTATTTTGAATGCCCGGAAAAGGGGGTAGGCATCCCATCTTAAACTGTGTTTGATCTTTTATCATTTTTTTTTGTTGCCTGGAATCATGGATTGGGCTCCCTGTTTACTGTAGCCTTATTGGGGAATAGTCTCCCCCACTTAATAATAAAGTTTCAATTTTAGATCTACCTCCCTTTCCGGCTTGCATGTACTTACTTGATCTCCCTCTAGGTCCAGTACTTATAGCAAAACAAACTATCTTTGGGGGACAACGGGATAAGGAAACTATTTAATCATGAAATGGGCAGTTAGCGTCGGGCTTCTTGACCATTGAGTTTCCCAGCTCAATTTCCTTAGTCAATAGTCCACTTGTTGGATTGTGGGCCTATTATTATTAGTGACCACGTATCAAGGAAAAAATAGTGAATAGCAATAACCGGAATATTTAGAATTTAAGTAAATCGAGCCCTCCATCCCTGAGCCTCTTTTGGGGGTTGTAGCCCGAGTAAAACATTAAGTAAAGAACTTTTTAGCCCTTTCGTAAGCTCAGGATCAGGAGGGCTTCCATGCTTTCAAGTGCGATTCCTTTTTAGGGGGAGTGGTAGCCCAACCATGGCATCAAAAGGCCAATCTAGCTATTTTTAGGTCTCGAGATCTAGAAGGAAACTATGCTCTTACACTCAGATCCTTCTTGGGAGTGGTAGCCCGACCAAGGCATCAGGAGGGCTATCTAGCTATTTCCTGGTCTCAAGATCTGGATGGCAACTATGCTCTTACACTCCGATCCTTATTAGGAGTGGTTGCCCGACGAAGGCATCAGGAGGGCTATCTAGCTATTTCCTGGTCTCGAGATCTGGATTACAACTATGCTCTTACACTCTGATCCTTCTTGAGAGTGGTAGCCCGACCAAAGCATCAGGAGAACTATCTAACTATTTCCTGGTCTCAAGATCTGGATGGCAACTATGCTCTTACACCCAGATCCTCCTTGTGGGGTGTAGCCCGACCAAGGCATCATGAGGGCTATCTAGTTATTTCCTAGTCTCGAGATTTGGATGGTAACTATGCTCTTACACTTAGATCCTTCTTGGGGTGGTAGCCCGACCAAGGCATCAAGAGGGCTATATAGCTATTTCCTGATCTCGAGATCTGGATGGCAACTATGCCCTTACACTCAGATCCTTCTTGGGGGTGGTAGCCTAACCAAGGCATCAGAAAGGTTATCTAGCTATTTCTTGTTATTGAGATCTGGATGGCAACTATGCCCTTGCACTCAGATCCTTCTTGGGGGTGGTAGCACGACCAAGGCATCAGGAGGGCTATCTAGTTATTTCCTGGTCTTTAGGCCTGGATGGAAACTATGCTCTTATACTCAGACCCTTCTTGGCAGGGGGTAGTGCCTGGCAGAGGCATCAGAAGTAGCGAGAGGGCTTCCTCAGCTTACCCTTGTCTTGAGGAGATAATGTCGAAACTTTCCATGTGGACCCAAATCATTGTAGGACATAGTCGAAGAAGGAGTAAACAAGAAAGCAGGCTTTATTGATATGGAGGGTGGAGTACATTATTATGGAAAAAGAAATAAAAAAAACTAGTCGGAGGTCGCCTGCTCCTGAGTCCCCTGTTCAAGGGTAGAATTTCCTTAGGTGATCCGCATTCCAAGTACGGTCGATGAGTCGCCCATTCATATCCTTGAGCTTGTTCGCCTTTTTACGGATCACCATCTTTATTAGGTATGGTCCATCCTAGTTGGGCCCTAGGACCCCGTCTGACCTCTTCCTGGTGTTCAACATTACTTTCCTGAGGACTAGATTCCCTTCCTTAAAGCTTCGGGGTTTAACCCTTCTGTTGAAGTAACCAGTAATCCTGCTTTGGTAGATCGCTACCTTCTCAACTATTCGATCTTGCTTCTACTCCAAGAGGTCTAAGCTAGCTCAGAGCTTACTTTCATTGCTCCCCGGTTCGAATCGTTGGACTCTAAAGGAGGTCAACTTGTGCTCTATAGGTAGGACTGCTTCAACCCCAAAGGCCAGCTAGTAGGGCGTTTCCCCGGTAGCTATTGTACTTGTAGTGCGGTAATGCCTTTGTTTTGCTGCAGCTTTTTCTTCAACAACTTCTTAATAGTTTTGTTCATGGATTCCACCAAACCATTGGTCTGAGGGTGGGCTACCGAAGCAAACCGAAGGTCGATTCCCAAGCCTTCGTAGAAATCTCTAAATCGGCCATTATCGAACTGTTTTCCGAGGTCGATTAAGATGGCAAGAGGGGTTCCGAACCTGTAAACTACATTGGTCTTGATGAACCTTGTTGTGTTCTCTTCTGATATATAGGAGAGTGGTCCAGCTTCAACCCATCTTGTGAAATAGTCAATCGCTACGATATCGTGCTTGGCCTATCCCAAAGCAGTAGGAAGTGGTCCAAGCAAATCGACTCCCCACATAGCAAAGGGGTATGGCGAGCTAAGGGACGACAAGCGCTCTGGAGGGAGGTGACTAAGGTTTGTAGCCTTCTGGCATGCCTCGTAGGTTTGTACCAAGTTCTTAGCATCTTGATGGATGGTCGGCCAATAATACCCCATACGGATAACCTGATATGCCAAGGCTTCTCCACCATTATGACTCCCGCATTCCCCGGAATGAACCTCTCTCAAAGCCCACTTGGCGTCTTTTGGGTGTAGACATCAGAGCAGGGAAAGGGATTTCCCCCTTCAGTATAACTGCCCATCCACCATACAATATCGGACCGAGAGCCTTTTAACCCTCCTAGATTGGTCAGGCTCCCCGGAGAGTTGCCCGTCCTTTAGATACTCCTTAATTGGATCCATCCAGCACGGCTGTCGGTCCAATGTATAAGCTTCCTTACCTATCGTAATGCTAGGTAGGGGGATTATTTGAAGAGAGACTTCGTGAGGTAGGGTCTGGCCACCATATGCACTCTTTAGCTATCGAGGTATCTGCTCGATTATGAATCCCTTAAATCTGCTTTTGAGTTATTGCACCAATTTTAGGTAAGCGATCATGTTATCCCCTTTAGCCTGATAATCCCCGAAAACTTGGTTGACCACGAGTGAAGAGTCGCTCTTGATATTCAGGTAATCAACCCCGAGCTCTAGGCTTCATATTCCGCCTCATTGTTTGTGGCTTTAAATTCAAACCTTAAACAGTGGCAGCACTCAGTTCCTGATCCTCCCCAAGATTGCCTAGAAGCTCCGTCAGTGTAGAGAGTCTATGACTCGCACCCCTCCGGCCAGTTGTTAGATTCTGAAGTCCTCTCAAGGGTTACATCTGTTACCGTTTGGGTTACCTGATCTAAAGGTACTGAGAGCTCGGCTACAAAGTCTGCTAGTGCCTGAGCTTTTATCGATGTCCTAGGCATATACTTTAAATAAAACTGGGTAAGCTCTAGGGCCCATAGAACCAGCCTTCCAGAAACATCTGGCCATTGTAAGAATTGACGGAGGGGTTGGTCCATCACTACTGCTATTGAATGAGCATCGAAGTAAGGACGAAGTTTCCTTACCGAGGTCACCAAGGCATAAGCGAGCTTCTCCAATAGAGTATAGTTCTTTTCGGGCTTGGTTAGAGCATGGCTGACATAGTAGATAAGTCACTGGATCTTATCCCAACATTCCTTGACCAAGGCCCTGCTCACGGCGGTTTCTAAAATGGCCAATCATATTTGGAGCTCTTCTCCAGGATTTGGCTTGACTAGTTGTGGAGGGCTTGTTAGGTATCTTTTCAAAGCTTGGAAAGCTTGTTCGCTCTCCTGATCCCACTTCATGTTTCTTCCCTGATTGATAGCCTTGAAAAATGGTAGGCACTTATCGGTAGACTGAGAGATGAACCTATTGAGCGCTGCTACCTGTCTGGTCAAGGCTTAAACCTGTTTAAGAGATGTGGGGGATTCTAGATCCAGGATAGCCATGATTTTTTCCAGGTTAGCCTCTATGCCTCTCTCATGGACCATGAAGCCTAGAAACTTCCCAGCAGTTACACCAAAAGCGCATTTGGAAGAGTTCAACTTCATTTGGTTTTCCCTTAGGATCATGAAGGTCCTATGAAGGTTGTCCAGGTGGCCTTCTGAGGTTGAAGATTTAGTGATCATGTCATCGATGTACACCTCCATCGACCTTTCGATTTCGGGCTTGAACAAACGGTTGACTAACCGCTGGTAAGTAGCTCGAGCATTTTTTAGCCCGAAGGGCATCACCTTGTAGCAGTGTAGACCTTGCACGGTGATGAAGTTGGTCTTTTCTTGGTCTTTGAGATGCATCATAATCTTATTGTAGCCAAAAAATGCGTCCATGAGGCTCATGAGATTATTCCCGGAGGTAGAATTAACCAGCTGATCAATTTTTGACAGAGGTTAACTGTCCTTCAAGCATGCCCGGTTGAGATCAGTGTAGTCAACACACATGCGCCACTTTCTATTTACCTTTGTGACCATGACCACGTTAGCGATCCATTCGGGGTAAGAGGTTCTCGAATGAAGCATGCCTGGGTTAGTTTATCGACCTCTTCCTGAACCGCCATTTTTCTTTCGGTGTTGAAGTGGCACATTTTCTGTTTGATGGGGTTGAAGGTCGGATCCACCACCAGTCGATGTGTAGCTAGTGTCACCGGGGATCCCAGGTTTCTCCGTATGACTCCAGGCAAAAATGTCGTTGAACTCTGTGATCAAGCCCTCTTTCATTCCTAGCTCAAGGGTAGCTCCGATCTTGATGACCTTTAAGGGATCACTTAGTCGGACATGAATCTCTTCTAACTTATCAACTGGATGGCCGCTTGCCCATTCCCTTCTCTGTTCTTCCATGTCTGGCACCATAAGGCCTTCTTCAGGATAGTTGATGGAGCCCGCGTCTTCCTGGTTTAGTGCAGGGGTTATCCCACCTTGGATATTCGTCACCTGGGTGAGTTACTTTGTTATAGCTGCTGGGTTAGCTGACATTGTGTATCATTTCTTAGCTGCTTGCTGATCACCCCGAACTTCTCCCACCTTGTCTCCTACCGATAACTTCAGGACATTGTGGTAAATAGAAAGGACCTCTTTCAAGGATGATAGAAATGGCCTCTCTAATATTGCGTTGTAGGCTGATGGGGTGTCTACCACCACGAAGTCGGTCATGTTATTTTGATGGAGAGGTGCTACTCCAATGATCATTGGTAGGATTTTCGATCCTACGGGTGTGATGGAGTCCATAGTGAACCCATATAAAGGAGTAGTGCAACTATTGTAACACCATTGCTTCAGGTTTAGCTTTTCCAAGGTATCTTTGAACAGGACATCGACGTTGCTACCTATGTCGTCGAGCACGCGATGCACATTGAAGTTGGCAATTTGTACTGTGATGACCATGAGGTCATCATGAGGCTGTACGGCGTTATAGACATCTGCTTCGGTGAAGATGATCTGTGATAGCTGGGAGGGATTGGTCAGTCTTTGGTCGACCTTGAAGATATTTCATCCCACGTCCGTACGAGAGACCTTCCTCGCATGGTTTTTCCTTGAATTGTTAGAGGTGCGGGCCAGAGTGGCACCCCCGCTGATAATATGCATTATCTGAATCTGTTGCATTAGGTCCGCCTGATGTCCCTTCGTTTTCTCAGTATGTTCTCGGATCTCGGCTTGCCCCTCTCTTCCAGTCTGAATGTTCTCCCTGATTTGTTGTAAGAATTCTATCAAGCATCCTCCCCTTATCAAATCCTCAATCGTGTTCTGCAGGTTGTAGCATTCTGAAGTGTTGTGCCCTACGTCCTCGTGAAAGTCGCAATATTTATAACGATTTTTCTTATCGACCGGGGCTTTCATGGGAGCAGGCTTCTGTAACAAACCCTTGTCCCGAATGGTGAGGTAGACTGTTTCTCGGGATGCATTTAATGGAGTGTAATGGCCACTGCCTTAGGAGGTGGTAAAGTTTGAGAAGGAGCCCGTTTATCTGGATACCTTTTCGATCTGGGCTGAGGAAGAGGGAAGCCGTATGTTGATTTTTAGGGGGTTTATTCTAGCTTTTCTGAGCTTGCTCGGGTCTGAGAGCTTCCTTTGTTTGTCGCTTTACGGCTCTCATATCGTCATGCTCCATCTTGACCTTGAGTTGTTTGTCGACCTCATTCTATTCCAGAGCCAGATCATAGGCTTCCTGGTAGGTTTCTGGAGGTCTCTTAGCAAAAGACCGGAACAGTTTTCCCACCCACAAGTTTCTTCTGAAGTTGGCGAGGGTTTTTCTTTAGGTAAAGACCCCCATCTGGATGACTTCCTTGTTGAAACGCTCGACATAAGCCTAAATGGTTTCCTCTCTCTCCTGGATCACGTATTGTAGATGGATCGGGTCTTTCAGTCGGGGCTTAACTTTCTGGAATTGTAAACAGAAATCGATTGATAACTTGGTGATGGAATCCACGCTTCTAGCGGGTAGTTTCCTAAACCAGGTTTTAGCATAATCCGTGCGTGTAGTGGGGAACATTCGACACATAGGGCCCTGGTTGTGTTCTAGAACTCTATCTGTTGAACGAAGCTCTCTAAGTGGCTCAGAGGATCTTCAGTCCCGGAGAGCCTGTCAGTTGGCATTTTGAACTTAGGCGGGAGCTCTGCCTCTTAGATCCTCATGGTGAAAGGAGCAATAATTTCACTTAGAGGATCTTTCTTGTCCTCCTTGCACTTTCCCTTCTTCATCAATTGGACCTTTTTCTGAAGCTCTGCCAACTGGTCCCTTAGACGCTTGCTTTCGGATTTCCTTGAGTCAATCTTGGATTCCTTACTATCGGATCCCTTTGACGAACTGGCGACCTCTACCAGGTTTCTTCTTCGGAGGGGTCTGCTCGAGGGCTTTGCTGACTTTCTTCTTCTCCACCCCGGGCTTCTCTACTTGAAGTCATTGGGTGGAGAAGCTCTTCCCGTTCCCGGGGAAGGATATCTACCATGGATTTGACTTGTCTTGGTTGGTAGCGCGGCAGCACTTCAAGAACATGGGGCATGGGCCTTAGCCTTTCCCGGATCGAGGTTGGTAGCCCCGCTCTATTACTAGCTAATTCCCGAGGGGCAGTTCCCAGGCGATCAAAGGCGGGTTGCCTAGCCCTAGGCCTGCTTGACTCCCCCTGATTGTAGAGACTCGTTTGTTGGATAGCGATACCCTCTTCGAGTAGTCAAAGACTGACATTTTCTATAAAGGTCGCCGCTTGTTGGTCAAGCTAGACCTGGCTTCTCAGAGGGGGATCCAGAGCCCGTAAACGCTGGCAGAGTTGGAACCTGGCTATGGAGCCCAAATTTTTTCCCTTTCCTCAGGACCTTTCGTGTTGATGTAGTAGAAGGTTGTCCGGACTTGCCCTGCTGCCCTTGTCCGACGTGCCCTGCTGCCCTTATGAGGAGCGAACCCTCATGATTACTATGAAATAACAAACTTTTCGAATGTAAGAAGATGGTGGTGTTAGAGGTTTCCCACATACGGTGCCAGAAAGTGTTGACGGGGAATTTGCTCGGGATGAGAAATTCCTGTTAACACAACCGAGACCACTACCGTGAAAGTGGTGGCCAGGGTCGGTACCGTTTGTTCCCGACCTGCTAAGAGATAGATGAGAGACTGGATCATAATGACAGTAAATGGGAGCTTTTATTACTGATATATTGCTTTAAAATACAAATTTCTTTCTTATATGCTCACAGTTTCTCGAAGGCGTAGGGTGGTGGCAACTTAATGCCTGTCGAATAGTTGAAATGAAGGTAGCCGTGTTCTGAATACAGAATTTAGGCTTTCCCCTCCTCTTTTCTTTCTCTATTCTCTCTGTTTATCTATCAATCTACGTATGATTTTCTCTTATTTCATATATCTTTGTATCTATATATGTCTGTCTTTTTGTTGTTGTTTTTACCATGCTTGGCCTCACAAATATATATCGTCCCAGTAGGTTTTTAGTTAGCAAATATTTTACCGTGATCCCATGAATCCGTTCCCTCCTTATCGGGTGGTATTCATCATTTGAATTTGAATTGTTACTAGATTCGATGATATCATTGACAGAGATAAGTTTGTTCTCTTTTTAGAATCAAACTCTTGACGTGAATGTAAATATTACGTGGAGAAGATCCTGTGTGCACTCATGCCATGAATTCTCAAAGAGGTCACCCTGCCAGCTATATGTTGCCCCGTAGAGCGAGGTAGATCCCTGCTCTGACTCTGTTCTTAGAAGTTTAAGATGGATCTTCCCTGACCCTTGGTGGATTGAGAAGCTTTTATAGACATTCCTGGGAGGTAGCCGGGGTAGTGTAGATTTAGGCTTGATTCTTCCTTTATGTCCAGCAAAGTCAGTGGGCTTCTAGAGAGGTTGGCGGGCTTCTTTCGAATGTATCTTGCGTTTTGAGACTTCCCCTAGCATTCACGGGGCGGTTGTGGAGCTCGACCTCATAGCCGAGGTTCCCCGATAGATGGCCTAGAGAAGCCCGGGTTCTAGTACTCTTGTAGGGGCTAGTCTTGGTCGCGCCTGGCTTATTTTCTGGTAGTTTTGAAGCCGAGCCAGCCTTCCCTGCTCCTGCGGGGTGGCTTTACGGACTTTCCGGGCTTCATGATTATCGATTATGGGTGGGAAATTTCTCTTTGACCCCTGGCCAAATTTCACAGTTAACATTTTATTTTACTATTATTGTATTGTAAAAAAAAAAATTGTAACCTATATTGACAACCAGAAAAAAATCGTGAAGAAGGATTCATAAGATGAATCGGAGTGACCTGAAGAGACTAGAAGACACGGAAAATACAAGAAGGCTAAGGAATGCCTTAGGGGTACTTTTGTAATTTTAGATTCTAGTTTTTTTTAAGTTATATAATCCATAGTACTTGGTCAATTCATGTACGCTTTATAATTTGTGATAATAAGAGCATTGCCATGCATACATATGTCATTTGGATTAGATGTGCCTACACAAATATATTTGATATATCATACATGATTCATAGCCCAATTTTTTATGTATTTATTTTTTAATGTGATTAAAGTGGATAAATACATAATTGGCTATGAAAATGAGATTAGTTTTTTATTGATTAAAAAACTTGGTAATTCTCATTAAATTTTAATCTAATTGTTAAAGTTTTTAATAAGTTAGATTAATAGGGTTATTTATTGTAATTAGGATTAATATGATTAATTGCCTAATAATAAATGAATCGAATAAAGTGTTAGAGTTTTAATAGTTAAAACTTGGTAAACACTAACATTATAATATGACCATAACAAATAGTTTACGAAAGGTTAGATTATTCACTAATATATTAGGTTTTAATAGTTAAAAATCATCAATAATTTATTAGTTAATTAGAACTTGTTTTTAATAATGAATTAGTTAATGCGCTAGATAATTTGATTAAAGTTAGCCGTTTGATCCTATAGAGTCTAGGTGCATTAACGGATCCTAATTTTAAAATAGTGAGTGGGATAGGGAATATGACATATATATCTCGCGGTCCCAATCATTAGTTCAACACCGTGAGATTCGAGTGGGGCCTCGTGACGGCTTTGCTTTCGTCTTCCCTAAGGGGAGTTTCTACAAAGATTAATACCAAGGTTGAGTTCTTAACAGATAGGATTTCTGAGGCTATTTTGGGATTGGCCGACCCTAAGGCGGCAATTCAAAAGTTAAGCTCGTGAGATCTGAAATGGCGGGTTACACTCACGAAGGTTTTGATTAATTTTAGTTAATTAAAAACCAGAATGAATAATAATGGTTGAATGAAATGGAATAAGAGTTATTCTAGAATATCATTTGATTGAGAATGTGTCGGCCCAACATGCAAATAAAAGACTTGACCGACCCTAAGGCGACACTTCTTTGTGGTATGTTGGATTGTCGTGGTATAATAACTAGTTTAAGGGTAGTTCTAGTTTGTTAAACATGTTCATGCATCAAGTTTAAATTTATACCAAAGCACTTGCACTTGTTTTAAACAAATGACTGAATGAATGTTTTATTTATTTTAGCAATAATGTCTTCTGCATTACTTCAAATTCTCGCAAACGAAAAATTAACTGGTGATAACTACACTAAATGGAAACTAAACATTAATGCAATATTGGTCACCAAAGAACTCAGGTTTGTGATTATGGAGGAATGTCCTCCAGCGCCTGCTGCCAATACCACACGAACTGTTCATGAGGCATATGAGTGATAAGTCTCATCTGATGAGAAGGCCAGAACATATCTGTTGGCTTCTATGATAGACGTGCTTGTCACAAAGCACGAAGGAATGACTTCAGCATTCAAAATCATAAAGTCATTGCAAGCTATGTTCGGGCTGACCTCCAAGCAAAAGCTACTCGAAGTTGTTCGTACCACTATGCTCACTTACATGAAGGAAGGTACGATAGTTCAGGAACATGTCATAAGCATGATGTCCTACTTCAACATGGAAGAAGTCAATGGCAGAGCCATTGACGAACCCATTCAAGTGAACATCATACCGACGACTCTTCTGAAGAGTTTCGATCAGTTTAAAAGCAACTACGGGATGAACAAGTTAAAGTTTAGTCTTAAACAGTTACTCAATGAGCTAGCTACCATTGAGTCCTTGATTAACAACAATAAGGGTAAGATCCGTGAGGCAAATGTTTCCAAATCATCTTTCTCTAATAATAAGAATAGGAAGAGATCTACTGGGAAGGCGAAGGGTAAGCCCAAACCTAAGAAAGCCCATAACAAGAAGAAGTCCAAGAAAGGTAAATATGATTTACTTGTTCTTGTGTCATGTTTAGTGGAAGATGATTCTTCACCCTGGATAGTTGATTCGGGGGCCACTAGCCATGTTAGTTTTTTCTTTGTAATAGGCGGATTCTTAGACACAACTAGAGGAGGGAGCCTCCTCGGCATGAGCAGTGGGCGTAATTAGATTATGTTTTTGTAATAATTATATATTGTTGGACTATGTATTTATATTCCTGGATTTACACGGAATTTGATTTCATTTCTAAGTTGTTAGAACAATCGTATTCTGTTTCTTTTAATAATAAGTATGTTATTATTGGAAGGAATGGTCTGAATATTTGTTTAGGAATTAATGAAAACAATTTGTATGTGTTAAGACCGTTAATACATACTACAATGCTCAACACTGAAATGTTTAAGGTTGAAAAACCAAAAACTAAACGACATAAAATTTCTCCAAATAATGACACATATCTTTGCCATTTAAGGCTTGGCCATATAAACCTTTAACGGATAGATAAACTTGTAAAAAGTGGACCTTTAAGTGAGTTAAAGGTTGGCACCTTACCTGTCTGCTAATCTTGTTTGGAAGGTTAGATGACTAAGAGACCTTTAACTGGAAAAGGGCTTAGAGCTAAAGAACTGCTAGAGCTTATACATAAAGACGTCTGAAAACTTATGAATGTTAAAGCTAGGGGTGGTTATGAGTATTATGTCACCTTTATAGATGACCACTCAAGATACAAATACGTCTATTTAATGCAATGGAAGTCGAAAACATTTGAAAAGTTCAAAGAATTTCGAGCTGAAGTTAAGAATCTATTAGGTAGGATTCTTAAGTCACTACGATCAGATCATAGAAGTGAGTACCTTGACTAAGAGTTTTCAGACTTCATGGTTGAGCATGGGGTAGTTTCCCATCTCACAGCTCCCCGTACACCTAAGCAAAATGGTGTAGCAGAGAGGAGAAATAGAACCCTATTCGAAATGATGAGATCTATGATTAGTTTCTCATTATTACCAACTTCCTTATAGGGATATGCGTTACAAATAGTGGCATACATTTTGAATGTAGTGCCATCCAAATTTGTTCCTAAGACTCCCTTAAAGTTGTGGAATGGTCGTAAATATAGTTTGTGACATTTTCACATATGGGGATGTCCAGCACACGTACTGAAGAATAGAAGTGGAAAGCTAGACTCCAAGTCTGTTGTCTGCCTATTTGTAGTATACTCCAAGGAGACCAGAGGTGGACACTTCTATAGTCCCGAAGATAACAAAGTATTTGTATCGACAAATGCAACGTTTCTTGAGGACAACAATATTAGTGAACATAAACCTCGTTCTAAGATTGTGTTTAATGAGTTGGAGCCTGGTGAGACTATTGCTTCATCAACAAGAGTTGTTGATCCACAAACATCTGAGAGTCAGATGGTTCCTGATCAGGATACACTACCGCCTATATGTAGTGAGAGGGTTGTGAGACAACTTGAACACTATTTAGGTATAGGTGAGGGACAAGGTGTTGTCTCTACCGATAGTGTGGATGATTCATTGACATTTAAGAATGCAATAGAAGATCCTGATAAAGAGGAATGATTTAAAGCCATGAATCTCAAGATGAGTCCATGTACTCTAACTCAGTCTGGGATCTTGTAGACTTACTAGAGGGGGTAAAACCCATAGGGTGTTAGTTGATCTATAAAAGAAAGAGAGGAGTAGACGAGAAGGTAGAGACTTTCAAGGTAAGGCTATTAGCCTATGGTTATACCCAAAATGAGGGGGTCAATTTTGAAGAGACTTTCTCCCCAGTAGCTATGTGTAAGTCTATTAGGGTTCTCTTATCCACTGCAGCCTATTTTGATTATGAAATTTGGCAGATGGACGTCAAGACTGTATTCTTGAATGACAATCTTGATGAGAGCATCTATATGATGCAACCAGTGGGATTCGTGTTTCCAGATCAAGAGCAAAAGGTTTGCAAGCTGCAAAGGTCCATCTATGGACTGAAGTAAGCATTTAGATCTTAGAACAATAGGTTTGATGAATTGATCAAAACCTATGGCTTCGAGTAGAACGTCGATGAGTCTTGTGTATACAAGCGAATCATTGACAAGAAAATAGTTTTCTTGGTCCTATACATATATGATATCTTCCTCAATGGGAATGATGTGTGAGTGTTGTCAGATATAAAGGGCTAGCTGGCTAGCTAATTCCAAATGAAATATTAGGGAGAAGGGAGTTATGTTTCAGGGATCCAACTTATAAGAGATCGTAAGAACAAACTCATAGCACTGTCTCAAGCATCATATATCGACAAGATTCTTATGCGATTTTTGATGCAAAATTCCAAGAAAGGTAATTTACCTTCCAGACATAGAGTTCACTTGTCTAAGGTACATTGTCCTATGACACCTCAAGAAGTTGAGGATTTGAGACATGTACCCTATGCATTGACAATAGGTAGTCTCATGTATGCTATGTTATGCACGAGACCAGACAACTGTTATACAGTGGGAGTAGTCAGCAGATACCAGTCCAACCCAGAATTGGATCATTGGGTTGCAGTCAATGTTAGGATTATGCTCGATAGCAAGAGTATAATAATGTATTTAACAATCTTTTCATATTAATAAAGTGATTTATAGTTAACAAAACTTATAGCATTTATAGTTTAATTATTAAAATTGTCAAAAGTAAAAATAGTCATAAGGTCAAAAAGACTATAAGAAAAGAAGAATTGTTTATCAATCTAGATATGTATGAGGTAGACACAATTCCTTAGTTAGTCCTGAAAAATATTCACAACTTAAGATAAAGATTGGGCGCCTTTATCTTGTTAAAGTTGTAGATTCTTTTGCTAGCATTAGAGTGGGATCAAATGTTTTATGATGAGACTAAAATCATCAAAGTGTGGTGTCTTTGGCCAAAAGAATCTAGTGCACCAGGTGCATGGAATTGGATAACAATGAAATACTTTATCTAGAATTGTCAATAGATAAAAGTCTTTCATTTGAAGACAATCGGAGAGTCTATCTCAATCCTGAGATAAATGATGGACTTATGGTTGCAAGTGTTATCATTTGAGCTACCAATAAGCATGATTATATAGCATAGTCTACCATCGATAGTTTGGTGGTATTCATTTGTTAATCAATAGAGGACTTCATTTATAGATACGAAAATCGTGGTTCCATTTATTAAATGAGAGTATAATATAATCATATGGATGTTTTAAGGTATTGGATATTAAATCTTAACATTATGTTTTCAATAGTGTCTATTGAAACATGACTTCTAGACAAGTCAAAATATCCAAGTTCAAAATGTGTCATATGATTAAATATTGTAACTTCGAGAGCTATAGGCGGTCTATGAGCTCTTGCGATTACTGGTATTCTTCACGAGGATACACTTTCTCCAATAAGGTTGTCTATGGTATGAATGAGTAATATCAACTTATTCTATCTTTATTTAAGAGTTCAATTTTAGTTCTTTAGTGGAATGAACTAAAATTAAATAGATCGGACCTATGTGAATTATTTTTTGATTGTGATGGGGTTGTGTCTATTTGAGCTTAAATTTAGGTAACCCTCCAAGATCCCCAATCCACACGAACTTGCTTGGATCACTTGATATATTCTATTGGACCAATTTAGGGGTTCATCTAGAATTGTATTAAGGCATGTGAACTTTTTTATTTTTGTAAGAATAGGTCTAGTTCACATATGGACTTTTTTATTAAGGTCCAATGGATTTAACAAAATAAGAAAAATAATATATGGCCCTTATATCTGGTATGGGCGGCAAGGCTATTTAGAATAGCTTAATTATATTATTTTTTATTTTATTATTTAATTAAATGGAAATTAATTATTTTGTTGATTAATTAACTATTTAATTAAAAGTCAAAATCTTTTTCCTAGTAGGAGATGGTCTCCTAAAATTATACTATTGTTGGTAGTATAGTTAATATTAATGACTATATTTGATAAGTGGATAAATAAAAAGAATTATTTATCTAATCAAGTGAGGAAGTCTTTAATATGGTTGCAAATACACTATTGAGTTGGATTAGGAGTCTTGGTGGATAAAATTCATTTAGAAAAAAGATTCTTAACCACCGAGTAAATCTACCTAATGATAGAATTCTTAACAACCAAGTATATCCTTTTTTGGAAAGGATTTGTGATCCTAATATAAATTCTTGTGAGTTTCGGCCAGCTCAAAAATATATATAAGAGGATAGAATTCCTTTTAGAAAAGGATTCTTAACTACCAAATAAATCCACCTAAGAAAAGGATTCTTGCCAACCAAATAAATCCTTCTTAGGAAAGGATTTGTGATTCGATATATATATCCTTGTGAATTTCGGCAAGCCCTAAGATTTTAGAGTGAAAATATTTGCCGACCTAAGTGTTTTCTAAGAGAGAATTTTTCTTGGCAAGAGAGAATTTTGAGAGAGAAAATTGAGTATTTTACTCTAGAAAAAAGTCAATCAACTCTAAGATATGGGGTGTGGAATTCGGCCAAGGAATAAAGAGAAAAAGAGAATGTTTTTGTTTTTGATAGTATACTAGTATCCTTTACATCAAAGGGATTTGTGTACAAAATCAAATCGGGTTCACCTGAGTTTCAATCAAGTAGATTGATAATTCATAAGTGACCGGATTTTTCTCTTGGAGGATATTTATAACTAACAAAGAAAAGATTTAGTTTGTCTCCATCCTCAGGTATACATTTTAAGGAAAGGGAGCCCACACTCCTAGGTGATTCACGTTCGTGATTGGATTGGAAGATCTTACGGTATCAATTCGGCGCTTGTTCAATCGTCATGAGAAAAAGGTACGATACACTTTTATATACATCAATTAATCTAGGGTTAAGGTTCTTGTCATTTAAAAGGGATTTTTATTTATTTATACGTAAACCCTAATTTTATAAATTTTCTTACGCTTCCGCTGTGCGTGGTTTTTTCCCTACAATTGGTATCAGAGTCTGGTTGTACCCTTGATTAATTGATATATGTGTTTGTGAATCTTTTTCTTTTAATTGTATATATGCATGTTTTAGAAAGAGATGGCACTCTAGGTATTCGCATATATATTAACATTGGAATGTAAGGATATATATTGTTGATGGGAAATTTGCCCAGGATGAGAAATTCATGTTAACAGACTCAGGACCAGTACCTCGAAAGTGGTGGCCGGGGACGGTACCGTTGGTTCCCGACCTGTTTAAGAAAGAGATGAGAGGATGGAACGTAATAATAGTAAGGGGGAGCGTTATTATTGATTTACTTAAGGTACAAATAGCTCTCCAGTTTGCTCATAGTCTCTCGGAGGTGTAGGGTGGTGGTAACTCAGTGCCTGTCGATTAGTAGAGATGAAGGTGACCGTGTTCTGAATCCAGAATTTAGGCCTTCCCAGTCTGTCGAATCTTTTTCATATTTTTGTATCTGTTGTTCTCTATTTTCCTGTGTATGATTTTCTGTCTCTGATCTCTACCATGCTTGGCTCCTCATATATATCGTCCAAGTAGGTTTTTAGTTCGTAAATACTCTACCGTGATCTCATGAATCCGTTCCCTCATTATCGGGCGGGATTTTTCATTTAAATTTGAATTGTTTCCAGATTCGATGATATCGTTGACGAAGATAAGTTTGTTCCATTATTTGAATTAAACTCTTGATGTGCATGTAAATATCATGTGGAGATGATCCTGTGTGCACTCGTGCCATGGATCTTCATGAAGGTCACCCTGCCAGCTGCCCGTTGCCCCGTAGAGCGAGGTAGACCCCTGCCCTGGTTCTGTTCTTAAAAGCATTAGATGGATCTTCCCTGACCTATGGTGGGTTGAGGTGCTCTTGTAGACCTTCCCAGGAGGTAGCTAGGGTAGTGTAGATTTAGGCGTGATTCTTCCCTTATGTCCAGCAGGGACAACAGGCTTCTGTAGAGGTTGGCGAGCTTCTTTTGAATGTCTCTTGAGATTGGAAACTTCCCCTGGCACTCACGGGGCGGTTGTGGAGCTCGACCTTAGAGCTGAGGTTCCCCGATAGATGGCCTAGAGAAGCCCGGGTTCCAGTACTCTTGTGGGGACTTATCCTGGTCGAGGCTGGCTTATATTCTGGTAGTCTTGAAGCCGAGTTGGCCTTCCCTGCTTCTGCGGGGTGGCTTTACTATCTTTTCGGGCTTCATGATTGTCGATTATGGGTGGAAATTTTCTCTTTGACCCCTGGCCAAATTTCACTACTAACAGAAGTCCCCTCTGACCTGAACACCAGTGGTAGAGTTGGGGTTGGAGTCAGATTCCTTGTTTAATTGAGAAAGTTTTTTGCCATAAAGATAATTAATGAGAGCGAAATCTTCTCATTAATTATCGAATATTTGAATTTAAGACAGTGTGTTATTCGAAGAAAGATAGCTGCAATACGGCACTAGTTGATCTTCCCGAGGATATCATTGATACTTCTCTATTTAAACCTGGCCTTACCGTCCTTTTCTTCCTACTCTCTCAAATCTTAAATTTTCAAATTTCTTTATCCTTGCTTTCTCTGCCTCTATCTTCCGCTTGCTTTCTCACCTCTCTTACCCATCAATGTCGACTTTCACAGCTAGTGTTGATGCCTTCGTTAAGGGCTCCGGAGGCCCTAACCTAACTCCTCTTAAGCCGGTGCGAGGGATTTCAAGTGACGAGGAATCTTCCCCGCTCCGCCAGTGCCATCGTTCTAACCAGAATGTTTCTATCAGCTCTGGCTTTTCAAACCAGCCTGACAATCCTCTGAACCTAGTCGATGAAGACTCTGATGTCGGGGAGAGATTATATGTAGTCAGGAGGGCTCAAGTCACAGTGGTGGAGCTTCCTTAAGTGGTAGCCCTTCCTTTCAAAACCAGGGTCATCCCTGACTTCACTCTAGAAACTCAATCGATTGGCCGTCTTAGGGACAAGTATGGTATTCCTAACAATGTTTCGCTAACTATCCCCCACCGGAATTACGATGCTTTTAGCCGGCCCAAAGGTGTACTCCCTATCCACGTTTCAGCATTTGAGAGCAGGGTGAGGCTCCCTCTTCACCCCATCCCTTCGGTGGGCTCTCAATGCCCTTCAGCTGGCTCCACTTCAACTGACGCCCATCTTCCGGAGGCATCTAGTCGGCTTCCTGGTATTGTGAAGGGAGCAATGCTAGCTGAGCAGCGTAACCAAAGAGCCAGGGGCTGAAGAGCTCACCTTCCTTTTCCAGATCGGTAGACTGGCTAATTCTATGCCGAGGCCAATTCTAAGCCGAGGCCAATTCTATGCCGAGGCCAAGAATAGGCTCAACTTTATCATCCTCAGGGCTTCAAAGAAGGACCCCACTTGGAAAGAAGAATGGGTACTAGCGGGGGGATACTGAGGAGCTTCGTCTTCATCGACGGGCATGAGCTTGAGGTTCCCACCGTATTTAGTGACAAACCCACCTAGGGTCGGGATTCCTTGCCTGCTGAGTCTAAAGTCATGCTGAAGACCATCCTGGCTCAGAACTACTTGAATCTGAAGTTTCCAACTGCCGACCCCTTTGATCCCCACAAGGTAAACAGTTACCTGTGGATAAACGGTGCTACCCCTCGTAAGTATCTCGATCTATCTTGTTTTTTGTTTATTGGATGGCTCAGTTCTGATGATCTTGATTTCTTTCTCTAACAGTGTTTGTTGTTGCTCCATCTTTTCGTGAAGCGCGACGAGCAGGGATCCCTCCTCTTCCTTCCAAATCCTCATCGGGATCTCTCTTGGATGTTTCGATAAAAGGGGGGTTAACCACTAAGGTAGCTACCCTGTTCGTTCCTTCCCTCTCTCCTTCCCAGGTGAAGTCCAAGATGGCTCTTCTTATATCTCGGGCTGTGAAGGATCTAAACCGAGGAGGGTCTGCCTCCCAAGTCGTCAATAAATCCATTCATGCCCCCTCACCTGTATTCACTGCTCCAAACGATGCTCCCTGAGTCACATTACCTCTATCTGCAGATCCGGTTGTATCTAGGGCAGCTGAGGTTCCCAGGGAGCCTGATGCCGATATTCCTAAGGTTGCCCCTTCTCGCCCTTACCAAAAATTAAGCTTAGTGGGTCAGGACAAGGTCTGGAAGCAATTTGTTTCATCCTGTTAAGGCGACGGGCTTTCTAGGATGACCGCGATGCCCGTGGACATCATGATTACCAAAGGGTCCGCCTTTCTAACTTCTTCATTCAGCTGCTTGACTTGTCATTTTCTAACATGATTTTCCTTTGCAGGCTTTCAAGTTTCAGGTTGCCATGAGGCATCAGGTAGCCTTCCTCCGTGATTGGGCAGCCAAGGCTGAGGCCGAAGCTGAGGGAGCCATGGGATTGCTTGCGCAGGCTCAAACCCTGGTCCAGGAGATTACCCCCAGCCAACAAGGAATGGAGACGCAGCTAGCTAAGCTTCAATGCGACCATGAGAGGTTGAAGCGGGCTTTTGATCAGGAGACTCTCTGGTTAAAACGGCGGGCTAGCCAGCGGGATGACTGGAAGGGAGAGACCAAGTCCCTGGATGGTGAGAACCAAACTTTGCAGGCTCAAATTACCCAACTCCAGGCCGAGGTGAAAGCCTCTTTTAGCGAGGGGTACTTCTATGCCTCCTATCAGGTTACAGAGGCTCTTTCTCCCCCATTCGATCTCTCCAGCATCACAGGCTGGGATAGAGCGGAGGTCATGTCATGGGCTGCGGAGATGTCTCACCCAGAAATAGATGGAGCTGGTTTTTCCGGGGAGGGAGCTAGAAAGTTGTTAAAGGTGCCAGATATGCCTTCTTCTGTTCCAGCCTTTCCAGCATTTGGTCCCGGTGAATCCTAGAAGGGGGTTCACAACGAGGAGCTAGAAGGAGGCCTTGCTGAAGCCTGAGATCCCACTGCAGTGCTCTCAGGAATGGAGTCAACAGAAGGTGGAACATGCCTAAGTCGGTGACCAACCTTCTTGATACAGCTATACCGCCTGAAGTTATGTCTGTGATCAATGAAATCGTGGAGGAGAATCCTATTGACCCAAAGGCATCCGAGGCTGATCCCAGAAGGAGGTGGATGAGGCGTTAGATGCAGCTGATTAGGACGAGCCAAGACAGGAGAGAGGAGCAGGGGCAAGGTTCATTCTCTAGAGGAGGAGGTTGGTGGTCCTCAGAATGATGAAGAAGCTTGAGTTCTCTCTCATGTAATCTATTTTGAATGCCCGAAAAAGGGGATGGGCATCCCATCTTCAACTGTGTTTGCCATTTTATTATTGCTTTTATAGCCCAGAACCAAGAATTGGTCCCCCCTTGCTTGTTGTAGCCTTGTTGGGGGATAGGCTCCCTTACTTGATAATAAAATTTTAATCTCAAATCTAACTCTGGCTTGCATGTACTTGCTTGATGGTCCAGCTTTTATATAGAAACGAGCTATCTTTGGGGAAAAAATAAGATAAGAAAAAAGGCTATTGGCATTGAGCCCCCATACTAATGAAACTCCTAGCTCAACTTCTTCATCTGACAGTCCCTTTGTTTGATTGTGGGTCTGCTGTAGTAAGTAACACTGTATCAAGGAGATCTAGTAACCTGAACTTACTGGCATATTTTGAAGTTAAGGAAGTCGAGCCTTCTAACTTTGAGTCCCCTAGGGGGCTGTAAACACGAGTGAGGTATTTAGTAAAGGATTTATCCCTTAAGCTTGAATCTTTCTTAAGGGTGGTTGTCCGAGCAGGGCGTTAGGAGGGCTATCTAGCTATTTCCCGGTCTTGAGATCTGGATGGCAACTATGCCCTTACACGCAGATCCTTCTTGGGGGTGGTAGCCTGACCAAGACATCAGGAGGGCTATCTAGCTATTTCTTGGTCTCGAGATCTTGATGGCAACTATGCTCTTACACTCAGATCCTTCTTAGGGGTGGTAGCCCGACCAAGGCATCAGGAGGGCTATCTAGCTATTTCCTGGTCTTGAGGTCTGGATGGCAACTATGCTCTTATACTCAGACCCTTCTTGGCGAGGGGTAGTCCCCGGCCGAGGCATCATGAGTAGCGAGAGGGCTTCCCCGGTTTACCCTGGTCTTGAGGTAATAATGTCAAAACTTTCCATGTATACCCAAATCATTGTAAGACATAGCCGAAGAAGGAGTAAACAAGAAAGCAGGCTTTATTAATATAGAGGGTGGATTACATTATTGTCAGAAAATAAATAAAAGAAACTAGTCGGAGGTCGCCTACTCCTGAGTCCCCTGTTCAGGTGCAGAATTTCCTTAGGTGATCCGCAATCCAAGTATGGTCGATGAGTCGGCCATCCATATCCTCGAGCTTGTACGCCCCATTAAGGATCGCCATTTTTATTATGTAGGGTTCTTCCCAATTGGGCCCTAGGACCCCGTCTAACCTCTTCCTGGTGTTCAACGTCACTTTCCTGAGGACTAGATCCCCTTCATTGAAGCTTCGGGCTTTAACCCTCTTGTTGAAGTACCTGGAAATCCTGCCTTGGTAGATTGCTACATTCTCAGCTATTCGATCTTGCTTTTCCTCTAGGAGGTCCAAGCTAGCTCGGAGCTTGCTTTCATTGCTCATCAGTTCTAATCGTTGGACTCTAAAGGAGTTCAACTTGTGCTCTATAGGTAGGACTGCTTCAACCCCAAAAGCCAACGAGTAGGGCAATTCCCCGGTAGCTATTCTCCTTATAGTACGGTAAGCCCGAGGACCTTGGGAAGCTCCTCTACCCATCTGCCTTTCTTTTATTGTAGCTTTTTCTTCAACAACTTATTGATGGTTTTGTTCATGGATTCCACTAAACCATTGGTCTGAGGGTGGGCTATCGAAGTAAACCGAAGGTCGATTCCCAAACCTTCGTATAAATCTCTGAATTGGCCACTATCGAACTGTTTCCCGAGGTCGGTTATGATGGCAAGAGGGGTTCCGAACCTGTAGACGACATTGGTCATGATGAACCATATTGTGTTCTCTTCCTATATCTGGGAGAGTGGTCCGGCATCAACCCATCTTGTAAAGTAGTCAATCGCTACGAAAGCGTGCTTGGCATGTCCCGGAGCAATAGGAAGAGGTCCAATCAAATCGACTACCCACATAGCAAAGGGGTATGGCGAGTTAAGGGATGACAAATGCTTCGGAGGGAGGTGACTCAGGTTTACAGCCTTCTGGCATGCCTCGCAGGTTTGCACCAAGTCCTTAGCATCTTGAAGGATGATCAGCAAATAATACCCCATAAGGAGAACCTGATATGCCAAGGCCTCTCCGCCAATATGGTTCCTCATTCTCCGGAATGAACTCTGTCAAAGCCCACTTGGCATCTTCAGGGTGTAGACATCGGAGCAGGGGAAGGGATTTCCCCCTTCAGTATAAATGTCCCTCCACCATACAATACCGGACCGAGAGCCTATCAACCCTCCTAGCTTTGTCGGGCTCCCCGGGGAGTTTCCCATCCTATAGATATTCTGCTATTGGATCCATCTAGCATGGCTGTCGTTCCAGGGTACAAGCTTCCTTACTTGTCATAATGCTAGGTAGGGGGATTACTTGAAGAGGGACTCTGTGAGGTAGGGTCTTGCCATCATAGGCAGCTATCTTAGCAAGGACGTTAGGCCGATGATTTAGCTATCGAGGTATCTGTTCGATTTTGAACCTCTTTAATCTGCTTTTGAGTTGTATTACCAATTTCAGGTAAGCGATCTTGTTATCCCCTTAAGCCTGATAATCCCCGGAAACTTGGTTGACAACGAGTGAAGAGTCGCTCTTGATATTCAGGTAATCAACCCCGAGCTCTATGGCAGCCTTTATCCCAGCTAGCAAGGCTTCGTATTCCACTTCATTTTTCATGGCTTTAAATTCGAACCTGAAACAATGGCAGCATTCAGTTCCTTCTGGGTCGATGAGGACTATGCCTGCTCCTCCCCAAGACTCCCCGGAAGCTCCGTCAGTGTGGAGAAGCAATGACTCACAACCCTCTAGCCAGTTGCCAGATTCTGGAATCCTCTCATGGGTGACATCTGTTACCTCGGGGGTTGCCTGATCTGAAGGTACTGAAAGCTCGGCTACAAAGTCCACTAGTGCCTAAGCTTTTATCGCGGTTTTAGGCTTATACTTTAAATCAAACTGAGTAAGCTCTAGGGCCCATAAAACCAGCCTTTCATAAACATTCGGCCTTTGCAAGAACTGACGGAGCGGTTGGTCCGTCACCACTGCTATTGAATGAGCATGAAAGTAAGGACGGAGTTTTCTTGCTGAGGTCACCAAGGCATAAGCGAGCTTCTACAGCAGAGTATAGTTCTTTTCAGTCTTGGTTAGAGCGTGACTCACATAGTAGATAGGTCGCTTGATCCTATCCCTGTATTCATTGACCAAGGCCCCACTAACAGCGGTTTCTGAAATGACCAAGTATATTTGAAGCTCTTCTCTAGGATTTGGCTTCACCAGCAATTGAGGGCTTGCTAGGTATCTTTTCAAAGCTTAGAAAGCCTGTTTTCTCTCTTGATCCCACTTCATATTTCTTCCCTGCTTGATAGCTTTGAAGAATGGTAGGCACTTACCGGTAGACCGGGAGATGAACCTGTTGAGCACTGCTACTTGTCCTGTCAAGGCTTGAACCTGTTTAAGAGATGTAGGGGATTCTAGATCCAGGATTGCCATGATTTTTTCCGGGTTAGCCTCTATGCCTCTCTCATGGACCATGAAACCCAGAAACTTCCCCACAGTTACACCAAAGGCGCATTTGAAAGGGTTCAACCTCATCTGGTTTTCCCTTAGGATCACGAAGGTTCTATGAAGGTCGTCCAGGTGGCCTTCCGAGGTTAAAGATTTAGTGATCATGTAATCGATATACACCTCAATCAACCACCCAATTTCGGGCTTGAGCAAACGGTTGACTAACCGCAGTTAAGTAGCTCCAGCGTTTTTGAGCCCGAATGGCATCACCTTGTAGCAGTATAGGCCTTGCGTGGTGATGAAACTGGTCTCTTTTTGGTCCGCGGGATGTATCATAATCTGATTGTAGCCGGAAAATGCATCCATGAAGCTTAGAAGCTTGTTCCCGGAGGTGGAATCGACCAACTGATCAATTTTGGCTGAGGGAAACTGTCCTTTGGGCATGCCCGGTTGAGGTCGGTGTAGTCCATGCACATGTGCCACTTCCCATTCGCCTTCGTGACCATGACCACGTTGGAGATCCATTCAGGGTAGCGGGCTTTTCGAATGAAACCTTCCTTGGTGAGTTTATCCACCTCTTCTTGAACCACCACATTTCTCTTAGTGTTAAAATGGCACCTTTCTGTTTGACAGGCTTGAAGGTCGGATCCACCGCCAATCAATGTGCAGCCAATGTCATCGAGATCCCCGGCATCTCTGTATGACTCCAGGCAAAAATATCGTTGAACTCTGTGAGGAGCCTTACCAAGCCCTCTTTCATTCCCGGCTCAAGGATAGCTTCGATCTTGACGACCTTCAAGGGATCGCTTAGTCGAATAGGAATCTCCTCTAACTTATCGACTGGATGGCCGCTGGCCCATTCCCTTCTCTATTTTTCCATGTCGGGCAACATAAGGCCTTCTTCGGGACAATCGACGGAGCCCGCGTCTTCCAGAAATAGTGCTGGGGTTATCCCACCTTGGATAGTCGTCATTTAGGCGAGCTGTTTAGCTAGAGCTGCTGGGTTAGCTAACACTGCGTAGCATTTCCTAGCTGCTTGCTGATCACCCCGAACCTCTCCCACATTGTCTCCTACCGGGAACTTCAGGACATTGTGGTAAATAGAAATGACCCCTTTCAGGGATGATAGGAACGACCTCCCTAATATTGCATTGTAGGCCGACGGGGTATCCACCACCACGAAGTCGGTCATGATATTTTACTAGAGAGGTACGGCTCCGATGATCACCGGTAGGATTTTTGATCCTACGGGTGTGATGGAGTACCCATATAATGGAGTAGTACAACTGTTGTAGCACCATTGCTTTAAGTTTAGTTTTTCCAAAGTGTCTTTGAACAAAACATCAACGTTGCTACATGTGTCGATGAGCACACGGTTCACATGGCAATTTGTACTGTGATGACCATGGGGTGATCATGTGGCTGCACGGTGTTATAGACATCTGCTTCGGTGAAGATGATCTGTGACGGCTGGGAGGGATTGGTCGGTCTCTTGTAGACCTTGAAAATATCCCTCCCCTTTTCCATACGAGGGACCTTCCTCGCATGGTTTTTCTTGGAATTGTTGGAGGTGCCAGCCAGAATGGGACTCCCGCTGATAGTATGTATTACCTGAATCTGTTGCATCAGGTCCTCTTGTTCTCCCTTCCTTTTCTCAGCATGTTCTCGGATCTCGTCTTGAACCTACCTTCCAGTCTGAATGTTCTCCCTGACTTGTTGTAAGAACTCTATCAAGCATCCTCCCCTCATCAAAGCCTTAATCCGGTTTCGCAGGTTGTAGCATTCTGAAGTGTTGTGCCCTATGTTCTCGTGAAAGTCGCAGTATTATAACGATTTCTTTTATCGACCATGGCTTTCATAGGAGTGGGATTTTATAACAAACCCTTGTCTCGAATGGCGAGGTAGACTGTTTCTCAGGATGCATTTAAGGGAGTGTAATGGTTATACCCCCTCTCATCGTAGGCTATAAGGGCAATGTCCTGGGAAGTGGTAAAGCTTGAGGAGGAGCTCGTCTATCATGATACCTTTCCAATCTGGGATGAGGAAGGGGGAAGTCGTATGTTGATTTGTTAGAGGGGCTTGTTTTGGCTTTTCTGAGCTTGCTCGGGTCAGTGAGCTTCCTTCTTTTATATCTTTACGGATCTCATGTCGTCATGTTCCATCTTGACCTTGAGCTGCTCATCGACCTTAATCTGCTCCAGCGCCCGATCATAGGCTTTCCGGTAAGACTCTAGAGGTCTCTTAGCGAAAAACCAGAAAAGCTTTCCTACCCACAGTTTCCTTCTAAAGTTGGCGAGTGTTTCCTTCTCAGTGAAGACCCCCATCCGGATGACTTCCATGTGGAAACGCTCGACATAAGCCTGGAGAGTTTCCCCTCTCTCCTGGATCACTTATTGTAGATGAATCGGGTGTTTCAGTCGGGGCTTAACTTCTTGGAATTGTGAGCAGAAATCTGCTGATAACTTGGTGAAGAAATCCATGCTCCCAGTGGGTAGTTTCAAAAACCAGGTCTTAGCATAATCCGTGAGCGTAGTGGGGAACATTCGACACATAGTGGCCCTGGTTATGTTCTGAACCTCCATATGTTAAACAAAGCTCTCTAAGTGGCTCAGAGGATCTTCAATCCCGGAGAACCTTTCAGCTGGCATTTTGAACTTAGGCAGGAGTTGTGCCTCCCGGATCCTTCTGGTAAAGGAGGCATTCATTTCACTTAGAGGATCTTTCTTGTCCTCCTTGTACTTTCCCTTCTTCATCAATTGGACCTCTTTCTGTAGCTCTGCCAATTGGTCCATTAGTCGCTTGCTTTCGGATTTCCTTGAGTCGATCTCAGATTCCTCACCATCAGATCCCTCTGATGAACTGGTGACCTCTACCCAGGTCTTTCTTCGGAGGGGGTTCGCTTGGGGTTTTGATGACTTTCATCCTCTTTACCTCGGGCTTCCCTCCTTGAAGTAGTTGGGTGGAGAAGCTTTTCCCGTTCCAGGGGAAGGATATCTACTACGGATTTGACTTGTCTTGGTTGGTATCATGGAAGCGCTTCGGGAACATGGTGCATGTGCCCTAGCCTATCTTGGATCGAGGTCGGGAGCCCCGCTCTATTACGGGTTGATTTCCGAGAGGTATGTCCCAAGCGATCAAAGGCGGGTTGCCTATCCCCTGGCCTGCTTGATTCCCTCTTATTGTAAAGACCCGCTTGTTGGATAGTAATACCCTCAGCAAGCAGTCGAAGGTGGACGTTCTCTACAAAGACCACTGGTTATTGGTTTTGCTCGACCTGGCTTCCCAGCGGGGGATCCAGAGCCTGCACAGTGGCTGGCTGGCTAGGAATCTGGCTATGAAGCCCATATTTCCTCCCTTTCCTCAGGGCCTTTCGTGTCTACGTAGCAAAAGGCTGTCCCGAGGTGCCCTGCTGCCTTTATGAGGAGCGGAGCCTCATGATGACTATGAAACAACGAACTTTTTGAATGTAAAGAGATGGTGGTGTGAGAGGTTTCCCACAGATGGTGCCAAAAAGGGTTGACTGGAAATTTGCTCGGGATGAGAAATTTTTTTTAACACCCTCATGACAACCACCACGAAAGTGGTGACCGGGGCCGGTACCGTTGGTTCCCGACCTGTTTAAGAGACAGATGAGATGCTGGATCGTAATAACAGTAAGGGGGAGCTTTATTATTGATTTATTTAAGGTACAAATAGCTCTCTAGTTTGCTCAAAGTCTCTCAGAGGTGTGGGGTGGTGGCAACTTGGTGCCTATCGATTAGTGGAGATGAAGGTGACCGTATTCTGAATCTTGAATTCAGGCCTTCCCAGTTTGTCGAATCTTTATCTTATTTTTGTATCTGTTGTTCTCTGTTTTCCTGTGTATGATTTTCTGTCTCTGATCTCTACCATGTTTGGCCCCTCATATATATCATCCAAGTAGGTTTTTAGTTTGCAAATACTCTACCATGATCTCATGAATCTGTTCCCTCCTTAGGGATTCATCATTTCAATTTGAATTGTTTCCGAAATCGATGATATCGTTGACGAAGATAAGTTTGTTCCCTTATTTGAATTAAACTCTTGACGTGCATGTAAATATCATGTGGAGATGATCCTGTGTGCACTCGTGCCATGGATCTTTATGGAGGTCACCCTGCCAGCTGCCCATTGCCCGTAAGCCGAGGTAGACCCCTGCTCTGGCTCTATTCTTAGAAGTTTAAGATGGATTTTCCCTGACCCGTGGGGGCTTGAGGTGCTCTTGTAGACCTTTCTGGGAGGTAGCTGGGGTAGTGTAGATTTAGGCGTGATTCTTCCCTTATATCCAGCAAGGACAACGGGCTTCTAGAGAGGTTGACGGGCTTCTTTCGAATGTCTCTTGATCTTGGAGACTTCCCACGGAACTCACGGGGCGGTTGTGGAGCTCGACCTAAGAGCCGAGGTTCCCCGATAGATGGCCTGGAAAAGCCCGAGTTCCATTACTCTTGTGGGGACTTGTCCTGGTCGCGTCTGGCTTGTCTTCTGGTTGTTTTAAAGCCGAGTCGGCCTTCCCTGCTTCTACGGGGTGGCTTTACGGTCTTTCTGGGCTTCATGATTGTCGATTGTGGGTGGAAAAATTCTCTTTGACCCCTGGCCAAATGTCACTATTAACATATATATATATATATATATATATATATATATATATATATATATATATGTTTTATATATGGTTTGTTATTGCTCAATTTTGGTCCTAGAATTTGAATGTATTTTGTTTTGGGATTGTAACATAAAGGGTGGTCTATCATTGCCATAATTTCTTTCTTGGTAGTTGTTAAGTTTTTTTTTATTTTGTTGTCATAATAAAAAAAATGCAGTATTTTATTATTTAAATTCTTCTGTAATACATTCAAGTAGCGAAGACTCGAAGGTTGGAAGAATTAGGAGTAACCGGAACAAGTTTGGGACCGTACAAGCTGTAACAACCAACGTGCGTGAGAAGAGCACGTAACCATGTTTGTTGTGGCATTGGCTACGCACGGCAACCCTATGGAAGCCATGGGCTACGCATGGCAGCCTTTTACGGGTTGTAAGTTCCTCGGTTTTTGATTGACTCATTTCGTTGACAACCACATTTGGGGTTTAATGTGCAAGGGCGGTTATGTCATCATTGCTGAAGTCCTCTTTCAAGCTTCAAAGGTAAAATCACTTGCTTAACCTTCATTGAAGAGATTTAGTGCACACACTCACTCTCATGCATGTTTTTGATCTCTTTGCATTTGTGCTTAATTGTTTTGATTGTGTGCCTATTTTTGTTATCTCTTGCTTGTTTAAATTGATTGCATCTTGTGATTAAAATGTCATGTCATGTTAGGCCTTAGGATGCATTCCCTTCACCTCTTTTCTATTGCATGAATTGTGTGTGTGTGTGAAGGTGGTGAGCAGTTCACCACTCGAGCAGCGCCCCCACCAGCGCCAACACCGGTGCAGCTTTCCAGTGGTGCGCTGGTCATCGTGTGCGCCAACACCAGTGCAGCTTTCCAGTGGTTTGTCATTGGTGGTGCACTGGTCGTCATGGGCACCTCACTAACGCAACTTGTCCAATGGTTTGTCATTGGTCATGCGCTACTCGACCATCGCACACACACCAGCGCACATTGTGTCTTTTGGTCAGTTTTTGCCAAAACGACGTAGTTTCACTTTAGGCTTCATATAAATATACCATCTTCTTCCCAACTCGTTTTTTGTGCTTCCTAACCTATTTTTGAGAGAGAGATAAGGTTCTTTAGTGAAAAAAGCTTCAAGAAGCCATTTTTATTCCTTAAAATCCAAATCAGCAAGCATCTTTCAAGCATGGGTTTCTTGTGTGTTCATAACTAGGTATTCTCTACATGCTCTAAATTTTATTGTTTCATTACTAAGACGTGTATACCTAGGGTTTTAGTCTTTATTGCATATAAAATGCTTGTTTGAACGTTTAATTGCTTTCATGACATGCTTGTGTGTTGATTATTGGTTGAGATGAGATGCATTAATTTGTGATAGCTAGAATTTAGGTCGGTTTTACCCTTCTAGCTAATTCTTCTTGCCTTTGCATTTAGAACATTGATATCTAGGATTTGCTTTAATTGTCATTATTAATCCTAGATAAGCATGAATGTCTTGACCTAGCATTTTTTGCATATTCACTTACGTTGCCATTATCTCTTCATTGTTGATTTAGCTTGTGGCTAAGTGGTTAGTGCACGAGGTTAATGATCTAAAATCACTATTAAGGCCTGTTGGGTAGAGTGAAAGGGTTAGTATCTGGAGGGTTAGACGGGAGGTCAACCTAAGTTGTAAACTTGTACTCAATAGTGGATTTGGAGGTTCAAGGGTGGTGCTCTAAACAGCCCATGGTTTTTCCCAGTTGGATGATTTCCACGTATATATTGCTTGCTGTCATTGTTTTATGTTTGTTGTCTTTTATTTGAACATTAAGTGGAATGGGGTAGAATTGTTAATATTGATTAATTCGCAAAATTGGTAATCCATCGAATTAAAACTTATTCACCCCCCCCCCCCACCCCACCCCACCTCTAGGTTATAGACACACACTTTATAGGGAATTTCACGGGTTTCCTATGGGTAAGGGTCAAGGGTGCGCACACCCATGGGAGGCAGCCGAGAGAGTCCGGACAACGAAGGTTGCGTGAATACTTGTTCACCAAGAAAGGAGTTTTTTGTATTCCAAGACATGTAATTTACTTGCCTTTCTAGGATTGACCAAAATTGAAGCTATTTATATTTGTTGTAAGTATTGCAATGTTTGTCATTGATTGATAACATGTCATATAGAATAGGAGTGCCACTCATATATCTTTTTTGGTATGAACCTGCATTGAATGGTTTAAGTATCTAAATTGGCGTCTAGATAACTTGGTAAATCATTCTTTGGAATTCGATCACAAGCCTTAAACAATTTTGTGGGAGAAGGTGTTTTGGAAAACCTACGCCCTCCAAGTTTAGTTGAGATTTATGTTTCGTGAATAACCTCTCAAGAGGTATTCATGAATGGAATTTACCAAGATACTTCTTTACAATGATAGACTAGACAATTATCCCAAACGATATCTACTCCCAAAGGAGAGATATTCGTGAGGGAATATATTGAAGGTCGATTACTTGGTAACACACCCAATGTAATTTTATTAATATCCTCCCAAGAGTTCTTGTTAATAAAATTGTAAGGCTAAAATAGAAAACGTTTGTTGTTATGTTAACAATTAGGTGGAACCTAGTCCAACTAGTAAATGGTGCGTACTCCCAATGGAGGTGTGACGTTTATGGGTGTTGGATCACAGTTGAATTTTTACGATTGAATTATTTTATTTAATTCAAGATAAATATTCAAAAGTGTTTTATCATGATTATTTACTTATATAATTTTTGTTATTGTTCAGAAATCATGACCCCATCCCTAATCAACATCCTAAAAGACAATACTTTAACTCGTGATAATTATGTCACATGGATAAGCAAATTTGGGCTATTATTACAATCCGAAAAGCATAAGTTTGTTTTGTGCACTCCTAAATCACCTGCTCCTACTAATAAATCTACTCAAAAGCAAATATATGAATATCACCAGTAGGAGTCTTCTGATGAGATGGCTAAATGTTACGTTATGGCCACCATCTCTGACGTGTTGCAACAACAACATGAAGGAATGGAGATTGTTGCTGATATAATGATGTCTCAAGAGGAGAAGTTTTCTATGAGGTTTAGGATGACTAAGAAAGATGCAGTGATTGCTTTTATTAATCTTAGGATGAAACCTAGACAGGCTGTGAAAGATAACATGATGAAAGTCATAGCACATCTCAACATTGCTGAACTGAATGGTGCTGAGATAAATGGTGAGACCAAAATTGACATGGTTGTCAACTCATTATCAAATTCCTTTGATCAATTCAAGTTGGACTACACCTTGAATAAAAAGGAATACACCTTGCAAAGCGTGGAAAAAATCCATGTATAAGGTAAGGGTCAAGAGATTCATTCCCTAGGTAAAGTTGCTTCAGTTAAGACCCATAAAAAGGTCAAGAAACAACAGAAGAAAAAGTAACTAGGACCTACTAAGAAGAAGACAAAGAAAGTAACCAAGTTCAAAGAAAAATGTTTCCTTTATGGTGACAAGGGACATTGGAAAAGAAATATCCCAAAGTCTCAAGACAAGAAGGAAGAAGATAATATTAATTATCTTGAAGCATGTTTTTTTGCGAATTCTATGGATTCTTGGATCATAGACTCTGGAGCCACTAATCATGTTTGTTTTTCCTTACAGGGGTTCAAGGAAAGGAGAAGGCTTAATAAGAACGAATTCAACTTGCGTTTAGGCAATGGAGCGTTGGTGTCTGCTAGTTCAATGGGAGATATTAGAATTAGTTTAGATTCTTATAGGCATTTAAATTTAATAGACGTTTATTATGTACCTCAATTCTAGAGGAATTTAATTTCAGTTTCTTGTTTAAATAAATTTGGTTATTCGGTTACTTTTAATAAAGCTTTTATTATAAGTAAGAATGACAAAAATATTTGCAAAGATACATTGGAAAACGGTTTATTCTATTTGCACGGAAATATTTCTCACTTGTTAGACATGGAATCAACGGAAAATAATCATAAAAGAGTAAAATTATCAAAAGATGAAACCTACCTATGGCATTTGGCTTCTTGGTCATATTAACCTAAATAAGATTAAAAGATTGGTATGTGACAGACCTCTAAGTGACTAAAAAGTTGATGATTTACCAACTTGTGAATCTTGTTTGAAAGGTAAAATGACCAAAAAGTCATTTACGACCAAAGGCATAAGAGCCACTGAATGTTTAGGTTTGAAACACACTGATGTGTGTGGACCTATGAGCATTCAAGCTAGATGCGGATATGAGTACTTAATCACTTTCACGGATAATCACTCAAGATTTGGCTGTGTATCTCATGAGACATAAGTCGGGTCCTTTTGACATGTTCAAAACATTTAAAGCTGAAGTTGAAAATCAGCTTGAGAAACGCATAAAAATCTTGATGTCTGATCGCGGTGGAGAATATCTATCTAGTGAGTTTCAGCAATATCTTATTGATTATGGGATAATTACTCAGTTTTCTGCACCAGGCACACCTCAACAAAATTGGGTGGCAGAAAGGAGAAATATAACTTTTTTGGATATGGTTAGGTCCATGTTAAGTTAGGGCGAAAGCCTAATGTACAACACTTAAGGATATTTGGATGTCCTGCGCATGTGTTAAAAGGAAAGACAGAAAAGATGGAGTTCCGTTTAGAAACATGTATATTTGTAGGGTATCCAAAAGGAACAAAATGATATTATTTTTATAGTCCTTCAGATCTTAAATTATTTGTTTCGACAAATGCTAAATTTCTAGAATAGCTTTTAGGATATACAATTCCAGAAGAGGTTTCGTAACCAAGCGCAATTGTAAGTTCCTTACCAACACAAGATCAACAATCTACCATACCTCATTGTAGTGGGAGGGTTGTTAGACAATCTGAGAGATACATCAGTCTAGGAGAATCTGTAGAGAATCTTCCAGACGACGATGATCCCTATACGTACAAGGAAGCAATGAAAGATGTTGATTGTCACCATTGGCAAAAGGCAATGCAATCCGAATTGAATCTATGTTCAAAAACAAATTCTGGTCTCTTGTAGACTTGCCTAAAGGGATAAAACCCATCGGGTGAAAGTGGGTATACAAGAAGAAAAGAGGAATGGATGGAAAGGTGGAAATCTTTAAAGCTAGATTGGTGGCTAAAGGTTATACACAGAAGGAAGGTATCGATTATAAAGAAACCTTCTCTCCTGTTGCCATGCTTAAATCCATTAGGATACTCTTATCCACAGTGGCATCTCTAGACCTAAAGATTTGAAAAATGGACGTCAAGACAGCTTTCCATAATGAAAGTCTTGACGAAAGCATCTATATGATGCAACCAGAAGGATTCATTGAAAAAGGCCAAGAGGAAAGGGTATGCAAGTTGTAAAGATCCATATATGGATTAAAGCAAGCATCCAGATCCTGGAACATAAGGTTCGATCAAGCCGTGAAAAGTCTTGGATTTATTCAATACCTTGACGAACCTTGTGTATACAAAAGGATTAAAGGAGACAAGTTGGTTTTCTTAGTTCTTTACGTTGATGATATACCACTCATCGGAAATGATGTAGGTGTATTGAAATCAATAAAATAATTGTTCACAAAACAATTTGATATGAATGACTTAGGAGAAGCAAGTTATATTCTTGGTATTCAAGTCATAAGTGATAGAAAGAATAGAACGATTGCATTATCCCAAGCTTTATACATAGAAAAAATCTTTTCTAGGTTTTCCATGAAAGATTCCAATAAAGGTATGTTACCTTTCAGACATGGAATCAAACTTTCTAAGGAACAAGTTCCTAAGATTGAGCACGAAGAGCAATTTATGAGTATGATTCCATATGCTTCGGCAGTAGGAAGTCTCATGTATGCATGCAAGATATTTGTTTTGTTGTGGGCATAGTGAGCAGGTTTTAATCGAAGCCTGGTTCTGATCACTGGACTGCAGTCAAGCATATTTTCAAGTATCTTAGGAGAACGAGAGATTATATACTTGTATACTCTATAGGGGATTTAATTCCCGTTGGGTATATAGATTTTGATTTTTAGTCAAATTCTGATTCCAGGAGATCAACATCAGGATCTGTGTTTACTATTTGAGGAGGGGCAATCATATGGAGAAGTATCAAGCAATCTTGTATTGTTCATTCCACCATGGAAGCCGATTATGTTGCCGCATGCGAGGCTGTTAAAGAGGCTGTCTGGCTTCGCCAGTTCTTGATTGACTTGGAAGTGGTTCCTGATGCGAATAAGCAGATCACTATCTACTGTGACAATAGTAGAGCAGTGGCTAATTCGAGAGAACTAAGAAGTCATAAGAGAGGGAAACACATTGAAAGAAAGTATCACCTTCTGAGGTAAATTGTGCATAAGGGTGATGTGACGATTACCAAGATCGTTTCAGCAAAAAATCTAGCAGATCCCTTTACAAAGGCTCTTCCACAAAATAGTTTTGATAGACATCTAAGGATTTTGGGGATGAGAGATATGACACATTTGCTATAGAGCAAGTGGGAGATTGTTAGGATTATGCTCGATAGCAAGAGTATAATAATGTATTTGACAATCTCTTCATATTAATAAAGTGATTTCTAGTTTAACAAATATTATAGCATTATAGCTTAATTATTATAATTGTCAAAAGTAAATAATCATAAGGTCAAAAGACTATGAGAAAAGAAGAATTGTTTATACATCTAGATATGTATGAGGTAAACACAATTCTTTAGTTAGTCCTGAATAATATTCACAACTTATGATAAAGGTTGGTCCTCAATTCTGTAGATTCTTTTGCTAGCATTTGAGTTTGATCAAATGTGTTATGATGAGTCTAAAATCATCAAAGTGTGGTGTCTTTAGGTAAAAGAATCTAGTGCACTAGGTGCATTGAATTGGATCACAGTGAACTCTCAAAATCATCATATGGATGTTTTGAGGTATTGGATATTAAATCTTAATGTTAAGATTTCAACAGTGTCTTTTGAAACATGGCTTCTGGACAAGTCAAAATATTCAAGTTCAAAATGTGGTCATATGAGTAAATATGGTAACTTGGAGAGTTATATGCGGTCTATGAGCTCTTGGTGAATACTGATATTCTTCACGAGGATACACTTTCTCCAATCAGGTTGTCTAGGGTATGAATGAGTATCATTAACTTATTCTATCTTTATTTAAGAGTTCAATTTTAGTTCTTTAGTGGAATGAATTAAAATTAAATAGATCGGACCTAAGTGAATCATTTGTTGATTGTGATTGGGTTGTGTCTATTGGAGCTTAAATTTAGGTAGCCCGCCAAGATCCCCAATCCACACGAATTTGCATGGATCACTTGATATATTCTACTGGACCAATTTAGGGGTCCATCTAGAATTGTATTAAGGCATGTGAACTTGTTTCTTTTTGTAAGAATAGGCGTATTTCACATGTGGACTTTTTTATTAAGGTACAACGGATTTAATAAAATAAGAAAAATAATAAATGGCCCATATATATGGTATGGGCGGCAAGGCTATTTAGAGTAGCTTAATTATATTATTTTTTATTTTATTATTTAATTAAATGGAAATTAATTAATTTGTTGATTAATTAATTATTTATTTAAAAGTCAAAATCTTTTTCCTAGTAAGAGATGGTCTCCTAAACTTATACTATTGTTGGTAGTATAATTATTATTAAAGACTATATTTGATAAGTGGATAAATAAAAGGAATTTTTTATCTAATCAAATTAGGAAGTCTTTAATATGGTTACAAATACACTATTGAGTTGGATTAGGAGTCTTGATGTAGGATAGAATTCATTTAGAAAAAGGATTCTTAACCACCAAGTAAATCCACCTAAGGAAATGCTTCTTAACAACCAAGTAAATCCTTCTTAGGAAAGGATTTGTGATCCTAATATATATTCTTGTCAATTTCGGCCAGCTCAAAAATATATAAGAAGATAGAATTCCTTTTAGAAAAGGATTCATAAGTACCAAATAAAGCCACCTAAGGAAAGGATTCTTGACAACCAAGTAAATCCTTCTTAGGAAAGGATTTGTGATCTATATATGTATATATATATTCTTGTGAATTTCGGTCAGTCCTAAGATTTTAGAGTGAAAATTTCGGCCAACGTAAGTGTTTTCTAAGAGAGAATTTTGCTTGGCAAGAGAGAATTTTGAGAGAGAAAATTTAGCGTTTTATTCTAGGCAAAATTCAATCAACTCTAAGATATAGGATGTGGAATTTTGCCAAAGAGAAAAGAGAAAAAGAGAATGTTTTTGTCTTTGATAGTATACTAGTATCCTTTACATCAAAAAGGTTTTGTGTACAAAATCAAATCGGGTTCACGCGAGTTTCAATCAAGTAGATTGATAATTCACAAGTGACCGGATGTTCTTGGATTTTTCTATTGGAGGATATTTGTAACTAACAAAGAAAAGATTTTGTTTGAATCCATCCTCAGGTATACAATTTAAAGAAAGGGGGCCCACACTCCTAGGTGATTCACGTTTGTGATTGGATTGGAAGATCTTACGGAATCAATCCGACGCTTGTTCAATCGTCATGAGAAAAAGGTACGATACACTTTTATATTCATCAATTAATCTTGGGTTAAGGTTCTTGTCATTTAAAAGGGAAATTTTTTTATTTATACGCAAACCCTAATTTTATAAATTTTCTCACGCTTCCGCTATGTGTGGTTTTTTCCTACAGTCAAGACTATTCTCAAGTATCTTCGGAGAACGAGAAACTATATGCTAGTGTATTCTGGACTGGATTTGATCCTGTTAGGATACATAGATTCTAATTTTTGGTCAGGCGAAGATTCTAGGAAATCCACATCTGGATTAGTAATCACCCTAGGTGGTGGAGCCATTGTGTGGAGAAGTATCAAGCAATCTGCATTGTTGGCTCCACCATGGAAGCTGAGTATGTAGCCATTTGTGAACCAACTAAAGAGGTTGTTTTGCACTGCAAGTTATTGAGTGATCTGAAAGTTGTTCTAGATCTTGATAAGCCTGTCACACTTTATTATGATAACAGTGGTGTTGTGGTTAATTCCAAGAACCAAGAAGCCATAAAAAAGGGAAGCATATAGAGAGAAAGTATCATCTCATTAGAGAGATATTGCAGAGAGGAGATGTGATCGTCACAAAGATAGCCTCACAAGACAATTATGCTGGACTATGCCTCACATGCTTTAGTGCAATTGGGAGATTGTTAGGGTTTATGCCCTAAAGATGTAATTTGTAAATGGATATATGAAATAAATAAAAGAAAAGTTCAATTCAATCTTGTTGTGTAATTATTTTATAACTTGTGCATATATTTAACATCCAAGATTGCCGGATGTAATCTCGAACTGTGTATATGAGTGTCATATAAGGATGGATACAGTAAGAGACGTGCAATCTAAAGAGTCCATAGAAAGCAAATAAAATAGGGTACTTTATTTACGGTTAATCTATAGTTACGGTCCATTTCGTAATGTACGGTGATTCTGTCCTGAATCATTCATATGAGCTATGAGAATGAAGGCACCTTATATGATGTGACCATATAGGACTGGGTCATGATCTATATGAATCTTTCACCAAGATCCGTTTACCGATGAGATTCACATATATCAACTAATGATGGCTATATGTGGGTGATCTTAAACTTGAGTGTCTTATCGAATCCTTCGGGTTAGATTGTGGTTTTTGATATACCATGGGTGAAGTCAGATGCATTTCCTGATCAATATACTTCGTTTGTTGGGATTGCAGTTTGGCTTGTGGCTGGGAAGGCTTGTACACAATAATGGAATCCACTTCTTCTTGTGAGAAATAGATTGTAGATCCCTTAAGAGTTTATTCGGGGCTTGGACAATATGAGTGCTCTTCTAATTCTGTGAGGAAATAGGATTTGTTGTCCTTTATAGAATCAATAATACTTAAAGGATATATGTAATTAGAGGGATATAAAGGACATTATGAGATTATTTAATTATGTTATTAATCACTAAATGGAGGATGTTTGTTGATATTTGTTTTTGAATAAAATAAGATAATGTGATTAGTTTATTTTATTAAGTATTTAATTTTTTAATTTGAATAGTTTAAATTCAAAATAGATGGTATCTTTTAATAAAAATAAAATAAAGATTTTGTTTTAAATAAAAAGATATCATGAGGTTTTGAAAAGAGGAAATATATATATGATATATATTATTTGAGAATCGACCAAAACAAGATATTAATTAAAAAGGAAAAATATATATATTTGATATATATATATTCTATAAAAAGAAATATGCAAAAAAAACGTGCAACTAAGAATGGGTATATGATACAAATTAGGATTGCATCAATACAATGCACAAAAAGACAAAAAGTGTTTTGCTCTAAAAAGTTTTTGCATAAGATGCAATTTGTAGGGTGTGCGTGACGAAAAATCAAAGTATATTGATACACGCATACGACATATGTATTAAAGAGAGAAAATATTTTGTGTGCAAGGGTTATGCACTGATATAAAAGAAACAGTTTCTTATTTTTTCTACATCCTTCATTCAAGTTCCTGAGACCGTGATGCTCCCTCACATAGTTAACAGTCCCGAGAGATAGCGAGGAAGATCGAGTGGTTCAGACAGGAGAATATCGTAAAGTGAAGGAGCCACCAAACGTTGGTAAGATTTTCTTCATCTTCTTTTTATTGATTACAATTTCCTATGTTTACATATTCTAAGTATTAGTTCCGAAAATAATTACGATCCCAAGTTCACTGGTCCAGATACAGATTACGATCTGTATTAATAATTTTAAAAACCGAATTCCGCTGAGTGACCGGTGAAGGAGGTTCTAACATATGAGACCAGTGAACTTGGGATCACAATTTTTTGAAACTTATACATACAACATTATTAGTGTAATAAAATATATGTACACACAGGAAATTGAAATCCATAATCAGAAGTAAATATTAGAACCTTTTCAATGTTTGGGGGCTCCTTCACTTCCTGCAATGCTCCTAGTCTGTACCATCGATCTTCCTAGCAATTCTCGAAACTAGTAACTGTGTGTTGGTTTGGCAAAGGTTTTTCTTTTGGCCGCCTACCTTGAAAGTCTAGGTTTACCAAATGTTTGTTTTTTTTTTTCGTTTTGGTGTACTAGTTCAACACATGAACTCTTCTTCTTTTTGGTGTGTTAGTTCGTGTATATATATTTTTGTTTACGAAACATATATATTAGATATATATATATATATATATATATATATTTATCCTTTTAAAAACTAATGATATCTTTTTTATTTTAAAACCTTTTTAAAACAAAGAAACTCATATCTTTTATTTTAAAAGATAATTAAATATTTATTTTGAATTTAAAAATTATAAATTCAATTTCAAATAGTTTATTTAATGAAATAAATAATCATATTATCTTATTCTATTTAAATTCAAATTTTAACTAACATCCTCCATTTAATGATTAATAACATAATTAAATAATCTTACTGATTAATTTATTTAATCATCATTATTCATTAATTCCCGAACAAATACGTGTCATTTTCGTAACACAATTAATTGGACAATCCAATTAATTAATCGTGACCCTTGTTACCTAAATCGATCGAGCTAGCAAAGGGAATTAATGGACTAACAACATTTTGAGCTCCAATAATCCTTGAAATCATTAATTAAACTCTTTAGTTGATATTACTTGATTATTAACTCCGATGTTATTCCAGTAAAAACCAGAAGATGTACTCTCTCAACTTTAGACACTTTTAAACAGACCGGTACAACTTTGTGTCCATCGATATAGCTATTACACATGGTGTGATCCTCCACAGCAGTTTATAATTAGAGTTGGGTCACAATGTCTGTTATACCCCTCTAATTACATATAATTTTTAAGTACCATTGATTATTTAAAGAACAATAAATCCTTTTTCCTCAGGGAATTAGGAGAGCGCTCATATTGTTCAAACATAGAATCAACCCTTAAGAGAACTACCATCTACTTCTCACAAGAAGGAGTGGATTCCACTATTGTGTACAAACCTTCCCAGCCATAAGCCAAACCACAATCCTAATATACAGAGCATATTGATTTGGAACTTCATCTGACCTCACCCATGGTATATCAAAGACCACAATCTAACTTGAAGGAGTCGATAAGACACTCAGGATTAAGGCCACCCTCATATAGCCATCATTAGTTTATATATATGAATCTCATCGGTAAACGGATCTCGGTGAGAGATTTGTATAAATAATTGCCCAGTCTTATATGATCACATCATACAAGGTGCCTCTATTCCCATATCTTCATATTTATGATCCAGGATAGAATCACCATATATTACGGAATGGACCGTAGCTACAGATTAACCACAAATCAAGTACATAACATTATTTGCTATCTATGGACTATTTAGATTGCATGCCTCTTACTGCATCCATCTGTTTATGACACTGATATACATAGTTCGAGATTACATCCGGCAATCTAGGATGTTAATATGCACAAGTTATAAAATAAACAACACAACAAAAAAAAATTGAACTTTTCTTTTATTTATTTCATAAATCCATTTAAAAATTACATCTTTATGGCATAAACCCCAATAATCTCCCACTTGCACAAAAGCATGTGAGGCATGTATCATAACCCTAGACCATCTAAGTGACCCAAAAACACTTTAGCTGTTAAGGGCTTCGTAAATGGATCAATTGTGGAACTATCTTTGTGACGATCACATCACCTTTCTACACTATCTCTCTAATTAGATGATACTGTCTCTTTATATGCTTCCCTCTCTTGTGGCTTATTAGTTCTTTGGAATTAGCCATAACACTACTGTTATCACAATAAAGTGTGATAGGCTTATCCAGATTTGGAACAACGTCCAGTTCACTCAAGAACTTGAGGAGCCAAACAACCTCTTAAGCTACATATTCGGCTTCCATGGTTGAGTCGGCAATGCAAGATTGCTTGATACTTCTCCACACAATGGCTCCACAACCCAAGGTGAAAACTGATATAGACAGGGATTTCCTAGAATTCCTGTCTGAATGAAAATCAGAATCCGTGTATCCTAACAGGATCAAATCCTATCTGGAATACACTAACATATAGTTTCTCATTCTCCGAAGATACTTGAGAATCGTCTTGACAGCAACCCAATGATCCACTACTGGTTTGGACTGGTAACTGCTGACCACTTCCACTGTATAGCAGATGTTCAGTCTCGTGCATAACATAGCATACATGAGACTACCTACTACCGATGCATAGGGTACACGTCTCATATCCTCAACTTCTTAAGGTGTCTTAGGACACTATTCCTTTGACAAGTGAACTCCATTCTTAGAAGGCAAATTACATTTATTAGAGTTCTGTATCGAAAATTGTACAAGAATCTTATCGTTATACGATGCCTGAGACAATGCTATGAGTTTGTTCATACAATCTCTTATAAATTAGATCCCCAAAGCATCACTCGCCTCTCCCAAATCTTTCATTTGGAAATGGCTAGCCAACCAGCCCTTTACCTCAGATAAAATTTCTGTATCATTCCCAATGAGTAGGATGTCGTCCATATATAGGACCAAGAAAACTACCTTTTTATCAACGATGCGCTTGTAGACACAAGGCTCATCGACGTTCTATTTAAAGACATAGGTTTTGATCACATAATCAAACCTGATGTTCCAAGATCTGAATGCTTGCTTAAGTCCATAAATGGACCTTTGTGGCTTGTAAACTTTTAGCTCTTGATATAGGAACACTAATTCCTCTTGTTGCCACGTATAGATGCTCTTGTTAGGATTTCCATTCAAGAATTCAGTCGTGACGTCTATTTGCCGAATTTCATAATCAAAGACAATAATGATGTAGGGAAAAATCAAATCAAAAGCCACGGAAGTGAAATAAAGGGTTTTAGTATATTTTAAAATTTTCCCTTTAAAAGAAAGAACCTTAACCCTTGATTAATTAACGTATATTAAAAGTATTACACCTTTTTCTCGTGACGATTGAAGTTGTGTCGAATTGAATCTGCAAGATTTTCCAATCAAATCACGAATGTGAATTACCTATGAGTGTGTGCTCTCTTTCTTTGAATTCCATGCCAGAGGATGGAAACAAACAAAATCTTTTTCTTTTGTTAGTCACAATAATCCTCCTAGAGAAAACCCATGAACGTTTGGTAACTTGTGAATTATCAATCTATTTGATTGAAACTCGTGTGAACCCAATTCAATTTTTGTACACAAAATCCTTCTAATGTAAAGGATACTAGTGCACTATCGAACACAAAAAATTTACCTCTTTTCTCTATGCTTGGCCGAATTCTACACACTATTTCTATAAGTTGCCCGAATTTTATCTAAAGCAAAAAATAAAATTTTCTCTCTCAAAATTCTATTTTGGCCAAAATTTCTCTTAGAATTGTATTAGCTTGGCCAAAATCTACATAGGAGTATATATAGGTGTCCAAATCCTCTCATAAGGAGGATTTACTTGGTGGGAAAGAATAATCTCACTAAGACGATTTACTTGGTTGCCAAGAATCCTCAGTCAAAGAAGATTTCTTTTCCACACCAAGACTCCTAATCCAACTCAATAGTGTGTTTATTCAATAACCAATTATTGAATATAAATTAAATTGTGACTATATCAAAACTTCATAATTTGACCAATTGTCAATTAGAGCTTTGATAGAAATCAAATACTTCATATTTCGAATAGATAAATAAATTCCTTTTATTTATCTACTTATCGAATATAGTATTTGATATTTATCATACTACCAACAATAGTATGACACTGGGATACCTTCTCCTACTAGGAAAATGATTTTGATTTTTAATAAAATAATTAATCAATTACCATTTAATTAAATAATAAAATAAAAAAAAATTAATAGGCTATTATATTTAGCATTGCTGTCCAAGTCCACACATGGGCATATATATTGTTTTCCCTATTTTAATGAATCCATTGGACCTCAATAAATGGTCCACATTAGAACTAGACTCATTCTTACTAAAAGAAACAAGTTCACGTGACTTAATACAATTCTAGATGGACGTATAAATTGGTCTGGTAGAATATAATAAGTGATCCATGCAAGTACGAGTGAATTGCGGATCATGGCGGGCTATCTAAATGTAAGCTCCAATAGACAAAACCTAATCACAATCAACAAATGAATCAATTAGGTTCGATCTATTAATTTTAGTTCATTCCACTAAAGAACTAAAATTGAACTCTTAAATAAGGAAAAAATAAGTTAATATTTCTCATTCATACCCTAGACAATCTTAATGGAGATAGTGTATCCTCGTAAAGAATATCAATCGTTAAGGGCTCATATACCGCATATAGCTCTCTTAGTTACCATATTTACTAATATGACCATGTTTTGAACTTGGATATTTTGGCTTATCCAGAAGCCATATTTCAATTGACACTATTAAAAAATTAACATTAAGATTTCATATCCAATACCTTAAAATATCCGTATGATAATATTCTACTCACATTTTATAAATGGAGTCACGATGTCCATATCTATAAATGAAGTCCTCTACCGATTAACAATTGAATACCACCAAACTATCAAGGATAGACTATGCTATATAATCATACTCATTGATAGCTCAAATGATAACACTTGCAACCATAAGTCCATCATTTATCTCAAGATTGAGATAGACTCTTCGATTGTCTTCAAGTGAAAACTTTTATCCATTGATGGTTCTGGATAAAGTATTTTACTGTGATTCTATTCAATGCACCTCATGCACTTGAGCCTTCTTAGAAGGAGACCAAGAAAGTAACCAAGATTAAAGGAAACTGTTTCTTTTGTGGTGAAAAGGGTCAAAGAAATAAACTGAATAAGAATGAATTCAACTTGCATTTAGGCAATGGAGCGTTGGTGTCTACTAGTGTAGTGGGAGATAGTAGAATCAATTTTGATTCTTATAGGCATTTAGTTTTAATAAACGTTTATTATGTACCACAATTCAAGAGGAATTTAATTTCGGTCGCTTGTCTAAATAAATTTGGATATTCGGTTACTTTTAATAAAAGTTTTATTATTAGTAAGAATAACAAATTTGTTATTAAAGGTACAATGGAAAATGCTCTATTCTATTTGAATGGAAATATCTCTCACTTGTTAGACACGGAATCAACGGAACCTAATCATAAAAGAGTAAAATTATCAAAAGATGAAACCTACCTATCACATTTGCGCTTAGGTCATATTAACCTTAATAGGATTAAAAGATTGGTAAGTGACGGACCTCTAAGTGGCTTAAAGGTTGATGATCTACCAACTTGTGAATCTTGTTTGGAAGGTAAAATGACCAAAAGGTTATTTACGAGACTAAAGGCGCAAGAGCCATCGAATGTTTAGGATTGATACACACTGATGTGTGTGGACCTATGAGCATTCAAGCTAGAGGTGGATATGAGTACTTCATCACTTTAACGGATGATCACTCAAGATTTAGCTATGTGTATCTCATGAGACATAAGTCGGATGCTTTTGATATGTTCAAAGCATTTAAAGCTGAAGTAGAAAATCAGCTTGAGAGACGCATAAAAATCTTGAGATTCGATCATGGTGGAGAATATCTATCTAGTGAGTTTCAGCAAATATCTTATTGATAATGGGATAATGGGATAATTTCTCAATTTTCTGCACCAAGCACATCTCAACGAAATGGGGTGGCAGAAAGGAGAAATATAACTCTTTTAGACAAGGTTAGGTCTATGTTGAGTGATTCAACGCTCCCTAATTCTTTTTAGGGATATGCTTTACAAACTGCAATGTACATTCTAAACGATGCACCATCCAAGTCGGTTCCTAAAACACCGTATGAGTTGTGGACCGGGCAAAAGCCTAGTTTACAACACTTAAAGATGTTTGGATGTCCTACGCACGTATTAAAAGGAAAGACAGAAAAGATGGAGTCTCGTTCAGAAACATGCATATTTAAAGGGTATCCAAAAGGAACAAAAGGATATTATTTTTATAGTCCTTCATATCTTAAAGTATTTGTTTCGACAAATGCTAAATTTCTGGAAAAGGACTATATGAATAATTTTGTGCCTAAAAGTAGAATTGTCCTGAGTGAGCTTTTAGGAGATACAATTCAGTAAAGGTTTCATAACCAAGCCCAATCGTAAGTTCCGTACCAACACAAGATCAACAATCTACCATACCTCATCGTAGTGGGAGGGTTGTGAGACAACCCGGGAGATACATCGGTCTAAGAGAATCTGTAGAGAATCTTTCGGACGACGATGACCCCTTTACGTATAAGAAAGCAATGGAAGATGTTGATTGTCACCATTGGCAAAAGGCAATGCAATCCGAAATTGAATATATGTTCAAAAACAAAGTCTGGTCTCTTGTATACTTTCCTAAAGGGATAAAATTCATTGGGTATAAGTGGGTATACAAGAGGAAAAGAGGAATGGATGGAAATATGGAAACCTTTAAAGCTAGATTGGTAGCTAAAGGTTATACACAGAAGGAAGCTATCGATTATGAAGAAACCTTTTCTCCTGTGGCCATGCTTAAATCCATTAGGATACTCTTCTCTATTGCGACATCTCTAGACCTAGAGATTTGGCAAATGGATGTCAAGATAGCTTTCCTTAATGGAAGTCTTGATGAAAGCATCTACATGATGCAACCAGAAGGATTCATTGAAAGGGCCAAGAGGAGAGGGTATGCAAGTTGCAAAGATCCATATATGGATTGAAGCAAGCATCCAGATCCTGGAACATAAGGTTCGATCAAGCCGTAAAAAGTTTTGAATTTATTCAAAACCTTGATGAACCTTGTGTATACAAAAGGATTAAAGGCGACAAGTTAGTTTTCCTAGCATCCAAACCATTCGTATAATATACCGTTGCAAAGGTATGGAAGTTTAATTTCTACTCCAATTTATAAAACTAGATTTGGACTTCTGTAGAAAACGTTATTTTCATTTGAGTGACCAAAGATCAGAAACGGACAACAACAGAGATACCCTGCTTTTGTGGTCACTATGAAGATTTTAAAACATATCCAAACGGTCATGAAATATTACGAAAAATATACCGTTGGAAAGGTATGGGTGTCTAGTTTGTACAGAAGATTTTAAAACTCATTTTGAATCAATGTATAAAAAGATATGGTCACAAGACCATACACATGTCAGTTTTGAATAACATTTAAATCATTGAAATTAACTCATTTAAATCATTGAAATTAACTCTTTTAAAACTAGACACCTTACTCCATATAACCAAACCAAGAGAAGAATAAGACGTTTTCATATGGTCACTCAACGAGCTAAAACAAGCACACCATCGTCCAAGCGTGAACACAACACAATACCACACTTAAATCTACAAATGAAGTGCAAGTGTGATTGCGAAGAGATGCACACATATAAACAATGTCAACACAAATGCAAGATCAACAAAGCATGCATGAGGTGTGTGTGTGTGCACCTAAAATCTTCAAGAGGCAAAGTCAAGTGAATATAACTTTAGCTCTTGAAGTCATGGAGATGCTTGGAAGCTTGCCAATGAGGACCTAAGCTATCCATTACATAATCATCCCCAATGTGGTGTGGTTTTTCATGAAATAAGCCAATCATAAAATCAAGGTCCTTACAATCTCCCATTTTGGCTATTTCAAGACAAAACAACCACTCACAAATAAATCCTCACAAAACAAAAATAAAGCTATTGTCCAAGAGATTAATTCTACATTACAAAAGAGATCTTACAATCTAAATCTTCAATACCTTCAATCTCTTTGTAGAATTACCATTGTACCTACACACAATAGCAAGAAGCACTTTTCAAGAACAAGTGCATGTAAGATGAACAAAAATAAAAAGCAATTGCACTCAATAAAGCAATATAAACAAATGCATGTGCAATGCTCCCCCTAAATGGGTTACTCTATCTCAAACTCTCTCCCTAAAGTATAACCAATGCTCCCCCTATATTTCTCAAGACTTCTCCCCCCTTTTGTCATGAGATAGGCAAAAGAGCTCTTCTATCGGGTTGCTTTAGCAAAGAGAACTATTGGCACAATTACAATGCATAATCATATAAACCAACTTTATGCAAAATAAGTAATTAAGAGAGATTCAAGGAGTTTGATTTAAAGAAAAATGTGTGACAAGGATGCTTTGCAAGCAAGACATGTTGCATTCAAATCCAAAACAAATGGTATTTGGCAAAGCAAACACCAACAGGGTTTCTAAAAAGAATTCAAACCAATTTGTACCCTTTTGTCATAATCAAACAAGATATAGTTTCCAAAAATTTGAAAATAAAGCAACTATATCAATCCTTAAAGGCAAATCAAGAAATGAGCGACTATTGCACTCTTTTTGATTTTTCCGGATAATTATCCGTATGATAGTAGTTTTGTTTCACCATTAAGAAAAGAGAGAAGACTAATTTTGATATAAAATCCTTATTAATTGCATGGATACAAGATCCTTATTGATTAGTCTTCTCATTTGCACTCACACATATTTGGATTAAAGCAATCAAACTCAATTCATGCATATCATTTTAAAACATGTCATTAAAAGCAAGTTCACATGTCATGGAGATAAATTATAGGTCGTTCACATGTACTTTCCCAATTAATTCTCCTAGTCCAAAAATACATGTTTGAACATAAATATGACATGGATTGCAAACAAAGCAATGTTGCACACTTATTAAAGAAAATTATATAAGCATATGCAACCAAGAATCTCAAGCAATTATCAAAAGAGCATAAAATAAATTAACTTTTTGCACATAGCAAATCATGCAAGTTTGCTCTCTTTGCTTGAGCTCCCCAAATGTGGTCACTTCCAACCAAGTCAATAGGAGGCATGATCCCATATAGACCTACCAAGTCCAAATGACCTAGCTGCATCTACAAGTGTCTCATGAGCACTAAGGCAAGCGGGTTCATTCTTTCTAACCCACCTAGGTTTAACTTTATCATTTTTAGTGGTCAAAAAAATGTTTCTAAGTTCCTTAGGTTCATGCAAACTTGCCCTATCATTCACCCGTTTTTCTTTCATGCTCTCTAACCTACACCTCTTAATATATTTAAAGCAATTTGGTCTTAAGTGACCAATCATACCACAAAAATGACAAGTAGGTACAAAGTAAGAATTTATACCATTGCATTGTGTTCTTATCGAGGCATTTCCATGTTGATGAGGTTGTCTTTGATGATGCACCAGTTGGCTTCTCCTTGGAACTTGAGCCAATTGGTGGCATCTTTGCGGACTAGCTTCTTGGGGTGGTTGAGTCGGTTGATCTTGTCTCCTTGGTTGGTCATGCTTCTTGAGATCACCTTATTTTCTCATTGTTGGTTTGTTGGAAGAGGTGATTGACTTCTCAAGAACTTGTCCTTTCTTCTTGAATTGCCTAGGCTTTGGTTGAGTTGCCAAGGCTTGTGTTTACTTTCCTTGAGTTGAAGGTTGCTTGGATGAAGCTTTGCTTTTTCCTTGAGCTTGAGGTTGTTTGACCTTGGCCTTCTTTAATTCTTCAAGGCACCTCATCTCTCTTTCCTTGACAATTTTCAAGGAGATATTTTGATGGCAAGTTCACCTTTCATTGCCTTCATCCGTTGGTGGCAGTCTTTAATCTCCTTCTCAAACTTGGTAACATCAATCACGTCCGTCTTCAGGGAGTCATTCTACTTGAGCCTTAGTTGAAGATTATCCTTTTCCAATCTAAGGATATCATTACATTTCTCCTTCAAAGACTTTTGAAGAGAATCAACTAACTCTTGATAATCAACCACATTATCACAAGAGTTCCCGGAGCATGGGTCATTGCTATCAAAGCTTCTCCCACTTGTGCTTGTAAGAGTCATATCGTTAAGGCTAGCTTCACTAAAGCATGCTCCACTCGGTTTCCAAACTCCAAGTCACCAATCTTGAACTCTTCAAGTGACACACATTTGGTAGTGACTTGGATTTCTTCATGGTAGGAAACCGAAAATGCGAAGTAGTTGATCTTACTATTAATTGAGCCTGTAGAGCACCCTTCAACTACTTCAACTTCGCTATCACACCGAGTAGCGATTAAACCACCTCCTCCATTCTTGTACTTCAAGTTACCACACTTGGAGGCAATGTGGCCAATTCCACCACATTCAAGCAAGGGTCACTCTTCCTTAACCTTCTCTTTTCCTCCTTCACTTTTGAGGTCATGTCCTTCTTTTAAAATTTTATGAATCTCTTAAATCTCTCAACCATGAGAGTCATCTCCTCATCAAAGTCATAATCCTTCCTCTCAATATTAAAGGTCAATCTTGCAATACCCGCTCTAAGAGTTTCACTCTCACACATGATGTTTTGTGAAGTGAATGAATGCAAATGAAAGCAACAAACAAGTGCAAACAAATATAAGACACGCAAACAAGAGCTTGGATCACCTACGTATGTCTAGGAACCCGCTCTGATACCAATTGAAAAGTTACCTAAAAACGTATGTGTCTAATAACCTAGAGGGGGGTGAATAGGTTTTTAATCAAGTTAATTACCAATTTTTATTGACTAGTCAATATTCAAAATTCACCCAATAAAACAAACATACAACATCAAGTATAAAATGCGGAAATATAAATAACACTTGATGTTTACGTGGAAACCCTCCAAATGGTAAAAACCACAGGCTATTCTGCTATCCACACACGATCACAGAAATCCACTAAATGAGAAAAAGGTTACACCCTCAAGTGATTCTCGGACTGTCACTCTCGACAACCTAAGGCTATGGACACCGCCACTCACCACTCTTGGTTCAGTCCCTAGTGATATCCCCTGACACACTACTCCTGGGGTGAGCACCTCCTACTCTACCCCTCGGGCCTTTTACAGTGGATACTCGACCAATTGCTTGCCAGCCTACCCTTTGTTGCAAGAATTGACTTGCTTGTGCAACTTCACCTAGAACCCACAAGACTTTGACTCTATGAAAAGTATATGGTCTAAGAGAAATAATCAATGAATGCCCAATGCAAAATATGTTAGACCAAACATACAATGCTTAACTAGGTATAGATAATGCAATAAAACAACCTAGTTATCAAACAATGCCTACATGCCCATACATAAGGACTCAATTAGATGCAAAAGGATTATAGCAACCTAATTATCAATAAAAGTCCAACCAACACAAGTTGTCACAACATATAATCAATGGCAATATTGTAATCAATAAATGCAATTAATGAGGCATAAGCAATAATGTCTAAATGCAATACATAAAGACTTAACTAGATATGAATATGCAATATTACAATCTAGTTATCCAACAAAGCCATTTCAACATATGTTGTCATTAAGCATGGCATGGTCATTAAATGCAATCATCAAAATGAAATCAGTATGACCTAATTAGCTAGAGCTAACAATGACATAAATGGTAGCTATCACAAAAGCCATATCAACACAAGTTGTCATTAAGCATGGCAAGGACTATAATGCAATCACAAAATGCAATCAATGTGTCCTAATCAATAATGTCTAAATGCAATGCATAAAGACTTAGCAGGAAGGGTAAATATGTCCTAAATTCAAGATATCATCAATCAAACCCAATTATGTTATCAAGACTCAAAAATATATGCAATAAACTAGAGTCTAGGTAATTAATCATGCAATAAACACCTAATCTATAGTAAGAAGAACAATAAAATATGTTCAATGAAGTTCTTACTTGCCTAGTCATGAAACCAAGAACACCCATGCTCATATGATGAAGAATGATGCAAAATGGAGATGGGTTTTGGGTTTGGAGAGTTAAGGAACTACTCTTGGAGCTTCTCTCTCAAAGAAAATACTTTCTCACACTAAAAATTGTTTTGAACTCTAAAAAACGAGTGAGGAAGAAGATGGCATGTAAATATGAGCCCTAGAACAAAACTACATCGTTTTGAAAATGTCCAAAATTATACTCAGTGCGCTGGTGAGTTGCGTTGGTCAACAAGCACCACCCAGCTCACACCTACTGTCCAGGGGCACCGGTGAGGTGCGCTTGTGCATCGACGCAGCCACGACAGCACAAAAGCTCGAGATTCTAGCGAACCAAAACATGACCAAACGACATCCAAACCTTTTTTATAATATACCGTTGGAAAGGTATGGAAGTCTACCTTTTACTCCAATTTATAAAACAAGATTTGGACTTCTGTATAAAACGTTATAGTCATTGGAGTGACCAAAGGTCAGAAACGGACAACAACAGAGATACCCTATTTTTGTGGTCATTTTGGAGATTTTAAAACCAACCCAAACGGTTATGAAATATTATGAATAATATACCGTTGGAAAGGTATGGGTGTCTAGTTTGTACAGAATGTTTCAAAACTCATTTTGAAACAATGTACAAAAAGATATGGTCACAAGACCATACAAAGGTCAGTTTTGAAAAAAAATTAAATCATTGAAATACACTCTTTTAAAACTAGACACCTTACTCCATATAACCAAACCAAGAGAAGAATGAGACATTCTCATATGGTCACTCAACACGCTAAAACAAGCACACCATCGTGCAAGCGTGAACACAACACAATACTACACTTAAATCTATAAATGAAGTGCAAGTGTGATTGTGAAGAGATGCACACATATAAACAATGTCAACACAAATGCAAGATCAACAAAGCATGCATGAGGTGTGTGTGTGCACCTAAACTCTTCAAGAGGCAAAGTCAAGTGAATATACCTTTATCTCTTAAAGTCTTGGAGATGCTTGGAAGCTTGCCAATGAGGACTTAAGCTATCCATTACACAATCATCCCCAATGTGGTGTGGTTTGTCATGAAATAAGCCAATCATAAAATCAAGGTCCTTACATTACTAAAATAACCCTAAGGCATTCCTTGATCTTCTTGTAATTTTCGAGTCTTCTAGTCTCTTCAGGTCACTCTGATTCATCTTATGAATCATTCTTCGTATTTTTTTTTTGCAATACAGTAACAGTAAAATTAAATAAAATTATAAAAAAAAAATATACAACCTATAAACCCTATGTTCACATTACCATAAAAAATTACGATCAACCATGTTTAAATTAAAAAATTTAATTATAAACATCCATACAATCATAAAGATAGTGCCTACACATTCATACATACAGGAGCATCGAAAATAATTTCTTGTTCTGTAAAAAAATTTGTCTCTGGTACCAATTGTTGGAACCCAGTTCACCGGCTACGCAGCGAAAAATGGGTTTTAAAATTTTTATACAAACCATTATTTATCTGAAACTAGTGAACTTGGGATTGCAATTATTTTCGGAACTAATATATACAAAATTATTACAATAATAAAATATATGTATATATTTATAGGAAATTGAAATCAATATCAAGAAGAAGATTAAGAAGCTTACCAACATTTGGAGGCTCCTTCACTTTTCGATATGCTCCTGGTCTGTACCATTGATCTTCCTAGATATATCCTGGGACTGGTAACTGCATATGGATGCGTGACGTACTCAGGAACTTAGAATGAAGGATGCAGAGAAAAAGAATATAAAAGAAACGATTTCATTGATATTAGTGCACAACACTTGCGCACAAAATCTTTTATCTCATTTTGGTGTTATTTTCTGCACACACTTATACAGAAATAACTCACGCACATGCAACACTTGCATTGATGCGTTCTTCTTTTTGACAACACAATTGCACCTTCTTTGCAAAGCTAAAACAAAACTGTTTTTTTTGTCTTTTGTGTGTTGAAAAAAAAGTGTATATGTGTTTCTCTCTCACACTTTTGAAAGAAAAAAAAAACAAATCTTTTGTCTTTTTGTGTGTTTGTCTTTGATTGGATATCAAAAGGTGATCACCAACTTTTTATAAGAAACATATATATATATATATATATATATATATATATGAAGTTAGGTATGAAAAAACTATAAAACTCTTTTAAAACCTTTTCCCTCACCGAACCATCTGATTCAATTTTCAAAATATTATATATCTCACATATATATATATATAACTTTAAAAAAATCTGATCAAATCTTTTAAAAACTTTCAAATAAAAAGTATCTTATATCTTTTATTCTATTTTATCTTGAATTCAAACTATTTAAATTCAAAAATAAAAAATTTAATTTAATAAAACAAAGTAATCACATTATCTTATTTTATTCAAAATTAAATATCAACACGAAATTCCCAATAAAGTGTGTGTCTAATAACCTAGTGGGGGGTGAATAGGTTTTAATCAAGTTAATTACCATTTTTTCTTGATTAGTCAATATTCAAAATTCACCCAATAAAACAAACATACAACATCAAGTATAAAGTGCGGAAATATAAATAACACTTGATGTTTACGTGGAAACCCTCCAAAAGGAAAAAACCACGGGCTATTCTACTAGCCACACACGATCACAGAAATCCACGATATGAGAAAAAAGGTTACACCCTCAAGTGATTTTCGGACTCTCACTCTCGACAACCTCAGGCTATGGACACAGCCACTCACCACTCTTGGTTCAGTCCCTATTGATATCCCCTGACACACTACTCTTGGGGTGAGCACCTCCTACTCTACCCCTCGGGCCTTTTACAGTGGATACCCGACCAATTGCTTGCCAGCCTACCCTTTGTTGCAAGACTTGACTTGCTTGTGCAACTTCACCTAGAACCCACAAGACTTTGACTCTATGAAAAGTATATGGTCTAAGAGAAATAATCAATGAATGCCCAATGCAAAATATGTTAGACCAAACATACAATGCTTAACTAGGTATAGATAATGCAATAAAACAACCTAGTTATCAAACAATGCCTACATGCCCATACATAAGGACTCAATTAGATTCAAAAGGATTCTAGCAACCTAATTGTCAATAAAAGTCCAACCAACACAAGTTGTTACAACATAAAATCAAGGGAAATATTTTGCAATCAATAAATGCGATCAATGAGGCATAAACAATAATGTCTAAATGAAATAAATAAAGACTTAACTAGACATGGATATGCAATAGTAAAATCTAGTTATCAAACAAAACCACTTCAACAAAAGTTATCAATAAACATGGCATGGTCAATAAATGCAATCATGAAATGCAATCAACATGACCTAATTAGCTAGATGGCAAATATATCCTAAATGCTAGCTATCAACAAACAAACCCAATCATGTTATCAAGACTCATAAATATATGCAATAAAGTAGAGTCTAGGTATTTAATCAAACAATAAAGACCTAATCTAGAGTAAGAAGAACAATAGATGATGTTCAATGAAGTTCTTACTTACCTAGTCATGAAACCAAGAACACCCATGCTCATATGATGAAGAATGATGCAAGACGGAGATGGGTTTTGGGTTTGGAGAGTTAAAGAATAACTCTTGGAGCTTCTCTCTCAAAGAAGATACTTTCTCATACTAAAAAATGGTTTTGAAGATCTGAAAAATGAGTGAGGAACAAGATGGCATGTAAATATGAGCCCTAGAACAAAACTACATCGTTTTGAAAATGCCCAGAATTTTACTCAATGCGCTGGTGAGCTACGCTTGTCCACCGGGATAACACCAGCGCACACCTACTGTCCAGTGGTGTTCGTGAGGTGCGTTTGTGCACCGGCGCAGCCGCGACAGGAAAAAAGCTCAAGATTCGAGCAATCCAAAACATGACCAAACGACATCCAAACGTTTTGTATAATATACCGTTGGAGATGTATGGAAGTCTACTTTATACTCCAATTTATAAAACCAGATTTTGACCTCTATAGAAAGTGTTATGGTCGTTTGAGTGACTAAAGGTCTAAAACGGACAACAACAGAGATGCCCTATTTTTGTGGTCACTTTGGAGATTTTAAAACCAATCCAAACTATCATGAAATATTACGAATATTATTCCGTTGGAAAGGTATAGGTGTCTAGTTTATACAGAAGTTTTCAAAACTCATTTTGAATCAATGTATAAAAAGATATGGTCACAAGACCATACAAAGGTCAGTTTTGAAAAACATTTAAGTTTTGAAATACACTCTTTTTAAACTACACACCATACTATATATAACCAAATCAAGAGAAGAATGATACCTTCTCATATGGTCACTCAACGTGCTAAAACAGGCACACCATCATGCAAGCGCGAACACAACACAATACCACACTTAAATCTATAAATGAAGTGCAAGTGTGATTGTGAAGAGATGCACACATATAAACAATATCAACACAAATGGAAGATCAATAAAGCATGCATGAGGTGTGTGTGTGCACCTAAACTCTTCAAGAGGCAAAGTCAAGTGAATATACATTTAGCTCTTGAAGTCATGGAGATGCTTGGAAGCTTGCCAATGAGGACCTAAGCTATCCATTACTTAATCATCCCCAAGGTGGTGTGGTTTGTCATAAAATAAGCCAATCATAAAATCAATGTCCTTACAATCTCCCCCTTTGGGTATTTCATGACAAAACAACCACTCACAAACAAATCCTTACAAAACAAAAATAAGGCTATTGTCCAAGAGATTAATTCTACATTACAAAGGAGATCCTACAATCTAAATCTTCATTATCTTCAATCTCTTTGTAGAATTATCATTTTACCTACACACAATAGCAAGAAGCACTTTTCGAGAACATGTGCATGTGAGGTGAACAAACATAAAAACCAATTGCACTCAATCAAGCAATATAAACAAATGCATGTGCAATGCACCCCCTAAATGGGTTACTCTCTCTCAAATTCTTTCCCCAAAGTATAACCAATGCTCCCTCTATATTTCACAAGACTTCTCCCTCTTTTTGTCATGAGATAGGTAAATGAGCTCCCCCTATCTGGTTGCTTTAGCAAAGAGAGCTATCAGCACAATTATGATGCATAATCATATAAACAAACTTTATGCAACACAAGTAATTGAGAGAGATTCAGGGAGTTTTATTTAAAGAAAAATGTGTGACAAGGATGCTTTGCAAGCAAGACATGTTGCATTCAAATCCAAAACAAATGGTATTTGGTAAAGCAAACATCAAAAGGGTTTCCAAAAGAATTCAAACCAATTTGTACCCTTTTGTCATAAGCAAACAAGATATAGTTTCAAAAATTTGAAAATAAAGCAACTATATCAATCCTTAAAGACAAATCAAGACATGAGCAACTATTGCACCCTTTTTTATTTTTCCTGATAATTATCCGTATGATAGTAGTCTTGTTTCGCCATTAAGAAAAGTGAGAAGACTAATTTGGATATAAAATCCTTATTAATTGCATGGATACAAGATCCTTATTGATTAGACTTCTCATTTGCACTCACACACATTTGCATTAAAGCAATTAAACTCAATTTATGCATATCAATTTAAAGCATGTCATAAAAAGCAAGTTCACATGACATGGAGATAAATTATAGGTCATTCACATGTACTTTCCCAATTAAGGCCCAGTTTGGCATTGCTGTGCTGTGGGAAGAAGTGTTTTTGAAATTGTTATGGGGGGAATTGCTTTTGGAATTGCTGTGGGAAGAATCAGCTGAATGTTTGGTAAACTGATTTTCAAAAGTGCTGTGAAAACTAAAAGTAATTTCAATGTGTTTAGTAAACTATAAAAAGTGTTGTGAGTGTGTAAAATTACTAAAAGGACATAGACATCTAAATGGTACTAATGTGCTATACTTTACATTTTTCTTGTTTATTTGTGTTTAGTGTTAAGTGTTATATAATTATTGTACTTTATTGAATTAATTAGCCCCATTTTTTATTCTACTTTATTTAATTAATTAGTCCAATTTCTTTATTTCTTTATTTCTTTATTTTATTCTACTTTATTTTTTAATTTCATTTTTATTCTACTTTATTGAATTAATTATCCCAATTTTTTATACAGTTATGGCAACATTTTTTTTTGTACAAAAATATTCCAATTTTATTTGTTAAATTTCATTAAAGGTAAGGATAAAGTTGGAAAGTTAGTAAACTTTCATTTAATATCACTGTAGCGTGTTTTCTAAAAGCAGAAGCCAAAATCCAAAAGCATATAATTGTAGCTTCTCAAAAACTCAGTTGGGAGAAGCTAAAAGTGACCAAAAGGACTTCCCAGCGATTTTACCAAACACCCTGTCTTAGGTCCAGAATCACTTTTGTCCCCAAAAGCAGCTGGGGAAGCAATGCCAAACTAGGCCTAAATCTCCTAGTCCAAAAATGCTTGTTTGAACATAAATATGACATGGATTGCAAACAAAGCAATTATGCACACTTATTAAGAAAAACATATAAGCATATGTGCAACCAAGAATCTCAAGCAATTAACAAAAGAGTATAAAACAAATTAACTTTTTGCACATATCAAATCATGCAAGTTTTCTCTCTTTGCTTGAGCTCCCCAAATGGGGTCAATTCCAACCAAGTCAATGGGAGTTATGGGCCCCTATAGGCTTACCAAGTCCAAAGGACCTAGTTGCATCTACGGGTGTCTCATGAGCACCGAGGCAAGCGGGTTCATTCTTTCTAACCCACCTAGGTTCCACTTTATCATTTTTAGCGGTCAAAGACATGTTTCTAAGTTCCCTAGGTTCATGAAACTTGCCCTAGCATTCAACCGTTTTTCTTTCATGCTCTCTAACCTACACCTCCTAATATATTTAAAGCAATTTGGTCTTAAATGACCAATCATACCGTAAAAATGACAAGTGGGTACAAAGTAAGATTTTATACCATTGCATTGTGATCTCATCCGGGCTTCGCTATGTTGATGAGGTTGTCTTTGATGGTGCATCGATTTACTTCTCATTGGAGCTTGAGCCGATTGGTGGCACCTTTATGGTTTTGCTTGTTAAGGTGGTTGAGTCGGTTGATCGTGACTCCATGGTTGGTCATGCTTCTTGTGATCACCTCTTTTCCTCATCATTGGTTTGTTGGAGGAGGTGATTGACTTCTCAAGGACTTGTCCATTCTTCTTGAATTGCCAAGGCTTTGGTTGAGTGGCTAAGGCTTGTGTGGACTTTCCTTGAGTTGAAGATTGTTTGGATGATGCCTTACTTTTACCTTGAACTTGAGGTTGTTTGACCTTGGCCTTCTTTAATTATTTAAGGCACCTCATCTCTCTTTCCTTGACAATCTTCAAGGAGTTTTCTTTGTTGGCAAGTTCATCATTCATTGCCTTCATCCTTTGATGGCAATCGTCAATCTCCTTCTCATACTTGGACATATCAATCTTGTCCATCATCAATGAATCATCAATGGAGGTCACTTTCTCCATGGTCTTCAATTTGGAGACAAGAATGGAGATGTCTTCCATTAGATCATCCATGATCTCTTTGTACCGATAAAGTTGATTTTGACAATTTTGCTTGCTTTCTTCAAGGGTACTGATCTTTTCTTCCGAGGAAACCTTCCACAATCTCAAAGTCTCATTCTCCTTGGAGAGCTCTTCATTTTGCTTCAAAAATTTGAGAAGGGTCACTTGACATTCCTCAATCGAGTCAATCCCCTCATCAAGGCATTTACCTTGGTCACTTGTTGCCATATCAAAATCTTCCACATAGGAAGCACCCAATGCCGTGAAGTTAATCACATACTCTTCACTATTCTTGAGCAAGGTCTTCTTCTTTACCTCATTCGCTTTGGAGTTAATTCTCTTCTCCTCCTTCACATTGGAGGTCATGCTCTTCTTTTGAGATTTCATGAATCTCCTAAATCTCTCAACCATGAGAGTCATCTTCTCATCGGAGTCATATTCCTCCCTCTCAATTTTGGAGGTCAAATCTCCCTCTAACATCTTAATGCCGCTCATATTGTTTAATGAATAAGATGAGTACAAATGAATGCAACAATCAAATGCAAACAAATGCAAGACACACAAACAAGAGCTTGGATCACCTATGTATGTCTAAGAACCCAATCTGATACCAATTGAAAATTCCCTATAATGTCTAATAACCTAGAGGGGGGTGAACAGGTTTTAATCAAGTTAATTACCAATTTTTATTGATTAGTCAATATTCAGAATTCACCCAATAAAACAAACATACAACATCAAGTATAAAGTGCAGAAATAAAAATAACACTTGATGTTTACGTGGAAACCCTCCAAATGGGAAAAACCACGGGCTATTCTGCTAGCCACACACGATCACAGAAATCCACGATAAGAGAAAAAATGTTACACCCTCAAGTGATTCTCGGACTCTCACTCTCGACAACCTCAGATTATGGACACCGCCACTCACCACTCTTTGTTCAGTCCCTAGTGATATCCTCTGATACACTACTCTTGTTGTGAGCACCTTCTACTCTACCTCTCGGGTCTTTTATAGTGGATACCCGACAAATTTTTTACCAACCTACCCTTGGTTGCATGACTTGACTTGCTTGTGCAACTTCACATAGAAACCACAAGACTTTGACTCTATGAAGAGTATATGGTCTAAGAGAAATAATCAATGAATGCTCAATGCAAAATATGTTAGACCAAACATACAATGCTTAACTAGGTGTTTATAATGCAATACAACAACCTATTTATCAAACAATGCCTACATGCCCATACATAAGGACTCAATTAGATGCAAAAGGATTATAGCAACCTAATTGTCAATAAAAGTCCAACCAACGCAAGTTGTTACAACATATAATCAAGGGCAATATTTTGTAATCAACAAATGCAATCAATGAGGCATAAACAATAATGTCTAAATGCAATGCATAAAGACTTAACTAGATATGGATATCCAATATTACAATCTAGTTATCAAACAAAACCACTTCAACAAAAGTTGTCAATAAACATGGCATGGTCAATAAATGCAATCATGAAATGCAATCAACATGACCTAATTAGCTAGATGGTAAATATATCCTAAATGCTAGCTATCAACAAACAAACCCAATCATGTTATCAAGACTCATAAATATATGCAATAAAGTAGAGTCTAGGTATTTAATCAAACAATAAATACCTAATCTAGAGTAAGAATAACAATATATGATGTTCAATGAAGTTCTTACTTACCTAGTCATGAAACCAAGAACACCCATGCTCATATGATGAAGAATGTTGCAAGATGGAGATGGGTTTTGGGTTTGGAGAGTTAAAGAATAACTCTTGGAGCTTCTCTCTCAAAGAAGATACTTTCTCATACTAAAAAATGGTTTTGAAGATCTGAAAAACGAGTGAGGAACAAGATGGCATGTAAATATGAGCCCTAGAACAAAACTACATCGTTTTGAAAATGCCCAGAATTTTACTCAATCATAAAGTTAAGGTCCTTACACAACATACAACCTCTATTTAGTGATTAATAACATAATTAAATAATCTCATTATTTAAGTTATTTAATCACTATTATCCATTAATTAAATAATCTAATGATTCAATTAATTCCTGAATAAATACGTGTCACTTTCGTAACACAATTAATTTGACGGATAACCGTGACCCTTGTTACCTAAATCGATCGGGCTAGCAAAGGGACTAATGGACCCACAGTATTTTGAGCTCCAATAATCCTCGGAACCATTAATTGAAGTTTTTAATTAATATTCCTTGATTATTAACTCCGGTTTTATTCCACTAAAAACCTGAAGCTGCACTCTCTCAACTGCAGATGTTTTTACACAGACCGATACAACTTGGTGTCCATCGATATAGCTGTTACATATGGTGTGATCCTCTACAGTAGTTCATAATTAGAGCTGGGATGTCCTTTATACCCCCTCTAATTACATATATCCTTTAAGTACCGTTGATTCTCTAATGGACAATAAATCCTATTTCCTCACAAAATTAGGAGAACGCTCATATTGTCCAAGCCTCGAATCAAACCTTAAGAGATCTATCATCTACTTCTTACAAGAAGGAGTGGATTCCACTATTGTGTACAAACCTTTCTATCCACAAGCTAAACCGCAGTCCCAACATATGGAGTATAGTGATCAGGAAATGCATCCAACCTTACCCATGGTATATCAAAGACCACGATATAACCTGAAAGAGTCGATAAGACACTCAGGATTAAGATCACCCCATATATAGCCATCATTAGTTGATATATATGAATCTCATCGGTAAACCGATCTTGGTGTGAGATTCATATAGATCACGGCGTAGTCCTATATGATCACGTCATACTAGGTGCCTCCATTCCCATATCATATATGAATGATTCAGGATAGAATCACTGTACATTACAGAATGGACCGCAGCTATAGATTAACCACAAATAAAGTACCCAGCTTTATTTGCTATCTATGGACACTTAAGATTGCATGTCTTTTACTGTATCCATCCGTATACGACACTCATATACACAGCTTGAGATTACATCCGCCAATCTAGGATGTTAATATGAGCACAAGTTTATAAAATAAATAACATAACAAGAATGAATTGAACATTTCTTTTTATTTACTTCATAAATCCATTTACAAATTACATGTTTAGGGAATAAACCCCAACACCCACTACGACGAGGTATGGTAAATTGTTGATCTTGTGTTGGTACATAATTCACAATTGGGCTAGGTTTTGAAACCTCTTGTTGAATTGTATCTTCTGAAAGCTCATTTAGGACAATTCTACTTTTAGGCATAAAATTATTCATATAGTCTTCTTCCATAAATTTTGCATTTATTGAAACAAACACTTTAAGATCTGAAGGACTATAGAAATAATATTCTTTGGTTCCTTTTTTATATCCTACAAATATGCATGTTTCTGAACGGGACTCCATCTTTTTTGTCTTTCCTTTTAACACGTGCGCAGGACATCCAAATATCCTTAAATATTGTAGATTAGGCTTTCGTCGGGTTCATAACTCATATGGTGGCTTAGGAACCGACTTAGATGGTATATCGTTTAGAATGTACATAGTAGTTTGTAAAGCATATTCCTAAAAAAGAATTACGAAGCGTTAAGTAACTCAACATAGACCTAACCATGTTCAAAAGAGTTCTATTTCTCCTTTATGTCACCTCATTTTGTTCAGGTGTACCTGGTGTAGGAAAATGGGAAATTATCCCATTATCAATAAGATATTGCTGAAATTCACCAGATAGATATTCTTCACCATGATCAGACCTCAAGATTTTTATGCGTTTCTCAAGCTGATTTTCTACTTCAGCTTTAAATAATTTGAATATGTCAAAAGCATCTGACTTATGTCTCATGAGATACACATAGCCAAATCTTGAGTAATCATCTGTGAAAGTGATGAAGTACTCATATTCACCTCTAACTTGAATGCTCATAGGACCTCATACATCAGTGTGTACTAATCCTAAACATTTAGTGGCTCTTGTGCCTTTGGTCGTGAACGACCTTTTGGTCATTTTACTTTCCAAACAAGATTCATAAGTTGGTAGATCATCAACCTTTAAGTCACTTAGAGGTCCATCACTAACCAATCTTTTAATCATATCAAGGTTAATATGACCTAGGCTGTAGGTTTCATCTTTTGAAAATTTTACTCTTTTATGATTAGGTTCCGTTGATTCCGTGTCTAGAATAAACCTTTTTCCAATATACCTTTGCAAACAAATTTTCTATTCCTATTAATAATAAATGCTTTATTAAAAGTAACCGAATATCCAAAAAAATTTAAACAAGAAACTAAAATTAAATTCCCCTTGAATTGAGATACATAATAAACGTCTATTAAATCTAAATGCATATAAGAATCTAAACTAATTCTAATATCTCCCATTGAACTAGCATACACAAACGCTCTATTGCCTAAACGCAGATTGAATTCATTCGCATTAAGCCTTCTCCTTTCCTTGAACCCCTGTAAGGAAAAACAAACATGATTAGTGGCTCTGAAGTCTATGATCCAAGAATCCATAGAATCTGTAAAAAAACATGTTTCAAGATAATTAATATTACCTTCTTCCTTCTTGTTCTGAGACTTTGGGCAATTTCTTTTCCAACTTTCATTTTCACCACAAACGAAACATTTTTCTTTGATCTTTGTTACTTTCTTGGTCTCCCTCTTAGTAGGTCCTAGTTGTTTTATCTTCTGTTGTTTCTTGACCTTCTTACTGGTCTTAATAGTAGCAACTTTACCTACAGCATGAATCTCTTGACCCTTGCTCTTCACAAGGATTTTCTCGACGCTTTGAACATCTTGTATCAGGCCTTACAAGGTGTATTCTTTATTGTTCAAGGTGTAGTCCAACTTGAACTAATCAAAGGAATCTGATAGTTAGTTGACGATGATGTTAATTTTCGTCTCACCATTTATCTCAGCACCATTCAGTTCAGCAGCGTTGAGATGTGTTATGACTTTCATCATGTGATATTTTACAACCTGTCAAGGTTTTATCCTAAGATTCATGAAAGCAGTCACTGTCTCTCTCTTAGTCGTCTTGGACTTCATAGCAAACATCTCTTCCAGAGACATCATTATATCGGCAACAGTCTCCATTCCTTCATATTGTTGTTACAACACGTCGGTGATGGTTACCATAATGTAACATTTGGCTATCTCATTAGAAGTCTTCCACTGCTAAAACTCATCTCTTTGCTCCTCAGTAGATTCATTAGTAAGAGTTGGTGGTTTAGGAGTAGATAGAATGAACCTATGTTTTTCATCTTGCAATAACAACCCAATTTTCCTATTCCATGTGTCATAATTATCATAAGTTAAAGTATTGTCTTTTAGGATGTTGGTTAGGGATGGGGTCATGATTTTTGAACAATAACAAAAATTATATAAGTAAACAATCATGATAAAGCATTTTTGAATATTTATCTTGAATTATTTTAAATAATTCAATCGTAAAATTCAACGGTGATTCAACACCCATAAATGGCACGCCTCCTTTGGGAGTTTGCACCATTTACTAGTTGGACTACGTCCCACCTAATTGTTAACATAACAATCAACGTTTTCAATTTTAGCCTTGCAATTTTATTTACAAGTACTCTTGGGAGAATATTAATAAAATTACATTGAGTGTGTTACTAAGTTATCGACCTTCAATATATTCCCTCACGAATATCCCTCCTTTGGGAGTAGATATCGTATGGGTTAACTGTCTAGACTATCCTTGTAAGGAAGTATATTGCTAAATTCCATTCATGAATACCCCTTGGGGGGTTATTACACGAAACATAAAGCTCAACTAAACTTGGAGGCCGTATGTGTTCCAAAACACCTTATCCCACTCAATTGTTTAAGGCGTGTGATCGAATTCCATAGAGTGATTTACCAAGTTATCCAGATACCAATTAGATACCTAAACCATTCAATGCACGTTTATACCAAAAGAGATATATGAGTGGCACTCACATTCTATATGACATGTTATCAAACAATGACAAACATTGCAATATTTATGAAAATATAAATAGCTACAATTTTGGTCCATCCTAGAAAAGCAAGTAAATTACATATGTCTTGTCATACAAAAACTAGTTTCTTGGCCAACAAGTCTTCACCTGACCATCATCCGTTTGGACCCCTTGGAAGCCTCCCATGGGCGTGAGCAGCTCATAACTCCATAAAGGGTTGCCATGCGCAGCCCATGGCTTCCATAGGACTGTCGTGCGCAGCCCATGTCTTCCATAGGACTGTCATGCACAGCCCATGCCACAACAATCATGCGCTCATTCGCATGCATGTTTGTTGTTACGGCTCGCACGGTCCCAAACTTGTTCTGGTTGCTTCTAATTCTTCAAACCTTCGAGTCTTCGATACTTGAATGTTTTATAAAAGAATTTTAAATAAAATAAATATTGCATTATTTTTAATACAATATAATGCAGCTTTTTTTCAATACAATATTTTTATGCATTTTTTTTATTGCAATAGCAAAAATAAATAAAAACCTTAACAACTACCAAGAAGGAAATTATGGTGATGATAGGTCACCTTTCTTGTTACAATCCTAAAACAAAAATACATTGAAATTCTAGGACCAAAATTGAGCAATAAAAATCCACATATTAAAACATATATATATATATATCCATGCATTCCAATATAAATATATATGTGAATACCTAGAGTGTCATCTCTTTCTAAAACATGCATATTAACAATATAAATAAACAGATTCACGTACACATTCATCAATAAATCAAGGGTACAACCAGACTCTGATACCAATTGTAGGGAAAAATCGGTTCAAAAACGCGGCGGAAGTGTAGAATGAGGGTTTGATATATTTTAAAAAAAAATCCTTCAATAGAAAGAACTATAACCCTAGATTAATAGACATATAATAAAAGTATTGTACATTTTTCTCGTGACGATTGAACTAGCGTCGAATTAAATCCGCAAGATCTTCCAATCCAATCACGAACGTGAATCACCTAGGAGTGTGGGCTCCCTTTCTTGAAATTGTATACCTAAGGATGGAAACAAACAAAATCTCTTTCTTTGTTAATCACAATAATCCTCCAAGAAGAAAAACAAAGAACTTTAGGTCACTTGTGAATTATCAATCAATTTGATTGAAATTCACACCTTAGATTCGATGTTGTACACAAAACCTTTTAATGTAAAGCCTACTAGTGCACTATCGAATACAAAACGTTCTTTCTTCCTTTTCCTTTTTGTCGAGTTTTCAGACACTAATCTTCAAAGTTGGATGAATTTATCTAGACTAAGAACCAAATTCTCTACATTCAAAATTCTCTCTTGGGCAAATTTTCTCCTTAGAAAAATTGCCTTGGCCGAATTCCTCTTGTCTTTAGTTTAGGAGACCTAATCCTCTCCTAAGAAGGATTTACTTGGTGGGCAAGAATCCTTTCCTTAGGTGGATTTACTTGGTGACCAAGAATCATTTTCAAAGAAGAATTCTTTTCTACACCAAGACTCCTAATCCAACTCAAATAGTATATTTATTCAATAACCAATTTGTTAAGTTTGTGAGTTATGTTGGCATTATTCTATATCAAAACAACATTTCCTTTGTATTGTTTAGTTGTCTAGGATTCATGATGATTAAAGCTTCAAAGAAGAAATGACAACTATTCAAGCAAGTTCAAGTCTTCAAAGAGAAAAGTGCTTCATGATTCTACAAATGTATATTAAGACCTTTCTTTTCTCTTTCAAGGCTTAGGCACACACACAAAATTCATACATTTGTGTCCCTGCATCGTTGTGCACCATTATAGGCACACACATACAATTCATTCATATGTGTCCCTGCATCATTGTGCACCATGTATAACACATTCACACACTTGAAGATGAATGCTCATGCATTGGTATGGAAATAACATGTTTTAGAAAAGGCATGATTGGAAACTATCTCTATGTAGTTTGCATTCTAGTGTGAATTGTGTTTGTATGTGTATATGTTTGTATAACATGGATATTGAACTTGATTTTAGTCTTAAAACATTCTTGATTGATTTTCGGTCATTTCGGTTACTCATACTATTGATTTCAAGTTCCGAGTCAAAAGTTATGATACTTTCCAGTCATGTTGCGTACATTGTCTTCGTCTTTGCATATCGAGTCGAATTCTTATTTTTTGGGTTGAGTATCTTATATGTCCATGTCCATGAGAAAGTGTTCATAATCCATAAATGGATTCGAATTCCGAGTTCGGAGGCCAAAGAACGGTCGAAGAACGCAAGAGGAGTGCAAGGGATGTGCACCATGGCCAAAGGCCATCAAATGGTGTAAGCCCGAGATGGTGCGTGGCCATCTCGGCCACAACTCCTTGCTGCCTCAAGATGCCCAAGTGCCATCTCGGGGAAGCATTCTCAAAGGGGGTATTTTGGTCCTTTCATGCTCTTTCATTCCCTCTTCTTTATATATCTCTTCTCTCTCTCATTTGAATCCAAGGAAGAAGAAAATGTAGTGCAGAAAATTTCCAGGTTTTTTCTCTCAACTTTGAATCACCATATCTCTCTCATCTCTTATCCGATTTGAGTGATTCAAGTTGGAGAAGCTTCGTATTGAAGTCCTCTATCATCTCCAAGCAACCTTGAAGTCATTTGTTCAATGTTTCTGGTGGATCTCACCATTTTCGTGACTGTACTCGAAATTGTCAAGGTATTTATTTAACTTTTGATTTCCTTGATTCTAATGTTCAAATACCTTGGGTCTTCTTCCTACTTGTGTGCATTTGCCTTGAACATATGTTGATGAGTGATAGATCTTCAATTAAATGCTAGTTGTGCTTAATTAGAAACTTGATTGTGAGTTAGGTTTCAATCAAACCTATGTTTTCACATGATTGTGATTTGTATTGTGCTAGCATCTTATCTAGGACTATTTGTGCTTTGATTGACTTTATTTTCATGATTAATAGTCTCATCATTTGCTAGAACTCATTTGTTGAATATATCTAGGATTAGCACATTTGATTTTATATTTAGACTCTATTAGAGTTTAATTGACTATATTATGAATATATGCTCTAAACGATTGCTAGAGATTTGATTGATCATATCTTATGTTTCTAGCATTTTTGTGTTAGTACTAAAGTCTTGAATATGTACTTAATGAATATGTTCATTTCAAGCTTTAGTAACATGAATAAAATCTAGGTTTAAAGTGTGTGTTTGGAAATTTGGCATGCTCTAGATTTTTATTCATGCATAAGATCTAGACAATCTTGTTTTATGGACTTTATTGTCTATGTCTAGATCTTCATGAAGTGTACCTAATCCATACATTTCAAATTCTCATGCATCATCTTGTGTGGTGTCACTTTTGGATTATAAATTAGAAAATATACTTTGTGTGCTCATTGATTAATTCTAGTTTCCATAGAATTTGTTGATCATCTTATTCTATGTTGCGTGCTTGTTTGCGTTTTGCATTCATGATCACCTAGATGCCTTGTGAGAAGGAAGTCTTGACAATAGGTTTGAGACCTATGGTGTTGAGCATGAAAGTCTTGGCAAGAGGTGGGAGACCTCAGATTGTCAAGCAAGGAAGTCTTGTCTAGGGTCGTGAGGATCTGGAAGGGTGAGCGAGAGAGTCTTGACTAGAGTCGGGAGGACTCGGATAGTTGAGCAAGAAGTCTTGCCTATGGTCGTGAGGATCCGGAAGGGTGAGCGAGGAAGGCTTGACAAGAGGTGTGAGGCCTTGGATTGTTGAGCATGAGGGCGACATCTTCATGAGTATGATAGGAGGGTAGTTTCTATCTGAAGGGGTCACTTGAGAGATTGTACTTTTCTTATCTACTAGTGGATTTTGTTTGCCTGTGGTTGCTAACCCGTGGATGTTTCCTCTTCGGAGGTTTACCACGTTATATCTTGTGTCAACTTTTCTCTATCCCTATCTCTCTTATATTGGTAATTGTTATTTGAATAATGTGGATAGAACTTTATAAATAAGTTGACTTCCTTACACAATAATGTTTGTGTATGTTAGATATCTTTGTATCTTGTGATATTCCATTCAAGTTGTAAAGTACCACATTGTAATACTCTAAGTACAACTTATGGAATTTTGTCTACATTGAATATATTTGTTCATAAGATACATTGATTCTTGTTGTATGTTTTGTAGACTAAGAGTGGAGATTTGAGCATACATGAATATATTGTTTTCTCATAACAATCATGTTAAATGTTAATTTGTATGCTTATCAAGGTTTTGTCACTAGTCTCGAAAGATTTGTTAAAAGTGAGAGACAACCTATTCACCCCCCCCCCCCCCCCCCCCCCCCCCTCTAGGTTGTTTAGTATAACCTTGTACATATTATTTTCACAATTATTGAATATAATTAAATTGTGACTAAATTAAAACTTCCTAATTTGATCAATTGTTAACTAGAGTTTTAATAGAAATCAAATACTTCCTAATTTGACTAGATAAATAAATTCATTTTATTTATCTACTTATCAAATATAGTATTTGATACTTATCATATTACCAACAATAATGTGAAAATAGGAGACCTTCTCCTACTAGGAAAAAGATTTTGACTTTTAATTAAATAATTAATTACTTATCAAATTAATTAATTTCTATTTAATTAAATAATAAAATAAAAAACAATATAATAAGCTATTATATATAGCCTTAGCCGCCCAAGCCAAAATATATGGGCCTAATATTGTTTTCCTATTATATTAAATCCATTGGACTTAAATAAAAAGTTCATATGTGAACTAGACCCAATCTTACTAAAAGAAACAAGTCTACATAACTTAATACAATTTCTATACGGACCCATAAATTGGTCCGGTAGAATATATCAAGTGATCCATGCAAGTTTTTGTGGATTGAAGATCTTGGCGGACTATCTAAATTTAAGCTCCAATAGACATAACCTAAACACAATCAATAAATGATTCACTTAGGTCCGATCTATTAATTTTAGTTCATTCCACTAAAGAACTAAAATTGAACTCTTAAATAAAGATAGATTATGTTAATATTGCTTGTTCCTACCCTAGACAATCTTAATAGAGAAAGTGTATCCTCATGAAGATATCAGTAATCGCCAAGAGCTATAGACGGAGAGCTCATAGATCGTCTATAGCTCTCCAAGTTACCATATTTACTCATGACCACATTTTGAACTTTGATATTTTGACTTGTCCAGAAGCCATATTTCAATAGACACTATTGAAAACTTAACGTTAAGATTTAATATTCAATACCTCTAAACATCCATATGATGATATTCTACTCTCATTTAATAAATAGAGACACGATGTTCATATCTATAAATGAAGTCCTCTATCAATTAACAAATGAATACCACCAAACTATCCAGGATAGACTGTGCTATATAATCGTACTCATTGATAGCTCAAATGATAACACTTGCAACCATAAGTCCATCATTTATCTTAGGATTGAGATAGACTCTCTGATTGTCTTCAAGTGAAAACTTTTATCCATTGACGGTTCTGGATAAAGTATCTCACTGTGATCCTATTCAATGCACCTAGTGCACTAGATTTCTTTGACAAAGACACCACACTTTGATGATTTTAGAGTCATCGTAACACATTTGATCCCACTCAAACGCTAGCAAAAGAATCTACAGCTTTAACAAGATAAAGGCGCCCAACCTTTATCTTAAGTTGTGAATATTATTCAAGACTAACTAAATAATTGTGTCTACCTAATAAATATCCAGATATATGAACAATTCTTATTTTATCATAGTCTTTTGACCTTATGATTATTTACTTTTGACAATTATAATAATTAAACTATAAATGCTATAAGATTTGTTAAACTAGAAATCACTTTTATAAATATGAAAAGATTGTCAAATACATTATTACACTCGTGCTTTCGAGCATAGTCCCAACACTATCCGGGGTGAAGAATCATCTTCCACTAAGTATGACTCAAGAACAAGTAAATCATATTTACCTTTCTTGTGTTTGGGCTTACCCTTCGCCGTTCCAGCATACCTCTTCCACTTCTTATTATTAGAGGAAGATGGTTCAGCAACATTTACCTCACTGGTCTTACCCTTGTTATCCTTAGTCAAGGACTCAAATGTAGCGAGCTCATTGAGCAACTGTGTGAGACTGAACCTTAACTTGTTCATCTCGTAGTTGCTCTTAAACCAATAGAAACTCTTTGAAAGAGTAGTCAGTATGATGCTCACTTGACTGGATTCGTCAATGGCCCGGCTATTGACTTATAATGTGTTGAAGTAGGACATCATGCTCAAGACATGTTTTCAAACTTATCTACCTTCCTTCATATGAGTAAGCATAGCGAAACGAACAACTTCATGTCACTTTTGCTTGGAGGGCTACCCAAACATAGCTTGCAATGACACTATGTTTTCGATTGCTGAAGTCATTTCTTTGTGCTTTGTGACAAGCACGTCTATCATAGAAGCCAACAGATATGTTCAGGCATTCATATCAGATGAGACCCATCGCTCGTATGTCTCATGAACTCTTTACGAGGCATTGGCAGCATGTGCTGGAGGTCATTCCCCCATAAGCATAAACTTGAGGTCTTTGGTGACTAATATTGCATTAATATTAAGTTTCCATTTAGTGTAGTTATCACTAGTTAGCTTATCGTTTGCAAGAATTTGTAGTATCGCAAAAGACATAATTGTTGAAATAAATAAAACATTCATTCAGTCATTTAAAAACAAGTGTGATTGCTTTGGCATAAATTTAAACATGATGCATAAACATGTTTAACAAACTAAAACTACCCTAAAACCAGTTACTATACCACGACAATCCAACATACCACAAAAGAGGTGTCGTCTTAGGGTCGGTCAAGTCTTTGCATGTTAGATCTAGACATTCTTAATCAGATGATATTCTAGAATAACTCTTATTCCATATCACTCAACCATCGTTTATTAAGTCAGGTTTTCAATTAACAAAACTTAATCAAAACCTTCATGAGTGCAACCCACCATTTCAGATCTCACGAGTTTAACTCGAGAATTGCTGCCTTAGGGTCGGTCAATCCCGAAACACCCTCAGAAATCCTATCCATTAGGAAGTCAACCTTGATATTGATCTTTGTGGAAACCCTCATAGGGGACGATGAAAGCAAAGTCATCTCGTGGCCCACTCGGATCTCACGGAGTTGAACTAATGATGGAGACTGTGATATATATATATATGTCATATATCCTTCTCCCACTCACTATTTTAAAATTAGGGTTTTCTATTATCCGTTAATGCACCTAGACTTTACAGGATCAAACGACTAACTTTAATCAAGTTATCTAGCGCATTAACTAATTCATTGTTAGAATCATATTCTAATTAACTAATAAATTATTAATGATTTTTAACTTTTAAAATCAAATCTATTAGTGAATAATCTAACCTTTTGTAAACTATTTACTAAGGTTAGATTATTATGTTAGTGTTTACCAAGTTTTAACTATTAAAACTCTAACACTTTATTCAGTTCATTTGTTATTAGGTTATTAATCATATTAATCCTAATTACAATAAACGACCCTATTAATCAAATTCATTAAACTTTTTAATAAAAAGATTAAAAAGATTAAGATTAATGAGAATTACCAAGTTTTCTAACCATTAAAAAACTAATCTTATTTTCATAGCTAATTATGTATATTGCTCATTTTAATCACATTAAAAAAATACATAAAATATCAGGTTATGATACATGTATGACATATCAAATATATTTGTGTAGGCACATCTAATCTAAATGACATAGTATGCATGACAATGCTTTCATCATCACATAATATAAATCATACATGAATTGACTGAGTACTATGGATTATTCAACCTAAAAAATTAAAATCTAAAATTCCAAAAATACACCAAGGAATACCCCAAGGCATTCCATGGTCTTCTTATAGCTTCAGAAATCTTCCAGTCACTTCAGGTCACTCCGATTCATCTCATGAATCCTTCTTTGCGATTTTTCCAGGTCTTCAATATAGGTTACGATTTTTTTTATTAACAATATAATAATAGCAAAAAAAAAATTATACAACCCATAAACCATAAATTCACAGTACCATATAATTAACGATCAATCACGTTTTTGTAAATTAAAAAAAATGTAATATACATACAAAAACATCATACAATCAATTAAAACAATGCCTATACAATCATACCTATAGGAGCATCGAAATCAATTTCATGTTCCGAAATAAAAAATTGGCTCTAATACCAATTGTTGGAACCCAATTCTCTCTTTGATATCTCACGCACACAATACACATGCACACAATATCACTAAAATTGATGCTTATCCTTTTTGTCTTTTTAACGCATACATTTTAAATGTGTATATTTAACACACATCAATTGAATTAAATGCAAATTGAAGAGATATAATCAGTTTTTTTTTCTTAATGTGTTTTTTAAGTTGATATCAGTTATCAATCGCTTTTTTTCAAAGACAGCATATATTTAATTATCTTTCAAAAAACTCATAATATCGTTATATGATTTTCAAACCTTTTCAAAATATCTCATATCTTTAAAAGATAATTAAGTGTTTGTTTTGAATTTAAAATGTTTAAATTCAATTTCAAATATTTAATTTAATAATCTTATTGTATTCAAAATAAAATATCAACTAACACCTCCACGTAGTGATTAATAGCATAATTAAATAATCTTATTATTCAATTTATTTAATCACCTTTATTCGTTAATTAAATAATCTCATTATTCAATTAATTCCCGAATAAATACATGTCACTTTCATAACACTATTAATTGAACAATCCAATTAATTAACCATGACCCTTGTTACCTAAATTGATCGGGCTAGCAAGGGGACCTAATGGACCCACAGTATTTTGAGCTCCAATAATCCTAGGAATCATTAATTAAGCTCTTTAATTAATATTCCTTGATTTTTAACTCTGGTGTCATTCCACTAAAAACCCGAAGCTACACTCTCTCAACTGCAGACGCTTTTACACAAACCGATACAACTCGGTGTCCATCGATTTAGCTATTAAGCATGGGGTGATCCTCTACAGTGGTTCATAATTAGAGTTGGGTCACAATGTTCATTATACCCCTCTAATTACATATATCCTTTAAGTACCGTTGATTCTCTAATGAACAATAAATCATATTTCCTCACGAAATTAGGAGAGCACTTACATTGTCCAAGCTCCGAATCAACCCTGAAGGGAGCTACCATCTATTTCTCGCAAGAAGGAGTGGAATCCACTATTGTGTACAAACCTTCCCAGCTACAAGCCAAACCGCAATCCTAACATACGGAGAATATTGATCAAGAACTACATCCAACCTCATCTATGGTATATCAAAGACCACGATCTAACCTGAAGGAGTTAATAAGACACTCAAGATTAAGATCACCCACATATAGCCATCATTAGTTGATATATATGAATCTCTTCGGTAAACGGATCTTGGTGAGAGATTCATATAGATCATGGCCCAGTCCTATATGACCAGATCATACAAGGTGCCTCCATTCCCATATCTTCATATGAATAATTTGAGATAGAATCACCGTACATACATTACTGAATGGACCCCAGCTATAGATTAACTACAAATAAAGTACCCATCTTTATTTGCTTTATTTGGACTCTTTAGAATGCACGTCTCTTACTGTATTCATCTAGATATGCCATTCATATACACAGTTCAAGATTACATCCGACAATCTTGGATGTTAAATATATGCACAAGTTATAAAATAAACAACACAACAAGAATGAATTGAACTTTTATTTAATTTGTTTCATAAATCCGTTTACAAATTACATCTTTAGGGCATAAACCCCAACAAGTAGACCATTGAAAAGCATGTTGAAAAAAATGTTTTTAATGATTTGTTTGTGAGAAATTGTGTTGTGCCTCATTCTTCTATGCATAAGAAAGTTTATAATGTTTTGTTTGATTTGTTTGAGAAAATGACTAATGAATTCAATGTGCATAATAACAAGTCAAAGCTTGCTAATGAAAGTATGAATGAGAAGCATATTAATAAAGTTTGGATTAAGAAAAACAAAACACAGTGTCACGTTGCACAGTATGCACTTAGAACCAACTCATTCTATTCATGGTACCTAGATAGCAGATGCTCTAAGAATATGACCGGTAACATGAAGTTCTTTAAGAAACTTGTTATAACGGATGGTGGTTAGGTGACTTTTGGTGATGGCACCAAAAAGCAAGTTCTAGGTAAGGGAACAATTTGTATCCCAGGATTGCCAAAACTAAAAGACACCTTGTATGTAGATGGTCTATAAGCTAACTTGATTGGTATTACTCACTTGTGTGAAATATTTTAAGAAGTTAGTTTTAACAAGGATGTGTGTACTATAATTGATAAAAAAGGTCAAATTATTTTAAAAGTCAAAAGGTCTCTCGACAATTGCTATTTTCTTGAGATGGATCCTCTTAAAGGAAAAAAAAGGTTCAAAACGCAACGGAAGCGTGAGAAAAGGAAAATTAGGGTTTGCGTATAAATAAAAATTTTCCCTTTTAATAACAAGAACCTTAATCCTAGATTAATTGATGTATATAAAAAGTATCGTACCTTTTTTTTTCGTGATGATTGAACTAGCGTTGAATTGAATCAGCAAGATCTTCCAATCCAATCACGAACATGAATCACCTAGGAGTGTTGGCTCCCTTTCTTTAAATTGTATACCTGAGGATGGAAACAAACAAAATCTTCTTCTTTGTTAGTCACAATAATCCTCCAAGAGAAAAACCAAGAACGTCCGGTCACTTTTGAATTATCAATCAATTTAATTAAAACTCGTGTGAACCATGATTCGATGTTGTACATAAAACCCTTTTGATGCAAAGGATACTAGTGTACTATCGAAAACAAAAACGTTCCCCTTTTTCTCTTCTTGGCCGAATTCCCACTATCTCTATGAGTTAGTTGAATTTTGTCCAGAGTAAAAAACAAATTTTCTCCCTCAAAATTCTCTCTTGCTAGGCTGAATTCACTTCTTGAAAATTGCTTAGCATGGCCGAAATTAATCTCATAGAAAAACTTAGGCTGGCCGAAATTAACATACGTATATATATATATATATATATATATATATATATATATATATATATATATATATTGGATCATAAATCCTCTCCTAAGAAGGATCTACTTGGTTGGCAAGAATCCTTTCCTTAGGTGGATTTATTTGGTAGTTAAGAATCCTTATCTAAAAGGAATTCTATCCTATTATATATATATATATATGGGCTGGCCAAAATTTCATTGGATATATATTAGGATCACAAATCCTTCCCTAAGAAGGATTTACTTGGTAGTTAAGAATCATTTCCTTAGGTAGATTTACTTGGTTGTTAAGAATCCTTTTCTAAATGAATTATATCCTACACCGAGACTCCTAATCCAACTCAATTGTGTATTTGTAACCATATTAAAGACTTCCTAATTTGATTAGATAAATAATTCCTTTTATTTATCTACTTATCAAATATAGTCTTTAATATTAATTATACTACCAACAATAGTATAATTTTAGGAGACCAACTCTTATTAGGAAAAAGATTTTGACTTTTAATTAAATAATTAATTAATCAACAAATTAATTAATTAATTTCCATTTAATTAAATAATAAAATAAAAATAATATAATTTAAGCTACTCTTAATAGTCTTGCCGCCCAACACATGTATATAGGCCATATATTATTTTTCTTATTTTATTAAATCCATTGGACCTTATGAAAAAAGTCCACATGTGAACTAGACCCATTCTTACAAAAAGAAACAAGTTCACATGCCTTAATACAATTATAGATGGACCCCTAAATTGGTCCGATAGAATATATCAAGTGATCCATGCAAGTTCGTGTAGATTGGAGATCTTGACGGGCTATCTAAATTTAAGCTCCAATAGACACAACCCAATCACAATCAACAAATGATTCACTTAGGTCTGATCTATTTAATTTTAGTTCATTTCACTAAAGAACTAAAATTGAACTCTTAAATAAAGATAGAATAAGTTGATGTTACTTATTCATACCCTACACAACCTTATTGGAGAAAGTGTATCCTCATGAAGAATACCAGTAATCGCCAAGAGCTCATAGACCGCCTATAGCTCTCCAAGTTACAATATTTTCTCATATGACCACATTTTGAACTTTGATATTTTGACTTGTCCAGAAGCCATGTTTCAATAGACACTATTGAAAACTTAACGTTAAGTTTTAATAACCAATACCTCAAAACATCCATATGATGATATTCTACTCTCATTTAATAAATAGAGCCATGATGTCCATATCTATAAATGAAGTCATCTATCGATTAACAAATGAATACCATCAAACTATCGAGGATAGACTATGCTATATAATCGTACTCATTGATAGCTAAAGTTATAACACTTGCAACCATAAGTCCATCATTTATCTCAGGATTGAGATAGACTTTTAGATTGTCTTCAAATGAAATTTTTTATCCATTGACGGTTCTAGATAAAGTATTTCATTGTGATCATATTCAATGCACCCAGTGCACTAGATTCTTTTGCTCAAAGACACCACACTTTGATGATTTTAGACTCATCATAACACATTTGATCCCACTCAAATGCTAGCAAAAGAACTTACAACTTTGACAAGATAAAGGAGCCCAACCTTTTATCTTAAGTTGTGAACGTTATTCAAGACTAACTAAAGAATTGTGTCTACCTCATACATATCTAGATGTATGAACAATTCTTCTTTTCTCATAGTCTTTTGATATTATGATTATTTACTTTTGACAATTATAATAATTAAACTATAAATGCTATAAGATTTGTTAAAATAGAAATCACTTTATTAATATGAAAAGATTGTCAAATACATTATTATACTCTTGCTATCGAGCATAATCCTAACACCTCTAACTTGCAATATGGTTCAAGATTGCAACAAGCTTGAATTATGTCATGAGAGATTAGGCCATATGAACTTTAAAGATTTAAAGAAGCTTAAGAAATATAACATTGTTAGAAGTCTATCTTCTCTCAATAGGAAACTTGATGGAGTTTGTTAACCAAGTCAACTTGGTAAACAAACTAAAGTGTCTCATAAAAAGAGCACTAACATTGCTACAAAGAAGCCCTTAGAACTTCTACACATGGACCTAATGTGACCAATACAAACCGAAAGTATTAATGGTAAGAAATACATTTTTGTATGTGTTGATGATTTTTCTCGGTTTGCTTGGGTCTATTTTCTTAGAAATAAGACCGAAACTTTTGAATACTTCAAGAAATTTTGTAAATAAGTTCAAAATGAGAAAGGTCTTGAAATCAAGAAAACGGTATTGTTGAGAGGAAGAATCATGTCTTGCAAGAGATGGCTAGTGTCATGCTTAAAAACAAGAAATCCGTAGGAAACTTTAGGCCCAAGCGATCAATACCGTTTGTTATGTCTCTAATAGAGTTTTTAGAAGGCCCGACACTGATCATGCCAAAATTGTAATACATTTTAGCCCTCAATTCCTTTGCCTTTGTCTCATTTTTGAGTGTTTTTATTTATCTTATGGCTATTTTGTCATGATTGCAGGCAATTAGATACACTCTAGGATTTTGGATAGAAAATGTGAAGTTATGCAGAAAATAGGTCGGAATCGGTGATGTACACAAAAGTCAGTGCGCTAGTCATAGTGCGGGCCTTTACTCGTGCACCATGAAGGAGATTCTGAGCCAGGAAACTACGCGGGTCTCAACCCGCGCATAAACAGCGTACAAACCGAGCATATGAAGAGACCAATGAGCAAAACCCAAGGCATCAGGTCTATGTACGGGTCTATAATCGCACATAAACCGCACATTACATCAAACCCGAGAAAAGAAATCTACACAATCAAGTCACTGTGCGAGTCCAGACCTATGATATACCCGTGCATTTGGCGTGTCTGGAAATGTAACATCAGCAATAATTGACCACTTCAAGACTCTTATATAAAGGATGGATTTTTTTATTCCAAACACGCCCATACACCTATTCATGACCACTTTCTCTCCCTAGATCTAGGAATTATTTTCTCTCTAAAAATTCATGCAAATCTCATATAACCTAGATCATCTGCTTAATAAAGGATGCAAGGAGATCAATTTGGAGCTTCAAGAAAGAGGAATCTTCTATGGGTTTTCTTCTTTTCTCTTCCCTTTGTTTCATTCTTGTAACAGACATGAGTATCTAAACCCAATTTGGGGATGATGTAAGAATACATGAATTGTGGGTGATCCATTATATTTTTTATGATTTGATTAGTGATTTTCATTCAATGAATTAATTGATTATTGATTGTCTTTGAATTGAGTAGACATGCCCTCTCCTGATTCTTTGATTCTCAATACCTTTTTAGTTTTCAATATTAAAATACACATCTACTTGTATTGGGTAGATATGCCCTCTCTCAAGCCAAAGAGATAATCAATTTTAAGGTGTTTAAACTAGCTAAGTTGAATTAAATGAATGTGTAGTGAATATGCCCTTCCTATACATTTGGGTCCTAATGGTAGAGATTGGATTACGAATATGCCCTTCCAAGTCATTAACAACCATAGAATTTATCTAGACTTCAAGTGTGGCTCTTTCATAAGCCAACCTAGTAGTTGAGCAGTAAAGAGTTGATGTGATTACAGTCTTCCATTTTCTAAATCCGGCCTAGTAGTCGTAGTAAGGATTGTTGACTCTAAGTCACTTGCAAAGATAAATTAATCCTCATTAATCAATTGCTTTACAATGTTTAAATGGATTCCCTATCATTTATGTTGTGATGGCATCATTGCCCATACCATTCTCCATATATATTTTTCACCTACTAACTTTGTGCATTTTGAGTAGTTTAGGATTAGTTGCATTTTAGTTAATTTCCATATATCAACCATTACAATTTACTTTTCTTGCATTTAATATGGAGTATAATTTGATCATATAGACATAACACAATCTGTGTGGACAATAACCAATTGCCACTATATTGTTTATCAATTTTGAGTGCAATTGAGTTTTATAAATTTTGTTTGACGGGCTATTTTACATATACAAAACGGCACTCGTCAGGTACAAAGCAAATCTCCTATGAGCTTTGGAAGGGAAAAAAGCCTAATGTGAGTTACTTTCATACCTTTGGGAGTAAATATTTTATTTTGAACGATAGAGATCACTTAGGAAAGTTTGATGCGAAAGTGATGTTGGTGTTTTTGTTAGGAATGCTACTAATAATTGTGCTTATAGAGTTTTCAATTTGAATACTAAGACTATTATAGAGTCTATTAATGTGAAGATAGATGACTTTGGCATGCTGCATTTGTGTGATGATAAAAGTGTTAATGAACCTAAGGAAAATCATTTGAATGACACTAAGACAACTATTGATGTGATTATTGTAAAGATTCTCATAGTGATTCTAGTCAAAATGATGACAATGATAGTGGGAATAAAGAAGGAGGTCAAAGGTTAGAAAATGCTATGCTTGATAATGAACAAAATGTTGAGACCTCTGATTCTAGACTTAGAAACATGTAATATCAAAAAGACATCATAAGTGATTTGAATGAAGGGGTTAGAACTGGAAGGCAACTAGCTAACCAAATTTCTTATGCTTGCTACAATATCAAATTGAATCCTATAACGTTAATGAGGCTATAATTGATAAGTATTGGGTTAGGGCTATGCAAGAAGAACAAAATCAATTAGAGAGGAATAAAGTGTGGTCCTTAATTCCCAAACCAAAAGACATTAATGTGATTGGCACTAAATGGGTGTTTAAGAAAAAGACCAATGAGAGTGGTAAGATTGTTAGGAATAAGGCTAAACTAATGGCTTAAGGTTACACTCAAGTTGAGGGTGTAGATTTTGATGAGGCATTTACACCTGTTGCACGTCTTGAGTCCAAAACTTTTGTTGTCCACTGTGAAAATACAAACACGGTTATATGCTTAAGGCTATCCTAGAGGGGGGGAGGGGGTGAATAGGTTAGACACCTTTTTCGACTCCCTTAGAAACAAACAAAAGTTTGTCCCTCTAGATTGCTTGTATCACAATATATATACATATCAATTAAAGACACTTAATCAATATATAAAACAAGTAAAGTGTGATACAAACAAGTAATGGTAATACATACACAATCTATGTTATAGAAAGGAAGTCAACTTACATAAAGAATTTTATCCATAGTATTCAAATAACAAATACAAATACAAGAGAGATAGGGATAGAAAAAGTTGACACAAGATATAACGGGGTAAACCTCCGAAGAGGAAACATCCACTGGTTAGCAACCACAGGCAAACAAAATCCACTAGTAGATAAGACAAGTACTACCCTCATATCCTACTCATGAAGATGTCGCCCTCATGCTCAACAATCTAAGGCCTCACACCTCTTGTCAAGACTTCCTCGCTCATCTTACCGGATCCTCACGACCCAAGGCAAGACTTCTTGCTCAACTATCTGAGTCCTCCCGACTCTAGCCAATACTTCCTTGCTCACCCTTATGGATCCTAACGACCTTAGGCAAGACTTCTTGCTCGACTATCTGAGTCCTCCCAACTCTAGCCAAGACTTCCTTGCTTGACAATCCAAGGTCTCACACCTCTTGCCAAGACTTACTTGCTCAACAACATAGGTCTCACACCTATTGTCAATACTTTCTTCTTATAAGGCATGTAGGTGATCATGAATGCAAAACGCAAACAAGCACGTAACATAGAATGCTATGATCAACATATCCTATGGAAAATACTAGACATTAGTATGAATGCACAAAACAAATGTAGTCTAGTCAATCATGCATGTTTAAATCATCTAGATCATGTAAGATATGTTCAACATTAATTACAACCTAGATACATGTATAGATCTAAAACTTGAATCACAGGATATGTTCAACTAACACATAATCAAGTTTAAATCACATAAACCACAAACATGCTAAAATCTTATGACAAAGTCATTTTGATTAAAGCTAAAGTTCTAGAGCATATTCCTATACATAGATTCAACAAAACACATGAAGAGCTCAAAAGAACATACGCTCATGTATTAATGTGAGAATTCGGCCAAGAGAGCTTAATACATGTGAGGAACTATTTTTCACAAAATCAATCAATCAAAGATCAACAAATAGTCCAAGAATCAAAGCTAGCACAATACAATCTCAAACATGTGAAAACATAGGCAAAATCAAAACCTAACTCAACATGTAAGATTTCAATTGAAACTCAACCTAGCTTTAAAAGAGTTCAAAACTCAAATCAAAACACACACAATACACATATATATGTTGAAGAAGAAAACCCAAGGCAATTGACCAAGTTTTAAAAGAAAACTTTAAAAGAAAATCAATACTTTAGTTGATTTAGGTGCAGTCCCGTTTTTGTGTGTTTAGACTCCAAAAAAAGCAATACAACTCACTCAAACCTTTAGAGAAAAGATAGAGGATGAATAGACAGACAATCTCAACTCTTAATCACTCAAATCGGAGTTCAAATGTAGAAGTTATGGTGTTTGGAAGGTGAGAAAATATAGAGAGAAAATTTATGCACACGAGTTTAAATTTCTTCTTAAAATGAAATGTGAAAGGGAAGAGGAATATAAAGGAGAGGGAAAGAATGAAGCAAGAATGACCGAATTGCCCTCCTTTGTTATTGCTTCCCTAAGATGGCGCGTGGGCATCTCGGGGCAGCAAGGTGTTTCAGCCGAGATGGCCACACGACATCTCGGGCTTGCACCAATGCATGGCCTTTCTCTGGCCTCCGAACCTGGAATTCAAATCTGTTTGCGGATTAAGAACCATAACTCTCTCACGGACATGGAAATATAAGATACTTAACCCAGAAAATAATAATTCGACTCGATATATGAAGACGAAGACAATGTATGCAACATGAGTTGAAAGTGTAGTATCTTTTGACTTTGAACTTGAAATCAATAGTATGAGTAACCGAAATGACCAGAACTCAATCAAGAATGATTTAAGATTAAATTCAAGTTCAATATCCATGTTATACAAACATATATACAAACAAACACAATTCACACTAGAATGCAAACTACATAGAGATAGTCTCCAATCATGCATTTTCAAAAACATGTTATTTCCATACCAATGCATGAGCATTCATCTTCAAGTGTGTGAATGTGTTATACATGGTTCACAACGATGCAGGGACACATATGAATGAATTGTATGTGTGTGCCTATAATGGTGCACAATGATGCAGGGACACAAATGTATGATTGTGTGTGTGCGCCTAAGCCTTGTAAGAGAAAGATAAGGTCTTAGTATACCTTTGTAGAACCATATTGCATCCTTTCTCTTTAAAGACATTGAACTTGATTTGACTTGTTGTTCATTCTTCTTTGAAGCTTGAATCAACATGAATCTAAACAACTAAATCATTACAAGTAAACATCATTTTGATATGAAATTAGTGCCAACAAAAACTAAAACCGAACAATCTCCCCCTTTGGCGAATTCCATGTCAAAACACCTATACATTTACTACAAATATAAAAATGAAGATAGGTCACATAATCACTCCCTCACATTACAATGAGTAAGATTCCTATAACTAATCTTCACCAACTCTTGAACTTCATCTTGATCTTCTCTTGAAGCAACCTACAAATCATCTCAAAGCACAATGCATATACAAGAGAACAACAACAAATGACAATATATAATATGGATAAGAATATACAATTAAGTCCACAAATACATGTATCTCCCCCTCAATACATTCCAAAACACAAGAATTCTTAACCAAATCTTAAGACTAATTATTACATGCCATTGAAAGTTCAAAAGTTCACAAAAACAACATACAAAGAAACTAAGTAACTAGCATCTCTTTCTCCCCCTTTTTGACATGAAATGATGCCAAAAGGTAAGAAATATACCATAAGACTCAAATACTAGCTACTTGGTCCACCAAAGAAAGATGTGCATGTAGTTGATCTAACATAATGTTTGAGAGGTGGTCTTGAACTTGAAGCAATACACTTCTCCAACTCTTTTATTCTAGCATCTTGTTGAACAACTATAACACTAAGTTCATCAACTTTTTTCTTCAATTGTAAAGCCCAATCCGGAAGAATGTTTGTGCTAATCTCTTGACAATCAAATTGAGAACTACTAAATAGTCCAAAAGTATCACATGTCTTACCCTTATCCTTATATGACATGTATGACACACGTTTATCACTATACTTTTCCAAGGGTTGTACCAACACATCATCTTCTCTGCTCTTAACACCACGTAAACCCCGGTAATGTAAGCTTTTTATCTCCTCTAGTAGAGAAAGCCACACTATCAATATAAAGCATAAGTAGATCCCCAAGGTTTATAGGTTGATTAGTCACCAAGGCATACACTATTTTGATCTTGTCTTTATTCAACTCGGTTGAATTCTAGTGTAAATGAATAGATGCCAAAATGCACTAGCCTTAGTTAACTCATGTTGACTAATATATGCTCTACCTTTCCACTCAAAGAAGCTAACTCATGTTGACTAATATATGCTCTACCTTTCCACTCAAACAAGCATTGTCACAAAGAGTTCTACCTATGATATTAAGATTCTCAATGACATCTACATCTAGAAAATTTGAATCTATATCATTAGATAGTCCAAGAAACTTGTTATTGTTTTTCGGGTTAACTCTAAATACAACACCCCTAATCTTCATCAAAACATCCAATAATGTGGCACTTTCTCTATATTCAAGATAAAACTCTCTAATAAGAGTATCGTTCATAATTCCTAACATGCTCTCCCAAGATTCCCAATTTCTATCCTTAATGCACTTAAGAACATAAGAATCTTTACACTTACTTAAGTCAATGCCTCTCTTGAAATATCTTCTTAGTTCCAAAGATCCCTAAATCTTTTGACCTTGAAGCTTTGGATCCTTTTGAGGTAGACTTGGCTTTCACAATAGGATTCAATTGATTTCCACTTCCGGTAACCTTAGTTCTTCCCATTTGTTCTTGTGTTATAAGATGATGTATACATACAACAAAAGTGAGTGAAAGACAAAACAAGCATATTAGTCAAAAGTATATAAAAACAACGATATATGACTTAAGAATGAATTATCATGCAAGACAAAGATAGTGAGTAATATCTTACAAGTATCATTAAGTCAAAATATGCCAACATGTAACAAAATGAAGCATGTGAACATATCATAAAAGAGAACAATGTCTAGCATACAATGCTCCCCCTTGATAAATGATATAACTAAAATCAATGATAGCATAAAGTTCACAAAGATGTTCACACAATCACACATTCAAGTAATTTGAAGAAATATCAACAAAATAAGCTTCATATGCTAATAGAGGTACACAAAGATTTTTTTAAGTTCTCTCATAATTCTTCAACAATTGCTAAAATGTCATCATACTCATAAACAAAGTGTGTGTGTGAGAGAGATATGCTTCAAATATATATCAAGAAGTAGTTTGATAATCAACATGCAAACAAATTCCAACAACTATTCATCTTAAGCTTTTTCTATAAAAAGTCAAACCGATTATCATCCGGAATTTATGATTTTAAGAGAATAGATTTCAACATATGAGCGTGTGTGTGCATGTGGCTCGTCATCCCATTTCTGTTTTTCAACCCGAGCTCATTTGATTTTTCAACTATACTTCTTTTTAAGTCTTCCTCCTTTTCTTTTTAGGCTTTGAATCAAAGAATTTTTTTTTATGATTCCATTTCAACACTTCTTTGATTTTCCCATTTTTTTTTAAACATAAACAAAATTCACTTCATGACAGCTTTCACTCATCACAATGGTGTAGCTCTTTCCAATATTGGATAGCTTTCACAACCAATGTGTGTAGCCCTTTTCATGAAGATGCTCATTGAGTTCTATGTATTTGCCTAAGCAAAATGGATACTAACCATAGGTCATTTTAAATGTACTTAAGCACAAAAACTTCAAGGTGTATCCAAAGTTAACATATTAGTAAACTCAACATACTAGCAAAACATATAAGAGAAGCAATGTAAAAATTTTAGAAAACCAAGGTTTTATGGCTCATAAGCACATGATCTAAAAGCAATAAGTAGAGACTTATTCAAGATCATTACTTCTCTAATTAGTAGCTTTCAAAGAATATGAAGCACATATTTTCAAAAGTAATGCCACTCAATATACTATACACAAACAATCATCAAAGTTAAGATCAATATGAACAATATCACTATTAGATCCTAAAATAGCAAATTTCAATGAGAACCATATGTATACTATACAAAATTCTTTAATATGACATGCTATGAGATGTATATCAAAATTTGAGTCAAAAAAATAAATATCTAAGAGAACATGCATTAGAGTAAAGAGATATCTTTTTGCACATTATATTCACCAAATATCATACTTCCGCCCTTTTTATGAGCACTCTTGCCTTGAATGTCCTTATGACACCAAGTTGACGATGTTTCACAACAAGAGTATAAAAAGCATAATATCTTAACTAAATCAACACATATATCAAAAGAACTTCTCTAAAGTTAATCAACAAATTTTGACCATCATAACAAACATGATGTGAGATAACCAAGTTCATATCAATACATGGAGTATTCAAAACTAGCAAGCAAGAATTCTCAACACAATTGATATATTGCCTCAAAGCTATCTCACATGTGCTTCTTATATTAGTGATAAGACCACTCACCCTTGAACCACTTGTTCTTGGGTGTACCTATACAAACATTTCCAATATCATCCTTGGCAACAATGTTAAATCTAGAGTAAAGTCCTTCAATGACTTGATTAACAAGAATATCATTAACACACTCTTCCTTAACATTTTCAACATAAGCTTTGTCAAGTTGAATAAGATTAGTATTCTTTATACTCCCAAACTTCTTTTCATGCTTAGCAAAATTATCATGTTTTTCAACTTTCAAATCCTTAGCATGTTCAAGTCGAAGATTAATCTCCTTATCTCTAGATTCATTTTCTAATTTGCATTTTTCTATATATTTATAACACCTAGGCTTAATGTGAGCTATTGTGTTGCAATAATGGCAAATTGGAATAAAAGATGAGATTGTACCTTTTGGAGTTGAACTAGCTTCACTAGGAGTTTGCAAAGATACATTGTTTACCAACTTCTTCTTGGCTTTTGATCTTCTCTTCTTGTGTGGTTTCTTATAAATCATGACTTCATCAAAGTGAGTACGAAGTGGTGCTTCCAAAAGCTCCTCTTCAACTACCAAGTCGTCTTCACCACTATAAGAGTTAACAAGATTCCTAACACTAGACACACTTACCGAATCATTCACTAAGTCCTTGATGGACTCTTTAGCAGTGTCTATCTCTTCCTTCAATTCTTGTTCTCTTTTTTTCAAAGAAGATATCACATTATCCTTCTCAAGGTTTATCTTTTCAAGTTCTCTAAACTTCTTCATAATATCACCTTTCTCACCAAGAAGTCTATGAGTGACAACCACAAACTCATCTAGTTGTTTCTTGATCAAATCATCCTTCTTAACTACCTCTCTTGAAGCAGTATCTCTAGCTTCTTCAAGCTTTTCTATCTTGTCCAATAACTCAAGATTAGTAGGAATGGAACTAGAGCTTCCATGATGATTTACATCAAAGTTCTTGTTCAAATATATTGTACCATCAACATCTAGTGGAGAATGAGAAGCCGTTAGAGCTACAAAGTTGCTCACCAACTCTTCATCACTTGAAGACTCACTACTAGAGCTCTAATTGTCACTAGAGTTATCATCACTCTAAGTAGCCGCCAAAACTTTGCCTTTCTTGTCTTTCTTAAATGGCTTCTTGCTGTACTCACTAGCAAAGTGACCGAAACCATGACAATTATAGCATTGAACATCTTTTTTGTTCATGGCTTGACTATTCTTCTCATTCCTTGGAGATGATGTTTTCTTAACTACCTTTTCCTTAGAAGACTTGCCTCTAGGCTTGGCATTCTTCTTTAGAAACTTCTTGAACTTTCTAACCAAAAGAGCCATCTCTTCATTTTCATCATCACTCTCCTCCTTTATAGCATTGAGAGTGATTCCCTTACTCTTGATCTTTGGCTTCAAGCACATCTCATAAGTTTGAAGAGACCTAAGCAACTCATCAATGTTCATACTATCCACATCCTTGCTTTCCTCAATGGCCGTCACCTTTGATTTGAATCTCTTAGGAAGAGACCTAAGGATTTTCCAATTCAAACGCTCTTTTGAGATAGGTACTCCAAGTGCTTGACATTGGTTAGCAATGTTAAGAAGCCGAAATTGGAAGTCTTCGAACTTTTCTTCTTCACCCATACTTAAACCTTCAAATTGTGATGCCAACATTTGAAGCCTCGATTTCTTCACCACTAAGGTTCCTTCTTTGCGGATTCAAGATTTTGAATGTAGGAGAATCCATGCCCATCAACTTCTCCAAAGATGGCATTCATAGCACGATGGTGCCATTTAGCAACCTCAAACTCATTCATTGTCCATTTACTCATTGTCTTGAGTATCATGGTTCCATCCTCTTGAACCTTGGTAGGAGGACTATAACCTTCTTCCACTACCATCCAAGCCTTTTCATCAATAGAACGGATGTAGGCTTTCATCCTCAACTTTTGATACCCATAGTTAGTGCCTCGAATTAATGGTGGCCTAGTATTTAAGGCTCTTTCCGCCATTACATCATCTTATAAACCCATGACTTCAAAAGCTTTGCAAAAACTGTGAATGTATCACTTAGACTCTCACTAAGTGCAATCTAGTGTCCTCCTCTGATACCAATTGAAATTACAAACACGGTTATATGCTCTAGGATAACCTAGAGAGGGGTGAATAGGTTAGATACCTTTTTCGACTCCCTTAGAAACAAACAAAAGTTTGTCCCTCTAGATTGCTTATATCACAATATATATATATATCAATTAAAGACACTTAATCAATATATAAAACAAGTAAAGTGTGATACAAACAAGTAATGGTAACATATAAACAATCTGTATTATAGAAAGGAAGTCAACTTACATAAAGAGTTCTATCCATATTATTCAAATAACAAATACAAATACAAGAGAGATAGGGATAGAAAAAGTTGACACAAGATATAACGTGGTAAACCGCCGAAGAGGAAACATCCACTGGTTAGCAACCACCGGCAAACAAAATCCACTAGTTGATAAGACAAGTACAATCTCTCAAGTGACCCCTTCACCTAGAAACTACCCTCCTATCCTACTCATGAAGATGTCGCCCTCATGCTCAATAATCCGAGGCCTCACACCTCTTGTTAAGACTTCCTAGCTCACCTTACCGGATCCTCACGACACAAGGCAAGACTTCTTGCTCAACTATCCAAGTCCTCCCGACTCTAGTCAAGACTTCCTTGCTCACCCTTCCGGATCCTCACAACCCTAGGTAAGACTTCTTGCTCGACTATCCGAGTCCTCCCGACTCTAGCCAAGACTTCCTTGCTTGACAATCCAAGTTCTCACACCTCTTGCCAAGACTTACTTGCTCAACAACATAGGTCTCACACCTATTATCAAGACTTTCTTCTCACAAGGCATGTAGGTGATCATGAATGCAAAACGCAAACAAGCACGCAACATAAAATGTTATGATCGACACATCCAATGGAAAATACTAGACATGAGCATGAATGCACAAAACAAATGTAGTCTAGTCAATCATGCATGTTTAAATCATCTAGATCATGTAAGATATGTTCAACATTAATTACAATCTAGATACATGCATAGATCTAAAACTTGAATCAAAAGATATGTTCAATTAACACATAATTAAGTTTAAATCACATAAACCACAAACATGCTAAAATCATATGACAAAGTCATTTAGATTAAAGCTAAAGTTCTAGAGCACATTCTTATACATAGATTCAACAAAACACATGAATAGCTCAAAAGAAAATAAGCACATGTATTAATGTGAGAATTCGACCAAGATAGCCTAATACATGTGAGGAACTATTTTTCACAAAATCAATCAATCAAAGATCAACAAATAGTCCTAGAATCAAAGCTTGCACAATACAATCCCAAACATGTGAAAACATAGGTAAAATCAAAACCTAACTTAACATGTAAGATTTCAATTAAAACTCAACCTAGCTTTAAAAGAGTTCAAAACTCAAATCAAAACACTCACAATACACATATATATGTTGAAAAAGAAAAACCAAGGCAATTGACCAAGTTTTAAAAGAAAACTTTGAGAGAAAATCAATACCTTAGTTGATTTAGGTGCAGTCCTATTTTTGTGTGTTTAGGCTCCAAAAACAGCAATAAAACTCACTTAAACCTTCATAGAAAAGATGGAGGATGAATATAAAAACACTCTCAACTTTGAATCACTCAAATCGGAGTTCAAATGAAGAAGTTATGATGTTTGGAAGGTGATAAAATGTAGAGAGAAAATTTCTACACAAGTTTAAATTTCTTCTTAGAATGAAATGTGAGAGGAAAGAGGAATAAAAAGGAGAGGGAAAGAATGACCGAATTGCCCTCCTTAGTCATTGCTTCTCTGAGATGGTGCGTGGGCATCTCAGGGCAGCAAGGTGTTGCAGTCGAGATGGCCACGCGCCATCTCGGGCTTGCACCAATGCATGGCCTTTGACCATGGTGCAACTCCCTTGCACTCCTCACTCATTCTTCGACCGTTCTCCGGCCTCCAAAGTCGGAATTCAAATATGTTTGGGTATTACAAACCGTAACTCTCTCAAGGACATGGACATATAAGATACCAACCCAGAAAATAATAATTCAACTCGATATACGAAGACGAAGATAATGTATGCAACATGAGTTGAAAGTGTAGTATCTTTTGACTTAGAACTTGAAATCAATAGTATGAGTAACCGAAATGACCAGAACTCAATCAAGAATGATTTAAGACTAAATTCAAGTTCAATATCCATGTTATACAAACATATATACAAACAAACACAATTCACACTAGAATGCAAACTACATAGAGATAGTCTCCAATCATGCATTTTCAAAAACATGTTATTTCCATACCAATGCATTAGCATTCATCTTCAAGTGTGTGAATGTGTTATACATGGTTCACAACGATGCAGGGACACATATGAATGAATTGTATGTGTGTGCCTATAATGGTGCACAATGATGCAGGGACACAAATGTATGAATTGTGTGTGTGTGTGTGCCTAAGCCTTGTAAGAGAAAGATAAGGTCTTAGTATACCTTTATATAACCATATTGCATCCTTTCTCTTTGAACACTTTGAACTTGCTTTGACTTGTTGTTCATTCTTCTTTGAAGCTTGAATCATCATGAATCTAAACAATTAAATCATTACAAGTGAACATCATTTTGATATGGAATTAGTGCCAACACAAACTAAAACCTAACACACTGCTTGTCTTAAAAAATTTAAATTGATTCAAATGGATGTCAAAAGTACTTTTTTTCTAATGGTTATCTTTAAGAAGAAGTGTTTATTGACCAACCTAAGGGTTTTGTAGATCCACACTCTCCTAATCATGTGTATAATTTGAAAAAGGCTCTTTATGGCCTTAAGCAAACACCTAGAGCATGGTATGATAGATTGACACAATATCTGGTTTAGAACAACTATAGGAAAGGTAGTATTGATAGAACTTTGTTTGTCAAGCATCATGATAATGATATTTTTGTTGCTCAAATATATGTTGATGACATTGTTTTTGGATCTACATGTTAAAACCAAGGTTGATGAATTTGGTAATGTCATATTAAGTGAATTTGAAATGAGTATGGTGGATGAGCTCAATTACTTTCTTTACATGCTAGTGAAACAATCTAGTGATGTCATTATGTTTACACAATCCAAATATGCTAGAAATCTTTTTAAGAAATTTAGGCTTGAAAATGGTAATGATTTTGAAAAACCCATGAGTACTGCTTTAATACTTGACAAAGATGAAAAAGGAAAGACTGTTGATCAAAGTCTCTATAGGAGTTGATAGGTAGCCTTCTCTACCAAACGGCTAGTAGACCGTATATTTGTTTTAGTGTTGGTTTATAGGCTAGGTTCCAAGCTAATCCTAAGGAATCTCACTTGAAAGCAGTTAAAAGAATTATTAGGTATATAAAAGGAACACATAATCTTGGTTTATTTTATACTTTTGATACTAATGATATTCTTGTTGGCTATTGTGATACGGATTAGGTGGGAGGCATTGATGATCGTTTGAGCACATCGGGCGGTTGCTTTTACCTACAGAATAACTTGGTTCCTTGGCAAATTAAGAAACAAAATTCTGTCTCTCTTTTTTCTTCCGAAGCCAAGTACATTGTGGCTGGAAGAGTATGCACACAACTTCTTTGGATGAAGCAAATCCTCAAGGATAATGAGATTAAACAAGGTAAAATGACTCTCTATTGTGATAATATGAGTGCCATTAACATCTCTAAAAATCCGGTTCAACACTTATGCATAAAGCACATAGAGATTAGGCATCACATCATTAGAGAACTTTTTTAGCATTCTATTGTTACTCCTGAGCATATGCCTACTAAAAATCAACTTGCGGATTTGTTCACAAAGCCTTTGAACAAAGAGGGATTTAAATCTCTTAGAAGATCCATTAGCATGATTAATGTTGATTGATGTCTTTGTGTTTTTGTGAGTTGCTTGGTAAGTAAAAATTATTTTTAAATATCAATTTCTTTGAAAGATACTAACTTGAGAAGCAATGATCTTGAACAAATAACTTTTATTGTTTCTATATCATGTACTTGAGCTTGATTTTTTTTTTAAATCCACTATTGCTTCTCGTATATGTTTCAGTTTGAGTAGTTGAGTTTGAAAATATGTATATCATGGATGCATCTTGAAGTTTATTGCTTAGTATATGATATATGACCTATGGGTAGTATCCATTTTGTTTCGACAACTACATAGAACTCAACGAGTACCTACATAGAAAGGGATACACACTTTGGTTGTGAAGCCGCCCGATGTAGGAAAGTGTTGAAAATAATCAATAAAAAGAATCTTTGATTCAAATCCCATTGAGAAAAAGAATAAGGCTTAAAAGAAGTATAGTTGAGAATTGTGACTGCTCGAGTTAAAAAGTAGAAATAAGATAACGAGCCACATGCATACACACGCTCATATGTTGAAATTTATTCTCTGTAAAGCAAAATTTTCTGATGATAATCAATTTGACCTTGATTGGAAATGCTTTAGATGAATAGTTATTGATGTGGTTTGCATGTTGATATCACAATTACTCCTTTTTATATATACTTGAAGCATTCCACACACACACACATGCTTTGTTCAAATGTGCTTGATTCATTAACAATGAGAGCTTATTTTTAAGAGAGTAGTACAATTCTACGATTCTCTCTTTGACTTTGAAAAAGTGGTGATATAATTTCTCTTATTGCTAGAATTGTGTGATTATATGATTCCATTGTGAACAAGTTTACTTGTTGATCAAATTGTTGAGCATATGTTAAGGGGGAGCTTAGGTTGTTTAACTTTGTTCTCTATACAACTTGTTTGCATCACATCTCATATTTCTATTATACATCCTTTATCTATAACTTGACAAAAAATGGGAGAAATTTTTTCCTTACCACCATATGTAGGATGTACCTCTTGTCTTAAAAGGGAATTCTTGTGGTTAAGGGGAGTCCTAGAGGGGGAAAAGTATTATTGTTTATGTGAGATAGGGAAGTCTTGTTTCTTCCTTCTTATTTTTCTTTATTTGAATATATCTCACCAATCTTCCTTGAAAGATTTCTTGTTTGTTTGGTTGTGCTTATCTTAGAGGTACTTTTATGTTAAAAGAAGAGATTCTTGAAGACCCATGAAGACATTAAAACTTTTTAGTCTAGGAATCTATTTGTAATGTGGGGATATGAGAATGAAATCAACCTTTAGTTGATTAGAGAGATCTTTATATTGTAAGGATGAGGTTTTGTCAATGGAAAAGCCAAAGGGGGAGATTGTTGGTTTTAGATTTGTATTGACTTGATTCCACAACAAAGCTCTATTTCTTTGTAATGGTTAGTTGCTTAGATGAGTCATGGTTTATATGAGTTTCAAAGGTGGAAAGCAACTTCTCATGTAAAGTTCATCTTCAAGAGGAAAGGTGCCTATTTGGATGCAAAGGTATCGAGATTCTTCTTCCTCTTGTAAGGCGTTTAAGGCATAGACAAACAGAGCATTCATATGTGTCCCTACATCATTGTGCAAATTTGGTTTAACAAATACACACACTTATTCATGTATGCATATGCGTTAGATTTAAAGTTGACAATTTTTGTAAAGTGCATGTTCTATGTCTATCTCTAGGAAACAGCATGCTTGTGTGTTCTTGTATTCATTTTATTGTATTTGTATGATATTAAACTATAATTTGTGCTTATGGTAATCATATTGAGTTCTGGTTATTTAGGTTACTTATTCATTAAGTTTCAAGTTCAAAGTAGGAAGTTAGGAAACTTTTCGTGTCCTTATCGTACATGGTTTTCATCTTTGATTTTCAAATTGAATTTCATAATTTTTATGAATGTTTTCTTGATGTTCTTGTGCATAAGAGAGTCCCAGTTTGTAATCCGAAAATGGATTCAAAATCAGAGTTTGGAGGCCGTGAAATGGTCGAAGAACTAAAAGGGACTCAAAGGAGGAAGGAAGGGGACATTACCCTTTTCCTGTGGGGGCGAGTGGAGCCTTACAGGAAAGGAGGCCTTCTGCCCCAATGGAGGGCCACGTGCCTTCATATGAAGGCAGAGGTGTCTCTCTCCCATTGGATGTTTATCTCTTTCTTCTATTTCCCTTTAAATATCTCATTTCCTCTCTATTTTATTCTAAGAAGAAAAACTTAAAAAACTTATGCATAATTTTCTCTTTAATATTCCTATCTCCCAAACACCATATCTTTCTCATCCGGAGTCCGAATCAAGTGATTTTAATTGGAGAATTCTCATCTACTAGCCTTTTATCTTTTCCATAAGAGTTTGGAGTCCTTTTATTGAGTTTTCTAGTAGTTTCACTTATAAAAATGGGACTGCACAGTTTTCACTTGAGGTATTGATTTATCTTATGATTTTTTATCCTCAATTCTTCAATCACCTTGGGTTTTCTTCTATTATATGTGTTTGTTTTATGTGCAATCATTGATTAGAGTGATTAACTCTAATTGAGCTAGATTGAGCTTCAATTTACATGCATGTTAAGTTAGGTTTCTTAAATCAATGGTTTCACATGCTTGTGATGTTGTATTGTGCTAACCTCAATTCTAAGACTATTTTGTGTGATCATTGACATCTTTTCTGTAATAAATAGTCTCTACATATGCTAGGTCACTTTGATTGAATATTTGTTGAAATAATATATTTGGTATGAAATAGCATATTTGGTATGTACATGCATCATTTGTTTGATTGCAATACTTTTAGGATTATAAACTAGAATATATTTCACATAAGCTTATTGACTCATTTCTAGTTGATCATATATACTATGTGAAACAAATATTATGGTGTTTAACATTAATCTAGAGGGGGTGAATAGATTTTAATCAATTTTTTTACCCAAATTTTGTTAATGGTCAATTTAGATGAAAATACCTCTAACTAGTCATAATAATATCACAAGTGGAAAAAATGCGGAATAATGAAAGATACTTGAGATATACGTGGAAACCCTCCAACAGGGAAAAACCACGGGTTGTTAAGTGAGATACAATCGAAACTCGAATCCACTAATGATAATGGTGTTACAACCTAATCCCGACAAATAACCCATAACCACTACTTAATCCCGATATGAGTGAACCTTGTCCAATTTGCTTATACTTGAAGCAACCTACTCCCGGAAGCAACACAAGACTTACTTCCCAATGAAGAGATAAAATGACATATGTGAATATATGAAGATATTCAATGAACAAACAAGGGTAGGGAACCTTAGATGCTTATCTAGGATGATGAGATGGCATATAAAACATACCTAAATATCAAGAGCTAAATGACATGTTCATAAAGCTTGGCTAACATAGATCAAACAATCCTATGAAGCTATCATAATGCAACACTCAATCATTTAATCACAAACAATCTTTATTTGTATCTAGATTATATTCTAAGAGCATACAAATCATAAAAGAGATTGCTTGGTAAGGAAAACACTTAACTTATATGAAGATAGTGAGAGACTTACAAAACAAGATGTGATGATACTTAACCATGTATGAATGCACTCTAAATAAACTTAGATGATGCAAGATGATGTTTTTAAGATCAAAGGAAAAGCTTTAAGTGTATAATGGTGAGTTCTTGGAAGATATTTTTCTCTTGAAGAATGTTCTAAGAGAAAAGAATGAAAAATTGAACTCTTCTAATGACCTGAATATGAAGAGAAATATTTATATGGGTCAAAAATGAAGTGTTGTCGTTTTAAAAAAATCTGTCAGATCAACGTTATGCACGAGTCCAAACCCGTACAATGACCCGCGCACACTTACACTATGTCGTGCATTGGCACTAACCAAAGAGATGAAAATCTCACCCAGTGAAATGCACGGGACTGTGCGGGTTCAGACCCTCGCAAGTGTCCGTGCATTGACCTGACACCGAGAGATTGAATTTCCCAATCATCTCACTGCGCGGGTAGGGTACCCGCGCATTGCCCTGTTATGGATTTTTCAACTTGAAAAAAAACACCACACCACACCAAAACACACAATGAAAGCAAGGTAAGACAATGAAGCACATAAGCATACCAAGTCAAATATAACAATTCAAATGCTAGAAGAATATGTGTGTGTGTAAGAGCAATACATAATGCATGTCATTTCAAATGCAAAGATATGATCAAAATAAACATGCAAGAAGAGTTATCAAATTACGAAGGCACACATATAAACACGCAACATATATTAACAAGAATTATGCATGAGATGTGAGTGTGTGCAACTATCTCTTCAAAGCAAGTAAACACTTAGAATTTTACCTTTGGTGCTTCTTCTCTTGAGGTCTTGAGAGCCTAAGCTACCCTTACATAAAAACCCCAACATGTTGATTGTTCCAAATGAAGCCAATCAATAAATGAGGACTTTACAATCTCCCTCTTTAGCTATTTCGTGACAAAACCACCACTCGCATTGATCCTTAATATCTACGTTACAAAGAGACATAAAAAAAACTTCAATTCTTCTCAATCTTCAATCACTTGTAGAATTATCAACCCTACACACAAAACAAAACAAATACACTTTCCAAACCAAGTGTATATGAGATGATCAATTGAAAATAAAAAGCATTTGCATTTAGAAAAATAAGGACAACATCATACAATGTATGTGAATGCAATGCTCCCCCTCAAAGGATTACTCTCAAAGGGTTACTCCACCTAAATGTAATCTCCCCAACATCATACAATGTATGTGAATGCAATGCTCCCCCTCAAAGGATTACTCCCAAAAGGCTACTCCCCCTAAATGTAATCTCCCCAACATGACATGTACTACTCCCCTTTACCAAGTTCCCCCTTGAACCATATGCTACTCCCCCTTTTTGTCATGATATAGGCAAAGGAGTAGTCCCCAACCGGGTCACTCAAGGTAAAAAGATAAAGGAGCAAACAAGATATTTGCATAATTATATATGCCATATTTATGCAACTTAATTAATAGGAGAGAAACAAGGAGATTTATTTTAAGAGAATGTGTGAATCAAAAATGCTTTGCATACAAGACATGTTGCATTCAAGTCAAAAATAATGGTATTTGGCAAATCAAATAACAAAGGTTTCCAATAGACTTCAAACCAATTTCACCATTTGTCATGAGAGAAGCAAGGATATAGATTTTTCATGTGTCAAGTTTTAAGAGCACTATATCCAACTTTAGAAGTAAAACATGACATGAGCGACTTTGCACCCTATTTGATTTTTTTGGGTAAGATACCCGTATGATGGTAGCCATGATCAACTAATAAAGAAAGAGAGACAATGATTAAACATTTGAGTCTCACTAGCATTTTCACATATTGTTTTGCATTCAACAAATGCAATTATCAATTCTTGCTATTTCATTTTTCATTTGCAAGTCATTAAAGAATCATCATGTCATAGAGATAACTATAGGTCACTCAACATGTACTTCTTATATAGATCTCCTAGTCCAAACATGCATGTTTGAACATAAATATGACATGGATTGTAATCAAAGCAGAGTTCATAGCTATTGAAGAAAATATAATATAATATGATATAAGTGCAACCAAGTTACTCAAGTGATTAATAAAGAAGCATAAAAATTTCCAAATTTTTGCATGCAACAAGTATACAATAGCTCTCTTTGCTTGAGTTCCCCATATGGGGTCAAATATAAAAACTCATCACTCCATGAGACAAATCCCAATAGATCTACTAAGAGTTTTAAATCGAGTAACATCTAAGGGTTTAGTAAATAGGTCCGCTAGTTGATCATTAGTACCTACATGCTCAGGTACTATGCATTTATTCTCTTCTAGTTCTGTAATGAAATGATGGTGGATGTCAGTATGCTTAGCTCTAGAATGTTGAACCGGATTCTTGGAAATATTAATAACACTCATGTTATCACAAAAAAAAAGTAAGAGTACCTTGATTGAATCCATAGTCGACTAGCATTTGCTTCATCCAAAGGAGTTGTGTGCATCCACTCCCTGCGGCTATGTATTCGGCATTGGCCATAGACAAGGAAATTGGATTTTTCTTCTTGCAAAACCAAGAGACTAGGTTGTTCCTAAGGAAAAAGCAACTGTCCGATTTACTTTTCCTTTCATCACAATTTTCTGCCCATTTCGTATAAATAAAGCCTACAAGACTAGCATTAGTGTCAAAAGGGTACCAAATCCTATAGTTGGATGTCCCATTCACATAACGAATGATTTTCTTAACGTAAGAGAGATAAGACTCCTTAGGATCTTATTGGCACCTAGCACACACACCCACACTAAAAGATATATCAGGCCTACTTGCGGTCAAATAGAGCAAGCTACCGATCATGTCACGATACAAAGTTTGGTCCACACTTTTACCACTAGCATCCTTGCTTAGCTTCAAAGTGGTACCCATGAGTGTATCACATTGTTTGGCATTTTCAAGGCCAAATTTCTTTACTAGGTTTTTTCCATATTTAGCTTGGGATATAAAGATCCCACCATCTATTTGCTTAATTTGCAAACCTAGAAAGTAACTTAGCTTACCAACAAGACTCATTTCAAACTCATGAGACATGACATCAATAAATTGTTGGACTTTGGTATTGTTGGTGGAGCCAAAAACTCTATCATTAACATTGATTTGAGTTATAAAGAGCTCATCTTTGTCTTTCTTGATGAATAGAGTCTTGTCAACACTACCCTTTGTATAGCTATTGTCAACAAGAAATTGAGTGAGGCACTCATACCAAGCCCTCGGTGCTTGTTTCAACCAATATAAAGCCTTCTTGAGGCGATAGACATGATTAGGGTGGTGAGGACCCACAAACCCTTTGGGTTACTCAACAAACACTTCCTCTTACAATAAGCCATTGAGGATGGCACTCTTAACATCCATTTGATACAACTTGAACTTATGCAAACAAGAGATGGATAAAAGAAGCCTAATGGACTCTAACTGAGCAACGGGAGCAAATGTCTCCTCAAAGTTAATACCCTCAATTTGAGAGTACCATTGTCCTACAAGCCTAGCCTTGTTTTGCAAAATGTTGCCATCCTCATTGGATTTGTTCCAATAGACCCTCTTGGTGCCTATCACATTAGTGTTCTTATGCCTAGAAACTAGAGTCCAAACCTTATTCCTTTCGAATTGGTTAAGCTCTTCTTACATAACAAGAACCCAAAATTCATCCTTTAAGACTTCATTAACCTTCTTGGATTCTATTTGAGAGGTGTAGCAAGTGTAGCTAATTAGATTAGTCATATGACGCCTAGTCTTAACACCCTTATTAACTTCTCCAATGATATCAACTTTATCATGGAGTTTCTTAACCCATTGAGCAGGTTCATTAGAGTTCAAGTGAGGAACTCTATCAATAATTTGAGTGATATCATCATCAAAAGATTTTCCACCATTAGGAATCTCCACAACCTTTTCCAAGGGAGAGTCTTCAACTATATCTACCTCCTACTGATGGTCATTAGACTTAAGCCTTGTATCATCAAGGAAAACATTAGACGATTCCATGACGGTTCGAGTCTTCAAATTGAAAACTCTATAGGCTCTACTATTCAAGGCATAGCTAATAAAAATACCCTTATCACTCTTAGCATCAAATTTGCCAAGTTGACCTCGGTCATTTAAAATGTAGCATTTGCTTCCAAATATGTGAAAGTAGCTAACATTTAGCTTTCTACCCTTCCATAACTCATAGGAGGTTTGCCTAGTGCAGGGTCTTAAAAAGACTCTATTTCCTATATAGCACACCGTATTGACGGCTTCAGCCCAAAAGTTCCTAGGGACATTGTTGCTAAGCAATATCACACGGGCCATCTCTTGGAGGACCCTATTCCTCCTCTCAATAACTCCATTTTGTTAAGGTGTCATTGCAGCCGAAAACTCATGAGAAATGCCTAGACTATTGCAATTGTTTTCAAAATGGCCATTCTCAAACTCCTTCCCATGTCACTCCTAATCCGTTTAATGCTTTTAATGTTTGAGTTCATTTCATTCTGAATTTTAGTACAAAGCATTTTAAACTTGTCAAAAGTTTCGGATTTTTCTCTAAGAAAATAAGTCCATGTGTACCTAGAGAAACATCTACACAAACAAAAATGTATCTCTTTCCACCTAAACTCTCGGTTTGCATGAGACCCATAAGATCCATGTGAAGAAGCTCTAGAGGCTTCTTGGTAAAGAGATACTTGCCATTTTTTGCATGCTCTTGGTTTGTTTCCTTTGTTGGCAAGGTCCACACACGCCATTGGCTTTCTTCCTAAGCTTGGCTAGGCCTCGCACAACATTGAACTTATCTAAGATTCGTAAATCCCGATAGTTCATGTGGCCAAGTATTTCATACCACAACTCAATTTGCTCAACCTTGGACACATTACAAGAGACCACTCTAGCTTCAAGACAATATCATTTGTCGCTAGATCTCATGCCTTTTAACAAGGTTTGTCCATTAGGCAATAGAATAGAGCAATCATTTTTGCTAAATAAGATGGAAAGTCCTTCATCACTAAGATGTGAAATGCTTATTAAATTGTCATTGTGGCCATCAACATACAAAGCATTGGACAATGAGGTTAATCTGGGAATTGAAATGGTTCATTTCTCTTCAACTTTCTTCTTGGATCCATCACCAAAGGTGACATTACCTCCATCATCCATGACAAGAGTCTCAAAGAAACTCTTATCACCCGTCATGTGCCTAGAGCACTCATTATCCAAATACCAAAAATCAGAAGAATTGTTTTTCAAGGCAATTTGTACAACATGACAAAAGTGTTCATCTCTTTTAATCCATCTAGGTGAAACATTTTCTTTCCTAGTGGTTAATGGTACATGGGCTCTAGATGTCCTAGGATCATGCAAAAGTGTTTCATTTTTCCTAGTGACATGTATCTTGGCTTTAGCCTTTTTCTTTTCTATCATTCTTTCAATTTTACACCTTTAATATATCAAAAGCAATTTTTTCTAATATGACCATCAATACCACAAAAATGTCATGTAGGAATGAAGTTAGGAATCATACCATAACCTTGAGGATGCATTGGAGCCTTCCCATGTCTTTATGGTTGTCTTGGTTGTAGATAAGGATCTCTTATTCTTTGTTGTTGAACATGACTTGATTGCTTCCTTGATTGAGCTTGCATGATAGGTTTCTTCCCTTTATGCACTTTCAATTGAGGGAAGTTAGCTTGAGGAGTTCTTGTAGGATGAGCTTGAGGTTGGCTTCTTAGTGCCACCTTCACTTGAGCACTTCTTAAACACTCTCCAAGGTCAAGTTTCTTCCAAGGTGATTGATGAGGAGAAGACTCCAAGAGATTCATGCTCTCGATAAATATGGTCTTGCTTATAGTTGAGGACATCTTGTCATCTTCAAACCCAAGCCCATTCTTGTCATATAGCTTTTTTCCAACTGTTGAAGGGAAATTTGCTCGAGATGAGAAATTCCAGTTAACACCCTCGAGGCCACGACCACGAAAGTGGTGGCCGGGGTCGGTAGTTTTGGTTCCCGACCTGTTTAAGAGAAAGTGACGAGAGGTAATAGCAGTAAAATATGAACTGTATTGATATATTGCTTTAAAATACAAGTAACTCTCTTATTAGCTCACGATCTCTCGAAGGTGTAGGGTGGTGGCAACTCGGTGCCTGTCGAATAGTGGATATGAAGGAGACCGTGTTTTGAATCCAGAATTTAGGTCCTCCATCTATGTTTATATTCGTTGTTGTCTATTTTGTCTATGTCGTTCTCTGTTTTTCTGTGTCTCTCTCCCTTTTTTTACCATGCTTGGCTTCACATATATATATCGCCCAAGTAGGTTTCAGTTAGCGAATACTCTACCATAATCTTATGAATCTGTTCCCTTCTTATCGGGGCGGATTTGTCATTTGAATTTGAATTATTTCTGGATTCGACGATATGGTTGACGAAGATATGTTTGTTGCCTTATTTGAATTATACTCTTGACGTGCATGTGAACATTTCATAGAAACGATCCCTTGTGCACTCGTGCCATGAATCTTCATGGAGGTCATCCTGCCAGCAGCCTATTGTCCCGTAGAGCGAGGTAGACCCTTGCTCTGGCTATGTTCCTGGAAGCTTAAGATGGATTTTTCTTGACCCGTGGGGGCCTGAGGTGTTTTTATAGACCTTCCTAGAAGGTAGCTGGGGTAATGCAGACTTAGGCGTGATTCCCCCTTTATGCCCAACAAGGACAGCGGGCTTCTAGAGAGGTTGGCGGGCTTCTGGAGAATGTCCCTTGAGCTTGGAGACTTCCCCTGGCATTTACAGAGCAGTTGTAGAGCTCGACATCAGAGTCGAGGTTCCCCGATTGATGGCCTGGAGAAGCCTGGGTTCCAGTACTCTTGTGGGGGCTCGTCCTTTTCCTGCTTGGCTTGTCTTTTGGTAACGTTGAAGCCAAAACCGGCCTTCTCTGCTCTTACAGGGTGGCTTTACAGTCTTACAGGGCTTCATGACTGTCGATTGAGGGTGGAAAATTTCTCTTTGACCCCTGGCCAAAATTTCCCTATTAACATAAGTCCCCTCTGACTTGAACACTGGTGGTAGAGTTGGGGTTGGAGTTATATTTCTTTTTTAATTGAGCAAGTTTTTCGCCAAAAAGATAATTAATGAGAGCGAATTTTTCTCATTAATTACCCAACATTTTGAATTTGAAACTGAGTGTTATTCGAAGAAAAACGGCTGTAATATGGTGATGATCTTCTCGAGGATATTGCCCATAAACCTCTATTTAAGCCCAGTCTGACCGTTACCTTCTTCATACTTCCTCAAATCTCAAGCTTTCAAATTTCCTCTTCCTCGTTTTCTCTGCTGAAATCTTCCACCTGCTTTCTCACCTCTCTTTCCCATTAATGTCGACTTTCATGGACAGTGTTGATGCCTTGGTAGAGGGCTTTGGGGGCCCTAACCTAGCTTCTCTTAAGTGGGTGCGAGGGATTTCAAGTGACGAGGAATCCTCTCCGCTCCGCCAGCGTCACCGTTCTAACAGAAATGCTTCTATCGGTTCTGGCTTTTCGAACCGGCCTGACAATCCTCTGAACCTAGTAGACGAAGACTCTGACGTTGGGGAGAGGCTAGATGCGGTTGGGAGGGCTCAAGTCACAGTGGTGGAGCTTCCCCCAGTGATAACCCTTCCTTTTGAACCCAGGGTCATCCCTGACTCTACTGTCGACCCTCATTCGATCGACCGTCTACGGGACAAGTATGGTATTCCTGATACCATTTCTCTGACTGTCCCCTACCTGAACTACGATGTTTTTAGCCCACCCAAAGGCATGCTCCTTATCCACTTCGCGGCTTTTTGAGAGCGGGGTGAGACTCCCTCTTCATCCCACCCTTCGACGGGCTCTCAATGCTCAACAGTTGGCTCCGCTTTAACTGACGCCTGGCTTCTGAAGGCATTTAATCGGCTTTCTGGTATTGTGGAGGGAGCAATGCGAGCTGAGGAACTTGCCTTCCTTTTTCAGATTGGTAGCCTGACAGGAGTTCCACGAGGCCAATTCTATGCCAAGGCTAAGAATAGGCTTAATTTTATCATCCCTAGGGCTTCAAAGAAGGACCCCGCTTGGAAGGAAGAGTGGGTACTGGCAGGAGGAGACTAGGGGAGCTCCGTCTTCATCGGCGGGCATGAGCTCGAGGTTCTTACGGCTTTTAATCGAGGTTCCCGGGGAGCCCGATGCTGATTTTTCTGAGGTTACCCCTTCTCGCCCCTACCAGCAATCCAGATCGGTGGGTCAGGATGAGGTCCTGAAGCAATTTGTCGCATCTTGTCCAGGCGGCGGGCTTTCCAGGATGAACTCGATGCCCTTGGATATCTCTATCACCAAAGGGTCCGCCTTTTTAGCTGAGATAATTATCGCTTTTACTTCTTCATTGATCTGCTTGACTTGTCATTTTCTAACCTGATTTTCCTTTGTAGACATTCAAGTTTCAGGTAGCCATGGGGCATCAGGTAGCCTTTCTCCTTGATCGGGAAGCCAAGGCTGAAGCTGAGCGAGCCATGGGGTTACTAGCGCGGGCTCAGACCCTGGTCCAAGAGATGACCTCCAGCCAACAGGGAATGGAGACGCAGCTAACTGAGCTTCAATGCAATCATGAGAGGCTGAAGCAAGCTTTTGATCAGGAGACTCTCCGGTCAAAGCGACGGGCTAGCCAGTGGGATGACTAGAGGGGAGAGGCGAAGGCCTTAAATATTGAAAACCAAAACTTGTAGGCTCGAGTTACCCAGCTCCAAACCGAAGTGGAAGCCTCTTTTAGCGAGGGGTACATCTATGCCTCTTACCAGGTTGCAGAGGCTCAGAGGCTCTTCCCCCTCCATTCAATCTCTCTAGTATTGCTGGTTGGGATATAGCGGAGGTCATGTTGCGGGCTGCGGAGATGTCTCACCCTGAAACTGATGGAGCTGGCTCTTCTAGGGAGGGAGCTGGGAAGAAGTTTGAGGTACTAGATCTGCCTCCTTCTGTTCCAGCCTTTCCAACATCTGGTCCCGGTGAATCCTCGGAGGGGGTCCATAACGAGGAGCTAGAAGGAGGCCTCGTAAAAGCCCGAGATCCTCCTGTAGTGCTCTCAGGAATGAGGTCAACTGAAAGCGGGAACATGCCTGAGACGACGACCAGTCTTCTTGATGCAGCTATTCCTCTTGAAGTTATGGCGGTGATTAATGAAATCGTGGAGGAGGATCCTGTTGACTCCGAGGTAGCCGGGGTTGATCCTCAGGAGGTAGCGGAGGCGGTAGATGCGGCTAACCAGGACGAGCCGCTACTGGAGAGGGGAGTAGGGGGGCGAGGTCCATTATGTGAAGGAGGAAGCTGAAAGCCCTCAGGAAGACGACTCTTCTATGTAATTTATTTTGAATGCCCAGAAAAGGGGGTGGGCATCCCATCTTCAACTGTGTTTGATCTCTTATTATTTTTCCTTCGTAGCCCGGAACTAGAGATTGGGCCCTCATTGCTTGTAGTAGCCTTGTTGGGGGATAGGCTCCCTTACTTGATAATAAAAATTTTAATCTCATATTTAAATCTTGCTCTCATGTATTTGCTTGATCGTCCAGCTTTTATATCGAAGCGTGTTATCTTAGACAAAATTTAAGATAAGAAAAACAAGTTATTGGCATTGAGCCCCCATACCAATGGAACTCCTAGCTCCACTTCTTCAGCTGACAGTCCATTTAATTGATTGTGGGTTTGCTGTAGTAAGTAACCCTGTATCAAAGAGAGCTAGTAAAATAACAGGAGCATTTAGAGTCTAAGTAAGTCGAACCCTCTATCCCCGAGCCCCTTTGGGAGGTTATAGCCCGAGTAGAACATTAAAAAGAGAAAAACTGTTTAGTCCCTTCTTAGGTTTGGGATCAGGAGGGTTTTTGGGCTTTCAAGCTCAATTCCTTGTTGGGGGTAGTAGCCCGACCAAGGCATCAGGAGCGCTATCTAGCTATTTCCTAGTCTCGAGTTCTGGATGGCAACTATGCTCTTACACTCATATCCTTCTTAGGGGTGGTAGCCCGTCCAGAGCATCAGGAGCGCTATCTAGCTATTTCCTGGTCTCGAGATCTGGATGGCAACTATGCTCTTAGACTCAAATCCTTCTTGGGGGAGGTCACCTGACCAAGGCATCAGGGGTGATGAGGGGGCTTCCCCGATCAATCCCTGGTCTCGAGATCTGGATGGAAACTATGCTCTTACACTCAGACCCTTCTTGACAGGGTGTGGTGCCCTGCCGAGGCATCAGAAGCAGCGAGGGGGCTTCCCCGGCTTACCCCTGGTCTTGAGGCGATAATGTCGAAACTTTCCATGTAGACCCAAATCATTGTAGGACGTAGTCGAAAATGGAGTAAACAAGAAAACAGGCGAGCTTTATTGATATGGAAGATGGAATACAATGCTGTCAGAAAATAAAAAGAAGCTAGTCGGAGGTTGCCTGCTCTTGAGTCCCCAGTTTAAGGGTAGAATTTCCTTAGGTGATCCCTCTTTGGTAGCTCGCTACTTTCTTATCTATTCCTGCTTTTCCTCTAGGAGGTCCATTTGTGCTTTACAGGTAGGACTGCTTCAACCCCGAAGGCCAGCGAGTAGGGCATTTCCCCGAGAGCTGTTCTCTTTGTAGTGCGGTAAGCCCAGAGGACCTCGAAAAGCTCCACTACCCATATATCTTTCTTCGTACTTCTTTGTCGGGCATCACGGGTTCTTCATCGGGGTAATCGATGGATCCCGTATTTTTCAGGTGTAGTGTAGAGGTTATCCCATCTTGGATAGTCGTCACCTGTGCGAGTTGCTTTGCTAGAATTGCTGGGTTAGCTAACACTGCATAGCATTTCCTAGCTGCTTGCTGATCACCCCGAACCTCTCCTAACTTGTCTCCTACCAAGAACATCAAGACATTATGGTAAATAGAAAGGACCCATTTCAAAGATGACAGAAATGGCCTCCCTAATATTGCGTTGTATGCCGACAGGGTGTCCACCACTACGAAGTCAGTCATGATGTTCTGCTGGAGAGGTGCGGCTCCAATGACCACTGGTAGGATTTTTGATCCTACGGGTGTGATGGAGTCCCCAGTGAACTCGTATAATGGAGTAGAGCAACTATTGTAGCATCAATGCTTCAAGTTCAGCTTCTCCAAGGTATCTTTGAATAAAATGTCGACGCTGCAACATGTGTCAACGAGCACGCGATGCACCATGAAGTTGGCAATTTATAATGTAATGATCATGGGGTCATCATATGGATGCACGGTGTTAAAGACATCTGCCTCAGTGAAAATGATTTGAGACAGCTATGAGGGATTGGTCGGACTCTGGTCGACCTTGAAGATATCCCTTCCTTCGTCCGTACGAGGGACCTTCCTCGCATGGTTTTTTCTAGAATTGTTGGAGATACAGGCCAGAGTGGGACCTTCGCTGATAGTGTGAATTACCTAAATTTGTTGCATTAGGTCCGCCTGCTCTCCCTTCCACTCCTCAGCATGTTCCCGAATCTCGGCTTGGACCTCCCTTCCAATTTGAATGTTCCCCCTAACTTGTTGTAAGAACTCTATCAAGCATCCTCCCCTTATCAAAGCCTTAATCTGGTTCCGTAGGTTGTAGCATTCTGAGGTGTTGTGCTCTACTTCCTCATGAAAGTCGCAATATTTATAAGGATTTCTTTTGACGACCGAGACTTTTATGGGTGCGGGCTTCTGTAACAAACCCTTGTCCCGAATAGTGAGGTAGATTGTTTCTCTAGATGCATTCAAGGGAGTGTAACGGTCGTATCCTCTCTCATCGCGGGCTATAGGGGCCACTGTCTTAGGAGGTGGCAAAGCTTGAGGAGAAGCCCATTTATCTGGATACCTTTCTGGTCGGGATTGAGGAAGAGGGAAACCGTATGTTGATTTATTGGGGGGTTAGTTCCGGTTCTTTTGATCTTGCTCTGGTCTGGGAGCTTCCTTCTTTTGTCGCTTTTCAGCTCTCAGTGGTCATGCTCCATCTTGACCTTGAGCTGTTCGTCGACCTCGATTTGCTCCAGAGCCCGATCATAGGCTTCCTGGTAGGTTTCCGGAGGTTTTTTGGCAAAAGGCCAGAATAGTTTTCCCGCCCACAAGTTTCTCCTAAAGTTAGCTAGGGTTTCTCTCTCAGTGAAGACCCCCATCTGGATGACCTCCTTGTAGAACCGCTCGACATAAACCCGGAGAGTTTTCCCTCTCTCCTGGATCACGTACTGCAGATGAATCAGGTTCTTCAGTCGCTGCTTAACCCCTGGAACTGTGAGCAAAAATCAGTTGATAATTTGGTGAAGGAATCTACGCTCCCAGCAGGTAGTTTCCTGAACCAAGTCTTAGCATAATCAGTGAGTGTGGTAGGGAACATCCGACACATAGTGGCCCTGGTTGTGTTCTGGAAATCTATCTGTTGAATGAAGCTCTCTAGGTGGCTCAGCGGATCTTCAGTTCTGGAGAACCTATCAGCTGGCATTTTGAACTTAAACGGGAGCTCTGCCTCATGGATCCTTCGGGTGAAGGGGGCGTTCATTTCACTTAGAGGATCCTTCTTGTCCTCCTTTTACTTCCCCTTTTTCATCATTTGGACCTCTTTCTGTAGCTCTGCCAACTGGTCCTTTAGTCGCTGACTTTCGGACTTCCTTGAGTCGATCTCGAATTCCTCACCATCAGATCTCTCTGATGAACTGGTGACCTCTACCTGATTCCTTCTTCGGAAGGGGCTTGCTCGGGGGTTTTGCTGACTTTCTTCCTTTCTACCCCGGGCTTCTCTCCTTGAAGTGGTTGGGTGGAGAAATTCTTCCCATCCCCGGGGAAGGACATCTACCGTGGTCAGTAGCGCGGCAGGGATTCGAAAACATGGGGCATGGGCCCTAGCCTATCCCGGATCAAGCTCGGGAGCCCCGCTCTGTTGCTAGTTGATTCCCGAGGGGCGGGCCCCAAGCGATCAAATGCAGGTTGCCTAGCCCCGGGCCTGCTTGATTCCCCCTGATTGCAGAGATCCGTTTGTTGGATAATGATGCCCTCAACGAGTAGTCGAAGGCGGACGTTCTCTACAAAGGCCACCGCTTGTTGGTCAAGCTCGACCTGGCTCCCCAGAGGGGGATCCAGAGCTCGCACAGTAGCTGGCTGGATGGGAATCTGGCTATAGAGCCTAGATTTTTTCCTTTTCCTAGGAACCTTTCGTGTTGATGTAGCAGAAGGTTGTCCCGAGGTGCCCTGCTGCCCTTGCGAGGAGCGGAGCTTCATGGTGATTTTGAAATAAAGAACTTTTTGAATGTAAATAAATGATGGTGTGAGAGTTTTCCCACAGACGGTGCCAGAAAGTGTTGACGGGAAATTTACTCGAGATGAGAAATTCCAGTTAACACCCTCTGGGTCACTACCACGAAAGCGATGGCCGGGGTCTGTACCGTTGGTTCCCGACCTATTTAAGAGAAAGGGACGAGAGGTAATAGCAGTAAAATATGAACTGTATTGATATATTGCTTTAAAATACAAGTAACTCTCTTATTAGCTCACGATCTCTCGAAGGTGTAGGGTGGTGGCAACTCGGTGCCTGTCGAATAGTGGAGATGAAGAAGACCTTTTTCTGAATCCAGAATTTTGGTCCTCCCTCTATGTATATATTCGTTGTTGTCTCTTTTGTCTATGTCGTTCTCTGTTTTTCTGTGTCTCTCTCCCTTTTTTTACCATGCTTGGCTTCATATATATATCGCCCAAGTAGGTTTCAGTTAGCGAATACTCTACCCTAATCTCATGAATCCGTTCCCTCCTTATCGGACGGGATTTATCGTTTGAATTTGAATTGTTTTCGGATTTGACGATATGGTTGACAAAGATAAGTTTGTTGCCTTATTTGAATTATACTCTTTACATGCATCTGAACATTTCGTACAAACGATCCCTTGTGCACTTGTGCCATGAATCTTCATGGAAGTCATCCTGCCAGCAGCCTATTATCCCGTAGAACGAGGTAGACCCCTGCTCTGGCTCTGTTCCTGGAAGCTTAAGATGGATTTTTCTTGACCCGTGGGGACCTGAGGTGTTTTTATAGACCTTCCTAGAATGTAGCTGGGGTAATACAGACTTAGGCGTGATTCCTCATTTATGCCCAGCAAGGACAGCGGGCTTCTGAAGAGGTTGGCGGGCTTCTTTCGAATGTCCATTGAGCTTGGAGACTTCTTCTGGCATTTACGGGGCGGTTGTGGAGCTCAACCTCATAGCCGAGGTTCCCCGATTGATGGCCTGGAGAAGCCCGGGTTCCAGTGCTCTTGTAGGGGCTCATCCCTGTAGAGCTTGGCTTGTCTTCTGTTAACGTTGAAGCCAAAATCGACCTTCCCTGCTCTTATAGGGTGGCTTTACTATCTTACCGGGCTTCAAGATTGTCGATTGAGTGTGGAAAATTTCTCTTTGACCCCTGGCCAAATTTCCCTATTAACACCAACTTCTAACATTTGGTCAAGTTTTTTAGTGCTAGAGTTCATCTTGGCCATTAACTCTCTTGTATCTTTAAGCTCTTTCTTAAACTCTTCTTCACTTCTCTTAGATAAGTCTAACTCCTTTCTTAGCTGATCTTCACTCTTCATGGTTCTCACCAATTCTTCATTTAGTTGGTCAGCTTGAGTTAAGAGCTCTAGGTTTTCTTTTTTTAATCTCCTAATCACTTCCATGTTCTTTAACCTTGAACTCTCAAACTTGGTTATATAGTCTTTGAGTTCCATTATATCCATACTTTCATTTGTGGATTGTGATGAAGATTCATCATCGCTTGACTCGTTTTCCTCTTATTCACTAGCATCTTTGCTCTTGTGAGAAGATGCAAAGGCTATGAAGTTAGCCATGAGTTCTTCATCCTCCAAAGACTTATCTCCTCCATCGGAGTTATCACTTCCACTCCATGTGGCGGCCATCACTTTTCCATTTTTCTTGACATTGTGATTGGCACATTCGGGAGCAAAGTGACCTATCCCACCACATTCGTAGCATCGGACCCTTTTCCTTTCGGTATTTTCTTGCCTAGGCTCAAGCTTTTTGAAGGGAGTATTTTTCTTCAAGTCTTGGCCCTTAGATCCAAAACCTTTCTTCTCGGATTTGTAGAACTTCTTGAACTTTCTCATCAATAAGGTCATTTCTTCATCCGAGTCATATGTCTTCTCCTTCTCATCTTTAGAGGCTTTCAAAGCAATTCGCTTTTACTTTTTAGGAGGTGTAGAGGTAGGACACTTACTAGATTCATAAGCTAGAAGCCTCCCAATCACCTCACTCGGCTTTATATCCTTGTAAGCATTGTTCTCTTCTAAAGCCATTACCTTAGGCTCAAATCTATCGGGTAGAGATCTCATAATCTTTTGATTGATCTTCCTATCTGAATAAGGGTCACGAGATTGATGACTTTGGTTCACAATGTCCATCAACCTCACTTCAAAGTCATTGAAACACTCATTTTCAACCATCTTGAGCAATTCAAATGGCATTTGGAGAATCCATCTTGACCAATTCAAATTGCAATTGGAGAACTTGAAGCTTCGATTCCTTAACCACATCGATTCCCTCATGCGTAACCTCTAGGATATCTCATGCCTCCTTAGCTATCCTAGTGTTTTGAACCAACTTATATTGATTCTCATCCATTGAACATAGGATGGCATGCATTGCATTTCTATTCCATTTTGATGCCTCAAACTCTTGTGCGTTTCATTATGCCTTTGGCTTAAGTACATCTTCTCCTCCATCCGTAGGAGTCATCATCAATGGTGTGAAGCCGTCTTTAACCACCATTCATGCCCTATCACAAATTTGACAAATCTATGACTCCATCTTGCCTTTCCAATATGCATAATTCAACTGGGTGAGAAGGGGAGGCCTTATGCTAGAAGTGCCCTCGTTGCCACCGTTTCCACTCATAATGTTTATGAATGAATGCATATGTATGAATGATCAAAGAATCACACAAAATGCAAAACACACCAAAAAGAGCAAGGATCACCTATGTATGTCTAGGAACCTGCTCTGAAACAAACTGAAACAAATATTACGATGTGTTTAATATTAATCTAGAAGGGGTGGGGGGTGAATAGATTTTAATCAAATTTTTTACCCAATTTTCGTTAATGATCAATTTAGATGAAAATACCCATAAATAGTCATAATAATATCACAAGTGCAAAAAGTGCGGAATAATAAAAGACACTTGAGATATATGTGGAAACCCTCCAACTGGGAAAAACCACGGGCTGTTAAGTGAGCCACACTCGAACCTCGAATCCATTAATGATAATGGTGTTACAACCTAATCCAGTTAAATAACCCATAACCACTACCAAATCTCAGTATGAGTGAACCTAGTCCAATTTGCTTGTGCTTGAAGCAACCTACTCCCGGAAGAAACACAAGACTTACATCTCAATGAAGAGATAAAATGGCCTATGTGAATATATGAAGATATTCAAAGAACAAACAAGGCTAAGGAACCTTATATGCTTATCTAGGATGATGAGATATCATACATAACAATCCTAAATATCAAGAGCTAAATGACATGTTCATAAAGCTTAGCTAACATAGATCAAACAATCATATGAAGCTATCACAATATAACACCCAATCATTTCATCACAAACAATCTCTATTTGTATCTAGATTATATTCTAAGAGCATACAAATCATACAAGAGATGGCTTGGTAAGGAAAATACTTAACTTATATGAAGATAGTGAGAGACTTACCAAATAAGATATTATGATGCTTAACCATGTGTGGATGCACTCTAAATAGACTTAGATGATGCAAGAAGATGTTCGTAAGATCAAAGGAAAAGCTTTGAGTGTATAAAGGTGAGTTCTTGGAAGATATTTTTCTTTTGAAGGATGTTCTAAAAGAAAATAATGAAAAATGGAAATCTTCTAATGACCTGAATATGAAGAGACATATTTATATCGGGTTAAAAATGAAGTGTTATCGTTTTAATAAAATCGGTCAGATCAGCGTAATGCGTGGGTCCAGACCCACGCAGTGACCCGCACACACTCATGTTATGCCGTGCAAATGCCCGCTCATTGGCCTCAACCAGAGAGATGAAAATCTCACCCAGTGAAATACGCGGAACTCTGAGGGTTCAGACCCGCACAAGTGTCCATCATTGACCTGACACCGAGAGACTAAAATTCTCAGTCATCTCACTGCGCGGGTAGTGCGCAGGTAGGGTACCCACGCATAGACCAGCGTATTGCCCTGTTATGGATTTTTCAACTTGAAAAAATCCACCACACCAAAACACACAATGAAAGCAAGGTAAGACAATGAAGCGCATAAGCATACCAAGTCAAATATAACAATTCAAATGCTAGAAGAATGTGTGTATGTGTGTGTATGTGTGTGTGTGTAAGAGCAACACATAATGCATGTCATTTCAAGTGCAAAGATGTGATCAAAATAAACATAGAAGAAGAGTTATCAAATTATGAAAGCACACATATAAACATACAACATATATTAACAAGAATTATGCATGAGATGTGAGTGTGTGCAACTATCTCTTCAAAGCAAGCAAGCACTTAGAATTTTATCTTTGGTGCTTCTTCTCTTGACGTCTTTTGAGCCTAAGTTACCATTACATAAAAACCCCAACATGTGGATTGTTCATGAAATAAGCCAATTAATAAATGAGGACTTTACACTATGTTATGTGTGTTTGCATCATTTGCAATCACTTAGATCATATGCCTAGTGAATATGTTGGAAGTCTCATTTCTTAGAATGATTCTTTGATTTGAGCATTGGAAGTCTTGGCTAGGATCGGGGTGATCTGGATAGCAAAGCATTGGAAGTCACATTTCTTAGAGTGATTCTTTGATTTGTGTATAAGAAGTCTTGGCTAGAGACATGAGATCTTGGATAGCTAAACACTGGAAGTCTTGACTAAGATCGAGGTGATCCGGATAGGTAAGCATTGGAAGTCACATTTCTTAGAGTGATTCTTTAATTTGTGGGGTAAATTGTATTTTAGTCCCTGTAGATTGCCTTAATCTGTGTTTAATCCATGGTTTTTTGGAATCGTAATTTTTAGTTCATCCTTTCTCTGACAATACATATTCGAGTCCATACAGTCCAATTCTATTAGGGTTCCGTCCAGTCAACGAGGGTCAACAAGGGTAAAGAGGTAAAATCATATCAGATATTCTAGAATCTTATATAATCAAAGGGTATAATTATAATTTACAAATTAATTTAATAAATAAATAAATATTATTAAATTAAATAATAATTAAATTTAAAAAAATAATAAAATAAACAAAAACAGTTTACAAGACTAAAATACAAAAATTAAAAAATATATTAAAAAAATCATCTCAATCTCATCTCAAATCACCAACACCCAAACACCTTCTTCTTCTTATTCGTCTTTCACGACACTTCTACTTTTACTTTCACATTCACAATTTCAAAACTCTCTCTCATCAAACACAACCATACAAATTTTTTCTCCAATCTCCACCACCCATCTCATCATCTTCTATTCCATGACCACCAAACCCAAATCGTCAAGACCATCACCGCCGCTGCCACCCAGCACCATCGTCTCCGCCAAACGAACCCAGAAAACCCCATCTTTACTGACGAACCATCACCCAAAACCCCCATCTCTATCGCCTAGATCAAATCAAACTCTCTCTTGAACTGCAATGGGATTGACGCATCGCTGCCATGAAGATGCACGCGTCTGATCGATTGATCTCGATCAGCTTCTTCCTCTCGTAGATCGATATTCTCCTCCGTACAAAGAGCTGGCATGGCAAACTGGTCCACCATCTATCTCTGTCACTCGATCTGGTTGTTTTGGAATTTTTTTTAATTATTTAGGTTATTTTTGTTGATTTAGGTTATTTTTGTTGATTTAGGTTATTGATTGGATGGTGTTTGATCGAATCATCGATGGTTCATTTTTACTTTATTTAGGTAATAATGGTGATCTGTGTTTTCCAAAAAAAAAATCTCGAGTGAGAAGAAAATTGAAGAAGATGATACCCAGATCTGCCTAAAAATAAATTAATGGCATTTTTATTTGGGTTATATAATGTTTTTTGTTCTTTAAATTAATGTGTTTTTAAATTTGTGTTCTTTAAATTGATGATGATGATTGGGAAAAGAAAAGAAAAAAGGTTGGGAAGAAAATTGAAGAAGAAGATGCACAGAACTGTCAAAAAATGAAAAAAACAATTTAAGGTTCTGGGTTTGGGGTTCTGGATTTCATTGATTTAAGAGAGAAGATAAAGCTTGTGTTTTAACTTTTTTTAATTTATCTGGTTTCATTGATTTAGAAGAAAAGATGAACTTTTTTAATTTATATGGCTTGGGTTTGATTTGGGTTTCAACCCGAATGAATCTGAATCTGGATTGAATTTTTGTATGGATTTTTATATTTTCTTTTATTATATATATATATATGTATTGTTTTAATTATTTACTTATTTTATATATTATTAAATCTGTTTTTAATTTTTAGTTTTAAAATTTTTAATTTCTAATAAAGGGTAAAATGGTATTTTCAATGGTATCAACAACCTTCAAGGGCAATACGGTCAGTTAACTCGCTTGACGTGTCAGAATCCGTCCTTTTAACGGATTCTGTCACAGAAGGACTAAAAGTTACAATTTCAAAATATCGTAGACTAAACACGGATTAAGGAAAACTATGGGGACTAAAATACGATTTACCCTTAATTTGTGCATTGGAAGTTTTGGCTAGAGATGTGATGTCTTTGATAGCTAAGCACTGGAAGTCTTGACTAGGATCGAGGTGATCAGGATAGTTAAGCAATGTGGCACATCTCTCTCATTATGTAGGGTTGAAGGGTAGATCTCTAGGTGGAGTTGTCACTAGAGTGATTGTATCTTCTTATCTTACTATTGAAAGGTGTGTACCATTGGTTTTCCTCATTCTTGAGGTTTTACCACGTAAAAATTCTTGTATTGATTTTTTGCTTTTTACTTTTATTGAATTGTGTTAATTCATCTACTGTTGTATTGCTATCATACTAATTCGTTGAATTAATCTATGTGTTAAAGTTCCATTGTGTAATTGTATTTCTTTGAAAGAAAAAGAGATTGCAAGTATTTTAAGCCTATACATATTTACCCCCTCAGGTATATTTGACACTATAGGTGATTAAGGGAATTTTAAGAACCTAGTGAATCATTAAGATAGAGATGAGCAACATAAGCATGTCGATGATCGAGAATTTGATCACTGAGCCGAGGTTCTACACTTCTCAAACGAGGAGGGTGGATATGCATCTTTTCTTTTATTTCTTTATTTGCTTATTCCTTTTCTTTTCCTTTTGAACTTTAGATTTTTTTTTGTTGGATAACTTTGTTATTTCTATGGATCTTTCAGATTTGTCCACGTTTTTTTTTGTCATTGTTAGTTTTAAAATTGTGTTTAAGTAATGCTTAGTTTAAGTCGTGAAAATAAACTATGTATGCCTAAATTAACCTTAAAGGGGTGAATAGGTTTTAAACAAATAATTAATTACTAATTTTTGATTAATCAATATTAATAAAATTGCCCCATGGTGACAAGTAAACAATCAACAAAAATTAAAGTGAGGAAATATAAATAACATTTTAATTTGTTTTACGTGAGAAAACCCAAAAGGTACAAACTCAAGAGCTATCCATCTGGCCACATACGGTCCTCAATTCCATTTTTTAAATGAAAGTTTACAACTTATGTTGACCTCAAATCAACTTGTGTCTTTTTAACATCAGAAGTAACAGATGGGATAATGGGGAATGAGGTAATCTAGAGGTGGAAATGGTGAGGAATGTCATCTTTTTTTTTATCGTGTTGTAATGATGTTACCAGTTTAATAACTTATGTTTAAAAGGCACATATTACGGTGAACTACCCAAATTGCCCTTAAAATTTGTCTTTGTGCTTCCATCTATACTTTAAAAAAAAAGTTATCTTCTCTTTCTAAAAACGTTATCTGAAAATCATTCTCCTTATTTTCTTTCATGCATTTGTGACTGGTTTAACAATGTATCAATCTGTATATGAACATGTAGTTTCCAGAATTTGTATGATTTTATTTTTATTCTTTTCCGACATTTTTTTTCATTTTTTTCCGAGCTTTTTTTATTGGTTCAAGTTTTTTTTTCTAATAGCTCGAGCTTTTTTTGTATTGGTCCAATCTTTTTTTCCATTAGTTCAAGCTTTTTTTTGTATTGGTCCGGGCTTTTTTTCCATTGGTTCGATCTTTTTTTGTATTTGTTCGGGCTTTTATTTTTTTGACTATATCCGAGCTTTTTTGGAAAGATTTTGATTTTTTTTTGGATTGGTCCGAGCTTTTTTTCCATTAGTTCGAGCTTTTTATGTATTGGTCTGAGCTTTTTATATTGCTCCGAGCTTTTTTTCCATTGGTTCTAGCTTTTTTTGTTTTGGTTCGAGCTTTTATTTTTTTGACTATTTCCGAGCTTTTTTGGAAAGATTTCGAGCTTTTTCTGTATTGGTCTAAGCCTTTTTCTATTAGTCCGAGCTTTTTTTGTATGGGTCCGAGCTTTTTTGTATTGGTCCAAGTTTTTTTGTATTGGCTAGAGCTTTTTTGTATTGGTCCGAGCTTTTTTTCCATATGTTCGAGCTTTTTTTGTATTGGTCAGATCTTTTTTTGTATTGGTCCGAGCTTTTTTTCCATTGGTTCGAGATTTTTTTGTATTGGTTCGAGCTTTTATTTTTTTGACTATTTCCGAGATTTTTTGGAAAGATTTCGAGCTTTTTTTGTATTCATCCGAGCTTTTTTCTATTAGTTCGAGCTTTTTTTGTATTGGTCCGAGATTTTTTAATATTGGTCAGAGATTTTTTCCATTTGTTCGAGCCTTTTTTGTATTGGTCCGAGCTTTTTTTCCATTGGTTCGAGATTTTTTTGTATTGATCCGAGCTTTTTTTATATTGATCCGAGCTTTTTTTCCATTGGTTCGAGCTTTTTTTCCATTGGTTCGAGCTTTTTTTGCGTTGGTTCGAGCTTTTATTTTTTTGACAATTTCCGAGTTTTTTTGGAAAGATTTCGAGCTTTTTTTGTATTGGTCCAAGCTTTTTTCTATTAGTTCGAGTTTTTTTTCTATTGGTTCGAGCTTTTATTTTTTTGACTATTTCTGAGCTTTTTTTGTATTGGTTCTAGCTTTTTCTTGTATTGGTCCAAGATTTTTTTGTATTGGTTCGAGTTTTTTTTCTATTGGTTCGAGCTTTTTTTCTTTTGACTATTTCCCAGCTTTTTTGGAAAGAATTCGAGCTTTTATTAAAACACAACAGATCAAAAATTAGTTTAGTTAAATCGAGTAAGTTTTTTAGTAAAGGTTTCGAGCCTTTTAAGTACTGACTAGAAAAAAAAGACCCCCGAATGCGTCTGCTTAGCGCTTGAGTTTCAACGAAACTTTCTCTCTCTATTTCAAAACTCTCACTGTAAAAAATGAATAAAAGACTCTGATGAAACCACTATTGAGGTCATTTTTATCCGTTCGCCATAATAGGTGTCTTTTAAACATAAGTTATTAAAGCAGTGACAATGTTGAAATACCACCTCCAAAAAGTGCTATTTAATTTTTAACCCCTAATCTAGAGGGGATATTGGTCAATAATGTATGGAGGAAAACGGGGAATAAGTTAAACTATAGAGAATTGTTGTTGACAACCCACAAATTATCTGTTTATACTCCATTTTTTTATATTAATGACAATTTTAACCTGAATTAAAATTACTAAACAAGGTTAAAACGTTCTAAAGACACTTCAAACTATTTTTATTTAGAAAATAATTCTTATTTCATCTTTAATTTTTCTTTTTGTTTTACAAACCCTAAAATATTTTTTATTTTTTTTTTCGAACTAATTTTTTTTCACACACCATTGAACCTTTCATCATTATCGTTACCGGTTTTTATATAAAAAAAATGATTTCCTCGTTTTTTGATTCTACAAAATTTGAAATCAAATTTTTTTCTCAAATACCACTCACGTTCAATCATCACCATCACCAATATATATATAAAGTATAAACATTCTTTTTTTCTAGAAAAATATATTTAAAATTAGTTTTTTACTTGATAGAATTTTTTTATTCAACTTAAAATCGAAAAAAGAAAATTAAATATTGTTTTCTTATTTTCATAGTTTGATCATTAAAACGGTTTTTTAATTGTTTCTATTTCTTTATTTGTATTTATTTTTACTTTTATTTGATTATGTTGAAGTTGATTTCTCGATTTGTGAGAAAGTCAACAAGATTGGATTTTAGCCGTGACCTGTTAGGGAAAAGAGAAAGAGAATGCAATTTTAAGCTAATCAGACAAGTTTACGTGGTAAAACTCCGATGATCAGAGAAACATCCACGGGTGGTTGAACGAACAATCGAGCAAAAATCCACTATCGAAATAAAGATTTACAACACTCGATCTCTTTTTTTCCTCTCTGCCTATTATTCTATATCTTTTCCAATGAGATTATGGGTCTATTTATATATGCATAGAACCCTAATCCTTTTTATACAAGTAAAGAATTTGTATGTAATTATAATTGGTTACTTATTGGAGTAGTCTTTATCTTCTTTCCTATTTCGGATATTGTATGGAGGTCGAATGGGACTCTGGTGATATAGTCCATTTAGGACTTATTTCCTTATAAATGCAGTCTTCTTGAAGAAATAAAGTTGTTGCCTGATATGGAAACCTTTTTCCTCTTTGGTATTTTATTCTTCCTGGAATTCTTCTTGATATGGAATTCTTTGCGCATTTTAGTATGGCTTTTGGTTCATATGCGAGTTATGTACTGGACTTCTTCATTCGGGTTTCTCCATATTTGTCCCGAGTAAAACATGGCGTCATTTGGTCCCGAGCAGGTTATGTCTTGTTGAATACTCGTGTTCACACTTACTCGGATTTTCATTCCTTAGTGATGTTTTGAAAGTGTTCTGAATGCCTACTTGGAAGTCTTTGACAATATTTAAGGGATTGTCCACCTTGTCAGTGACGTGTACGTTCGGTAAAAATATATATATAACAATACCGTCTTAAAATATTTTTACCGAGTAGGAAATTGTTTCCGGCAAAAGTATTTTAATCGCTCATTTATTTATGCTAGAATAATAATCTTTTAAACAACGAATTGCAATAATGACGTGTCTTAATGGCTACCACGCAAATATGAGTTGCTCCTTCACTTGAGATTTTGACGTTTTGGTGTTCTGACGGCTTGGTCAGTTCATTCCTCGACATGTGTCTTTCAACCGCTCGGTTTCTTTGGTAACATTTATGAGACGCCACTGGTGGGTTATATGGTGCGCCGCTTTCATCATCAGATCTTTTATTTTGATTTTTCCCACTTTTTAAGACCCTAGGGTTTCGTGTCATTGCCCATTTAAATGTTCCATTTAGGGGTTACTCTGGTTCAATTTTATAGAAGCAATCATTCAACCCAGATTTTCTCACGCAGAAATTTATCTCAACTTCTCCGTCAAAGCTTTTACGGTAGGTTTCTTTATTCCAAAGGTTAGTTTTAATGGATTCATCTTCCCGTCGTCGCCTTTTTACTATAGCTTTCGAGGTGCTTGAACGCGGAGATTTTCAACTGGTTTCTTGCGTTCGTAGACTATTGGGGGAGATCCTCCTGATGAACCTCATTTTTTAGGTGTTGATGTTTCTAGGCTTTACCCTGACGTCCGTTTAAGTTCTAGTTCTGAATCATCAAGTTCTGAATCTTTCGTTTTTGATCACAGGGTTCCTCTTCGATCCAGGATGGGGAAACATCACTGTAAATACGAGGTCCACAAACATGGCTCGAGCAGTGTTCGAATCAAGGAGCAAATTATTGATGAGAGGGACGTTGAAGAGGAGTTTAGAACATCCTGTATCCCTTTTTCTATCGATCGCCCGCGTGGGTTTGATACTGAGCCAAATGTGGTAGGGGTATTTGAGATCGTGAAGTATCATGCTTGATTTGACTTGGATGACTCGATTACAATGTCTCCTGCTGGTGATAGAGCCGTATGGAACCCTCCCCTGAGTATGGTGGCGATTTATGGGTCCATGCTCTGTTGCGGCGTCACTCTTCCCCTCCAGCCATTTATTGCCTGGTTTCTGGCCGAAGCAGGGATTGCTTCAGCCCAACTTGCCCCGAACAGCTACAAGATTTTGATGTGCATGTGGCACATGTGGAGCTGAACGAACCTATTACTACCTTCACCGAATGAGATCGGGCATTTTTATACATTAAGGCAATTTGGTCGAATGGAAAACCTATTTTCTTATGTCCAATCCGCCAGATTGCTGGGTCCCTGAGGGGATAAAAGTGAACGGGGAGTTGAAACCTCTACTAATGTGAAAAAAAGAGGTTTCATGTGGGGATTTACTTTATCGAACAAGCACTGGAAGAACAGTTGGTTATTTGCCAGAGGGAACTTAGGACTTCAAGTTACTCTCTCGACCGGGGGGAATCAGATGGTGCGGAAAGTTCCTCATTTTTTCTGTTCTCCTAACGTATGGAATAAGAAAAAACTTGACTTCTCTGATGCTGAGCTAACCAGACTTGCTCGGGCTGCAGTGCGTACTCTGGAAAAAATGAGCATGTCTTATCTTTTTAGTGAGAAGAAGATGATAGAGCTTGACTTTTTTGGGCAGATTTGTGGCTATCGCAGGCTACGTAAGTGGTCTTCTTCTTTTTTTTTTCTTATATTTCTCTTTTATATTACTTCTGACTTGGTTCTCTTTATCATGTTTAGTGTATGACTCGGACATTGTCTGCAATGTTCAAGCTCGCCAGGTGAAATTGATCCTTCAGGCAAGCCAAAAAGAAGTTTCTCGCTAAAGCAAGGAAGGTATTGCTCCACCTGATTCGGATGGAGAATCTATTGAGGTTGATGAGCAGATCCTTGAGTACGTCCTTGAGGAGGTCATTCAGCCGATCGTGGGGGAATCTAGTGGTCCTAGTGGTCCTATCGAAACCTTCGATGGCCAAAGATTTCCTAAAAATGAGGGTGGGCATAAAGATTGTCTTGGCGGAGTTTCGGGTGTTCCAAAGTTCCCGATTGGTGAGGTTCCTACCGAACAGTATGTTGTCGGGGATGGAGATAAAGCTGGAAAGCCTTTAAACGAACAAGTAAATCTTGATCCTGGTTTCTTCGAATCTTTCCTTGATGTTGAGAATCAGGATGATCCTGCGGCTGATCTCAGCTTTCATCGTACTCAAGCTGAGAAAAGAAAGCTGGTCGATTCTTCCACTAGTCCTCATAAAGTCCCTCGGGTGGTATCATTTATCGAATCAAGTGATGATGATACCGAGGCTAGAATTCCCTCAAGCGTTCAATTTGAAGTATCAACAAGAGCGAAAACTTCTAGTCTGAACATGGACTCTTTACCTTCTGAGGCTGTAGATGTAATAGCTGAATCCTAGGGAGGCCCTCTCTATCCTTCTCCCCAGGATATGTTAAGGGCGATGTCATCCGGTCGGGCTTTCATTGGGGATGACCACTGAAACTGTTTTAGGGATGGCTCTTTAACGGATCGTCTTTAGAATATTTTCAACGGTGCATCCTATGTAAGTTCTATTCTATCCCAACTGTTTTTAAGTCTTTTGCCTGTTAGATTTTTAATTTTAACTTCCTTATAGATGGTGCCCGAGTTTGCTGAGTTGGTTCAGATGTAACATCATCAAGTTGATCGAATAAGGCGTCTCGAAGCTCAACTGAAAGAGAGCGAGGATAGTCGTGCTCGGGTCAATGCGACTTATCAGAGGGAGGTGGGCTCTGCCTAGGAATTCGTCTATCATTGCTTGGCTAAGCAAGTGGGAGCCGATGAGAGGGCTTCTTTGGCAGAAGAGAAGGCAGTGTCATTTCAAAACTTACTGTAGGAATCGATGCTCAAAGCAGAACAGGAAGCTGAGCAGGCCAAGTCGTTCTATGAACAGAAAATTCAAGACTTGGAACACCAAGCTTTGATGGTTGAATCCCTATCAAAGAAGGCTAGGCTGGAACTTGAGGTCCAGGGGGTCGATCGTTTCAAAAAATCCTCAGCTTATGATGCCTTCCTCGTTCTGGAATATCAGTGAAGGTAAGTTTCGGGTGGTAAATTTTTTACAGTCAAGAATCGGGCAACTAACAAAGCCCGAACCAACTGGGAGTTGTCGATCAAAAATCATGTGGATCAATCCTTGGAATCTCTTCTGACTCAAATGAAAGAATGGAAAGCTTACTGCCACAGCTGAGGTAAAAAGCCTCAGCCTATGCATTTGGAGATCCCATTAGAGAATTCTCTTTCGAACCTCTATGCTAGTCAGGAATCTTGTGTGGATGGCTTGACACCTGATGTGGGTCCGATCCCTGGAGCAGATTACAGTGAGTGGATGGATGACTTGGTCGACATAATCACCTGACCTTCAAATGAGAGTCTTCTCCATGAATGCGAGATGGTACCTGACCAGAGTATCAGTAAAAGTTCCAAATCCTCATCCCAACCTTAGGTCATTTTTGTAGAATTTTCCACTTTGTAAAGATTTTGATCAATAAAGTTTCGTATTTTTGTGAACTGCTTTATTCAGAAAGCCAAATATTTTGCTTAAAACGGCTAACTTATTGCTCAAGTAATTTCACCGAGTACCGAGTATCTTATTTAACTTGGTTTTGTTTATTTGGAATAGAAGCTAACACCAGTATCTTATTGAACTGCTAACTCTGTTGTCCGAGTGACTTTACCGGGTATCTTATTTAACTTGGTTTTGTCTATTCGGAACGATTTTCTAATGTCAAGTATCTTATTAAACTGGCTAATGCAATCTCTTTGTACCAAGTATCTTATTAAACTATCTAATATTATTAATCGAGCCATCTTGAAACAAGCGAGTAGATTTATACTCACATTTCATACTCGGTTGCTACTTAAACATTACATCAAGGCTCACCATGATCATATGTTCGAGTCCTTATACAAGTTACTGATGACGTCTCCTTAGTTTTGTCTGTGCTAGGGTTTGCCGAATCGTTAAACTTTTGAACTGCTTAACACAGCTACGCATCGCACCGGGATTTTTCCCCGACAGCGCCCAGAACTGTTTTCCAGAATCTGGTGCATCGGGTTAACCTTTTTGGTAAGGTCGACTGACCTTGCTCGGCTGGCGTGCTCCTTCGAGTTTCTCTGTCCATTCAGAAATTTTACCAAATTAATGGCCTCGAGCATTTTATTTGCATGTTTTTATTATCATGCTCGTCTTTCATATGTTCTTATTATCATATGCTTTAGATTTCGGAAATCCCGAGTTGGGTTTTTATTTATAACTGCAAAACTAACAATGATTAAATTTCAAAACTAATAACTAACTTGACTAAAATTTTCCTAACTAAAAAGGAAACAAAATTTCAAGGATAAAAAATCTTCAAATATTGGGCGTTGCATGGTCGAGGTAAGACCCCTCCATTTGGTCATGCAATCCAATATGCTCCATGACCAGCTACTCCTTCAATCTTGTACGGGCCTTCCCACTTATCAGGCAAGGAACATGCAACTTTGTTTTTTGTGTTCAGTGACACTTTTCTGAGTACCAGGTCTCCTAGTTGGAATTTCCTGATTCGAACATGAGAATTGTAGTGGCAAGCCACTCTTTATTGATATGCCATATTTTGTATTCGGGACTTCTCCCTTTTCTCTTCTAGCTCATCTAGACTTTGTAACAGCATATCAACATTCTAGTCTTTATCATATAGCCTGACCATAGGTGACGCATACGATGTTTCTACGGGGATAACAACTTCTGTTCCAAACGCTAAAGTGAATGGAGTCTCTCTTGTAGAAGTTATTAATGTCGTCCGATATGCCAATAATACCTTATGAAGTTTTTCAACCCAACTTCCTTTCTTGGCATCTAGCTTTTCTTTGAGTGTATGCTTGATGATTTTGTTTACTGCTTCAGCTTGCCCATTTGTTTGAGGGTGGGCAGGTGTGGCGTAGTAATTGGCAATTTGGTACTCTTTGCATACCTATCAGAATTTTAGATTTTTGAACTGGGTGCCATTATCAGTGATGATAGTGCTTGGGACTCCAAATCTGTAGAGTATAATTTTCTTCACGAAAATCATGGTATTTGCTTTGTGATATGCATTAATGCTTCAGCTTCTGCCCACTTTATGAAATAATCAACGACTACTATTGCATGCTTCGCTTCACCCCCTGTCCCTGCTGGCATTGGGCCAATTAAGTCCAAGCCCCACATGGCAAATGGCCATGGGGACGTAAGGCTTCTAAGTTGTTCAGGGGGTTGTTGGATATCGTTAGCAATCCTTTGGCATCCATTGCAGCTTTCCAAACATCGTTGTGCATCCGAGAATAAAGTTGGATAATAATAACCTTGCCTGAGTACCTTGTGTGCTAAACTTTTTGCTCATAGTATGGTTTCCGCATACTCCACCATGGATTTCCTATAGTATCTGACATGCATATTCCTTTGATACACATCTTTAGAGTGTTCAGAAAACCCCCATTCTGTATAGTTCTCCTTCGATCAATGTGTATCTTGCTGACCGATATCTGATGCTTTTGGCTTGTAGGGGATCTTCCGGGAGCACGCCTTCTTCTAGGTACCTTTTTAGCTGAGTCATCCAACCGTCTGACAGTGTTTGGATTTCTGAGATTTCAATTTTTTTTGGCTCAACTGTGCTCGGTTTGAGGAGATGTGCGACCAGAATAGTTTTTAGCCTGATTGTGGTCGTTGCTGATGCTAGTTTGGAAAAGGCATCTGCCTTTTCATTCTCCTCCCTGGGAATCTGGACAATCTTATATTCTTTGAATTTCTGAAGGAGTTGTTTTGCTATGCCACGATAAGCTATCATACCTTCATCTCTGGCTTGGTATTCATCTAGGACTTGGTTGACGACTACCTGTTCGTTAAATATTTCTATCTCATCTGCTCCAAGGGTTATGCATACTCTGAGTCCAGCTAGTAGTGCCTCGTACTCCGCTTGATTATTCGTTGCTTTGAAGTCGAATCTCATGGCACACTCGGCATCATCTCTTTCTAGGGTGTATACTACGATCCATGCCCCTCTGCTATGAGTGTTCGAGGAGCCATCGACATATAATTTCCATGAGAAACTCTTGCCTAACATTTTTTTTGCTTCCAGGTTTGGTTCTGTGAATTCTACTATGAAATTTGTCACTGCTTGGCCTTTTGAGAGATGTGTTACGGATGTACTGGATATCGAATTCACTTAAGTCGATTGCCCATTTGGTTAGTCTTTCTAAGATTTCAAGCTTCTGTAAGATTTGTTTAAGTGGGCAGTCGGTGATGACCTGGATTGTATGAGCTTGAAAGTATGGCCTTAGTTTCTTTGTTGCCGAAACCAATGCTAGGGCCATTTTTTCTACCTGTGAATACCTGGTTTTAGCTGGAAGAAGTGCCTTGCTGGTATAGTATACTGGCATATGTACTTCATCTTCTATTCTGACTAAAACTGAGCTTGCTACTAATTCCGTAATTGATAAGTACAAGCGGAGTATTTCTCCCATTTTCAGTTTCGAAATGATGGGAGCTTGCCCTAGGTACTCTTTGATTTTTAGAAACGTCTGCTCGCATTCTTCGTTCCATTCGAGTCATTTTCTTCTTTTAATTACTTTAAAAAAGGAAGCACATTTGTTTGTGGCCTTTGAAATAAATCTGTTCAAGGAAGCTAAGCATCTTGTTAAGTGCTGCACTTCTTTTAGTGTCCTTGGTGATGTCATTTTTTGTAGGGCTTGGATCTTTTAAGGGTTTACTTCGATTCCCCTCTGGTGAACTTGTAAACCCAAGAACCTCCCTGAAGGAACTCCAAATAGGCACTTGTTCGGATTCAGCTTCAGCTTCATTTGATATCTTCTCAAGACATTGAATGTTTACCGCAAGTATGATGCATGCCTGTCTATCGAGATGCTCTTGGTCAACATGTCATCTATGTAAACTTCCATGTTTCTTCCTATTTGACGTGCGAAGATTTTGTTGACCAGCCTTTGGTATGTTGCTCCTGCATTCTTTAGCCCAAAGGGCATTACTGTGTAACAGTATAAGCCCTGATCAGTTGTGAACGCTGTTTTTTCCTCATCAGCCTTATTCATCCGGATTTGGTTATACCTTGAGTAGGCGTCCATGAAACTGAGTAATTCGTGGCCTGACGTGGCATCAACCAATTGGTTTATCCTTGGCAGTGGAAAACTGTCTTTTGGGCAGGCTTTATTTAGGTCCACGAAATCTACGCACATTCTCCACTAACCGTTTTTCTTCTGGACGAGGACCACATGGCTACCCACTGAGGGTAGATGATCTCTCTGATTGATCCTACAACGAGTAACTTCTCCACTTCTTGCTTGATCGCCTAACTTCATTCGAGGTTAAAAGATCTTCTTTTTTGTATTACTGGTTTTACATTTGGGTCCACTCCAAGATGATGTGATATTACTCGGGCATTTATCCCTACCATGTCTTTTGACTCCAGGCGAACACATCTTTGTATTCTCTGAGCAGATCAATAAGATTTTGCTTAACCTTTCTTTCTAAACTAGCCCCGATTTTTATTTTCTTACCTGGTTCATCTTCCCTTAAGACTATTTTCTCTATTGGTTCACTTTTAGACATTTTCGGCTTTTCCCTCGGATCGAACTCAAACAACAGTGATTCTTGCTCGGTCTGATCTGATCTGATCGGGTAATGGTGAACACTCGTTCACTATTGTTTGTGTCTTTGTAAACCAAGAAGTTAGCTCTTCTGGCCATCTCCTAGGACCCCTTGACTATTCTTACCCCCCGTTCAGTTGGGAATTTGATCATCAGAGCATAAGTAGCTGTTACTGCCTTAGTTTTATTCAAGAATGACCCACCTAACAATGCGTTATAAGGCCAACTGTCTAGGTCTACCACTACAAAATCAAGCAACACTGTTCTCTGACAAGGTGCTACTCCAATTTTTACTGGCAACTTTGCCGTCCCGAGAGACCTAACCTCAACTCCCCCGAATCCTTTGAGTAGGGTATGAAAAGGTTGCAAATCCTTTCAGTCCAACCTGAGTTGATCGTAGACAGCTAAATTGAGAATATCAGCCGAACTACCATTGTCTATTAAAATTATCACGACTTCCCTGTGTTCAATTCGGGCACTTATGACAAGGGCGTCATTTGGTCGAACATCGACCCCATGTAAGTCAGCCTCTGTGAATATTATTGCGTTTCATCCTTCTTTTACCCTTTTCGGGTCTGGTTCGACGGAGTTGACATCAAAGTTCTGCCTTGCCTCTACCGCTTCTCTGATTTCCTGAGTTTGCTCTCGGTTACTTCTTCCAATTGATAGTCCTCCAAAGATTGTTTGTATTACTTCATTGTCCTCGGGACTGTCCCTTTTGTTCCGACCGAAACTATGATCGACCCTGGTCTCTTTCTTTGTCTCTGACCTCTTATCTCTTTTCAGAATTATATCTTGTAGGTATCCTTCCCGAATGAGGGTCTCTATGTAGTCTCTAAGCTGGTAACATTTGGAAGTCTCATTACAGGTTTTCTCGTAGAATCTGCAGTGCAAACTGAAACCTTCGGCTTGACCCTTTTAATGTATATTTCTCCCGAATTTCCTTTTGCTTTATCCTTTTGATTTTTCCCGAGAGGGGTGTAGTCTTTGTATTTTCCAAGATTGTAATGAGAGGCTATCGAACGATACGGCAATGTTTGATAATATCCCACGATAAAAATATAAACAAGAAGTAGAGTTTGATGTTCGAGAGAGAAGATGAGGAGCTACTGTACGGTTCCCCCTTCTACATTATCTACTGCAGTTATCACAATTCCATCCGTATTCATCCATTCTACTTGCAATAGTTTCAACCCTTTATTGAATTTGAGAACCCAATTCAAAGTTTGTTGTTGTTCTTCAACTTCTCTCACTCCTTCGAACCCATCAAAACCCAGAGAGACCCAAAAGAAAAACCGGAGACGCGATCCCAGGAGATGCAATGAAGATGATGATAATGGAGATTTCCTGGTTGTCAACTTTTACAAGTTCGTTTTTATCAAGAACCCAGAAGAGGAAGTTGCCAAGCACCTCTCTTTCTTGGAGGTCAGTTCACAGTTTTGTCAGTATATTGCATGCCGATTCGTGTTTGATGTTTGAGAATTGAAATTATTTTTTCTCATTTAAATTTTCTTGTTTTTCTTGTGTCTGGGTCTATTTTTGTTTTTCTTTGTAGTTAAAGTTTTGTGATAATTTAGTTTTTTGTGAAGCTTAGGCACAATTTTGAGGATTGTAATGGAAATGAGTTTGAACATTTTTAAATGAAAGTTATGAGAAGAATTTACAACTTGTTTTAAGTGTGTTTCGGTTTATATTCATTTCTTTTGTCCGTTTTTGATTGCTACATGCATTACTAGTTTTCCTATGCAGGATTCCGGATTTCCAAGATCTTGTCCGTAGTTTACTTTTAATCGATACTAAGAATTCACTAATTTAGTGAATGGTAAATGTTGAAAGAATTAACAGTTCGTAAAAGACAAAATCAACCACTCATGCATCTGGTAGTTGTTTTTATTTTTATTTTTATGTACTATTTAGCATGTCAAATTTTGGAGGGCTGCTCCTATGTTTAAAGTCAGCTTTTGGTCTAATTGGTTGAAACGAAATCAAGAGGGTTTGAGTGGCACGAAAGGACCTGAAGAATTGAAAAGGGGTTCTCTGAAGATGCTAGTTTCGTATCTATTCTTGCATCTTTCTTTTTCTAATAAGTGGTTTTGAGTAGTTAGATGTTTCAAGCTCAAGGATTTTATTTCATTGGCGCTTTACTTGTATTATTTTGCTTTTCTTTGATCCAAATTATATACTGTTCTAATATCAGGCATAACACTTACTGAAATTAATCTTATCAGGCCTAAACTGATTAAAATCAATTGATTCAGCTGATGGATTGACTCATCACAAAATTTAATTTGTTCATTGACTATCAGGATCTCAACATACATGGTAGAGTATATCTGAATGAACAAGGAATTAATGCACAGGTATCTATTTCTTTTCTATGAATTGGATTTGTCAAGTCTCTCCTGACTTTCTTCAAAATTCAAAAATCTTTCTGGCACTGACTTCATCAGGTGCTGTTTGAAAATAAGAGGGATAAGTGTAGTTTTATTTTGTGCTTGTAATATTAAATATCCTTGTTATAATGTTAACTTCAGAGAAGGAGTAGATTGTGATTCTAATGAGAACTGGCTTTGTTAGCCTAATCATTAATTATCTGGTCATCATCTTCGTTGATATTTCCTTCTGATATTCTCTCTTTGTGCAGTACAGTGGGCCATCAAAAGATGCTCTTGCCTATGTTGAATGGTTAAGAGAAGATGAAAGACTTTTTGATGTTCTGGTTCAGATATCTCCGGCTCGAAATGGGCATGCCTTTCCAAAACTGAAGCTGCGTTATAAGCCCTCACTAGTACAGGCAAGCTATATTGTGTGCATCATTTCTACTCTGATATTATCTTTTCATTCGATTCTAATAATTTTTACCTGACTAATCCTCTATGAACTGCTGCTCTTTATTATTTTGAGTTATTATTTTGCAGTAGGATCTTAATAGTTTTCATGAACTATATTCCTAATTTAATTTTTTTATAGTGTTGTCACCCTTTCTTTTTGTTGAGCCATTATTTTCTTTATATATTACTTTTACTTGAAGTTTCTCTTTTGTATGAGTGTTTTTTAACCATGATTTTGTATTTTTCTTAAGAAAAATTGAACTTGTTTTATTTTTTATTTTTTATTTTATGTTCTTTCATTGTTTTATAGTGGTTGCTTTTGAAAATGAAGTAAATTTATGAGGTTGATGAAACGAAGTGAATTTATGAGGTTGATGTTTTTCACCTTAGAGATTTTCTTACAAAACAATGCTATGGGAAATTATGGTTTCTTCCCACCTTTCAGAGTTGGAAGTCTATGTATGCATGCATGTATGTGTTTTAATACTCTAATTCAAATGATTTTTCTTTAGTTGGAAGGAGGCATTTCACATCTTCCTTTGCTTGACCCCTCGATGCTTGCAACACCTCTATCACCATCCGAGTGGAGAAAGAATTTAGAAGCAGTAGAGAATATTGATGACTTATCAAATTCAAGCCATAACACTGACTGTATAGTATTGGACGTGAGAAATGGTATATGCTTTCCTCTAATTCATTTTATATTTTTACATCAATCTATTTGTTTTACAGATAGCGATTGGTTTAAAATTTTATTGAATAAGTACAGAAGTTTGGGAGACTCTTTACTTAGTTGCTCCATGTCATTCATTTTTCTCCTATGAAGATCTAAAAGACCTTTCTGCTACCTACTCAATTCCTACCAAGCAACTTTCCCCCGATACAGGAGCACCCAAATACATAGTTGACATGGCTCATAGGACTCATAAATGCTTTCAGCATTAAAAACTTATGCACTAAGTGAGCCTTATATGTGGTTTGGGAACTAGATCAAATGAGGTTTGTAAAGTCAACTATAAATCTAGTTGTCAATCAGCTACAATCAAGGTGTCAATTAACCATGAAAAATCACCATAGTTAGTAGGCGGCCTTGGCTGCCGTGATTTTGGCCTAATTTGCACCAGGTGTTGCCTAGTCGAAGCTAAAATCTGCTATACGGTGGCTTGTCGTTTTGGGCTTCTTTTTTTTTAAAAAAAAAAATCCCAGCCGCCAACCCTTATTTTTTTTTCCTTCACGTAAAGGGCGGCCACAGCGCTTCCTAGGTGCCTGGCCACCGCCCGACTAGCACCTAGCGCCAACCAAGGTTTTAAAATGCGGAAAACGGTACGAGGCGGGAAGGCCTCCACAAGGCGAGGCGGGTGCCTCGAGGCGATTGAGGTGGGCACCTCAGTCGAAAAATGGAAAAAAAATGTAAAAAAATGTAAAAAAAAATATTAAAGTAGAGAATATTCCATAAAATTTAGGAAATAAGTTAAATCCAATAATACAAACATATAATGTCTGAAAGAAATTAAACATTACAAAAGCAAAACATCATCCTAACGATAAATGACCATTATGTATCTAATCGTTCCATAAGCTATCATTTGTGTCCAATGGCTTAAAATGTGGATCAAAAGAGTAATCCCCCTCATCATTATCATCATCTGAAGTTCCTGGAGAGTTGTATTGGTTTGAAATGTCCTCCCACCCTCGTTCTTCATCCACCCGTTGCAAAGCCTTTCCTTTGTCTACTAAAAAATGCAAAGTAATATTATCTATTTATAATTAAATATATCATTCTATCTAAGTAAAACTTATTAAATTTGATTCTAGAATTACTTGTATTTCTCTTTCTCTTCCCTCCTACTTGTTGGCTTCCACTTGGTTGACTTATGTCCACATCTGTGGACGTTCCCCCAACTACATCAGTGTCAACAATCCACTCATTCATCCGACGGCACATCTTTACGAATCAATGGATCCTCATCATCCTTCAATGTCTTCTTCTTCAAGTATCTGTGCTGCAACCTTTTATTGTACATTATGTACACCAAAGAATTCAATTTCTTTGTGCTTAATCGATTCCTCTTCTTCGTGTGAATCTACAAATAATTTGTAGGAAATTGTTAATTAGGAATTCTAAATTTTACTCTAGTATTTATAATTATAAGTAAACCCTTACCAAATTAAATGTACTCCAATTTCTCTCACAAGCTGAAGATGAGCAAGTGAGACTTAAAATCTTCACAGCAAAATCTTTAAGTTCCGGAGCCTCGTCTCCATATGCACTCCACCAATCGGCTACAATGAGAATAATAAACATTGTTCATTTCCTTATAAGACAATACTATAAATTTCATAATGAAATTGATACATGTAAACAATAACTTGACATACCAGGGCTAAGATTTTCAATGAGACCTTTTGCACGTCCTAGCCAAAAAACCCTTCTTAAAAAGATTAACTTGTAAATTAGCCCGTACTCGCCTTCTCATCGGGAATAAGTTTTTCCATGCACACCATCAACCCAATCTTTACCTCTATATGAGAGGATAATAAACCATCCGAAAATTGGAATCGGGGATTCAGATAGTAGGCAGTTGTGTGCAAATGGCGGTGCAATTGATACTGCCACTTATCATCAATGATTCCCCATATCTCTTTGTAAGCTCCTTCCTCATTTCCTAAATTTACGGCTATCTCCTCCTTAGCCTTATCCATGGCACCATAAATGAATCCCATTGCGGGCAGTTGTTCAGAATCTGTCATCCTCAACACACTTACAAGAGGTCTAGTTGTCTTTAATGCATAAGATATGCTACCCTAAAAAATTTCCATTGAAGATAATCTTCTTGATTTCCCTTCCCTCGGCTTTTTTTGTCCAACTACATCCATCCCATTCCTTTGAAGTAAACATTTGCTCCAAAGGTTGTCTCAGAATTAACATTCTGTCTAATGTTAAAAATGAAGTAGCAAATCGTGTAGGAGCGGGACAGATCAATTCTTTATTAGTGTGCTTTCTCATCAAAGTCAATACCCATCCGTGGTTGTATATGAAATTACTCACCTATTATAGCACAAGAATAAAAATATTAATATTTTTGAAATGATTAGTACTAAATATAAAGCATTTCTATATCGATTTAATGATTTATACCTTCTTCGTTTTCCTCAATGCATTTTGGTGTTGAGGTAAAGATCCAATTTTCTCAAGCATTAGATCAATACAATGAGCTGCACACGGCTTCCACCACAACCGTTTCCTCTTCTTCATCAACATTTCACCCGCTTTCTTGTAGTTCGATGCATTATCCGTCACCACTTGGACCACAATGTCTTCTCTAACTTCTTCAATCACAGAATCCAATAGGTTAAACAATAGTGTAACATCTTTATTTGCATCACTAGCATAGACCGACTTTAAGAACACCGTGCCATACGGATTGTTTACAAGAAAGTTTATCAACTGTCTTCCTCTCATATCCTTCCACCCATCCGACATAATAGACACTCCTGTTTTACTCCATGTTTTCTTTACATCATCAACTGCTTGCCTTCTGCCTTCTGCCTTCAACAATAGTGATGTGCTCAACTCATGAGCTGTAGGTGGTTTTAGACCACGCCCGTAAGTCCCAACCGAACGGAGCATTTTGACGAACGATGGACTACTAACAACATTAAAGGCGAGTCCATTCTCGTAGAAGAAGTCGGCTATGTCCGAACATGTGTTTTCGCGTGCCTCCTTCTCAAGTCCTTTAACTCCTTTATCACTTCCTCCCAAATCCTCCACCGCTTAATTTTCAACTTTCACTACAAATCTATCCATCGGTCCTCTGATCCTTCTTTCAGAAACACTACCTGAGCTTGAACCTTTTTTTGATAGACTGTTTAAGGTGACACAATTGTCGATCCTTTCTCCACGCATTAATTGTGCCCTCTTTTTTGCCTTTTCATTTGACAACATATAAGTTTTGATTTCTTCTCACTTCTGGGTTGACCTTTGTACACGGGACAACATTACCCTGAACACCCGCAAGGTGTTCTTTCATCCTAAACACTCCACTCTTCAATACTCTATCACAAAACTTGCATTGGAGGTACTTATATCCCTTTTGTTCATCCATTTCAACCTCAATCCCATACTTCCAAGGCGGATCTTTTCTATTCGACATCTAAAAATCTACAACAAAATAATCAAGTAAAGCTAAGAGTAAATAACAAAATAGTATGGTATTTTAACAAACAAAGCTAACACTTATATAAGTCAACAGATAACCTAATAAAAATAACCAAACAATGTTATCTGTTGATAACAAATAATAAAAAAAATTATAATCAAACATTTATATAATCTATAATTTATATAATGTATATGATATACTTATATAAGTGTTGACTGTTGACTTATATACCAACACAACAAAAGTTAACTGTTGATAACAAATATATATATATAATCAAACACTTATATAATATATAAATATATGATTTATAATTTCTATCATGTATTATCATGTATCAACCACAGCAATAGCAACACCAATAACCAATTACCAACACAACAACACCAATATAGTTGAAAATTTCACTTATTATCTATTGACTTATATACCGATTACAACCACACAATGACCCAAGTACACAAATAAAAAGAAAATCAAAGACCAAATCAAAGAAGAAATAAAAAGAAGTGTTATCACTTATCTGTTGACACTTGACAACTAACAAATAAAAAGAAGAAAAGGAAGAAAATCGAAGACCAAAGCTGATCGAACAAGAACAAAATTGAAAATTGAAGCAGCTGATCGAACAAGAAGAAAAGTCAAAGAAAAAAAATAGCAAATGAAGAAGAACAAAGCTGAGCACAGGCAATTGATGAAAAACAGAGCAAAGGAAGAAGAAGAGCAAAGCCGAAGTGGATGCAATTGATGAAGAACAAAATCAAAGGAAGAAGAAGAAAAACAGAGCAAAAAGAAGAAGAAATACAGAGCAAGAAGAAGTAGACAAATAGATGAAGAAGAAGAAGAACTCACCGGAAAGGAAGAAAGTGATGGGGAATTAGATAAGCTTTATTAGGTGTTATTAGTAGTTATTATCTTGAGAATAAATTATCTCCTTCAGAGATAAGTTTAGATTTTATTTATCATTATCAAGTTTTATTTATCTTTATCAGGATTTAGATGTTTATCTTTTTATATTGTTAGCTATAAAAGGCACCTTCAGAACCTTTTTGTAATCAGACTTGATGAATTGAATACAGAATTGAATTGCTGTGTTTTCCAATCTTTTCTGGTTCTATTTCCTTCTGGTCCTACATCAATTGGTATTAGAGCCTAATCTCTTTTTTCCATACACACTTTCGCAACTAATACTAATACTCACAAATTACCAAAACCACAAAAAAAAAAAAAAACTCAGTAACACTGTTTGCACCTCCAATCGCCCATGCACCCAAGTGCTACCGCCTCCACAAGCTGGTGCAGGCCACTAGTGGAAAATTTCACTTCGATCCAAATTTCCATATGCTTCGTACTGTTTGCAGGTTTTGCAGCTATGTCAGAATATCCAGATTATTTCCATAGCTTTGATTATTCCGATGATGAATTCGAATATAGTCATCCCTACTGTTATGGAGATTTCGAATATATCCAGATTTCTTGTTCGTTGGCCGCAACCCATTTGACTCGCCAGGAGTCGAGTTCTTCTTAGTGGAGGAGAATGATGGGGAATTAGATAAGCTTTATTAGGTGTTATTAGTAGTTATTATCTTAAGAATAAATTATCTCCTTCATAGATAAGTTTAAATTTTATTTATCATTATCAAGTTTTATTTATCTTTATCAGGATTTAGATGTTTATCTTTTTGTATTGTTAGTTATAAAAGGCACCTTCGGAACCTTTTTGTAATCAAACTTGATGAATTAAATAAAGAATTGAATTGCTGTGTTTTCCAATCTCCTTTTCTGGTTCTATTTCCTTCTGGTCCTACATCAAACATATTTTGTAAACTAGACTCCGAATGTACTTATAACCTCATATCATGTGTTAATGTTACATTACTTGGATAGTACATTTATAACATGAATTTTTTGCCTAAAAGCATTTTTACCACAAAAAAGGTATGCTCAGGATGAAATGGCTTGACAGAGTGGCAATAAAACAACTTGACAGAGTGCCGACAAAACGGCTTGACAAAATGCCGATGAAACGGCTTGAATGGGTCGCCAATGAAATGATTCAACAGAATAGTACTTTTATACTGGACATACGCGACAATGACCTTTGGAGGCAAAAACTCGAACTTTTTATAGGTGTGCCGCCATCTACCACTGCACAAATAATATATTTTGAAGATTGCATTTATGAGAAGAATCTTTAACCCATTTTCAAAATCTCAAGTGGATGAATAAAATTCTTGAGAAAGTATTTTTTTGATTCATTATCTACGGAATTCGAACCTGAACTTTATTTTTGATTCATTATTTCTTGTCCTTTATTTCATATTCTTAATTTAATGTGTTGACGTCGATTTCTCGATGGATGAGAAAGTCAACAATGTTGGATTTGGTTATGACCTGACAAAGAGAGAGAAAGAGAAAGAGAAAGAGAAAGAGAAAGAGAAAGAGATAGAGAATGCAATTTGAAGTTAATAAGACACGAGTTTACGTGGTAAAACTCCGGTAATAGGAGAAACGTCCACGGGTGGTTGGATATATAACCGAGCCAAATCCACTATTGAAATAAAGAATTACACCACTTGATCTCTTTTGTCTCTCTCTTTTAGTGACTTTTTCTTTATATTTTGTTCTATATCTTCTACAATGAGATTATGGGTCTATTTATATGTGCATAGAACCCAAATCCTTGTTCTACAAGTAAAAGGAATTGTATTTAATTAAGGCTGGTTGCTTGTTGGAGTCGTTTTTATCTTCTTTCCTATTTCGGAGATCGTGTGGAGATTGAATATGACTCTGGTGGTATAGTCCATTTAGGACTTATTTCCTTATCAATGTGCGGTTTTCTTGAAGAAGTAAAGTTGTTGCTTGATTTGGAATCTGTTTCCTATTTGGTGTTTTACTTTTCTAGAAACTCTTTGATACTGATGTCTTGCGTATTTGAGCATGGCTCTTGGTTCACCCACGTGTGAATCATGTGTTGAGTTTCTTTGTTCGGGTTTCCCTTATTATTCCGAGTAAAACATAACGTGCTAAGTACTCGGTCCCGAGTAGGACACAACGTGCTGAATACCCGTGTTCAGACTTACTCGGATTTCTATACCCTTGTGATGTCTTCAAGGGTATTTTCTAGATGCCTACTCGGATGCCCATCTAGCAATTTTTTTCAAGGGACTGTCCATCGTGTCAATGACGTGTACGTTCGACAAAATATTCTTATAACAATACCTCCTTAAAACATTTTTACCGAGTAGGAATTTGTTCTTGGCAAGAGTATTTTAATCGACCTTCTAATCTTTTGTCTCATTAATACCAAAATAATGATCCTTAAACAGCGCCTTGCATTAATGATGTGCCTTAATGACTACCATGTAAATGCAATTTGTCTCTTCATGCTAAGTCTTAGTAATTGCGACGTTTTGGAATTCTGACGGCTTGGTCAGTTCTTTTCATGACAGTTGCCCTTCAACCTCTCCATTCCTCAAATAACATTTATGAGAAACGACTCATAGGTTGCCTGATACGCTTCCTACATCATCAAATCTTTCTTTTTGATTTTTCCCGTTTTTTGAGACCCTAGGGTTTCGTGTCATTGCCCCTTTAAATAATTTACTGAAAAGGGCTGCTCCGGTTCATTTTTGCAGAAGTAAATAACCAACCTAGATTTTCTCGCTCACAGATTCGTCTTGATTCTCCATCGAAGTTTTTCCTGGTTTCTTCGCATCTATTTTAAAGGTCAGTTCCGATGAATCCTGCCTCACTTCATCACCTTTTTGTTCTAGCTTTCGGAGTGCTTGAACGCGGAGACCTTCAATTGGTTTCTTGTGTTCTTAGATTATTGGGGGAAACTCCTCCTGACAAACCTTCTTTTTTAGATGTTGATGTTTCTGGGCTTCATCTTGACGCTCACTTTAGTTCTAGCTCTGAATCTTCTTCCAGCTCTGAATCTTCTGTTTCTGATCATCACAGGGTTCCCTTACGATCAAGGATGGGAAAGCATCAGAGTAACAGTGTGGTTCACAAATATGGCTCAAACGGCATTCGAATCGGAAGGCAAACAGTTGACGAGAAGGATGTTGAGGAGGCGCACAGTGCATCTCGTATTCCCTTCTCCTTTGATCTCTCGAGTGGATATGATGCATAGCCGAATGTGGTCGGGGTAGATGAAATCGAGAAGTATCGTGCTTGGTTTGATCTGAACAATTCAGTTCTAATGGCTCCTGCTGGTGACAGAGCCGCATGGAACCCTCCTCCGAGCATGGTAGCAATTTACGGGTCCATGCTCTGCTGTGGTGACTCTTCCTCTTCAGCCGTTCATCGCTTGGTTCCTTGTTGAGGCGGGGGTCGCCCCTGCTCAACTTGCCCCGAACAGCTATAGAATACTAATGTGTATGTGGCACATATGGAGTCGGATGAACTTGTCACGGCCCTCTCCCTGCGAAATCAGGCATTTTTACACCCCAAGGCAATATGGTCGGACTGGAACTTATTTTCTTATGTCCAGCCCGCCAGATAACTGGATCCCTGAGGGGACGAAAGTGAACCGGGAGTTGATATTTTCTTCGACGCCAAAAAGAAAGGCTTTGTGTGGGGATTTCCTACCTTGAACAAGCATTGGAAGAATAGCTGGTTCTTTGCCAGAGGAAACTTAAGACTTGAGGTCAAGCTCTCAGTTGGGGAGAATCAAGAAGTGTTAAAAGTTCCTCGTTTCTTCTACTCTCCTGATCGTTGGAACAAGTCAAAACTTATTTTCACTGACGCCGAGTTGACTAGACTTGCTCGGGCGGCCGTACGTACTCTGGAAAAGAGGAGCAAGTCCTATCTTTTTAATGTGAAGAAAATGATAGACCTTGGCTTCTTTAATCATATTTCAGATTATCACAGGCGATGTAAGTAGAATCTTCTTGTTTCCATTTCACTCGTACATTTTACGTTTTTTTTTTTGAATTGTTCTTTTCTAACTTGTGCAGTATACGACTCGGACATCATCTGTGACGTCTAAGCTCGCCAGGTGAAATTGATCATTCTGGCGAGCCGAAAAGAAGCTTCTTGCCGAAAAGAAGCTTCTTGTCAAAAAAAGGAAGAGGTCGCTCCATCTGATGACGAATCGGATGAAGATTTTGATGAAGCTGACGAGCAAATTCCGGAGCATGTTTCTGAAGAGGTCATTCGGCCGACCGTGGGGGGAAACAAGTTGCCCGAGTGGCCCTACCAGGGTTGACGATGCTCGGAAGGTGTCTGAGGATAAGGGCAGACAGGGAGGATATCCGTGTGGCGAGCCAAGTTCCTTGGTCGAGGAAACGTCTGCAGAGCAGTTTGCGGTTGTTGATGAGGAAGGAGTTAGGGTACCCCCAGATGAGCAAATTAATCTTGATTCTGGTATTTTGAATCCTTTCAGGATATTACTGAAGACCAGAAAGATCCTATGGCTGACCTCGACTCCCGTCGTACTTGGGCTGTGAAAAGGAAGGCAGTTGATTCTCCTGCCCGTCCCCATAAAGTTCCTCGAGTGGTATCATTTGTTGAATCAAGTGATGATGATATCGAGGTTAGAGTTTCCCTAAGCATCCAAGCTGAGAATCCTGTGGGAAGAGCAAAAACTTTGAACCTGAACAGGGATTCTTTACCCCCTGAGGTTGAAGACGCAAGGGCGGAATCCTCGGGAAACCCTTTCTGCCCCACCCCTCAGGATATGCTAAGGGTAATTTCATCTGGTCTGGCTTTTATTAGGGACGACCATTGGAGCCGCTTCAGGGATGGTTCTCCTACAGATCGTCTACAAACTATTTTCAATAGAGTGAGCTATGTAAGTCTCTATCCCGTCGTTTTCCTTAATGCTTGTCTTGGATTTTTATCTCACTTTTCCTTGCAAGTGGTGGCCGAGTTTGCTGAGTTAGTTCAGACGCAACGACATCAAACTGATCGGATAAGACGTCTCGAAGCTCAACTAAAGGAGAGTAAGGACAACCGTGCTCGGATTGAGGCGGCCTATCAAAGGGAGATGAGCTCTGTCCAAGAATTTGTCGACCGCTGTTTGGCTAAGCAAATGGAGACTGAGGAAAAGGCTTCTAAAGCGGAAGAGAAGGCTGTATCCTTCCAAAATTTACTCTCTACCGCCCAAGAGTCGATGCTCAAAGCTGAACAAGAGGCTAAATAGGCCAAATCGTCCTATGAGCAGAAAGTAGAAGACCTTAAGCGTCAGACCTTGTGTAGAATATATTCTTCTTCACAAAGCTCGTGGTATTTGCTTCCGTGATATATACCAATGCTTCAGCCTCTACTAACTTTGTGAAATAATCAACAACCATAACGACATTGGACCAATTAAGTCTAGTCCCCACATGGCGAATGGCCATGGGGATGTGAGGCTTCTAAGTTGTTCAGGAGGCTGTCAAATATCATTGGCGATCCTTTGGCAAGCACTACAGCTTTCCGAGCATCGCTGTGCATCTGAGAACAAAGAGGGCCAATAATAACCTTGCCTGAGTACCTTGTGTGTTAAACTCATGCCCCCAGTATGGTTTCCGCATACTCGTCATGGATTTCCTGCAGTATCTGATGTGCTTCTTCCTCTGATACACATCTCTGGAGTGTTCGGGAAAATCATCTTCTGTACATTCCCCTCCAATCAACGTGTATCATGTTGACCGGTACCTGATGTGTTTGGCTTCTAAGGGATCTTCCGGGAGCACACCTTCTTCCAGGTATCTTTTTAGCTGACTCATCCAACCGTCTAACGGTGTTCGGATTTCTGAGATTTTAAAGTTTTTCGGCTCAACTATACTTGGTCTGAGGAGATGCGCGACCGGAATAGTTTTTGGCCTGATTGTGGTTGTTGCTGATGCTAGTTTGGACAGAGTCTGCCTTCTCATTTTCTTCTCTAGGGATCTGGACAATTCTGTATTCTTTGAATCTTTGAAGGAGTTTTTTTGTTATGTCCAAATAAGCCATCATACCTTAATCTCTGGCCTGATACTCATCTGAAACTTGGTTGACAACTATTTACGAGTCACTGAATATCTCGATCTCATCTGCTCCGAGAGCTATGCAAACTCTAAGTCCTGCTAGCAGTGCCTCATAATCGGCTTGATTGTTCGTTGCTTTGAAATCGAGTCTCATGGCACATTCAACATCATCTCCTTCCGGGCAGCACACCACGATCCCTACCTCGCTGCCATGAGTGTTCGAGGAACCATCGACATGTAATCTCCTGGGGAAACTCTTGCCCATATCATCTTTTTGCTTCCAGGTTTGGTTCTGTGAATTCTGCTACGAAATTTGTCACTGCTTGGCCTTAGAGTGATGTCCTGGGGATGTACTGAATATCAAATTCACTCAGCCCGATTGCCCATTTAGTTAACCTCCTCGAAATTTCTGGCTTCTGTAGGATTTGCTTAAGTGGGCAATCGGTGAGATCCTGGATTGTATGAGCCTGAAAGTATGACTTTAGCTTCCTTGCTGCCGAAACCAATGCTAGAGCCATTTTTTCCGCATGTGAATACTTGGTTTCAGTTGGAAGAAGAGCCTTGCTGGTGTAGTACATTGGTCTCTGTACTCCTTCTGACCTGACTAGAACCGAGCTTGCTGCTAATTCTGTAAGGATAAGTACAAAATGAGTATTTCTCTCATTTTAGGTTTTGAAAGGATGAGAGTCTGCCTAAGTACTCTTTTATTTTCAGGAACGCCTGATTGCACTCTTAATTCCACTCAAGTTCTTTCCCCTTTTTGATCACTTTGAAAAACGGGGCACATCTATCTGTGGCCTTTGAAATAAATCTGCCCAAGGAAGCTAATCATCCTGTTAAGCGCTGCACTTCTTTTAGCATTTTTGGTGAAGTCATTTTTTGGAGGATCTAGATCTTCTCGGGGTTCACTTCGATTCCCCTCTGGTGAACTTGGAAACCAAGGAACCTTCCTGATGGAACCCCGAATAGGCATTTATTCGGATTTAACCTGATCTAGTATCTCCTCAAGATATCAAATGTTTCCCGTAGGTCCGAAGCATGTTCGACTGTCGAGACACTTTTGGTCAACATGTCGTCTATGTAAACTTCTATGTTTCTTCCTATTTGACAAGCAAAAATCCTATTGACCAATCTTTGGTATGTTGCCCCAGCATTCTTTAGCCCAAAAGGCATTACTGTTATACAGTAATGCCTTGATCGGTAGTGAACGCTGTTTTTTTTTTTCATCAACTTTATTCATTCGGATTTGATTGTATCTCTAGCAAGCGTCCATAAAGCTAAGTAATTCATGGCTTGATGTAGCGTCGACCAGTTGGTCTATTCTCGGAAGTGGAAAGCTGTCTTTTGGGCAGACCTTATTCAGATCCGTGAAGTTCACGCACATTCTCCACTGGCCATTTTTCTTTTGGACTAGGACCATATTTGCTACCCACTAAGGGCAGCTGATTTCCCTAATCGACCCTACAGCGAGTAACTTCTCCACTTCCTACTTAATGGTATGACTTCTCTCGATGTTAAATGACCTTCTCTTTAGTATTATTGGTTTCACGTTTAGATCCACCGCCAGATGATGTGATATTATTCGGGCATCTATCCCTACCATGTCTTCATGACTCCAAGCGAACACATCTTTGTATTCTCTAAACAAATTAATAAGGTCCTTCTTAACCTCTCTTTTCAAATTGGCCATAATTTTGATCTTTTTATCTGGTTCATCTTCCTTTAAGACTACTACTTCTATTGGTTCACTTTTAGATACCTCCGGCTCTTCCCTTGGATCGAACTCAAACAACAGTGATTCCTGCTCGATCTGATCTGGTCGTGTTATGGTGCACACTTGCTCACTATTGTCTCCGTCTTTGTAAACCGAGAGATTAGCTCTTCTGGCCATCTCCTGGGACCTCTTGATTACTTCTACCCCCCATTCAGTTGGAAATTTGATCATTATAGCATAGGTAGTTGTTGCTGCCTTGGTTTTATTCAGGAATGGTCGACCTAACAACGCATTATAAGGCCAGTTGCCCAGGTCTACCACTACAAAGTTGAGTAACACTTTTTTCTAACAAGGTGCTACTCCGATTATCATGGGCAGCTTCGCTGTCCAGAGAGACCTGACCTCGATTACCCCAAGTCCTCTGAGTGGGGTATGGAAAGGTTGCAAATCCTTTCGATCCAACCTAAGCTGATCATAAACAACCACATTGAGAATATTTGCCGAACTGACATTGTCTACTAAAATTCTCCTAGCTTCTCTGTGGCCAATTCGGGCACTTATGACGAGGGCGTCATTTGGTCGGACATCGACCCCATGTGATCTGCCTCTGTGAATATTGTCGGGTCTCATCCTTCGTTTATTCATTTCGGGTCTGGTTCGACGGAGTTGACATCAATATTCTGCCTTGCCTCCACAGTTTCTCGAATTCCTGAGTCCACTCCCGGTTACTTCTCCCAGTTGATGGTCCTCCGAAGATAGTTTTTGTATTACTTCATTCGACCCGGGATTGGCCCGTTTGTTCCGATCAGAATTATGATCTGCCTTGGTCTCTTTCTTTATTTCTGACTTCTTATTTTTCTTAAGGATTATATCTTGCAGGTGTTCTTCCCGAAAGAGGGTTTATATAGTCTCTAAGTTGGTAACATTTGGAGGTCTCATGACCGGTTTCCTTATGGAATCTGCAGTATTTTGTTGTCTCGCAGAGCAAATTGAGATTGTCGACGTGGCTCTTTCACCAGATTCTTTTCTTCTACTATTGTAAGGATTTCTTCCTGTTTTTTTCCGGAGATGGGTTTAGTTCGTGTATTTTCCTCGAAACTTTTCCGTGGTCTGGTCTGGTCAGCATTACACCCACTTCCCCCGTCCTTGCTTATTTCTTTGTTATTTCCTTTTTGTTTTCCTTTATAGTTATATACCTTCGACTCGGCATCTTTTTGTTCAGATCTCCCTCCATGCATATAGCAACCTCCTGTTGCTAATTTCTTTTCCTCGGCTAATGCATATCCTCCAGGCATATCCATCATATCTGATATCTGGTTAGACGACCCCTTCTTAGGTTAAAAGACAGCCGTTCATTCTACAAGTTGTTTATGAATGCAGCGGTTATTGCTTCGTCATTTACACGGCCGATTTCTGAGACCACCTGGCCAAATCTCCCAGGTATTTCTTCTTGTCTTTCCCTTGCTTTAGCTGAGAAAGGTAAGCGACTGACTTTTTCCTGTGCACATTGCTTAGGAATTGTCTTGAAAAGCTTCTGCTCAATTTGCCAAAACTCCTAATACTTGTCAGGGGCAATCTTCCGAACGATCTCGAACCTGTGTCTCCCAGAGTTTGTGGAAAATTGAGACACAGCAAAGGGTCCCTGTGGGTATACTGAGTCATAACACGTTTATATCGTCTGACGTGTTCTTTAGGATCTATATCCATCTTGAACTGTTCCACGCGTGGCATCCTAAACCTTTCTGGGAATGGGGTTCGCAGGATGTCCCTGGCAAAAGGACTATCAGAATCATCATGAGACAACTCGCAAAGGTGCCGATCGCTATCCTCTGATGACGATGACCGATCCCTGCGCTGGTCATATTTACGGTGTCTATCATGGGCCACCTGACCGTGACTGCCTTTGGCGTGGTCGTTTTTCTTCGGGCGTTTCACGATCCCTGTCCTGGTTGCATGTTACACCCCCAGATTGATTGATTGATTTGATTTGAGTTCCTAACCGCTGTTGGTACATCTGGTTCCGGCCCAACTATAACCGAACGGAGCCTTGTAGGTGGAGGGTTTGGCGGATGCGCCTCTTCCATAGCCAATAGGTCTACTCCTCTCATCGCGTCCGTTAGTAGCTGTTGCAGTGCCTCGCGGAAACGACGTGCTATGTCCTCACTGGTAGGAGGGATTTGTTGGATACCTGTCAGGGGTGCTGGTTGGTTCTCCCGACGGTTGTGGTGGGATCTCGTGGACTCCCACCTATATGAGCATTATCTGGAGTCTGCTTTGGCTACTAGCCATTGCTTAATTAGATCGGAGGTTTGCCCCCTCTTTCTAGTGCCAGTTGTTGACGTCGATTTCTCGATGGATGAGAAAGTCAACAATGTTGGATTTGGTTATGACCTGACAAAGAGAAAGAGAAAGAGAAAGAGAATGCAATTTGAAGTTAATAAGACACTAGTTTACGTGGTAAAACTCCGGTGATCGGAGAAACATCCACGGGTGGTTGAATAAACAACCGAGCCAAATCCACTATTGAAATAAAGAATTACACCACTCGATCTCTTTTCTCTCTCCCTTCTAGTGATTTTTTCTGTATATTTTGTTCTGTATCTTCTACAATGAGATTATGGGTCTATTTATATATGCATAGAACTCTAATCCTTGTTATATAAGTAAAAGGAATTGTATTTTAGTTAAGTCTGATTGGAGTCGTTTTTATCTTTTTTCCTATTTCGGAGATCATGTAGAGATTTAATATGACTCTGGTGGTATAGTCTATTTAGGACTTATTTCCTTATCGATGTGCGATTTTCTTGAAGAAGTAGAGTTGTTGCTTGATTTGGAATCTGTTTCCTATTTGGTGTTTTATTCTTCTAGAAACTCTTTGATACGAATGTCTTGCGTATTTGAGCACGACTCTTGGTTCACCCACGTCTGAATCGTGTGCTGGGTTTCTTTGTTCGGGTTTTCATTATTATCCCGAGTAAAACATAACGTGTTAAGTACTCGGTCCCGAGTAGAACATAACGTGCCGAATACCCGTGTTCAGACTTACTCGGTTTCCTATCCCTTTGTGACGTCTTGAAGGGTATTTTCTAGATGCCTACTCGGATGCCCATCTAGCAATTTTTTTTAAGGCACTGTTCATCGTGTCAGTGACGTGTACATTCGACAAAATATTCATATAACATAGTGCTAGGCCAGGAAGACAAAATGAAGTAGAATCAATTTCAATAATTACTCAATCAATCACCTAGCCAATGTTCTAGTTGGCGCCTATGTTTTAAAATGCGGTTCGAGGCAGGAGCCTCTTCGTGAAAGCACCCTGGTGCGGCCCCACCAAGGGATCAAGTTGGAACGTCCGCCTCCGCCGCATGAGGCGGTCGGATATGCGCCAAGTCTTCCAAATGCGAGCGCCTCAACATCAACTCGGAAATTGCAATTTTATTAAAAAAAAAAAAAAAACCCCAACCGCAGCGTTTTGAAGAAGAAAAAAGAAGAGGTTCCAAACGTTGCGTTTAGGAAAACCAAGCCCTAAATCCCCAATCTTCAACGATCAATCTCTTCAACACTTCAAGTTCTTGCTTTTCTCTTCTTCAAATCGATCGATCGGCGACATCATTCCTTTCCGGCGACATCGGCGTTTGCTTCTCCTTTCCGGCGATGTCAAAATCTTCCTGATGTAGGACCAGAAGGAAATAGAACCAGAAAAAGAGATTGGAAAACACAACAATTCAATTCTTTATTCAATTCATCAAGTCTGATTACAAAAAGGTTTTGAAGGTGTCTTTTATAGCTAACAATATAGAAAGATAAACATCTAAATCCTGATAAAGATAAATAAAACTTGATAATGATAAATAAAATCTAAAATTATCTCTGAAGGAGATAATTTATTCTCAAGATAATAACTACTAATAACACCTAATAAAGCTTATTTAATTCCCCATCAATGTTATTGATACAAATGCCCAGTTCTAGATTACAGAATATGTGGCTCACTGGCTCGAGTTCCAACTTCCAACCAATTTCCACGGTCTTGAGAATTAGTAATGGGTGCAGTGTATCTCTAGGTGTTGTCTTTGCACAGTCACCAATATCAGGACTCCAAGAATCGCCCAATTTGTAGGAGTGTTGAGTAAATTTTTGTGCTTGCTAGAGTTACTTCCGCTGTAGTAGTATATCAGCTATCAAAGATTGAAGATGTTATGATGTTGTAATATGTTATATGTGTGATCAGGTTATGAGTGGGATATTGGTCATTTTCATGGCGCTAGGCGACCTGATGTAGACTGTTTTAGGAGCACCTCATTCGGGCTATCACAGAGAGAGGTATGATAAATCTAGGACTTTTATCATTTTGTATACCTCTAGTATGAAACTCTACACTGAGGAGGGATGACCATAGTTGTTTTTTATGACTGTATTTAAACAAGGAACACATGTAAACTTGTTGTCTAGAAGATTTGTTTGTAATAGAAATTTTGATGATCTGAAAACTTGAAGATATCTAATTGTTGGTTCCAAATTAAAATATTAGTATTTCATATAGCTGCGTTGGATTTAATTTAGATGTGCATCCAGATGTTAGATTTAGTTCTCAGATGTGTCTCTGTCTTGGTCCAGCTATGTCACATTTTCTTAGAAGATCCTCTTGCCTATTTTCTCTGACTTAAAAACCTGCCAGATTCTGAGACAGAATTATTGCCTAGTTTGTAGCATCCTTAGTAAACGGCAATTCATGTCCTCCACCTGCTTAACCACTTTTTGCTGTCATTTGTCCATCTTAATTCTGCCCTTAAACAGACTTTCGACATCCAAAATTGAAGGACTGAGAGAATTCCTTCATGTACTTGTGGTTAGGGCCTGAATCCCAAAATATGTTTATGAACTTGTGAAATTTAAAGTTGTGTTGCATGATGGGATACTCTTTTGGAACCTCCCAAGTCAAGTTTAGTGATGGCCTGTTCTACTGTTCTCTTCATGTAGGCTTTCTACGAGTTTAACATTCATTATAAGGTACATGCTCTTAAACATGTTATGTAGCTTGAAAGTTGGATTTAAAAACTATAAATCAGAAGTAGGTTTGGAGGATTAGTGAATTAGTGGATCAAAGGGTCCAAAAGGTTTGCCTTAAATCAGCATATTTGCTCTCTCACATAATTGTTTGTGTATGTATCTATTTATGTTAAACAAATTGGCAGTCTGGTTGAAGTAAATATTATGTATTATTGTTAGAGTTTTTAATACTATTATTTGACCCTTTCCTAATAGCTTTAGCGTTTAGGTCTAACGGTTAATGACATGATATCAAAGCATATTTGACATAGCAGTCTCAAGTTATAATCCTGAGATCCCATTATAAAAATTAAATATATAATTGTAACACAGAGCTACATGGAGCTGTTTATCAATTCATGTGACAAGCTCAGAGTCTGGCCTTGCACAGGGGGGGATGCGTTAGAGTGCTTAATACTATTATTGGCCCTTTTCTAATAGCTTAAGCTTTTGTATCTAGCTGTTACCGGCAACTATGAGCCATGGTGCAAAACTTTCATTTTTCTTTGAGGATGATGAATGTTTCCATTTTGTCCAAATATGTTTTATCTACCAGGCCATAGCTTCAGATCCTTTAGCAAATGTTGATAAAGAAAAGGTGGATGTTTTGATGTACTGTACAGGAGGTATTCGTTGCGATGTATATTCTACGATCCTAAGGTAGCCCACTGTTCCTTCTGTTTTCCCTCTTTTCATTATCTTTTTTTTTATTGGTGTTAAATTTGGTAGATCAATCTGGCAGACAACGGGGTTTTAAAAATTTGTACACCTTGAAAGGAGGTGTTTCTCATTATCTTGAGAGCGAAGGTCCTGTAAAATGGGTTGGAAATCTGTTTGTGTTTGATTCTCGTCTTTCTCTTCCGCCTTCCACCTACAAGCCTGAAGCTATCACTGAAGCAAACAGTATTAATAAAGTTTCTGAAATTCCATTTGCAACATGCTATACATGTGGTGCACAAGTTTGCGAACTAAGGCATCGGAACTGTGCAAATCTTGACTGCAACCTGCTCTTTCTGTAAGTTCTCTCTTTCTTCCCATTTTATTCTCTTTTTCTACAGTTTCCATGGACCATATCTTACATAACTGGGCTCTGAGCAGCCAGTTCATGGTAGATGCATAGGCTTCATGGGTTGTTACCTTTTCTTTCTATTTGTTTTATTGTGGGAGTTCCAACTCTTGTGTCTCTACAGAAACCTATTGTATTCCATCGCAAATAAACCCGTAATTAATAATTGTGAAACGTATGAATGCATGAGTACCCTAGAAACAACAAAAAACTGATTGACTAATATTTGGAGATTGGACTTCTTGTACATGGTATAATCCTTTTTTGTGGCTAAGCTGGTGAGTTAAAAGAAAGATGGGTTTTGAACAAATGGTTTTAACGTCTCTCTTATTCAGATGCTGTGCAGATTGTGTTAAGGATTTACGTGGGTGTTGTTGTTCAAACTGCACTACTGCCCCTCGACTTAGACCCTGTCTTCCTGGACACCAAAGATACAAAAAATGGCACATATATCGCAATATGGATGTTCAAACCGAGTTGACAGTTTGATCATTTATTTATATATGCAAGCTTTGATGTAGGTAATTTTCTGGTAAATCATAACCATCACAACCATCTTCTTTGTGTTCTTTTCTAATTGGGATTATGCAACTTGTAGTATTTACAGACAAATTTCTTTGGGCGAGACGAGCTGAAGATTGTTGGATCAACTTGGCTCAGGGCATGTCTGGCTATGACAAGAATTACACAAGAGGGTAAGATTTTTTTTTTTGACTGAATCAATGCTTAGCGAAAGTAAGATTTGGACCATGACTGCTAGACTTATTTGCAAGTTTTCAACACTTGTAGTCTTGCACCAACTCTGTATCTGTTTCTTCATATTTGTTCAAAAAGAATAAAAAAGCAACGATATATATATAGTTTCTTCATTTGTTTTCTTTATGTAATCATGTGTACAGAATAAGTAGACTATACAGGCCAGTAATTTAAACAATTTGTACAATTCGAAATTCACTAATTTAAAGAGGACCTTTTTTTTTTTCTTTTGAAATGGTAATAAGTCAAATTTAATAAATAAACATAACTAAAAATAAATTTGTGAACTATTTGCTGTAATTTATAAAAGAAATATTATCAAAATGGCCCTCTAGTTTTATATATTCCCCGCTTTTCCCTTTTAGTTCCATCAATGGCCAAACTACCTACTAGTTTTTGCCATATTCCCCATTATCTCCCATGCTATTAATTTCCCATAGAATTTTGATTCAAAAGACTGATTTACACTTCATTACAACCAAAAATGACTGTTCTACCATATAGATATTTTTGTGTAAAAAATTCAACTGTGAAAAATAAAATAAAATAAATACAAAATATTTAAAACAAAACAACTTTCAATGACAAAATAAAATTAAAAAGTACATCACCTTTTAGTAAAGATGATATTGTATCTCCCTTTACATCTGGTTGTTAAAGGTTTGAGTTTAACTCATTTTATAAACATATGTGAGAAGTTTTCTCCTGGTTGGTGGGAGTAGTTTTCCGGACTGTACATGTTGTGTCTCATCTTGGTAGGTCACGGCAATTCTATTGTATTAGTTGTAAATGTAATATATTTTTTAAAAAAAAAACAAAGGTTAAAAAAAAAGTACCAAAAAACATAATTTTAAAAAATATAAATACAAATATGACGAGATGGATTTGTTAGGGTTTTTACCCTGAAGCTTGTATTTTGTAAATGATGATAAATTATAAATAAAAAAAGAAGTTTTTTTTGTTTTTTTTTTTCATTTTTTTCATTCAGTTTATGTCTCATATGTTTATATTAAGTGTGCTTAACATCCAAGATTACCAGATGTAATCTTAAACTGAGTATATGAGTGTCATAGACAGAAAAATTCAGTTTGAGTCGTGCAATCTAAAGAGTTCACAATGAGTAAATAAAGTTGGATACTTTATTTGTGATTAATCTACAGCTGCGGTCAATTCCGTAAAGTATAGTAGTCTTATCCTAGACTACTCATATGCTGATATGAGAATGAATGCATTTTATATGATGTGATCATATAGGATTGTGTCACAATTTATATGAATCTCTTACCAATATCCGATACACGGGGAGATTCATATATATCGACAAATGATGGTTGCATATGGGTGATCTTAATTCTGTGTCTTATTAACTCCTTCATGTTAGATCGGTTTTTTTGATTTACCATAAGTGAGATCGGAGTAGTATTTCTGATCAATATTTCCGTATCTTGGAATCATAGTTTGGCTTGTGGTTGGGAAGGTCTGTACACAATAGCGGAATCTAATCTTTCTTGTGATAAGTAGAGAAATAGTTCATTTAAGGGTTGATTCTAAGCTCGAACAATTAATAGCGCTCTCTTTCTTCCGTAAAGGAATGAAAGATATAATTGTTCATTAGAGAATCAATGGTACTTGTTGAAAAATATATAATTAGAGGAGTATAATGGACTTTATGACCCAACTCTAATTATGAACTACTTATGGAGGATTATACCATATGTAATAGCTATATCGATGTATACTGAATTTTGGTTTGTGTAAAAACATCTACAATTACGAGAGTGCATTCTAAGGATTATTGGAACTCAAGACTGTGGGTTCATTATGTCCCCTTGCTAGCCCGAAACATTGATGGTAATATGTCTCCGTTAATTAATTGGATAATCCAATTAATTATGTTACGAAAGTAACAAGTATTTTATTATGACAATTAAATAAATAACGTGACTATTTAATTAATGGATTAATAATTAATTAAATTAAATAACGTGACTATTTAATTATATTAATCATTATAAATTGAATTAAACTGTTTATGGAGGTCAAGGGTTCGAACCAAGGTCAAAGTAAATATATAAAATAATATTAATTATTTAATCTTTAGCAGGTTATGGATTCGATTCACGGTGACAACATTAAATTAAATGGGATTTAGAATCCTATTTAATTTAGGTAACTTGTAACGTTATCATTAGGGGTGGACGTTGATTGGACCGGTTCGGTTTTTTATAGAACCGATAAAAAACCGATAAAATCCGGTTTTTAAAAAAGTTATCCGATCCAATCAAATTGACATTTGTCAACCGATAAAAAACCAACCGAATTGGACCGGTTCGGTTCGGTTTGGTTTTTTTGGTTTTGGGTCTGATGGGCCAAAATTTTAAATTTCATTTATTATATATTTAGTTCATTTTTTTGAACCTATTAGGCCAAATTTATTTATATCACAATAAAAACATATTAAAAAACTACAAAATCCAATACAAAACAGTAAACACATTTCAAAATACATGTCATCCAAATTTTTTATTGATAGCTAATACAACAGTCAATACCAAACAAAGTCAAATCACATTTTAAAATCCAATAAAACATACCTAATAATCGAAGAGTGAATAGTGAAAGTTAGAATCAGTTTTTTATTTTATTTATAGTCGGGTACCGGTTCGGTTATCCGGTTTTTGAAACTAAACCGGACAAAAACCGATCCAGCCAATTTTTTTAAAATTAGAACCGAACCGAACCGATCACCCAATCAAAACCGGTAAAAAACCAATTGGACCGGTTTGATCCACTGGATCGGTTCGGTTCGGTTCATTGGTTTTTTGTCCACCCCTAGTTATCATGATATAAAATATAAAGCTATTTTGTTTTTATTATATGATATTTAAAACAAGATAATTGATTTTAAATATTTGATATTTAAAAGGATAATATTATATCGTGTAGTATCTTTTAAACTCTTTTAATTAAGGATCTTCACCATATTTGAGATGGATGGGAGAAATCTTTTTCTTTTTTATTTAAATTAAAAACATACAAAAACATATATATATATATATATATATATATATATATATATATATATATATATATATATAAAAGCAAAATTGAAAAAAAAAAATCAACATCAGCAAAGATTCAACACTATCATTCTTCATTCAAGAACAATAAAAACAAAAAAAACATCATTCAACAACCAGAAATTGGAAAGGCACTCCCATCAAATTCTTCATTCACAGGTTAATCTAACATTCATCCCTCAGACGAAAATACACAAACCACAGTCAGAACCAGATAACCAGTTTCTTCATTCAACCATTCGTCTACCATCAAATTCAACATCATTCACCAAACCTAGTCCACAAACACACCACCATCCATCTCTCAATCACCAAAATCTAACTACCGCCACCCTACCAACGGTCGATCTTGGCTGCATAATGACGGCCACTGTTGAAAATTTTATTTAAAATTTCAAAATATAATAATTATATTTCATTGATTTTAGAAGTTATGACCGTTATTACTAAATGAAGATTTTGTGTGAGCAATTAGTACAATAAATAATTACAAAAATATTTGACCATTATTTAGATTATTGGTATTGTTAATGCTTATATTAATGTGCAACGATTGGATTTCAAATTATAAATAGATCATTCGAAATCATTTGATGTGTACTTTTGAATCCCCTCAAAAGCTATCAAGAGGAATGTGAATATATTTTTACGGTTCTATAATACATGTATTGGGAGTGTACCCTTACAATATTAATAGATCATTGAATGTCGAAGGTCAACGTGTCGTTTAACCTGATTGCATCAGGACATTATACTAGAAGATCATAATTTGATCTTAAGTACAGTGTGCTATTAGCACACCTTAACATTAGCACACCTTAACATTAATAGATTTTTCCAACATCCATCTCTTTGAATTTTTCCAACAACCTTAATATCACATTTTTGCTTTTGTGGATGTTGGTATTTACAACGAATTCACAAAGACAAGTTTTTATTATTTGTTATTTGAAAGAAATCAAAACTAAGTATACATGTGGGGTGGAAATGGTGAGAAATGTCATATTTTTTTTTGGGTGAGTTGCAGTGATGTCACCAGTTTAATAAGTTAAGTTTAAAAGGCACATATTATGGTGAACTATTGAAATTGCCCATAAATAATCGATTCTTTATTCTTTAAAAAGCACATCCTCTCTTTCTCTCCAAAAGAGTTGTCTGAAAATCGATCTACAACTACTTTATCTCTCTCCAAAAACTTGTTTCTCTCCAGATATTGTACAAGAAGGTAACAAATATTTATGATCTTCAATTTTATTTATTCATACATTTCTGTATGGTTTAACAATGTATGAACATGTATGAATATTTTGTCTCAAGTTTTTTTTTAGATGTTTACGAGCTGTTATATATGTGTCCGAGATTTTGTTACATTGGTCCGAGTTTTTTTTGAAATGTTTACGAGCTTTTTTGTAATTGGTCCGAACATTTTTTTTAATATTTTAGAGTTTTTTTTACATTTGTCCAAGCTTTTTTGAACTGGTGCAAACGAATTTATAATCTTGGACAAAATAGCTCGAAAGCATTTTAAAAAAGCTTGAACCTTTAAGAAAAAGCTCGATCCCTCACAAAAAAAGCTCGAGCTATTAAAAAAAAAAACTCGATCTCTTACAAAAAAAGCTTGATCATGTACAAAAAAAGTTTGATCCTGTACAAAAAAAGCTCATTATGTAAAAAAAAGGTTGATCCCTTATAAAAAAAACTGGATCATGTACAAAAAAAACTCGATCTCATACAAATAAAAAATGGATCGTGTACAAAAAGCTCGATCTCTTAAAAAAAAAAGCTCGACCGCTTACACTTAAGATTTTGGTTTAATTCTTTATAATTGTAAATTTAATATTAAATATTTTTTTCTTAATAATGGTTTGAGATGGTGATTTTCATAGGACAATGGATCAGGTGAGAATAGTCATATCTTACAACGGTCGGTAAGAGCAATTACCCGACGGAAGTCAGAGGTATTTAGGTTCCGATAACCAAGGTTTGTATTTGTCAAAGAATATGACGAATGACGAACTGGTGTCGATTGTGCAAACCGTTGTGAAGTATGATAAGAACAAATACAATGCTGATCTACAGTCTTTATTCATCGTTCCTGGGACTGCATGTCGTACATTTATAAGAACGACGGTGATGTTCAGTTTACGATAGGGTAAGATAGGGTGATCTCTCAAGTATGTGTTAGTCTAATTGAGATGGCAGCTGGAGATGTAATTGGGGAAGATATCCCTTATTGTGAAAACACCCAACAATTTCGATCGTTAAGCGAAAACAACCAATTGTTGACATAAAGAAGTGGGACCGAAGGTCGGGACAACATGTGTGGTGTCCCACGGAAAGTAGCCAACCATGATGATATGGTGGGACCTAAATTCGACGATGTCTTTGGATGTCAAATTGAGATGAATGGTAGGCAATACAACAAGTAATACATTAGGATCTACAATGACATCAACAATGAGCAGAATACAAAACCGAATGTTGGGCCGATTCATGAGGTGGATAATGAGGTAAATTATCATTCGGTAGATAATGTAGGGAACAATGAGGATGATGAAGAACCTGACCGAACGAAAAGACGTGCAAGACGTGTACGCAGATTTAGTTCCAGTGCACCAGATATAGCTGGGACCTTTGAGGTCTGGCTAATGTAACTCCAGATGATCTGATAATGCCACAACGTGGGTTATTCCAGGAGCAAAATCATACTCGTTTGGTATGGGTAGAAGTAGGAACTTGGTTGAAGATGAACCTATAAGCATGATATATAAAGGGGACCACTTCCACTGGATTGATGTGCTGGGTGGTGGAGGGGACCGCTGCGGTTGGATATATGTGCTGAGTGGTAGAGAGGACCAATGCGACTGGATCTATGTGCGGGGTGTTGGGATTATGCTCGATAACAAAAGTGTAATAATGTATTTGACAATCATTTCATATTAATAAAAGTGATTTCTAGTTTAACAAATCTTATAGCATTTATAGTTTAATTATTATAATTGTCAAAAGTAAATAATCATAAGGTCAAAAGACTATGAGAAAAGAATAATTGTTCGTACATCCGGATATGTATGAGGTAGACACAATTCTTTAGTTAGTCTTGAATAATATTCACAACTTAAGATAAAGGTTGGACATCTTTATCTTGTTAAAGTTGTAGATTCTTTTTCTAGCATTTGAGAGATCAAATGTGTTATGATGAGTCTAAAATAATCAAAGTGTGGTGTCATTGGGTAAAAGAATCTAGTGCACTGGTGTATTGAATAGGATCATAGTGAAATACTTTATCCAGAATCGTGAATGGATAAACGTTTTCACTTGAAGACAATCTAAGAGTCTATCTCAATCGTAAGATAAATGATGGACTTATGGTTGCAAGTGTCATCATTTGAGCTATCAATGAGAACGATTATATAACATAGTCTATCTTCGATAGTTTGGTGGTATTCATTTGTTAATCGATAGATGACTTCATTTATAGATATGGACATCGTGGCTCCATTTATTCAATGAGAGTAGAATATCATCAAATGGATGTTTTGAGGTATTGGATATGAAATCTTAACGTTAAGTTTTCAATAGTGCCTATTGTAATATTACTTCTTGACAAGTCAAAATATCCAAGTTCAAAATATAGTCATATGAGTAAATATGGTAACTTGGAGAGCTGTAGGAGGTCTATGAGCTTTTGACGATTACTGATATTCTTCACGAGGATACACTTTGTCCTTTAAGATTGTCTAGGGTAAGGATGAGTAATATTAACTTATTCTATCTTTATTTCAGAGTTAAATTTTAGTTTTTCAGTGGAATGAACTAAAATTAATATATTGGACCTAAGTGAATCATTTGTTGATTGTGATTGGGTTATGTCTATTGGAGCTTAAATTTAAATAGCCCGTCAAGATCCCCAAACCGCACAAACTTGCATGGATCACTTGATAAATTCTACTGGATCAATTTATGGGTCCATCTAGAATTGTATTAAGGTATGTGAACTTGTTTCTTTTAGTAAGAATGAGTCTAGTTGACATGTAGACTTTTTGTTAATGTCCATTGGATTTTATAAAATAGAAAAAAATAATATTAGCCTATATATATTGGCTTGGACGGTAAGGGACTGTTTATTAGTCTTATATATTGTTTTTTTTTATTTTATTTTTTAATTAAATGGAAATTAATTAATTAATTAAAAGTCAAAATCTTTTTTCTAGTAAGAGATGGTCTCCTAGAGTCATATTATTGTTGGTAATATGATAAGTATCAAATACCATATTTGATAAGTAGATAAATAATATGAATTTATTTATCTAGTCAAATTAAGAAGTATTTGATTTCTATTAGGAAGTTTTTGATATAATCACAATTTAATTATATTCAATAATTGATTATTGAATAAATACACTATTTGAGTTGGATTAGGAGTCTTGGTGTGGAAAAGAAATCTTTTTTGATAAAATATTCTTTGTCGCCAAGTAAATCCACCTAGAGATAGGTTTCTTGCCCACCAAGTAAATCCTTTTTAGAAAGGATTTGTGTACCTATATATACACCAGTTAATTTCGGCCAAGCATATAATTTTTCTTAGAGAAAGATTACGGCCACCATAGAATTTTGAAAGAGAAAAAAATAGTTTTTGCTCTAGACAAAATTTGGTCAACTCATAGAGATAGTGTGAAAATTCGGCAAAGAAGAAAAGGAAGAAAGAACGTTTTCTTTTCAATAGTGCACTAGTAGTCTTTACTTCAAAAGGGTTTTGTGTACAACATCGAATTAAGGTTCATGCGAGTTTTAATCAAATTGATTGATAACTCACAAGTGACCTAACGTTCTTTGTTTTTCTTGTTGGAAGATTATTGTGACTAACAAAGGAAAAGATTTTGTTTGTTTCCATCCTCAGGTATACAATTTAAAGAAAGAAAGCCCACACTCCTAGGTGATTCACATTCGTGATTGGATTGAAAGATCTTACAGATTCAATTCAACACTAGTTCAATCGTCACGAGAAAAAAATATGATAGTTTTTATATATGTCAATTAATTTAGGGTTAAGGTTCTTTCTAATAAAGGGATTTTTTTTTAAATATATAAAACCCTAATTTTACGCTTCCGCCACGTTTTTGAACAGATTTTTCCCTACAGGGGTAGGGGGTAGCTCTAGAGCTTGGTCACTGTGATGGGTGGTGGGTGGAGCTAGGCTTGGGTCGACCCAGACAGGACGGTTGGGTGGTATGACCGGACTGCTGTATGTGTAACAGGCCTAGTATCACCGGTACACAACTGAGCCTGCCTCTCCGGACCTGCCCCTCCGGTAGGCGGGTGCTCGCTACGTCCACCTATCCTGTCTGTCCCCCCTCCTATATACCTACATGTCCTGTCTCCGGGACTAAAGTCTGGATAAGGAGGTGGTGGACCATCCCTATGTGTATGCGTCGTCGACCCCTGAAACCCCCAGATCATATCCAGTAACACTCAGTGCTGCTGTTGTCGATCCTCATCACTCTTTCGGATCATATCTATCAACTTTCGGTACTTATGCTGTTGATCCACCTCACTCTTCTGGAGGGCTTTACGCATTTCTTTCAATAGATCTTCCTATGGGTCCTGAAATCATGTCTACATTGTTAGTACAAAAATATCAACATGTCGCGTTAATTAAAAACAAAACTTTCATTTCCACTTACCTCTCCATTACATCCAACTCCCCCATGGGAATACCCTATAGATGTAGTAGGTCTGGGGTGGTAAATCGAACTCACCTATGCCTCTCTCGCTGAGGGTCCGAATGATATCCCTCACTGTCACTGGCCCTAGCTCTGAAACCACCAGCCTCGGGCTCAGATCCCTTACTGTTACTGGCTCTGTCCCTAAAACCCCCACCCTCTGTCCCATTGTTCCCGCCAAAAGTAGTCTGATAAGGGACTGGAGGTGGAATCTGAAGCATGTCCTCCTCTAGATACAGGCACCCCCTATTTAGCTTCGTATAGTATGATGCCTCTCTCTCAGCTGGTGTGGGCACCAATTCCATCCTCGTAAAAATCTGAAATCTTGGTTAGAACAATGTAATTGTATACTTAGTAACTAATATAAACATTAACAAATTAAATACATACCCTGGCTTTGAAAATCTTGGCTAGCTTCTTCCCTCTCGATTGTTTGCTCAACTCCCACAACAAAATACGGGGAGACAGATCCGTAATCCTCAGGGTGCTGACCTGGAGGCCCAAATTAGGGATCGCCTCGAAAACAAATATTTGCATTAAAGATAAGTACAATAAGAATCCATAACATTTAGGACACCAACAATAAAGTACATGTTGTAATTCAAAGTTCTTACTAATATGGCGTGAGATAGACTGTAAATGTTATAGGTCTCTATCGTATTTACATCAACGCCCTTTTCCTACTGGCGTCTCTCGAACCCGTCTCGTCACCCGTCAAGCGCATGCTTGAATGAATAAATGGAATGTCTATACATGTAGGCACCCCACGGGAACGCGTCGAATGCAGTGAGGTCCTCCACAAGCTTAAACTGCCAAACTGGAATCTTGAATCTCTCGTCCACCCCCATAAGTATCCAGTTCAGCATATGTATGAGGCAGACCTTCACAGCACCGTACGCCTCCTGAAACACTCCGAGGGTGAGAACAACCCTCATCTTCTCGAATGAAACCTCATCGGCTCTAGGAAAGTACCGTTGATGTATGTCATTCTCCACTTCTGCATACATGCTCGTGTCTTATACAACTCCAAACCGTAATCCGATGATTAGGCAAAATTCCACCTTCAAAAGCCACACCAACTGATTCCTTAACATGAACTGCATCTCATTTGTTGAGCCCTTATGATGCAGCTTCCTTAAAAGCAACCGATAGATAACACCACCTGAAAACTTTATTTCCTGATTCATCATCAGGAAATGCCCGAAACAAGACGCCATGAGCTGACGCCGGTCTTCATCAGCAAATTCTGTAGGGACCCGGTTCATCGCGTCGTCTATATGACCATGGGCGTCAAAATGGTCGTGTCAAGTCAATTTACCCTTGTACCAGTCTCCTTATGGAGTTTTATGTAAATCCCTCAACCTATTTCTCATATGTAATATCACAGAAATAATACATCATTAAACTGAAAAAAGCTCAGAACAAAAATTAAAAGTCTCGGCCATTGTCGAAAAAGCTCAGGCCTTTGATAAAAAAGCTCGAATATTTGACAAATAATCTCGGACCTTACCTAACCCAAAATTTCCAAAATAAAAAAGTTCGATTATGTTTTTAAAAAGCTCGGGTTCACAAAAATAAGCTCGATAATTTGAAAAATAAGCTAACCAGTGAAAAAAAAGCTTGATCCAATGGAAAAAAAAGCTTGATCTAATGATTAAAAAGCTCGATCAAATGAAAAAAAAGCTCGATCAAATGAAAAAAAACTAGATCCAATGTAAAAAAAGCTCGATAAAAAAAGGCTGACCATTTTAAAAAAAACCCCGATTCCTTTAAAAAAAAAAAGCTCAAGCCCTTTTAAAATAAGCTCGAATTACCAAAACCTAATTTTCACAAAAAAAAAGCTTGGAAATCTATCAAAAAAGCTCGACTCAACTACGAAAAAGCTCAGATCTCCTTCAAAAAGTCTCGGTAGCCTAAAATTTCATCTTCCTCAACAGAAATTCAACCACGTTTCAAACCCTAACCTAAACCACAACCATTCTCAGATCTCTATTTGAACCCTAATCTACAATTTCAATCAACAAAACACAAGTCTAGCATGCAATGCAAGTTGTCAACAACAAAAACGAGAAAAAAACAAACTGAACTTATCTTTGTCGATCGTAAAATATCTGGAGTACTCTCGTTCCGGTTTCTTTGCCGTCGATTTCGTTGCCATCAATTAGCTTTTCGTCGGTTTCTTTCTCACTCTTGCTTTTCTCTGACTTTGAAAACGATAACTTTATCTCTTTTTCAATAATTCGGGGTATTTTTGTCTGATCACGTTAAATGTTGCGTTACCTTTTAAACATACATTCCACCCTCTCTCTCCCTCTCCCAAAATAGTGTCAATAATTTTTCGATCCCTATCACTGGATAAGTGCATTATATATTTATGGGCTTGACTATTATACCACGTGGGTATGGTAGTATAAAATCTAAGAAACAATCATATTTAAATTTGGAAACTATTTAGATTTTTGGGAACTACTCTCACGTTAAAATAAATTAAAAAGTGGTTCCTTATTTTTGGTTCTACCATACCCATGTGAGTATAGTAGTTGGTCCCTATATTTGTATATGCTAATGAAAGTTATTTATTTAATGAAATTTATAAATTTTGTGAGCATTGATTTTATCATTTACTCAATTTGGATTTGTTATATGGAATATTATTTTGAAGGTGGATGATCATATATTTCATTGTTATTTTTTGGGCAATTACCAATTAGGTCTTGAGCTTTTTTAAAAATTTCAAGATGTTTACGATTTTTATAAAAGTGATCAAATTGGTCTTTACATTTTTTCAAATGCCAAGTTAATCCCTCTAACTAAGTTTTGTTAGTCAGCTTTAACTGTATAAGGGTAAAAATATATTTTACTCGTAAATAATATAATAAAGACATATGTGCAGTTTTTTTATAACACATGTTTATTTTTATTTCTTTTATTTATGGGTTTTTATTTTTGAATAATTTTGACAACAAAACTTGTATAATATTATTAAACAAACAATTATATAAAAATAGTAAAAGACTAAACCGAGAATGAATTATAATTAAGGGTATACTTGATATTGTCTCATTAAAATATGTTAGTTTTTTTTAGAAAATCTTAATTAAAAATGGTAGAAATAATGTTTCATTAATAAAATTTTTGATTTTTTTTTGTAATTATAATGGTGAATTTAATGCACAAAAGACAACAATTTTGCTCTACTATGATAAATAAAGGGTATTTACGTACTTAAACTAAAATTGTTAAAATAAACTACTATATTTAATATCGTTAAATCATTAGAGGGACCAATTTAGTCACTTCTTAAAAGATAGAGACTAATTTTGTATATGAAAAATTTGTAAGGACCAAATTGATCACTTTTATAAAAATCACAAACAACTTAAAATTTTTAAAAAAGTCTAGGACCTAATTAGCAACATTTTTTTTTCATGATTAGAGAATTATTATGAATCATGAATCCATATAAGGCTTTTGAGTAATTACGGTGACTTGGCAATAACGAAATTGTGTAAAGTAAAACAGATTACAAAAAAGTTTAAAGTAGTATATTATAAGTTGCAGTCTCTCTATAAACAATTAAGGGGAAGACTGATGTGGTATTCCAAGCAGTAAATGCCCCAGCTATTATTATTGAGGATGAATATACCTCCCCCTCTCTCTACCCCCTATGGTTTCCCATTTTCTTCGTTTTTTTTTTGTTTTTCCATTTTCCTCGATTCCCCATTTTCCCATTTAACTAAAAATTTCAAGTTAAACTAAAAAAAACAAACATTCCATTATATATACAAAATAAAATTCATTAATACAATAAAAAGAGCAAATGTGTATATATACTTAGGGTTTCAAGGAATAAAAAAAGATATTATAATTATATTCATATATGTTTGGGGGAAATGGGGATGGTGAGAGGCCCCCCCATCCCCATCCCCATCCCCATTTCAATTTACGCCCCCCCTCCTTTCCCCATTTTTTCCAAAAACCTTTCCCCATTTTTTCCAAAAAAAAAAAAAATCCCCAGATAGGGATGGGGATGTAGGGAATTGGGGCCCCTGAGAAAAATGTACATCTCTAATTGTTAGAAACCAGGTAACTTGTTTCCATGACTTGAATGTTATCTGGAGCATATGATTCAATATTATTTATGTTTTGAGAGAACTATTTTTTAATCGACAATGAATATAGGGCAATTACCAATTAGGTCATAGACTTTTTTATTAAAATCTAAAAATTTCAAGTTGTTTGCGACTTTTATAAAAGTGACCAAATTGGTTTTCACATTTTTTCATAGTGCCAAATTAGTCATTTATAAAAATAGTCCCTCATTTTAGAAGGGACTAAATTGGTTCCTTTAACGGTTTAACGGTGTTAAATATAACAATTGATTTTAACAATTTTAGTTAAAGTATGTAAATAACTTTTTTTTGGCAAAATTGCTTTGTCTTTTATGTATTAAATTCATCATTATAATTACAACAAAATCCAAAAATATTATTAATGAAACACCATTTGTACCTATTTTAATTAAAATTTTCAACAAAAATCTAAAAATATTTTAATAAAACAATGTCAATTACAACCTTACTTTATAAACAAAGTTACCATTCATTCCCAGTGTAGTCTTTGACTATTTTAATTGTTTTTTTAATATTATACAAGAACTATTGTCAAAATTATTCAAAAATCAAAACTCACAAACAAAATAAACAAAAATATACATGTGTTCAAAAAAATACTGTGCATTTGTACTTATGGGGTCAAAAAATTATTGGCACTATTTGAGGGGTATGTTGTGCAAATATCACAACTTTACTAATGTATGTTTAAAAGGCACCAAAAGAGCGTTTGAGACAAAAATACCCCGAAATATTTTAACAGTGAGGAAGTTGTCGTTTTCATAGTCAGAGAGAAGCAACAGTCAAACCGACGGGAAACTAATCGACGGTGAAGTGACCGGAAGAGCTGCGATTGACAAATGTAAGATTGGTTATTTTTCCTCGTTTTTGTTGTTGTTAACTTGCATTACATGTTAGAATTGAGTTTTGTTGATAGAAATTGTAGAAACCGGTTAAAATATAGATGTAAGAATGGTTGTGGTTTATGTTAGGGTTTGTAATTTGGTTGAATATCAGTTGAGGAAGATGAAATCGGGAGACTTTTTTCAAGAAAATCGAGCTTATTTGATTAGTCGAGCTATTTTTGTCGTGAAAAATAGGTTTTGGTAGATCGAGGTTTTTGGAAAAGGAATCGATATTTTTTAAAAAGAATCGAGCTTTTTGAAAAAAGAATCGATCCATTTTGAAAAGAATCGAGCTTTTTTGAATAGGTTTCGACCTTTTTTGAATAGGTTCGAACTGATTTAGAATTAGATCGAGCATATTTGAAAGGGATCGAGCTTTTTTGAAAAGGGATCGAGCCTCTTTTAAAAGGGATCGAGCTTTTTTTTAAAGGATCGAGCTTTTTTAAAGAGGGATCGAGCTTTTTTAAAAAGGGATCGAGCTTTTTTAAAAGGTATCGAGCCTTTTTGAAAGGGTTTGAGCCTTTTTGAAAAGGAATCGAGCTTTTTTTAAAAGGGATCGAGCCTTTTTGAAAGGGATCGAACGTTTCTGAAAAGTAATCGAGCTTTTTTGAATATGTTTTGAGGTATTTTGAATAGGTTCGAGCTGTTTTTGAATTGGATCGAGCCTATTTGAAAGGGATCGAGCGTTTTTGAAAAGGGATCGAGCCTTTGTTAAAAAGCATCGAGCCATTTTAAAAAGGAATCGAGCTTTTTTGAATAGGTTCGAGCTGTTTTTGAATTGGATAGAGCCTATTTGAAAGGGATCGAGCTTTTTTGAAAAAGGATCGAGCCTTTTTTAAAAGGGAGCGAGCTTTTTTTAAAAGGGATCGAGCTTTTTTAAAAATGGATGGAGCTTTTTTTAAAAGGGATCTAGCTTTTTTTAAAGGGATCGAGCCTTTTTGAAAGGGTTCGAGCCTTTTTGAAAAGGAATCGAGCTTTTTTGAAAAGGGATCGAGCCTTTTTGAAAGGGATCGAGCCTTTTTGAAAGGGATCGAGCCTTTTTGAAAGGGATCGAGCCATTTTGAAAAGGAATCGAGCTTTTTTGAATATGTTTCGAGTTGTTTTTGAATTTGATCGAGCCTATTTGAAAGGGATCAAGACCTTTTGAAAGGGATCGAGCCTTTTTGAAAAGGAATCGAGACTTTTTGTAAAGCAATCGAGTTGTTTTGAAAGGGATCGAGCTTTTTAATAAAATTCTGTCTAATGATGTTGTATTTTTGTTACATTGCAGATGAGAATTAGGTTGAGGGATTCACTTAAAACTCAAGAAGAATACTGGTACGAGGGCAAACTGACACGACACAACCATTTTGATGCCCTCGCCCATATAGACGACGCGCTGAACCGTGTCCCTGTAGAATATGCAAATGAAGACCGTCTACAGTTCATGGCGTCTTGTTTCGGGCATTTCCTGACGACGCACAGGGAGATGAAGTTTTCCGGTTGGATTATCCATCGGTTGCTTTTGAGGTAGCTCCATCATAACGGCCCCACAGATGAGATGCACTTCATGTTAGGAACCCAATCGGCGAGGTTTTCGAAGGTGGAATTTTATCTAATCACCGGACTGCGGTTTGGAGTTGTACCAGAGACCACAATGTATGCAGCAGTGGAGAATGGCATACATGAGCGGTACTTTCCTGAAGCCGAGGAGGTATCGCTGGAGCAGATTAACGGTGTTCTCACCGGCACAGATTTCGGACAGGCGTACGATGCTGTCAAGCTCTGCCTCTTATATATGCTGAACTGGATACTGATGGGGGTGGATGAGAGATTCAAGATTCTAGTTTGGCAGTTTCGGGTGGTTGAGGACCTAGATGCATTCGACGCGTTCCTGTGGGGTGCCTACTTGTACAGGCATTCTATTCACTCGTTCAAGCATGCGCTTGATGGGTGAAGAGACGGGTTCGAGCAACGCCGGTAGGAAAAGGGCGCTGATGTACACAGGGTGGAGACCTACAACATATACGGTCTTTCTCATGACCTGTTGGTAAGAAGTTCGAACTACAAATTGTGCTTTATTTTTGGTGCCCAAAATTGTATGGATACTTATCGTACTTATCCATGATGCAAATATTTGCTTTGGAGGTGATCCCTGAGTTGGCCAAAAAGGTCGGTGTCCGGAGGGTTACTGATTTGACTCCCCGTATTTTGAAGTGGGAGTTGACCAAACAACCGAAAGAGAAGAAGCTAGCAAAGATTTTCAAAGCCAGGGTATGTATTTATTTTGTTAATGGTTTTATTAGTTAGTATTTGTACAATGACATTGTTCTAACTAATATTTCAGATGTTTGCGCTCAAAGAACTGGTGCCGACACCAGTTGAGAGTCAAGCACCCTACTATTCCTGCCTAGACGAGGGGGGGAGCATGTATGTAGAAGATGACATGGATGATATGTTGCCTGAGGTCCCTGATCAGACCACTTTAGGTGGGATCAGTGGTATAGACAGGACCATTGACAGTGAGGGATCTGAGCCCGTTGCTGGGGGTTTGAGTCCCAGTGACAGTGAGGGATATGAGACAGACCCTCAACGAGAAAGGCATAGGCATAGGCATAGGCATAGACGGGTTCGGTTTTCCACTCCCAGACATAGTACATCTGCAGGGGATTCCCGTGGGGACGTTGGACGTGATGGAAAGGTCAGCTGAAAACAAAGTTAAGTGTTTTTTAGTAACATTTGTTGATAGTTTTGTACTAACATTGTAGACATGATTTCAGGCTCCGTGGACTGAAATGTTGAACGATGTGCGTGAAGCCCTCCGAAAAAGTGACGAGGATCGACAACGTCAACATTTGGAGTTGTTGGATATGATCCGAAAGAATGATAAGGATCGTCAACAACAACACCGATTGTTACTTGATATGATCCGGGGGCTTCAAGGTTCGACCTTAAGTACACACCGGGATAGCCCCCCACCTCCCATCACCTCGATCCCCCCACCTCGCAGCACATCATTCCTCCCACCTCCTAGCATATCGATTCAACCACTGTGGTCCCCTCCCCCACCCAGCATGTTCGTGGTGTCAGAGAGGTCCCCTCCCCCACCCAGCACGTCCGTCCAGTCGGAACGGTCACCTCCCCAACCCATCACGTCCGTGGTGTCGGAGCGGTCCTCTCCCCCACCCAACATGTCTGTCCCGTCGGAGCAGTCCCCTCCCCCACCCAGCACGACCGTCCCGTCGAAACGGTCCCCTCCCCCTGTGAAGCGTTTAGGTAAGCGCGGATGGCAGTTGGCGAGCCCTTACACAGATCCATGCCTTCCAAAGAGGTTAAAGACATGGCTCGAGTCCGTGGAACACATTTTTGACCCCCATGGACTAGTGGACGGTGACCACCTAGCGGCATACAAGGCCTTCAAGAGGAGCATCAACGGGGAACAGTGAGTCCAACTTTTTATAATACAAATGGATGTACATTTCTTGTTTATTCTAATTTATGTATAGCTAAGGTAATTCAATCAATATACAGATGTGATGTGGACGTGTTGTCACCAGTTACCGCGGGATGGTTCGTGCGTATGCAGTCCAACTTCATGGATTTGGAGGACACGGTACGTACTTATTATATTTTATATTAACTTTTGTGTAAGTATTGTTGAATTGTTAACAAGTACGGTGGTTTTATTGTTTGTCAGCATATGGATGCATACCTAAATATTCTACGCAAGCGTCAGCGAGGATTCCACAATGTGTACAACCAGAGGATCAGCGTGTTGGATACACAATTTTATGTAAGTAGTTATAACATTTGGGAATCACATTGGATTTTATGCTTCTGTATTAATAATACGATCTTGTCAATGCTTGTACAACCAATTATGTTGTACATGTGGGAGAGGATGATGCCTTGTAATTCCCACGGTACTGTAAGCACGGCAAGGTGGAATGTGTTACAGTCCCGATGGTTGGAAGATGACCTTCTCACTGTCCGTGGAGCAACCACGAGTGGAAACCGCCCATGGCACGAGGTTGACCAGGTAAGTGTTACATGATTGAGATGATTTAAAAATAATTGTAAGTATATCCTCAGCTAACACGGCATGCAAACTGTTACAGGTGCTGATTCCATGCAACGTTGGGGCCCAACATTGGCTGGTGGTGAGCGTCGACCATTGTCACAGAAAGATTGATATTTATGACCCCTGGAGATAGGAAGTCCCTTATCAGATTAGGCACCAGCAGGTCCGGCCATTACGGTGGTTTTTACCCTCCATGTTGAGTGACGCAGGGTTCCACACAGCACGACGTCCTGGGCGTCGAGTGTTCACTCGGGAAAATAAGCCCTTCTTGGTCAGTCTGGTGCATCCTTCTACAGTCCCCCAACAAAATAAATCGTAAGACATTCTATTTCATTCACGTGTTTACATATTGTTTATGAACGATTTCTAATGGTGTTTTATGTCCCGAATTGTAGAGGTAACTGTGGTCCCCATACTTTGAGAATTATCGAGTACATAGTGGCGAACCGAAGGCCTTTTGATTGGTCAGAGGACGACATGGGGATGATTCGAAAAAAAATGGCTATGGAGATTTTTGCTAACTCCAGGCCCGCCAAATGATTTTTTGTATATTACCATTTGAGCTGTGCCTACTTGTAATTAATTCATGAATATTAATTCATTCATTATTCATTCATTAATATTAATTCATTCATTAATAAGTAATTATTGCAATTCCAAATTATGACAATATGATACACTTCCAAAATTTTTCAATATGATCAAAAAATTGTCATTCATTCCCTATTAGAGTCAATGTTAGGACACGTTTGTTTGTTGTGTCCAATTGAATGACAGATGCTACACTTTCGGCGATATTCATCGGGAACAACTCTTTTTGTACCTTCATTAATCATCGGTGGATTAGAACATCTCCTGGAATTATGCCTTTGTTGTCCATATCTTCTACAGTATTGTGTAGTTGTCCTCTCCGAAGATGAGACATGGCAACCCGCCCTCGGGCGTCCTGCTTGTCTCCTGGAGTTTGGATTCAAAATCAACCTCTGAGCAATATCAGATGGCACAACCTAAGTGGAAGAATGGCCCACCGGCATAATAGAAACCGAGTACACGTTAATAAGTGTCTGTGTCTTGTAGTAGTCCGCACACAAAGTTGTGAAGTCCAAGTTTCGCTCCCTGTTAAAAAAAATGAACACGATCAGATTCACCAAGAAAATGATCAGTAGGTTTTCAAAGTTGTGAAGTCCAAGTTACAGTAATCTACCGTGCCGCCGCAAGGGCGTGAGAACATGGAAAATGATCCATTTGAAATTTGTTACAAGTACAAGTCTTCTGAGCTAAGTCTACAGTCCACTGTTTTTCAGACCGCCTGACCAAAAAAATATTCCAGTCGACTGGATTAACGGTCAAATAACCACACTTCTCCACACGTTTTAAGAGCACAAGATGTGCTGCGTCGGTCAACTGATGACGCATGGTTTGTGCAGCTCTATAGCGATCATGAAACCACCGTTGCAGCATATTCCTAATGAACTCAGCCAGAGTCAACATAGGCAGTTGACGTGCAAATTTGAGGCATGAGTTTATGCATTCTACAACATTAGTCGTCATCACCCTATACCTTCTTTCCGGGCAGTGTACACGGGACCACTTGTGTGGACCGACATCAATGACATAATCATATGCATTCTGGTGCAAGTTTCTTAACTCTTCCATATGCTGGTTATATTCAAACTCGGTGTATGCGCGTGCTGCTTTGTCCATTATTACGGCAACATCCTTCCTATGAAATCACTTTTTGACATTTTCAGCAAAGTACCAGCAACATATGGTATGGGTGGCATAAGGGAACACTTTAGAAATCCCTGCTTCAATGCTTGCATGCTTATCGGAAATGAAAACTAGCTCATCAATAGGACCTAGAGCACCCTTCAAGCAATCCAAAAACCATTCCCATGAAATATTATTTTCTGTGTCGCCGTACCCAAAAGCAATTGGATACATCTGTTCGTTCCCATCTTGTGCTGTTGCGACAAACATTGTACCCCAAAATAGTCCCTTCAAATGGGTACCATCAACGGCAATGACTGGAAGCATACATGTTCGGAATCCTCTAAGTGAGGCACTAATCAACATGAAGAAGTATAGAAATGTATCATCTTCATTGCACTGTAAGTCAGTGCTTGTGCCGGGATTTTGTTGTTCCAAAACCTAACCAAACGATGGAAGCAGTTGGAAGGTTTCCTCATGTGTTCCATATGTCAGTGACAACTCATAATCGAGGGCGGCGTGTGCCTTACTGTACATGATTTGGATTCCATATATTGATTTCATGTCGGCGATTACGTCCTTCGGACGTATTAGTCGACCATCTTGTTGTTGAAGTCTAGGTGCAATAACTTCTCCAATTGTGACTGCACTAGCTTGTCAGTGCCGACGGTGAATTTCCTCTAACGGACAAGTGTGTTCGTTGACAAAACTTCTTACTTGAAAGTATGTGCCTTCATCTCTCCTCACAGCTCTTAAATTCCACGTACAATTTCCCATCAAACAAACTAGATGTAATGTTTTCTTATTGGACCTTTTTACCTTCCACTCGAAGTTCTGCTGCATTGCAAAATGGCCTACTAGTCTCTTCAAATCCTTTTTCGTTGTAAAAAACTGACCTTTATATATCATGCTTGTAGGTTTATCTTCAAACAAGTTCCTGCTTCCACCAATACCAAACGAGTATGATTCTGCTCCTGGAATAACCCATGTTCTTGCATTATTTAAATCATCTGCAGTTACATTAGCCCTCCCTTCGGAGGTCCCAAGTATATCTGGTGCACTGGAACTAAATATGTGTACATGTCTTACACATCTTTTCGTTTCGACAGGTTCTGCATCATCCTGATTGTCCTATACATTTTCTACAGAATTTAAATTGCCCTAATTATCCACCTCATGATTCACCCCAACATTCAGTACTGTATTCTCCTCATTGTTGATGTCATTGTAGATCTCATTGTATTGGTGGTTGTACTCTCTACCATTCATCTCAATATGACAACCAAATACATCGTCGAATTGAGGTTCCGGTCTATTATCATGGGCGACTACTTCCGGTGGGACAACACATATATTTTTCCGACCATCAATCCCACTTCTTTCTGTGAACAACTGGTTGCTTCCGCCTGACGATCGAAATTGTTGGGTGTTATCAGGATGAGGGATATCTTCACCAATGACACCTCCTGCTGACCTCTCGATTAGACTAACACATACTTGAGGGATCACCCTATCTTCCCCTAGCATAAACTGAACATCATCATTGTTTCTTATAAATGTACGACATGTAGTCCCAGGAACAATTGATAGAGACTGTAGCTCAGTACTGTATTTGTTCTCATCAAACTTCACAATGGTTTGCACGATCGACACCAGTTCGTCGTAACTAAAATTCTTTGACACATACAAACCTTGGTTATCGGAACCTAAATACCTCTGATTTTCGTCTGGTAATTGCTCCCATCGACCGTTGTAAGATATGACTATTCTCACCCTATCCATTGTCCTGTCCAACATCAAAAACCATTAATAAGGAAAAAAATATTTCATATTAAATTTACAATTATAAAGGATTAAACAAAAATCAAAAGTGTAAGATATGAAGCTTTTTTTAAAAACGGATCGAGATTTTTTTGTACATGATCGAGCCATTTTTGTACATGACCGAGCTATTTCTAACGGGATCGAGCTTTTTTTTCAAGACCGAGCTCTTTTTCTACATAATCGAGCTTTTTAATATATGACTCGAGCTTTTTTTCATATGCCTCGAGCCTATTTGAAAGGGATCGAGCCTATTTGAAAGGGATCGAGCATTTTTTTGAGGAATCGAGCTTTTTTGTAAGGGATAGTGCTTTTTTTGTGCGGTATCCATCCTTTTTCAAAAGGGATCGAGCTATTTGTGTGAGGGATCGAGCTTTTTTTGGCAGGGATCGATCTTTTTTTCTGATGGATCGAGCCTTTTTTGCCAAGGATCGAGCCTTTTTTCCAGGGATCGAGCTTTTCTTTTTACGTATCCAGCATCTATTTTTGGAATCGAGCTTTTTTAGAATTTGATCGAGACTTAGTTTCACATTTCCGAGCTTTTTTACAAATGTTTCGACCTTTTTTTAAAACATTTTCACCTTGTATGCCTAAGATTATAAACTTGTTTGCACCACTATAACTCAACTCGCCCAAATATATATACAAAAAAATATGCATACATGTTCATTCATTCTTTGTAAAAAGTTTACAACTCCAGGACATCAACATAAAAAAATTCAGACAACATGTTCATAAATGTTCATACAGTGTTATACCACACAAAAATACAATAAAAAATGGAAATGAAGATCAGAAATATTATTTTACCTTCTTGTGCAGAATCTGGAATATGTGCAATATCTGAAATACAATAAATCTGGAATGGAGCTCGTTTTGTGATGAAAAAATGGAGTAGGTGATTGATTTTCAGACAACTTTATTACACGACAACCTTTAAAGAATAAAATATCGATTATTTAAGGGTAATTTCGATAGCTTACCATAATAGGTGCCTTTTAAACTTAACTTATTATAAAGGTGACATCAGTGCAATTGACCAACAAAAAGGTGACATTCCTCACCATTTCCACGTGTACTTATTATATTGTTTTGAAGTAAAATACAATTTTACTCATATACATTTAAAGTTGATTGACAAAACTTAGTTAGAGAGACTAATTTGATACTTGAAAAAAATGTAAGGACCTATTTGGTCACTTTTGTAAAAGTCGCAAACAATTTGGAATCTTAAAAATTGTCCAGGACCATGAATATATATACACACTAATGACATTCATGATGTTGAATTTTAATAAATGTTCCTAACTATTGCATGGCAAAGGTAGATCACGTGTGCTCAAAAGAATAAATAATTTATTTATATGAAGTTTCCAAATGTGCATGCAGAGTTCTTGGGCAGTATCAATTCTCTTTATTAAGAGAAAAAGAAAGAGAAGATGATTATTATTAAATGCTTGAACGCTTGCATATCTTGGTGGCTCATTTTTTGTATGTAATGCATTGAGCCATAGTGTTTTAAAGTTATAGTCAACCATAATATAAACATGAGGCTATATGTAAGTTTAAAGAAAAAATGTCGTGAGTACATATTTGGAGTTAGAATAGTACTTTTGTGTGCTCGGTGATATTATTACTAGCCTCGAATTTATATACTATATGATTAAATATGTGTTATTTGATTGACATGTGTATGTTTAAATCGGTGGTGGTGGTTTGGTGAATATTTGGTGAAAATGTTGAGATATACCACCTTTTTTATTGTGTGTTGTAATAATGTTACCGATTTAATAAATTAAATTTAAAAGACATCTATTATGGTGAACTATCGAAATTACCCATAAACAATCGATTCTTTAATCTTTTAAAGGCATCGCATTAACTCATCTCTCTCTCTCCAAAAAAGTTTTCTAAAAATTGATATACAACTCATCTCTCTCTCCAAAAAACTTGTCTCTCTCCAGATTCAGCACAAGAAGGTAACAATTATTTTTATCTTCATTTTTATTTTTTCATACATTTTTGTGTGATTTAACAATGTATCTATTCGATATGATATGTTGTTCCAGTCTTTGTATGAACATGTATGAACATTTAATCTCCAGTTTTTTTGATATGTCTACGAGCTGTTGTATATGTGTCCGAGATTTTGTTACATGGGTCCGAGCTTTGTTTGATATGTTTAGGATTTTTTTTTCTAATTGGAACGAGCATTTTTTTTTAATTGGTCCGAGCTTTTTTTTATGTGTCCGAGCATTTTTAAACTGCTACAAACATGTTTATAATCATGGGCAAAAAAGCTCGAACTCCTAAGAAAAAGTGTCGAGCCCTTAAGAAAAAAGGTTGATTTCTTACAAAAAAAGCGTGATCATGTAGAAAAAAGGCTCGATCATATACAAAAAAAGCTCAATTCCTTAGAAAAAAGCTTGATCATGTACAAAAAAAGCTCGATCCATTTTCCTTTAAGAATTTTATTTAATTCTTTATAATTGTAAATTTAATATAATTTTTTTTTTTAATAATGGTTTGTAATGATGATTTTCACAGAACAATGGATCGAGTGAGAGTAATCATATTTAAAAAACGGTGAATGGGAGCAATTACCGACGGAAATCAGAGGTTTTTAGGCTCTAATAACCAAGGATTGTATGTGTCAAACCGTTGTGAATTATAATGATAACGAATACAATGTTGATCTATAGTCTATATCAATAGTTTATGGGACTACATGTCATACATTTATAAGAAATGACGATGATGTTCAGTTTATTCTAGGGGAAGATAGGGTGATCCCTCAAGTATGTGTTACTCTAATTGAGAAGGCAGCAGGAGATGTGATAGGTGAAGATATCCATTCCCCTGAAAATACTCAACAATTTTGATCGTTTAGCGAAAGCAACCAAGTGTTCACAGAAAGGAGTGGGATCAAAGGTCGGGAAAACATGTGTGTTGTCCCATCAAGAGTTACCGACCATGCTGATATAGCCAGACCACAATTCGACGATATGTTTAGTTGTCAAAATGAAATGAATGATGGACAGTATAACGAGCAATACAATGAAATCTACAATGATATGAACAATAAGCAGAAAACTGAACTGAATCTTGGGCCGATTCATGAGGTGAATAATAAGGCAAAACTTAATTCGGTAGATCATATAGAGAACATTGAGGAAGAGAAAGAGCCTGTCCGAATGGAAATACGTGCAAGATGTGTATAAAGATTTAGTTGCAGTGCACCAGATATGGCTGAGACTTTTAAGGTCCGCCCTAATGTAATTCCATATGATTCTAATAATGCCACAACATGGGTTATTCCTGGAGCAGATTCATACTCGTCTCGTATGAGTGGAAGTAGAAACTTGGTAGAAGAAGAACCTACAAGCATGACTTATAAAGGTCAATTTTTTCCCACTAAAAAGAAGTTGAAGAGACTAGTCGGCCATTTTACAATACGACAGAACTTCGATTGGAAAGTGAAAAGGCCCGATAAGACAACCTTACACCGGGTTTGCTTGATGGAAAACTGTACGTGGAAATTAAGAGTGGTGAGGAGAGATGAAAGGACATACTTCCAAGTAAGAAGTTTTGAGAACGAACACATAGGTCCGTCGGATGCGATTCACTGTCGCCACCGACAAGTTAGTGCGGTCATAATTGGAGAAGTCGTTGCACATGGACTTCAACAACAATATGGTCGTCTGATATGTCAAAAGTGTTGGGATTATGCTCGATAGCATGAGTGTAATAAAGTATTTGATAATATTTTCATATTAATAAAAGTGATTTCTAGTTTAAAAAATCCTATAGCATTTATAGTTTAATTATTATAATTGTCAAATGTAAATAATCATAAGAACAAAAGGCTATGAGAAAAGAAGAATTGTTCGTACATCTAGATATGTATGAGGTAGACACAATTCTTTAGTTAGACTTGAATAATATTCACAACTTAAGATAAAGGTTGGGTACCTTTATCTTGTCAAAGTTCTAGATTATATAGCTAGCATTTGAGTGGGATCAAATGTGTTATGATGAGTCTAAAATCATCAAAGTGTGGTGTCTTTGGATAAAATAATATAGTGCATTGGGTGCATTGAATAGGATGACAATGAAATACTTTATCCAGAACCGTCGATGGATAAAAGTTTTCACATGAAGACAATCGGAGAGTCAATCTCAATCCTGAGATAAATGATTGACTTACGGTTGCAAGTGTTATCATTTAAACTATCAATGAGTACGATTATATAGCATAGTCTATCCATGACAGTTTGGTGGTATTCATTTGTTAATCGATAGAGGACTTCATTTATAGATATGGATATCGTGGCTCCATTTATTAAATGAGAATATAATATCATCATATTGATATTTTGAGGTATTTGATATTAAATCTTAACGTTAAGTTTTCATTAATGTCTATTTTTATATTGCTTATGGACAAGTCAAAATATACAAGTTCAAAATGTGGTCATATGAGTAAATATGGTAACTTGAGGAGCTATAGGCGGTTTATGAGCTCTTGACAATTACTGATATTCTTCACGAGGATACATTTTCTCCATTAAGATCGTCTAGGGTATGAATGAGCAATGTTAACTTATTCTATCTTTATTAAAGAGTTCAATTTTAGTTCTTTAGTGAAATGAACTAAAATTAATAGATCGGACCTTAGTGAATATTTTGTTGATTGTGATTAGGTTATGTCTATTGGAGATTAAATTTTGATAGCACGTCAAGATCCCTAATCGATACGAACTTGCATGGATAACTTGATTGAAGGGAAAATCGGTTCAAAACGCAACGGAAGCGTGAGAAATCAAAAAATTAGGGTTTGCGTATAAATAAAATTTTACCTTTGACTAACTAGAACCTTAACCCTAGATTAATTTATGTATATAAAAAGTGTCGTACATTTTTCTCGTGACGATTGAACAAGCACCGAATCAATTCTGTAAGATCTTTCAATCCAATCTTGAACGTGAATCACCTAGGAGTGTGGGCTCCCTTTCATTAAATCGTATACCTGAGGATGGAAATGAACAAAATCTTTCTCTTTGTTTGTTACAATAATCCTCCAAGAAGAAAACAAAGAACGTTAGGTCACTTGTGAATTATCAATCAATTTGATTGAAACTCACGTGAACCTTGATTCGATATTGTACACAAAAACCTTTTGATGTAAAGGCTACTAGTGTACTATCGAAAACTAAACGTTGTTTCTTCCTATTTCTTCTTTCCCGAATCACACACTATTTCTTCTAGTTGATCGAATTTTGTCTATAGTAAAATCATATTTTTCTCCCTCAAGATTCCTATGATGGCCGAAATCTTCTCTTAGAAAAATAGAACTGGCCGAAATCTCTATGAATTGCTTAGACTGGCCGAAATTAATCATATATATATATATATATATATATATATATATATATATATATATATATGATCATAAATCCTTTCCTAAGAAGGATTTAATTGGTTGACAATAATCCTTTCCTTAGGTGGATTTATTTGGTAGTTAAGAATCCTTACCTAAAAGGAATTCTATCCTATTATATATATGGGCTCGCAGAAATTTCATAGAATACAGTTAGGAGACTTAATTCTTTTCCTAAGAAGGATTTACTTGGTAGTTAAGAATCCTTTCCTTAGGTAGATTTACTTGGTGGTTAAGAATCCTTTTTAAAAAATAATTATATCCTACACCAAGACTCCTAATCCAACTCAATAGTGTATTTGTAACCATATTAAAGACTTCCTAATTTGATTAGATAAATAATTCCTTTTATTTATCCACTTTTCAAATATAGTCTTTAACATTAATTACACTACCAACAATAGTATAATTTTAGGAGACCATCTACTACTAGGAAAAAGATTTTAACTTTTAATTAAATAATTAATTAATCACCAAATTAATTAATTTCCATTTATTTAAATAATAAAATAAAATAATATAATTAAGCTATTCTAAATAGCCTTGCCGCATAACACACACACATATATATATATATATATATATATATATATATATATATATGGGAAAATATATTATTTTCTTATTTTATTAAATCCATTTGAGCTTTATAAAAGTCCACATGTGAAGTAGACCCATTCTTACAAAAAGAAACAAGTCCACATGCCTCAATACAATTCTAGATGGACCCCTAAATTGGTCCGGTAGAATATATCAAGTGATCCATGTAAGTTCGTGTGGATTGGGGATCTTGGCAGACTATCTAGATTTAAGTTCCAATAGAAACAACCCAATCACAATGAACAAATGATTCACTTAGGTCCGACCTTTTTAATTATAGTTCATTCCACTAAAGAACTAAAATTGAACACTTAAGTAAAGATAGAATAAGTTGATGTTACTCATTCATACCCTAGACAACCTTATTGGAGAAAGTGTATCCTTGTGAAGATTACCAGTTATCGTCAAGAGCTCATAGACCGCCTATAGCTCTCCAAGTTACCATATTTACTCATATGACCACATTTTGAACTTGGATATTTTGACTTGTCCAGAAGCCATGTTTTAATAGACACTATTGAAAACTTAACGTTAAGATTTAATATCCAATACCTCAAAACATCTATTTGATGGTATTCTACTCTTATTTAATAAATGGAGCCACGATGTCCATATCTATAAATGAATTCCTCTATCGATTAACAAATGAATACCACCAAACTATCGAGGATAGACTATGCTATATAATCGTACTCATTGATAGCTCAAATGATAACACTTGTAACCATAGGTCTATCATTTATCTCAGGATTGAGATAGACTCTTCGATTGTCTTCAAATGAAAACTTTTATCCAATGACGGTTCTAAATAAAGTATTTCATCGTGATCCTATTCAATGCACCTTGTGCACTAGATTCTTTTGCCCAAAGACACCTCACTTTGATGATTTTAGACTCCTCATAACACATTTGATCCCATTCAAATGCTAGCAAAAGAATCTACAACTTTGACAAGATAAAGGCACCCAACCTTTTATCTTAAGTTGTGAATATTATTCAAGAATAACTAAAGAATTGTGTCTACCTTATATATATCTAGATGTAAGAAGAATTCTTCTTTTCTCATATTCTGTTGACCTTATGATTATTTACTTTTGACAATTATAATAATTAAACTATAAATGCTATAAGATTTGTTAAACTAGAAATCACTTTATTAATATGAAAAGATTGTCAATTACATTATTACACTCCTATCGAGCATAATCCCAACATTGATATATTCTACCATACCAAATTTTAGGTCCATCTGGAATTGTATTAAGGCGTGTGGACTTGTTTCTTTTTGTAAGAATGGGTATAGTTCATGTGTGGACTTTTTATTTAAGTCCAATCGATTTAATAAATTAGGAAAAAAAATATTTGGCTCATATTTATATAGCTTGGGCGTGAAGGGACTATATAGTAGCCTTATATATTGTTTTTTACTTTATTATTTAATTAAATGAAAATTAATTAATTATTTAATTAATTAAAAGTCAAAAACTTTTTCCTAATAGGAGATGGTCTCCTAGAGTCATATTATTTTTGGTAATATGATAAGTATCAAATATTATATTTAATAATTAGATAAATAATAAGAATTTATTTATCTAGTCAAAATAGGAAGTATTTGATTTCTTTTAAAACTCTAGTTGACATTGGGTCAAAGTATGAAGTTTTAATATAGTCACAATTTAATTATATTCAATAATTGGTTATTGAATAAATACACTATTTGAGTTGGATTAGGAGTCTTGGTGTGGAAAAGAAATCTTTCTTTGAAAGGGATTCGTTATCACCAATTTGTTAGGATTATGCTCGATTGCAATAGTATAATATTGTATTTGACAATATTTTCATATTAATAAAGTGATTTCTAGTTTAACAAATCTTATAGCATTTATACTTTAATTATTATAATTGTCAAAATTAAATAATCATAAGGTCAGAAGACTATGAGAAAAGAAGAATTTTTCATACATCTAGATATGTATGAGATAGACTCAATTCTTTAGTTAGTCATGAATAATATTCACAACTTAAAATAAAAGTTTGGGCACGTTTATCTTGTCAAAGTTGTAGATTATTTTGCTAGCATTTAAGTGGGATGAAATGTGTTTTGATGAGTCTAAAATCATCAAAATAAGGTGTCTTTGGATAAAAGAATCTAGTGTACTGGGTGCATTGAATAAGATCACAATGAAATACTTTATCTAGAACCATCAATAGATAATTTTTTTTCATTTGAAGACAATCGGAGAGTCTATCTCAATCCTGAGATAAATGATGGACTTATGGTTGCAAGTGTTATCATTTGAGCTATCAATGAGTACGATTATATAGCATAGTCTATCCTCGATAGTTTGGTGGTATTTATTTGTTAATCGATAGAGGACTTCATTTATAGATATGGACATCGTGGCTCCATTTATATAGAATGAGAGTAGATTACCATCATATGGATGTTTTGAGGTATTGGATATTAAATCTTAACGTTAAGTTTTCAATAGTGACTATTGAAACATAGCTTCTGGACAAGTCAAAATATCCAAGTTCAAAATGTGGTCATATGAGTAAATATGGTAACTTGGAGAGCTATAGGCGGTCTATGAGCTCTTGGCGATTACTGGTATTCTTCACGAGGATACACTTTCTCCAATAAGGTTGTTTAGGGTATGAATGAGTAACATCAACTTATTCTATCTTTATTGAAGAGTTCAATTTTAGTTTTTTAGTGGAATGAACTAAAATAATATATGGGTCGGACCTAAGTGAATCATTTGTTGATTGTTATTGGGTTGTGTCTATTGGAGCTTAAATTTAGATAGCCCCCTAAGATCCCCAGTCCACACGAACTTGCATGGATAACTTGATATATTCTACCGGACCAATTTAGGGGTCCATCTAGAATTGTATTAAGGCATGTGAACTTGTTTTTTTTTTTTGTAAGAATAGGTCTAGTTCACATGTGGACTTTTTATTAAGGTCCAATGGATTTAATAAAATAAAAAAAATAATATGTGGCCCATATACATGTGTTGGGCGGCACGGCTAATTAAGAATAGCTTAATTATTTTATTTTATTTTATTATTTAATTGAATGAAAATTAATTAATTTGTTGATTAATTAATTATTTAGTTAAAAGTCAAAATCCTTTTCTATTAAGAGATGGTCTCCTAATATTATACTATTGTTGGTAGTACAATTAATATTAAAGACTATATTTGATATGTAGATAAATAAAAGGAGTTATTTATCTAATCAAATTAGGAAGTTTTTAATATGGTTACAAACACACTATTGAGTTGGATTAGGAGTCTTGGTGTATGATAGAATTCCTTTTTGAAAAGGATTCTTAACCACCAAGTAATTCTACCTAAGGAAAGGATTCTTAACAACCAAGTAGTAAATCCTTCTTAGGAAAAGAATTATGTTTCCTAATACATATCCTATGAATTTTGGCTAGCTATGTGTATGTAAGAGGAGGATAGAATTTCTTTTAGATAAGGATTCTTAACTACCAAATAAATCCACCTAAGGAAATGATTCTTGCCAACCAAGTAAATCCTTCTTAGGAGATGATTAATCATCATATATATATGTGTTTGAAATTCAGCCAGCCCAAAAGGCAATTGATAGAGAATTTCGGCCAGTCGTATTTTTCTAAGAGAATAATTTGGCCATCATAGGAATTTTGAGGGAGAAAAATATCATTTTACTCTAGACAAAATTCAATCAACTCAAAGCAATAGTGTGTGATTTCGGCCAAGAAGAGAAAAAAGGGGAACGTTTTTGTTTTCGATAGTATACTAGTATCCTTTACATCAAAAGGGTTTTGTGTACAACATCGAATCAAGGTTCACATGAGTTTCAATCAAATTGATTGATAATTCACAAGTGACCAGACGTTCTTGGATTTTTCTCTTAGAGGATATTTGTAACTAACAAAGAAAAGATTTTGTTTGTCTCAATCCTCAGGTATACAATTTAAAGAAAGGGAGCCCACACTTCTAGGTGATTCACATTCGTGATTGGATTGGAAGATCTTACGGAATCAATTCGGCGCTTGTTCAATCATCACGATAAAAAGATACGACACTTTTTATATATATCAATTAATCTACGGTTAAGGTTCTCGTTGCATAAAAGGATTTTTTATTTATTTATAAGCAAACCCTGATTTTCATTTTTATCACGCTTCCGTTGCATTTTGAACCGTTTTTTTCCCTTCACAATTAGATCCACCTAAAGACTTGATTCTTGCTCACCAAGTAAATCCTCTTTAGGAAAGGATATGAGAACCTATATATATCTCCATATAAAATTTGGCCAAGGCAATTATTCCATGAAGAGAATTTCGGCGAAGGATATTTTATGTTGAAAAATTCAGCCAAGACAGAGAATTTTGAGAGAGAAAAAAAATTAGTTTTGCTTTAGACAAAATTCGGCCAACTCATAGATATTGTGTATTGAATTCGGCCAAGGAGAAGAGAAAAAGGGAACGTTTTTGTTTTCGATAGTGCACTTGTATCCTTTACATCAAAAGGGTTTTGTATACAAAAATTTAATTGGGTTCACGCGAGTTTCAATCAAATAGATTGATGATTCACAAGTGAATGAATGTTCTTGGGTTTTCTCTTGGGGAATTATTGTGACTAACAAAAGAAAGAAATTTTGTTTGTTTCCATCATTTGGTATGCAATTTAAGGAAAATGAGCCCACACTCTTAGGTGATTCACATTTGTGATTGAATTGGAAGATATTACAGATTCGATGCGGCACAAGTTCAATCGTCATGAGAAAAAGGTACCATACTTTTAATAAATGTCAATTAATCTGGGTTAAGGTTCTTTCTTTTGAAAGGGAAATTTTTTAAAGTATACCTGTTGACATCGATTTCTCGATGGATGAGAGTCAACAAGATTGGATTTGGTTATATCCTGTCAAAGAGAAAGAGAAAGAGAAAATAATATGAATAATAATGACATAAGTTTACGTGGTAAAACTCTGGTGATCGAAGAAACGTCCACGGGTGGTTAAATAAACAACCAAGCCAAATCCACTTTTGAAATAAAGAATTACACCACTCGATCTCTTTTTTCTCCCTCTGCTATGGATTTTCTGTATATTTCCCTCTTTCTTTAGCAATGAGATTATGGGCCTAATTATACATGCATAGAACCCTAGTCTTTGTACAACAAGTAATGAAAGAATTCGTTTATAATTATAATTGGTTGCTTGTTGGAGTCGTCTTTAACTTCTTTTCTCTTTTAGAGATTGTATGGAGATCGATTGGGACTCTGGTGATATAGCCCGTTTAGGACTTATTTCCTTATATTTATGTAATCTTCGTGCGAAGTAAAGTTGTTGCCTGATTTGGAACCTGTTTCCTGTTTGGTATTTCATTCTTCTAGAATTTCTTCTAGATATGGGTGACTTGCTTATTGGAGCATGACTCTTGGTTTTTCCACGTGAAAATTATGTACTGGATTTCTTTATTCGGGTTTCTCATATCTGTCCCGAGTAAAACATGTCATCACTTGGTCCCGAGCAGGTCATGGCTTTTTCCGAATACTTGTGATCTCACTTACTCAGGTTCCTATTCCTTTGCAATGTCTTGATGAGTACTTTCTAGATGCCTATTCGGATGTCTACCTAGCAATTTTTTAAGGACTATACGCCTCGTCAGTGACGTGTACATTCGACAAAAGTATACATATAACAATATGAAAATACAATCACGGTTAAATGCTCAATACTAACCTAAGGGGGGGGGGGGTGAATAAGTTAGACACCTTTTTCGACTTCCTTAGAAACAAACAAAAGTTTGTCCCTCTAGCTTTCTTGTATCACAATATATATATTAATTAAAGACAATTAATCAATATATAAACACAAAAAAATTGTGATACAAACAAGTAATTGTATCACATACACAATCTACATAATAGAAAGGAAGACAACATATATAAAGAGTTCTATCCACAATACAAATATTAGAGAGATAGGGATAGAGAAAAGTTGACACAAGATATAACGTGGTAAACCTCCAAAGAGGAAACATCCACGGGCTAGCAGCCACCGGTAAACAAAATCCACTAGTAGATAAGACAAGTACAATCTCTCAAGTGACCTCTTCACCTAGAAACTACCCCTCTATCCTACTCTAGAAGTTGTCGCCCTATGCTCAACAATCCGAGGCCTCACACCTCTTGTCAAGACTTCCTCGCTCACCTTATCTGGATCCTCATGACCCAAGGCAAGACTTCTTGCTCAACTAAGTCCTCACAACTCTAGTCAAGACTTCCTTGCTCACCTATCCGAGTTCTCCCAACTCTATGTAAGACTTCTTGCTCGACTGACCAGATCCTCACGACCCTAGCCAAGACTTCCTTGCTTGACAATCCAAGGCCTCATGCCTCTTGCCAAGACTTCTTGCTCAACACCATAAGTCTCACACCTATTGTCAAGACTTCCTTCTCACAAGGCATCTAGGTGATCATGAATGCAAAACGCAAACAAGCATGCAACATAGAATGCTATGATCAACACATCCTATGGAAAATACTAGACATGAGCATGAATGAACAAATCACATATAGTCTAGTTTATCATGCTTGTGTAATCAATCTAGATTTTGTTAGATATGTTCAATATTAATCACAACCTAGATAAATGCATAGATCTAAACTTGAATCACAAGATATGTTCAATAAATCAGAAGATCAAGTTTAAATCACACAAACCAAAAACATGCTAAAATCATATGACAAAGTCAATTAGATTTAAGCTAAAGTTCTACAGCATATTCCTAATCATAGATTCATCAAAACATAAGAATAGCTCAAAAGAACATAAGCACATGTATTATGTTAGAATTTCGGCCAAGAGAGCCTAATACATGCGAGGAACTATTTTTCTCAAAATCAATCAATCAAAGATCATCAAATAATCCTAGAATCAAAGCTAGCACAATGCAATCCCAAACATGTGATAACATAGGCAAAATCAAAACCTAACTCAACATGAATGATTTCAATTGAAACTCAACCTAGCTTTGAAAGAGTTCAAAAATCAAATCAAAACACTCACAATATACAAATATATGTTAAAGAAGAAAACCCAAGGCAATTGACCAAGTTTTAAAAGAAAACTTTGAGAGAAAATCAATACCTTAGTTGATTTAGGTGCAGTCCAGTTTTCGTATGTTTAGACACCAAACACAGCAGCAAAACTTACTCAAACCTTCAGAGAAAAGATGGAGGATGAATAGAATCACTCAAATCAGAGTTCAAATGAAGAATTTATGGTGTTTGGAAGGTGAGAAAATTTAGAGAGAAAATTTCTGCACACTTGTTTTAAATTTCATCTTAGAATGAAATGTGAGAGGGAAAGAGTTTATAAAGGAGTGGGAAACTTGGACATGTGAAATGACCAAGAGGGGCAGGAAGAAGCCAAGCAATCTTGCTGCCTGAGATGGCACGTGGGCATCTCGGGGCAGCAAGCCTTCTGCCCCGAGATGGCCACATGCCATCTCGGGAAAGAAGTGCCTTGCTTGCTTCTTTCTCCTCCGACCTTCCTTTGCGTCCTTTGACCGTTCTCCGGCCTTCAAACTCGGAATTCGAATATGTTTGTGGCTTACGAACTGTAACTCTCACACGGACATGGACATATAAGAAACTCAACCCAAAAAATAATAATTCGACTCGATATACGAAGACGAAGACAATGTATGCAATATGAGTTGAAAGTGTAGTATCTTTTGACTTTTAACTTGAAATCAATAGTATGAGTAACCGAAATGACCGGAACTCAATCAAGAATGATTTAAGAATAAATTCAAGTTCAATATCCATGTTATACAAATATATACACATACATACACAATTCACACTAGAATGCAAACTACATAGAGATAGTCTCCAATCTTGCATTTTCCAAAACATGTTATTTCCATACCAATGCATGAGCATTCATCTTCAAGTGTGTGAATGTGTTATACATGGTGCACAACGATGCAGGGACACATATGAATGAATTGTATGTGTGTGTCTATAATGGTGCACTATGATTCAGGGACACAAATGTATGAATTGTGTGTGTGCCTAAGCCTTGTAAGAGAAAGATAAGGTCTTAGTATACCTTTGTAGAACCATATTGCATCCTTTCTCTTTGAAGACTTTGAACTTGCTTTGACTAGTTGTTCCTTCTTACTTGAAGCTTGAATCATCATGAGTCTAAACAACTAAATCATTACAAGTAAACATCATTTTGATATGGAATTAATGCCAACACAAACTAAAACCTAACACAATACCAAACCCTAACTTTTTTGAATCGATTTTTCCTTACAATTGGTGTCAGAGCCTATTTGTACCCTTGATTAATTGATGTATGTGTATATGAATCTATTTCTTTTTATTATTAATATGCATGTTTTAGAAAGAGATGTCACTCTAGGTATTTGCATATATATATATTTACACTGGAATGTATGATCACACACACACACACACACACATATATGTTTTATATGTGGATGGTTATTGCTCAATTTTGGCTCAAGAATTTCAATGTATTTTTGTTTCGGGATTGTAACAAAAAGGGTTGCCTATCATCGCCATAATTTTGTCTGGGGATTCCCTTATTCAAACAAGCATTGGAAGAACAACTGGTATTTTGCTGGGGGAACTTAGGTATCGAGGTCACTCTCTCATATGGGGAGAACCATGAGGTGCTATGGGTTCCTCATTTTTTCTATTCTTCTGACATCTGGAACAAGAAAAAACTCATTTTCACTAACGCTGAGTTGACTAGACTTGCTCGGGCGGCTGTGCGTACTTTGGAAAAAAGAAGCAGGTCCTATCTTTTCAGCAAAAAGAAAATGATTGAACTTGGCTTTTTTGCTCAGATTTCATATTATCATAGACGATGTAAGTAGAACCTTGTTTCTATTTCCTACGTTATTGCTTCCTACGTTATCTGACTTAGTTTTTCTTATCTAGCTTGTGCAGTATATGACTCGGATATCATCTGTGACGTCCAGGCTCACCAAGTGAAATCGATCATTCAGGCGAGCCAAAAAGAATGCTTCTCACCAAAACAGGGAAGGTATCGCTCCGCCTGATTAATTAGATGAAGAATTTTATGAGGCTGATGAACAAATTCCTGAGTACGTTTCTGAAGAGGTCATTCAGGTGACCGTTGGGGAATCAAGCGGTTTGAGTGGCCCTATCAGGACCAATAATGCTCAGAAGGTGTCTGAGGATGATGACAGATAATGAGGGTTGTCCCAGATGAGCACATTAATCTGGATCATGGTCTTTTTGAATCCTTCCAAGATATCACTGAAGATCAAGAAGATCCTTCGGCTGACCTCAGTTTCTATAGTTCTCGAGCTGAGAAAAGGAAGACGGCTGACTTTTCCGCTCGACCTCATAAAGTCCCTCGGGTGGTATCATTTGTTGAGTTGAGTGATGATGATATTGAGGTTAGAGTTTCCCCGAGCCTTCAAGTAGAAACCTTTGTAGAAAAAATGGAAAGTTCAAACCTGAACAGGGATTCTTCACCTCCTGAGGTCGAAAATGCCTACTCCCTAGGATATGCTAAGGGCGATGTCTTCTGGTCGGGCCATCATTGGGGATGACCATTGGAGCCGCTTCAGGGATGGTTCTCCAACATATCATCTTCAAAATATTTTCAACAACGCTTCTTACGTAAGTTCTTTACCTCATCTGTTGTCTTAATGCCTTTTAGATTTTTAACTTATCTTCCTTGCAGGTGGTGCCAGATTTCACTGAGTTGGTTCAGACGCAACAACAACAGGCTGATCGGATAAGGCGTCTTAAAGCTCATTTAAAGGGGAGTGAGGATAGCCATGCTCGGGTTGAGGCGAGTTACCAAAGAGATGTGAGCTCTGCCCGAGAATTTGTTGACCACTGTTTGGCTAAGCAGATTGATGCTGTGGAAAGTGCTTCTTCTACAGAAGAAAAGGCTGTGTCCTTCAAAATCTACTTTCTGCTGCCCAAGAGTCGATGCTTAAAGCTGAACAGGAGGCTGATCAAGCCAGGTCATCTTATGAGCATAAAATCAAAGATCTCGAGCGCCAAGCCCTGACCGTTGAATCCCTTTCGAAGGAGGCTAGGCTGGAACTTGAGGTCTAAGGGGTTGACCATTTCAAAAGATCCCCAGCCTATGATGCCCTTCTCCTTAGGGAGTTTCAGGGAGAGCTGGTTTCGGCTGGTGAATTGTTCAAAGTAAAAAATTGAGAAACTGATAGAGCTAGAGCGAACTGGGAGCTGGCAATAAAAAACCATATAGAATGGTCCTTGGAACTCTTTGAATTCAAATGAAGGAATATAGAGCTTACTATTGAAGTCAAGGCAAAGAGCCCTATCCTATTCATTTGGAGATTTCATCAGAACATTCCCTCTCAACTTTTTACGCTAGTCAGGAAGCTGGTGCTGACCAGTTGAAGCCTGAAACTGGACCGGTTCCTAGAATGGATTAAAGTGAATAGATGGATGACTCGGTCGACACAATCGCCTAGCCTTCAAATGAGAGTCTCCTCCATGAGTACGAGATGGTGCGCGACCCGAGTATTGGCAAGAGCTCTAAATCCTCATCTCAACCTTAGGCATTTTTTGTAAAATTTATGTTTTGTAAAAATTTTGATCAATAAAGGTTTGTCAATTGCTTCATTCGGAATGCTAAGCATTTAAACCGGCTAACTCATTATCTGAGTAACTTCACCGAGTATCTTAACTTGGTTTATTTACTCAAACAGTTTCTAACGCCAAGTATCTTAAAAAACTGGCTAATGCAATCTGTATGCCAAGTACCTTATTAAACTAGCTAATGCAATCTGTGTGCCAAGTATCTTATTAAACTGGCTAATGCAATTTGTGCCAAGTATCTTATTAAACTGGCTAGTATTAACCAAATGATCTCAAACGGGTAAGCAAATTTATGCTTGTGCATCATACTTGGTTGTTACCCGAACATTACATCAATGCTCACCACGATCATATATTTGAGTTCCTACACAGATCACTAAGGATGTCTCCAAGTTTGTCTGTGCAGGGGTTTGCCGAATCGTTAAGTTTTGAAATTGCTTAACATAGCTATGCATCTCACCATGTTTTTCCCGACGGTGCCCCGAGCCATTTTCTAGAATCTGGTGCATCGGGTTTGCCTTTTGGCTAAGGTCGACTAACCTAGCTCGGCTGGCGTGCTCCTTCAAGCTTCTCCGTCCATTCTGGAAATTTTCCAAATTAATGGTCCTGAGCATTTTATTTTTTATTGCATGTTCTTATTATCATGCTCGTCTTTCATATGTTATCATATGCTTAGATTTCTGAAATCCCGTGTTAAACCTTTATTTATAACTACAAAATTAACAATGATAAAATCATAAAAGCTATGTCCTGCTACTCCTTCAATCTTATATGGGCCTTCCCATTTGTTGGCCAAGGAGCATGCAATTTTATTTTTTTGTGTTTAGTAACACTTTCCTGAGCACCAGATCCCCTACTGGAATTTCCTGATCCGAACATAAGAGTTGTAGTGTCGAGCCACTATTTGCTGATATGCTGTATTTTGTACTTGAGATTTCCCCCTCTTCTCATCTAGCTCATCTAGGTTTTGTAACAACATATCAACGTCCTGGTTCTCATCATACAACCTGACCCTATATGACATGTATGAAGTTTCTACTAGGATAACAACTTCAGTTCCAAATGCCAAAGAGAATGGAGTCTCTCCTGTAGAAGTCCTTGTTGTTGTCCGATATGCCCATAATACCGATATGCCTATAATACTTCAGGGAGCTTTTCAACCCAGCTGCCTTTATTGGCATCCAACTTTTCTTTGAGTGTGTGCTTGATGATTTTGTTTACAGCTTTGGCTTGCCCATTTGTTTTGGGGTGGGCAGGTGTAGTATAATAATTTGCAATCTAGTACTCGTTGCACAACTCTCTGAAATTTTGATTATCAAACTGAGTGTCATTGTCAGTGATAATAGTGCTGGGTACTCCAAATCTATAGAGTATATTTTTCTTCACAAAGTTTGTGGTATTTGCTTATGTGATATGCACCAATGCTTCAGCTTTTACCCACTTTGTGAAATAATCAATGGCTACTATTGCATGCTTTGTTCCACCCCCTGTCCCTACCGGCATTGTGCCAATTAAGTCCAGGCCCCACATGGCAAATGGCCATGGTGATGTGAGGCTACTAAGCTGTTCTGGGGGTTGTTGGATATCATTGGCAATCCTCTGGCATGTATTGTAGCTTTCTGAACATCGTTGTGCATCCGAGAACAAAGAGGGCCAATAATAACCTTGCATGAGTACCTTGTGTGCTAAACTTTTACCCCCAGTATGGTTTCTGTATACTCCACCGAGGATTTCCTGTAGTATGTGGCATGCATCTTCCTCTGATACATATCTTTGGAGTGTTCATGAAAACCCCTTTCTGTACAGTTCTCCTTCAATCAACGTGTATCTTGTTGACCGGTACCTGATGCGTTTAGCTTCTAAGGGATCTTCCGGGAGCATGCCTTCTTGCAGGTATCTTTTTAGCTGAGTTATCCAACCGTCTAGCGGTGTTCGGATCTCTGAGATTTCTAAGTTTTTTGGCTTAACTATACTCGGTCTGCCAGAATAGTCTTTGGCCTGATTGTGGTTGTTGATGATGCTAGGTTGGACAAAGCATCTGCCTTCCCATTCTTTTCCTTGGGAATCTGGACAATCTTAGATTCTTGGAATTTTTGAAGGAGTTATTTTGCTATGTCTCGATAAGCTATCATACCTTCATCTCTAGCTTGGTATTCGTCCAGGACTTGGTTGATGATTACCTGCGAGTCATTGAATATCTCAACCTCGTCTGCTCCGAGGGCTATGCATAATCTGAGTCTAACTAGTAATGCCTCGTACTCGGCTGGGTTATTTGTTGCTTTGAATTTGAATCTCATGGCACATTTCCTTCCGAGGTGCATACTAGATCCCTGCCCCACTGCCATGAGTGTTCGAGGAACCATTAACATATAGCCTCCACGAGAATTTCTTGCCTAGCATACCTTTCGCTTCCAGGTTTGGTTCTGTGAATTCTGCTATGAAATCTGCCACTGCTTGGCCTTTGAGAGACATCCTGGGACATACTGAATATCGAAATAACTCAGCTCGATTGCCCATTTAGTTAATCTCTCCGAAATTTCTGGCTTCTGTAAGATTTACTTTAATGGGAAATCGGTGAGGACCTGGATCGTGTGAGCCTAAAAGTATGGCCTTAGCTTCCTTGCTGCCGAAACCAATGCTAGGGACATTTTTTTGCCTGTGAATACTTGGTTTTAGATGGAAGAAGAGCCTTACTGGTGTAGTATACTGGCCTCTGTACCCTATCTTCTATTCTGGTTAGAACCGAGCTTGGTGCTAATTCTGTAATTGACGAGTATAAGTGAAGAGTTTCTCTCATTTCAGGTTTTGAAAGGATGGGAGCATGCCCTAAGTACTCATTGATTTTCAAGAATGCCTGCTCACATTCTTCATTCCATTCGACCCCTTTCCCTTTTCTGATTATTTTAAAAATTGGAGCACATCTATTTGTGGCCTTTGAAATAAATCTACCTAAGGAAGCTAAACATCCTGTCAAACGTTGCACTTCTTATTGTGTCCTTGGCAAAGCCATTTTCTTAAGGGCTTGGATTTCTCAGGGTTTACTTCAATTCCCCTCTGGTGAACTTGGAAACCCAGAAACATTCCTGAAGGAACTTTGAATAGACATTTGTTCGAATTCAACTTCATCTGATATCTTCTTAAGACATCTAATGTTTCCCCGTAAGTCTGAAGCATGTTTGTCTACCGAGATGCTTTTGGTTAACATGTCGTCAATGTAAACTTCCATGTTTCTACCTATTTGGTGAGAAAAGATCCTATTGACCAATCTCTGGTATGTTGCTCCAGCGTTTTTCAGCCCAAAAGGCATTACTGTGTAACAGTATGAGCCTTGATCGGTTGTGAATACTTTTTTTTCCTCATTAGCCTTATTCATCCGGATTTGATTATATCCCGAGTAGGAATCCATGAAACTAAGTAATTCATGGCCTGATGTTGAATCGTCCAGTTGGTCTATCCTTGGAAGTGGAAAACTATCTTTTGGGCAGCCTTTGTTCTGTTCCGTGAAGTCCACACACATTCTCCACTTGCCATTTTTCTTCTGGACCAGGACCACATTCGTTACCTACTAAGGGTAGTTGACTTCTCTGATTGACCCTGCTGTGAGTAACTTTTCCACTTCTTGCTTAATTACCTGACTTCTTTCAAGGTTGAACGACCTTCTCTTTTGTATTATTGGTCTTGCATTTAGATCTACTGCTAAGTGATGTGATATAACTCGGGCATCTATTCCTACCATATCTTCATGGCTCTAGGTGAATACATCCTTGTATTCTCTAAGTAGATTAACAAGGTCTTGCTTAACCTTTTCCTCTTAATTAGCCCTGATTTTGATATTATTATCATGTTCATCTTCCTTTTAGACTATTTCCTCTATTGGTTCACTTTAAGACATCTTCGACTCTTCCCTTGGATCGAACTCAAACAATAGTGATTCTTTCTTGATTTGATCTGATCGTGTTATGGTGCACACTTGTTCACTATTGTCCTTGTCTTTGTAAATTGAGAGATTAGCTTTTTTTGGCTATCTCCTAGGATCCTTTGACTACTCCTACCCCCCGCTCAGTTGGAAATTTGATCATTAGAGCGTAGGTAGCTATTACTGCCTTAGTTTTGTTCAAGAATGGTAGACCTAACAGAGCATTATGAGGACAGTTGTCCAGGTCTACCACTACAAAGTCGAGTATCACTGTTTTCTGACAAGGCACTACTTTGATTTTCACGGGCAGCTTCACCGTCCTGAGAGACCTGACCTCGGCTCTCCTAAATCCTTTGAGCGGGGTATGGAAAGGTTGTAAATCCTTTTGGTCCAACCTAAGTTGATCGTAGACAGCCACACTGAGAATGTCGACCGAACTGCCATTGTCTACTAAAATCCTCCTGACTTCCCTGTGGCCAATTCGGGCACTTATGACGAGAGCGTCGTTTGGTCGGACATCGACCCCATGTGAGTCGGCCTCTGTGAAAATTATCAGGTCCCATCCTTCTTTTATTCTTTTCGGGTCTGGTTGAAGGAGTTGAAATCAAAATTCTGCCTTGCTTCCACCGCTTCTCGGCTTTCTGAGTCTGCTCCCGAATACTTCTTCCAATTGATGGTCCTCCAAAGAGAGTTTGTATTACTTCATTTGTCTCAGGATTGGCCCTTTTGTTCCGACCGAAATTTTGATCGGCCTTAGTCTCTTTCTTAACTTCTGACTTCTCATCTTTCCTTTGGATTATATCTTGGAGGTGTCCTTCCCGAATGAAGATCTCTATATAGTCTCTAAGTTGGTAACATTTGGAGGTCTCATGACTGGTTTCCATGTGGAATCTTCAGTATTTTGTTGTGTCTCACCGAGCAAATTGAGATTGTCGGCGTGGCTCCTTTACCAGATTCTTTTCTTCTAATATTGCCAGGATTTCTTCCTGTTTTTTTCGAAGAGGGGTGTAGTTTGTGTATTTTCCTCGGAACTTCTCCGTGGTCTGGTCAACGTTACGCCCACTTCCTCTATCCTTACTTCATTCTTTACTATTTCTTTTTTGTTTTCCTTTGAGGTTCTGTACCTTTGACTCGGCATCTTTTTGTTCGGGCCTGCCTTCATGCATGTAGTAACCTCCTATCGCTAACTCCTCTTCCTCTGCTAATGCATACCATCTAGCCATATCCATCATATTTGCATACCTGGTCAGACGAGATTTTCCCAGGTCAAAAGACAGCCGCCTATTCTGTAGGTTGTTAATGAAAGCAGCAATTATGGCTTCGTTATTTGCACTGCCGATTTCTGTGACCGCCTGGCCGAATCTCCCTAGATACTTTTTCAGTGACTCATCCTTTCCTTGCTTTAGCTGAGAAAGGTAAACGACTGACTTTTTCCTGTGTACATTGCATATGAACTGTCTCGAAAAACTCCCGCTCAATCCACTAAAACTGCCAATACTTGTTGGGGGCAATCTTTCGAACCATCTTGAGCCTGTATCTTCCAGAGTTTGTGGAAAGTTGAGACACATTAAAGGGTCGCTGTGGGCATATTGAGCCATAGCGCTTTTATATCGTCTGACGTGTTCTTTAGGATCTATATCCTTATTGAATTGTTCCACATGTGGCATCTTGAACCTTTTTGGGAATTGGGTTCGCAAGATGTCCCTAGTAAAAGGATTATCAGAATTATCATTAGAAAACTCGTTACATCCGTATCGCCTAACCAACGTATCCATTTGATGCCTGTTGCTTTCGACTTGTCGAGTCAAGCTCCGAATCATAACATCTCTATCTCCTACCGGTTCTCCATTATGGTCAAACTGTCGGGTGATCATTATGCCTATTTCCAGCCCCTCTTCACTCTGTTGCCGAGTTTCATGGGTCGTTCCTTGCAAGCGTGTGGTTCCATGACGATGTTTACGATGGTACCGATCACTATCCTCTGATGATGATGACCGATCCCTATGTCGGTCATATTTGCGGTGTCTGTCATGGGCCATCCGATTGTGACTTCACCTTTGGTGTGGTCTTTCTTCCCCTGGTGTTTCACGACCCATGTCCTGGTTATGTGTTATACCCTCAGATTGATTGATTGATTTGACCCGAGTTCCTGCCTGCTTCCGGTATATCTGGTTCAGGCCCCACTATAACCGAACGAACCCTTGTAGATGGATTTGGAGGCTGCACCTCTTCCGCAGCTAATAGATCTACCCCTTCTTTTGCTGTATCCATCAGTAGCTGTTGCAGTACTTCACGGAAATGATGTGCTATGTCCTCACTTGTAGGAAGAATTTTTTGGATACCGACCACATGTGCTGGTTGGTTCTCAGCGGTTGCGGTGGGATTTTATGTACTCCAGCCTATGTGAGCACTATCTGGAGATTTTCAAATATCCCTATAGTTGTTTCTGCTTCTGCTACCAGCCATTGCTTAATTATATCAGAGGTTCACACCATGCCCCTCTTTCTAGTGCCAATTATTGACGTCGATTTCTCGATGGATGAGAGTCAACAAGATTGTATTTTGTTATATCCTGTCAAAGAGAAAGAGAAAGAGAAAATAATATGAATAGTAACGACACAAGTTTACGTGGTAAAACTCCGGTAATCGGAGAAACGTCCATGGGTGGTTGAATAAACAACCGAGCCGAATCTACAATTGAAATAAAGAATTTCACCACTCGATCTCTTTTTTCTCCCTCTGCTATGGATTTTCTGTATATTTCCTTATTCCTTTAGCAACAAGATTATGAGTCTATTTATACATGCATAGAACCCTAATCTTTGTACAACAAGTAATGAAAGAATTCATTTGTAATTATAATTGGTTGCTTATTGGAGTCGTCTTAAACTTCTTTCCTCTTTTGGAGATTGTATGGAGATTGATTGGGACTCTGGTGATATATTCCGTTTAGGACTTATTTCCTTCTAATTATATAATCTTCGTGAAGTAAAGTTGTTGTCTGATTTGGAACCTGTTTCTTGTTTGGTATTTCATTCTTCTAGAAATTCTTCTGGATATGGGTGTCTTACGTATTGGAGCATGACTCTTGGTTTTTCCACGTGAAAATTATGTGCTGGATTTCTTTATTCGGATTTCTCATATCTGTCAGGAGTAGAACATGTCATCACTTGGTCCCGAGCAGATCATGGCTTTTTCCGAATACTTGTATTCTCACTTACTCGGGTTCCTATTCTTTTGCAATGTCTTGATGAGTACTTTCTGGATGCCTATTTGGATGTCTACCTAACAACTTTTGAAGGACTATTCACCTTGTTAGTGACGTGCACATTCGACAAAAGTATATATATAACAATACCAAACCCTAATTTCACACTTCCGCCGCGTTTTGAATCGATTTTTCCTTACAGTTGGTGTCAGAGCCTGTTTGTACCCTTGATTAATTGATGTATGTGTACGTGAATCTATTTATTTTTATTATCAATATGCATGTTTTAGAAAGAGATGACACTCTAGGTATTCGCATATATATATATTTACACTGGAATGTATGAACACACACACACACACACACATATATATATATATATATATATATATATATATATATATATATATATGTTTTATATGTGGATGGTTATTGCTCAATTTTGGCCAAAGAATTTCAATGTATTTTTATTTCGGGATTGTAACAAGAAGGGTTGCCTATCATCACCATAATTTCCCTCTTGGTAGTTGCTAAGTTTTTTATTTATTTTGCTATTGTAATAAAAATACTGTAGAAAAATATTGTATTAAAAGATTGCTATATTGTATTAAAAATACTGCAGTAGTTTTAATTAAAAAAAAACTCCAGTATTTTATTATTTAAAATTCTTCTATAATACATTCAAGTATCGATGACTCAATGGTTTGAAGAATTGGAAGCAACTGGAACAAGTTTGGTAGCAGGTTTCAATCGAAACCTAGTCTTGAACATAAGACCGTAGTCAAGCATATTTTCAAGTATCTCAAGAGAAAAAGAGATTATATGCTTGCATACTCCAGAGGGGACTTAATTCCCGTTGGGTATACAGACTCCAATTTCCAATCGGATTCTGACTCCAGAAGATCAATATCAGGATCTGTGTTTACACTTGGAGGAGGGGCAGTCATATGGGAGATTATCAACCAATCTTGTATTGCTGATTCCACCATGGAAGCTGAGTATGTTGCCATATGCGAGGCTGCTAAAAAGGCTATTTGGCTCCGCCAATTCTTGATTGACTTGGAAGCGGTTCCTGATGAGAATAAGCATATCACTATCTACTGTGACTATAGTGGAGCATTGGCTAATTTGAGAGAACCATAAAGTCATAAGAGAAGGAAACACATTGAAAGAAAGTTAGTCTTGAATAATATTCACAATTGGATATGTATGAGGTAGACACAATTCTTTAGTTAGTCTTGAAAAATATACACAACTTAAGATAAAGGTTATGCGCCTTTATCTTGTCAAAGTTGTAGATTCTTTGGCTAGCATTTAAGTGAGATCAACTGCATTATGATGAGTCTAAAATCATCAAAGTGTGGTGTCTTTGGGCAAAAGAATCTAGTGTACTGGGTGCATTGAATAGGATCACAGAGAAAAACTTTATCCAGAACCGTCAATGGATAAAAGTTTTCACTTGAAGATAATCGAAGAGTCTATCTCAATCCTGAGATAAATGATGGACTTATGGTTGCAAGTGTTATCATTTGAACTATCAATGAGTGCGATTATATAGCATCGTCTATCCCGGATAGTTTGATGGTATTCATTTGTTAATCGATAGAGGACTTCATTTATAGATATGGATAGTATGGCTCAATTTATTAAATGAGAGTAGAATATTATCATATGGATGTTTTGAGGTATTGAATATTAAATCTTAACGTTAAGTTTCAATAGTGTCTATTGAAATATGTTTATGCACAAGTCAAAATATCCAAGTCCAAAATGTGGTCATATGAGAAAATATGGTAACTTAGAGAGCTATTGGCTGTCTATGAGCTCTTGGTGATTACTGATATTCTTTACGAGGATATATTTTCTCCATTAAGATCGTCTAGGGCATGATTGAGCAATATTAACTTATTCTATATTTATTTACGAGTTCAATTTTAGTTCTTTAATTGAATGAACTAAAATTAATAGATCGGACCTAAGTGAATCATTTGTTGATTGTTATCAAGTTATGTCTATTGAAGCTTAAATATAGATAGCCCGCCAAGATTCCCAATCGACACGAACTTACATAGATCACTTGATATATTCTACCGGACCAATTTATGGGTCCGTCTAGAATTGTATTACGGTATGCGGACTTGTTTCTTTTAGTAAGAATGAGTCTAGTTCACATGTGGACTTTTTATTTAAGTCTAATGGATTTAATAAAATAGGAAAAACAATATTTGACCTGTATTTTTAAAGCTTTGGCAGGAAGGGGCTATATAATACCCTTTTATATTATTTTTTATTTTATTATTTAATTAAATAGAAATTATTTTATTTATTAATTATTAAAAGTCAAAAAAAAAAAATCCTGGTAGGAGATGGTCTCCTAGAGTCATATTAATTTTGGTAGTATGATAAATATCAAATACTATATTTGATAAGTAGATAAATAATAGAAATTTATTTATCTAGTCAATTTAGGAAGTATTTGATTTCTATTAAAACTCTAATTGACAATTGGTCAAATTAGGAAGTTTTAATATAGTCACAATTTAATTATATTCAATAATTGGTTATTGAATAAATACACTATTTGAGTTGGATTAGGAGTCTTGATGTGGAAAAGAAATCTTTCTTTGAAAGGATTCTTTATCACCAAGTAAATCCACTTAAAGATAGGATTCTTGCCACCAAGTAAATCATCTTTAAGAAAGGATTTGAGAACTTATATATATCTCCACATAAAATTCGGCCAAGGCAATTATTTCAAGAAGAGAATTTCGGCCAAGGATATTTTATGTTGGAAAATTTGGCCAAGCTAGAGAATTTTGAGAGAGAAAAACTATTAGTTTTTGCTCTAGACAAAATTCGGCCAACTCATAGGTATTGTGTATTGAATTTGGCCAAGGAGAAGAGAAAAGGGGAACGTTTTTGTTTTCGATAGTGCACTAGTATACATTACATCAAAAAGATTTTGTGTACAAAAATTGAATTGGGTTCATGCGAGTTTCAATCAAATAGATTAATAATTCACAAGTGACCGAACGTTCTTGGGTTTTCTCTTGGAGGATTATTGTGACTAACAAAAGAAAGATAATTTGTTTGTTTCCATCCTTAGGTATACAATTTAATGAAATGGAGCCCACACTTCTAGGTGATTCACGTTCGTGATTGGATTGGAAGATCTTACGGATTCAATTCGGCGCTAGTTAAATCGTCACAAGAAAAAAGTACGATACTTTTAATATACGTCAATTAATCTTGGGTTAAGGTTCTTTCTTTTAAAGGGAAAAATTTTAAAATATACAAATCCCTAATTTTATACTTCTGCCGTGTTTTGAATTGATTTTTCCCTACACGAAGGACATTATCTATCGCCTACATGAAAATAGTTTACGACATCTAAATCATGTACAGTAAGGCACATTAAGCCCTGGATTATGTGTTGCCACTGACCTATAGAGAGCATGAGGAAACCTTCAAACTACTGTCATTATTCAGCTACGTGTTGGAACAAAACAATTCTGGCACAATCACTGACTTACAGTGCGGCGAATATGGTAAATTTCTCTACTTTTCATGTCTTTGGGTGGCTCACTTAGAGGATTCCGGAGGTGTATGCGTCCAGTTATTGCAGTTGATGGTAGCCAATTGAAGGAAAGATTCGGGGGTACAATGTTTGTTGCAACTGTACAAGATAGGAACGAACAGGTGTATCCATTTGCTTTTGGGTACGGTGACTTATCGAAGTGGTTTTTGGATTGCTTGAAAGGTTCCCTTGGTTATATAGATTATCTAGTTTTCATTTCCGATCGACATGCAAACATTGAAGCGGGGATTTCTAAAGTGTTCTCTCATGCCACCCATATCATATGTTGCTGGCACTTTTATAAAAATATTGAGAAGCGATTTCACAGAAAAGATGTTTCCATAATATTGGAAAAATTAGCCCGAGCATACACATAGTTGATATATAACCGGTATATGGAGGAGTTACGAAACTTACACTAGAATACATTCGATTATGTCAATGATATCGGTCCACACAAGTGGTTCCGTGTACACTGCCCAGACAAAAGTTACAGGATGATGTCAACGAATGCTGCAGAATGCATAGCCTCATGCCTAAAATTTGCTTGGTAACTGCTAATGTTGACTCTAGCAGAGTTCATTAGGAATATGCTACAACGGTGCTTTCATGACCTCCATCGAATTGCACAATCCATGTGTCATCAGTTGACCAACACAGCATATCTTGTGACCCTAAAACATGAGGAGAAATGCGGTTATATGACCGTTAATCCAGTGGACTGGAACATATTCTCGGTGAAACGGTCTGGAAAATAGTGGACTGTTGACTTAGCACGGAAGACTTACACATGCAACAAATTCCAAATGGACTATTTTCCATGTTAGCACGTATTGGCTGCCGTAAGGTACATTACAAGTTTTAGTGTACGATTAATATTATTGAAACATGAATCTCATTGTTTTCATTGTTTCTGTAGGGAGCGAAACTTGGATTTCACATCCCTATGTTCAGACTATTATAAGATACACACTCTTATTGTGCATACTCGGTTTCTATTATGTCGGTTGGACATTCTTCTACATGGGTAGTGCCATCTGACAACGATGAGCTGGTGGTTTTGAATCTAATATCTAAGAGACAAGCAGGATGCTCGAGGGCAGGTTGACATGTCTCGTCTTCGAAGAGGAAAACTACACAATCGTGTAGAAGATGTGGACAATCAGGGCATAATACCATGCGGTGTTCTAACCCACCTTTGATTAATAAAGGTCCTAGTGGAGTTGTTCCTCAGGAATATCGCCACAAGTGTAGCATCTGTCATTTTAGTGGGACAGAACAAACATACGTGCCTTGATAGGGACTCTACCGTGGAATGAATGGAGGTTTTTATAGTTTGGAATTATATGCCTTGTTCAATAACTTAAAATGTAATTAAACAGGAGTTTCCATTTGCAGTTTTAATATTGTTAAAGGTTTGCAACGTGTGTTCTACTTGTGATTCCAGAAACTTGAAACAGGAAAAAAAATAAAAATTGTTTTAATTCAATTGTTTTTGTACAAAGAAAATGGTACATAATAAAAATAAAATACAACAAAAATCTAGGCTGACCGGGAGTTCATAGCCATCTTCTCCCGAATAATCCCTATATCGTTTTCCGATCAGTCAAAATCATTTTTATCCGTCAGTAAGTTTTTGATCAATCTCAATGTATGGGGGCCGCAGTTACCCCTGCAGTTGGACACATTAACACGCGTTGCAATAGGTTTTTAATAAAGCAATATCTAAGTTAACGAAATAGAAAGTCTAACGCTCAATTCTGTTTGGGGAGACATGATACGGACACCACGCTGACAGAGAAGAGCCTATTCTGCTAGGGAAACTTATCACGGCCAGCCGGTGGCTTAGTGTGTAACCCCAACTGATGCAACATCGAGGGCAAAAACCAGCTCAAGGGGTTGCTTGCTGCTTCCTAATATGCATTGGGACTTCCTGTCTCTAGGGGTCCAGTATGTGTGTCTTCCTGATGGTGAAGTCGACGATCACCAAGAACCAATGTTGGTGCCCGGTGTTGCACAGTATCAGAACCTGTAAACTTATCAAGAAGGTGTTAGGATATACAAAGACATTTTTATTTTAAAAATGCACACCACGTATCATATACCAAGTCAACCTCATGCCACAGATAAGTTCCAATTGGGGCACCACCACAAACCATTGTAAGGTCCTCAATGAACCACCATAATTTTAGCACATTCAACTGCGCTATGGTGATCTCCCCATGAGCATCACGAGGCATCATTCTCCCTCACTGATGTTCCGTGAATTACTGCACAAACATTGATGGACAGAAAGTTAATAAAGTTTTACAAACTAAAATACCAAGATGAGTAAACAATACATATTAAATACTTGCATAGAACTGCTTGTTTAATATGTTAATCCTATGGTTGTACACAGTGGGGAATGCTCCCTGACACTTTCAAAGAATATGGAGGTATGCATCCATATGCTGAAAATATATAAAAGTTATAAATTGTTAATAGTGTAGCATTACTTAAACAACTTAAAATAGAAATTCACCTAACACACGTACCGTGTCCTTCAAGTCCATGACTTTGGACCCGATCCAGTGGAACCATAAGGAATCAATTGGCTCTAGCATGTCCACATCACGTTTACATAATTGTTGCATTAGCTACATAATTAGTTAATTTAATTGAAAAAGATTGGCAAATACATGGATAAAGTTTTACTTACTGTTCCCGGTTGAGTTCCTCTTGTAGGCTTTGTAAGCCCTAATCTTGTCAGCGTCTACCAGCCTGTGGGGATCAAAAACGTGGTCTGCTACATGAGGCAGTACCCTTACCCTCTTCGATCGGTATGGATCTGTGTAAGGGCTGATCAACTGCCAACCATGCTTAAGTAAGTGGCTCCCAGATAGAATTCCAGCCTTTGGGGTGTGCTACGAAGAGAAACTCTATCCCCGTAGATTGGGTGGGTGGAACCGCTGGGACTCGACCGATATATAGGTTGGAGGGGACCACCACTGCTTGATCAATGTAGGAGGTAGAGGGGACCGATGGGTCTCGATCGATTGGGGAGGTAGAGGGGAGCTCTGGTGCTCTGTCTATCTGATGAGGGGAGTGGGGCACTGGGCTCGATCAACCCTGATAGGACTTTTGGGAGGTTCGACAAAACTGTTGTACGTGTAGCAGGCCCATTATCACCAGTACGCAGTTGAGCCTCACTTTCTGGACCTCCCTCCTGGTATACGGCTGGTTGTTGTTACATCCACCCATCCTATTTGTCCCCCTCGTATACCCATCAGTCCTGTCTGCAGGACTAATAGGATCAGTAGATGGTGGACCATCCTAGTGCCCCTGAAGCCTCCCGATCATTGCTAGAAACTCTCGGTGCTGCTGCTGTCAATCCTCATCACTCTTTCCGATTATATCTAGTAACTCCTAGTGCTACTGTCGATCTTCCTCACTCTTCCGGATGGCTTCATGCAACTCATTCAACTGATGCTCTAATGAGGTCTGAAACCAAGTCTACATTGTTAGTACTGAAACAATCAACAGGTCATGTTAATAAAAAATAAAACTATCATCTCAATTGTAGCAGGTCATGGGTGGTAAACCGACCAGCCTTAACCCAACTCGTCTAGGCTCCGGCTCAGATCTTTTTCTTTCACTAGGTCTGAAACCCATACCCTTCAGGTCGGAACCCTCTATCCCATAACTCCAGTTAGTGGTAGTCTGATCAAGGATCGAAGATGGAAGATGAAACATGTCCTTCTCCACATACATGCTTCTCCCATCGTTTAGCCCCGTAAAGTACCGTGCCTCCGTCTCAGCTGCTGTAGGAACCATTTTCATCTTCGCAAACATTTGAAAGCTTAGTTAGAACAAAGTAATTGTATACTTAGTAAAAAATATAAACATTAACAAAATAAAATCCGAGCATTGAGAATCTTGGCCAGCTTTTTCCTTCTCGGTTGTTTGCTCAACTCCCACTTTAAAATATGGGGAAACAAGTCTGTAACCCTCCTGGTGCCGAACTAGATGCCGAGATCGGGGATCACCTTGAATGTAAATATCTATATCAAACATGCGTACGAGAAGAATCCAAAAAATTTAGGACACAATAAATAAAGTACAGGTTGTAACTCAAAGTTCTTACCAACAAGGCGTGAGATAAACTGTAAATGTTGTAGGTCTCCATCGTATGTACGTCAACACCCTTTGCCTGTTGGCATCTCTCTAACCCCTCACGTCGCCAACCAAGCACATGCTTGAATGAACAAATGGAATGCCTACACATGTGGGTACCCCACAGGAATGCATCGTAAGCATCAAGGTCCTTCACCATCTGAACCTGCCAAACTGGAATTTTGAATCACTAGTCCAACCCTATCAGTATCCAGTTCAGCATATGGATAAGGTAGAGCTTCACAACATCATACACCTCCTAAAACTCTTCGATGGTGATAACAACCCTTAACTCCTCGAATGATACATCATCGACACCACAAAGTACCACTAAATGGCATTCTCCATTGTGTCATACTTGGTCATGTTCGGTACGATGCCAAAACGTAATCCAGTGATCAGGTAAAATTCACCTACGAAAACCTCACCGAATGGTTCCCTAACAGGAATCACATCTCATCTGTTAGGCCTTCATGATGCAACTCTTGTAAAAGCAGCCGATGGATAACACCACCCAAAAACTTTATTCGTCGATCCATCATCATGAAATGTCCAAAACATAACGCCATGAATTGACACCGGTCTTCAACAATAAAATTTTCGGGGACCCGGTTTAGTGTGTTGTCTATATGGCCAAGGACATCAAAATGATCATGCCGAGTTAGTTTGCTCTCATACCAGTCTCCCTCAAGAGTTTTAAGCAAATCCTTCAACCCATTTCTCATCTGCAATGTCACATAAACAATACCTAAGTAAACTGAAAATGTCTCAGAAACAACATTAAAAGTCTCTAGGAAACCAAGAAAAAGCTCAGGCCTTTGATAAAAAAGCTTGAAGCTTCAAAAAAAAAAAAAAAAAAAACTCGATCATGTTTTACAAATGCTCGGAGCCTTGAACATTAAGCTTAGAGCCTTGAAAAATAAGCTAGCGACTTTGAATAAAAATCTCAAACGTTTACAAAAAAGGCTCAATCCTTTCAAATAAAAGCTTGAACCTTTACAAAACAGCTTGAACCTTTGAAAATAAACTCGGATCTTTTTTAAAAAAGGTTGATCATGTTAAAAAGAAGCTCAATTTAACTGAAAAAAACTTGATTTAACTAAACCTAATTTTTTTAAAAAAATCTCGAACCTATTCATAGAAGCTTGATTCAACTACAAAAAGCTCGGATCTCGTTAAAAAAGTCTCGATTACCCAACTTTTTTTCTTTCTCAACAAATATTCAACCTCATTTCAAGCACTAACCTAAACCACAATGATTCTCAGATCCCCAACCAACCCTAATTTACAATTTCAATCAACATAACACAGATCTAACATGCAATGTAAGTTCTCAACAACAAAACCAATAACAAAAAAAAAACTGAACTTACCTCTGTTGATCAAAAATTTCTAGTGAATTCTTGAAATTCCAGTGCTCTCCAAGTTTTGGTCACTTCGTCGTCGATTAACTTTCCGTCGGTTTCTTTCTAACTATTGCTTTTCTCTCACTTTGAAAATGATATTTTTTCTCTCTCTATTTGAAAAAGACAACTCACTTCTGGGGGTATTTTCATTTGGTCACCTAAATTGGTGCCTTTTAAATATAAATTAATAAAGTTGTGATATTTACGCAAGAACCCTCCTAAATAGTGTCATTATTTTTTCGAGCCTTTATATAATTGGTGCCACTGATTTAAACTAAAATTGATATAATCTCCGTCAATGGTTGAATATAATTAAAATTTGATTTTATTGAAAATAAATCCACCGGTGATTATATTCCAAACTTTGGTGGCAATGTAGTATTTTGGGAATTATCCAAGAAATATAACTCGATCTGCTATGGAGTTCATGTTGATTACCATAAGAGAAGTCATGTTATGATTTTTCTCATTTATGCTCACCCTACTTCAATAAGATGAATTTCAAGATACAATTATTAAATAATGAGAAAGGTTTGAAAATTAATATTGTATAGCAATTGCTTATTTTTTACCAATTTTCTGACAAAAATTACTAAGAGGGAGGTTAGTGGCTTAATCGTCCAGTGGGGGGAGATTATGTTTAGAACATAAGGCAAGAGTGATGGTAACCCCACCTATGTGATTTGAGATCCATGAAGTAGTTTCATAGTGGTTACAACAAGCCACTTGTTGTCTTATTGGCATTATTACTATAATATTTTATGAGTTTATCTCTAAGGCGAGATAGTACTTTTTCTAGTAAATGAGGTTAAGCTACAAGCTCTTAATGAACTCCATAGCCCAATTAATGAATTTTGGTGTGTACCAACTATAATGAACACTTGATGGAGATTCATCTATATGAGCATGGAAATGGGTCGATTCCTTGAGAGCTTAGGTAAATTTCTCTAGACCACTCATGAAAACCAGCAAAGTGTATGGCCATTAAAGTGCCACACCGTTAGAACAGTTATTACTAATTTAGAACTCAATGAGGGTAATTGGTCCTTTAATTCACATTAAACGGACATTGGTTCATAGAAACTTTATGTTTCACCAAGTTCTAGTGAAACATGATCAATTGTCCAATGGCTGGTTCATAGCCCGAAAAGCACTAGTATGTATGCATTGAATTTTAGTGATTCCTGTGTTAATTCTTTGGTGTATTTTGAAATTTGAAGGGTATTATTGGAATTTAATTTAAAATTTTAAAATATAATAATTATATTTTATTGATTTTAGAAGTTGTAACCATTATTACTAAATGATATTTTATGTGAACAATTATGTGACCGTTATGACAATTTTATTACTGTAAATATTTGGCCATTATTTAGATTAATGGTTTTGCTAATGATTAGATTAATGTGCAACAATTGGATTTTGAATTATAAATAGTGCATTCAAAATCTTTTGATATGCACCTTTGAATATCCTTAAAAGCTACCAAAAGGAATGTGAATTTCAGCCGTTCTTGAATGCATATTTTGGGAGTTCACCCTTACGGTATTAATAGGTCATTGAATGATGGAGGTCAGAGTGTCGTTTAACCTTATTGCACAAGGACATTGTCCTAGAGGGGCACAAAATGATCTTAAGTATAGTGCTTTAATACATTTCGACTTTAATAGATTTCCCAGCATCCATCTACTCCTTTAATTTTTCCAACAACAACCACCACCACCATCGCCTTCCAAAACCAAACAAAACAAAAACAACCAACAGCCACCCCCACTGCCTGCCAAAACGACAATGACTACCATTACCCTGCCACTGCCCCATTCACACTATTCTCATTGATCCATCGTGCCGCCACCACTATTGTGTTCCGCATCGTGTCCTCTATGTAATCAGTCGCAGGAGTCAAGCACCGCCAACACTAAACTTGTTTTGGATAGATTTCTAAAAACAAGAAGCTTTCTCACTCAGGTTTTGCAACCACTGGTTGTTTTCTTCTCACTTATGTTAGATAAAAAATTAAGATAAAAACATTCAGTATTAGATTTCGTTTTGTTTGCCTAAAACGCAACCCAAGAGGGGGTGATTTGGGTTTCTAGCAAAAAAATAATAATTAAGGCACTTTCCTAGCCACAATATTCTATTTTAAAAATTCATTTAACAAATGTAAATATAAATATGAAGAATTTAAGTAAATTGTTTATATTAAGGAGATAAAGGACTTAAAATCAAACATGATGGTTTTTATATGGTTCGGCCAACTCATCTACTCCACACCTCTAAACTCACCAAATTAGAGGATATTCCACTACTCAAGGTCCTCAAAACCAATGCCATACAAATTTGTGATAACACATATTACTCTCTACCAAGTGATCCTTATCATGTGAATTTCTCTTAACACAAGTGCTTCACACACTAATATACAAAGAAAAGAAATTGATACAAACAAATCAACTCGCCAAGAGTCAATATGACAGTGTAAACACAAGAATATGTGTAGTATGATTTGATGACTCAAATGTTATAAAGAGACTTCATATGGGTTGATGAGAAAGCTTCCAAGTACTTAAACTAATCAAAGAATAGATTAAGTTATGAATTTATAGGGATTTTTCAGAAGTACACTTTTTTTTCCCGTTGGAGTGATATATTATTGTTTGGTATCCTTTGGTTTGTAAAATTACTCTTTAGTTCCTAAATAGTAAATTTGAAATTATGACCGTTGGAACTTTTAGAAAATTACCGTTTGGGCAATCCACATTTAAAATATTACAAATGGGTCCCTATAAATTATATTTTGGCCCCTACAGTCTTAGAAACTTTCCGTTACACCCTTAACTGACTATTATGAAATTTAGGTTGATTTTTCATGTCTAAAAGACAAATATAAGTCTCAACCAACCTAGATGGAGTCTAAAAACACTTATGAAGATATGGTAAAGATGATTAAATAATCATAAGGTATAAAATAAGTCATTTGAGCCAAGTTATTCAAAATATATTGACGTATACATTTTTGTCGTTAGAAAATGTCCGACAAAGAATTTCATGAAACCCTAAAAGCGCTCAAAAGAGTTACAAAGCAAAACTAGTATGGTGACAAGTCGGGTATCATCCACAAGGAGAGGAAAACTAATTGGCTGAAACTAGTTAACTAATATAAAATTAAAACAAACCATGAAAAGGAAAAGATCAATGGGTGTTTGGAAACTAACATTAAGATGCAAAAGTCAATTATAATAGTTAATCTAAAGTTAAACTAACAATTAGTAGGAATACAAATTGAGAAGGTTAAATATGGGATGTAAATTCGGGAGTCGATGCAATTCATACACGGACAATGGACACTCCATTCTTTAAGAACCGATTCAATTATTAAGGGCTAATCTATCTTTAAGGGTGACTTAGAGTCAATAACTCTCACTTGCGACTACTTGGTCGGATTTAGAGGGATAAAGACTTTAATCACATAAATTCTTTACTAGATAACTATTTGGTCAGTTTAATCATGTAAATTATCTACAACAAAACTACTTGGTTGGTTTATGAGAGAATACCTCATTAAGCATAGATAGATTCTAATGGTTAGGTATGACTTTGAATGGTATATTCACAATCCACCCTTTTCCATTAAGCCCGGATTTATCGGAACGGCATATTCACGACACATCCCTTCCATTCAATTTAGCTAGTTTTAATCACCAAAAAGTGTGTATCTTACTTGCCTTGAGAGATGGCATATTTACCAAATCCAAGAAGATGTATATTTCAATTTAAAAACTCAAAATAGATTGATACTTAACAGGAACCAAGGGAAGACATATCTACTTAATTCAAGAATTACTCAACTGCATTTAAAAACAACTGAATAAAACTAAATAATCAAATACTAAAAATATGGTGGAAACCCACAATCCATGAATTATTACATTAAACCCTACAAAGGAGTTTAGCTACTCATGCTAAATACAAAATAAAAGATGAGAGATAGAGAAGACCCATGTAGAGAAACTCTTTCTTTCTTAAAGCTTGATACAAATCTCTTAGCAGCCTCCTTGAGTAGATGATTTGGTCTTGGTGAGGGATGATTCCTAGATCTAGGTTAGTGAATAGAGACATGAGAGGGAGAAAATTCATGCTTGGAAGAGAGAAGAGAGAAGAGAGAAGAGAGTTTTAGAAATCAAAAAAGGATGTATATATAATGTTTCCAAAAATAGGTCAGAAATGTTGATGTGGCAGTCCTGATTCACGTAGTGCGTAGGTAGGGTACATGTGCAATACTCGCTCATTCCCTTTTTCTCGGTGGATCTGCTTTCTGGTTTCGCATCTGCACAGTACCCGTGTACTAGGCAATCTTTAGAGACTTCTTCTTTCGGTGTGCAGGCAGTGTGCAGGTAGAGTACCTAACAGTACCTGAACACTAAGGCCTTCAATTCTTCATGTTTGGATCAATTTACCATTTTCTATAAAAAATACTGATTTTCGATTTCATCACCCGATTTGTACCAAATGCCTACAATTGTAATAAAAAAGCCATAAGACACACAAAAAAACCCGAAAACGAGAAAAGGATAAGGATATGAGGGCAAAAATATATAACAAATTTGATGTGATCAAGTACCCCCAAACCAAACCTTCGTTCCTCTTTGAGCAAACCTTAAAATAAACAACAAAAATATGACACAAAACAAATGACTCGATCTAAAAATTCCTACACTCAAAAACAAATAATTCAAATAACCGTATGTCCAACTTGTGATGAGATGCAAGGATGTGTGATAGAGAGAAGTAGACATCCGTAAAATGTTCTAAAACAACTCAAAGGCACTAAAGGGAAACTCACACAATCACGAATCCCACGCCTAAGAGTGCTCTCATATCGGGAACAACTAACTCTCACACCTTGAGCATAATTCACTTCAACTCTAATCCTTACCTAGCTTCACTCTCTTTCTTCCGCTCAGAGTCCTAAATTCACACTCATGCAAGGTATGCAAAGATGAAATTTATGCATAGAATTCTAATACACTGCATACAATGTGTATTTGATAGACCCCTAATGTTTGTGAACAAGTATAAGAAGGATTCACTACGCCATGAACGTGGAAGATCAAGCATCAACAAACATTCCCAATCAAGACTCATTGTGGATCAAATAGGTCTTTTTACTTAGGTTGTAATGGGGCCATGGGGTTAGATATGGTGAAACAAAGAAAAAAAGGTAGAATTTGGAGTTTAAAGATCACCAATAATGCAATACTCACACCTAAATATGCCCCATAAATTTAGCTCTACTTTACAAATAATTTAAACTTAATTGTTTAGGCATCACTTTCACTGTTAGGATTATGCTCGATAGCAAGAGTATAATAATGTATTTGATAACTTTTCATATTAATAAAGTGATTTCTAGTTTAACAAATCTTATAGCATTTATAGTTTAATTATTATAATTGTCAAACGTAAATAATCATAAGGTCAAAAGACTATGAGAAAAGAAGAATTGTTCATACATCCAAATATGTATGAGGTAGACACAATTCTTTAGTTAGTTTTGAATAATATTCACAACTTAAGATAAAAGATATTCACAACTTAAGATAAAAGGTTGGACGCATTTATCTTGTGAGAGATCACATGATAAAACCTGGACAGGCTGTGAGAGATCACATGATGAAAGTCATAGCACATCTCAACATTGCTGAACTGAATAGTACTGAGATAGATGGTGAGACCAAAATTGACATGATTGTCAACTCACTGTTGGATTCCTTTGATCAATTCAAGTTGGACTACACATTGAATAATAAGGAATACACCTTGCAAGGCCTGATACAAGATGTTCAAAGCGTAGAAAAAATCCTTATGAAAGGCAAGGGTCAAGAGATTCATACCGTAGGTAAAGTTGATACTATTAAGACCCGTAAGAAGGTCAAGAAACAACAGAAGAAAAAGCAACTAGGACCTACAAAGAAGGAGACAAAGAAAGTAACCAAGATCAAATGGAAGTGTTTCCTTTGTGGTGAAAAGAGAAAAGAAACTGCCCAAAGTCTCAAGACAAAAAGGAATAAGGTAATATTAATTATCTTGAAACATGTTTTTTTGCATATTCTATGGAGTCTTAGATCATAGACTCTGGAGCCACTGATCATGTTTGTTTTTCCTTACAGAGGTTCTAGGAAAGGAGAAGGCTTAATGAGAACGAATTCAACTTGCGTTTAGGCAATGGAGCGTTGGTGTCTGCTAGTTTAGTGGGAGATATTAGAATTAGTTTAGATTCTTATAGGCATTTAGATTTAATAGACGTTTATTATGTACCTCAATTCAAGAGGAATTTAATTTCAGTTTCTTGTTTAAATAAATTTGGTTATTCGGTTACTTTTAATAAAGCTTTTATTATTAGTAAGAATGACAACATAATTTACAAAGGTACATGGAAAAAGATTTATTCTATTTGCATGGAAATATCTCTCACTTGTTAGACACGGAATCAACGGAACCTAATCATAAAAGAGTAAAATTATCAAAAGATGAAACCTACCTATGACATTTGCGCTTAGGTCATATTAACCATAATAGGATTAAAAGATTTGTAAGTGACAGACCTCTAAGTGACTTAAAGGTTGATGATCTACCAACTTGAGAATCTTGTTTGGAAGGTAAAATGACCAAAAGGTCGTTTACGACCAAAGGCACAAGAGCCATCAAATGTTTAGGATTGATACACACTGATGTGTGTGCACCTATGAGCATTCAAGTTAGAGGTGGATATGAGTACTTCATCACTTTCATGGATGATCACTCAAGATTTGGCTATGTGTATCTCGTGAGACATAAGTCGGATGCTTTTGATATGTTCAAAGCATTTAAAGCTGAAGTTGAAAATCAACTTGAGAAACGCATAAAAATCTCGAGGTCCGATCGTGGTGGAGAATATCTATCTGGTGAGTTTCAGCAATATCTTATTGATAACGGAAAAATTTCTCAGTTTTCTACACCAGGCACACCTCAACAAAATGGGGTGGAATAAAGGAGAAATAGAACTCTTTTGGATATGGTTAGGTCTTTGTTGAGTTATTCAATGCTCCCTAATTCTTTTTGGGGATATGCTTTACAAACTGCAATGTACATTCTAAAAGATGTACCATCTAAGTCGGTTCCTAAAACACCGCATGAGTTGTGGACCGGGCGAAAGCCTAATTTACAACACTTAAGGATATTTGGATGTCCTGCGCACTTGTTAAAAGGAAAGACAGAAAAGATGGAGTCCCGTTCAGAAACATGCATATTTGTAGGGTATAAAAAAGGAACAAAAGGATATTATTTTTATCGTCCTTCAGATCTTAAAGTATTTGTTTCGATAAATGCTAAATTTCTGGAAATGGAATATATGAATAATTTTATGACTAAAAGTAGAATTTTCCTGAATAAGCTTTTAGGAGATACAATTCCACAAGGGGTTTCGCAACCAAGCCCAATTGTAAGTTCCGTACTAACACAAGATCAACAATCTACCATACCTTGTTGTAGTGGGAGGGTTGTTAGATAACCTGAGAGATACATTGGTCTAGAAGAATCTGTAGAGAATCTATCGGACGACGATGATCCCTATACGTACAAGAAAGCAATAGAAGATGTTGATTGTCGCCATTGGCAAAAGGCAATGCAATCCGAAATTGAATCTATGTTCAAAAACAAAGTCTGGTCTCTTGTAGACTTGCCTAAAGGAATAAAACCCATCGGGTGCAAGTGGGTATACAAGAGGAAAAAAGGAATGGATGGAAAGGTGGAAACCTTTAAAGCTAGATTGGTAGATAAAGGTTATACACAGAAGAAAGGTATCGATTATGAAGAAACCTTCTCTCATGTGGCTATGCTTAAATCAATTAGGATACTCTTATCCATTGCGGCATCTCTAGACTTAGAGATTTGGCAAATGGACGTCAAGAAAACTTTCCTTAATGGAAGTCTTGACCAAAGCATCTGCATGATACAACCAGAAAGATTCATTGAAAATGGCCAAGAGAAAAGGGTATGCAAGTTGCAAAGATCAATATATGGATTGAAGCAAGCATCCAGATCCTGGAACATAAGGTTTGATCAAGCCGTGAAAAGTTTTGAATTTATTCTAAACCTTGATAAACCTTGTGTATACAAAAGGATTAAAGGCGACAAGTTGGTTTTCCTAGTTCTTTACGTTGATGAGATACAACTCATCAGAAACGATGTAGGTGTATTGACATCAATAAAAGAATGGTTAGCAAAACAATTTGATATGAAGGACTTAGGAGAATCAAGTTATATTCTTGGTATCCAAGTCATAAGGGATAGAAACAATAGAACGATTGCATTATCCTAAGCTTCATACATAGTTAAAATCTTGTCTAGGTTTTCCATGCAAGATTTCAAGAAATTCATGTTACCTTTCAGACATGGAATCAAACTTTCTAAGGAACAAGTTCTTAAGAATAAGCATGAAGAGCAATTCTTGAGTAGGGTTCCATACGCATCGACAGTTGGAAGTCTCATGTATGCAATGCTCTGCACTAGACTAGATATTTGTTTTGCTGTGGGTATAGTTAGCAGGTTTCAATCGAAACCTAGTCTTCACCACTGGACGGAAGTCAAACATATTTTCAAGTATCTTAGGAGAATGAGAGATTATATGCTTATATACTAAGGAGGGGATTTATTTCCCGTTGGGTATACTGATTCCGATTTTTAGTCAGATTCTGACTCCAGGAGATTAACATCAGGATCTGTGTTTACTATTGGAGGAGGGACAATCATATGGAGGAGTATCAAGCAATCTTGTATTGTCGATTCCACCATGGAAGCCGAGTATGTTGCCACATGCAAGGCTGCTAAAGAGGCTGTCTGGCTCTGCCAATTCTTGATTGACTTGGAAGTGGTTCCTGCTGCAAATAAGCAAATCACTATCTATTGAGACAATAGTGGAGCAATGGCTATTTCGAGAGAGCCAAGAAGTCATAAGAGAGGGAAACACATTGAAAGACAGTATCACATTCCAAGGGAAATTATGTATAGGGTTAAAGTGAAGATTACCAAGATCGTGTCAGCAGAAAATCTAACGGATCCTTTTGCGAAGGCTCTTCCACAAAAGAGTTTTGATGGGCATCTAGAGAACATGAGGATGAGAGATATGACACATTTGCTATAGAGCAAGTGGAAGATTGTTAGGATTATGCTCGATACAAGAGTATAATAATGAATCTGTCAATCTTTTCATATTAATAAAGTGATTTCTAGTTTAACAAATCTGATAGCATTTATAGTTTAATTATTATAATTGTCAAAAGTAAATAATCATAAGGTCAACAGACGATGAGAAAAGAAGAATTGTTCATACATCTAGATACGTATGAGGTAGACACAATTCTTTAGTTAGTTTTGAATAATATTCACAACTTAAGATAAAAGGTTGGGTGCCTTTATCTTGTCAATTTTTAGATTCTTTTGCTAGCATTTGAGTGGGATCAAATGTGTTATGATGAGTCTAAAATCATCAAAGTGTGGTGTCTTTGGGGAAAAGAATATAGTACACTGTGTGCATTGAATAGGATCAAAATGAAATACTTTATCTAGAATCGTCAATGGATAAAAAATTTAATTTGAAGACAATCGGAGAGTCTATCTCAATCCTGAGATAAATGATGAACTTATGGTTGCAAGTGTTTTATTTGAGCTATCCATGAGTACGATTATATAGCATTGTCAATCCTCAATAGTTTGGTGGTATTCATTTGTTAATCGATAGAGGACTTCATTTATAGATATGGACATCGTGGCTTTATTTATTGAATGAGAGTAGAATACCATCATATGGATGTTTTAGAGGTTTTGGATATTAAATCTTAACGTTAAGTTTTCAATAGTGACTATTGAAACATGGCTTCTGGACAAGTCAAAATATCCAAGTTCAAAATGTGGTTATATGAGTAAATATGGTAACTTAATGAGCTAGCGGTCTATGAGCTCTTGGCGATTACTGGTATTCTTCATGATGATACACTTTCTCCAATAAGGTTGTCTAGGGTATGAGTGAGTAACATCAATTTGTTCTATCTTTATTTAAGAGTTCAATTTTAGTTCTTTAGTGGAATGAACTAAAATTAAATAGATCAGACCTAAGTGAATCATTTGTTGAGTGTGATTGGGCTGTGTCTATTGGAGCTTAAATTTAGATAGCCCGCCAAGATCCCCAATCCACACGAACTTGCATGGATCACTAGATATATTCTACCGAACCAATTTAGGGGTCCATCTAGAATTGTATTAGGGCATGTGAACTTTTTTCCTTTTGTAAGAATAGGTCTAATTCACATGTGGACTTTTTATTAAGGTCCAATAGATTTAATAAAATAAGAAAAATAATATATGACCCATATACATGTGTTGGGCGGCAAGGCTATTAAGAATAGCTTAAAATATATTATTTTTATTTTATTATTTAATTAAATGGAAATTAATTAATTTATTGATTAATTAATTATTTAATTAAAAGTCAAAATCTTTTTCCTAATAAAAGATGGTCTCCTAAAATTATACTATTGTTAGTAGTATAATTAATATTAAAGACTATATTTGATAAGTAGATAAATAAAAAAAGTTATTTATCTAATCAAATTAGGAAGTCTTTAATATGGTTACAAATACACTTTTGAGTTGGATTAGAAGTCTTGGTGTTAGGATAGAATTCCTTTATGAGAAGGATTCTTAACCACCGAGTAAATCTACCTAAGGAAAGGATTCTTAACTACCAAGTAATCCTTCTTAGGAAAGGATTTGTGATCCTAAACTATATCATATAAAATTCGGCCAGCCCATATATATATATAAAAGGATAGAATTTCTTTAAGATAAGGATTCTTAACTACCAAATAAATCCACCTAAGGAAAGGATTCTTGCCAACCAAGTAAATCCTTCTTAGGAAAGGATTTATGATCCTATATATGTGTGTGATTTTCGGCCAGCCCTATGAATTCTATGATGAAAATTTCGGCCATGCCTAGGTAATTTTCAAGAGAGAATTTGGCATAGCAAGAGAGAATTTTGAGGGAGAAAAATTAGTTTTTGCTCTAGACAAAATTCAATCAACTCATAGATAAAGGGTGTGTGTGAATTCGGCCTAGAAAAGAAAAAAAGGGGATTTTTTTTGTATTCAATAGTATACTAATATCCTTTACATCAAAAGGGTTTTGTGTACAATATTGAATCAAGGTTCACGCGAGTTTCAATCAAATTGATTGATAATTCACAAGTGACCGGATGTTCTTGGATTTTTCTCTTGGAGGATATTTGTAACTAACAAAGAAAAGATTTTTGCTTTGTCTCCACCCTCAGGATTACAATTTAAAGAAAGGGAGCCCACACTCCTAGGTGATTCACGTTCGTGATTGGATTGGAAGATCTTACGGAATCAATTTGGCGTTTGTTCAATCGTCACGTGAAAAAGGTACGATACTTATATAAACATCAATTAATCTAGAGTTAAGGTTCTCGTTGCATAAAATGGGAAATTTTTATTTATACGCAAACCCTAATTTCGTTTTTCACACGCTTCCGCTGCATTTTTAAACCTTTTTTTCCTTACATATATGTATATATGTGGCTTTCACAATTTCGGTAAAAAGAGAAGAATTTTCATGAAGAAAATTCTAGCCAAGCTTGGGATTTTCTAAAGAGAGAATTCGGCCAAGCAAAAGAAAACTTTGAGGGAAAAAAATCCGATTTTACTCTAGACAAAATTTGACAAACTCTAAGAAACACTGTGTGATTCGGGAAAGAAGAAAAGGAAGAAAGAAAGTTTATTTTTCGATAGTACACTAGTAGCCTTTACATCAAAAGTTTTTGTGTACAACATCAAATCAAATTTCACGTGAGTTTCAATCAAATTGATTGATAATTCACAAGTGACCTAACGTTCTTTGTTTTTTTTTCTTAGAGGATTATTATAACTAACAAGGAGAAGGATTTTGTTTGTTTCCATCCTCAGGTATACAATTAAAAAGAGAGGGAGTCTACACTCTTAGGTGATTCACATTCGTGATTGGATTGGAATAGTGGGAGGGTTGTTAGACAACCTGAAAGATACATCGGTTTAGGAGAATCTGTAGAGAATGTTTCAGACGACGATGATCCCTATACGTACAAGGAAGCAATGGAAGATGTTGATTGTCGCCATTGGCAAAAGGCAATGCAATCCGAAATTGAATCTATGTTCAAAAATAAAGTCTGGTCTCTTGTAGACTTGCCTAAAGGGATAAAACCCATCGGGTGCAAGTGGGTATACAAGAAGAAAAGAGGAATGGATGGAAATGTGGAAACCTATAAAGTTAGATTGTTAGCTAAAGGTTATACACAGAAGAAAGGTATCGATTATGAAGAAACCTTTTCTCCTGTGGCCATGCTTAAATCCATTAGGGTACTCTTATCCATTTTGGCATCTCTAGACCTAGAGATTTGGCAAATGGACGTCAAGATAGCTTTCCTTAATGGAAGTCTTGACGAAAGCATCTATATGATGCAACCAGAAAGATTCATTGAAAAGGGCCAAGAGGAAAGGGTATGCAAGTTGCAAAGATCCATATATGGATTGAAGCAAGCATCCAGATCCTAGAACATAAGGTTCGTTCAAGCCGTTAAAGGTTTTGGATTTATTTAAAAACTTGATGAACCTTGTGTATACAGAAGGATTAAAGGCGACAAGTTGGTTTTCCTAGTTCTTTATGTTGATGATATACTACTCATCAGAAAGGATGTAGGTGTATTGACATCAATGAAAGAATGGTTTGCAAAACAACTTGATATGAAGGACTTGGGAGAAGCAAGTTATATTCTTGGTATCCAAGTCATAAGGGATAGAAAGAATAGAACGATTGCATTATCCCAAGCTTCATACATAGATAAAATCTTGTCTAAGTTTTCCATGCAAGATTCTAAGAAAGGTATGTTACCTTTCAGGCATGGAATCAAACTTTCTAAGGAACAAGTTCCTAAGAATGAGCATGAAGAGCAATTCATGAGTAGGGTTCCATACGCATCGGCAGTTGGAAGTCTCATGTATGCAATGCTTTGCACTAGACTAGATATTTGTTTTACTGTAGGCATAGTTAGCAGGTTTCAATCGAAACCTGGTCCTGATCACTGGACGGCAGTCAAGCATATTTTCAAGTATCTTAGGAGAACGAGAGATTATATGCTTGTATACTTTGGAGGGGATTTAATTCTCGTTGGGTATACAGATTCTGATTTTCAGTTGGATTCTGACTCTAGGAGATCAACATCAAGATCTGTGTTTAATATTAGAGGAGGGGCAGTCATATGGAGGAGTATCAAACATTCTTGTATTACTGATTCCACCATGGAAGCCGAGAATGTTGCCGCTTGCGAGGCTGCTAAAGAGGTTGTCTGGCTCTGTCAATTCTTGATTGACTTGGAAGTGGTTCTTGATGCGAATCAGTAGTTCACTATCTATTGTGACAATAGTGGGGCAGTGGCTAATTCAAGAGAACCAAGAAGTCATAAGAGAGGGAAACACATTGAAAGAAAGCATCACCTTTTAAGGGAAATTGTGCATAGGGGTGACGTGATGATTACTAAGAACTCGTCAGTAGAAAATCTAGCGGATCCCTTTACAAAGGCTCTTCCTCAAAAGAGTTTTGATGGGCAACGAGAGAACATGGGGATGAAAGACATGACACATTTTCTATAGAGCAAGTGGGAGATTGTTAGGATTATGCTCAATAGCAAGAGTGTAATATTGTATTTAACAATCATTTCATATGAATAAAGTGATTTCTAATTTAACAAATCTTATAGCATTTATAGTTTAATTATTATAATTGTCAAAAGTAAATAATCATAAGGTCAAAAGACTATGAGAAAAGAAGAATTGTTCATACATCTAGATATGTATGTGGTAGACACAATTCTTTAGTTAGTCTTGAATAATATTCACAACTTAAGATAGAAGGTTATGCGCCTTTATCTTGTCAAAGTTGTAGACTCTTTTGCTAGCATTTAAGTGGGATCAAATGCGTTATGATGAGTCTAAAATCATCAAAGTGTGGTGTCGTTGGGCAAAAGAATCTAGTGCACTAGTTGCATTGAATAGGATCAAAATGAAATACTTTATCTAGAACTGTCAATGGATAAAAGTTTTCATTTGAAGACAATCGGAGAGTCTATTTTAACCCTGAGATAAATGATGGACTTATGGTTGCAAATGTTATCATTTGAGCTATCAATAAGTATGATTATATAGCATAGTCTATCCTCGATAGTTTGGTGGTATTCATTTGTTAATCGATAAAGGACTTTATTTATAGATATGGACATCGTGGCTCCATTTATTAAATGAGAGTAGAATACCATCATATGGATGTTTTGAGGTATTCGATATTAAATCTTAACGTTAAGTTTTCAATAGTGTCTATTGAAACATGGCTTCTGGACAAGTCAAAATATCCAAGTTCAAAATGTGGTCATATGAGTAAATATGGTAACTTGGAGAGCTATAGGCGGTCTATGAGCTCTTGGCGATTACTGGTATTCTGCACGAGGATACACTTTCTCCAATAAGGTTGTCTAATGTACGAATGAGTAACATCAACTTATTCTATCTTTATTTAAGGGTTCAATTTTAGTTCTTTAGTGGAATGAACTAAAATTAAATAGATTGGACCTAAGTGAATCATTTGTTGATTGTGATTGGGTTGTGTCTATTGGAGCTTAAATTTAGATAGCTCGCCAAGATCCCCAATCCACACGAACTTGCATGGATCACTTGATATATTCTACCAGACCAATTTAAGGGTCCATCTAGAATTGTAATAAGGCATGTGAACTTGTTTCTTTTTGTAAGAGTAGGTCTAGTTCACATGTGGACTTTTTATTAAGGTCCAATGGATTTAATAAAATAAGAAAAATAATATATGGCCTTTATACTAGGTATGGGCGGCAATGGCTATGGTGAATAGCTTAAATATATTATTTTTATTTTATTCTAATTTAATTAAATGGAAATTAATTAATTTGTTGATTAGTTAATTATTTAATTAAAAGTCAAACAAATTTCCGATTAGGAGATGGTCTCCTAAAAACTATACTATTGTTGGTAGTATAGTTAATGTTAAAGACTATATTTGATAAGTAGATAAATAAAAAAAGTTATTTATCTAATAAAATTAGGAAGTCTTTAATATGGTTACAAATACACTATTGAGTTGGATTAGGAATCTTGGTTGAGGGTAGAATTCCTTTTTGAAAAACGATTCTTAACCGCCAAGTAAATCCACCTAAGGAAAGTATTCATTCTAACCAAGTAAATCCTTCTTAGGAAAGGATTTTTGATCATAATTCATAACCTATGAAATTTGGCCAGCCCATGTAAAGAATTCCTTTTAGTTTAGGATTCTTAACTACAAAATAAACCCACCTAAGGAAAGCATTCTTGCCAACCAATTAAATCCTTCTTAGGAGAGGATTTATGATGCTATATATATGTGTGTGTGATTTTCGGCCAGATCTAAGGCAATTGATAGAGAATTTCGGCCAGCCCTATTTTTCTAAGAGAAGAATTCAGCTATGATGAGAATTTTGAGGGAGAAAAATCTGATTTTAATTTAGACAAAATTTGATCAACTCTAAACAATAGTGTGTGAATCCAACCAAGAAGAGAAAAAAAGGGGAATGTTTTTGTTTTCGATAGTATACTAGTATCCTTTACATCAAATGGGTTTTGTGTACAACATCGTATCAAGGTTCACGCGAGTTTCAATCAAATCGATTGATAATTCACAAGTGACCGAACGTTCTTGGATTTTTCTCTTGGAGGATATTTGTAACTAACAAAGAAAAGATTTTGTTTGTCTCCATCCTCCGGTATACAATTTAAAGAAAGGGAGCCCACACTCATAGGTTATTCACATTCGTGATTGGATTGGAAGATCTTACGGAATCAATTCGGTGCTTTTTCAATCGTCAAGAGAAAAAGGTACGACACTTTTTATATACATCAATTAATCTAGGGTTAAGGTTCTTGTTACATAAAAGGGAATTTTTTTTTATTTATACGCAGATGCTAATTTTCATTAATTTTCTCAGGCTTCCACTGCACGGGGTTTTATTTTCCCTTCAATTGGTATCAGTGCCAGGTTCAACCCTTGATTAATTGTTGTATGTGTTCGTGAATCTTTTTCTTTTTATTGTATATATGCATGTTTTAGAAAGAGATGACACTCTAGGTATTCACATATATATTTACATCAGAATGTATGGATATATATATTTTTTATATGTGGTTTGTTATTGCTCAATTTTGGTCATAGAATTTCAATGTATTTTGTTTTGGGATTGTAACAAGAAGGGTGGTCTATCATCACCATAATTTTCTTCTTGGTAGTTGCTAAGTTTTTATTTTTTATTTTTGTTGTTGTAATAAAAAAAACTGCAGTATTTTATTATTTAAATTCTTCTGTAATACATTTAAGTTTCAAAGACTCGAAGGTTTGGAGAATTAGGAGCAATCGGAACAAGTTTGGGACCGTGCGAGCCGTAACAACGAACGTGCGTGCGAAGAGCACGAAACTACGTTTGTTGTGGCATCTAGATAACTTGGTAAATCATTCTTTGAAATTCGATCACACGCCATAAACAATTGAATGGGAGTGTTTTGGAACACCTACAGCCTCCAAGTTTAGTTGAGCTTTATGTTTCGTAAATAACCTCCCAAGAGGTATTCATAAAAGGAATTTAGCAAGATACTTCCTTACAAGGATAGACTAGACAATTAGCCCAAACGATATCTACTCCAAAAGGAGGGATATTCGTGAGGGATTATATTGAAGGTCGATAACTTGGTAACACACTCGATGTGGTTTTATTAATATCCTCCCAAGATTTCTTGTTAATAAAATCATAAGGCTAAAATTGAAAATGTTGGTTGTTATGTTAACAATTAGGTGGGACCTAGTCCAACTAGTAAATGTTGTGAACTCCTAAAAGAGGCGTGACATTTATGGGTGTTGGATCACCGTTGAATTTTTATGATTGAATTATTTTATTTAATTCAAGAAAAATATTCAAAAAGTGCTTTATCGTGATTATTTACTTATATAATTTTTGTTATTGTTTAGAAATCATGACCCTATCCCTAATCAACATTCTTAAAGACAATACTTTAACTGGTTATAATTATGACACATGGAAAAGGAAAATTGGGCTTTTATTGCAATCCAAAAAGCATAAGTTTGTTCTTTGCACTCCTCAACCACCTACTCCTACTAATGAATCTACTCAGGAGCAAAGAGTTGAGTATCAGCAGTGGGAGTCTTCTGGTGAGATGGCTAAATGTAACATTATGGCCACCATCTCCGATGTGTTGCAACAACAACATGAAGGAATGGGGACTGGTGCCGATATAATGATGTCTCTAGAGGAGATGTTTGCTATGAGGTCAAGGACGACAAAAAGAGAGGTAGTGACTGCTTTTATGAATCTTAGGATGAAACCTGGACTGGCAGTGAAAGATCACATGATGAAAGTCATAGCACATCTCAACATTGCTGAACTGAATGGTACTGAGATAGATGGTGAGACCAAAATTGACATGATTGTCAACTCACTGTTGGATTCCTTTGATCAATTCAAGTTGGACTACAACTTGAATAATAAGGAATACACCTTGCAAGGCCTGATGCATGATGTTCAAAGCGCGGAAAAAATCCTTGTGAAAGGCAAAGGTCAAGAGATTCATACCGTAGGTAAAGTTGTTACTGTTAAGACCCGTAAGAAGGTCAAGAAACAACAAAAGAAAAAGTAACTAGGACCTACAAAGAAGGAGACAAAGAAAGTAACCAAGATCAAAGGGAAGTGTTTCCTTTATGGTGAAAAGGGAAAAGAAACTGCCCAAAGTCTCATGACAAAAAGGAAGAAGGTAATATTAATTATCTTGAAACATGTTTTTTGGCAGATTCTATGGATTCTTGGATAATAGACTCTGGAGCCACTAATCATGTTTGTTTTTCCTTATAGGGGTTCAAGGAAAGGAGAAGGCTTAATGAGAACGAATTCAGCTTACGTTTAGTCAATGGAGCGTTGGTATCTGCTAGTTCAGTGGGAGATATTAGAATTAGTTTAGATTCTTGTAGGCATTTAGATTTAATAGACGTTTATTATGTACCTCAATTCAAGAGGAATTTAATTTCAGTTTCGTGTTTAAATAATTTTGGCTATTCAGTTACTTTTAGTAAAGCTTTTATTATTAGTAAGAATGACAACATTATTAGCATAGGTACATTGGAAAACGGTTTATTCTATTTGCATGGAAATATCTCTCACTTGTTAGACACAGAATCAACGGAACCTTATCATAAGAGAGTAAAATTATCAAAAGATGAAACCTACCTATGGCATTTGTGCTTAGGTCATATTAACCTTAATACGATTAAAAGATTGGTAAGTGACGGGCCTCTAAGTGAGTTAAAGGATTGGGACTCGACCGTCAGAGCCTGGCGTTTCAAGTATTTAATCTTCTGCTCATACGCCGACTTAGACTACCCCGCTTCCTGTTCTGCTTTAAGTATTGATTCTTGGATAGAGAACAACAAATTTTGAAGTGAAGCTGCCTTCTCCTCTACCAAAGAAGCTTTCTCCTCGGCCTCAACCTGCTTTGCCAAACAGTGGTCGGTAAACACTTGAGCACTGCCGACTTCTTTCGGATAGGCCAATTCAACCTCAGCAATGCTATCCTCACTCTCTTTCAGCTGAGCTTCCCGATGCATTATTCGATCAGCCTGATGTTGCTGCATCTGAACCAGCTCAGCGAACTCAGCCACCATTTGTAAAAAAGTTTAATTAAAAATCTAGTAAGCAAACGGGCAAGACAATTGAAGAGTTAGGAATAACTTACATAGGATGCGCCGTTGAAGATATTTTGAAGACGACTTGTCAAAGGTGTGCCCCTGAGATGACTCCAATGATCATCCTTGATAAAAGCCCGGATAGATGACATCTTCCCTAATCATATCCTTGGGAGAAGGATAGGATGGATCTCCTGAGGGTTCAGCCCTTTGATCTTCAACCTCGGGAGGAGGGGAACCTCTTTTCGGCTCTAAAGTCTTCGCAGCCACAGATGCTCCAACATCAACGCTTGGGGGAATCTCAGCCCCAGTATCTTCATCGCTGGATTCAATGAATGAGACCACCCGATAGACCTTGAGAGGGTGAGTAGGAGAGCCGATTGCCTTCCGCTTCTCATCCGGAGAACGATGGAAGCTGAGATCAGATGCGGGATCTTCCTGAGCATCATCCGGAAAAGATTAAAAAAATTTGGGACCTGAAGGTAATTGTCCCACGGAGGTATTACCTCCATCATCAGCATCTGACCGCTCGACAGGCCTTTCACCAAGACCCTAACGTTACCTCTCCCCCTCATCAGGCTACTCCTGAGTTAGATCCACAGGGCCACTCGGACCACTAGTCTCCTCTACGGTAGGCTGAAACATCCTAGGGGACATATTCGGGGACTGGTTCCTCGGCTAAATCGGGTTCCTCGTCAGACTGAGGCTAGGCAATACCATCATTGCTCTGACGAGAAGCTTCTTTTCGTCTCACCTGAAGAATTGACTTCACTTGGCTAGCTTAAAGGTCACAGACGATGTCCGTGTCATACACTTAGAAGAAAAAAAGAGGAATCGCGTCGGAATATAAAAAGCAAAAAATAACAATAAAAAAAAGAAAGAGGGTTATAAAGATCACTTACATCGCCTACGGTAGCATGAAATCTAGATGATGAAGCCGAGCTCTATCATTTTCGTCTCGTTGAAAAGATAAGACATGCTCCTCTTTACTAGGGTGCAAATCGTTGCCCGAGCAAGTTTGGTCATCTCAGCATCGTCAAATTCAAGCTTCTTCTTGTTCCATACCTCTAGAGAACAGAAGAAACAGGGAACTTTCAGCACCCTCCGAGTTTCCCCAGCCGAGAGGGTGACTTCAAGACCCAGATTTCCTTTGGTAAAAAACCAACTTTTCTTCCAGAACTTGTTGGATGAAGGGAATTCCCATACAAACCCCCTATTTTTTGGGTCGTCATAGGTATCGACTTCCTGATTCACCTTTGTCCCATGGGGGACCCAGCAGTTTGGTGGATAGGACATGAGAAAATAGGTCCCTGTCTTGCCAGACTGCCTCAGCATGAAGAAATGCCTGATCTCACTCGAGAAAGGCGACAAGTTCATCCGGCTGTACATGTGCCACATGCACTTCAATATCTTGTAGCTGTTCAGGGTAAGTTGAGCTGGGGCAATCCCTACTTCAGCCAAAAACCAGGAAATGAACGGCTGAAGAGGAAGTGTGACGCCGAAGCAGAGCATGGATCTATAGATTGCCAACATGCCTAGGGGAGGATTTCACGTAGCTCTATCACCAGCGGGAACCAGAATAACCGAGTTATCCAAATCAAATCGGGCACGATACTTCCCAATCTCTTCTACCCCCACCATATTCGGCTCGGTGTCAAACCCACTCGAGCGATCAGCAGAGAAAGAAATGTGAGACACTTTGAACGCCTCTTCAACATCATTCTCATCAACAGTCTGCTCTCTGATCCGAACGCTGCCCGAGTTGTTCCTATGAACTTTGCTTCTACTTTGATGTTTTCCCATTCTTGATCGAAGTGGTACCCTGTGATCAGAAACGACAGATTTAGAACTAGATGAATAATCAGAACTGGATACAAAAAAATGGACGTCAAATTGAAGCACAGAAACGTCGACTTCTAAAAAAGGAGGTTCATCAGGGGGGATTTCCCCCAGTAATCTTCGAACACAAGAAACCAACTGGAAATCCCCATGATCTAACGCTTCAAGAGATATAGTATAAAGACGAAGACAAAATGTTGGTTCCATTAAAACTAACCTTGAAGAAATCTGGTGCAAAACCTTCAATAGAGAATGGCGATTTTCTGCGTAAAGAAATCTGGGCTGGCAAAAATTTCTGGTTTTTGAGTTTTTGAGAATGAACCAGCGCATCCCCAGTGAAGAATTTAAAGAGGTAATAGCACAAAACCCTAGGGTCTCAAGGCGGGAAAAATTTATGACAAAATTTGATGACGTAGGCGGTGCACGGGGAGACACGAAGGTCGTTTCTCATAAATGGTATAAAAAAAATGAAGAGGCAAAGGACACGTGTCAATATGAGAACTGGCTTTCGTCGTCGGAATTCTAAAACGTCACCATCATTGAAGATCTGGTTAATCGAATTTACAGGGTCACCATTAAGACATGCCATTATGATAAGACATTTACTCTGGCACTGAGAAAATATAAAAATTGAAGAATTGATTAAAATACTTTTGCCCGAAACGAAACTCTATTCGGCAAAAATATTTTAAGGGGGTATTATTGTATGTAAATTTTATCAGATATACACGTCATTGACAAGGAGGATAAAATTGCCAGGTGGACATCCGAATAGGCATTTAGAAAATAACCTACAAGACATCACCAAAGAAGAGAAGCCCGAATAAACAAGTATTGAACAAAACTTGGTCGGGGTCAACTGACGTCATATACTACTCGGAATAAGTTAAACATACTCGGGGCTAGTTGGTGACATTTTCTACTCGGGATCATATGATGTCACTCGAGACCAGCTGATATCGTGTTCTACTCGGGACAAGCATGAAGAAAGATGAATAAAAGACAAGTGTGTAGTTCACGCGAATCGAGTCAAGAAAATAAGCGAATATATCCATATCAAAGAGGAATTCCAAAAATAGATTACCAAGTAGAAAGGGTTCCTAATCAGACAACAATTTTATTTCTTCAAAAAGACTGCGCTATAATAAGGAGATAAGTCCTAATCGGACTACATTACTAGAGCCCCATTCGATCTCAATACAAGTCTCCAAAACAGGAAAGAAGACAAACTACTTTGAACAAGTAAACAATCATAATTAAATACAAAGATCTTTTATTACTTGTACAAAGAAGATTAGGGTTCTATGCACATATAAATAAACCCATAATCTCACCACACAAGAGAATATACAGAAATCACATAGAAAAATACAGAGAGAAGAAAGAGTTATCGAAAATTGTAATTATTTTATTCATAGTGGATTTTGGCTTGGTTGATCATTCAACCACCCGTGGATGTTTCTCCGGTCATCGGAGTTTTACCACGTAAAACCTTGCATCCAATTACTTTCTCCTTCTCTTTCTCTTTAAAATCACAACTAAAATCCAAACCTTGTTGGCTTTTCTTATTCATCCAGAAATCGACATCAACAACTTCCACTACTGATACTCATCTTTTTGCTCCTAAGTAAATTCATTAGTTTGGTGGTTAAGGAATATACAAAATGAACTTATGCTTTTTAGCTTTCAAAAGCAACCCAATATTCCTTTTCCATGTGACATGATTATCATCAGTTAAAGTATTATCTTTTAGGATTCTGATTAGGAATGGGGTCATGATTTCTTTATATTAACAAAAATCATATAAGTAAATAATCATGATACAGCACTTTCGATTATTTATCTTGAATAAAATAAAATAATTCAATCGTAAAATTCAACGGTGATCCAATACTCATAAATGTCACGCCTCTTTTAGAAGTTCACACCATTTACTAGTTGCAACCATAAGTCCATCATTTATCTCAGGATTGAGATAGACTCTCCGATTGTCTTGAAGTGAATTTTTTTTATCCAATGACGGTTTTGGATAAAGTATTTCACTGTGATCCTATTCAATGCACCTAATGCACTAGATTCTTTTGCCCAAAGACACCACTCTTTGATGATTTTAGACTTATCATAACACATTTGATCCCACTCAAATGCTAGCATAAGAATCTACAACTTTGACAAGATAAAGGCACCCAACCTTTATCTTAAGTTATGAATATTATTCAAGACTAACTAAAGAATTTTGTCTACCTCATACATATCTAGATGTATGAACAATTCTTCTTTTCTCACAGTCTTTTGACCTTATGATTATTTACTTTTGACAATTACAATAATTAAACTATAAATACTATAAGATTTGTTAAACTAGAAATTACTTTATTAATATGAGAAGAATGTCAAGTACATTATTATACTCTTGCTATCAAGCATAATCCCAACAAGCACAAAAAGGATGGGACTACCTATGACATGCAAGTAAGATCCAAGAGTGAAAACGACTTGCTACACAAGCTCAAAGTGCATTTTTACACTCACCAAAAAGTACACGCTCAAGGCATCACATCCAAGCAAGTTAACGCTCGAAAAATTTGACCATTGCGACAAATTGAAAATTTTGGAGCAAAATGACTCGAACATAAGACTCGAAACAAAGAAAGACGACTCAACAAAGGCATCTAGACCCTTAAACAAAAACCCAACATTATCCTCAATATTGAAGATAAGTGAGCCCGACCTAGCAGCGTGTACCTAGCTGACTTAAAAATAATACAACAAATTAGGCACTAATCACGAGCAATCAATGCCCAACAAAATAAAAGACTAAAAAATTGGCACATGATTATATAAGGCATTTTATGCAAATATGGCAGTTAAGTTCAATCTCCTAACCATCATCAAGCATTCAATCACAAAATTGATTCGGGATATAACGACCCCCAAACCGATTTGCACTATAAGCTCAAAATCCTACACAAGATATATGCATGAATTCAAAACCCCCATATCAAGTTGGACTATATGAAATGAAAACATGTAAATTCACATGAATTATTCGTAAATAAAAGATAGAGAGAAATTATAATTCATGAGTTTTGAGATGTAGAAATGAAACCGAGGTGGTAGCTTTCTCTCAAGCTTCTCCTATGAAGATAAGACTCTTGCCTTTTTTATGAGTACTCTTGGCCTGCTTGTCCCTTAAAGACATACAAGTTATTGTTGTTTCTTCCCAAGATATAAAGAACCTTGCATTACAAACAAGCTATAGAGAAATTCTCTTTCTCTAGAGGATTTAGCTTACCTACCACACTAAAACATACATTAGAAAGTTCAGTTAAACAAGATTTTAAGAATAAATGCCTTGGCCCAAGCAGAGATAGCTACACCAATTACTTATTTAAAAGAAACAAACCAAAAAAACTAACCAAATCTCACAATAAATTTTACCCCCCAACCTAATCCTTTCTCTCCTACCAATTGCCAAGAACAATTTCACATATAAGGAATAAGAGAAATATTAGATTAGAGAAGAAAAAATAGATTGTGCAATTTTTTTAAAAATGCATAAGATATTTAATGTGATGCATTAATGGAGGGGCTAGGTTTCATTAAGGGTGGCTTTACCAGAATTCACTCTTTTTCATAGCCCAAACAAGTTTAAATGTTTTCCCCATCTTTTTTCCTTACATTTGTTTCTACTAAGTGCACTTGGTCTATCATCACCCAAATCATTTGACTTTAGGGTGGCTCATTCTATTCCTAACACTTCTCATCCTATTTTCATGAATTGTATAATATTCATCCCTAAAATGCTCTCTCTTTGAACAATTATAGCACATGGGGTGTGTTAGGAATTCACCCTTTCTTTTGGTGACTTTGTGGCTCTGAGTGAGGGTTCTTTGATAGTGATTTGACCACTTGCTTCACTTTTTCCAACTTCATGATATAATCACCTTTCCTTTCCTTTACTATTTTGAGAGCTTCATCTTTCCTTTTAAGGGTTTCTTTGGCTTCATCTAGGACGTTGACATTTAGCTCGATCTTAATTTGCACTTTCTCTGACTTCCGCACTACCTTATCTTCAAATTATTTTGATACCGTTGTGAAGTCCATCAACCCCTTTAATGCTTTACTCATTTTGGCCTCAAGTCTCTTGATTTGCTCCACCAACTCCTTGTTCTTGTCAGAGACTTCGTTATTCTTCTTCTTGAAATTATTATTTTCAATCCTAATCACTTTTATTTCAAGTACCAGCTTTTTGTTTGGTTATTGAAGCTCATTTGTCTTTGTTGTTTCCATGGCTTCCTTCCCTTCTAGCTTCTTCCTCAAGAGTTGTGTATTCTTGTCATACTCTTCCTTCAACTCTTATTTCTCACAGGAAGTTCCTTATAATATCACTTTAAGTACTTAATTATCCTTTTTCAACAACTCTTTACCGGCGCTCATCATCTCCTTATACATCCCTTCTAACATTGTGTTTCATTCTTTATTAAGGTTTCTTTGTTGTTCTTCCTCCCTTGATAGGTATGGGATAATTTTATAGCCTTGATTTGATTCTGTGATGTAGGTGTTGAAACTTCCTTCATAAATGGACTTGTTTTCTTGGTTTGGCCAGCTAGGTAGCACATATTTGTTGAAGTTCTGCTCGATTGCCTAACGAAATGCTATAATTTGCTCATTGATACAACAACCATCTCAAATGAGCTCTTTGATCTCACCTTCAAGTGAAACACTTATTAGTTGGTAGCTTGGCCTCGAATTTTACATTAAGAAATCCGTAGAGTCCTGGAACAAAGAAAAACAAAAATAACAAAAGAAGTAAAATGAAACAAAAGAAAACTAAAAATAAGTAAGACACATAAGTAGAAAACTAGGATTAGCTACCTAATAAGTGCCTTTCCCCAGTAATGACATCATTTGCGTATACGTTTATGTCGTTAGAAAATGTCCATCAAAGAAATTTATAAAAACCCAAAATGCACTCAAAAGAGTTTTTAGATCAAACTAGTATGGTGGCTAGTCGGGTATTGTACAAAGGGAAAGGGAAACTAAATGGCCAAAACTATTTAACTAATATTAAACTAAAACAAAGCATGAAAATGTAAAGATCAATGGATGTTTGGAATCTAACATTAAGATACTAAAGTTAATTATGTTAATTAATCTATAGTTAAACAAACAATTAGTAGGAATGCGGAGTGATAAGATTAGATACGGGATGTAAATATGAAAGTCAATGCAATTCATACAGGGATAATAGGCACTCCATTCTTTAAAAGTCGATTCACTTATTAAGGACTATTCTATCTTTAAGGGTGACTTAGAGTCAACGACTCTCATTCACGACAACTTGGCTAGATTTGGAGGGATAAGCACTCTAATCACATAAATTCTCTACTACACCCGACTTGATTTGTTTTTGAGAGAATATGGTGGAAAACCACAATCCATGAATTATTACATCAACTCCCACAAAGGGGTTTAGCTACTCATGTTAAATACAAAATAAAAACTAAGAGATGAGAGATAGAGAAGACCTATGTAGAGAAACTCCTCCATTTGTTGAAGCTTGATACCAATCTCCTAGTAGCCTTATTGAGTAGATGATTTGGTTTGGGTGAGAGATGATTCCTAGATCTAGGTTAGTAAATAGAGATATAAGGGATAAAATTCATGCTTTGAGGAGAGAAAAGAGTTTTAGAAATCAGAAATGATGTATATACAGGGTTTCCAAATTTAGGTCTGAAATACTGATGTGGAAGTATTAATTTGCGTATTGTATGGGTAGTGTATGGGTAAGGTACCCGTGCAATCCACTTTTTTCAAGTGATCTTCTATTTGGTTTGGTATCTGTACGGGTAGTGAATGGTTTGGTACCCGTGCACTGGGCAATCTTCATAGACTTTGTCTTCCATTTTATGGGTAGAGTACCCACGCAGTACCTGCACACTAAGGCTTTCAATTCTTTTGTTTTCGACGAGCATGTTTTAGTTGTTTGAAAATCATACGTCAATCAATATTTATAAAAACCATAACAATGACTCAAAAGTTTATAAAACAAGTACAATGACAAGTTTGGGTCATCCATAAAGAAAGGGACATCAAATGGCTAAAACTAGTTAACTAATATTAAAGAAAAACAAAGAATGAAATGTAAATATAAATGGTTTGGGTTTTAAAAAGTTAACTACAATACAAACTGTAGTTATGTTAATAAATCTTACTTGTTATAATGCAAATGGTAGGATATGGTATATGATGTGAATACGGGAGCTGAGAAAATTCATACATGAATAGTGGGCAATCTTTTCTTTAAGAACTGATTCGATTATTATGGGCGTATCTATCTTTAAGGGTGACCTATAGTCAATAACTCTCACTCGTGACTACTTGGTCTGATTTGAAAAGATAGAGACTCTTATCACATAAATTCTCTACTACACAACTACTTGGTTGGTTTAAGAGAGAATCACTCTTTAAACATAGACATATTCTAATGGTTAGGGATAGCTTGGCATGGCATGTTCACAAATCACCCATTTCCATTGAAGCCTAAATGCATAAGATTGACATATTCACTACACATCTATTCCATTCAATTTAGCTAGTTTTAATCACCTTAAAAGTGGGTATCTAACTTGGTTAGAGTGATGGCATCTCTAGCTAATCCAAGAAGATATATATTCTATTTAAAAACTCAAAATAAATTGATATTCATCATGAACCAAGAGATGGCATTTCTACTTAATTTGAGAGGTAATCAATTGCATTAAAAACCATTGAGTAGATTAGGATGAAGGATGGTTAGATTTAGTGGGGAATAATTCCTAGACCTAAGTTAGCAATTAGAGATGTGAAATGGGAGAAAATAGTGATCTAGGAAGAGTGGAGAATGATTCAGAGGTTTTTTTTTTCGTTTTCAGTAAAGAATATATTTATAGGTTCCTAAGACTTGGTGTGAAAATACTGAAGTTGCGATCCTGATGTGTGAAATGTGTTGGTAGTGCACAGGTAAGGACCCACGCAGTGACTCACGTAGTGCCTTGATAATTCAATTTTTCTTCTCTGTTTTTGGCATGTGCGCAGGTAAGGACCCGTGCAATGACTTGATTGGTGTCAGATCTGCTTCTCAAATTTGCTTAGTTGCATGGTTTGTGCGCTAGTTCTGCATGGGTAAGGACCCACGCATGCACCTACTCACTGAAGCCTTTTCTTCATTGGTTTTGGCTTGTTTCCATACAATCTTCACCCTTTTCATCCTTTCTTCCAACATGTACCCAATTGCCTGCAAACATATCAAATGAGCCATAAGACACGTAAACACACACGAAAATGAGGCAAACAAAATGGAATTGATGATCAAAATATATGACAATCAGGCACGAAAAGCTTTGTATCAATTTACCCATTTTCCGCACGAAAATCCTAATTTTCGATTTCATCACCCATTTTGCACCAAATGCATGCAATTGCAATAAAAGAGCCATCAGACACACTAAAACACCCAAAAATGAGACGAAAGGATAAGGCTATGAGGGCAAAAATATATAATTAATTTGGCGCGATCACATATGCAAACATAAACTAGTTTACAAAATAAAGAACAATTAATTTTAAAATTAGTTTCGTTTCCCTCAACCTTCAAAAAGCTTTATTTTTGCTTCTCTGTGCACATAAAATTAATTAAAATTACAATAACCTTGCTTGGTGTCATTTACTCATCTCCAATCCAATTGAAACTTGGAACATTAAAATTAATTCAAACTATTATTGGTAAAATCTGAAAGATTGATGAGAAAACATGATTACTCGAATGTGCGGTAATTAGAGATGCCATGTCACCAAAAGTCAATTAGATTAAACCAATCTGTGTTGACCAAAGATGCCATATAATACTAGGTCGGGATTACCAAAATGATCGGGTGGAAATAACTCAACTGACGTGATTAGATTGACCAAGTAAAGATGACTCGGTCGAGAATATTAAGATGGTCAAGTCTAGGCATCCAGTCGGGGCCGAATCACTGGTTGGGGAGAATAAGGTTTGGTCACGTTTGGTAGATGGTCGGTTGAGTAACACATGGAAAATGTTGAATTCAATACAATCACAACTTAACTACTCAAAGAATGAGTCTTACTCAAACAAGGTGTCTCAAAGCAAACACTGATAAGGAAACAAAGTTTATTAAAGATATTAGAGTCTAGATTAGACAAGAGATCTAATGCATTCAGAATATAAGCAATACAAAAACATGAAAGAAGAATTAAACTCCAACAAGTCAGAGCTTTATTAAACCTCAACAACTTTCCTCACTTGTACACTAAGAATTTGGGTTCTATGAGGGTATGAATAGACCCTAGAAACACCATTTAATGGGTTAAGAAAGAATAAATATACAAGAGTGCAAGAGAGACTGAGTGTGTAATAAAACATTCATAGTGACATCTTTTCTCGCCGTCTCTAGCAATCGTGGTTTTTTCCCTTCTTGGGTTTTCCACGTAAAACTCTATGTTTCACATGCTTAATTTCTCTTCTTACTTTATAGTTTGATTGTCGATTTGTGTTAACTTGTTTGACGCGTAATTAATTCTACGTAATCCAAAAGTTAACGTCAAGAATTTACGCTAGAAGGATGGGGTGAACACTAACTCTTGCCAAAAACTTGTGAACCAGTGACATGGCAAATGACATAGAAGAAAGTCATTCCTTACACGACATTGGCACCCTACATGGTTTCAACAACCCTAGCTTAGCAAACACCAACATTGTTAGAGGAAATTTCCCTCTAGGACCCCAACTTCCACCTGACAAGCTGTGATAACTTCTATAGACACCCTCACTGGTATTTCCCCTGATTGATAAGTTACATTATGAGATAATAGCAACGACCTCAGGTGCATCCCAAAAATCTGGTAGAGATAGGGTGGATCATCATGAAAGGAGGAAACACTCTCTAAAGAGAGATGATTGCTTAGATGACCAAGACCATATGGAGCATGGAGGTTGAGAAGACTAAGAAACAAGAGAACACAGGGAGGCCAGTTTACAGTGAAGCGTAGGAAAATACCATAGAGAGGGAACAAGATACGATCGAAAAAATAGGTAAGGCAGTTTTAGAATTAGATCTCGATCAGTTTCAACTAATGAGAAGGCTTTGTCCAAAAGGCATAGGGAGACAACCCCCGCGACTAAGTATAACCTCTGTGATGCTTAGGTCACAGGACAAGTCTTAAGAGATTCTTATCGCCTCACCATTCTCTAAAAGTTTGATGAATATGGTGAACATGAAGGTGAATAGGTTATTCTATTAAGAAGGATAAAGGCGCTAGAACGAAGGCATGTCCATAAAAATTTCTTGTTAGAAAACTCTAGAAGTCCGATCTCTAACTACATCAATTGGGCGGATTCTCAGAAAAGTTAAAAAAATCAACCCATAAACCTTGGAGAAGTTCTTATGACTTTTCTTGATAGTGCAACTTTGTTGACAAGGTTGGATAAAAAGTTGGCACTACCAGTGTTTATCACTCAATTGTGTTTGGCTTTTGGTGTGAATATACAAGAGAAAGATGTGCTACTACCTCCCTTAGAGAAGTTAAGTAATAAACATGTGACTTTTGGACATATTACTGAATCTCAAGATGCAAGTCATGTGAGTAGCACAAAATGTCTTCTAGATTGGGCTACTTAATTAAAGAAAGAGTTTGGGAAGTCATGTACGAAGGTTAAAGAATCAGAAAGGAAGAATGAGGAGCTCAATGCTAAGGTAGCTCAACAAAGTGCTAGGATCAAAGTGTTGGAAGAAAGCATCTCCTCAAGCAAAAGATCTACTCTAAAGCATTATGTGATATCCATCAATCGTTCAAAGTTTCTTGTTGATACAAGTTGCTAGTGGTATGACCATGAGGTACATTTCATGTTTTTTTTCCTTTTAGCTTCATATCATGTCAAAAAGGGGGAGAAACATATGTGCTAGCTTACTTAGTTTCAATCTTATTTTTTTTTCTTATCTTTTATTTGTGGAGATATATGTTCAGTCTCTCAACTTTTTGTTGTTTGTTGCATTTTAGTTTAATTTGGAAACTTAAAATTTTATGGCATGTAATATTGTTTATAATTTTGGTTATAATACTTTGGATTGACATGTATAAAGGAAGAGATACTGATTTATTTTAGGCTTTTATTGCTTTATTATTGCGAAAGTATAAATTTCCATGTGTTTTCTCTTGTATATACATTGTGCTTTAAGTTGATTATGGGTGACTACAAGAGATGATCAAGAAGAATTTCAAGTCTTGTTGAAGATTAGTCTTATGATGTGTAACTCATTGTGACCAATCTTCTTTGTACTTTGTCTTAGTTTATGTGTAAGGGTTTTGACATGGAATTTATTGAAGGGGGAGATTGTTAGGTTTTTGGCTTGTGTTGGCATTAATTCCATATCAAAATAATGTTTCACTTGTATTAATTAGTTGTCTTAGATTGATAATGATTCAAGCTTCGAAGAAGGTTTGGCAACTTATCAAGCAAGATCAAGTCTTTAAAGAGAAATGCGCTTCATTATTTGACAAATGCTATGTCTAGGAAATAACATTCTTGTGTGTTATATGTTTTTATGTTTATGTTTCATGGACCTTGGACTTGAATTTGGTATCTTATTATTCTTATTAAATTTTGATCATTTTGATTACTCATTCATTTAATTTCAAGTTCCGTGTAAAAAGTTACGAAACTTTCCGCTCACTTACCATGCCTTGTATTCTTCTTCGTGTATCAAGTTGAAAAATACTTTATGGCCTAATTTTCATAGTCGTCCATGTGCATGAGAGAGTCTCAGTTCATAATCCATAAACGGATTCTAATTCAAAGTTCAGAGGCCAGAGAACGGTCGAAGAACGAGAAACCGAGTGGCCAAATGCCATCAAGCCAACCATCATAGAGATGACGCGTTGCCATCTTGGGAAGGATCACCTTCTGCCCTCAAGATTCCTATGCACCATTTCAGGGATGGAAGATGGCTTGTGCCCATTGTAGGGAAAAATCAAATCAAAAGCGGTGGAAGCGAAAAAAGTTGTTTGAGTATATTTTAAAATTTTCCCTTTAAAAGAAAGCACTTTAACCCTTGATTAATTAACGTATAATAAAAGTATCGTACATTTTTCTCGTGACGATTGAAATTGCACCGAATTGAATCCATAAGATCTTCCAATCCAACCATGAATGTAAATCACCTAGGAGTGTGGGCTCCCTTTCTTTGAATTGTATACCTGAGGATGGAAACACACAAACTCTTTTTCTTTTTATTAGTCACAATAGTCCTCCAAGATAAAACTAAAGAACGTTGGTCACTCGTGAATTATCAATCTATTTGATTGAAACTCGTTTGAACCCGATTCGATTTTTATACATAAAACCCTTTTGATGTAAAGGATACTAGTACACCATTGAAAACAAAAAACGTTCCCTTTTCTCTTTTGCTTGGCCGAATTGAATACACTATCTCTATTAGTTGGCCAAATTTTGTCTAGAGCAAAAAATAAATTTTTCTCTCTCAAAATTCTATGTTGGCCGAAATTTCTCTAAAAGAAAAACTAGGGCTTGGTCGAATTATAAAGCCATATATATATACAGGAGACTAAATCCTCTCCTAAAGAGGATTTACTTAGTGGGCAAGAATCCTCTCTTTAGGAGGATTTACTTGGTGACCAAGAATCCTTACTCAAAGAAGATTTCTTTTCAATACCAAGACTCCTAATCCAACTCAATAGTGTATTTATTCAATAACCAATTATTGAATATAAGTTAATTGTGTTTGTATCAAAACTTCCTAATTTGACAAATTGTCAATTTAGAGTTTTAATAGAAATCAAATACTTTCTAATTTGACTAGATAATTAAATTCATTTTATTTATCTACTTATCAAATATAGTATTTGATACTTATTAAATTACAAACAATAATATGACACTTGGAGACCTTCCCTAACTAGGAAAAAGATTTTGACTTTTAATTAAACAATTAATAAATAAATAAATAAATAAATTTTTAATAAATTAAATAATAAAATAAAAAATAATATTATAAGCTATTATATATAGTCTTACCGTCCAAGTCCATACATGGGCCTATATATTGTTTTTCCAATTTTATTAAATCCATTGATCCTAAAATGTCCACATGTGAACTAGACCAATTCTTACTAAAAGAAGCAAGTCCACATGCTTTAACACAATTCTATATGGACCCATAAATTGGTTCGGTAGAATATATTAAGCGATCCATGCAAGTTCGTGTTGAATGAGGATCTTGACGGGTTACCAAAATTTAAGATCCAATAGACATAACCTAATAACAATCAACCAATGATTCACTTAGGTTTGATATATTAATTTTAGTTCAATCCACTAAAGAACTAAAATTGAACTTTTAAATAAAGATATAATAAGTTAATATTCCTCATTCATGCCCTAGACAATCTTAATGGAGATAGTGTATCATCGTGAAGAATACCAGTATTCGCCAAGAGCTCATAGACTGCCTATAGCTCTCCTAGTTACCATATTTACTCATACGACCAAATTTTGAACTTGGATATTTTGACTTGTCCAGAAGCCATATATCAATAGACACTATTGAAAACTTCACATTAAGATTTAATATCCAATACCTCAAAACATCCATATGATTATATTCCACTCACACTTAATAAATGGAGCCACGATATCCATACTAATAAATGAAATCCTTGTAGGGAAAATAAAATGCACGCAACGGAAACGTGAGAAAATTTTCTAAAAATTAGGGTTTGCGTATAAATAAAAAATTTCCCTTTGACTAACATGGACCTTACCTTATATTAATTGATGTATATAAAAAGTGTCGTCCCTTTTTCTCGTGACGATTGAACAAGTGCTAAATTAATTCCGCAAGATCTTCCAATCCAATCACGAACGTGAATCACCTAGGAGTGTGGGCTCCCTTTCTTTAAATCGTATACCTGAGGATAAAAACAAACAAAATCTTTCTCATTGTTAGTTACAATAATCCTCCATTAAGAAAATAAAGAACGTTAGGTCACTTGTGAATTATCAATCAATTTGATTGAAACTCACGTGAACCTTGGTTCGATATTGTACACAAAAAACCTTTTGATGTAAAGGCTACTAGTGTACTATCAAAAACTAGGGTTGGTCAAATTCTTCTCTTAGAAAAATAGGGTTGGTCGCAATCTCTATGAATTGCTTATAAGCTGGCTGAATTTAATCATACATATATATATATATATATATATATATATATATATATAGGATCATAAATCCTCTCCTAAGAAGGATTTACTTGGTTGGCAAGAATCCTTTCTTTAGGTGGATTTATTTAGTAGTTAAAAATCCTTATCTAAAAGGAATTCCATCCTATATATATATGGGCTGGTCGAAATTTCATAGAATACAATTAGGAGACTTAATTCTTTTCCTAAGAAGGACTTACTTGGTAGTTAAGAATCCTTTCTATAGGTAGATTTACTTGGTGGTTAAGAATCCTTTTCAAAAAAAGACGAAGAAGAATTCTATCCAACACCAAGACTCCTTATCCAACTCAATAGTGTATTTGTAACCATATTAAAGACTTCATAATTTGATTAGATAAATAATTCCTTTTATTTATCTACTTATCAAATATAGTCGTTAACATTAATTATACTACCAACAATAGTATAATTTTAGTAGACCATTTCCTACTAGGAAAAAGATTTTGACTTTAAATTAAATAATTAATTAATCACCAAATTAATTAATTTCCATTTAATTAAATAATAAAATAAAAATAATATATTGAAGCTATTTTTAATAGCCTTTGCCGCCCATACCAAATGTATGGACCATATATTATTTTTATTTTTTTATTAAATCCATTGGACCTTAATAAAAAAGTCCATATGTGAACTAGACCTATTCTTACAAAAAGAAACAAGTTCTCATGCCTTATTACAATTCTAGATGGACCCCTAAATTGGTCCGGTAGAATATTTCAAGTGATCCATGCAAGTTCATGTGGATTGGGGATCTTGGTGGGCTATCTAAATTTAAGCTCCAATAGACACAACCCAATCACAATCAACAAATGATTCACTTAGGTCCGATCTATTTAATTTTAGTTCATTCCACTAAAGAACTAAAATTTAACTCTTAAATAAAGATAGAATAAGTTGATGTAACTCACTCATACCCTAGACAACCATATTGGAGAAAGTTTATCCTCGTGAAGAATACCAATAATCGCCAAGATCTTATAGACCGCCTATAGCTCTCCAAGTTACAATATTTACACATATGACCATATTTTGAACTTGGATATTTTGACTTGTCCAGAAGCCCTGTTTCAATAGACACTATTGAAAACTTAACGTTAAGATTTAATATCCAATACATCAAAACTTCCATATAATGGTATTCTACTCTCATTCAGTAAATGGAGCCATGATGTCCATATCAAAAAATGAAGTCCTCTATTGATTAACAAATGAATACCACCAAATATCGAGGATAGACTATGCTATATAATCATACTCATTGATAGCTCAAATGATAACACTTGCAACCATAAGTCCATCATTTATCTAAGGATTGAGATAGACTCTTCGATTGTCTTCAAATGAAAACTTTTATCCATTAACGGTTCTAAATAAAGTATTTCATTTTGATCATATTCAATGCACCCAGTGCACTAGATTCTTTTGCCCAAAGACACCACACTTTGATGATTTGACTCATCATAACACATTTGATCCCACTCAAATGCTAGCAAAAGAATCTTCAACTTTGACAAGATAAAGGCACCCAACCTTCTATCTTAAGTTGTGAATATTATTCAAGACTAGCTAAAGAATTTTGTCTACCTCATACATATCTAGATGTATGAACAATTCTTATTTTCTCATAGTCTCTTGACCTTATGATTATTTACTTTTGACAATTATAATAATTAAACTATAAATGCTATAAGATTTGTTAAACAAGAAATCATTTTTTTCATATGAAAAAAATTGTTTAATTACAATATTACACTCTTGCTATCGATCATAATCCTAACAATCACCCACTTGATCTATAGCAAATGTGTCATATCTTTCATCCCCATGTTCTCTAGATGCACATCAAAACTCTTTTGTGAAAGAGCCTTTGTAAAGGGATCCGTTAGATTTTCTGCTGACATGATCTTGGTAATCGTCACGTCACCCCTATGCACAATTTCCCTCAGAAGGTGATACTTTCTTTCAATGTGTTTCCCTCTCTTATGACTTTTTGCTTCTATCGAATTAGACACTGATCCATTATCGTCACATTAGATAGCGATCTGCTTGTTCGCATCAGGAACCACTTCCAAGTCAATCAAGAATTGGCGGAGCCAGATAGCCTCTTTAGCAGCCTCGCATATGGTAACATACTCATCTTCCATGGTGGAGTCAACAATACAAGATTGCTTGATACTCCTCCATATGACTGCCCCTCTTTTCTAAGTGTAAACACAGATCCTAATGTTGATCTTCTGGAGCCATAATCAGACTGAAAATCAGAATCAGTATACCCAATGTGAATTAAATCGCCTCCAGAGTATAAAAGCATATGATCTCTCGCTCTTCGAAGATACTTGAAAATATGCTTGACTGTAGTCCAGTGATCAGGACCAAGCTTCGATTGAAACCTGCTAACTATACCCATAACAAAACAAATATCTAGTATAGTACAGAGCATTTGCATACATGGGACTTCCAACTGTCGATGCATATGGAACCCTACTCATGAATTGCTCTTCATGCTCATTCTTAGGAACTTGTTCCATAGAAAGTTTGATTCCATGTCTGAAAGGTAACATACCTTTCTTGGAATCTTGCATGGAAAACCTAGATAAGATTTTATCTATGTATGAAGCTTGGGATAATGCAATCGTTCTATTCTATCTATCCCTTATAACTTTGATTCCAAGAATATAACTTGCTTCTCATAAGTCCTTCATATCAAATTGTTTTGCTAACCATTCTTTTAGTGATGTCAATACACCTACATCGTTTCCGATGAGTAGTATATCATCAACGTAAAGAACTAGGAAAACCAACTTGTCGCCTTTAATCCTTTTGTATACACAAGGTTCATCAAGGTTTTGAATAAATCGAAATACCTTTTACGGCTTGATAGAACCTTATGTTCTAGGATTTGGATGCTTGCTTCAATCCATATATGGATCTTTGCAACTTGCATACCCTTTCCTCTTTGCCCTTTTCAATGAATCCTTCTGGTTGCATCATATTGAAGCTTTCGTCAAGACTTCCATTAAGGAAAGCTGTCTTGATGTCCATTTGCCAAATCTCTAGGTCTAAAGATGCCACAATGGATAAGAGTATCCTAATGGATTTAAGCATGGCCACAGGAGATAATGTTTCTTCATAATCGATACCTTCCTTCTGTGTATAACCTTTAGCTACCAATCTAGCTTTAAAGGTTTCCACCTTACCATCCATTCCTCTTTTCCTCTTGTATACCCACTTGCACCCGATGGGTTTTATCCCTTTAGGCAATTCTAGAAGAGACCAGACTTTGTTTTTGAACATAGATTCAATTTCAGATTGCAATGCCTTTGGCCAATGGCAACAATCAACATCTTCCATTGCTTCCTTGTATGTATAGGGGTCATCCTCGCCCGAAAGATTCTCTACAGATTCTCTTAGGCCGATGTCTCTCTCGGGTTGTCTAACAACCCTCCCACTACGACGAGGTAGGGTAGATTTTTGATCATGTATTGGTATGGAACTTACAATTCGACTTGGTTGCAAAACCTTTTGTGGAATTGTATCTCCTAAAAGCTCATTCAGGATAATTCTACTTTTAGGCACAAAATTATTCATATAGTCCTTTTCCAGAAATTTAGCATTTGTCAAAACAAATACTTTAATATCTGAAGGACTATAAAAATAATATCCTTTTGTTCATTTTTTGATACCCTACAAATATGCATGTTTCTGAATGAGACTCTATCTTTTCTGTCTTTTCTTTTAACACGTGCGTAGGACATCCAAATATCCTTAAGTGTTGTAAACTAGGCTTTCGCCTAGTCCACAACTAATGCGGTGTTTTATGAATTGACTTAAATGATACATCGTTTAGAATGTATATTGCAGTTTGTAAAGCATATCCCCAAAAAGAATTAGGGAGCATTGAATAACTCAACATAGACCTAACCATGTCCAAAAGAGTTCTATTTCTCCTTTCTGCCACCCCATTTCGTTGAGGTTTGCATGGTGCAAAAAATTGAGAAATTATCCCATTATCATTAAGATATTGCTGAAACTCACCAAATAGATATTCTCCACCACGATCAGACCTCAAGATTTTTATGTGTTTCTTCATGCTGATTTTCAACTTCAGCTTTAAATATTTTGAACATGTCAAAAACATCTTACTTATGTCTCATGAGATACACATAGACAAATGTTGAGTGATCGTCTGTGAAAGTGATGAAGTACTCATATCCACATCTAGCTTTAATGCTCATAGGTCCACACACATCAGTGTGTATCAAACCTAAACATTCAATGGCTTTTGTGCCTTTGGTCGTAAACTCCCTTTTGGTCATTTTACCTTCCAAACAAGATTCACAAGTTGGTAGATCATCAACCTTTAAGTCATTTAGAGGTCTGTCACATACCAATCTTTTAATCCTATTAAGGTTAATATGACCTAGGCGCAAATGCCATAGGTAGGTTTCATCTTTTGATAATTTTACTCTTTTTATGATTAGGTTCCGTTGATTCCATGTCTAACAAGTGATAGATATTTCCATGCAAATAGAATAAACCGCTTTCCAATATACCGCTTTCCAATATACCTTTACAAACAAGTTTGTTATTCTTACTAATAATAAAACTTTTATTAAAAGTAACCGAATATCCAAATTTATTTAGATAAGAGACCGAAATAAAATTCCTCTTGAATTGTGGTACGTCATAAACATTTATTAAAACTAAATGCCTATAAGAATCAAAATTGATTCTAATATCTCCCATTACACTAGTAGACACCAACGCTCCATTGCCTAAATGAAAGTTGAATTCATTCTTATTCAGTCTATTCCTTTGACCCTTTTCACCACAAAAGAAACACTTTCCTTTGATCTTGGTTACTTTCTTGGTCTACTTCTAAGAAGGCTCAAGTTGCTTTTTCTTCTTTTGTCTCTTGATCTTCTAATGGGTCTTTAATAATAGCAACTTTACCAACCATATGAATCTTTGTCTAGAGACATCATAATATCGGCAACAGTCTCCATTCTTTCAAGTTGCTGTTGTAACACGTTGGAGATGATGGCCATAATGTAACGTACATTTAGCCATCTCATCTAAAGTCTTCCACTACTGATATTTATCTCTTTGCTCTTGAGTAGATTCATTAGTTTGGTTGTTAAGGAATATACAGAATGAACTTATACTTTTCAGCTTGCAACAACAACCTAATATTCCTTTTAAATGTGACATAATTATCATCAGTTAAAGTATTATTTTTTAAGATATTGATTAGGGATGGGGTCATGATTTCATTTTAATAACAAAAATTATATAAGTGAATAACCATGATTAAGCACTTTTGAATATTTATCTTGAATTAAATAAAATAATTCAATCGTAAAAAATTCAAATTTGATCCAACACCCATAAATGTTACACCTCCTTTGGGAGTTCTCAATAATTATTAGTTGGACTAGGTCCCACCTAATTGTTAACATAAAAACCAACGTTTTCAATTTTAGCCTTGTGATTTTATTAACAAGAACTCTTGGGAGGATATTAATAAACTCACATTGAGTGTGTTACCAAGTTATCGACCTTCAATATAGTCCCTTACGAATATCCCTCCTTTGGGAGTAGATATCGTTTGGGTTAATTGTCTAGTCTATCCTTGTAAGAAAGTATCTTGCTAAATTCCATTCATGAATACCTCTTGGGAGGTTAATCACAAAACATAAAGCTCAACTAAACTTGGAGGCCGCAGGTGTTCAAAAATACCTTCTCCCACACAATTGTTTAAGGCGTGTGATTGAATTCCAAAGAATGATTTACCAAGTTATCTAGATGCCAATTTAGATACTTAAACTATTCAATGCATGTTCATACCAAAAGAGATATATGAGTGGCACTCATATTCTATATGACATGTTATCAAACAATGACAAACATTGCAATATTTACAAAAAATATAAATAGCTACAATTTTGGTCCATCCTAGAAAAACAAGTAAATTACATATATCTTGGAATACAAGAACTCCTTTCTTGGCGAACAAGTCTTCATGCGACCTTCGTCGTTCGGACTCCCTCGACTACCTCCCATGGGCGTGCGCACCCCTCACCCTTACCTATGGGCATGCGCATGCCACAAACCCATAAAGGGCTGCCATGCGCAGTCCATGGCTACCAAAAGGGCTGCCGTGCGCAGCCCATGCCACAACAAACGTGGCTGTGCACTCTTCGCTAGCACGTTTGTTGTTACGGCTCGCACGGTCCCAAACTTATTCCGGTTGCTCCTAATTCTTCAAACCTTCGAGTCTTCGAAACTTGAATGTATTATAGAAGAATTTAAATAATAAAATACTGCTGTTTTTTTTATTACAAAAACAAAATAAAATAAAAACTTAGCAACTACAAAGAAGGAAATTATGGGGATAATAGACCACCCTTCTTGTTACAATCCCTAAACAAAATTACACTGAAATTCTAGGACCAAAATTGAGCAATTTAAAACCACATATAAAACATATATATATCCATACATTCCAATGTAAATATATATGTCAATACCTAGAGTGCCATCTCTTTCTAAAACATGCATATATACAATAAAAAGAAAAAGATTCACGAACACATACATCAATAAATCAAGGGTACAACCAAGCTTTGATACCAATTGTAGGGAAAAAACGGTTCAAAACGCAACGGAAGCGTGATAAAAAATGAAATTATAAAAATTAGGGTTTGCGTATAAATAAAAAAAATTCCCTTTTATGCAACGAGAACCTTAACCCTAGATTAATTGACGTATATAAAAGTATCGTACCTTTTTCTCGTGACGATTGAACAAGCGCCGAATTGATTCCGTAAGATCTTCCAATCCTATCACGAACGTGAATCACCTAGGAGTGTGGGCTCCCTTTCTTTAAATTGTATACCTGAGGATGGAGACAAAGCAAAATCTTTTCTTTGTTAGTTACAATTATCCTCCAAGAGAAAAATCCAAGAACGTCCGGTCACTTGTGAATTATCAATCAATTTGATTGAAACTCGCGTGAACCTTGATTCGATGTTGTACACAAAACCCTTTGGATGTAAAGGATACTAGTGTACTATCAAAAACAAAAACGTTCTCTTTTTCTCTTTTCTCCTTGGCCGAATTCCACACCCTTTTTCTATGAGTTGATCGAATTTTGTCTAGAGCAAAAAACTAAATTTTTCTCCCTCTAAATTCTCTCTTGCTATGCCAAATTCTCTCTTGAAAATTACCTAGCATGGCCGAAATTTTCATCATAGAATTCTTAAGGCTGGCTAAAAATCACACACACATATATATAGGATCATAAATCCTTTCCTAAGAAGGATTTACTTGGTTGGCAAGAATCCTTTCCTTAGTTGGATTTATATGGTAGTTAAGAATCCTTATCTAAAAGGAAATCTAACTTCTCCTATCTCCATATGGGCTGGCCGAATTTCTCATTGATATATATTAGGAGAGTTTATTCTTTTCCTAAGAAGTATTACTTAGTAGTTAAGATGCCTTTCCTTGGGTAGATTTACTTAGTGGTTAAGAATCCTTTTTAAAAAGGAATTATATCCTAAAACCAAGACTCCTAATCCAACTTAATAGTGTATTTGTAACCATATTAAAGACTTCCTAATTTGATTAGATAAATAATTCCTTTTATTTATCTATTTATCAAATATAGTCTTTAACATTAACTATACTACCAACAATAGTATAGTTTTAGGAGACCATCTCCTACTAGGAAAAAGATTTTGACTTTTAATTAAATAATTAATTAATCAATTAAAAAATTAATTAATTTCTATTTAATTAAATAATAAAATAAAAAAAATATATTGAAGCTATTTTTAATAGCCTTTGCCGCCCAAACCAAATATATGGACCATATATTATTTTTCTTATTTTATTAAATCCATTGGACCTTAATAAAAAAGTCCACATGTGAACTAGACCTATTCTTACAAAAAGAAACAAGTTCTCATGCCTTATTACAATTCTAGATGGACCCCTAAATTGGTCCGGTAGAATATATCAAGTGATCTATGCAAGTTCGTGTGGATTGGGGATCTTGGCGGGATTTCTAAATTTAATCTCAAATAGACACAACCCAATCACAATCAACAAATGATTCACTTAGGTCCGATCTATCCAATTTTAGTTCATTCCACTAAAGAACTAAAATTGAACTCTTAAATAAAGATAGAATAAGTTGATGTAACCCACTCATACTCTAGACAACCTTATTGGAGAGAGTTTATCCTCGTGAAGAATACCAGTAATCACCAAGAGCTCATAGACCGCCTATAGCTCTCCAAGTTACAATATTTACTCATATGACCATATTTTGAACTTGGATATTTTGACTTGTCCAGAAGCCATGTTTCAATAGACACTATTGAAAACTTAACGTTAAGGTTTAATATCCAATACCTCAAAACATCCATATGATGGTATTCTACTCTCTTTCAATAAATGGAGTCACGATGTCTGTATCTATGAACGAAGTCCTCTATCGATTAACAAATGAATACCACCAAACTATCGAGGATAAACTATGCTATATAATCGTAATCATTGATAGCTCAAATGATAACACTTGCAACTATAAGTCCATAATTTATCTCAGGATTGAGATAGACTCTCTCATTGTCTTCAAATGAAAACTTTTATCCATTGATGGTTCTAGATAAAGTATTTCATTTTGATCCTATTCAATGCACCCAGTGCACTAGATTCTTTTGCCCAAATACACCACACTTTAATGATTTTAGACTCATCATAACAAATTTGATCCCACTCTAATGCTAGCAAAAAGAATCTACAAATTTGATAAGATAAAAGCGCCCAACCTTCTATCTTAAGTTGTGAATATTATTCAAGACTAACTAAAGAATTGTGTCTACCTCATACATATCTAGATGTATGAACAATTCTTATTTTCTCATAGTCTCTTGACCTTATGATTATTTACTTTTGACAATTATAATAATTAAACTATAAATGCTATAAGATTTGTTAAACAAGAAATTATTTTTTTCATATGAAAAAGACTATATAATTATAATATTACACTCTGGCTATCGAGCATAATCCTAACAATAATCTCTCGTTCTCCTAAGATACTTAAAAATATGCTTGACTATTGTCCAGTGATCAGGACCACTCGAAACCTGCTAACTACACCCATAGCAAAACAAATATCTGGTCTAATACAGAGCATTGCATACATGAGACTTCCAACTGCCAATGCATAAGGAACCCTACTCATGAATTGCTCTTCATGCTCATTCTTAGGAACTTGTTCCTTAGAAAGTTTGACTCCTTGTCTGAAAGTTAACATACCTTTCTTGGAATCTTGCATGGAAAACCTAGACAAGTTTTTATCTATGTAGGAAGCTTGGGATAATGCAATCGTTCTATTCTTTCTATCCGTTATGACTTGGATACCAAGAATATAACATGCATCTCCTAAGTCCTTCATATCAATTTTTTTGCTAACCATTCTTTTATTGATGTCAATACACCTACATCGTTTCCCAATGAGTAGTATATCATCAATGTAAAGAAGTAGAAAAAAAAAACTTGTCACCTTTAATCCTTTTGTATACACAAGATTCATCAAGGTTTTGAATAAATCCAAAAATTTTCACGGCTTGATCGACCTTATGTTCCAGGATTTGGATGCTTGCTTCAATCCATAAATGGTTCTTTGCAACTTACATACCCTTTCTTCTTGGCTTTTTTCAATAAATCCTTTTGGTTGCATCATGTAGATGCTTTCGTCAAGACTTCCATTAAGGAAAGCTGTCTTGATATCCACTTGCCAAATCTCTAGGTCTAGAGATGCCGTAATGGATAAGAGTATCCTAATGGATTTAAGCATGGCCACAGGAGAGAAGGTTTCTTCATAATCGATACCTTGCTTCTGTGTATAACCTTTAGCTACCAATCTAGCTTTAAAGGTTTCAACCTTTCCATCCATTCCTCTTTTTCCCTTGTATACCCACTTGCACCCGATGGGTTTTATCCCTTTAGGCAAGTCTACAAGAGACCATACTTTGTTTTTGAACATAAATTCAATTTCAGATTGCATTTCCTTTTACCAATGGCGACAATCATCATCGTCCAGAAGATTCTCTACAGATTCTCCCAGACCGATATATCTCTCGGGTTGTCTAACAACCCTCCCACATTGACGAGGTATGGTAGATTGTTGATCTTCTGTTGGTACGAAACTTACAATTGGTCTTGGTTACGAAACCTCTTGTGGAATTGTATCTCCTAAAGGCTCATTCAGGACAATTCTATTTTTACGCACAAAATTATTCATATAGTCTTTTTCCAGATATTTAGAATTTGTCGAAACAAATACTTTAAGATCTGAAGGACTATAAAATAATATCCTTTTGTCTCATTTAGACACCCTACAAATATGCATGTTTATGAACGGGACTCCATCTTTTCTACCTTTCCTTTTAACACGTGCTCAGGACATCTAAATATCCATAAGTGTTGAAAACTAGGCTTTCGCCCGGTCCACAACTCATACGGTGTTTTAGGAACCGACTTAGATTGTACATCATTTAGAATGTACATTGCAGTTTGTAAAGCATATCCCCAAAAAGAATTAGGGAACGTTGAATAACTCAACATAGACCAAACCATATCTAAAAGAGTTCGATTTCTTCTTTCTGTCACCCCATTTTGTTGAGGTGTGACTGGTGTAAAAAACTGAGAAGTTATCCCATTATCAATAAGATATTGCTGAAACTCACCAGATAGATATTCTCCACCACGATCAGACCTCAAGATTTTCTACTTCAAAAGCATCCGACATATGTCTCATGAGATACACATAGCCAAATCTTGAGTGATTATCCGTGAAAGTGATGAAGTACTCATATCCACCTCTAGCTTGAATGCTCATAGGTCCACACACATCAGTGTGTATCAATCCTAAACATTCAATGGCTCTTGCATCTTTGGTCGTGAACGACATTTTGTTCATTTTACCTTCTAAAAAAGATTCACAAGTTGGTAGATCATCAACCTTTAAGTCATTTAGAGGTCCATCACTAACCAATCTTGTAATCCTTTTTAGGTTAATATGACCTAGGTGTAAATGCCATAAGTAGGTTTCATCTTTTTATAATTTTACTCTTTTATGATTAGGTTCTGTTGATTCCGTGCATAACAAGTGAGATATTTCCATGCAAATAGAATAAACCATTTTCCAGTGTACCTTTGCAAATAATTTTGTCATTCTTACTAATAATAAAAGCTTTATTAAAAGTAACCGAATAACCAAATTTATTTAAACAAGAAACTGAAATTAAATTCCTCTTGAATTGAGGTACATAATTAACATCTATTAAATCTAAATGGCTATAGGAATCTAAACTAATTCTAATTTCTCCCACTGAACTAGCAGACACCAATGCTCCATTGTCTAAACGCAAGTTGAATTTGTTCTCATTAAGCCTTCTCCTTTCCTTGAACCCCTGTAAGGAAAAACAAACATAATTAGTGGCTTCGGAGTCTATGATCCAAGAATCCATAGAATCAGCCAAAAAACATGTTTCAAGATAATTAATATTACCTTCTTACTTTTTATCTTGAGACTTTGGGCAATTTCTTTTCCAATGTTCCTTTTTCACCACAAAGGAAACACTTCCTTTTGATCTTGGTTACTTTCTTTTAGGATGTTGATTAGGGATGGGGTCATGATTTCTACAATAACAAAAATTATATAAGTAAATAATCATGATACAACACTTTTGAATATTTATCTTGAATTAAATAAAATAATTCAATCGTAAAAATTCAACTATGATCCAACACCCATAAATGTCATGCCTCCTTTGAGAGTTCGTAACATTTACTAGTTGGACTAGGTCCAACCTAATTGTTAACATAACAACCAACATTTTCAATTTTAGCCTTGTAATTTTTATTAACAAGAACTCTTGGGAGGTTATTAATAAAATTACATTGAGTGTATTATTAAGTTATCGACCTTCAATATAATCCCTCACGAATATCCCTCCTTTGGGAGTAGATATCGTTTGGGCTAATTGTCTAGTCTATCCTTGTAAGGAAGTATATTGCTAAATTCCATTTCACGAATACCCCTTGTGGGGTTATTCATGAAACATAAGCCTCAACTAAACTTGGAGGCCGTAGGTGTTCCAAAAAACCTTCTCCCACTCAATTGTTTAAGGCGTGTGATCGAATTCCAAAGAATGATTTACCAAGTTATCTAGATGCCGATTTAGATACCTAAATCATTCAATGCATGTTCATACCAAAAGAGATGTATGAGTGGCACTCCTATTCTATATGACATGTTATCAAATAATGACAAACATTGTAATATTTACAACGAATATAAATAGCTTCAATTTTGGTCCATCCTAGAAAAGTAAGTAATTTACATGTCTTGGAATACAAAAAACTCATTTCTTGGCGAAAAGTCTTCACGTGACCTTCGTCGTCTGGACTCTCCCAGCTTAGTGTGCACCATTGGCCCTTACCCATGGATGTGCGCATGTCACAAACCCATAAAGGGCTGCCATGCGTAGCCCGTGGCTTCAATAGGGCTGCCGTGCGCAGCCAATGCCACAACAAACGTGGCTGTATGCTCTTCGCATGCACGTTCGTTGCTGCGGCTCGTACGGTCCCAAACTTGTTCATGTTGCTCCTAGTTCTTCAAACCTTCGAGTCTTCAAAACTTGAGTGTATTATAGAAGAATTATGAATAAAAATACTGCAATTTTTTTTATTACAACAACAAAATAAAAAAAATAGTAACTACCAAGAAGGAAATTATGGCGATGATAGACCACCTTCTTTTTACAATCCCAAAAAAAAATTACATTGAAATTCTAGGACCAAAATTGAGGAATAACAAATAGCATATAAAAACATATATATATATCCATACATTCCAATGTAAATGTAAATATGCGAATGCCCAGACAGCCATCTCTTTCTAAAACATGCATATATACAATAAAAATAAAAAGATTCGCGAACACATACATCAATTAATCAAGGGTACAACCTAGCTCTGATACCAATTGTAGGGAAAAATAGACGCGCAACGAAAGCATGAGAAAATTTATGAAAAATTAGGGTTTGCATAGAAATAAAAATTTTCCCTCTGACTAACAAGAACCTTAACCCTAGACTAATTAAAGTATATAAAAAGTGTCGTACCTTTTTCTCGTGACGATTGAACAAGCGTTTAATTAATTCCGCAATATCTTCCAATCCAATCACGAATGTGAATCACCTAGGAGTGTGGGCTCCCTTTCTTTAAATCGTATACCTGAGGATGGAAACAAACAAAATCTTTCTCTTTGTTAGTTACAATAATCCTCCAAGAAGAAAACAAAGAAAGTTAGGTCACTTGTGAATTATCAATCAATTTGATTGAAAATCGCGTGAACCTTGATTCGATGTTGTACACAAAAAAACTTTTGATGCAAAGGCCACTAGTGTGCTATCAAAAACAAAACGTTCTTTCTTCCTATTTCTCCTTTCCCGAATCACACACTATTTCTTCGAGTTGATCAAATTTTGTCTAGAGTAAAATCTGATTTTTCTCCCTCAAAATTCCTATGATGGCTGAATTCTTCTCTTAGAAAAATAGGGCTGGCCAAAATCTCTATGAATTTCTTATAAGCTGGCTAAAATTAATCGTACACACAGACACACACACACACACGCACACACACACACACACACACACACACATATATATATATATATATATAAATTCATAAATCCTCTCCTAAGAAGGATTTAGTTGGTTGGCAAGAATCCTTTCCATAGGTGGATTTGTTTGGTAGTTAAGAATCCTTATCTAAAAGGAATTCTATCCTATTATATATGAATATATATATATACATATATGCGCTGGCCAAAATTTCATAGAATACAATTAAGAGACTTAATTTTTTTCCTAAGAAGGATTTACTTGGTAGTTAATAATCCTTTCCTTCGGTAGATTTACTTGGTGGTTAAGAATTCTTTTTTTAAAAAAAAGAATTCTATCCTACACCAAGACTCTTAATCCAACTCAATAGTGTATTTGTAACCATATTAAAGACTTCCTAATTTGATTAGATAAATAATTCCTTTCATTTATCGACTTATCAAATAGAGTCTTTAACATTAATTATACTACCAACAATAGTTTAATTTTTGGAGACCATCTCCTACCAGTAAAAGGATTTTGACTTTAAATTAAATAATTAATTAATCACCAAATTAATTAATTTTCATTTAATTAAATAATAATATAATATAATATAATTAAGCTATTCTAAATAGCGTTGCCGCCAAACACATATATATGGGCCAATATATTATTGTCTTATTTTATTAAAACCATTTGACCTTTATAAAAAGTCAACATGTGAACTAGACCCATTCTTACAAAAAGAAACAAGTCCACATGCCTTAATACAATTCTAGATGGACCCCTAAATTGGACAGGTATAATATATCAAGTGATCCATGTAAGTTCGTGTGGATTGGGGATCTTGACGGGCTATCTAGATTTATGTGGTGGGACCTAGTACAACTAGTAAATGTTGCGAACTCTCAAAGGGGGCATGACTTTATGGGTGTTGGATCACAGTTGAATTTTTACGTTTGAATTATTTTATTAAAGTCAAGATAAATATTCAAAAGTGCTATATCATGATTATTTGCTTATATAATTTTTGTTAATATAAAGAAATCATGACCCCATCCCTAATCAAATATCTAAAAGATAATACTTTAACTGATGATAATTATGTCACATAGAAACGAAAATTTGGGTTGTTTTTGTAAGCTAAAAAGGGTAAGTTCATTCTGTATATTCCTAAACCATCTAGTCCTACTAATGAATCTATTCAGGAGCAAAGAGATGATTATCAGCAGTGGGAGTGTTCAGATGAGATGGCTAAATGTACGTTACATTATGGCCACCATCTCCGACGTGTTGCAACAACAACATGATGGAATGGAGACTGCTGACAATATAATGATGTCTCTAGAATGGATGGTTGCTATGAGGTCTAGAATGACTAAGAGAGAGGTAGTAACTGCTTTCATGAATCTTAGGATGAAACCTGAACAGGCTGTGAAATATCACATGATGAAAGTCAAAGGACATATCAATATTGCTAAACTGAGATAGATGGTGAGACCAAAATTGACATGATTTTCAACTCACTGTCAGATTCCTTTGATCATTTCAAGTTGGACTACACCTTTAATAATAAGGAATACACCTTGCAAGGCCTGATACAAGATGTTCAGAGCATCAAGAAAATCCTTGTGAAATGGCAAGGGTCAAGAGATTCATACCTTAGGTAAAGTTGCTACTGTTAAAACCCGTAAGAAGGTCAAGAAACAATAGAAGAAAAAACAACTTGGCCCTTCTTAGAAGGAGACTAAGAAAGTAACCAAGATCAAAGGGAAGTGTTTCCTTTGTGGTGAAAATGGTAAAAGGAATAGACTGAATAAGAATGAATTCAACTTGCATTTAGGCAATAGAGCATTGGTGTCTACTAGTGTAGTGAGAGATATTAGAATCAATTTAGATTATTATAGGCTTTTAGTTTTAATAAACGTTTATTATGTACCACAATTCAAGAGGAATTTAATTTCGGTCTCTTGTCTAAATAAATTTGGATATTCGGTTACTTTTAATAAAGGTTTTATTATTAGTAAGAATAACAAATTTGTTTGTAAAGGTACATTGGAAAACAATTTATTCTACTTGCATAGAAATATCTCTCACTTGTTAGACACGAAATCAACGAAACCTAATCATAAAAGAGTAAAATGATCAAAAAATGAAACCTACCTATGGCATTTGCGTCTAGGTCATATTAACCTAAATAGGATTAAAAGATTGGTTAGCGACGGACCTTTAAGTGACTTAAAGGTTGATGATTTGCAAACTCGTGAATCTTGTTTGGAAGGTAAAATGACCAAAAGGTCATTGATGACCAAAGTCGCAAGAGCTATCGAATGTTTAGGATTGATACACACTGATGTGTGTGGACCTATGAGCATTCAAGCTGTGGATGGATATGAGTACATCATCACTTTCATGGATGATCACTCAAGATTAGGCTATGTGTATCTCATGAGACATAAGTCGGATGCTTTTGATATGCTCAAAGCATTTAAAGCTGAAATAGAAAATCAGCTTGAGAAACGTATAAAAATCTTGAGGTCTGATCATGGTATAGAATATCTATCTGGTGAATTTCAGCAATATCTTATTGATAATGGTATAATTTCTCTGTTTTCTGAACTAGGCACACCTCAACAAAATGGGGTGGCACAAAAGAGAATTAAAACTCTTTTGTATATGGTTAGGTTTATGTTGAGTTATTCAACGCTCTGTTAGGATTATGCTCGATAGCAATAGTATAATAATGTATTTTACAATCTTTTCATATTAATAAAGTGATTTCTAGTTTAACAAATCTTATAGCATTTATAGTTTAATTATTATAATTGTCAAAAGTAAATAATCATAAGGTCAAAAGACTATGAGAAAAGAAGAATTATTCATACATCTAGTTATGTATGAGGTAGACACAATTCTTTAGTTAGTCTTAAATAATATTCACAACTTAAGATAAAAGGTTGGGCACCTTTATCTTGTCAAAGTTGTAGATTCTTCTTCTAGCATTTGAGTGGGATCAAATGTGTTATGATGAGTCTAAAATCGTCAAAGTGTGGTGTCTATGGGCAAAAGAATCCAGTGCACTGGGTGCATTGAATAGGATCACAATGAAATACTTTATCTAGAACCATCAATGGATAAAAGTTTTCATTTGAAGACAATCGGAGAGTCTATCTCAGTCCAGATATAAATGATGGACTTATGGTTGCATGTGTTATCATTTGTGATATCAATGAGTACGATTATATAGCATAGTCTATCCTCGATAGTTTAGTGGTATTCAATTGTTAATCGATAGAGGACTTCATTTATAGATATGGACATCGTGGCTCCATTTATTGAATGAGAGTAGAGTACTATCATATGGATGTTTTGTGGTATTTGATATTCAATCTTAACGTTAAGTTTTCAATAGTGTCTATTGAAACATGGCTTCTGAGCAATTCAAAATATCCAAGTTCAAAATTTTGTAATATGAGTAAATATGGTAGATTAGGGAGCTGTAGGCGGTCTATAAGCACTTGGCGATTACTGATATTATTCACGAGGATACACTTTCTCCTATAAGGTTGTCTAGGGTATGAATGAGTAACATCAACTTATTCTATCTTTATTTAAAAGTTCAATTTTAGTTCTTTAGTGGAATGAACTAAAATTAAATAGATCGGACCTTAGTGTATCATTTGTTGATTGTGATCGGGTTGTGTCTATTGGAGCTTAAATTTATATAGCCCGCCAAGATCCCCAATCCACACGAACTTGCATGGATCACTTGATATATTCTACCGGACAAATTTAGGGGTCCATCTAGAATTGTATTGAGGCATGTGGATTTATTTCTTTTTGTAAGAATGGGTCTAGTTCACATGTGGACTTTTTATAAACGTCAAATGGATTTAATAAAATAATAAAATAATATATTGGCCCATATATATGGTTTGGGCGGCAAGGCTATTTAGAATAGCTTAATTATATTATATTATTTTATTATTTAATTAAATGGAAATTAATTAATTTGTTGATTAATTAATTATTTAATTAAAAGTCAAAATCTTTTTACTGGTATGAGACTGTCTCCTAAAATTATACTATTGTTGGTAGTATAATTAATATTAAAGTCTATATTTGATAAGTAGATAAATAAAAGGAATTATTTATCTAATCAAATTAGGAAGTCTTTAATATGGTTACAAATACACTATTGAGTTGGATTAGAAGTATTGGTGTAGGATATAATTCATTTTGGAAAAGGATTCTAAGTCACTAAGTAAATCCACCTAAGAATAAGATTCTTGCCTACCTAGTAAATCCTCTTTAGGAGAGGATTTGTAAATTTCGACCAAGCCTTGGTGTAGGATAGAATTGCTTTTTGAAAAGGATTCTTAACCACCACGTAAATCTACCTGAGGAAAGGATTCTTAACTACCAAGTAAATCCTTCTTAGGAAAAGAATTAAGTCTCCAAATTATATTAAGTGAAATTTCGGCCAGCTATGTATATATAAAGGGAGGATAGAATTCCTTTTAAAAAAGGATTCTTAACTACCAAAGAAATCCACCTAAGAAAAGGATTATTGCCAACCAAGTAAATCCTTCTTAGGAGAGGACTTATGATCCTATTTATATAGGTTTGGAAATTTCGGCCAGCTTTAAGGTTTTCGATGAGAGGAATTTCAGCCAAGCTAACCAATTTATAAGAAGAGAATTTGGCCTGGCAAGAGAGAATTTTGAGGGGGGGAAATTTAGTTTTTGCTCTAGACAAAATTCGATCAACTCATTGATATATGGTGTAGAATACGGTCAAAGAGAAAAAGAGAACGTTTTTGTTTTTGATAGTACAATAGTATCCTTTACATCAAAAGGGTTCTGTGTACAAAATCAAATTGGGTTCACCCGAGTTTCAATCAATTTGATTGATAATTCACAAGTGACCAGACGTACTTGGATTTTTCTCTTGTAGGATAATTGTAACTAACAAAGAAAAAGATTTTGTTTATTTCCATCCTCAGGTATACAACTTAAGGAAAGGGAGCCCACACTCCTAGATTATTCACGTTCGATATTGGATTGGAAGATCTTACGAAATCAATTCGGCACTTGTTCAATCGTCACGAGAAAAAGGTACGACACTTTTATATACATCAATTAATCTAGGGTTAAGGTTCTTGTTAGTCAAAGGGAATTTTTTTTATTTATATGCAAACCCTAATTTTATAAATTTTCTCACGCTTCCGCTGCGTGTGTATTTTCCCTACACGCTCCCTAATTCTTTTTGGGGATATGCTATAAAAACCGCAATGTACAATCTAAACGACGTACCATCTAAGTCGGCTCCCTAAAACACCGAATGAGTTGTGGACCGGGCGAAAGCCTAGTCTACAACACTTAAGGATATTTAGATGTCTTGCGCACGTGTTAAAAGGAAATACAGAAAAGATGGAGTCCCGTTCAGAAACATGCATATTTGTAGGGTATCCAAAAGGAACAAAAAAATATTATTTTTTTGGTCCTTCAGATCTTAAAGTATTTGTTTTGACAAAAGCTAAATTTCTGGAAAAATACTATATGAATAATTTTGTGCCTAAAAGTAGAATTGTCCTGAATGAGCTTTTAGGAGATACAATTCCACAAGAGGTTTCACAACCAAGCCCAATTATAAGTTCCGTACCAACACAAGATCAACAATCTATCATACTTTGTCGTAGTGGGAGGGTTAGTAGACAACCCGAGAGATACATCAATCTAGGAGAATTTGTAGAGAATCACCCAAACGACGATGATCCCTATATGTACAAGGAAGCAATGGAATATGTTGATTTTCGCCATTTGCAAAAGGCAATGCAATCCGAAATTGAATCTATGTTCAAGAACAAAGTCTGGTCTCTTGTAGACTTGCCTAAAGAGATAAAACTCACTAGGTGCAAGTGGGTATACAAGAGGGAAAGAGAGATGAATAGAAAAGTGGAAACCTTTAAAGCTAGATTGGAAGCTAAAGGTTATACACAGATAAAAGGTATCGATTATGATGAAACCTTCTCTCCTGTGGCCATGCTTAAATCCATTAGGATACTCTTATCCATTACGGCATCTGTAGACCTAAAGATTTGGCAAATGGACATCAAGAAATCTTTCCTTAATGGATGTCTTGATGAAAGCATCTACATGATGCAACCAGAAGGATTCATTGAAAAAGGCAAAGAGGAAAAGGTATGCAAGTTGCAAAGGTCCATATGTGGATTGAAACAAGCATCCGGATCCTGGAACATAAGGTTCAATCAAGCCGTGGAAAGTTTTAGATTTATTCAAAATATTGACAACCCTTGTGTATACAAAAGGATTAAAGGCGACAAGTTGGTTTTCCTAGTTCTTTACGTTTATGATATACTACTCATTAGAAATGGTGTACGTGTATTGACATCAATAAAAGAATGGTTATCAAAACAATTTGATATGAAGGACTTAGGAGAAGCAAGTTATATTCTTGGTATCCAAGTCATAAGGGATAGAAAGAATAGAACGATTGCATTATCACAAGCTTCATACATAGAGAAAATCTTATCTAGGTTTTCCATGCAAGATTCCAAAAAAGGTATGTTACCTTTCAGACATGGAATCAAACTTTCTAAGGAACAAGTTCCTAAGAATGAGCAATAAGAGCAATTCATGAGTAGGGTTTCATATGCATCTGCAGTTGGAAGTCTCAAGTATACAATGCCCTGCACTAAACTAGATATTTGTTTTGTTGTGGGCATAGTTAGTGGGTTTCAATCGAAACCTGGTCGTGATCCATGCACGACAATCAAGCATATTTTCAAGTATCATAGGAGAACGAGAGATTATATGTTTGTATACTCTGGAGGGGATTTAATTCCCGTTGGATATACGGATTCTGATTTTCAGTCAGATTTTGACTCTGGGAGATCAACATCAGGATCTGTGTTTACTATTTAAGGAGGGGCAGTCATATGGAGGAGTATCAAGCAATCTTGTATTGCTGATTCCACCATAGAAGGCGAGTATGTTGCCCGTGTGCGAGGCTGCTAAAGAGGCTGTCTGGCTCTGCCAATTCTTGATTGACTTGGAAGTGGTTCCTGGTGCGAATAAACAGATCAGTATCTATTGTGGCAATAGTGGAGCAGTGGCTAATTCGAGAGAACCAAAGAAGTCATAAGAGAGGGAAACACATTAAAAGAAAGTACCACCTTCTAAGGAAAATTGTGTATAGGGGTGACGTGACGTTTACCAAGATTGCGTCAGCAGAAAATCTGGCGGATCACTTTACAATGGGTCTTCCACAAAAGAGTTTTGAAAGGCATCTAGAGAACATGGGGATGAGAGATATAAAACATTTGCTATAGAGCAAGTGGGAGATTGTCGGGATTATGCTCGATAGCAAGAGTGTAATAATGTAATTGACAATATTTTCATATTAATAAATTGATTTCTAGTTTAACAAATCTTATAGCATTTATAATTTAATTATTATAATTGTCAAAAGTAAATAATCATAAGGTCAAAAGACTATAAGTTGATTTTTCTTCTGTTGTTTCTTGACCTTCCTACAGGTCTTAACAGTAGCAATTTTACTATCCGTATGAATCTCTTAACCCTTACCTTACACAAGGATTTTCTCGATGCTTTGATCATCTTGCATCTGGCAATGCAAGGTGCATTCCTTATTGTTCAAGGTGTAGTCCAAATTCAATTGAACAAAGGAATCTGATAGCACCATTCAGTTCAGTAATGTTGAGATGTGCTATGACTTTCATCATGTGATCTTTCATAGCCTGTCCAGGATTCATCCTAAGATTCTTAAAGGGAGACATTGCCTCTCTCTTAGTCATCCTAGACCTCATAGCAAACATCTTCTCTAGAGACATCATCATATCGGCAACAATCTCCATTCCTTCATATTGCAGTTGCAACAAGTCGGAGAAGATGGACATAATGTAACGTACATTTAGCCATCTCATCTGAAGACTTCCACTACTGATACTTATCTCTTTGCTCCAGAGTAGATTCGTTAGTTTGGTGGTTAAGGAATAGACATAATCAATTTATGTTTTTCAGCTTGCAATAACAACCCAATTTTCCTTTTCCACATGACATAATTATCATCAGTTAAAGTATTATCTTTTAGGACGTTGATTAGGGATGGTCGTGATTTCTTTTTAATAACAAAAATTATATATGTAAATAATCATAATAAGGCACTTTCGAATATTTATCTTGAATTAAATAAAAAAATTCAACAGTGATCCAACACCTATAAATGTCACGCCTCCTTTGGGAGTTCGCACCATTTACTAGTTGAACTAGGTCTCACCTAATTGTTAACAGAACAACCAGCGTTTTCAATTATTGCCTTGCAATTTTATTAACAAGAACTCTTGGGATGATATTAATAAAATCATATTGAGTGTGTTATCAAGTTATCGACCTTCAATATATTCTCTCACAAATATCCCTTCTTTTGGAGTAGATTTCGTTTGGGTTAATTGTCTGGTCTATCCTTGTAAGAAAGTATATTGTTAAATTACATTCATGAATACCTCTTGGGAGGTTATTACATGAAACATAAAGCTTAACTAAACTTGGAGGCTATAGGTGTTCCAAAACACCTTTTCCCACTCAATTATTTAAGGCGTGTGATCGAATTCCAAAGAATGATCTACCAAGTTATCTAGATGCCAATTAGATACCTAAACTATTCAATGCATGTTCATACCAAAAGAGATATATGAGTGGCACTCCTAATCTATTTGACATGTTATCATACAATGACAAACATTGCAATATTTACAAAAATATAAATAGCTATAATTTTGGTCCATCCTAGAAAAGCAAGTAAATTTCATGTCTTGGAATACAATAAACTCCTTTCTTGGTGAACAAGTCTTCACACGACCTTCATTGTTTGGACTCCCTCGGCTGCCTCCCATGGGCTTGTGCACCATTGGCTTCCTCATATGGGTGTGTGCATGCCACAACTGTAGGGAAAAACGAGTTCAAAACGCAACGAAAGCATGATAAAAATGAAATTTAGGATTTGCGTATATATTTTTTTTGCCTTTATGAAACGAGAACCTTAACCCTAGATTAATTGACATATATAAAAGTATCGTACCTTTTACTCGTGACGATTGAATAAGTGCCGAATTTATTCCGTAAGATCTTCCAATCCAATCACGAACGTGAATCACCTTGGAGTGTGGGCTCCCTTTCTTTAAATTGTATTCCTGAGAATGGAGTCAAAGCAAAAATCTTTTCTTTGTTAGTTACAAGTATGCTCTAAGAGAAAAATCCAAGAACGTCTGGTCACTTGTGAATTATCAATCAATTTGATAGAAACTCACGTGAACCTTGATTCGATGTTGTACACAAAACCCTTTTGATGTAAAGGGTATTAGTATACTATCGAAAACAAAAATGTTCCCATTTTTCTCAGCTTGGCCGAATTCCCAATGATCGAATTTTGTCTAGAGTAAAATCAGATTTTTCTCCCTTAAAATTCCTATGATGGCCGAATTTATCTCTTAGAAAATAAGCTTGGCCAAAAATTCACCTCTAATTGCCTTAGTCATGACCGAAAATCTCATGCACATATATATATTTAGGATCATAAATCCTTTCCTAAAAATGATTTACTTGAGTGTCAAGAATCCTTTCCTTGGGTGGATTTATTTGGTAGTTAATAGACCTTATCTAAAAGGAAATATAACTTCTCCTATAACCATATGTTTTGGCCGAATTTTACTCTTTGATGTAGATTAGGAGAATTTATTCTTTCTTAAGAAGGATTACTTGATTGACAAGAATCCTATCCTTAGATAGATTAACTTGGTGGTTAGGAATCCTTTTCAAAAAACAATTCTACCACTAAGTAGTTTTACTTGATAACCAAGAATCCTTTTCCGAAAGAATTCTTTCCTACACCAAGACTCCTAATCCAACTCAATAGTGTATTTGTAACCATATTAAATACTTCCTAATTTGATTAGATAAATACTTCATTTTATTTATCTACTTATCAAATATAGTCTTTAACATTAACTATACTACCAACAATAGTATAGTTTTAGGAGACCATCTCGTACTAGGAAAAAGATTTTGACTTTTAATTAAATAATTAATTAATCAACTAATTAATTAATTTCTATTTAATTGAATAATAAAATAAAAATAATATATTTAAGCTATTCACAATAGCCTTGGCCGCCCATACCAAATATAAGGGCCATATATTATTTTTATTATTTTATTAAATCCATTGGACCTTAATAAAAAGTCCACATGTGAACTAGACCTATTCTTACAAAAAGAAACAAGTTCTCATGCCTTAATACAATACTAGATGGACCCCTAAATTGGTCCGGTAGAATATATCTTGTGATCCATGAAAGTTCGTGTCTATTGAGGATCTTGGCGAGCTATCTAAATTTAAGGTCCAATATACACAACCCAATCACAATCAACAAATGATTCACTTAGGTCCGATCTATTTAATTTTAGATAAAGATAGAATAAGTTGATGTTACTCATTCATACCCTAGACAACCTTATTGGAGAAAGTGTATCCTCGTGAAGAATATCAGTAATTGCCAAGGGCTCATAGACCGCCTATAGCTCTTCAAGTTACCATATTTACTCATATGACCACATTTTGAACTTTGAAATTTTTACTTGTCCAGAAGCCATGTTTCAATAATCACTATTGAAAACTTAATGTTAAGATTAAATATCCAATACCTCAAAACATCCATATGATGGTATTCTACTCTCATTCAATAATTGGAGCCACGATGTCCATATCTATAAATGAAGTCCTCTATCGATTAACAAATGAATACCACCAAACTATCGAGGATAGACTATGTTATATAATCGTACTCATTGATAGCTCAAATGATAACACTTGCAACCATAAGTCCATCATTTATCTCATGATTGAGATAGACTCTCAGATTGTCTTTAAATGAAAACTTTTATCCATTGACGGTTCTAGATAAAGTATTTTTTTATCCTATTTAAAGCACCCAATGTACTAGATTCTTTTGCCCAAAGACACCACACTTTGATGATTTTAGACTTATCATAACACATTTGATAACACATTTGTGCCCAACCTTCTATCTTAAGTTGTGAATATTATTCAATACTAACTAAAGAATTGTGTCTACCTCATACATATCTAGATGTATGATCAATTCTTTTTTTCTCATAGTCTTTTGACCTTATGGTTATTTACTTTTGACAATTATAATAATTAAACTATAAATGCTATAAGATTTGTTAAACTAGAAATCACTTTATTCATATGAAAAGATTGTTAATTACAATATTACACACTTGCTATTGAGCATAATCCTAACAATCTCCCACTTGCTCTATAGCAAATGTGTCATATCTCTCATCCCCATATTCTCTAGATGCCCATCAAAACTCTTTTAAGGAAGAGCCTTTGTAAAGGGATCTGCTAGATTTTCTGCTGACTCGATTTTGGTAATCGTCACGTCACCCCTATGCACAACTTCCCTTAGAAGATGATACTTTCTTTCAATGTGTTTCCCTCTCTTATGACTTCTTGGTAATCTCGAATTAGCCACTGCTCCACTATTGTCACAATAGATAGTAATCTGCTTATTCGAATCAGGAACCACTTCCAAGTCAATCAGTAAATGGCGGAGCCAGACAGCCTCTTTAGCAGCCTCGCGTGCGGCAACATACTCGGCTTCCATGGTGGAATCAGAAATACAAGATTTCTTGATACTCCTCCATATAACTGCCCCTCCTCCAATAGTAAACACAGATCCTGATGTTGATCTCTTGGAGTCATTATCTGACTGAAAATCAGAATCTGTATACCCAACGGGAATTAAATCCCCTCCAAAGTATACAAGCATATAATCTCTTGTTCTCCTAAGATACTTAAAAATATGCTTGACTGTCGTCCAATGATCAGGACCAGGTTTCGATTGAAACCTGCTAACTATGCCTACTTCAAAACAAATATATGGTATAGTACAGAGCATTGCATACATGAGACTTCCTACTTCCGAAGCATATGGAATTCTTCTCCTGAATTGCTCTTCATGCTCATTCTTAGGAACTTGTTCCTTAGAAAGTTTGATTCCTTATCTGAAAGGTAACATACCTTTCTTGGAATCTTGCATGGAAAACCTAGACAAGATTTTATCTATGTATGAAGCTTGGGATAATGCAATCGTTCTATTCTTTCTATACCTTATGACTTCGATACCAAGAATATAACTTGCTTCTCCTAAGTCCTTCATATCAAATTGTTTTGCTAACCATTCTTTTATTGATGTCAATACACCTACATCGTTTATGATGAGTAGTATATCATCAACGTAAAGAACTAGGAAAACCAATTTGTCGCCTTTAATCCTTTTGTACACATAAGGTTCATCAAGTTTTTAAATAAATCCAAAACCTTTTACAGCTTGATCAAACCTTTTGTTCCAGGATCTGGATGCTTGCTTCAATCCATATATGGATCTTTACAACTTGCATACCCTTTCCTCTTGGCCCTTTTCAATGAATCCTTATTGTTGCATCTTATAGATGCTTTCGTCAAGACTTCCATTAAAGAAAGCTGTCTTGATGTCCATTTTCCAAATCTCTAGGTTTAGAGATGCCGCAATGGATAAGAGTATCCTAATGGATTTAAGCATGGCCACAGGAGAGAAGGTTTCTTCATAATCAATATCTTTCTTTTCTGTGTATAACCTTTAGCTACCAATCTAGTTTTAAAGGTTTCCACCTTACCATCCATTCCTCTTTTCCTCTTGTATACCCACTTGCACCCGATGGGTTTTATCCTTTTAGGCAAGTCTACAAAAGACCAAACTTTGTTTTTGAACATAGATTCAATTTTGGATTGCATTGCCTTTTGCAAATGGCGACAATCAACATCTTTCATTGCTTCCTTATACGTATAGGGATCATCGTCGTCCGAAAGATTCTCTACAGATTCTTCTAGACCGATGTATCTCTCGGGTTTTCTAACAACCCTCCCACTACGACGAGGTATGGTAGAATTTTGATCTTGTGTTGGTACGAAACTTACAATTGGGCTTGGTTGCGAAATCTTTTGTGGAATTGTATCTCCTACAAGCTCATTTATGACAATTCTACTTTTAGGAACACAATTATTCATATAGTCCTCTTCTAGAAATTTGGCATTTGTCGAAATAAATTATTTAAGATCTGAAGGACTATAAAAATAATATCCTTTTGTTCCTTTTGGATACCCTACAAATATGCATGTTTTTGAACGGGACTCCATCTTATCTGTCTTTCCTTTTAACACGTGCGCAGGACATCCAAATATCCTTAAGTGTTGTAAACTAGGCTTTCGCCCAGTCCACAACTTATGTGGTGTTATAGGAACCGACTTAGATGGTACATCGTTTAGAATATACATGACAATTTGTAAAGCATAGCCCCAAAAAGAACTAGAGAGCGTTGAATAACTCAACATAGACCTAACCATATCCAAAAGAGTTCTATTTCTCCTTTCTGCAACCCAATTTTGTTGAGGCGTGCCTGGTGCAGAAAACTGAGAAATTATTCCATTATCAATAAGATATTGCTGAAACTCACCAGATAGATATTCTCCACCAAGATCGAACCTCAAGATTTTTATGAGTTTCTCAAGCTGATTTTCTACTTCAGCTTTAAATGCATTGAACATAACAAAAGCATCCGACTTATGTCTCATGAAATACACAAAGCCAAATCTTGTGTGATCATCCGTGAAAGTGATGAAGTACTCATATCCACCTCTAGCTTGAATGCTCATAGGTCCATACACATCAATGTGTATCAATCCTAAACATTCAATGGCTCTTGCGCTTTTGGTCGTAAACGACCTTTTGGTCATTTTACTTTCCAAACAAGATTCACAAGTTGGTAGATCATCAACCTTTAAGTCACTTAGAGGTCCGTCACATACCAACCTTTTAATCCTATTAAGGTTGATATGACCTAAGCTCATATGCCATAGGTAGGTTTCATCTTTTGATAATTTTACTCTTTTATGACTACGTTCCGTTGATTCCGTGTCTAACAAGTGAGAGATATTTCCATGCAAATATAATAAACCTTTTTCCAATATGCCTTTACAAATAATTTTGTCATTCTTACTAATAATAAAAGATTTATTAAAAGTAACCGAATAACCAAATTTATGTAAACAAGAAACTGAAATTAAATTTCTCTTTAATTGAGGTACATAATAAACTCTTATTAAATCCAAATGCCTATAAGAATCAAAATAGATTCTAATATCTCCCACTGCACTAGTAAACACCAACGTTCCATTGCCTAAATGTAAGTTATATTCATTCTTATTCAGTCTATTCCTTTGACCCTTTTCACCACAAAAGAAACACTTTCCTTTGATCTTGGTTACTTTCTTGGTCTTCTTCTAAGAAGGTTCAAGTTGCTTTTCCTTCTGTTGTCTCTTGACCTTCTTATGGGTCTTTAACTGTAGCAACTTACCAAGCATATGAATCTCTTTACCGTCGCCTTTTACAAGGATTATCTTGGTGCTTTGAATATCTTGCATCATGCTTTACAGGGTGCATTCTTTATTATTCAAGGTGTAGTCCAACTTGAATTGATCAAAGGAATCCGATAGTGAGTTGACAATCATGTCAATTTTGGTCTCACCATCTATCTTAGTACCATTTAGTTCAGCAATGTTGAGATGTGCTATGACTTTTATCATGTGATCTTTCACACCCTATCCAGGTTTCGTCTTAAGATTCAAAAAAGCAATCACTACCTCTCTCTCTTTGTCATCCTAGACTTCATAGCAAACATCTCCTCTAGAGACATCATTTTATCGGTAGAAGTCTTCATTCCTTAATGTTAATGTTGCAAAACATCGGAGATGATGGCCATAATGTAACGTACATTTAGTCATCTTATTTGAAGACTTCCACTACTGATACTCATCTATTTGCTTCCTGAGTTAGATTCATTAGTTTGGTGGTTAAGGAATATATAGAATGAACTTATGCTTTTCAGTTTGCAACAACAACACAATATTCCTTTTTCCATGTGACATAATTATCAGTAGCTAAAGTATTATCTTTTAGAAATTCGATTAGGGATGGGGTCATGATTTCTTTATATTAACAAAAAAAAATATAAGTAAATAATCATAATAAAGCACTTTTGAATATTTATCTTGAATAAAATAAAATAATTCAATCGTAAAAATTCAACGGTGATCCAACACCCATAAATGTCACGCCTCCTTTGGCAGTACGCACCATCTACTACTTGGACTAGGTCCCACCTAATTGTTAACATAACAACCAACATTTTCTATTTTAGCCTTGCAATTTTATTAACAAGAACTCTTGGGAGGATATTAATAAAATTACATTAAGTGTGTTACCAAGTTATCGACCATCAACATAATCCCTCATGAATATCCCTCATTTGGGAGTAGATATCGTTTGGGCTAATTGTCTAGTCTATCCTTGTAAGGAAGTATCTTGCTAAATTTCATTCATGAATACCTCTTGGGAGATTAGTCACGAAACATAAAGCTCAACTAAACTTGGAGGCCGTAGGTGTTCCAAAACACCTTCTCCCACTCAATTGTTTAAGGCATGTGATCGAATTCCAAATAATGATTTACCATGTTATCTTGATGCCAATTTAGATACTTAAACCATTCAATGCATGTTCATACCAAAAGAGATATAGAAGTGGCAATCCTATTCTATATGACATGTTATCAAACAATGACAAACATTGCAATGTTTACAAAAATATAAATAGCTACAATTTTGGTCCATTCTAGAAAAACAAGTAAATTACATATATCTTGGAATACAAGAACTCTTTTCGTGGCGAGCAAGTCTTCACGCGACCTTCGTCGTTCCGACTCCCTCGGCTACCTCCCATGGGCATGCGCACCCTTGGCCCTTACCCATGGGCGTGCGCATGCCACAAATCCATAAAGGGCTTCCATGTGCAGCCCATGGTTACCAAAGGGGCTGCCGTGCGCAGCCCATGCCACAACAAACGTGGCTGCGGGCTCTTCGCACGCACGTTGGTTGTTACGGCTCGTACGGTCCCAAACTTGTTCCGGTTACTCCTAATTTTTCAAAACTTCAAGTCTTCGTAACTTGAATGTATTACAGAAGAATTTACATAACAAAATACTGGAGTTTTTTTTTATTACAACAACAAAATAAAAAAAACTTAGCAACTACCAAGAAGGAAATTATATCGATAATAGACCACCCTTCTTGTTACAATCCCAAAACAAAGCTACATTGAAATTCTGGGACAAAAATTAAGCAATAACAAACCACATATAAAACATATATATATCCATACATTCCAATGTAAATATATATGCGAATACCTAGAGTGCCATCACTTTCTAAAACATGCATATATACAATAAAAAGAAAAAGATTCACGAACACATACATAAATTAATCAAGGGTACAACCAGGCTCTGATAACAATTGTATGGAAAAACGGGTTCAAAACGCAATGGAAGCGTGATAAAAACGAAATTTAGGGTTTGCGTATTTTTTTTTTCCTTTTATGCAACGAGAACCTTAACCCTAGATTAATTGACGTATTTAAAAGTATCGTACCTTTTACTCCTGACGATTGAACAAGTGCCGAATTTATTCCGCAAGATCTTCCAATCCAATCACGAACGTGAATCACCTTGGAGTGTGGGCTCCCTTTCTTTATATTGTATTCCTGAGAAGGGAGACAAAGCAAAATTTTTTTCTTTGTTAGTTACAAATATCCTCCAAGAGGAAAATCCAAGAACGTCCGGTCACTTGTCAATTATAAATCAATTTGATTGAAACTCACGTCAACCTTGATTCGATGTTGTACACAAAACCCTTTTGATGTAAATGGTATTAGTATACTATCGAAAACAAAAACGTTCCCATTTTTCTCTGCTTGGCCGAATTCCCAATGATCGAATTTTGTCTAGAGTAAAATCAGATTTTTCTCCCTCAAAATTCCTATGATGGCCAAATTTATCTCTTAGAAAATAAGCTTGGCCGAAAATTCACCTCTAATTTCCTTAGTCATGACCGAATCCTCATGCACATATATATATAGGATCATAAATCCTTTCCTAAGAAGGATTTACTTGGTTGTCAAGAATCCTTTCCTTAGGTGGATTTATTTGGTAGTTAAGACTCCTTATCTAAAAGGAAATCTAACTTCTTCTATAACCATATGTGTTGGCCGAATTTTACTCTTTGTTGTAGATTAGGAGAGTTTATTCTTTCCTAAGAAGTATTACTTGATGGACAAGAATCCTATCCTTAGGTAGATTAACTTGGTGGTTATGAATCTTTTTTAAAAAACAATTCTACCACTAAGTAGTTTTACTTGGTGAACAAGAATCCTTTTTCAAAAAGAATTTTTTCCTACACCAAGACTCCTAATCCAACTCAATAGTGTATTTGTAACCATATTAAAGACTTCCTAATTTGATTAGATAAATAATTCCTTTTATTTATCTACTTATCAAATATAGTCTTTAACATTAACTATACTACCAACAATATTATAGTTTTAGGTGACCATCTCCTACTAGGAAAAAGATTTTGACTTTTAATTAAATAATTAATTAATCAACTAATTAATTAATTTCTATTTAACTAAATAAAAAAAAATTAAGCTATTCACAATATCCTTCGCTGCCCATACCAAATATAAGGGCCATATATTATTTTTTTATTTTATTAAATCCATTGGACCTTAATAAAAAGTTCACATGTGAACTATACCTATTCTTACAAAAAGAAACAAGTTCTCATGCTTTAATACAATTCTAGATGGACCCCTAAATTGGTCCGGTAGAATATATCAAGTGATTCATGCAAGTTCGTGTGGATTGGGGTTCTTAGCGGGCTATTTAAATTTAAGCTCCAATAGACACAACCCAATCACAATCAACAAATGATTCACTTAGGTCCAATCTATTTAATTTTAGTTCATTCCACTAAAGAACAAAAATTGAACTCTTAAATAAAGATAGTATAATTTGATGTTACTCATCCATACCCTAGACAACCTTATTGGAGAAAGTGTATCCTCGTGAAGAATACCAGTAATTGCCAAGAGCTCATAGACCGCCTATAGCTCTTCAAGTTACTAAATTTACTCATATGACCACATTTTGAACTTGGATATTTTGACTTGTCCAGAAGCCGTGTTTCAATTGTCACTATTAAAAAACTTAATGTTAAAATTAATATCCAATATCTCAAAACATCCATATGATGGTATTTTACTCTCATTCAATAAATGGAGCCACGATGTCCATATCTATAAATGAAGTCCTCTATCGATTAACAAATGAATACCACCAAACTATCGAGGATAGACTATGCTATATAATCGTACTCATTGATAGCTCAAATGATAACACTTGCAACCATAAGTCCATCATTTATCTCATGATTGAGATAGACTCTCCGATTGTCTTCAAATGAAAACTTTTATCCATTGACGGTTTTAGATAAAGTATTTCTTTTTGATCCTATTCAATGCACCCAGTGTACTAGATTTTTTTGCCCAAAGACACCACACTTTGATGATTTTAGACTCATCATAACACATTTGATCCCACTTAAATGCTAGCAAAAGAATCTACAACCTTGACAAGATAAAGGTGCCCAACCTTCTATCTTAAGTTGTGAATATTATTCAAGACTAACTAAAGATTTGTGTCTACCTCATACATATCTAGATGTATGGACAATTCTTCTTTTCTCATAGTCTTTTGACCTTATGATTATTTACTTTTGACAATTATAATAATTAAACTATAAATGCTATAATATTTGTTAAACTAGAAATCACTTTATTCATATGAAAAGATTGTTAATTACAATATTACACTCTTGCTATCGAGCATAATCCTAACAACAACCCCATAAAGGGCTGCCATGCGCAGCCCATGGATTTCATGGGGCTGCCGTGCGCAGCCCATGCCACAACAAACGTGACCACGTGCTCTTCGCACGCACGTTTGTTGCTATGGCTCGCACGATCCCAAACTTGTTCTGGTTGCTTCCAATTCTTCAAACATTCGAGTCTTCGATACTTGAATGTGTTTCAAGAGAATTTTAAATAAAAAAAATACTGCTGTTTTTTTTATTACAATGTAGTGCAGTGTTTTTATTACAATAGAAAAATAAATAAAATTTTGCAACTACCAAGAAGGAAATTATGGTGATGATAGGCCACCCTTCTTGTTACAATCTCAAAACAAAATACATTGAAATTCTATGGCCAAAATTGAGAAATAACAATCCACAAATAAAACATATATATATATCCATACATTCCAATGTAAATATATATGCAAATACCTAGAGTGCTATCTCTTTCTAAAACATGCATATATACAATAAAAAGAAAAAGATTCACTAACACATATATCAATTAATCAAGGGTACAACCAGGCTCTGATACCAATTGTAGGGAAAATCCGTGCAACAGAAACGTAAAAATTAGGATTAGGGTTTGATATAAATAAATTTTTTCCTTTGTAATAAAAAGAACCTTAACCCTAGATTAGTGGGTGCATATAAAAAGAATCGTACCTTTTTTGTAACAATTGAACTAGTTCGAATTGAATCCGTAAGATCTTCCATTCCAATCATGAACGTGAATCACCTAGGAGTGTGGGCTCATTTTCTTTAAATTATATACCTAAGGATAGAAACAAACAAAATCTTCTTCTCTGTTAGTCACAATAATCCTCCAAGTGAAAAACCAAGAACGTCCGATCACTTGTGAATTATCAATCAGTTTGATTGAAACTCCCGTGAACCTTGATTCAATGTTGTACACAAAACCCCTTTGATGCAAATGATACTAGTGTACTATCGAAAACAAAAACGTTCCCTCTTTTCTCAATGCTTGGCTGAATTCTTCACACAATGAGTTGGACAAAGTTTTTTTTTAATAACAATAAAAAAAAAACTCCTAACACCAAAAACTAAGGCTTGGTCAAAATTTACAACCTATATTTATAGGTTCACAAATCCTCTCCTAAAGAGGATTTACTTGGTAGGCAAGAATCCTATTCTTAGGTGGATTTACTTAGTGACCAAGAATCCTTTTCCAAAAAGAATTCTTTCCTACACCAAGACTCCTAATCCAACTCATTAGTGTATTTGTGACCATATTAAAGACATCCTAATTTGACTAGATAAATAATTCCTTTCCCTTATCTACTTATCAAATATAGTCTTTAATATTAATTATACTACCAGCAAAGGTATAATATTCGGAGACCTTCTCCTATTAGGAAAAAGATTTTGACTTTTAATTAAAAAAATAATTAATCAACCAATTAATTAATTTCCATTTAATTAAATAATAAAATAAAAATTAATATATTAGTCTTTTATATATTAGCCTTGCCGCCCATCACATATACATGGGCCAATATATTACTTTTCTTAGTTTATTAAATCGATTGAACCTTAATAAAAACACCACATGTGAACTATACATCTTCTTACAAAAATAAACAAGTTCACATGCCTTAATACAGTTCTAGATGGACCCCTAAATTGGTCTGGTAGAATATATCAAGTGATCCATGCAAGTTTGTGTAGATTGTGGATCTTGGCGAGCTATCTAAATTTAAGCTCCAATAGACACAACCCAATAACAATCAACAAATGATTCACTTAGGTCCGATCTATTAATTTTAGTTCATTCACTAAAGAACTAAAATTGAACTCTTAAATAAAGATAGAATAAGTTAATATTTCTTATTCATACTCTAGACAACCTTATTAGAAAAAGTGTATCCTCGTGAAGAATATCAGTAATAGCCAAGAGCTCATAGACTGCCTATAGCTCTCCAAGTTACCATATTTACTCATATGATCACATTTTGAACCTGGATATTTTGACTCGTCTAGAAGTCATGTTTTAATAGACACTATTGAAAACTTAACAATAAGACTTAATATCCAATACCTCAAAATATCCATACGATGGTATTCTTCTCACATTTATTAAATGGAGCCATGATGTCCATATCTATAATTGAAGTCCTCTATCGATTAACAAATGAATACCACCAAACTATCGACGATAGACTATGATGTATAATCGTACTCATTGATAGCTCAAATGATAACACTTGAAACCATAAGTCCATCATTTATCTCAGTATTGAGATAGACTTTCCGATTATCTTCAAGTGAAAACTTTTTATCCATTGACGGTTCTAGATAAAGTATTTCACTGTGATCTAATTCAATGCACCCAGTGCACTAGATTCTTTTGCCCAAAGACACCACACTTTGATGATTTTAGACTCATCATAACACATTTAATCCCACTCAAATGCTAGCAAAAGAATCTACAATTTTGACATGGTAAAAGCGCCTAACCTTTATCTTAAGTTGTAAATATTATTCAAGACTAACTGAAGAATTGTGTTTACCTCATACATATATAGATTATTTACTTTTGACAATTATAATAGTTAAACTATAAATGCTATAAGATTTGTTAAAATAGAAATTACTTTAATAAAATGAAAAGATTGTCAAAAACATTATTATACTCTTGCTATCGAGCATAATCCCAACAAATGTGTTGTCTTTTTGTTCTCTGTTACCTCCGTTCAACACTTTACTTTTGTCTGTATCAGTGACGTGCCCACACACAAGTTATCTGATCGTGGGTCATAGCTCGAAAGACTAGGTCGTCAAATCGGAATCAAAGTTTCAAGAGAACAATCATGTATAATTTATGTTTTTCTATGCGTGTGTATACAATGATTTATTTCGAAAATATGTTTGCTAAGGGAACGTTTTTGAAATCTATATATCTATTCTGCTGCTCAATTTTTATCAAAACCCTAATTTTTCCCTAGCTACACCACCGTCTTCTAAGACCAGAGAGAGTTATGTCATTCACTTTGTCAAGTACCATGGCTTGCCCCGACAACGATCTCATATTGGTAACTTTTTATATCTGTTTGGTTAAAGGACAATGTATGAATATCTAGATACTAAAATTCACTGAAATAACTCTTTCAAATAAAAAACAAAGTCATTGAAATAGAGTTTAAATACAGATAAATAATGAAATAATTATTAGTTTTCCAAGAATTGAAGCTTATAATTTTAGGTAGCCCAACATTGCCTTTTTTTTCATATTATATATTGATTTTGGTATTTTAGTTTTGTTAATTTCGTCGGCAACTTTGCAATGTGAATTTAAATGAACCTAGAATAACTACCTTTAGCTTCTAATCTATCTGATTAAGAATTTTAGCACACTTTTGTTTCCTCGTTTTTTTTAGTAATACAGATATGTATGATTATTGTTTTTATTAAAAGTAAATTTTAGTTTGGTTTTGATTGAGTGAAGTGAATTTGAATAGGTTGATAATAGGGACTCTTCAGAACCTAAGGTAACTCCAGAGTAAGTTGTAAAGTTGTGCGATAGAACTTTGGCTTCTGGGCTAATGGAGTGATCTTTTCCATACCGGGAATCACTGACACATAATATACCATGAGGATATGTAATTTTGATGGTAACGAGCCAGAGGTGTGGCCCTTTATATAAGTTGTATGTTTATATATACAATGTTAATATTATGATTTAACAAGTTCTCAGTGGTTATGTTGTATTGCTATGGAATTCTAATGTGGTACATTGATGCATATTGATATAAAGCAAAATCTTACTATGAGGGATTTATATGTTGCAACTAATTTGTCAAATTCTAATATTTTTATCTCCAACATGTGTGCAATGCTTTTCCAGATTCATTGCCAAGATTGAAAGTTGTTAGTAGTCAAATTTGACAAGGGTCCAAAGGGAAATTTTTGACCTAGTCAAGTACCAGGTAGAAGGTACCTCTCGATATTGCTATCAAGAACATGCTACAACCTTCCTCGAAAGTGTCTGATCCTATATGATCGAGGCACCCTAGCATCATCGCCGTGGTAAGGTAAGACCCCGCCACCTCCATAAATTACCAAGCTGAGACCCAGGCACCTCAGAACAATCTCGTATGTTTATCAAGACACCCATCCTACCTCCCTAGCAGGAAGGTGGAGGATCGTAAAGCTACAACAAGATCGTTCAAGCACCACATCAATAGAGGGGTCATCAGGATACCCCGCTAGCGGACCTGTACCACGGGGTGCCTCACAACCAGAATAATCAAGCTCCATACAACCAGATTAATACCTCAAGGTACCTCGCCACCATATTGGTACCTAGAGATACCTCACCATCGAAAATAACCCTACCAAGTAGCCTCCGTGCAATAACTCATTAAATGGCAAGCATAATCAGAATTATTATCCAACACATATCAAACTTCCACGTGCATGCAAACCGATTCGAAGAGTCCAAGAAGGAAACAAATACATCTCCCTCCAAGATATCTTCAAAATAGCTAACTCTCCGGAGTCAACGACATTAACATGTAAAATCCCATCTTAAAAGGAGGGAAGATCAGCTCAGTGATTCATGGCTTGTACACCACAAATCAACCCTAAAGACTCATAATATAAATATATCGGCAAAGGCACGTAGGAAAGGATTGGCCATTAGTGATCCAAATTCACCATCCTCTACTGAAAATAATGTCCAGAAGGTTGTTGCTTAGTTCTACCCTTGGAACGAAGCAAAGCCATCTTCATTGATTTTTTTATCCACTTGTCAACATAAACGAGTTTGCCACCCCTGGACTGTTGAGAGAGAGAGAGAGAGAGTTTAACACTTGCGATGTTCTTGTTATCAGTCAATTGTTTTTATTCCACTCCGATTTTTCATGTTATAACTAGCACCGAAGGTACCTACTCCAAATGCAGTCAACCTAGGTAATGGTCTTGAGGGCGTTAATTGAGATTCCTTACCTCGAGTGAATTTTCAGTTAAAAAAAGTTTACATGGGAGGCAAATGAATTGCTATCAGATGATATTGTATCATAATATCATTACAATAGATGTCTTCATCACCGGCGAAGCTTATTGGTTAGTTATCTCTCTTATACGAGTTTTTATTTTTTGAATATGTTCTTTTCGAATCTCTGTATGTACAAAGAGAAACTTCAACAAGTACAAAGAGTAACTTCAATAGGTACTTATCTCTTTATTTTAATTTTATGATCACTATCATTCTTCTCACTAAACATATAAGGGTAGGGATGGTAATTTCACCCACACCGGTCGGAACCCGAACCTGTATGATCGGGTTTTGCTGGTGAATTTATGACCTACGAACCCATGAACCCCATATAAATAACAGCCTAACAGGTTCAGGTTTGGGTGCAGGTTGGAAAAATGAACCTATCGGTGAACCCACGAACCCACATATATAAAAATTATATAATATTTCTTATTTAAAATATTATAAATTTAGACTCCAATTGAATCTTTTTAACCATATAGGGAATAAAATATAAAAAATTCATTCATTCTAAGTTTGAGAATTACAACTCTCAACTCTCATTTATACATAGCTAATGATAGTTTACACTTGCTGGTTTTAATCTTATGAAACATCGTGCTAGCTTATTTGTTTTGCTTTTGGAGATTTATTTGGAGTTTTATTTGTCAATGCTTTAAATTATTGTATTTGTAATTCTCCATCATATATTATAAATGAAGAAGAGTTCTGTAATGTATATATATATATATATATATTAAATATTAAATATTAATAAATTAACATATTTTATGGTTTGGTGGGTGTGATCTATGAACCCTCGCACCTACATAAAATCCGTAGGTGAAACCCGAATCCATTTATTTTCATTAGTTCGTTGACGGATGTTGGTGAGGAAAATTTTCAACAGTGCGGATTTGGATTTTGTAAAACGCATCCCGAACCTGACCCATTGCCATCCTTATATATGGTTGGTTTTGGCTTCACCTTTATTTGTGTTTTTGTGATGATTAGATCAGGTGAATTGGAATTATGAGGGTTTTTTTTGTTTTGCCGTATGTAAATTTTACCAGACGTACACGTCATCGATAAAGAGGATAAAATTGCCAGGTGGACGTCCAAATAGGTATTCAGGAAATATCTTGCAAGACATCACCAAAGAAGAGAAGCCTGAGTAAACAAGTATTGAACAAAACCTACTCGGGGTCAGTTAATGATACTCGGGGCTGGTTGATGACATTTTCTACTCGGGATCAGATGACGTCACTCGGGAACAGGTGATATCGTGTTCTACTCGGGACAAACATGAAGAAAAATGAATTAAAAGCCCAGCGCATAGCTCACACAAATCGAGTCATTAAATTACGCGAAGATATCCATATCAAAGAGGAATTCCAAGAAGAACAGAATATCAAGCAGAAAGGGTTCCTTATCAGGCAACAATTTTATTTCCTCAAAGAAGACTGCGCTATTGTAAGGAAATAAGTCCTAACTGGACTACATTACTAGAGTCCCATTCGATCTTAATACAAGTCTCCGAAATAGGAAAGAAGACAAACTACTTCGAACAAGTAAACAATCATAATTAAATACAAAGATCTTTTATTACTTGTACAAAGAGGGTTATGCTTCTATGGACATATAAATAGACCCATAATCTCGTCACAAAAAAGATACATAAATCATATAGAAAAATACAGAGAGAAAAAGAGAGATCGAGAATTGTAATTATTCTATTCATAGTGGATTTTGGCATGATTGATTATTCAGCCACCCGTGGACGTTTCTCCGGTCATCAGAGTTTTACCACGTAAAAACTTGCGTCCGATTACTTTCTCCTTCTCTTTCTCTTTGAGATCACAGCTAAAATCCAAATCTTGTTGGTTTTTCTCATACATCCAGAAATTGACGTCAACAATTGGCGATAGAAGAAGGGGTTGAACCTTCGATTTAGTTAAAAGTAATGGCAGGAAGAAGAAGTAGTCTTGGGGATGTCCAAAAATGTCCAAATAAAGTCCATATTGGCAGTAGTTCGTAAAATCTCACTACAACCATGGAGAACCAACCAACATCCCTGGTGGGGATCCAGCAAGTTTCTCCGACAAGCGAAAACCTGGCACAACGCTTTCGAGAGTCCCTGCAATAACTGGTGGCAGACGCAACAAAAGAAGAAGTTGATCTACTAGCTGCCGAAGAAGTACAACCTTCAAACCTCCCACCAACAAGGCTTCGTTTGGTTATAGTAGGGCCAGAAGTAAATGCACCGAAAGCCGGAATATGCTCTATTCAAATTAAACAGGTTGGACACAAGACACCCGAAGAGGAACAACAACACTAGAGGCAGAACTATGACCAGACAGCATGTGCCAGACACCGTAAACGTGACTGGTACAGGGATCGGTCGTCATCAGAAGATAGCGATTGGCACCATTGCAAGCTTCATCGGGAAACCATACGCCTATAAGAATCAACCCGTGAAACTCAACATCAGAGTGAAGAGCCAAAGAGAGGAATGACAATCACCAAGTGGTTTAACAATCATGGAAGTCTGGTGAGAGACAAAGATGTCATAATTCAGAGCCTAACTCGAGACGTCAAAAACAATAGGCGTCAAATGGATGCACTGGTAAGACGTTATGGATACATCGATTTATCTGACGAAGATTCTGACAAGCCATTCACCAGGGAAATCTTACGGAAGTCATTCCCAGAAAGGTTCAGGATGCCGCACGTGAAGCAATTTAAGAACGATACAGATCTTAAAGAACACCTCAGAAGCTAAAAAAGTGCTATGGTCTAGTATGCCCACAACGATCCCTTACTATGCCTCAACTTTCCACAAACTCTAGGAGACACGGGCTCAAGATGGTTCTGGAGATTGCCCCCAGCTAGTATCGGAAGTTTCAGTGAACTAAACAGGAGTTTCTCAAGACAGTTAATGAGCAACGTGCACAGGAAAAAATCAGTGGCTTACCTTTCTCAAATAAAACAAGGAAAAGATAAGTCGTTGAAGAAATACCTAGGGAGATTCGGCCAAGCAGTGTCAGAAATCGGCAGTGCAAACGATGAAGCGATAATTGCTGCATTCATCAACAATCTATAGAATGGACGACTATCTTTTAACTTGAGAAGATCCCCCATAACCAGACATTCAGATATGATGGATATGGCGGGAGGATATTCACTAGCCAAAGAAGAAGAATTAGCTACGGGAGGATGCTATATGCATGGAGGAAAACCCAAAAAGGACACTAAGTCCAAGGTGCAGAACCAAAAGTGAAAACAGAAAGGAAACGGTAAAGAAAAAAGCAATGATGGAGGAAATGGACGTAATACCGAACAGACCACAGAGAAATTATGAGGTAGATATGCAAACTACACCCCTATTCGAAAAAAGCAGGAGGAAATCCTGGTCATACTGGAAGAGAAAAATCTGGTAAAAGAGCCACACCGTCAATCTTAGTTTGCTCGGTGAGATACAACCAAATACTGCAGATTCCATAAGGAACCCGGTCATGAGACTTCCAAATGTTACCAGCTCAGAGATTACATAGAAACCCTCATTCGGGAAGGACATCTTTAGGATGTAATCTTGAAAAGAGATGAGAAGTCAGAAACATAGAAAGAGATCAGGGTCTATCACAGTTCTGGTTGAAATCAAAGGGCCAGCCCAGAGGCCAATGAAGTAATACAAAAAATCTTTGGAGGACCATCCACTGGGAGAAGTAACCGAGAGTGAACCCAGGAAATCAGAGAAGCAGTAGAAGCAAGACATAACTTTGACGTGAATTCGGTTAAGCTAGACCCGAAAAGGGTAAAGGAAGGATGAGACCCAATAATATTCACAGAAACAGACTCACATGGGGTCGATGTTTGGCTAAATGACACTCTGGTCATAAGTACCCGGATTGGTCACCGAAAAGTCTGGAGAATCCTGATAGATAATGGAAGTTTGGCAGACATTCTCAATGTAGCCATCGATGAACAACTCAGGTTAGACTGAAAGGATCTACAACCTTTCCATACTGCACTCAGAGGATTCGAAGGAATTGAGGTCAGGTCACTCGGGACGGTAAAGCTACCAGTAAAGATTTGAGTGGCACCTTGTTAGAGAACTGTATTGCTCGACTTTGTGGTGGTAGACTTAGACAATTGGCCGTATAATGCGTTGTTGGGTCGGCCATTCTTAAATAAAACTAAGGCCGTAACAGCCTGTTATGCATTGATGATCAAGTTTCCGACCGAACTGGGGTTCGGTGTAGTCAAGGGATCCCAAGAGATGGCCTAAAGAGCTAACCTGTCAGTATACAAAGACAAAAATAATGGTGAACATGTATGAACTATAACGCAGCCGAGTTAGAACAAAGAGTTACTGTCATTTGAATTTGATCCAAGGGAAGAGTCGAATGAGTCCAAAAATGAACCGGTCGAAGAAATTTTCTTGAAAGAAGATGAACCGGATAAGAAGATAAAGATCGGGGCCAATCTGGAAGAAAAATTCAAACAAAGCCTCACTGATCTACTTAAAGAATACAAGGATGTGTTCGCCTGGAGTCATGAAGACATGGTTGGGATAGACGCCTGAATAATATCTCATCATCTCGCGGTAGACCCGAATGCAAAACTAGTGATACAAAAGAGAAGGTCATTCAGTCTCGAGAGAAGTCAGGCAATCAAACAGGAAGTAGAAAAGCTATTCACTGTAGGGTCGATTAGAGAGATCAACTACCCTCAATGGGTAGCTAATGTAGTCCTCGTCCAAAAGAAAAATGGATAATGGAGAATGTACGTAGATTTCATAGATTTGAAAAAGGCATGCCCAAAAGACAGTTTTCCACTTTCGAGGATAGATCAGTTAGTGGACGTAACATCAGGCCCCGAATTGCTCAGTTTTATGGACGCCTACTCGGGATATAACCAGATCCGGATGAACAAGGCTAATGAAGAAAAAACAGCGGTCACAACCAATCAGAGCTTGTACTGTTACACAGTAATGCCCTTCGGGTTAAAAAATACAGAGGCAACATATCAAAGGTTGGTCAACAGAATCCTCGCACGACAAATAGGAAGGAAAATGGAAGTGTACATTGATAAAATGCTTACCAAGATCATCTCCGCAGATAAGCATACCTCAGACCTAAGGGAGACATTTGATGTTTTGAGGAGATACCAAATGAAGCTGAATCCGAACAAATGTTTATTCGGAGTTTCTTCAGGAAGGTTCCTGGGTTTTCAAGTTCACCAAAGGGGAATCAAAGTTAATCCTGAGAAGATCCAAGTTCTGCAGAGAATGACCTCACATAGGACATTAAAAGAAGTACAACACTTAATAGGATGTTTAGCTTCCTTAGGAAGATTCATCTCAAAGACCACGGACAGATGCGCACCCTTTTTCAGAGTAATTAAAAAAGGAAAAGGATTCGAATGGAATGAAGAGTGCGAGAAGGCTTTCTTAAAAATTAAAAAGTACCTGGGGTAGGCTCTCATCCTTTCGAAACCATAAATGGGAGAGATACTCCATTTATACTTATCAATTACAGAACTAGCAGCAAGCTCAGTCCTAGTCAGAACAGAAGATGAAGTACATAAGCAAGTGTATTATACTAGCAAGGCACTCTTACCAGCCGAGACTAGGTATTCACAGGCAGAAAAAATGGCCCTAGCATTGGTTTCAGCGGCAAGAAAGCTAAGACTATACTTTCAGGCTCATACAATCCAGGTTCTCACCAACTGCCCATTGAAACAAATTTTACAAAAGCCAGAGATTTCAGGAAGACTAACCAAATGCACAATCGAGCTAAGTGAACTCGATATCCAGTACGTCCCCAGGACATCTCTCAAGGGACAATCAGTGGCAGATTTACAATCTTCCAGCCAATTATTGCCTTCCTGAAGTTTCTTAGGAGCTTGATCTAGCGTTGCCGGTGTCCATTTACTTGGAAGGACTGAGAACTCAGCTATGAAGTTAGCTAGAGCCTAAGCCTTGATTGTTGTCCGAGACTTGAACTTTAGGTCGAATTGGGTGAGCTCTAAAGCCCATAGGACCAGCCTTTAAAATATATCCAGCCTCTGTAAGAACTGGCAGAAAGGTTGGTCCGTTTCCACTACCACTGTATGAGCTTGAAAATACAGACGGAGTTTCCTGGTTGACATAACTAGGGCAATGGCAAGCTTCTCTAAGGGGAGTTAGTTTTTCTTGGGCTTGGATAGCGCGTGGTTGACATAGTAGATAGATCTCTAGACCCCATCCCTACACGTCTTAACCAAAGCCCCGCTGACTGCCGTTTTCGATACAGCTAGGTATATCTGTAATTCTTCTCCTGGCAATGGCTTGACTAGCAGCGGTTGGTTGGTACTCATTTCAGTCTTAGAAAACTCGTGCGTTGTCCTTGTCCCACTTCATGTTCCTCCCCTATTTGATGGCTTTGAAGAAAGAAAGGCACTTATCCGTAGAACACGAGATGAACCTGTTCAGCGCTGCTACACACCCTGTCAAAACTTGGACTTGTTTAAGAGTGGTAGAAGAATCTAGGTTCAGGATAGCTTGGATCTTCTCTGGGTTTACCTCGATTCCTATTTCATTCACCATAAAGCCTAAAAACTTCCAATTTGCTACCCCGAAAGCACATTTGGCGGGATTCAACCTCATTTAATTCTCCCTCAATATCTAGAAAGTCCTATGGAGATGTTTGTGGTGCTCTTCTACTTTTCAAGATTTGATGATCATATTGTTTATGTACACCTCCATTGTTCTCCATATCTCCGGTTTGAACAATCGATTAACCAATCGATGGTAGGTGGCACCAGTATTTTTTAGGCCGAAAGGCATTACCTTGTAGCAATAAAGACCTTTTCCCGTGATGAAGCTGGTATTGTCTTGATCGACGGGGTGCATGATAATCTTGTTATACCCCGAAAATGCATCCATGAAGCTAAGAAGCTTGTTTCCATACGTGGAATCTACCAGTTGAACAATTTTTGATAGAGGGAAGCTGTCTTTTGGACACGCCTGGTTGAGGTAGGTGAAGTCGACATACATACGCCACTTCCTATTCACCTTCGTGACCATGACCATATTGGTGATCAATTTAGGGTAGCACGTTTCTCTAATGAAACTTGCTCTAATCAACTTATCCACTTCCTTTTGAACGGCAACATTCCTTTCGGTGTTAAAGTGGCACCTTTTTTGCTTAACGAGCTTAAAGGTCGGATCTACCGGTAATCGGTGTGCTTTTATTGATATTCGAATCCCGGGAATCTTGTCATGACTCCAAGCAAAAATGTCGTTGAACTCTCAGAGAAGCCCGATCAAACCTTCATTTACTCTTGCCTCGAGGGTAGCCGATGTAGGGAAAAAGCAGTTTAAAAAACGCAACGGAAGCGTGAGAAAAAAATGAAAATTAGGGTTTGCGTATAAATATTTTTTTCCCTTTTATGCAACGAGAACCTTAACCCTAGATTAATTGTTGTATATAAAAAGTATCGTATCTTTTTTTTTTGTGACGATTGAACTAGCGTCGAATTCAATCCATAAGATCTTCCAATCCAATCACGAACATGAGTCACCTAGGAGTATGGGCTCCCTTTCTTTAAATTTTATACCTAACCTAAGGATGGAAACAAACAAAATCTTCTTCTTTTTTAGTCATAATAATCCTCCAAAAGAAAAACTAAGAACGTCCGGTCACTTTTGAATTATCAATCAATTTAATTGAAACTTGCGTGAACCTTGATTCGATGTTGTACACAAAACCCTTTTGATTCAAATGATACTAGTGTACTATCGAAAACAAAAACGTTCCCCTTTTTCTCTTCTTGGCCGAATTCACACTATCTCTATGAGTTGGTCGAATTTTGTCCAGAGTAAAAAATAAAATTTTCTCCCTCAAAATTCTCTCTTGCTAGGCCAAATTCCCTTATTGAAAATTGCTTAGCATGGAGGAAATTCATCTCATATAAAAACTTCGGCTAGCCGAAATTAACATACGTATATATATAGGATCATAAATTCTCTCATAATAAGGATTTACTTGGTTGGCAAGAATCCTTTCCTTAGGTGGATTTATTTGGTAGTTAAGAATCCTTATATAAAAGGAATTCTATCCTGTTATATATATATGGGCTGACCAAAATTTCATTGGTATATATAAGGATCACAAATCCTTTCCTAAGAAGGAATTACTTGGTAGTTAAGAATCCTTTCCTTAGGTAGATTTACTTGGTGGTTAAGAATCCTTTTCTAAATGAATTCTATCCTACACCAATACTCATAATCCAACTCAATAGTTTATTTGTAACCGTATTAAAGATTTCCTATTTTGATTAGATAAATAATTTCTTTTATTTATCTACTTATCAAATATAATTTTTAATATTAATTATACTACCAATAATAGTATAATTTTAGGAGACCAACTCCTAAAAGGAAAAAGATTTTGTCTTTTAATTAAATAATTAATTAATCAACAAATTAATTAATTTCCATTTAATTAAATAATAAAATAAAAATAATATAATTTAAGCTATTCTTAATTGCCGTGCCGCCCAACACATGTATATAGGCCATATATATTTTTTTTCTTATTCTATTAAATCAATTGGACCTTAATACTAAAAGAAACAAGTTCATATGCCTTAATACAATTCTAGATAGACCCTTAAATTGGACCGGTAGAATATATCAAGTGATCCATGCAAGTTCATGTGGAATGGGGATCTTGGCGGGCTATCTAACTTTAAGCTCCAATAGACACAACCCAATGACATCCAACAAATGATTCACTTAGGTCCAATCAATATAATTTTAGTTCATTCCACTAAAGAACTAAAATTTAACTCTTAAATAAAGATAGAATAAGTTGATGTTACTCGATCTTGCCCTAGACAACCTTATTGGAGAGAGTGTATCCTTGTGAAGAATACCATTAATCACCAAGAGCTCATAGACTGTCTATAGCTCTCCAAATTACCATATTACTCATATGACCACATTTTGAACTTGGATATTTTGACTTGTCCAGAAGCCATGTTTCAATAGTCACTATTGAAAACTTAACGCTAAGATTTAATATCCAATACCTCAAAACATTCATATGATGATATTCTACTCTCATTTCATAAATGGAGCCACGATATCCATATCTATAAATGAAGTCCTCTATCGATTAACAAATGAATACCACCAAACTATCGAGGATAGACTATGTTATATAATCGCACTCATTGATAGCTCAAATTATAACACTTGCAACCGTAAGTCCATCATATATCTCAGGATTGAGATAGACTCTCTGATTTTCTTCAAAAGAAAACTTTTATCTAGAAAAACTTTTATCCATTGATGGTTCTAGATAAAGTATTTCATTGTTATACAATTCAATGCACCCAATGCACTAGATTTATTTGCCCAAAGACACCACACTTTGATGATTTTAGACTCATAATTACACATTTGATCTCACTCAAATGCTAGCAAAAGAATCTACAACTTTAACAAGATAAAGGTGCCCAACCTTCTATCTTAAGTTGTGAATATTATTCAAGACTAACTAAAGAATTGTGTCTACCTCATACATATCTAGATGTATGAAAAATTCTTCTTTTCTCATAGTCTTCTGACCTTATGATTATTTACTTTTGACAATTATAATAATTAAATTATAAATGCTATAAGATTTTTTAAACTAGAAATCACTTTATTCATGTGATAAGATTGTCAAATACAATATTACACTCTTGCTATTAAGCATAATCCCAACAATCTCCCACTTGCTCTATAGCAAATGTTTCATATCTCGCATCCCCATGTTCTCTAGATGCCCATCAAAACTCTTTTATGGAAGGGCCTTTGTAAAGGGATCCGCTAGATTATCTACTGATGCGATCTTCGTAATCGTCATGTCACTCCTATACAATATTTCCCATAAAAGGTGATACTTTCTTTCAATGTGCTTCCCTCTCTTATGACTTCTTGGGTCTCTCGAATTAGCCACTGCTCCACTATTGTTACAATAGATAATGATCTGTTTATTCGTTTCAGGAACCACTTCCAAGTCAATCAAGAATTGGCGGATCCAGATAACCTATTTAGTAGCCTCGTATGCGGCAACATACTCGGCTTCCATGGTGGAATCAGCAATACAAGAATGCTTGATACTCTTCTATATGATTGTCCCTCCTCCAATAGTAAACACATCCTGATGTTGTTCTCCTAGAGTCATAATCTGATTGAAAATCAGAATCTTTATACCCAACGAGAATCAAATCCCCTCTAGAGTATACAAACATATAATCTCTCGTTCTACTTAGATACTTGAAAATATGCTTGATTGTCGTCTAGTGATCATGACCAGGTTACGATTGAAAACTGCTGACTATGCCCATAGCAAAACAAATATCTGGTCTAGTACAGAGCATTGCATACAAGAGACTTCCAACTGCCGATGCATATGGAACCCTACTCATGAATTGCTCTTCATGCTCATTCTTAGGAACTTGTTCCTTAGAAAGTTTGATTCCATTTCTGAAAGTAACATACCTTTCTTGGAATCTTGCATGAAAAACCTAGACAAGATTTATCTATGTATGAAACCTGGAATAATGCAATCGTTCTATTATTTCTATCCCTTATGACTTGGATACCAAGAATATAACTTGTTTCTCCTAAGTTCTTCATATAAAATTATTTTGCTAACCATTATTTTATTGATGTCAATACACCTACATCGTTTCTGATTAGTAGTATATCATCAACGTAAAGAACTAGGAAAACCAACTTGTTGCCTTTCATCCTTTCGTATACACAAGTTTCATCAAGGTTTTGAATAAATCCAAAACTTTTCACGGCTTAATCGAACCTTATGTTCCAGGATATGGATGCTTGCTTCAATCCATATATGGATCTTTGCAACTTGCATACCCTTTCTTCTTGAACTTTTTCAATGAATCATTCTGGTTGCATCATATAAATGCTTTCGTTAAGACTTCCATTAAGGAAGGATGTCTTGATGTCCATTTGCCAAATCTCTAGGTCTAGAGATGCCGTAATGGATAAGAGTATCCTAATGGATTTAAGCATGGCCATAGGAGAGAAGGCTTCTTCATAATCGATACCTTCATTCTGTGTATAACTTTTAGCAACCAATCTAGCTTTAAAGGTTTCCACCTTTCCATCCATTCCTCTTTTCCTCTTGTATACCCACTTGCACCCAATGGGTTTTATCCCTTTAGGTAAGTCTACAAGAGACAAGACTTTTTTTTGGAACAAAGATTCAATTTCGGATTGCATTGCCTTTTGCCATTGGTGATAATCAACATCTTTCATTGCTTTATTGTACGTATAAGGGTCATCGTCGTCCGGAAGATTCTCTACAAATTCTCCTAGACCGATATATCTCTCGGGTTGTCTAACAACCCTCCCACTACGACGAGGTATGGTAGATTGTTGATCTTGTGTTGGTATGGAACTTACAGTTGGCTTGGTTGCGAAACCTTTTATGGAATTGTATCTCCTAAAAGCTCATTCAGGACAATTCTACTTTTAGGCACAAAATTATTCATATAGTCCTTTTTCAAAAGTCTAGCATTTTTCGAAACAAATACTATAAGATTTGAAGGACTATAAAAATAATATCCTTTTGTTCATTTTGTATACCCTACAAATATGTTTGTTTCTGAACGGGACTCCATCTTTTTTGTCTTTCCTTTTAACACGTGCGCAGGACATCCAAATATCCTTAAGTGTTGTAAATTAGGCTTTCGCCCGGTCCATAACTCATGTGGTGTTTTAGGAACCGACTTACATGGTACATCATTTAGAATGTACATTGCGGTTTGTAAAGCATATCCCAAAAAATAATTAGGGAGTGTTGAATAACTCAACATAGACCTAACCATGTCCAAAAGAGTTCTATTTCTCTTTTCTACCACCCATTTTGTTGAGGTGTGCCTTGTGCAGAAAACTGAGAAATTATCCCATTATCAATAGATATTGCTGAAACTCTTCAGATAGATATTCTCAACCACAATCAGACCTCGAGATTTTTATGTTTTTCTCAAGCTGATTTTCAACTTTAGCTTTAAATGTTTTGAACATGTCAAAAGCATCCGACTTATGTCTCATGAGATACACATAGCCAAATCTTGAGTGATCATCCATGAAAGTGATGAAGTACTCATATCCACCCACCTCTAGCTTGAATGCTCATAGGTCCACACACATCAGTGTGTATCAAACTTAAACATTGAATGGCTCTTGTGCCTTTGGTCGTAAACAATCTTTTGGTCATTTTACCTTCCAAACAAGATTCACAAGTTAGTAGATCATCAACCTTTAAGTCAGTTAGAGGTCCGTCACATATCAATCTTTTAATCCTATTAAGGTTAATATGACCTAGGCGCAAATGCCATAGGTAGGTCAAACGTACGTTTAGCCATCTCATCTAAAGACTTTAACTACTGATGCTCATCTCTTTGCTCCTGAGTAGATTCATTAGTTTGGTGGTTAAGGAATATATAGAATGAACTTATACTTTTCAGCTTGCAACAACAACCCAATATTCCTTTTCCATGTGACATAATTATCATCAGTTAAAGTATTATCTTTTAGGATTTTGATTAGGGATGGGGTCATGATTTATTCTTAATAACAAATATTATATAAGTAAACAATCATGATATAGCAATTATGAATATTTATCTTGAATTAAATAAAATAATTCAATCGTAAAAATTCAACGATGATCCAACACCCATAAATGTCACGCCTCCTTTGGGAGTTCGCAACATTTACTAGTTGGACTAGGTCCCATCTAATTGTTAAGATAACAACCAATGTTTTCAATTTTAGCCTTGTAATTTTTATTAACAAGAACACTTGGGAGGATATTAATAAAATTATATTGAGTGTAATACCAAGTTATCGACCTTCAATATAGTCCCTCACGAATATCCCTCATTTGGGAGTAGATATCGTTTGGGCTAATTGTCTAGTTTATCCTTGTAAGGAAGTATCTTGTTAAATTACATTCATGAATACCCCTTGGGGGTTTAATCACGAAACCTAAAGCTCAACTAAACTTGGAGGCCGTAGGTGTTCCAAAACACCTTCTCCCACTCAATTGTTTAAGGCGTGTGATTGAATTCCAAAGAATTATTTACCAAGTTATCTAGATGCCAATTTAGATACTTAAACAATTCAATGCATGTTCATACCAAAAGAGATATATGAGTGACACTCTTATTCTATATGACATGATATCAAACAATGACAAACATTGCAATATTTATGAAAATATAAATAGCTACAATTTTTGTCCATCATAGAAAAACAAGTAAATTACATATGTCTTGGAATACAAAAACTCCCTTCTTGGCGAACAAGTCTTCACGTGACCTTCGTCATCCGGACTCTCTTGGCTACCTCCCTTGGGAGTGCGCACCCTTGGCCCCTACCCATGGGTGTGCGCATGCCACAAACCCATAAAGGGCTGCCGTGCGCATCCCATGGCTTCCATAGGGCTACCGTGCGCAGCCCATGCCACAACAAAACGTGGCTGCATGCTCTTCGCACGCACGTTCGTTGTTACGGCTTGAACGGTCCCATACATGTTTCGGTAGCTCCTAATTCTTCAAACCTTCAAGTCTTCGATACTTGAATGTATTACAGAAGAATTAAATAATAAAATACTTCAGTTTTTTTATTACAAAAAAAATAAAAAAATAAGCAACTACAAATAAGGAAATTATGGCGATGATAGACCACCCTTATTGTCACAATCCCAAAACAAAATAAATTGAAATTCTAGGACCAAAATTGAGCAGTAACAAACCACATATAAAACATATATATATATATATATATATATATATATATATATATATATATATCCATACATTCCAATATAAATATATATGTGAATACCTAGAGTGTCATCTCTTTCTAAAACATGCATATATACAATAAAAAGAAAAACATTCATGTACACATACATCAATTAATCAAAGGTACAACATGGCTCTGATACCAATTGTAGAGAAAAAGTGGATAAAAAACGCAACAGAAGCGTGAGAAAAAAAATGAAAATTAGGGTTTGCGTATAAATAATTTTGTTTCCCTTTTATGCAACGAGAACCTTAACCCAAGATTAATTGATGTATATAAAAGGTATCGTACCTTTTTTTATGACAATTGAACTAGCGTCGAATTGAATACGCAAGATCTTCCAATCCAATCACGAACGTGAATCACCTAAGAGTGTGGGCTCCATTTCTTTAAATTGTATACCTATGGATGGAAACAAACAAAATCTTCTTATTTGTTAGTCACAATAATCCTCCAAGAGAAAAGCCAAGAACGTCCGGTCACCTTTGAATTATCAATCAATTTAACTGAAACTCGTGTGAATCTTGATTCGATGTTGTACACAAAATGATGCAAAGGATACTAGTGTACTATCGAAAACAAAAATGTACCCATTTTTGTCTTCTTGGCCGAATTCACACTATCTCTATGAGTTGGTCGAATTTTATCTAGAGTAAAAAACAATTTTTTCTTCCTCAAAATTCTCTCTTGCTAGGCCAAATTCTCTTTTTCAAAATTGCTTAGCATGCCCGAAATTCATCTCATAGAAAAATTTAGGCTGGCCGAAATTAACATACGTATATATAGGATCATAAACCCTCTCCTAAGAAGGATTTACTTGGTTGGCAAGAATCCTTTCCTTAGGTGGATTTATTTGGTAGTTAAGAATCCTTATCTAAAGGAATTTTATCCTATTATATATATATATGGGCTGGCCGAAAGTTCATTAGATATATATTAGGATCACAAATCCTTTTCTAAGAAGGATTTACTTGGTAGTTAAGAATCCTTTCCTTAGGTAGATTTACTTGGTGGTTAAGAATCCTTTTCTAAATGAATTCGGTCCTACACCAAGACTCCTAATCCAACTCAATAGTGTATTTGTAACCATATTAAAGACTTTCTAATTTGATTAGATAAATAATTCCTTTTATTTATCTACTTATCAAATATAGTCTTTAATATTAATTATACTATCAACATTATTATAATTTTAGGAGACCAACTCCTATTTGGAAAAAAAATGAATTTTAATTAAATAATTAATTAATCAACAAATTAATTAATTTCTGTTTAACTGAATAATAAAATAAAAATAATATAATTTAATATATCAAGTTATCCATGCAAGTTCATATGGATTGAGGATCTTGCTATCTAAGTTGAAGCTCCAATAGACACAACCCATTCACAATCAACAAATGATTCACTTAGGTCCAATCTATTTAATTTTAGTTCATTCCACTAAAGAACTAAAATTAAACTCTTAAATAAAGATAGAATAAGTTGATGTTACTCATTCACACCCTCGACAACCTTATTGGAGAAAGTGTATCCTCGTGAAGAATACCAGTAATTGCCAAGAGCTCACAGACCGCCTATAGCTCTCCAAGTTACTATATTTACTCATATGGCCACATTTTGAATTTGGATATTTTGAATTGTCCAGAAACCATGTTTCAATAGCCACTATTGAAAAATTAATGTTAAGATTTAATATCTAATAATTCAAAACATCCATATGATGATATTATACTCTCATTTCATAAATGGAGCCACGATGTCCATATCAATAAATGAAGTCCTCTATCGATTAACAAATGAATACCACCAAACTATCGATGATAGACTATGCTATATAATCGTACTCATTGATAGCTCAAATGATAACACTTGCAACCATAAGTCCATCATTTATCTCAGGATTGAGATAGACTCTCCGATTGTCTTCACAAGTGAGCGTAAGTTCTTTGATTTTTTCTCTTGGAGGATAATTCTAACTAACAAAAAGAAAAGATTTTGTTTGTTTCCATCCTCATGTATAAAATTTAAAGAAAGGGAGCCCACACTCCTAGGTGATTCACGTTCATGACTGGATTGGAAGATCTTACGGATTCAATTTGATGCTTGTTCAATTGTCATGAGAAAAATGTACGACACTTTTTATATACATAAATTAATCTAGGGTTAATGTTCTTGTAGTTTAAAAGGGAATTTTATTTATTTATATGCAAACTCTAATTTTATTAAATTTCCTCATGCTTCCGTTGTGCGTGGTTTTTTCCCTACAATTGGTATCAGAGTCTGGTTATACCCTTGATTAATTGATGTATGTGTTCGTGAATGTTTTTTCTTTTTATTGTATATATGCATGTTTTAGAAAGAGATGGCACTCTAGGTATTCGAATATATATTTACATTGGAATGTATGGATATATATATATATATATATATATATATATATATATATGTTTTATATGTGGTTTGTTATTGCTCAATTTTGGTCAAAGAATGTCAATGTATTTTTTGTTTTGGGATTGTAACAAGAAGGGTGGTGTATTATTATTATTTTTTTTTAAATTATTCAGTAATACATTCAAGTATCGAAAACTCAAAGGTTTGAAGAATTGGGAGCAACCGGAACAAGTTTGGGACCGTGCGATCCGTAGCAACAAACGTCCGTACGAAGAGCACGCGGCCACATTTGTTGTTGCATGGGCTGCGCACGGCAGCCCTATGGAAGGCATGGGCTGCGTATGGCAGCCCTTTATGGGGTTGTGGCATGCGCACGCCCATGGGTAGGAGCCAAGGGTGTGCATGCCCATGGGAGGCAGCCGAGAGAGTCCAAACGACGAAGGTCACGTGAAGACTTGTTTGCCAAGAAAGGAGTTTCTTGTATTCCAAGACATGTAATTTACTTGCTTTTCTAGGATGGACCAAAATTGTAGCTATTTATATTTTTTATAAATATTGCAATGTTTGTCATTGTTTGATAACATGTCATATAGAATAGGAGTGCCACTCATATATCTCTTTTGGTAAGAACATGCATAGAATGGTTTAGGTATCTAAATTGACATCTAGATAACTTGGTAAATCATTTTTCGGAATTCGATCACATGCATTAAATAATTGAGTGGGAGAAGGTGTTTTGGAACACCTACGGCCTCTAAGTTTAGTTGAGCTTTATGTTTCGTGTAATAACCTCCCGAGAGGTATTCATGATTGGAATTTAGCAAGATACTTCCTTCCAAGGATAGACTAGACAATTAGCCCAAACGATATCTACTCCCAAAGAAGGGGTATTCGTGAGGGATTATATTGAAGGTCGATAACTTGGTTACACGCTCAATGTAATTTTATTAATATCCTCCCAAGAGTTCTTGTTAACAAAATTGGAAGGCTAAAATTAAAAACGTTGGTTGTTATGTTAACAATTAGATGAGAGCTAATCCAACTAGTAAATGTTGCGAACTCCCAAAAGAGGCGTGACATTTATGGGTGTTTGATCACTGTTGAATTTTTACAATTAAATTATTTTATTTAATTCAAGATAAGTATTCGAAAGTGCTTTATCGTGATTTCTTACTTATATAATTTTTGTTAATATAAAGAAATCATAACCCCATCCCTAATCAACATCCTAAAAGATAATACTTTAACTGATGATAATTATGCCACATGGAAAAGGAAAATTGGGTTGTTACTGCAAGCTGAAAAACATAAATTTGTTATGTCTATTCCTAAACCACCAAACTAATGAATCTACTCAGGAGCAAAGAGATACGTATCAGTAGTGGAAGTCTTCAGATGAGATGGCTAAATGTAGGTTACATTATGGTCATCATCTCTGACGTGTTGCAACAGCTACATGAATGAATAGGAGATTGCTGTTGATATAATGATGTCTCTAGAGGAGATATTTGCTATGAGATCTAGGATGACTAAGAGAGAGAGGCAGTGACTGCTTTTATGAATCTTAGGATGAAACCTGGACAGGGTGTGAAAGATCACATGATAAAAGTCATAGCACATCTCAACATTGCTGAACTGAATGGTGATGAGACAGATGATGAGACGAAAACATGACATAATTTTCAACTCACTATCGTATTCCTTTGGTTTGTTCAAAGTTGGACTACACCTTGAACAATAAGGAATACACCTTGCAAGGCCTGATGCAAGATGTTCAAAGTGCCAAAACGATTCTTGTGAAAGGCAAGGGTCAAGAGATTCATACGGTTGGTAAAGTTGCTACTGTTAAGACCTGTCAGAAGGTCAAGTAATAACAGAAGTAAAAGCAACTTGTATTTAGCCAATAGAGCATTAGTGTCTACTAGTGTAATGGGAGATATTAGAATCAATTTAGATTTTTATTGGCATTTAGATTTAATAAACGTTTATGTGTACCACAATTTAAGAGGAATTTCATTTTGGTCTCTTGTCTAAATAAATTTGGATATTCGGTTACTTTTAATAAAAGGTTTTATTATTAGTAAGAATAACAAAATTATTTGCAAAGGTACATTGGAAAACGGTTTATTCTATTTGCATAGAAATTATCTCTCACTTTTTAGACACAGAATCAACGGAACCTAAGCATAAAAGAGTAAAATTATCAAAAGATGAAACCTACCTATGGCATTTGTGCCTATTTCATATTAACCTTAATAAGATTAAAAGATTGGTAAGTGACGGACCTCTAAGTGACTTAAAGGTAGATGATCTACCAACTTGTGAAATCTTGTTTGGAAGGTAAAATGACCAAAAGGTCATTTACGACCAAAGGCACAAGAGCCATTGAATATTTAGGATTGATACACACTGATGTGTGTGGACCTATGAGCATTCAAGCTAGAGGTGGATATGAGTACTTCATCATTTTCACGGATGATCACTCAAGATTTGGCTATGTGTATCTCATGAGACATAAGTCAGATGCTTTTGACATGTTTAAAGCATTTAAAGCTAAAGTGGAAAATCAGCTTGAGAAACGCATAAAAATCTTGAGGTCTGATCGTGGTGGAGAATATCTATCTGGTGAGTTTCAACAATATCTTATTAATAATGGGGTAATTTCTCAGTTTTCTGCACCAGGCACACCACAACAAAATGAGGTGGTAGAAAAGAGAAATAGAACTCTTTTGGATATGGTTAGGTCTATGTTGAGTTATTCAACGCTTGCTAATTATTTTTGGGGTTATGTTTTACAAACCGTACTGTACATTCTAAATGATGTACCATCTAGGTCAGTTACTAAAACACCACATGAGTTATGGACTGGGCGAAAGCCTAGTTTACAACACTTAAGGATATTTGGATGTCCTGCTCACGTGTTAAAAGGAAAGACAAAAGATGGAGTCCCTTTCAGAAACACACATATTTGAAGGGTGGCCAAAAGGAACAAAAGGATATTATTTTTATAGTCCTTCAGATCTTAAAGTATTTGTTTCGAAAAATGCAAAATTACTGGAAAAGGACTATATGAATAATTTTGTGCCTAAAAGTAGAATTGTCCTGAATGAGCTTTCAGGAGATAAAATTCCACAAGAGGTTTCACAACCATGCCCAATTGTAAGTTCCGTACCAACACAAGATCAATAATCTACCATACCTCGTCGTAGTGGGAGGGTTAGTAGACAACCAGAGAGATACATCGATCTTGGAGAATCTGTAGAGAATCTCCTAGATGACGATGATCCCTATATGTACAAAGAAGCAATAAAAGATGTTGAATGTCGCCATTGGCAAAAGGCAATGCAATCCAAAATTGAATCTATGTTCAAAAACAAAGTTTGGTCTCTTGTACACTTGCCTAAAGGGATAAAACCCATTTGGTTCAAGTGGGTATACAAGAGGAAAAAAGGAATGGATGGAAAGGTGGAAACTTTTAAAGCTAGATTGATAGCTAAAGGTTATACACATAAGGAAGGTATTGATTATGAAGAAACTTTCTCTCCTGGGGCCATGCTTAAATCCATTAGGATACTCTTATCCATTGCGGCATCTCTAGACCAAGAGATTTGGCAAATGGACATCAAGATAACTTTTCTTAATGGAAGTTCTGATGAAAGCATCTACATGATATAACCAGAAGGATTCATTGAAAAAAGCCAAGAGGAAAGGGTATGCAAGTTGCAAAGATCCATATATGGATTGAAGCAAGCATCCAGATCCTGGAAACATAAGGTTCGAGCAAGCCGTGAAAAGTTTTGGATTTATTCAAAACCTTGATGAACCTTGTGTATACAAAAGGATGAAAGGCAACAAGTTGGTTTTCCTAGTTCTTTACGTGTTGATGATATACTACTCATCGGAAATGATATAGGTGTATTGACATCAGTAATATAATGGTTAGCAAAAAAATTTGATATTAAGGACTTAGGAGAAGTAAGTTATATTCTTGGTATCCAAGTCATAAAGGATAGAAAGAATAGAATGATTGCATTATCCCAAGCTTCATACATAGATAAAATCTTATCTAGGTTTTCCATGCAAGATTCCAAGAAAGGTATGTTACCACATGTAATCAAACTTTCTAAGCAACAAGTTCCTAAGAATGAGCATGAAGAGCAATTCATGAGTAGGGTTTCATATGCATCGATAGTTGGAAGTCTCATGTATGCAATGCTCTGTACTAGACCAGATATTTGTTTTGTTGTGGGCATAGTTAGCAGTTTTCAATCGAAACCTGATCCTGATCTCTGGACAACAATCAAGCATATTTTCAAGTATCTCAGGAGACTGAGAGATTATTTGCTTGTATACTCCGGAGGGGATTTGATTCTCATTCGGTATACAGATTCTGATTTTCAATCAGATTCTAACTCCAGGTGATCAACATCAGGATCTGTGTTTATTATTGGAGGAGGGACAGTCATATGGAGGAATATCAAGCAATCTTGTATTACCGATTCCACCACGGAAGCCGAGTATGTTGCAGCATGTGAGGCTGCTAAAGAGGTTGTCTGGCTTTGCCAATTCTTGATTGACTTGGATGTGGTTCCTGATACGAATAAGCAGATCACTATCTATTATGACAATAATGGAGTAGTGGCTAATTCGAGAGAACCAAGAAGTCATAAGAGAGGGAAACACATTGAAAGAAAGTATCACTTTCTGAGGAAAATTATGCATAAGGGTGACGTGATGATTATCAAGATCGCGTCAGCAGATAATCTAGCTGATCCTTTTGTAAAGGCTATTCCACAAAAAAGTTTTGGTGGGCATCTAGTGAACATGGGGATAAGGGATATGACATATTTGCTATAGAGCAAGTGGATGATTGTTGGGAATATGCTCGATAGCAAGAGTGTAATAATGTATTTGACAATCTTTTCATATTAATAAAGTGATTTCTAATTTAACAAATCTTATAGAATTTATAGTTTAATTATTATAATTGTCAAAAGTAAATAATCATAAGGTCAAAAGACTATGAGAAAATAAGAATTGTTCATACATCTAGATATGTATGAGGTAGACACAATTCTTTAGTTAGTCTTGAATAATATTAACAACTTAAGATAAAAGGTTGGGCGCCTTTATCTTGTCAAAGTTGTAGATTCTTTTGCTAGCATTTGAGTGGGATCAAATGTGTTATGATGAGTCTAAAATCATCAAAGTGTGGTGTCTTTGGGCAAAAGAATTTAGTGCACTGGGTTTATTGAATATGAATACAATGAAATACTTTATCTAGAACCGTCAATGGATAAAAGTTTTCATTTGAAGACAATCGGAGAGTCTATCTTAATCCTGAGATAAAAGACGGACTTATGGTTGCAAGTGTTATCAGTTGAGCTATCAATGAGTACGATTATATAGCATGGTCTATCCTAGATAGTTTGGTGGTATTCATTTGTTAATCGATAGAGGAATTCATTTATAGATATGGACATCGTGACACCATTTTTAATTGAGAGTAGAATACCATTATATGGATGTTTTGAGGTATAAGATATTAAATCTTAACGTTAAGTTTTCAATAGTGTCGATTAAAACGTGGCTTCTGGACAAGTCAAAATATCCAAGTTTAAAATGTGGTCATATAAGTAAATATGGTAACTTGAAGAGTTATAGGCGGTCTATGAGCTCTTGGCGATTACTGGTATTCCTCAGGAGGATACACTTTCTCCAATAAGGTTGTGTAGGGTATGAATAAGTAACATCAACTTATACTATCTTTATTTAAGTGTTCAATTTTAGTTCTTTAGTGGAATGAACTAAAATTAAATAGATCGGACATAAGTGAATCATTTGTTGATTGTGATTGGGTTATGTATATAGGAGCTTAAATTTAAATAGCCTGTCAAGATCCCAATCCACACGAACTTGCATGGATCACTTAATATATTCTACCGGACCAATTTAGGGGTCCATCTAGAATTGTATTGAGGCATGTGGACTTGTTTCTTTTTGTAAGAATGGGTCTAGTTCACATATGGACTTTTTTATAAAGGTCAAATGGATTTAATAAAATAAGAAAATAATATATTGGCCCATATATATGAGTTCGGTGGCAAGGCTATTTAGAATAGCTTAGTTATATTATATTTTTTTATTATTTTATTAAATAGAAATTAATTAATTTGGCGATTAATTAATTTTTTAATTAAAAGTCAAAATCTTGTTCCTAGTAGGAGATGGTCTCCTAAAATTAGACTATTGTTGGTAGTATAATTATTATTAAAGACTATATTTGATAATTAGATAAATAAAAGGAATTATTTATCTAATCAAATTAGGATGTCTTTAATATGGTTACAAATACACTATTGAGTTGGATTATGAGTCTTGGTGTAGGACAGAATTCCTTTTTGAAAAGAATTCTTAACCACCAAGTAAATCCACCTAAGGAAAGGATTCTTAACTACCAAGTAAATCATTCTTAGGAAAAGATTAAGTCTCCTAATTGAATTCTATAGAAATTTTGGTCAGGCCATATATACATACATATATATATATATATATATATATATATATATATATATATATAAGAGGATATAATTCCTTTTAGATAAGGATTCTTAACTACCAAATAAATCCACCTAAGGAAAGGATTCTTGCCAACCAAGTAAATCCTTCTTGGGAGAGGATTTATGATCTTATATATATTAGGAAATTCGGCCAGCCCTAAGGTTTTCTTTGAGAGGAATTTCGGCCAAGCTAAACAATTTTCTAGAAGAGAATTTGGCCTAGCAAGAGAGAAATTTGTGGGAGAAAATTTTAGTTTTTCCTCTAGACAAAATTCAATCATATCGTAGATATAGGGTTTAGAATTCGGCCAAGGAGAAAAGAGAGAAAGAGAACGTTTTTGTTTTTGATAGTACACTAGTATCCTTTACATTAAAAGCGTTTTGTGTACAAAATCAAATTGGGTTCACGAAAGTTTCAATCAATTAGAATGATAATTCACAAGTGACTAGACGTTCTTGGAGGATAATTGTAACTAACAAAGAAAAAAAATTTGTTGTTTCCATCCTCAAGTATACATTTTGAAGAAAGGGAGCCCACACTCCCAGGTGATTCACGTTTATGATTGGATTGAATGATCTTGCGGATTCAATTCGGTGCTTGTTCAATCGTCACGAGAAAAAGGTACGACACTTTTGATATACATCAATTAATCTAGGGTTAATGTTCTTGTTATTTAAAAGGGAATTTTTTTTATTTATACGCAAACCCTAATTTTATTAAATTTTCTCACGCTTTCGCTACGCGTGGGTTTTTTCCTACAAAAGGTATTCCTAGTATTGCATTGTAGGCCGATGGGGTGTCAACCGCAACGAAATCTGTCATAATATTCTGTTGGAGGGGTACAGTTCCGGTGATCACTGGAAGAATCTTTGATTCCACCGGTATGATTGAATCCTTAGTGAAGCCATATAACGGGGTTGAGCAGCTATTGTAGCATTAATGCTTAAAATTCAGCTTCTCCCAAGGTATCTTTAAAGAGGATGTCTACGCTATTGCTTGTGTCGACAAACATGTGGTGGGCCACGCTGTTGGCAATCTATACCTTGATCACCAAGGGGTAGTCATGAGGTTGTACAGTGTTGTAGACATCTACTTCGGTGAATACAATCTGGGCAGTTTGAGATAGGCTAGCCGGGCTCTTGTCGACCTAGAAGATACCCCGACCTTCATCAACTCGGGGGACCTTCCTCGCATGATTTTTCCTGGAGGTATTGGAGGTGCCAGCCAGGGTGTGCCCCCCACTGATGGTTGTATCACCTGGATTTGTTGCATCAAATACTTGTACTCCTCTTTCATTTTCTCAGTATGGTCATGGATCTCTGCTTGTACCTCCCTTCCAGTCAGTATGTTGTCTCTGACCTGCTGTAAGAATTCTATCAAACATCCTCCCCTTATCAGATCCTCAAGCTGGTTAAGTAGGTTGTAGCACTCCAAAGTGTTATGCCCTACATCTTCATCAAAGTTGCAGTACTTGTACCTATTTCTCCTGTCTATCGAGGCTTTTATCGGTGCAAACATTTGGAGTAGCTCCTTATCCCGAATAGTAAGATAGATTGTTTCCCGTGATGCGTTTAAAGGTGTGTAGTGATCATATCCTCTTTCCTCTCTTGTAATGGGGGCTACCATCCTAGGGGAGGTGAAGCTCACAGAGAGGTTCGTCTCGCGGGATACCTGAGAGAGGAACTGGTACATTAACACGTAGAAAGTTTTTTTTTTGGTTTTTTGGAGCAAGCTCAGGTCTAAGAGCTTTCTTTCTCTGGCACTTTAATACTCTAACGTCTTTATGCTCCATTTTTATTTTTAGCTATTCATCAATTTCAACCTGCTCAAGGCACAGTCATAGGCTCCTGATAAGTCTCTAGAGGTCGATTGGTGAAGGACCGAAAGAGCTTGCCTGCCTACAGGTTCTGCCAGAAATTGGCAAGGGTCTCATTCTCAGTAAAGACTCCCATCTGGATGACTTTCTTATGAAAACATTCCACATACGATCAAAGTTTTTCACCCTCTTCCTAAATCACATATTAAAGGTGTGTGGGATACTTTGGACACGGTTTGACCCCTTTGGAATTGTGAGCAGCAGTCGCTTAATAGCTTTGTGAAGGAATCTTTGCTACTAGCGGGCAACTTCCTAAACCAAGTCTTTGCATAGTCTGTCAGGGTGGTTAGGAACATCTTTCACATGGTTACCCTAGTTGCATTCTAGACTTCCATTTGCTGGATGAAGCCCTCTAGGTGGCTCAAGGGTTCCTCCATGCTAGAGAACTTGTCTGTAGGCACTTTGAATTTCTATGAGAGCTTAGCCTCCTAGATCATACTGGTGAAGGGGGCGTTTATTTCGCTCAAAGGATCCTTCCTAACCTTCTTGGGGTTTCTCTTTTTTATCTGCTTGATCTCTTTCTGTAGCTTTGGCAACTGATCCATCAAGCGCTTGTTCCCGGGTTTCTTTAAGTTGACCTAGGACACCTCACTGTCGTATCCCTGCGATGAACTGGCGATCTCCACCTAGTTTTCTCTATGAGCAGGAATTGCTCAGAGGCTTTCCTAGCTACCTTCCTCTCTAACACGGTTTTCCCTCCTGGAAGCCACCGGGGTGGGGAGCCTCTTGCTGCTCTAGTGGTAGGGCGTCGGCTGTAGACTTGACCCACTTGGGTTGATAACATGATGGCCCGTCAGGCACCAGGGGTCTGGGCTTGAGCCTTTCCCGGATCGAGGGTTGAGATCTGTCCTATCACGGACTTGCTCTAGCAGGGGCGGTCCCAATCGATCAAAGGCGGGCTGCCTAGTTCTAGGCCTGCTCGGTTCTCCCTGAGTGTTTGGATTTCCTGGATGGATTGTGATGCCCTCTACGAGCAGGCGAAGGCGGACATTCTCCACGAAGGCTGCCTATTTGTAGAGCATGGTCTGGTTTATTATAGGAGGGAAAGAAGCCCGTGCAGCGGTTGGCTGGACAGGAGCTTGGCTACGGTGCCCGGATTTCCTTCTCTTTCTTGGAGCCTTTCGTGTCGATGTAGCATAAGGTTGTCCCAATGCCTCGGGCTGTCTCTGAGAGGATCGGAGCCTCATAATTTGTTTTTATAACAATGAACATGTAAACTTTTAGTTTGGTTAGACGGGTGTGGGTGTTCCCACGGATGGCGCCAGAAAGTGTTAACGAAAAATTTTCTCGGGATGGGGAATTCCAGTTAACACCCTTGAGACCACTATCATGGAGGGGGTGGCCAGGGATAATACCTTTGGTACCTAGTTTAATCGAATAACGATGGATGTTTAACGCAGATGCTAATACAATGAGAAAGAGAATACAACGTTTTTATTATCAATTACATATATCGTACAAAAATCCCTTAAATGCTCTCAATCTTTCCGGGGTATAGTGGAGGGTAGCTTTGTGCATGTCGAAAAGTAGATAACAATGGTAGAAGTTTTCTTATAACAGAATTTAGGCTCAAAAGTAAACTCTCTTCCCTTGTTCCTTTTTTTTTGTTCGATCCCCTTTTTCATTTATGTTTAGGCGTATTTATGCATAGTCCAACAAGGTTTAACTTGTGATCCTCCTGCCTTTATCTTATGAATCCAACCCCCTCTTATCGGGCGGGATCCACTATTTTGAATGTTGTTGATTTGATTAATAATGGATTCGAGAATATCTTAGGTAGAGATAAAGCTTATTTCCTCTTCGGACTCAATCACTTACCATACACGTTTGTGGTATTTTAATGTTCGTTAGGGTGTAGATATGATCATATGTGCCTTCATGGCATGATGTCTCATGGAGGTTGTCAAGTATGGCTTTTGCTTCCTCAAAGAGAGATGTATAACTGTGTTCTGGTTCGGTACTGGGAGCTTGGCCTGACCTTTCCAGGTCTCTTGGAGCTTGAAATGGCCCTCGGGGGCGCTCTTTGGTGGTAACAGAGTTTCGGTGAGCTTCGCCCTACTTGTCCAGATAAGTTTAAATCTTCCTTTAGTAAAGTGAAGCTATATTATTGTATGAATTTGATGTCCCTTTAGGTCCCTTTTTGTGTCTGGAGACGACTGTGGGATTCTAGGGAGGTTGTGAGGTAATTTCGATCTCGGGAAGCCTGACTCGACAAGTATCAGACGTGTTCGGATTTTTAGTTTCGATATAAGGAGCTCGATCTGATTGTCCCGGGCTTCACTTGGGGTGTTTCTAAAATGTGAAAACCTTTCCTTGCTTCTGTGGGATGGCCCAATAGCTTGCCCTCGGAACCATGGTACCAGGGTAGGTAACAGCGGATTTGTACCTGGGCTAGGAGAGTGAAAAATGTCCCTTAAGTCCCTAGTAAAATTTGGCTATTAACATAATTCTTTTACAGTATAAATGATATGCATTAATCAATTTTGGAAGGTGGTAAGCTTATGTCTCGTTGTGTCACAAGTACCCATGTGACACGGCAATAACAGTATGTCACAATTAGCAATGAGATACGGCAATAACAGTATGTCACAATTACCCGAGTGACGCGGCAACAGTATATGTGTACACAATATCCCAGCTAGGCCAATACAATAGCAATACCGGTAACTATGGACAATAAGCCAAAATAAAAATAACATATTTTTCCTTACTTTTCGAATCGGTTATAAGAAATATAACTTTTGAAAATCAAAATATCAAGTCAACAAATATATTGCAACAATATAAGCTTTAAAATAACTACATTAAAATATTCCAAATGATTTTGAAATTATAAATCCTATTTTCAAACAATATGAACATTTAGAAAACGGTAACATTAATTAGTCATTTTTAAACATAAGCCAATATATCAAAAATCTTTGAATACTTAATATATATATATATATACATTTGAAAACATAACACATCATGGATGAGTTTACTTACCTCGGACACGAACAAATCTGCTATAGCTCTAGATGCTCAAACGTCAATCAAACCTATCACATATTAAATTTAATTATTTATCACCGGAGTAAGGTAATCCAACATAACCTTCACGTATAATGAACTAAACTTAGAAATACAGTTTCTAGCTAAGTATCACAATTGACCACCCACTCATCTACGATTTTTAATTAATTATGTATATCTCCAAACATTACGAAATTTGACATGGATAATCTGAACTTATAGGAAATACCACAAAAAACTATTAATTTAATCTAAGATCAATTGAATACGTATATATTCCTTCTTTTCTCGGTGTTAATAGCCAAATTTGGGCAGGGACCAAAGAGAAATTTTCCATTCTCCTGACATGAGTCCAAGCCTGAGATTACCCACCACGGAACCTCAGGATCGAGCTTTGGTGCCACCCTAGAGAAACGAAGAAAGATCGCCGAGCTCAGGAAGCATTCAAGGTAAAGCCCGATACAAACGAATCGAGCTCCTTACAATAATCAAGGATCAATGAGGTCGAAACTACCTCATAACCTCCCCAAGAGCCCGCCATCCTCTCCAGACTTAAGTGAGAACCTATTAAGCAGTGGGCCTATACCTCGGGATTGCTTCATCTAGCCAAGGGAAAATATAGACCTATCTAGACAAGTAGTAGGAAGATCGCTAAAGCCACATTGCCACCAAAGGGTGCCCATGGGGTCATCTCCAAGCTCCAAGAGACCTGGAAAGGTCAGACCAAGTTCCTAGTACCAAAACCAGGGCACAAATTTACCTCATCCTATGAAATAGTACTCGACAACCTCCATAAAGAATCATGCCATGAAGGCACACATGAACATATCCACACCTAATAAACATTAAATTACCACGTACGTGTAGGGTAAGAGATTGAATCCAAAAGGAAACAAACTTATCTCCAACAAAGATATTCTCAACTCCATCATTAATTCAAAATCAATGGCATTTAAATAAAATATCTCGTCTGATAAGAAGGGAATAGGTTCACAGAATAATGGCAGGAGATTCGTAAAGTTTAACCTACTTGTATAAATACGCCCAAGCATGATAGGAGAAAAAAAAAGGATATGAAATGAAAGGTTCAAATCCAGCCTAAATTCCATGATCGAAACACGGCCATCATTATTTTCCACTTCTTGACAAACATAAGGTTGCCACCCCGTTGTACTCCAATGAGATTGAGTACATTTGAGAGGTTTTTATACGATATTTGTGAGAAATAACATAGTTGTGTTATTGTTCCTTTATTCATTGCGTTAACATTTGTTTTGAACACTTACTTTTACTCAAGAAATCTAGGTACCAAAGGTACCGAACCCCAGCCACCACCTCCGTGGCAGTGGTCTCAAGGGTGTTAATCAGAATTTCTCATCTCGAGTAAATTTTTTGCTAACATTTTCTGGCGTCGTTTGTGGGAACCCCACACCACACTTTTTACATTTTCAAGTTTATTGTTTTGCAGTGATTATGAGGCTTTTCTCCTCCCAAGGATAGCCCAAAACCTCGAGAGATCAGTCTGCCCCATCGACCAAGAAAAGGCAGAAGAAGGGAAAGAAATCCAAGAATCACAAGCCAGCCTCGTATCAGCCAGACATAGAGCGGGCTCCAACCCTTCAGACAGTGTACCTAACTATGATCAACCAGCATGTTATGGCCATCGTGGACAATGTCCACCTCTATCTAGCTAAAGAAGGAGTTGCTTCTTAGTTGGCAGAACTTGGTACCCGAAGAGAGGCGAGCATACCCACTATCAGGCAACATGCCTTTGATCGGTTGGGACCCCCTCCACCGAACCTTGCCCACAATAGGACAGGACCCACAACTTCTATCCGGGATAAGCCAGGGCCCATTCCCCCAGTCATAAACAGATGACCTACTATCAACCCAGGTAGATTAAGTCAGTGGCCGACGCTCAGTCGAGGACACCTCGTAGCCTACCTTGACCAATGACTTCCAAAAAAGAACCTAGAGCTGAAGCTGGTGGTATCCGGTAAACTGCGTAAGCATAGCCCGCTCTTGAAGAAGACAAAGTGGAAGTGCCCAGCTCATCGGGGGGATCTGACAATAAGAGCTTCGAGGTTCACTCAAATAAGCACGGAAATAAGTGTCTGAGGGATCAGCTGGCTAAAATGCAGAAGAAGATCCAACAGTTAAAAAAAGGGAAAGGTAAGGAGGTCAAGAAGGACCCCTGAGTGAGATTAACACTCCATTTACTAGAAAGATTTGGGAGGCAGAGCTCCTACCAAAGTTTAAGATGCCACCAAACAAGTTCTCTAGCACGAAGGATCCTTTGAGCCACTTAAAGAGCTTCATCCAATATATGGAGGTCCAGAACATAACCAGGGCCACCATGTGCCAGATGTTCCCTACCACTATGACAGACTATGCCAAGACCTGGTTCAGAAAGTTACCCACTGTACGTGTGGACTTCTTCACCAAGCTATCAACGAATTTCTACTCAAAATTCTAAGGTGTCAAACCCAGATCAAAGGATCCCATCCATCAGCAATACATGATTCAGGAAAGAGGAGAAACCCTCCGGGCTTATGTGGAGCGGTTCCATAAGGAGGTTATTCAAATAGGAGTCTTCACAGAAAAGGAGACCCTAGCCAACTTTCATAGATATCTGTGGGCAGGAAAGCTATTCCGATCATTCACCAAGCGTGCTCCAAAAACCTACAAAGAAGCATACAATCGGGCTTTGGAGAAGATAGAGATTGAGGAACAACTAAAAGTCAGGCTGGAGCATGTTGACATGAGAGGGTGAAGGGCCAAAAGAAGAAGGCGTCTAGGCCAGCACAAGTTTAGAGGATTCAGAACAAACCCTCTAATAGGTCGACATACCATCCTTCCCCGTTTCAACCTCAATGGGATCGTTTCTATCATGGAAAACTCTTTTCCAAGCTTCCTCTCCTCCAAATACGGTAGCTCCTATAACCAGAGAAGAGAGGGGGTTTGACTAGTATACCCCACTAAATGCATCCTGGAAAATGATCTACCTCACAATCCAAGATAAAAGGTTGTCGAGGAAGCTAACACCAATGAAAGCGCTAGCCAATGCCAGGAACTGGTACAAGTAAAGTGACTTCCATAACCACATCGGGCATAACAAATCAGAGTGTTACAGCCTGTGTAACCAGATAGAGGCTCTGGTAAGGGGAGGATTCCTGGTAGAGTTCCTACAACAAGTCAGAGGCAGCATCCAGACAGGGAAGAAGGTGGAAGCAAATCTCCGGGAAGATAAGGAGAAGCGAAGAGGTAAACATAATGATTTGATGTAGGAAATCCAAGTCATCCATACTATCAGTGGAGGTCCCTCATTGGCTCGATCCTTCTACAATGCCCGGAAGAACCACACGAAGATGTTATAGAATAGAGTATTATAGACATTTCTCAGTCATCTCAAATTATCTTCTCTGAGGAAGATGCCTACAGCATTGTTCAGCCCCACGATGATCTGTTAGTGGTCACAGTACTAATCGCTAACTATGAGGTCCATCACGTGCGTATCGATTTCTGCTGTAGTGTGGATGCCCTCTTCAAAGATACTTTGGAAAATTTAACCTGAAGTAGTGGTGCTATAACATCTGCACAACTCATTTTTATGGTTTCATAGGCAAATCTGTCATGCCAGGGGGATCGAAGATACTCCCCGTGATCGTAGGAACCACACCCCTCCAGTAAAATATAATGACAAACTTTGTTGTAGTTGACCTTCCAACAGCCTACAATGTAATACTAGGAAGGTCATTCCTATCAACCATCAATGGAGTCTTGTCAGTCTACTATAACACCTTAAAGTTTCTTGTCGAGAACCAAGTAGGCGAGGTACGTGGTGACCAGCTAGCTGCCAAAAAATGTTATGTGGTCTTTTCTAACCCGACAGTACTGGTAAGATAATTCTCACAAGTGTCAATGATTCAAGACCAAGAAGTAGCAGGGATGAACCAGGAGGATTCAAAGCCTTCTGATCATCCAGAAAGTGATTCCCAATTCATAGAAAAAGAAGAACAAGGGAGAGAATGGGACAGCGGACAATATGTTGACAAGTTGGAAGAAGTTCTGGTCAGAGAAGATGACCCGATCAAAGTGGTAAAGGTCAGGGCTGCACTTAAAGTTGGATTAAAAGAGAGATTGATCAAGTTGCACCTAGAGTTCAATAACATTTTTAAATGGAGATGCCCGGGAACCCATTATCTTTGGCATCCCACGGCTGGCGATCTATCCCACCATCAAACCTGTCAAACAAAAGAGGTGACATTTCAATGCAAAGAGAAAGGCTGCAATCTAGGAGAAGGCTGACAAATTGATCAAGGCCGATTTCATTAAGGAAGCCCAATATCCTTATTGACTCGCCAATATGGTAATGGTCACTAAGACGAATGAGAAATGATGAATGTCTATCGACTACACTGATCTCAATCAGTTGTGCCTGAAGGATAGTTTTCCTTTTCTAAAAATTGATCAACTGATTGACTCGACAGTAGGGAACAAGCTACTGAGCTTTATGGATGCATTCTCCGGGTATAACCAGATCATGATGTACCCCGCCGACTAGAACAAGACCAGCTTCATCACCGGGTAAGGTCTATACTGTTACAAGGTAATGCCGTTAGGGCTTAAGAATACAGAAGCTTCATACCAGTGGTTGGTCAATCGACTGTTCATGCTCGAAATTGGAAGGTCGATGGAAGTATACATCGATGACATGACCACCAAGTCATAAACCGTAGAGAAGTATCATGGAGACCTTTATAAAACCTTTATGATCTTAAGGGAAAACAAGATGTGCCTGAACCATTCTAAATATGCATTCAGGATAATAGCGGGAAAGTTCTTGGGCTTTATAGTCAAAGAGAGAGGTATTGATGCTAATTCGGAAAAAATCAGAGCCATTCTGAACCTGGATTCCCTGATTTCTTTAAAGTAGGTACAGGTTTTGCCAGGGAGTATTACAACTCTTAATCTGTTCATCTCTCGTTTCACAAATAAGTGTCTCCCTTTTTATCAAAATCATCAAACATGGGAAGAACATGAAATGGGATCAGGAAAGTGAGCAGGCTTTCCGAGCTTTAAAAGATTACCTAGCAAGCCCATCGCTGTTAGTCAAACAAATCCCCGGTGAAGAGCTTTAAATTTACGTGGCTGTCTCTTAAACAACAGTGAGTGGGGCTTTGGTCAAAGAGTGTGGAGATAGAGAGTACCGACCCATTTACTATGTGAGCCATATTTTGACAAAGCCAAAAAAACTACACCCTCCTAGAGAAACTCGCTTTTGCCTTAGTCACCTTAACTAGGAAGTTACGGCCTTACTTCCAAGCTCACTCAGTTACGGTGGTAACTGATCAACCCCTCCTCCAATTCCTGCAGAGCCCAGACATATACGGAAGGTTAATTTTATAGACCTTGGAGCTTACTCAGTTTAATTTAAAGTACAAGTCCAGAACTGCGATCAAAGCCCAAGCTCTAGCAGACTCCGTGGAAGAATTCTTAGTGCTCCCGTGCCATGGGACTTCCATATTATTATATATATCCCCAGAGAAGCCCCAGAGCCGAACGGATTCCTGGAAGATTTTAAAGCATGGATCCTCTACACAGATAGAGCTTCCGGACAGGCTCGGGGGAGCTGGCATAGTTTTAACAGATCTAGAGAAAACTGAAGTCTGCCACTGTTTCAGGTTCGAATTCAAGGCTACCAACAATGAGGCAGAGTATGAAGTGCTCCTAGTATGGATGAATGTAGCCATCAAGCTTGGAGCCAGCTATCTATATGTCAGAAGTGACTCATTACTGGTAGTCAATCAAGTCTCCGGGATATACCAAGCAAATGAGGATAACATGATTACACACTTGACACAAGTTAAACTGCTCAAGCTTAAAATTAAGGATTCAGGATCGAACATGTACGTCGACAACAGAATTAGATAGCTGCAAATGGGGGCTAAGCCTTGCCTAGGGGAGTTCCTCTTTAGGTGAGTTCCCGGCCATGTATAATAGAAAGTAGAGAAATATGCCTTGTAGAGCGACAACCGTGTTGGATGGACCCTGTAGTTGCTTACTGTAAGTTCCTCTGTGTTTGATAGGCTTATTTCGTTGACAATCACTTTTGGGGATCAATATGTAAGGGTAGTTTAGGGCTTCACTGTTTGTAACCAAGCTCAAGCATCAAAGGTCAAATCACTTGTTTAACTTTTATTGAAGAGGTATTAGTGCACACACACACTCATGCATTTTCTTTTAATTATCTTGGTTTCATGCTTATTTGCCATTTTGTGTGCCTTGTGTGTCTTATTTTTGTTTAAGTGTTGAATGCATTTGTGTGCGTTAAAAAGAGGAGTTTTTTCCTCTATTCCGTGGCTCAGACCGCTTTTTGTACAGTGCCTACGCCGCGGTCTGCACAACGGTGTTTACCAGAGGCCACACACTGTGGCTACCGTGGCATGTGCATGTTACATGCACCGCGGTCTCCCAAACTGAGTTTTACAAGCGTTGCATGCTGTCAAGACCACGGTCTGTGCACCTGCATGTACAGTGGCCTACATAATGGCTTTTTCCAGGCGATACATTACTCTATGTGCCACGGCCAGGACACTTGCCTGTATCGTTGTACAACCAGCGGTCTTGACAGGATTTGGTTGCCCTTCTTCCAAAACTATGCCACTTTGTTTAGGGCACCATATATATATGTTGCCTTCTCTTCTATTTGGTTCTTAAGTGTCCAAGAAGCAATTTTTATGTGTTTTAGTTTTTCTAGAGAGAGATGGACTCCCAAACACTCATTTTTACTTAACCCAACTTTAACCCATGATCATCTAGCTTTATTGTAGGATCATTCAAGCATGAAGCAACATCTTCTTCTTTACTATGTAACTTCTACATGCTCTAGACTTCATAGTTTCATTACAAACATGTATTCCTAAGGTTTTAGTCTCTACTACTTATTAAATGCTTGCTTGTATGGTTAATTGCTTTTATGACATGCTTATGTATTGATTGTTGGTTGAGATGCATTACTTTATGATAGCTAGAATTTAGGACGGTTTTACCCTTCTAGCTAATTCTTCTTGCCTTTTGCATTTAGAACATTGATATCTAGGATTTGCTTTAATTGTCATTATTAATCTTAGATAAGTATGAATGTCTTGACATAGCATTTTTGCATATTGAATATTCTTGCATATTCACTTAGGTTGCCATTATCTCTTCATTTTTGGTTAAGCTTATGGCTATGTGGTTAGTGCACAAGGTTGGTGATCCAATATCACTATTAAGGCCCGTTGGGTAGAGTGAAAGGGTTAGTAACTGGAGGGTTAGACGGGAGGTCAACCTAGGTTGTAAACTTTCTCTCAATAGTGGATTTTGATGATCGAGTGTGGCACACTGAACAACCTGTGGTTTTTTCCATTTGGAGGGTTTCCACCTATATATTGCTTGTTGTTACTATTTTATGTTTGTTGTCTTTTGCTTGAACACTTAGTTAAATGAGGTAGAATCGATAATATTGATTAATTTGCAAAATTGGTAATCTATCGAACTAAAACCTATTCACCCCCCTTTAGGTTATAGACACACACTTTCTAAGGAATTTCAATTGGTATTAGAGCCGGTGCCTAGATATACTTAGGTGATCCTTGCTCTATGTGTGTGTCTTGCTTGGTGCATTTAGTTTGATTGTTTTCCTTTTGTGTGACATTGCATTTTCATTACAACCATTACCCTCAAACACTTTGAGTGGAAACGGAAATGGTCATGAAGAGCCTCAAGCACAAGACCCCTTTTGCTCAATGGGGTGAATAATACTTCTTGGAAGGGCAAGATGGAAGCCTATATTTTCCAAATAGATGAACGTGCTTGGATGGATATTGAAGATGGGTATATTCCTCCAACATTGACCAATGACGATGGTGTAGAAGCTCTCAAGCCCAAGTCTAGTTGGAGTACTCAAGAATTTGAAGCATCCAAGTGGAACAACAAGGCCATGTATGCCATCCTTTGCGCCATGGACAATAATCAATACAAGTTGGTCCAAAACACTAGGATTGCAAAGGAGGCTTGGGACATTCTTCAAACAGCAAATGAGGGAACTGAGGTAGTCAAGGACTAAAAGCTCCAAGTCCTCCAAATGCAATTTGAGATGATCGGGATGGAGGAGTATGAATGCTTCAATGACTTTCCAGTGAAGTTGATGGATATCGTCAACCAAAGCCATCAACTTGGTGACCCCTATTCGGATAGGAGAGTCAAGCAAAAAATTATGAGGTCACTTCCATCAAGGTTCGAATCAAAGGTGATGGCACTTGAAGAGAATAGTGAGTTCAAGAATATGAAGCCAAGTAAAGTCATTGGATGGCTTTTAGCTTATGAGTCAAGATTGAATACTACACCCACACCTCCGAAGAAGTAAAAGAGCATTGCCTTCAAGACCACCAAGGTTGAAGTAGAGGAGGAGGACTCAGATGAAGAAATGGCATTCATGGTTAAAAGATTCAAGAAATTTATGAAGTTTGAGAGGAAAGGATTTGGGTCCAAGGGAAAGGAAGTGAAAAATAAAACTCTTTTCAAGAAGATGGAAAAATCTCAAGAAATTGATTCCAAGAAAGTCATTAATGCTATGAATGCAGTGGCTTTGGCCACATTGCTCCAGAATGTGCAAATTCGAAGAAAAAGAAGAAAGGGAAGGCCATGGCGACCACTTGGAGTGATAGTGAAGACTTATAAGAGGAAGAAAAATCTTCAAATGATGAAGATTGAGTTGTAAACTTCATTGCCTTCACGACATCTCATAATGGCAAGGAAATTTTGAGTGATAAGGAAGAGGTAGGTGACTCTAGTGATGAGAGCACCTTTTCTAACTCTAGGTTTGAGATTGATAAGGAAATGTACAATGTAGACTTCATGAAGTTTTTTGAAAAGTCTAGAATGAAAAAGAAGAAGGAGAGTCAAGAATTGAGAAAAGAGAATCTAGAGTTGACTTTAAAGATAACTCACTTGAGTGAGAAAGTAAAGAGTAGAAAAGAGTTAGAAGAGAGTTTGAAATTGGAGCTTGTGATCATTAAGAAGAGTGAATAGAACTTGAAGATTGAGCTTAGAGAAGCAAAAGAATTGGTAGCCAAGATGACATCCGGAACTGAGAAACTGGACAAGATGTTATCATGTGGGAAGAGTCCTAGTGATAAAACAGGCTTAGGATATGTGGAAGGCAAGGATGCTACTTCCTTGAAAAATACTATCTTTGTCAAGATTCAAGAGGATAAAGAGGTTCAAGGTTCACACCAACAAATGAGATCAAATGAAGTTGGAGAATCATCAAAGCAAGCTCAAACGAAGGCTCAAACAAAGTCTCAAGCTAAAGCTCATCCACTAAAAGCTAGAGCTCAACGAACAAGACCTCAACTTCCAAGAAGTTCTCAAAGTCAACAAAGGATTCTTCAACCATAAAGGATGTTTCAAAGAAGGGATTCGGCTCAACACCAAAGGACAACTCAAAGAAGAAGGAAGTCTTCCATGCTTGCCCAAGGATATGGTACGAATTCTTACTTTACTCATATTTTTCATTATTATGGTGTTGAAGGTCACATATGACCAAATTGTTTTAAATTTATTAAGTTGTGTTGTTTTGAAAGCATGATTAAGAAGAATATGCCTAGATGAGCCAAAATGCATGCACTTAGGAATTTTTAAAAAAATGAACCCATGGCTCCTAGGAATAGCAGTATTTCATCTAGGTGGACTAAAAGGGATGAATATTATTGTCATGTGGCTCAAGTAGCCTTGAAAGCCAAAGACATCAATACTTGGTACCTTGATAGTGGGTGTTCTAGGCGCATGACCGAAAACAAGAGTTTCTTTGAAACTCTTACGATGGAGGATGGTGGATTTGTCACTTTTGGTGATGGTTCTCGTAAGAAGGTTTTAGAAAAGGAAACATATCCATCCCTGGTTTGCTCTCCTAGCCTAATGCTCTTTATGTAGATGGCTTGCAAGCCAATCTTATTAGCATATCACATTTAAGTGATGAAGGGATTTCGGTTATGTTTTTCAAAGTTGATTACTTCATTCTAAGAGAAGATGGACAAGTTCTATTGAAAGGCAAGAGGTCAAGTGACAATTGTTATTATCTTGATTCCAATGGCATATTTTGCAATTTTTCTAGTTGTGATCAAGTTGAATTAAGGCACCAGAGGTTAGGTCATATGAATTTCAAAGACTTGAAAGTTCTTGAGAGGTTGAATGTTGTGAGAGGCCTTCCTAAGTTTGGAAATAGGATTGAGAGAGTGTGTGGACCGTGTCGACAAGGAAAGCAAACTAAGAGTGTGCATAAAAAGGGTAAACATTTTGCCACCAAGGTGCCACTAGAGCTTCTTCATATGGACCTTATAGGTCCTATGCAAACCGAGAGTCTCGGTGGCAAGAGGTACATCTTTGTGTGTGTTGATGATTTTTCTAGATTTACATGGACTTACATTCTTAGAGAAAAATCTGAAACTTTTGAAATTTTTAAAAACCTTTGCACTAAAATTCAAAATGATAAGGATTCACAAGTAAATGCATTAAGTGAATTAGGAGTGACTGTGGGAGAGAATTTGAAAATGTTTACTTCGAACATTTTTGTGATAGTCTTGGAATCTCCCATGAGTTATCGGCTCCTCGAACTCTTTAACAAAATGGTGTTGTAGAGAGGAAGAACATGTTCCTCCAAGAGATTGCTCATGTGATGTTGCTTAGCAACAATGTTCCTAGGAAGACGCAGTGAATACAGCTTGTTATTTAGGATATAAAGTGTTCTTAAGACCCAGTACTAGGCAAACCACTTGTGAATTATGGAAGGGAAGGAAGCCAAATGTTAGTTACTTCCACTCATTTGGAAGTAAGTGTTACATTCTAAATGACCGCGATTAACTTGGCAAGTTTGATGATAAAAGTGATGAAGGGATTTTCATTGGCTATGCTCTAAATAGTAAGGCCTTTAGAGTTTTTAATTTGAATACATAAAGTGTTATGGAATCATCCAATGTGATCATAGATGATTGTAGGCCTAAGGTTAGTAACCATGATGAGGAGATTAGTATGGTTGATGAGTCTCCCTTGGAGAAGATTGGTGAGACTTCAAGTGATGAAAAGTCAAATCTTGAGAAAGAGATCTCTCAATTTCTTGATAGAGATTCTACCTTGGACTCTAAAGAACCTGCTCCTTGGATTAGACATCTTCACAACAAGGGTGACATCATTGGAGATGTGAATGAAGGTGTTAGGACTAGGCATCAGTTAGCAAATCAAAGTAGCTATACTTGCTACACCTCTAAAATTGAACCCCAAAAGGTTAATGAAGCTTTAGGTGATGAGTTTTGGCTATGCAAGAATAACTAAATCAATTTGAAAGAAATGAGGTTTGGACTCTAGTTCCTAGGCCTAAGAATGCTAATGTTATAGGCACCAAGTGGGTCTATAGGAATAAACCAGATGAGGATGGCAACATTGTACGGAACAAGGCTAGACTTGTAGCACAAGGGTACTCATAAATTGAGGGTATCGACTTTGAGGATACTTTTGCTCTCGTTGCCTGATTAGAGTCCATTAGGCTTCTCTTATCCATTTCTTGTGTGCACAAGTTTAAATTGCATAAAATGGATGTTAAGAGTGCCTTCCTCAGTGGCTTCTTACAAGAGGAAATGTTTGTTGAGCAACCCAAGGGGTTTGTTGATCCATATCACCCTAATCATGTTTATCGTCTCAAAAAAGCTATATATGGGTTAAAACAAGCACCAAGGTCTTGGTATGAGCATCTCACTCTTTATCTTGTTGACAATAGCTATTCTAAAGGAAGTGTTGACAAGACCTTGTTCATCAAGTGTACTAAAGATAAGCTATTCATAGCTCAAATTTATGTTGATGACATAGTTTTTGGTTTCACAAACAACTTGAAAGTTAAACAATTTATTGATGTCGTGACTCATGAGTTTGAAATGAGCATGGTTGGTGAACTCAATTACTTCTTAGGATTACAAATCAAGCAAATGCATGATGGGATCTTCATATCCCAGGCTAAATATGCCAAGAACCTAGTGAAGAAATTTGGTATTGAGAATGCCAAGCATTGTGACACACCTATGAGTACAACATTGAAACTTAGCAAGGATGATAGTGGAAAAAGTGTGGATCAAAGTCTATATCGTGGCATGATAGAGAGCTTGCTATACTTGATTGCTAGTAGGCCTGATATAGCTTTTAGTGTTGGTGTGTGTGCTAGGTATCAAGCCAATCCCAAGGAATCCCATCTCTCCTCTATGAAGAGAATCATTCGATATGTGAATGTGCATCCAACTATGGGATATGGTACTCTTTTGACACTAATGCTAGTTTAGTTGGCTTCAGTGATGCAGATTGGGCAGGTAACTATGATGATAGGAAGAGTACATCGGGCGGTAACGTCTTCCTAGTGAACAATCTTGTGTCATGGTTTTGCAAGAAGCAAAATTACATCTTATTATCCATAGCCGAGGCCGAGTATATAGCCGCTGGGAGTGCTTGCACACAACTCCTTTGGATGAAGCAAATGCTTGTGGATTATGGCTTTGAGCAAGGTACTCTAACCCTTTATTGTGATAACATGAGTGCCATTAATATTTCAAAAAAAATTATCCAACATTCTAGAACTAAGCATATTGACATTAGACATCATTTCATTAGAGAGCTAGTTGAGTGCAAATGCATTGCACTTGAACATGTGGGCACAAATGATCAACTATTGGATTTGTTTACAAAACCATTAGATTCAACTAAGTTTAAATCTCTTAGTAGGTTTATTGGGATTTTCCATATGCATTGATGAGTTTCGGTGTTTGACCCATATTGGGAGCTCAAGCAAAGAGAGCAAACTTGCATTATAATAAGCAAATAATTGTTCAATTTTATGCTCTTTAATTAATTGCTTAAGTGTCATGGATGCATATATTATTATATGATTTTTTATTTAATAGGTGTGTTTTTGCCTTATTCGAAATGCATGTCTCATTTATGTTCAAACATGTGTTTTTTGGACTAGGAAATTTTATTGGGAAGTACAGTTGATTGACCCAAAGTTTATCTATATGTTTATGAAAACTTGATCTTGACATGCTTAATGTGTTATGCATGATGAATTTATTGAATGCAAAAAAAATGATTGCAAATATGTGTGCAAGTGACTATTGAGACTTTATTCAATAAGGATATTGTATCCATTTCAAGGATTTCACAATCCAATGGTCTCTCTCTATTTACTTGTTGAACAAGGCTACTATCATACGGGCATCTTGCCCAAAAAAATCTAAAACGGTGCAATAGTCGCTCATGTCTTGTTCAACTTGTAAAGCTTGATAATTGCTCTTATTTGTTTTCCATTGACAATTTGGTACAAATTGGTTTGACTTCTCTTGGAACCTCATGTGTTATTTTCCTTTGCCAAATACCATGCTTTTTGAAGTTAATGTTGTATGTATTTCATTCAAGACAATCTTTCGCACATATTCCAATCAATAAAACTTCCATGAATTTCTCTCTTTTTTAATTAAACTGCATAAAGTTGTTGTATATGATTATGCATTTACATTACAAATATCTCTTTTTGCTACAGCATCCCGGTTGGGGAATACTCCTTTGCCTATCTTGTGACAAAAAGGGGGAGTAATGTTGGATTAAAGAGGGAGCTTGTGATGTTTTTGGGGTAGTTTGTGTTGTTTTTGCATATAGGAGGAGAATGTCATTTTTAGGGGGAGCTACCTTTGTGTTGTTGAGTTATGTGCATTGTTGATAGCATGTTACTTGTTTTTAAATTCATGCAAATTGCACGTGTTTTTATTTTGTCTTGATCCCTCTCATACACTTGTCTTGGAAAGTGTAGTTCATTGTTTTGTAATATAGAATGTATTTGTTGACGTCTTGTTGTTTCTTGTTGTTTTGTTGTGAGGATACTTTGTGAGTGAGTGGTTTTGTCACGAAATAGCTAAATGGGGAGATTGTAAGTTCCTCGGTGTTTTATTGGCTTATTTCGTTGATAAGCACATTTAGGGATCAATATGTAAGGGTAGTTTAGGGCTTCATTGTTCGTAACCAAGCTCAAGTATCAAAGGTAAAATCATTTGCTTAACTTTTATTGAAGAGGTATCAGTGCACACATACACTCATGCATTTTCTTTTAATTATCTTGCTTGCATGCTTATTTGCCATTTTGTGTGCCTTGTGTGTGTTGTTTTTGTTTAAGTGTTGAATGCATTTTTACGCCTTAAAAAGAGGAGTTTCTTCCTCTGTTCTGCGGCTCAGACTGCTCTCTATACAGTGCCTACACTGCGGTCTTCACAACGGTGTTTACTAGAGGCTACACGTTGTGACTACCGTTGCCTGTGCATGTTACATGCACCGCGGTCTCCCAAGCGAAGTTTCACAGGCGTTGCATGCTGTCGAGACCCCGGTCTTTGCACTTGCATGCACAGTGGCCTACAGAACGACGTTGTCAAGACGATGCACAGCTCTCTATGCCACGTTATGGACACTTGCCTGTACTGCGGTACAACCAGCAGTCCTGACAGGATTTGGTTGCCCTTCTTCCAAAATGACACTACTTTGTGTAGGGCACCATATATATATTGTCTCTTCTCTTCTCTTTGGTTCTTAAGAGTCCAAGAAGCCATTTTTATGTGTTCTAGTTTTTCTAGAGAGAGAGGGACTCCCAAACACTCATTTTTACTCAACCTAACTTCATCTCATGATCATCTAGCTTCATTCTAGGATCATTCAAGCATGGAGCATCATCTTCTTCTTGACTAGGTAACTTCTACATGCTCTAGACTTCATAGTTTCATTACAAAGACATGTATTCCTAAGGTTTTAGTCTCTACTGCTTATTAAATGCTTTCTTGTATGGTTAATTGCTTTTATGACATGCTTGTGTATTGATTGTTGGTTGAGATGCATTAATTTGTGATAACTAGAATTTAGGACGGTTTAACCCTTCTAGCTAATTCTTCTTGCCATTGCATTTAGAACATTGATATCTAGGATTTGCTTTAATTGTCATTATTAATCCTAGATAAGCATGAATGTTTTGCATATAGAATATTTTTGCATATAGAATATTTTTGCATATTCACTTAGGTTGCCATTATTTCTTCATTGTTAGTTAGGCTTGTGGCTATGTGATTAGTGCACAAGGTTTTTGTTCCAAAATCACTATTAAGGCTCGTTGGGTAGAGTGAAAGGGTTAGTAACTGGAGGGTCAGACGGGAGGTCAACCTAGGTTGTAAACTTTTTCTCAACAGTGGATTTTGAGGATTAAGTGTTGCGCACTGAATAGCCCGCGGTTTTTCCCATTTGGAGGGTTTCCACGTATATATTGCGTGTTGTTACTGTTTTATGTTTGTTGTCTTTTGCTTGAACACTTAGTAGAATGGGGTAGAATCAATAGTTTTGATTAATTCGAAAAATTGGTAATCTATCAAACTATAACCTATTCATCCCTCCCCCTCTCCTTTAGGTTATAGACACACAATTTCTAGGGAATTTCACTTACCTACAGGAACAAAAGCTCTCGAAGGAGCCCGACCAAGCCCGAAGAATCAAGAGACATTCGGTCCGATATTGCTTAAAGGGTGGGTACCTCTACAGAAGAGGCAAGTCCCCTCCTTTGCTTCGATGCTTACATCTCGATGATGCAAATAGGCATTGAGAGAGGTCCATGTTGGGGGCTGTGGAAAACACATTGGTGGCGAGGATTTATCCTACCAAGTGCTTCGTATGGGATACTAAACCTAAGTTGTCTATCCCCTAAACGACAATCCTCGATCAGTTCACCTTACCCTTTTGCTATATGGAGGGTTGACCTGATCGGACTGCTTCCCATAGCCCATGGGTAAGCGAAGCATGCCATTGTCATCTTAAATTACTTCACTCGGTGGGTCAAGGCATGCCCCCATTTCCAAATCTCAGAGGAAAATATTACCAAGTTCATCAAGACAAACGTGGTTTGCAGGTTTGGTACCCTGCTGGTCATAATCACTGACCTGGGAAAGCAGTTTGATAATGTGAGGTTCAAAGATTATTTAGAAAGGTTGGGTATCAACCTCCGGTTTGTATCGGTGGCTCATCCGTAAACCAACGGTTTGGATGAAGCAACCAATAAGACCACTAAGAAGCTTTTAAAAAGGAAGCTGTAACAAAAGAAGAGAAAGTGGGTTGAAGAGCTTCCCGAAGTTCTCTGGGTGTATCGAACCATAAGGAGGACCGCGACAGGGGAAACACCCTACTCTCTAGCTTTCGGGGTTGAAGATATCCTCCCTGTAGAGCATAAACCCACCTTATTCAGGGTACAACACTTTGAACCAGAGAGTAACGAGATCAAGCTCCGAGCTAGCCTGGACCTCTTAGAAGAAAAGAAGAAGCAAGTTGCAAAAAAGGTAGCGATCTACCAAAGCATGATTGCAAGGTATTTTGACAAAAGAGTGAAGGCTAGGAGCTTTAAGGAAAGGGATCTAGTCCTCAGAAAAGTTACACAGAATACTAGGGTAAGGTCAGATGGGGTCCTAGGACCTAACTTGGAAGGTCCATACATGATCAGGGTAGTGATTCGAAATGGGGCTTACAAGCTAGAAAACATGGACGGTCGACCCATTGACCACACCTAGAATGCAGACCATTTAAGTAGATTCTACCTTTAAATAGGGGACTGCAGTAGCAGACTACCTTCCTTTAGATATCAATAAGTTAAAAAAAATGTACTCCATTTCAGCCATCAAGAAAGTCTGCTATTTTTTCCCATCTACATTATGTTCTCTCCATGAATGAAACTCGCCATGATCGCCATTAACTAATGAGAGCTAAAAAGCCTCTTTGATGCCTTGGTTCGGGTTAAGTCCTACAAAGAGGATCACCATAGTATGACGACCATGATGGCCTCAAGACCAGGGACTGGTCAGGGAAGCCCCATCACTATCCTTGATGCCTCGGCCGGGCACCACTCCCCCCCCCCCCCCCCCCCCCCCCCCCGCCAAGAAGGGTCTAAGTATAAGAGCATAGTTCCCATCCAGATCTCGAGATCAGGAAAGCTAGCTAGCTTTCCTGATGCCTTAGTCAGGTGACCTCCCCCAAGAAGGGCCTGAGTATAAGAGCATAGTTGCCATCCAGATCTCATGATACCCTGGTATGGGTCAGTCCTACCGGAAGGATTGCTATAATATGTGGGCAATGATCGCCTCCAAACTGGGAACGCTAAATAGCTTCGCTAATGCCTCAAATCAGGCTATAACTTATAACCCCGAGAAGGACCCGGGCTTGGTGAGGTTTCCCGCCTAAGTTCCAATGTCAAAACTATTGTTGATTAATAATCCTCCATGTACATCTGATTTCTTACTTTGACAGGAGCAAGCTAGCCTCAAACCATGTAAAGGGATCACTTACTGGAATCTTCGAGCTACAAGTTTCTGCTAAGGACAGCGACCTCGAGCAAGCTATCTACTTACACACTTAAACAAATTTAAGATCTCTTTATTTTTACCGAATTTGATTAAGTCAATTTTGTCGGAAGTCGCATTTAGGTCGAGAACAGGAATGAAGCAAGGAGGTGTCAGTTAAAGTCAAAGTTCATTGAAGCAAGTATGAACGAAATCTAAAGCCAGTTTTCATTAATGATACGGGGGCCTATCCCCTTGAAAGGCTACAGTTACCAAGCTGGGAGCCCAAACCCTGATTTCGGGCAATAAAAAATGATGGAAAAGCGAACTAAACTCGGCATGAGTAAAGCGGGGTGCCCACCCCTCTTTCCGGGCAACAAAAACAAGTTGTTAATAAGTTGTATCAGGCTCCAGCTTCATCATGGTTCCCTCCGAATATTCTTCCTCCCTAGTGGTCCTTGCCCCTAGCTCCTCCATCAGATGGTTGTTTATTTTGGTTAGCCACTTCTACTGACCCCTTGTCTGGGGGCTCATCATTTGCCTGCTGCTCAGCTGAGTCCTCTTCCAGGACTTCATTCACCACTGCCATATCCTCTAGGGGGATGGTCGTATCGAGAAAGGTAGCCACTGACTTCATACTGCTCTTCTCAACCTCTAGCTCTACTCTAGAGGGTTTCTCAGGGCGATCACTAGCTTCATCTTTGGCTATTGGTTGGCTGTCCTCAAGTTGTGTGGGCTGAAACCAGCTAGAGGTCTCCCCATGCCTTGAAACTGGAAAAATCGGGGGAAGAATTAGATGATCTGTCACGGTCGGTTGCTTTTTAGCTCTAGCTAAGCCAGAAGGACCCGTTCAGTCACCTTCGGGGCGAGACATCTCAATAGCCCAGGCCATAATTTCCTCTCTGTCCTAGCCGGTGATCCCGCAGAGGTTAAAAGGAAAGGGAAGGGCTTACGTAACCTGGAAGGAGACATAAAAATACTCGTCGCTAAAGGAAGCATCCATCTCGGCCTGCTATTTGGCCACCTGGGCATGCAGATTCTGGTTTTCAATATCTCACCTTTTGGCTTCTGCCTTCTAGGAATTCCTCCACTTAAACCGAAGGGTTTCTAGGTCAAGGGACTGTTAGGATTATGCTTGATAGCAAGAGTGTAATATTGTAATTTACAATCTTTTCATATAAATAAAAGTGATTTCTAGTTTAACAAATCTTATTACATTTATAGTTTAATTATTATAGTTGTCAAAAGTAAATAATCATAAGGTCAAAAGACTATGAGAAAAGAAGAATTGTTCATACATCTAGATATGTATGAGGTAGACAAAATTCTTTAGCTAGTCTTGAATAATATTCACAACTTAAGATAAAAGGTTGGGCGTCTTTATCTTGTCAAAGTTGTAGATTCTTTTGCTAGCATTTGAGTGGGATCAAATGTGTTATGATGAGGCTAAAATCATCAAAGTGTGGTGTCTTTGGGCAAAAAAATCTAGTGCACTGGGTGCATTGAATAGGATCAAAAAGAAATACTTTATCTGAAACAGTCAATGGATAAAAGTTTTCGTTTCAAGACAATAGGAGAGTCTATCTCAATCCTGAGATAAATGATGGACTTATGGTTGCAAGTGTTAAGATTTGAGCTATCAATGAGTACGATTATATAGCATAGTCTATCCTCGATAGTTTTGTGGTATTCATTTGTTAATCGATAGAGGACTTCATTTTTAGATATGGAAATCGTGGCTCCATTTATTAAATGAGAGTAAAATTCCATCATATGGATGTTTTGAGGTATTGGATATTAAATTTTAACGTTAAGTTTTCAATAGTGACTATTGAAACATGGCTTCTGGACAAGTCAAAATATCCAAGTTCAAAATGTGGTCATATGAGTAAATATGGTAACTTGGAGAGCTATAGGCGGTCTATGAGCTCCTGGTGAGTACTGATATTCTTCATGAGGATACACTTTCTCCAATAAGGTTGTCTAGGGTATGAGTGAGTAACATCAACTTATTCCATCTTTATTTAAGAGTTCAATTTTAGTTTTTTATTGGAATGAACAAAAATTAAATAAATCGGACCTAAGTGAATCATTTGTTGACTGTGATTGGGTTGTGTCTATTGGAGCTTAAATTTAGTTAGCCCGCCAAGATCCCTAATCCACACGAACTTGCATGGATCACTTGATATATTCTACCGGACCAATTTAGGGGTACATCTAGAATTGTATTAAGGCATGAGAACTTGTTTCTTTTTGTAAGAATAGATCTAGTTCACATATGGACTTTTTATTAAGGTCCAATGGATTTAATAAAATGAGAAAAATAATATGTGGTCCATATATATGGTATAGGCGGCAAGGCTATTGAGAATAGCCTAAATATATTATTTTTATTTTATTTTTTAATTAAATGGAAATTAATTAATTTTTTGATTAATTAATTATTTAATTAAAAGTCAAAATCTTTTTCCTAGTAGGAGATGGTCTCCTAAAACTATACTATTGTTGGTAGTATAGTTAATGTTAAAGACTATATTTGATAAGTAGATAAATAAAAGGAATTATTTATCTAATCAAATTAGGAAATCTTTAATATGGTTACAAACACACTATTGAGCTGGATTAGGAGTCTTGGTGTAGGATATAATTCCTTTTTGAAAAGGATTCTTAACTACCAAATAATTCTATCTAAGGAAATGATTCTTAACAACCAAGTAAATCCTTCTTAGGAAAAGAATTAAGTTTCCTAATACTTATTGTATGAATTTCGGCCAGCTATGTATATATAAGATGATGATAAAATTCCTTTTAGATAAGAATTCTTAACTACCAAATAAATCCACCTAAGGAAAGGATTCTTGCCAACCAAGTAAATCCTTCTAAGAAGAGGATTAATCATCCTACATATATATGTTTGAAATTCGGCTAGCCCATAAGAAATTGCAAGAGAAATTTCGGCCAAGCTAAGGGAATTTCTAAAGAGAGATTTCGTCCAAGCAAGAAAGAATTTTGAGGGAGAAAATTTGGTTTTTACTCTGGACAAAATTCGACCAACTCTAAGCAATAGTGTGTGAATTCGACCAAGTAGAGAAAAAAAGGGAACGCTTTTGTTTTCAATAGTACACTAGTATCCTTTGCATCATAAGGGTTTTGTGTACAACGTTGAATCAAGGTTCACGCGAGTTTCAATCAAGTTGGTTGATAATTCACAAGTGACCGGACGTTCTTGGATTTTTTCTCTTGGAGGATATTTGTAACTAATAAAGTAAATATTTTGTTTGTCTCCATCCTCAGGTATACAATTTAAAGAAAGGGAGCTCACACTCCTAGGTGATTCACGTTCGTGATTGGATTGGAAGATCTTGCGGAATCAATTTGGCGTTTGTTCAATTGTCACGAGAAAAAGGTACGATACTTTTATATATGTCAACTAATCTAGGGTTAAGGTTCTCGTTGCATAAAAGGGAACATTTTTATTTATACGCAAACCCTAATTTTCTAATTTTGTCACGCTTTCGTTGCGTTTTGAAACGTTCTTTTCCCTACAATTGGTATCAGAGCCTGGTTGTACCCTTGATTAATTGATGTATGTGTTCGTGAATCTTTTTCTTTTTTTAGATATATGTATGTTTTAGAAAGAGATGGTACTCTAGGTATTCGTATATATATTTACATTGGAATGTATGGACATATATATGTTTTATATATGGTTTGTTATTGCTCAATTTTAGTCCTAGAATTTCAATGTATTTTATTTTGGGATTGTAACAAGAAGGGTGGTCTATCATCGCCATAATTTCCTTCTTGGTAGTTGCTAAGTTTTTTTTTTTTATTTTGTCGTTGTAATAAAAAAAAACTGCACTATTGTAATAAAAAAAATGCAGTATTTTGTTTTTTTTAATTCTTCTGTAATACATTCAAGTATCGAAGACTCGAAGGTTTGAAGAATTAGAAGTAACCGGAACAAGTTTGGGACCGTACGAGCCATAACAACGAACATGCATGCAAAGAGCGCGCAACCACGTTTGTTGTGGCATGGGCTGCGCACGGCAGCCCTTTGGTAGCCATGGGCTGCGCATGGCAGCCCTTTATAGGTTTGTGGCATGCGCACGCCCATGGGTAAAGGCAAAAGGTGTGCACGCCCATGGGAGGTAGCCGAGGGAGTTCGAACAACGAAGGTCGCGTGAAGACTTGTTCGCCAAGAAAGGAGTTCTTGTATTCCAAGATATATGTAATTTACTTGATTTTCTAGGATGGACCAAAATTGTAGCTATTTGTATTTTTGTAAATATTGCAATGTTTGTCATTGTTCGATAACATGTCATATAGAATAGGAGTGCCACTCATATATCTCTTTTGGTATGAACATGCATAGAATGGTTTAGGTATCTAAATTGGCATCTAGATAACTTGGTAAATCATTCTTTGGAATTCGATCACACGCCTTAAGCAATTGAGTGGGAGAAGGTGTTTTGGAACACCTACGGCTTCCAAGTTTAGTTGAGCTTTATGTTTCGTGAATAACCTCCGAAGAGGTATTCATGAATGGAATTTAGCAAGGTACTTCCTTACAAGGATAGACTAGACAATTAGCCAAAACGATATCTATTCCCAAAGGAGGGATATTCATGAGGGATTATATTAAAGGTCGATAACTTGGTAACACACTTAATGTGAGTTTATTAATATCCTCCCAAGAGTTCTTGTTAATAAAATTGCAAGGCTAAATTAGAAAGCATTGGTTGTTATATTAACAATTAGGTGGGACCTAGTCCAACTAGTAAATGATGCGTACTCCCAAAAGAGACGTGACATTTATGGGTGTTGGATCACCGTTGAAGTTTTACGATTGAATTGTTTTATTTAATTCAAGATAAATATTCAAAATTGCTATATCATGATTGTTTACTTATATATTTTTTGTTATTAAAAAGGAATCATGACGCCATCACTAATCAATATCCTAAAAGATAATACTTTAACTGATGATAATTATATCACATGGAAAAGGAATATTGGATTGTTGTTGCAAGCTAAAAAGTATAAGTTCATTCTGTATATTCCTTAACCACCAAACTAATGAATCTAACTCAAGAAGCAAAGAGATGAGTATCAGTAGTGGAAGTCTTCAGATGAGATGGCTAAATGTACGTTACATTATGGCCATCATCTCCGACGTGTTACAACAGCAACATGAAGGAATGGAGACTGTTGCCGATATAATGATGTCTCTAGAGGAGATGTTTGCTATGAGGTATAAGATGACTAAAAGAGAGAGGAAGTGATTTCTTTTATGAATCTTAGGACGAAACCTGGACAGGGTGTGAAAGATAACATGATAAAATGCATAGCACATCTCAACATTGTTGAACTGAATGGTGCTAAGATAGATGGTGAGACAAAAATTGACATGATTGTCAACTCACTATCGGATTCCTTTGATAAATTCAAGTTGCACTACACCTTGAATAATAAGGAATACACCTTGCAAGGCCTGATGCAAGATTTTCAAAGCGAGGAAAAATCCTTATGAAAGGCAAGGGTCAAGAGATTCATATGCTTGGTAAGTTGCTACTGTTAAAGACCCGTAAGAAGGTCAAGAGACAACAAAAGAAAAAACAACTTGAGCCTTCTTAGAAGGAGACCAAGAAAGTAACCAAAATCAAAGGAAAGTGTTTCTTTTGTGGTGAAAAGGGTCAAAGGAATAGACTGAATAAGAATGAATTCAACTTGTATTTAGGCAATGGAGCATTGGTGTTTACTAGTGTAGTGGGAGATATTAGAATCAATTTTGATTCTTATATGAAACAAATATAATGGTGTGCTTAATATTAATCTAGAGGGGGGGTGAATAGATTTTAAACAAATTTACCCAATTTTCGTTAAAGGTCAAGATTACAAAAATGCCCCTAGCTAGTTACAATAAAATCACAAGTGTAAAATGCGGAAATATAAACGACACTTCAGATATACGTGGAAAACCTCCAAATGGGAAAACCACGGGTTGATAAGTGCGTCACACTAGAACCTCGAATCCACTAATGGCAAGAGAATTACAACCTAATCCCGGTTTAAATTCACCACCACTGCCTAATCCCGGTATAAGTGAACCTAGTCCATCTTGCTTGCGATTTAAGCTACCTAATCCCGGAAGCAACACAAGTCTTACTTCTCAATGAAGAGATCAAATGTCCTAAGTGAATATATGATGATATTCAATGAACAAACAAGGCTAGGAAACCCTATATGCTTATCTAGGATAATGAGATAACAATTAATGCAATCCTAGATATCATGAGCTAAATGACATGTTCAAGAACCTTAGCTAAACATAGATCAAACAATCCTATGAAGCTATCACAATACAACACTCAATCATGGCATCACAACAATCTCTAATTTGTATCTAGAAAATGTTCTAAGAGCATACAAATAATTAAAGAGAAGGTTTAGCAAGTAAAACACTTAACTTGTAAGAAGATAGTAAAGAACTTACCAAACAAGATGTGATGAAGCAACCCTATCCATTGATGCACTCTAAATGAACTTAGATGATGCAAGATGAAGTTTTGATGCACATGCCAATGCTTTGAGTGATTAAAAATGAGTTCTTGAAAGTGATTTTCCTTTGAAATGTATTCTAAGGAAAATATATGATATTCTGAACTCCTGCTCGACCTTAAGGTAATGAGTTATATATATATGAGATCCAAACAAAGTGAGGTCATTTTGGAAAAAAAGTTCCAGCTTCCTCTGTGTGCGTTGTGACGTGTGCTGGTCAAGTAGCGGACCACCAGCGCGCAACCTAGTTTTACAATAGGCGCTGGACGAGTGGCACATCCCAAAGACGCAACACATGCACAAATCCTCTTGAATGTTTGCGCTGGTAAGGCTGTGCTAGACGAGTGGCGCAGCACCAGCGCATGCCCACTTTTTTCAACTGTGCACGGGTGCAACAGCGCAGCTCAGTGGCGCAACACATGCGACGATCCACTGGAATGTTGCACTGGTGAGGTGCGTTGGTCGAGTAGCACACCACCAGTGCAAAGCCTACTTTTGAATCACTCAAACATACAAAATCAACAAGTTCAAGAGTGATGAAAGTGCATCCTATTCTAATGCCTAGCATGACATGAAACTTTAATTACAAGATGCAAATATATCAAACAAGAGTCATTTAAATCAAAATGCACACAAGAATAAACACATAACATATATGAATAAGAGTTATGCATGAATATGTGAGTGTGTGTAACTATCTCTTCAAAGCAAGTAAGCACAAGAATTTTACCTTCGCTGCTTCTCCTCTTGAGGTCTTGCAAGCCTAAGCTACCCTTACATAATACCCCAAAAATATGATTTGTTCATTAAATAAGCCAATCAACAATTGAGGACTTTACATTATAGGCATTTAGATTTAATAGACATTTATCATGTACCTCAATTCAAGAGGAATTTAATTTCAGTTTCATGTTTAAATAAATTTAGTTATTCGGTTACTTTTAATAAAGCTTTTATTATTAGTAAGAATGACAAAATTATTTGTTAAGGTACATTGGAAAACGGTCAATTCTATTTGTATGGAAATATCTCTCACTTGTTAGACAAGAAATCAAAGGAACCTAATCATAAAAGAGTAAAATTATCAAAAGATGAAGCCTACCTAAAAGATTGGTATGTCACGGATCTCTAACTGACTTAAAGGTTGATGATCTACCAACTTGTGAATCTTGTTTGGAAGGTAAAATGACCAAAAGTTCGTTTAAGACCAAAGGCACAAGAGCCATTCATTGTTTAAGTTTGATACACACTGATGTGTGTGGACCTATGAGCATTCAAGCTAGTGGTGGATATGAGTATTTTATCACTTTTACAGATGATCACTCCAGATTTGGCTATGTGTATCTCATGAGACATAAGTTGGATGCTTTTGATATGTTCAAAGCATTTAAATCTGAAGTAGAAAATCAACTTGAGAAACGCATAAAAATCTTGAGGTCTGATCGTGGTGGAGAATATCTATCTAGTGAGTTTCAGCAATATCTTATTGATAATGAAATAATTTCTCAAATTTCTGCACCATGCACACCTCAACAAAATGGGGTGGCAGAAAGGAGAAATAGAACTCTTTTGGATATGGTTAGGTCCATGTTGAGTTATTCAACGCTCCCTAATTCTTTTTGGGGATATGCTTTACAAACTGCAATGTACATTCTAAACGATGTACCATCTAATTCGGTTCCTAAAACACCGCATGAGTTGTGGACCGGGCGAAAGCCTAGTTTACAACACTTAAGGATATTTGGATGTCCTACGCACGTGTATAAAGGAAAGACAAAAAAGATAGAGTCCCACTCAGAAAAATGCATATTTATAGGGTATCCAAAAGAAACAAAAAGATATTATTTTTATAGTCCTTCAGATCTTACGAATAATTTTATGCCTAAAAGTAGAATTGTCCTGAATGAACTTTTAGGAGATACAATTCCACAAGAAGTTTCGCAACCAAGCCAAATTGTAAGTTCCGTACCAACACAAGATCAACAATTGACCATACCTCGTCGTAGTATGAGGGTTGTTAGACAACCCAAGAGATACAGAAGCAAAAAGAAGAAGCAAAAAGAAGAAAGACATCAGAACCAAGCTAACCAATGAAACAAAGCATAGTGGTTTAGGCTTACTTACACGGAACATCATCAGAGATTCACAGTTATTGATTCACCCTACGAGAGTCAAAGGGGTCGGCAATCGAGAACTTTAGGTTCAGGTAGCTCCAAGCAAGGATGGCCTTTAGCACGACTTCAGATTCAGCGGGCAAATAATCTCGACCCCATGATGGTTTATCGTTCAAAGGCGTGAAAACCATGAATTCATGCCCGCTAATGAAAATCGAGTTTCCCCAATCATCCCCCACTAGGATCCATTCCTTTTTCTAAGTCGGATCCTTTATTGAAGCGTCAGGAATAATGAAATTGAGTTTGTTCTTAGCTTTCGTATAGAATTGACCTCGGGGAACTTTGAACAGGCTCCCGATTTGAAAAAGGTAGGCTAGCTCCTCTACTTTGGGCTCCTTGGGGACCTTGCTTAGCTCTCAATATTCCCTCCACAGCACGAGAAAGCCAATCAGGTGCCTCCCGAAGCCAAACGTCAGCTGAAGGGGAGCTAGCTGTAAGACATTGAGAGCCTGTCGAACAGTAGGATGAAGAGGAAGCCTGACCCCATTCTCGAGGGCCGCTACATGGATGGAGAGCACCCCTTTGGGTGGATTGAAGACGTCATAATTTCTGCATGGAACTATGAGGGAGACGTTGTTAGGAATACTGTACTTGGACCATTGGCGGTCGATTGATTTGAATCAACAGTAGAATCTGGGATGACCCTAAAGTCATAAAGAAGAGGCCTCACCAGAGGAGGACCAACAACCGTGACTTGATCCCTCCCATCGGTGTTGTCACTGTCTTCTCTGTTAGAGTCTTCATTGACAAAGTTTATGGGGCAATCAGGTTGGTTAGTGAACCTGGTTCCAATGGCCATATTTCTATTCGACCGATGACGTTAAAGGGTCGGGGAAGAGTCGTCATCGTTAAGGTCTCTTCGAGCCCTCTTTCTGAGGGCAAGGCTGGAAACTTCCTCAACATCGACAAGAGAATCGACGGAGTCATGGCTGGCTTTCAATAATGATGGATTAAGGTTTGGAGGCAGGTAAAAAGAGAAGGGACAGAGGCGTAGCTGAAGTGGGTAGCAAAAGAGAGGGATTTCTAAAAATTTAAAGTTTAAAAGAAAAGAATGAGGAAAGTGATGAAGAGGTTGGGCATAAATAGAAGTGAATGGAGCAGTGACATCGACAAAATTTCGGTAGGAATGCCTTGAATCCCAGAATGGCCGTAACATAGCAGGATTGTTTCGGGAAGTACAACTGTCTATGCTCGCCACGTCACTTGTGCAATTAATGAGAAGATTTCGTTTGAGATTTTTGGTAATAATAAAGGAGGAAAATTTTCCCAATTAAAATAGGAAATCTGACTCTAACCACAACTCAATCATCGGTGTTCAAGTCAGAGGGGACTTCTGTTAACCGCCAAATTTAACTAGAGACCCAAGAGAAATTTTCCACTCTCTGGACCGGGTTCAAGCCTGAGATTACCCACCACAGAACCCTGAGATCGAGCTTTGGTACTACCCTAGAGATATGAAGAAAGTTCACCGAGCTTAGGAAGCATCCAAGGCGAATCCCGACACAAATGAATCGAGCTCCTTACACCAAATCAAGGCTTTACGAGGTCGAATATACCTCTTAACCTCCCCGAGATCCTGTCATCCTCTCTAGAATTAAGTGAGAACCTATTAAGCAACGGACCTATACCTCGGGATTGCTTTATCTAGCTAAGGGAAGAAATAGATCTATATGGACTGGTAGCATGAAGATTGCCAATGCCCCGTTGCCACCAAAGGGTGTCCACGGGGTCATCCCAAGCTCCAAGAGACCTGGAAAGGTCAGACCAAGCTCCTAGTACCAAAACTAGGGCACATATTTACCTTATCCTATGAAATATTACTCGACGACCTCCATCAAGAATCACACCATGAAGGCCCACATGATCATATTCACACCTAATAAACATTGAATTGCCACGTACGTGCAGGGCAAGAGATTGACTCCAAAGAGGATACAAACTTATCTTTAGCAAAGACATTCTCAACTCCGTCATTAATTCAAAATCAATGACTTTTAAATAAAATATCTCGCCTGATAAGGAGGGAACAGATTCACGGAATCATGGCAGGAATTCGCAAAGTTTAACCTACTTGTATAAATACGCGCAAGCAAGATAGGAGAAAAGAACATACAAAAGGAGAGGTTCAACTCCGTCATAAATTCCGTGATCGGAACACACCCATCGTTATTTTCCACTTCTCAAAAGGCATAAGGTTGCCACCTCGTTGTACCCCAGTAAGATTGAGAATATTTGAGAGGTTTTTATGCGATATTTGTGATAAATAAAATAGTCGTGTTATTGTTCCTTTCCTTATTACGTTAACCTTTGGTTTGAACACTTATCTTTACTTAAGAAATCTTGGTACCAAAGGTACCGAACCCCAGCCACCACCTCCATGGTAGTGGTCTCAAAGGTGTTAATCAGAATTTCTCATCTCTAGCAAATTTTTTGTTAACGCCCGGTTTTTCTCAAATCTATCTAGCAGAGAAGGAAATCTGACCTCTGTCTACTCCAAGAATTATAAAAATATTTCTACAAATCTAAAGGTCACAATATTTGGCAGAGTGACAATATACTCCAAAGTCTACATCTGTGAAAATTTTCATAATTTTCCCACATGAATAACCAACCCAAAATGGATTTACTAAGTGTGGCTGGTCTAGTAAAAGAGGGGGTTTTAGCAACCTCTATACCAATTCGAAAATACTATAAAAATCGATATGGACCATGAACTATGGAATGAATATAAATCAATCCTATACATGACTATTATCATAAATGATTTATAAAATCAGTCCAACATATCTAAGAAATCCTTGACATGGGAAGGAGAGAACAACTTACTTAGCACCAATATCTTCAAACTATTGTTCGGCTCATGTTTCTACCTAGCTTTGTTCGGAGCGGCAGATCTATTAACAGGGAACTCCAATTTACATCTCCACCGTCAGACTCAAGAGCTATCAGATTAGAACATGCTCACAAAATTTAAGCTCGATCATACCACAAATTGACCTCTTAAATGTCACCATAAGAAATCTGAACAGTGAATCAAAAACCCCAACACAACTCTCTCTCTCTCTACATTCGTTAGTTTGTTCCATTCTTTATTTTCTATTTCTCTTCCTTCTTTCAACTCATCGAATGCATAGGAAACTATAATTTACCCCTTGAATCACTTTAAATTCAATTTTAGTCAACTAACAACTTAAGCAGGCTTGGGCCTTAATATTTAAAATAAGGATAAACCCAAATACTAATTGATTTTGGTCCATCCCAAATCATTACATCTTTTTAATAGCAAAAATTAGCTAGGGACGAAAGAAGAATTTTCCACTTCCCAACCCTCATGCAAGGGTCCAAATTTGGGCTCATGTAATGGGGTATCAAGGTCCCCGAGATCAAGCTACCACACAATCATGCAGGAGCAAGGCGAGGCCGCCCATATCCTCTGAGCATCTTTCACGTATCCAGGATCGCCAAATAAAGCCCGATGTGACCATGTCAAGCTCTCTATACCAGGTTAGAAGCCCAAAGCCAGGTCGACGTGGGTGAACCTGGGTTTCCTGAGGTCGAGGTATCTCGTGACACTTTCTTATAGCATACCATCATCTCTACTTTCACCAAGAGACCTTCAGGGTGACAAACTTGTCTTGCAAATGCCTTTCTACCTCGTCGAGGTATAATCTCAACCTGTCCAAGAAGAAAAGGAAGAAGCCCGTAAAGCCATATCATCACCAAAAAGTGCCAAAATCCACTGTAGATCCTGACATGGTTAAATCTAGTAGCAAGAGCAGTACTCGAGTGTACCTCTCTACCCTTCCCGAAGCAAGCCAAGGCCACCATTTTATGGTGAACACCTTACCTGTGATTGCCAGCCAAGCTTCGCTACCCTGTCGAATTCTAGCATGGTCAAATTAAGCTCTACCAAAATCCTTGTAAGGTCAAATCAAGCTCCATACAACCAGACTAGTACCTTTAGGTATCTCGCCCTCAGGTCGATACCCGAGTACTGGGATACCAGCTTCGAGACCCATCTGGGGTACGCCTCCTCCACAAGGTAGGAAGAATGATATCGGTAAGGTATTATGCCACCAGAATATAGAACCAGAGTTCTCCACCAAGAGAGAGGGTTGACTTTCATGATTATCATTAATGAGGTTAACCGTATTAATCGAGGTAGTCAACCCTGTTTAATGAGATCAATCATATTAATAGAGGTAGTCAACCCTATTGTTAAAGGAAATTTGCTCAAGATGAGAAATTCCAATCAACACCCTCAAGACCACTACCACGGAGGTGGTGGCCGGGGTCAGTGCCATAGATATTTGACCTCTTAAGATAGAAATGAATATTCGATGGTTAACGTGTTGGCGAATGAGATTTTTACTATTGATCACTCGTGGTATATAGAAATCTCTCAAATACCATTATAATCTCTCTAGGACATAGAAGGGTGGCAACCTCATGCCTCTCGAATAGTAGATACAATGGTGGTCGTGTTCTTATCATAGAATTTAGGCTCTATTCCCTCTCTTAATCTCTCTTTCTTTTTCTGTTCTTTCTCTCTCCTTTTATCTGCCTCTTCTAAGTTGTATTTATACATGGTCCAAGCCATTTGAACGGGTATATCTACCGCCACGATTCTCTGAATCTCTTCTCTCTATATGGGGCGGGATCCTCTATTTAAAAGTCGTTAACTTCGAATAAATAACAAACTCAAGAATATCGCTCAAGAATTTCGCTGACGAAGATAAGTTTGTTTCCTTTTTAGAATCAAACTCTTGTCTTGCACGTATGTAGAGTTTAATGTTCGTTATAATTTGAATATGATCTTGTGTGTATTCATGGCATGATTCTTCGTAGAGGTCATCGAGTTAGGTGTTCGTTGCTTCGTAGGGTGAGGTAGGCACATGCTTTAGTTCTGGTCTCAGAAGCTTAGGATGACCTTATGGGCACTTACTGGCGGTAGTGTGGATTAGGCGAGATTCTTCTTCTATATCCAGGTAGGTTACATGTGTCCCTTAGCGAATTGGAACATAAGCTAAAGCATGAATCTGATCCAATTAGAGGCTCTCTATTCGTATCTAACGGGACAGCGGGTTTTTGGAGAGGTTAGTGGGCTTATAGCTTAGGCTACGAGTTAAATCTGACCCCGGGAAGCGCTGATCTGGAAGGAACTCACTCTTGTTTGTGTCTGGCTTCACTTTGAGTGCCTCCTAAGCTCAACAACCTTTCCTTGCTTTCATGGGATGGTTTTAGAGGCAGGTGCCTGAAACCAGGGTTCTAGTGTAGGTGATCTCGAGAAGCCTAAAAATCCACGCATCGGGCTTTTCCCTAATTCCAGCGTTTGCATGAAGGTTCAACTTGGTCATACCGAGCTTCATTCCTAGTAGCTCAGAATCCTGATGACCCTTCCCCTCTTCTATAGGGTAGCTTTATGATTTGCCCAGGGTCTTATAAATGGTGAATTCGGGCTTTGATTCGAGCTAGCAAAGTGGAAAACTTCTCTTTGGCCCTCTAGCAAAATTTTATTATTAACAGAAGTCCCCTCTTACTTGAACACCAGTGGTAGAGTTGGGGTTGGAGTCGGATTCCTTATTTTGTTTTTTTGGAGATTTTCAGTTACCAAATCTGGGTGGAAATATTCACATTTAATGCATTAGTGACTTGGCATGGGCGGACTGGTATGTTCCCTGAAATAATCTGGCTACATTAAGGCCGCTCAGCGATTCGAGGCGATCTTACCGAAGATTTTGTTGACGTCAACGACTCTTTAACATCTATTTAATCCCGACTTACTCATCCTTTTGGTCACACCTTACTTTTAAATTTTCAAAACTCCCTCTCTTTAGCAAACTTTTTCAGTTTTCTCTATTTTCTTAGCCTCTAAACCCTATTATACCATGTTGAAGATCAGTCATGACTCCGTCGACTCCCTTGTTGACAGTACAGAGGTTTCCAGTCACGATCACCTAGTTGGGGACGATTCACCTCTGACCCACAACGTCATCGATCGAACAGGAACGTGGCAATTGGGACTAGGTTTTCTAATCGACCAGATAAACCACTGAGCTTGGTTGATGAGGATTCTGGTAAGGAAAATAGGGATGACATTGCTAGAAATGACCAAGTCTAGATCGTCGGTTCTGCTCTAGAGAGACGTCTTCCCTATGAATTCAGAGTCATTCCTGACTCCGCCGTTGACCCGTAGTCGATCAGTTGCATGACGTCCAAATATGGCATTCCTGACAGCGTCTCCCTCACAGTCCCTCACCAAAAATACGAGCGTCAATGTTAAGAACAAACTCAACTTTATCATCTCTAGCGCCTCAAGAAAAGATCCTGCTTGGAAAGAGGAGTGGATCCTAACGGGCAAGGATTGGGGGAGCTCGACATTCATAGGTGGGCATGAGTTCACGGTTCCAACCACATTCAATGATAAGCCCTCGTGGGGCGGAGATTCCTTGCCCGCCGAATCTGAGGTGGTCCTGATGGCCATCCTTGCCATGAACTATTTGAACCCAAAGTTCCCGACTGCTGACCCTTTTGATTCTCGTCGAGTAAATTGTTATCAGTGAATATCCGTTGCTACTCCTCGTAAGTACTTTGTGTTGGAACCCCATTCACCGGTTACACAACAAAACTAGTTTTAAAATTTTTATACAAATCAGAATCTGTATCTGGGATCAGTGAACTTGGGATCGTAATTATTTTCGAAACTATTACATATAAAATTATTACAATAATAAAATATATCTATAGACAGGAAATTGTAATCAATAAAATAATAAGAATAAGATCATATCAACGTTTGGAGGCTCCTTCACTTTACGATGTGCTCCTGTTAGAACCCCTTGATCTTCCTCGCTATCTCCCGGAACTGGTAACTGCGTATGGGCGCGTCACGGTCTCAAGAAGTTGAATGGAGGATTTAGATAGAATTGAAAAAACTCTTTCTTCTAGATCAATATGCAACACTTGCTTTGATCTTTTCATAGGCACACATGCAATTATTATCTTCACTTGTTCACGCAAACAAGAAAAAAAAAACCTTTATTTTTCGTCTTTGTATGTATATGAAGAACAATACTTATGTATATTTTTTTCTTCAAAACCAAAAGCCTTTGCCAATATATCTATGTCACTCACGCCTCTGCCAATATATATATATATAACACGCCTGTGCACTTTCGTTTTTAAATATATATATATATATATATATATATATTTATATATATATATATATATGTATCAAGTATCAGCATGCTATGCCAATTCTTCTTCTGATTAATGTTTCGTGTACACACCAATTTGCATCCAATGCAATCTCTTGTGTTATTAATTGATATATATATAATTTAATTATCCTTTTTAAATATATCTAATATATGAAAAGAGATAATAATAAGTATTTTAAATTTAAACTTAAATTAAAATACTTAGATAAATGATTTAGTAAAAATAAAATAATCCTAGTATTTTATCTTCCCCAAAAATCCATATATCAACTAACACCCTCCAATTAATAGTTAATTAATAATTAATAATTAATAATTATCAATATAATTAAATAATCTTATTATTTAATTAATTTAACTATTAACATTCATTAATTAAACAATCTCATTATTCAAATAATTCCAGAATAAAGACTTGTCACTTTCGTAACACAACTATTTGGACAATCCAATTAGTTAACCGTGACCCTTGTTACCTAAGTCGATCGGGCTAGCAAGGGGACCTAATGGACCCACAACATTTTGAGCTCCAATAAACCTCGAAATCATTAATTAAACTCTTTAATTAATATTCTTTGATTATTAACTCCGGTGTTATTCCACTAAAAACCCGAAGCTACACTCTCTCAACTGCAGATGCTTTTACACAGACGGGATTCCACTATTGTGTACAAACATTTCCAGCCACAAGCCAAACCGCGATCCCAACAAACGGAGTATATTGATTAGGAAATGCATCTGACCTCATTCATGGTATATCAAAGACCACGATTTGACCTGAAGGAGTCGATAAGGCACTCAGGATTAAGATCACCCATATATAGCCATAATTAGTTCATATATATGAATCTCATCGGTAAATGGATCTTGGTGAGAGATTCATATAGATCATGGCCCAGTCCTATATGATCACATAATACAAGGTGCCTTCATTCTCATATCTCCATATGAATGATTCAAGATAGAATCACCTTCAATTACAGAATGGACCGCAACTATAGATTAACCACAAATAAAGTACCCAACTTTATTTGCTATTTATAGACTCTTTATATTGCACGTCTCTTACTGTATCCATCCGTATATGACACTCATATACACAGTTTGAGATTACATCCGACAATCTTGGATGTTAAATAAATGGACAAGTTATAAAATAAACAACACAACAAGAATGAATTGAACTTTTCCTTTTATTTATTTCATAAATCCATTTACAAATCTTTAGGGCATAAACCCCAACAATCTCCCACTTGCACTAAAGCATGTGAGGCATGTTTCGTAATCCTAGACCATCTAAGTGACCCGAAAACACTTTAGCTGGTAAGATCTTTGTAAATGGATCTGCATGTTTGTCTTGTGAGACTATCTTTATGACGATCACGTCTCTTCTCTACATTATCCCTCTAATGACATGATACTTTCACTCTATATGCTTCCCTCTTTTGTGGCTTCTTTGGTTCTTTGGAATTAACCACAACACCACTGTTATCACAATAAAGTATGATGGGCATATCCAAATCTGGTACAACTTCTAGATCACTCTAGAACTTACGGTGCCAAACAACCTCTTTAGCAGCTTCACAAGCGGCTACATATTCGGCTTCCATGGTGGAGTCAACAATGCAAGATTGCTTGAAACTTCTCCACACAATGGCTCCATAACCCAATGTGAATACTGATCTAGATGTGGATTTTTTAGAATCCCTGTCTAACAGAAAATCAGAATCCGTGTATCCTAACGGGATCAAATCCTACCCGAAATACACTAGCATATAGTCTCTAGTTCTCCGAAAATACTTGAGAATTGTCTTGACAGCAACTCAATGATCCAGTCTGTAGTGCTGACTATTCCCACTGCATAGCAGATGTCTGGTCTGGTGCATAACATATCATACATGAGACTACCTACTGCCAATGCATAGGGTACACGTCTCATATCCTTAACTTCTTGAGGTGTCTTTGGACACTGTTCCTTAGACAATTGAACTCCATGCCTAGCAGGTAAATTACCTTTCTTCAAGTTTTACATCAAAAATCGTATAAGAATCTTATCGATATATGATGCCTGAGACAGTGATATGAGTTTATTCTTATGATCCCTTATAAGTTGGATCCCTAAAACATAACTCACCTTTCCCAAATCTTTCATTTAAAATTGGCTAGCCAGCTAGCCCTTTACATCAGACAACACTCCCATATCATTCCCAATGAGTAGGATATCATCTATGTATAGTACCAAAAAAACTACTTTCTTATCAGTGATGCGTTTGTAGACACAAGGCTCATCGACATTCTGCTCGAAGCCATAGGTTTTGATCACATCATCAAACCTAATGTTCCAAGATCTATATGTTTGCTTAAGTCCATAGATGGACCTTTACAGCTTGCAAACCTTTTGCTCTTGATCTAGAGATAAGAATCCCTCTAGTTGCATCATATTGTCATTCAAGAATGCAGTCTTGATATTTCTTATAGATCCACTTACACCCTATAGGTTTTACCCCATCCGGTAAGTCTACAAGATCCCAGACTGAGTTTGAGTACATGGACTCCATCTCAAGATTCATGACTTTAAGCCATTCCTCTTTATCAGGATCTTCCATTGCATTCTTAAATGTCAATGGATCATCCACACCATCAGCAGAGATAACACCTTATCCCTCACCTATACCTAAATAGCGTTCAGGTTGTCTCACAACCCTCTCATTACGCCTAGGTGGTAGTGTATCCTGAACAGGAACCATCTGACTCTCGGATGTTTGTGAATTAACAACTCTTGTTGATGAAGCACTAGTTTCACTAGGCTCCAACTCATTCAATACAATCTTAGAACGAGGTTTATGGTCACTAATAAAATTATCCTCTAGAACGTTGCATATGTCGATACAAATACTTTATTGTCTTCGGGACTATAGAAGTGTCCACCTCTGGTTTCCTTGGAGTATCCTACAAATAGGCAGACAACAGACTTGGAGTCTAGCTTTCCAGTTCTGTTCTTCAGCACGTGTGTTGGACACTCCCATATGTTGAAATGTCACAAACTAGCTTTACGACCATTCCACAACTCTTGGGGAGTCTTAGGAACAGATTTGGATGGCACTACATTCAAAATGTATGCCGCTGTTTGTAACGCATATCCCCAAATTCAATCATAGATCTCACCATTTCCATCAGGGTTTTATTTTTCCTCTCCGCTACACCATTTTGTTGAGGTGTACCAGGAGCTATGAGTTGGGAAACTATCCCATACTCGACAATAAAGTCTTCAAACTCTTGGTCAAGGTCCTTACCTCCACGATCCGATCATAGTGACTTAATAGTTCTACCTAATTGATCCTCAACTTCAGCTCAGAATTCTTTGAACATTACAAATGTTTCCGACTTTCGTTGGATTAGGTAGCCGTATCCGTATCTTGAGTAGTAATCTATAAAGGTGACATAATACTCATAACCACCACAAGCTTTAACATTCATCGGTCCACAGACATCTGTATGTATAAGCTCTAGCGGTTCTTTAGCTCTAAGCCCTATTCCAGTAAAAGGTCTTTTAGTCATCTTACCTTCCAAACAAGATTCAGAAACAGGTGAGGTGCCAACCTTTAACTCACTTAAAGGTCTGCTTTTTACTAGTTTGTCTATCCGGTCAAGGTTGATATGACCAAGCCTTAGATGCCAGAGATACGTGTCATTATCTGGAGAAATATTATGTCATTTAGTTTTTGGTTTTTCAACCTTAAACATTTTGGTGTTGAGCAGTGTAGTATGTATTAACGATCTTAACACATACAAATTGTTTTCATTAATTCCTGAACAAATATGCAAACCATTCTTTCCAGTAATAACAGACTTATTATTAAAAGAAACATAATATTTTTGTTCTAACAACTTAGAAATGGAGATCAAATTCCGTGTAAATCCAGGTATATAAAACACATTGTCCAACAATATATAATTATTACAAAAACGTAATCTAATTATGCCCACTGCTCGTGCCGACACAACATCCCCTGACCCCACACGCATTGAGAAGGCTTGCTATTCTAGTTGTGTCCAAGAATCAATCCATTGTATAGAAGAACAAACATGGTTAGTGGCCCCCGAATCAACTATCCAGGGTGAAGAATCAACTTTCACTAAACAGGACTCAAGAACTAGTAAATCATATTTACTTTTGTTGGACTTCTTCTTGCTTTGGGTTTTCTTGGATTTGGGCTTACCCTTCGCTTTCCCAGTAGACCTCTTTCTCTTATTATTATTAGAGTAGGAAGATGGTTTGACAACATTTGTCTCACCGGTCTTACCCTTGTTGTCCTTAGTCAAGGACTCAAAGGTAGTGAGCTCATTGAACAACTGTGTGAGATTGAACCTTAACTTGTTCATCTCGTAGTTGCTCTTAAACTGATCGAAACTCTTCAAAAGAGTCGTCAGTATGATGTTCACTTGACTGGGCGTCAATGGCCCTGCCATTGACTTCTGTCATGTTGAAGTAGGACATCATGCTCAGGACATGTTCCCAAACTGACGTACCTTCCTTCATACGAGTGAGCATAGCGGAACGAATAGCTTTCTGTCGCTTTTGCTCAGAGGGCTGCCCTAACATAGCTTGCAATGACTCCATGCTTTCAAATGATAAAGTCATTGCTTCATGCTTTGTGACAAGCACGTCTGTCATAGAAGCCAACAGATATGTTCGGCCTTCTCATCAGATGAGACCCATTGCTCGTATGCCTCACAAACAGCTCGTGTGGCATTGGCAGCAGGCACTAGAGGACAATCCTCCATAAGCACAAACTTGGGTCTTTGGTGACCAATATTGTATTAATGTTAAGTTTCCACTTAGTGTAGTTATCACCATTTAATATATCGGTTGCGAGAATTTGAAGTAATGCAGAAGACATTATTACTGAATGAAATAAAACATTCATTCAGTCATTTATCTAAAACAAGTGTGAGTGCTTTGGCATAAATTTAAACATGATGCATGAACTGTAGGGAAAAAACGGTTCAAAACGCAACGGAAGCGTGATAAAAACAAAGTTAGGGTTTTCTTATAAATATTTTTTTTCCCTTTTATGCAACGAGAACCTTAACCCTAGATTAATTGATGTATATAAAAAGTATTGTACCTTTTTTTTCGTGACGATTGAACTAGCATCGAATTGAGTTCGTAAGATCTTCCAATCAAATCACGAACATGAATCACCTTAGAGTGTGGGCTCCCTTTCTTTAAATTGTATACCTGAGGATGGAAACAAACAAAATCTTCTTCTTTGTTAGTAACAAATATCCTCCAAGAGAAAAATCAAGAACGTCCGGCCACTTGTGAATTATTAATCAATTTGATTGAAACTCACGTGAACCTTGATTCGATGTTGTACACAAAACTCTTTTGATGTAAAGGATACTAGTGTACTATCGAAAACAAAAACGTTCGTTTTTTCTCTTTTCTCCTTGGCCAAATTCCACACCCTATGTCTTAGAGTTAATTGAATTTTGTCTAGAGTAAAATACCAAATTTTCTCTCTCAAAATTCTCTCTTGCCAAGCAAAATTCTCTCTTAGAAAACTCTTAGGTTGGCCAAAATTTTCACTCTAAAAATCATGGGGCTGGCTGAAATTCACAAGGATATATATATAGGATCACAAATCATTTCTTAAGAAGGATTTACTTGGTTGGCACGAATCCTTTCCTTATGTGGATTTATTTGGTAGTTAAGAATCCTTTTTCTTAAAGGAATTCTATCCTCTTATATATATTTATGAGCTGGCCGAAATTCAAAAGAATATAATTAGGAGATTTAATTCTTTTCCTAAGAAGGATTACTTGGTTGTTAAGAATCCTTTCCTTAGGTAGATTTACTTGGTGGTTAAGAATCCTTTTCAAAAAGGAATTCAATCCTAACACCAAGACTCCTAATCCAACTCAATAGTGTATTTGTAACCATATTAAAGACTTCCTAATTTGATTAGATAAATAACTCATTTTATTTATCGACTTATCAAATATAGTCTTTAATATTAATTATACTACTAACAATAGTATAATTTTAGGAGACCATCTCCTTTTAGGAAAAATATTTCGACCTTTAATTAAATAATTAATTAATCAACAAATTAATTAATTTCCATTTAATTAAATAATAATAAAAAAATAATATAATTCAAGCTATTCTTAATAGCCCTGCCGCCCTACACATGTATATGGGCCATATATTATTTTTCTTATTTTATTAAATCCATTGGACCATAATAAAAAGTCCACATGTGAACTAGACCTATTCTTACAAAAAGAAACAAGTTCACATGCCTTAATACAATTCTAGATGGACCCGTAAATTGGTCTGGTAGAATATATCAAGTGATCCATGCAAGTTCGTGTGGATTGGGGATCTTGGCGGGCTATCTAAATTTAATCTCCAATAGACACAACCCAATCATAATCAATAAATGATTCACTTAGGTCCGATCTATATAATTTTTGTTCATTCCACTAAAGAACTAAAATTGAACTCTTAAATAAAGATAGAATTAGTTGATGTTACTCATTCATACCCTAGACAACCTTATTAGGGAAAGTGTATCCTCGTGAAGAATACCAGTAATCGCCAAGAGCTCATAGACCACCTATAGCTCTCCAAGTTACCATATTTACTCATGACCACATTTTGAGCTTGGATATTTTGACTTGTCGAGAAGCCATGTTTCAGTAGACACTATTGAAAACTTAACGTTAAGATTTAATATCCAATACCTCAAAACATCCAAATGATGGTATTCTACTCTCATTCAATAAATGGAGCCATGATGTCCATGTCTATAAATGAAGTCCTCTATCGATTAACAAATGAATACCACCAAACTATCGATGATAGACTATGCTATATAATCGTACTCATTGATAGCTAAAATGATAACACTTGCAACCATAAGTCCATCATTTATCTCAGGATTGAGATAGACTCTCAGATTGTCTTCAAATGAAAACTTTTATTCATTGACTGTTCTATATAAAGTATTTCATTTTGATCCTATTCAATACACCCAGTACAATAGATTCTTTTGCCCAAAGACACAACTCTTCGATGATTTTAGACTCATCATAACACATTTGATCCCACTCAAATGCTAGCAAAAGAATCCATAACTTTGATAAGATAAAGGTGCCCAACCTTTTATCTTAAGTTGTAAATATTATTCAAGACTAACAAAAGAATTGTGTCTACCTCATACATATCTAGATGTATGAACAATTCTTCTTTTCTCATAGTCTTTTGACGTTTTGATTATTTACTTTAGACAGTTATAATAATTAAACTATAAATGCTATAAGATTTGTTAAACTAGAAATCACTTTATTAATGTGAAAAGATTGTCAATTACAATATTACACTCTTGCTATCGAGCATAATCCTAACATGAACATGTTTAACGAACTAGAACTACCCTAAAACTAGTTACTATACCACAACAATCCAACATACCACAAAAAAGTGCCGCCTTCGGGTCAGTCAAGTCTTTGCATGTTGCATTGAGACATTCTTAATCAAATGAGATTCTAGAATAACTCTTATTCCATATCATTCAACCATCGTTCATTCAGCCAGGTTTTTAATTAACAAACTTAATCAAAAACTTCGTGAGTGTAACCCACCATTTTAGATCTTACGAGTTTAACTCGAGAATTACCGCCTTAGGGTCGGTCAATCCCGAAATACCCTCAGAAATCCTATCCGTTAGGAAGTCAACCTTGGTATTGACCTTTGTAGAAACCCTCCTTAGGGAGGACGAAAGCAAAGCCGTCAAGAGGCCCCACTCGGATCTCACGGTGTTGAACTAATGATGGAGACTGCAGAATATATATGTCATATATCTCTCTCCCACTCACTATTTTAAAAATAGGGTTTTTTACTAAACTTTAATGCACCTAGACTCTACAGGTTTAAACGAATAACTTTAATCAAGTTATCTATCGTATTAACTAATTAGAAACAAATTATAATTAACTAATAAATTATTAATGATTTTTAATAATTAAAAATCTAATCTATTAGTGAATAATCTAAGCCTTTGTAAGCTATTTACTAGGGTCAGATTATTATGTTAGTGTTTACCAAGTTTTAACTATTAAAACCTTAACACTTTATTTAGATCATTTTTTATTAGGTAATTAATCATATTAATCCTAATTACAATAAATGACCTTATTAATCTAACTTATTAAACTCTTTAATTACTAGATTAATATTATTGAGAATTACCATGTTTTCTAACCATTAAAAACTAATCTCATTATTCATAGCCAATTATCTATATTGCCCATTTTAATCACATTAAAAATATATATATAAAATATCAGGCTATGATGCATGTATGACATATCAAATATATTTGTGTAGGCACATCTAATCTAAATGACATACGTATGCATGTCAATGCTTTTATCAACACATAATATAAAGCATACATGAATTGACCAAGTAATGTGGATTATTTGACCTAAAAATTTGGAATCCAAAATTACAAAAAATTCCCCAAGCCATTCCTTGGTATTCTAGTAACTTCTGATATCTTCCAAAATCTTCAGGTAACTCTGATTCATCTCATGAATCCTTCTTCACGATTTTTCCAGGTCTTCAATATAGGTTACATTTTTTTTACAATACAGTAACAATAAAAAAAATATAAACAAAAAAATAATTAATAATAATACAACCCATAAACCCTAAATCCATAGTACCATATAATTAACGATCAATCATGTTTTTGTAAATTAAAAAAAAATTAATATACATACAAAAACAACATACAGTCAATTTAAATCGTGCCTACACAATCATACATACAGGAGCATCGAAAAAAAATTCCCGTTCCGAAAATAAAACCTGGCTCTGATACCAATTGTTAGAACACCGTTCACCAGTTACGCAGCGGAACTAGGTTTTAAATTTTTTATATAGATCAGAATCTGTATCTAATACCAGTGAACTTGGGATCGTAATTATTTTCTGAACTAATAAATATAAAATTAATACAATAATAAAATATATGCATACACAGGAAATTGTAATCAATATAATAATAAGAAGAAGATCATACCAACGTTTGGAGGCTCCTTCACTTTACATTGTGGTCCTGTTTGAACCACTCGATCTTCCTCGCTATCTCCCAGAACTGGTAACTGTGTGTGGGCGCGTCACGGTCTCAGAAACTTGAATGGAGGATGTAGATAGAATTGAAGAAACTCTTTCTTCTAGATCAAAATGCAACACTTGCTTTGATCTTTTCATAGGCACACATACAATTATTATCTTCACTTGTTCACGCCAACAAGAAAAAAAAACCTTTTTTTTCGTCTTTATATGTATATGAAGACCAATATTTATTTATATTTTTTTCTTAAAAACCAAACGCCTTTGCCAATATATCTATGTCACTCACGCCTCTACCAATATATATATATATATATATATATATATATATATATTAATCATTAATTGTATCAAGTATCTGCATGCTATGCAAATTCTTCTTTTGATTAATGTTTCATGTACACACACCAATTTGCATCTAATACAAACTCTTGTGTTATTAATTGATATATATCTTTTAATTATCCTTTTCAAATATATCTAATATATTAAAAGTGATAATAATAAGTATTTTAAATTTAAACTTAAATTAAAATACTTAGATAAATGATTTAGTAAAAATAAAAAAATCCTAGTATTTTATCTTCCCCTAAATCCATATATCAACTAATACCCTCTCATTAATAATTATCAATATAATTAAATAATCTAATTATTTATTTAATTTAACTATTAACATTCATTAATTAAATAATCTCATTATTCAATTAATTCCCGAATAAACACGTGTCACTTTCGTAACACAACTATTTGGACAATCCAATTAGTTAACCGTGACTCTTGTTACCTAATGGACCCACAACATTTTGAGCTCCAATAATCCTTGGTATCATTAATTAAACTCTTTGATTAATATTTCTTGATTATTAACTTTGGTGTTATTCCACTAAAAACCCGAAGCTGCACTCTCTCAACTGCACATGCTTTTACACAAACCGATACAACTCGATGTTCATCGATATAGCTATTACACATAGTGTGATCCTCCACGATAGTTCATTATTAGAGCTGGGTCATAATTTTCATTATACCCCTCTAATTACATATATCCTTTAAGTACCATTGATTCTCTAATGGATAATAAATCCTATTTCCTAACGGAATTAGGCGACCGCTCATATTGTCCAAGCCTCGAATCAACCCTTAAGGGAACTACCATCTACTTCTCACAAGAAGGAGTGGATTCCACTATTGTGTACAAACCTTCCTAGCCACAAGCCAAACCGCAATCCCAACATACGGAGTATATTGATCAGGGAATGCATCTTACCGCACCCATGGTATATCAAAGACCATAATTTAACCTGAAGGAGTCAATAAGACACTCAGGATTAAGATCACCCACATATAACCATCATTAGTTGATATATATGAATCTCATCGGTAAACGGATCTTGGTGAGAGATTCATATAGATCATGGCTCAGTCCTATATGATCACATAATACAAGGTGTCTCTATTCTCATATCTTCGTATGAATGATTCAGGATAAAATCACCGTACATTACGGAATGGACCGCAACTATAGATTAACCATAAATAAAGAACCCAATTTTATTTGCTATCTATGGACTCTTTTAATTGCACGTCTCTTACTGTATCCATCCTTATATGACACTCATATACATAGTTCGAGATTACATTCGACAATCTTGAATGTTAAATATATGCACAAGTTATAAAATAAACAACATAACAAGAATATATTGAACTTTTCCTTTTATTTATTTCATAAATCCATTTACAAATTACATTTTTAGGGCATAAACCCCAACACTTTGAACCATCATACTTTGTGTCATTGAATGGTTCAGTTCTGATGGCTTTACCTTCTTTTTTTAACAGTTTTGTTGTTGCTTCAGCTTCTTATGAAGCCCACCGAGCTCGCACTCCTCCCTCATCTATCAAATCGAATCGGGAAGTCCTTGTGGCTTTCTTAGTGGATGAAGGGCCTACCGCTCCAACTGGAACTTTGTCTGCTTTTGCTTCACCTACTTCCCATCAGAGGTTTAAGTTGTCACTCCTTGCGTCTTAATCTGCCAAGAAGAGGGGCAAAGTGGACTCTGTTTCTCGAGCCGTTGATGCCATTACATCAGCTCCTGCTATAGTTTCCCCCACATCCACCTCTGCTCATATCGCCCTTGCTCCAAGCTTGCAGAACACCTCTTCCCTTTCAGCTACATTCTCAGCCTCACAGACTTCAAAGGACCCCGAAGCTAGTGCTGAAGGGGTTACCCCTGCTCGCCTGCCAGGTCAATCTGGCTCTGCCTTTCAAGATAGGGTTATAGGGCAATTCGTTGCTTCCTGCCCAGGGGCAGTCTCTTTATGATGGCATATTCTAGTTACCAAGGGTTCTGCCCTCTTGGAAGAGGTAGTTAACACCTTATATTTCCTCATGTAATAGTTTGATTTTTCGTTCCCTAACTTGAATTCCCTTTACAGACCTTCAAGTTCTAAGTTGCCATGGGCCACCGGGTATCTTCTCTCCGTGACCAGGCAGCCAGGGCTGAAGTTGAAGCTGAGCGGGCCATGGAATTATTGGCATGAGCTTAAGACTTGGTACAAGAGATGGCCTCTAGCCAGAGGGGAATGGAGGCAGAGTTAGCCAAACTTTGATGCAACCATTAAATGTTGAAGTGATCCTTTGACCAAGAAACCCTACGTTCTCAATGTTAAGCCAGTCAGCGGGATTCTTGGAAGGTAGAGGCACAATGGTTGGAGGTCGAAGTACAGAATCTTCATGCTTAAGCAGTAAAGCTGCAAGCCGAGGTGGACACCTCTTTTAACGAAGGGTATTTCTATGCCTCCTTCCAGGTCGGTGAAGCCTTCCATTCAACCTATCCAGTATCACCAGCTGGAATAAAGAGGAAATTATGTCTCAGGCTGTAAAGATGTCTCACCCCGAAGATGACGAAGTGGGTCATTCTACTAGGGATGGAGCTGGGAAGCAGTCTGATATACTAGATTTTCCTCCTCCTGTTCCGACCTTCCCAGCATCAGGTCCTGGAAAATCCTCGAGGGGAGTTTAATTAGCAAAATCTGAAGGAGGCTAGTCGGGAAACCGGAATCAGCCTAAAGAACCTTCTCAGAGAGAAAATGAAGTGGAGTCTATAGCTACCCTTCTTGATACAGGAATACCTCATAAAGTTATGGCGGTGGTCAATGAGGTCATGGAAAAGAAACCAGCTGAGCAACAGGCAATTGAGGTGCATCCACAGGAAGAGGTGGCAGAGGCAGCTAACTAGGATGAGCGACCACCAGAAAGAGGGGCGGAGGGTGAGGGCTGTCCTGAGGGAGGGAAAGCTAGAGGAAATCAAGAGGATGCAGAAGTTTGAATACAACTTTTAGTAACTTGTTCTGAATGCCTAAAAAATAGGGGTAGGCTCCCTGTTTGACAATTTTAGCCTAAAAGGGGGATAGACTCCCTTACTATTAATAAAAACTGACTTTAGATCTTTTTCATGCTTTCTTCAGTAAATTTTGACTTGATGGGCATGTACTTACTTTTCATTTCTTATCTCGATCTAGGTGCAGTCACTAAAACAACTTAACTTAACTCAACTTCGAAAAAGCAAAACGATAGAAAAACTGCTTAAGTGTGAAAGTAGACAGCTAGTTCGAGCTTTCAACTTTCAAAAGAAACTTGTAGCTCGGTGATTTTAGTAAATAGTCCCCTTGTGTGATTGCAAGCTAGTTCACACCTGTCACAGGAAGCAACCATATATACACGGAGAATTAGCAACCAGTAATAACTGGAACATTGGTGTTCTCGAGTCCCTCTAGGGGGCTATAGCCTGATCGAGACATCAAAAAGGGTTATCTAACCATCTTCTAGTCTTGAGATCGGGATGGCAATCGTGCTCTTAAACTCGGGTCCTTCTTGGGGGCAGTAGCCCGACCAAGGCATCAGGAGAGCTACTTAGCTGCTTCCTGGTCTTGTGATCTGGACGATAACTATGCTCTTATACGCAGATCCTTCTTGGGGGTTGTAGCCCGACCAAGGCATCAGTAGGGCTATCTAGCTATATCCTGGTCTCGAGATCTGGATGGTAATTATGCTCTCACACTCAGACCCTCCTTAGAGATGGTAGCCCGACCAAGGCATCAAGAGGGCTATCTAGCTATTTTATGGTCTCGAGATCTGGATGACAATTATGCTCTCAGACCTTTCTTGGCAGGGGGTAGTGCCTGGCCGAGGCATTAGGGATAGCGAGGAGGTTTACCCGGCTAATCCCTGGTTTTGGGATGATAATGTCGAATTTTCCCTTGCAGACCAAAAATCACTATAGAACATAGTTGAAGATGGAGAAAACAGGCTTTATCGATAGAAAAAAAAAAGAATTAAGTACATTTTTGTGGGGGATTAAAAACTAGGTAGAGGTAGCCTGCTCACGAGTCTGTTTAGGGGTAAAATTTTCTCAAGTGATCTGCATTCCAAGTATGATCGATGGGTCAACCATTCATGCCCTCAAGCTTGTATGCCCCGTTATGGACCACCACCTTTACTAAATAAGGTCCTTCCAGTTGGGTCCCAATACCCCGTCTGACCTCTTCCTGGTATTCAATGTCACTTTCCTGATAACTTGGTCCCCTTCCTTAAAGTTCTAGGCTTTAACCCTCCTGTTAAAGTTTCTGGCAATCATGCTCTGGTAAATTGCTACCTTCTCAGCCACTCGATCTTGTTTTTCTTCCAAGGGATCCAAGTTAGCTCGGATCTTATCCTCATTGCTTCCATGTTCAAAATGTTGAACTCTGAAGGAGTTCATTTTGTGCTCAATGGGAAGAACTGCTTCAACCTTGAAGGCTAAAGAATAAGGCATTTATTCGATGGTCGTTCTCCTCGTAGTGCGTAAGCTGAGAGGACATTGGGAAGCTCCTCAGCCCATCTGCCCTTTTCTATTGTAGCTTTTTTTTCAGCAGCTTCTTAATAGTCTTATTGGTGGATTCCACCAGCCAGTTAGTCTGAGGGTGGGCTATTGAAGCAAATATAAGGTCGATTCCTAAGTCCTCGCAAAAGTCCTTGAACCATCCATTATCAAACTACTTGCCGAGGTCAGTTACAGTGACAAAAAGGGTCCCAAACCTGTAAATTACATTATTTTTGATGAATCTTGTTGTATTTTCTTCTGATATCTGGGAGAACGGTCCAGCTTTGACCCATCTTATTAAATAGGCAATTGGAAGCGGTCCGATCAAGTCGACTCCCCACATAGCAAAGAGGCATGGTGAGCTAAGGGATGACAGTCACTCTGACGGGAGGTGACTCAAGTTTGTGGTCTTCTAGCATGCTTCGTAGGATCATACTAAGTTCTTTGCATCTTGATGGTCGGTTAGCCAATAATACCTTATTGTGGAGTACCTAATATGCCAGAGGTTCCCCACCAATGTGGTTCCCGTATTCCCCAGAGTGAACCTCTTTTAATGCCCATTTGGCATCATCAGGATGTAAACATCAAAGCAAAGATAGGGACCTGCCCCTCCTATATCGTTACCCATCTACCAAGCAATACCAGACTGAGAGCCTCTTGATATTCCTAGCTTGGTCAAGCTCCTCGGGGAGCCTCCCTTCTTAGAGATAATCTCTTATTAGGTCCATCCAGCATGGCTGCTGATCCATGGTATAAGTCTCCTTACTTGCTACTATGCTCGGTAAGGGGATCACTTGGAGAGGGACTCCCTGTGAAGGTCTGGCCACCATTCTTAGCTATATTGGCTATGACGTCAGCTCGACGATTCTGTTGTTGAAATACCTGTTCAATCTTAAATCCTTTAAATTTACTCTTAAGATGTTGAACTTGCTTCAAGTAGGCAATCATGCTATCCTTTTTGCCTGATAATCCTCAGAGACTTGGTTGACTATGACTAATGAATCGCTCCTAACCTGCAAGTAATTGACCCCGAGCTCTGTGGCCGCCCTTATCCCGGCTAAGAGGACTTCATACTTTACCTCATTGTTAGTGGCTTTAAATTCAAATCTGAAACAGTGGCAGCACTCAGTCCCCTTTGGGTCAATTAGAACTATGGCCGCTCTTCCACTAGCTTACCTGGACCAGCCATCTATGTAGAGCATCCATAACTTGTAACCTTCAAACAAGATGTCAGATTCTGGAATCATCTTAGGGGCTATGTTTGTCACTGCGGAGGTCGTTTAGCCTGGGGGTACTGAGAGGTATGCTATATAGCCTGCCAAAGTCTGGGCTTTAATTACGGTCCTGGGCTTATACCTTAAATCAAACTGGGTGAGCTCCAAGGCCCATAAAACCAACCTTTCGGATAGATCCGGCCTTTGCAAGAAATGATGGAGGTTGGTCTGTCACAACTTATTAATAGTAAAATTTGGCTAGAGTTCAAAGAGAAATTTTCCACTTTTTCGCCCCAAGTCAAAGCCCGTAGTCGATGTTCATGAGACCCTGGTAGACAATAAAGCTACCCCACAGGAGCAGAGAAGGTCGGCCCGGCTTAGAGACTATCAGGGCGCGACTAGGACGAGCCCCCACACAATGGAACCCGGGCTTCTCAAGGCCACCTATCTGGAAACCTCAGCTTCTTAGGTCAAGCTCCTCAACCACCCCGTGAAAGCCAAGAGGGTCGCCAAGCTCAAGAAACATTCGAAAGAAGCCCGACAAGCAAAAGTAAGCCCCATTCGGGTTAAGACTTCCAGAGGTCAAACTTAATTCATGGCCTGAATGAGAAGCCTACCAACCTCTCAAGAAGCCCGTTGTCCTCTCCGCGATTCAAGGAGGAAGAGGGCCTCTAAACAAATCAGATCTGTGTTACCTCCCTGGAATGCCTACCAGGACATCCTTTCCAAGCTACCTAGAATAGAACCGAACCATAGATCAATCTGGGACCGGTGCATTCGTTCAGTAAACTCCATGAAGAATCATGACATGAGTGCACACAAAATCATCTCCATGTAATGACCAGTATTTACATGTAAGTCAAAAGTTTGATTCCAAAAAGGGAACAAACTTATCTCCGTCAACGATATCATAGAATCCAGTAACAATTCAAATTCAAATTCAAATGATGAATCCTGCCCGATAAGGAGGGAACGGATTCATAGGATCACGGCAAGATATTTGGAAACTAAAAACCTACTTGGACCATATATATATGTGAGGCCAAGCATGGTAGAGATATATACAGAAAAACATAAAAAGAGAGAAAAAAAAGATAACGACAGATAGACGAGAAGAAAATAAGAGAGAAGGGCCTAAATTCTGTATCCAGAACACGACTGCCATTGTTTTCCACTATTCAAAAAGTACAAAGTGACCACCTTTCTACATTCTAGATAATGTATGAGGTCAAATCCCATCTAACAAAGTGATCGATAATAAAAGCTCTCATTTTTCATTATTATACAAATCTTCATTCTCATCTAAGCAGGTTAGGTATCAAAGGTACCGAACCCGACCACCACCTCCATGGTGGTGTTCTCGAGGGTGTAAGTAAGAATTTCTCATCCTGAGCAAATTTCCTGTTAACACTTTCTGGCGCCGTGTGTGAGAAACTCTCACACCACCATCTTTATATTCAAAAGTTTGTTATTTTACAGGAATCATCAGGCTTCGCTACTCACAAGGACAGCCATGAGTATTGAAACAACCTTCTGTTGCGTCGACACGAAAGGTCCCGAAGAAAGGGAGAAATCCGGGCTCCATAACCAGGTTCCAAACCAGCAAGCCACTGTGCGGCATTTCATCGTGACTCCAAGTGAAGATGTCATTGAATTCTTTGAGAAGCCCGATCAAACCCTAATTCACTCTCAGTTCAAGGGTGGTTCTGACTTTGACAACCTTCGAGGGATCGCCCATCCGGATGGGAATCTCTTCCAGCTCATCCGCTGGATGACCGCTGGCCCATTCCCTTCTTTGCTCCTCTTTGTCTGGCATCATGGATTGCTAGGTTTTAGTTTGTGTTGGCATTAATTCCGTATCAAAATGATGTTTACTTTTAATGATTTAGTTGTTTAGATTCATGATGATTCAAGCTTCAAGGTAGAAGAAACAACAAGTCAAAGCAAGTTCTAAGTCTTCAAGAGAAAGGATGAAATATGGTTCTACAAAGGTATACTAAGACCTTATCTTTCTCTTACAAGGCTTAGGCACACACACATTTTTCATACATTTGTGTCCCTGCATCGTTGTGTACCATTATAAGCAAACAAATACAATTCATTCATATGTGTCCCTGCATCATTGTTCACCATGTATAACACATTCACACACTTGAAGATGAATGCTCAAGCATTGGTTTGGATATAACATGTTTTGGAATATGCATGATTGGAAACTATCTCTATATAGTTTGCATTCTATTGTGAATTGTGTTTGTGCGTGTAAATGTTTGTATAACATGGATATTGAACTTGAATTTAGTCTTAAATCATTCTCGATTGAGTTTCGGTCATTTCGGTTACTCTTACTATTGATGTCAAGTTCTAATTCAAAAGATACTACACTTTCAACTCATGTTGCATACATTGTCTTCGTATTCTAATATCGAGTTGAATTATTATTTTCTGGGTTGAGTATATTATATTTCCATGTCTGTGTGAGAGTTACAGTTTGTAATCCACAAATAGATTCAAATTCTGAGTTCGGAGGCCGGAGAACGGTCAAAGAACACGAGGGAAGCGCAAGGGGAATGCACCATGGCCGAAGGCCATGAAGGTGTGCAAGCCCGAGATGGCACGTGGCCATCTCAGCCGCACAACCTTGCTGCCTCGAGATGCCCATTATCCATCTAGGGGGAGCAATACCAAATGAGGGCAAACTGGTCATTCTTGCTTTCTTCTTTCCCATTACTTTATAATCTCTTTCTCTCTCACATTTCATTCTAAGAAGAAATTTAAAACAAGTGTTCAGAAATTCTCTCTAAATTGTCTCACCTTCCAAACACCATAACTTCTTCATTTGAACTCCGATTTGAGTGATTCTAAGTTGAGAGTGTTCATATATTCCTCCTCCATCTTTTCTCTAAAGGTTTGGGTAAGTTTTGCTGCTGTGTTTGGTGTCTATTCATACAAAAACGGGACTGCACCTATATACACTAAGGTATTGATTTTCTCTCAAAGTTTTCTTTTAAAAATTGGTCAATTGCCTTGGGTTCTCTTCTTCAACATATATTTGTATATTGTGAGTGTTTTGATTTGATTTTTGAACTCTTTCAAAGCTAGGTTGAGTTTTAATTGAAATCATTCATGTTGAGTTAGGTTTTAATTTTGCCTATGTTATCACATGTTTGGGATTGTATTGTGCTAGCTTTGATTCTAGGACTATTTTATGATCTTTGATTGATTGATTTTGAGAAAAATAGTTCCTCACATGTATTAGGCTCTCTTGGCCGAATTTCTCACATAATCCATGTGCTTATGTTCTTTTGAGCTATTCATGTGATTTGTTGAATCTCTGTTTAGGAATATGTTCTAGAACTTTAGCTTAAATCTATTTGACTTTGTCATATGATTTTAGCATGTTTTAGGTTTATATGATTTAAACTTGATCTTGTGATTTATTGAACATATTTTGTGATTCAAGTTTAGATCTATGCATGTATCTAGGTTGTGATTAATATTGAACATATCTTACATAATCTAAATTGATTACACATGCATGATTAACTAGACTATATGTGATTTGTGCATTCATGCTCATGACTAGTATTTTCCATAGGATGTGTTCATCATAGCATTCTACGTTACGTGCTTGTTTGCATTTTGCATTCATGATCACCTAGATGCCTTGTGAGAAGGAAGTCTTGACAATAGGTGTGAGACCTATGGTGTTGAGCAAGAAGTCTTGCCAAGAGGTGTGAGGCCTTGGATTGTCGAGCAAGGAAGTCTTGGCTAGGGTCGTGAGGATCCGGATAGTCGAGCAAGAAGTCTTGCCAAGAGTTGGGAGAACTCGGACAGGTGAGCGAGGAAGTCTTGACTACAGTCGTGAGGACTTAGTTGGGCAAGAAGTCTTGCCTTGGGTCATGAGGATCCGAATAAGGTGAGCGAGGAAGTCTTGACAAGAGGTGTGAGGCCTCGGATTGTTGAGCATAGGGCGACAACTTCTCGAGTAGGATAAGAGGGTAGTTTCTTAGTGAAGAGGTCACTTGAGAGATTGTACTTGTCTTATCTACTAATGGATTTTGTTTGCCGGTGGCTGCTAGCCCGTGGATGTTTCCTCTTCGGAGGTTTACCACGTTATATCTTGTGTCAACTTTTCTCTATCTCTATCTCTCTAGTATTTGTATTATGGATAGAACTCTTTATGTATGTTGACTTCCTTTCTATAATATAGATTGTGTATGTGTTACAATTACTTGTTTGTATCACACTTTACTTGCGTTTATATATTGATTAATCGTCTTTAATTAATATATATATTGTGATGCAAGCAATCTAGAGGGACAAACTTTTGTTTGTTTCTAAGGGAGTAGAAAAAGGTGTCTAACCTATTAACCCCCCCCCCCCCCCCCCCCTCTAGGTTAGCTTTGAGCATTTAATCGTGATTGTATTTTCAATTGGTATCAATGCAGGACACTAGATTTCACTTAGTGTGAGTCCGGGGTGAGACTTTCACGGTTTTTGCAAGGTGTTTGAAGTCATGGGTTTACAAGATGATGTAATGGCGGAAAAAGCCTCAAATACTAGGCCACCATTACTTTGAGTTAGTAACTATGGGTATTGGAAGTTGAGGATGAAAGCCTACATTTGCTCTATTGATGAAAGGGCTTGAATGGTGGTGGAAGATGGTTGTAGTCCTCCTACCAAGGTTCAAGAGGATGAAACAATGATACTCGAGCCAATGAGTGAATGGACAACGAATGAGTTTGAGGTTGCTAAATGGCACCATCGTGCTATGAATGCCATCTTTGGAGGATTTGATGGGCATCAATTCTACTACATTCAAAATCTTGAATCCGCAAAGGAAGCTTGGGATACACTCCAAGTTACTAATGAAAGAACCTTAGCAATGAAGAAATTGAGGCTTCAAATGTTGGCATCACAATTTGAAGGTTTAAGTGTGAGTGAAGAAGAAAAGTTTGAAGACTTCCAATTTTGGCTTCTTAACATAGCTAACCAATGTCAAGCACTTGGAGTACCTATCTCAAAAGAGCGTTTAAATTGGAAAATCCTTAGGTCTCTTCCTAAGAGATTCAAATCAAAGGTGACGGCCATTGAGGAAAGCAAGGATGTGGATAGTATGAATATCGATGAGTTGCTTGGGTCTCTCCAAACTTATGAGATGTGCTTGAAGCCAAAGATCAAGAGTAAGGGAATCACTCTCAATTATATGGAGGAGGAGAGTGATGATGAAAATGAAGAGATGGCACTTTTGGTTAAAAGGTTCAAGAAGTTTCTAAAGACGAATGCCAAGCTTAGAGGCAAGTCTTCTAAGGAAAAAGGAGTCAAGGGAACATCATCTCCAAGGATTGAGAAGAATAGTCAAGCCATGAACAAGAAAGAGGTTCAATGCTATAATTGTCATGGTTTTGGTCACTTTGCTAGTGAGTGCACCAAGAAGCCATCTAAGAAAGACAAGAAAGGCAAAGTGTTCGTGGCTACTTGGAGTGATGATAAGTCTAGTGACAATGAGAGCTCTAGTAGTGAGTCTTCAAGTGATGAAGAGTTGGTGAGCAACTTTGTAGCTCTAACGGCTTCTAATTCTCCACTAGATGTTGGTAGTACAATATCTTTGAACAAGAACTTTAATGCAAATCATTATGGAAGCTCTAGTTCCATTCCTACTAATCTTGAGTTGTTGAAAAAGATAGAAAAGCTTGACGAAGATAGAGACAATACTCAAAGAAAAGTAGTTGAGAAGGATGATTTGATCAAGAAGCAACTAGATGAGTTTGTGGTAGTTACTCGTAGACTTCTTGGTGAGAAAGGTGATATTATAAAGAAGTTTAGAGAACTTGAAATGATAAACCTTGAGAAGGATAATGTGATATCTTCTTTGAAGAAGAGAGAACAAGAATTGATGGAAGAAATAAACATGGCTAAGGAGGCTATCAAGGACTTAGTGAATGCTTCGGTTAGTGTGTCTAGTGTTAGGAATCTTGTTAACTCTCATAGTGGTGAAGACGACTTGGTAGTTGAAGAGGAGCTCTTGGAAGCACCATTTCCTACACATTTTGATGAAGTCGTAATTGATAAGAAACCACACAAGAAGAGAAGATCAAAATCCAAGAAGAAGTTAGCGAACAAGGTATCTTCGCAAACTCCTAGTGAAGCTAGTTCAACTCCAAAAGGTACAATCTCATCTTTTATTCCAATTTTCCATTATTGCAACACAATATGTCAAATTAAGCCTAGGTGTTATAAATATATTGAAAAATTCAAATTAGGAAATGAATCAAGGGATAAGGAGATTAAACTTCAACTTGAACATGCTAAGACTTTGGAGGTTGAGAAACATGATAATATTGCCAAGCATGAGAAAAAGTTGTGGAGTAGAAAGAATACTAATCTTGTTCAACTTGACAAACCTTGTGTTTAAAATGTTAAGAAAGAGTGTGTTAATGATAATCTTGTTAATCAAGTCATTGAAGGACTTTACTCTAGATTTAACATTGTTGTCAAGGATGATATTGGAAATGTTTGTGTAGGTACACCCAAGAACAAGTGGTTCAAGGGTGAGTGCTCTTATCACTAAAATAATAAGCACATGTGGGATAGCTTTGAGGTTATATATCAATTGTGTTAAGAATTCTTGCTTACTAGCTTTGAATACTCCATGTATTGATATGAACATGGTTATCTCACATCATGATTGTTATGATGGTCAAAATTTGTTGATTTACTTTGAAGAAGTTCTTTTGTTATATGTGTTGATTGAGTTGAGATATTATGCTTTTTATACTCTTGTTGTGAAACATCATCAACTTGGTGTCATAAGGACATTCAAGGCAAGAGTGCTCATAAAAAGGGCGTAAGTATGATATTTGGTGAATATAATGTGCAAAATGGTATCTCTATACTCTAATGCATGTTCTCTTAGATATTCATCTTTTGACTCAATTTTTGTTATACATTTCATAGCATGTCATATTAGAGACTTTTGTATAGCATACATATGATTCTCATTGGCATTTGCTATTTTAGGATCTAATAGTGATATTGTTCACATTGATCTTAACTTTGATGATTGTTTGTGTATAGTATATTGAGTGGCATTACTTTTGAAAATATGAGCTTCGTATTCTTTGAAAGCTACTCATTAGAGAAGTAATGATATTGAATAAGTCTCTACTTATTGCTCTTAGATCATATGCTTATGAGCCATAAAATCTTGGTTTTCTAAAATTGCACTTTGCTTCTCTTAAATGTTTTGCTAGTAGGTTGAGTTTACTAATATGTAAACATTGGATACACCTTGAAGTTTTTATGGTTAAGTACATTTAAAATGACCTATGGTTAGTATCCATTTTGCTTCGGTAATTACATAGAACTCAACGAGCACCTTTATGAAAATGGCTACACACATCGGTTGTGAAAGCTACCCAATATTGGAAAGAGCTACACCATTGTGATGAGTGAAAGCCATCATGAAGTGAATTTTGTTTATGTAAAAAAAAATGGAAAAATCAAAGAAGTGTTGAAAGGAATTCATAAAAAAAAAATCTTTGATTCAAAGCCTAAAAAGAAAAGGAGGAAGGCTTAAAAAGGAGTTTAGTTGAAAATCAAATGAGCTCGGGTTAAAAAACATAAATGGGATGACGAACCACATGCACACACACGCTCATATGTTGAAATCTATTCTCTCAAAAGCAAAAAATTCCGGATGATAATCGGTTTGACTTTTTATGGATAAAGCTTAAGATGAATAGTTGTTGGAAATTGTTTGCATGTTGATTATCAAACTAATTCTTGATATATATTTGAAACATATCTCTCACACACATTTTGTTTATGAGTATGATTATATCTTTGCAATTGTTGAAGAATTATGAGAGAACTTGAAAAATCTTTGTGTATCTCTCTTAGTATATGAAGCTTATTTTGTTGATATTTCTTCAAATAGCTTGAATGTGTGATTGTGTGAATATCTTTGTGAACTCTATGCTGTCATTGATTTTAGTTATAGCATTTATCAAGGGGGATCATTGTATGCTAGATATTGTTCTCTTTTATGATATGTTCACATGCTTCATTTTGTTACATGTTGGCATATTTTAACTTAATGATACTTGTAAGATATTACTCATTATCTTTGTCTTGCATGATGATTCATTCTTAAGTCATATGTCTTTGTGTTTATATATTTGTGACTAATATGCTTGTTTTGTCTTTCACTCACTTTTGTTGTATGTATATAGCATTGTATTTCACAAGAACAAATGGGAAGAACTAAAGTTACCGGAAGTGGAAATCAATCGAATCCCATTATGAAAGCCAAGTCTACCTCAAAGGGATCCAAAGCTTCAAGGTCAAAGGATTTAGGGATCTTTGGAACTAAGAAGATATTTCAAGAGAGAGGCATTGACTTAGGTAAATGTAAAGATTCTTATGTTCTTAAATGCATTAAGGATAGAAATTGGGAATCTTGGGTGAGCATGCTAGGAATAGTGAATGATACTCTTGTTAGAGAGTTTTATCATGAATATAGAGAGAGTGTCACCTTATTGGATGCTTTTGATGGAGATTAGGGGTATTGTGTTTAGAGTTAACCCGGAAAACATAAACAAGTTTATTGGGCTATCTAGTGATATTGATTCAAACTTTCTAGATGTTGATATCATTGAAAATCTTAATATCATGGGTAGAACTCTATATGATAATGCTTTATTTGAGTGGAAAGGTAGAGCATATATTAGTCAATATGAGTTAACTAAGGCAAGTGCATTTTGGCATCTTTTTATTTGCACTAATATTATTGGATCTTCGAATTCAACCGAGTTGAATAAAGACAAGATCAAAATAGTATATGCCTTAGTGACTAATCAACCTATAAACCTAGGGGATTTGCTTATGTTTTACTTAGATAATGCGGCTTTCTCAACTAGAGGAGATAAGAAGCTTGTATTACCGGGGTTTATAACTTCTTTGTGTTTAGCTCGTTGTGTCAAAAGTAGTGTAGATGATATGTTGGTACAACCCTTGGAAAAATATAGTGATAAACGTGTGTCATACATGTCATATAAGGTAAGGGTAAGACATGTGATACTTTTGGACTATTTAGTAGTTCACAAGTTGATTTTCAAAAGACTAGCATAAACATTCTTCCGTTTTGGGCGTTACATTTGAAGAAGAAGGTTGATGAGCTTAGTGTTATAGTTGAAAAACAAGATGCTAGAATAAAAGAGTTGGAGGAGTGTATTGCCTCAAGTTCAAGAAAACCTCTCAAGCATTATGTTAGGTCAACCACACGCACAACTTTCTTTGGTGGATCTAGTAGCTAGTATTTAAGTCTCATGGTCTGTTTCTTACCTTTTGGCATCATCTCATGTTAAAAAGGGGTAGAAAGAGTTGTTAAGAGTTGATAGTTACTTAGTTTCCTTTTTATGTTGTTTTTGTGAACTTTTGAACTTTCAATGGCATGTAATAATTAGTCTTAAGATTTGGTTAAGAATTCTTGTATTTGGCATATATTGAGGGGGAGATACATGTATTTGTGGACTTAATTGTATATTCTTTTCCATATTATATGTTGCCATTTGTTGTTTTTTCTCTTGTATCTGCATTGTGCTTTGAGATTATTTGTAGGTTGCTTCAAGAGAAGATCAAGATGAAGTTCAAGAGTTGGTGAAGATTAGTTATAAGAATCCTACTCATTGTAGTGTGAGGGAGTGATTTTGGGACCTATCTTCATTTTTATATTTGTAGTAAATGTATAGGTGTTTTGACACGGAATTTGCCAAAAGGGGAGATTGTTAGGTTTTAGTTTGTGTTGGCATTAATTCCATATCAAAATGATGTTTACTTGTAATGATTTAGTTGTTTAGATTCATCATGATTCAAGCCTCAAGGTAGAAGAAACAACAAGTCAAAGCAAGTTCTAAGACTTCAATAGAAAGGATGCAATATGGTTCTACAAAGGTTACTAAGACCTTATCTTTCTCTTACAAGGCTTAGGCTCACACACACATATCATACATTTGTGTCCCTGCATCGTTGTGCACCATTATAAGCACACACATACAATTCATTCATATGTGTCCCTGCATCGTTATGTACCATGTATAACACATTCACACACTTGAAGATGAATGCACATGCATTGGTTTGGAAATAACATGTTTTGGAATATGAATGATTGGAAACTATCTCTATGTAGTTTGCATTCTAGTGTTAATTGTGTTTGTGTATGTATATGTTTGTATAACTTGGATATTGAACTTAATTTAGTCTTTAATCATTCTTGATTGAGTTCTGATCATTTCGGTTACTCATACTACTAATTTCAAGTTCTAAGTCAAAAGATACTACACTTTCAACTCATGTTCCATACATTGTCTTCGTATTTGTATATCGAGTTGAATTATTTTTTTCTGGGTTGAGTATCTTATATGTCCATGTCCGTGTGGGATTTTCGGTTTTTTAATCCTCAAACAGATTCGAATTCCAAGCTCGGATGCCGGATAACGGTAGAAGAACGCGAGGGAGGCGCAAGGGGAATGCACCATGGCCGAAGGCCATGAAGGTGTGCAAGCCCGAGATGGCGCGTGGCCATCTCAACCGCACAACCTTGCTGCCCCGAGATGCCCACGCACCATCTCGGGGGAGAAATACCTAATGAGGGCAAAATGGTCATTCTTACTTTCTCTTTCCCACTCCTTTATAATCTCTTTCCCTCTCACATTTCATTCTAAGAAAAAATTAAAAACAAGTGTGCAGAAATTTTCTCTCTAAATTGTCTCACCTTCCAAACACCATAACTTCTTCATTTGAACTCGGATTTGAGTGATTCAAAGTTGAGAGTGTTCATCTATTCATCCTTCATCGTTTCTCTGAAGGTTTGAGTAATTTTTACTGCTGTGATTGGTGTATAATCATACAAAAACGGGACAGCACCATATTGATTTTCTCTCAAAGTTTTCTTTTAAAACTTGGTCAATTGCCTTGGGTTTTCTTCTTCAACATATATTTGTATATTGTGAGTATTTTGATTTGAGTTTTAAACTCTTTCAAAGCTAGGTTGATTTTTAATTGAAATCATTCATGTTAAGTTAGGTTTTGATTTTGCCTACGTTATCACATGTTTGGGATTGTATTGTGCTAGCTTTGATTCTAGGACTATTTTATGATCTTTGATTGATTGACTTTGAGAAAAATAGTTCCTCACATGTATTAGGCTCTCTTGGAAAAATTTCTCACATAATACATATGCTTATGTTCTTTTGAGCTATTCATGTGATTTGTTGAATCTATGATTAGGAATATGCTCTAGAACTTTAGCTTAAATTCATTTGACTTTGTCAAATGATTTTAGCATGTTTTAGGTTTATATGATTTAAACTTGATCTTGTGATTTATTGAACATATTTTGTGATTCATGTTTAGATCTATGTATGTATCTAGGTTGTGATTAATATTGAACATATCTTACATAATCTAAATTGATTACACATGCATGATTAACTAGACTATATGTGATTTGTGCATTCATGCTCATGTCTAGTATTTTCCATAGGATGTGTTGATCATAACATTCTATTTTGCGTGCTTGTTTGCATTTTGCATTAATGATCACCTAGATGCCTTGTGAGAAGGAAGTATTGACAATAGGTGTGAGACCTATGGTGTTGAGCAAGAAGTCTTGGCAAGAGGTGTGAGGCCTTGGATTGTCGAGCAAGGAAGTCCTGGTTAGGGTCGTGAGGATCCGTATAGTCCAGCAAGAAGTCTTGCCTAGAGTTAGGAGAACTCGGATAGGTGAGAGAGGAAGTCTTGACTAGAGTCGTGAGGACTTAGGTGAGCAAGAAGTCTTGCCATGGGTCGTGAGGATCTGGATAAGGTGAGCGAGGAAGTCTTGATAAGAGGTGTAAGGCCTCGGATTGTTGAGCATAGGGCGACAACTTCTAGAGTAGGATAGAAGGGTAGTTTCTAGGTGAAAAGGTCACTTGAGAGGTTGCACTTGTCTTATCTACTAGTGGATTTTGTTTTCCGGTGGCTGCTAGCCCGTGGATGTTTCCTCTTCGGAGGTTTACTACATTATATCTTGTGTCAACTTTTCTCTATCCCTATCTCTTTAGTATTTGTATTGTGGATAGAACTCTTTATGTATGTTGACTTCCTTTCTATAATATAGATTGTGTATGTGTTACAATTACTTATTTGTATCACACTTTACTTGTGTTTATATATTGATTAATTTTCTTTAATAAATATATATATTGTGATACAAGCAATCTAGAGGAACAAACTTTTGTTTGTTTCTAAGGGAGTCGAAAAAGGTGCCTAACCTATTCACCCCCCCCCCCCCCCCCTCTAGGTTAGCCTTAAGCATTTAACCATGATTGTATTTTTAATGGGGTCATCTTTTGGGTGATTTCTGGGTTCTATATCTTCCAAGGTCAATACAGGTGTTGCCCCATCTTGGATCGTTGTTACCTGTGCAAGTTGCTTTTCTAGACTTTTTGGGTTGGCAGACACCGCTTAGCATTTCCTGGCTTCTTTTTGGTAACCCCATACCTCCCCTACCTTGTCTCCTACTGGGAACTTTAGGACGTTGTGGTAAATGGATATAAGCTTCTTTAAAGATGACAGGAAAGGTCTTCCTAGTATCACATTGTATGCCGATGGGGTATCTACCACCACGAAGTTCTTTATAATATTTTACTGGAGGGGGATATTCCTATAATTACCGGGAGGATCTTTGATCCCTCAGGTATGATCGAGTCCATAGTGAATCCGTAAAGCGGGGTGGTACAACTATTGTAACACCATTGTTTCAAATTCAATTTTTCCAAAGTATCTTTGAAAAGGATGTTGACGCTGCTACTTGTGTCCACAAACACGCGATGGACCATGCAGTTGGCAATCTGCACCGTGACCACCATGGGAACATTATTAGGCTACACGGTGTTATAGACATCCGCCTCGTTGAAAATGATCCGTGACAACTTGGAAGGGTTTGTTAGGCTCTGGTAGACCTTGAAGATGCCTCGCCCTTCATCTACACAGGGGATCTTCCTTACCTTGTTTTTCCTTGAATTATTGGAGGTACCAGTCAGAGTGGGTCTTCCGTTGATGGTATGTATCACCTGGATTTGTTGCATCAGATCCGCCTGTTCCCCCTTTCTCTTCTCAGCGTACTCGCGGATCTCGATTTGCATTTCCCTTTCAGTCTGAATGTTATCCCTGACCTGCTGTAAGAATTCTACCAAACATCATCCCCTTATCAAAGCCTCGATCTAGTTTCGCAGGTTATAGCACTCTGAAGTGTTATGTCCCACGTCTTTATGAAAGTCATAATACTTATAACGGTTCCTCTTATCGACGGGGGCTTTCATGGATGCGTTATCCCGAATGGCGAGATATATTGTTTCACCGGATATATTTAAGGGGGTGTAATGATCATATCCTCTCTCATCTCGAGCTATTGAGGCTATTGTCCTAGGAGGAGGCGAAGCCCGCGGAGGTGTTTGTTTTGCTGGATACCTTTCTGGTCTGGGTTGAGAAATGGGGAAGCGATACGTTGACCTGTTAGGGGGTTTATCCTGGCTTTTCTAAGCTTGCTCTGATTTGGGAGCTTCATTCTTCTGTCGCTTTACGGCTCTCATATCGTCATGTGCCATCTTGACTTTGAGTTATTCATTGACTTCAATTTGCATTAGAGCCCGATCATAGGCTTCTTGATAGGTCTCTGGAGGCCGCTTGCCAAAAGATCGAAAAAGCTTATCCACCCACAAGTTCCTCTTGAAATTGGTGAGGGTTTCTTTCTCAGTTAAGACCCCCATCTGGATGACTTTCTTGTGGATTTGCTCGACATAAGCCCGGAGGGTTTCTCCTCTCTCCTGGATCACGTACTGTAGATGGATTGGATCCTTCAATAGGTGTTTAACTCCATGGAATTGTGAGCAGAAATCAGTTGATAGCTTCATGAAGGAATCCACACTGCCAACGAGTAGCTTTTTGAACCAGGTCTTAGCATAATCCGTCAGCGTAGTTGGGAACATCCGGCACATGACGGCCCTGGTCATGTTGTAGACCTCTATTTGTTGGACGAAGCTCTCCAAGTGGCTCAAGGGATCCTTTATCCCAGAGAATATATCAGTCCATTTTTTGAATTTTGGTGGGAGCTCCACCTCTTGGATCCTTCTGGTGAAGGGAGCATTCATCTCACTTAAAGGATCTTTCTTGTCTTCCTTGTACTTCCACTTCTTCATTTACTAGATCTATTTCTGAAGCTCTGCCAACTGGTCTCTCAGGCGCTTGTTCTCGGGTTTCCTTGAATTAATCTCAGATTCCTCATTGTCAGACCCTTCTGATGAGCCGTCAACCTCTACCCTATTCCTTCTACTGATGGGATCTGCCTGGTGGCCTTACAACTTTCTTCCTCTCTAGCCCGAGCTTCCCTCCTTGAAGTCGTTTAGTGAAGAAACACTTACCGCTCTCGGGGAAGGACGTTCGCCACAGATTTAACTTGCCTGGGTTGGTAACGTAGCGACGCTTCGAGAACGAGGGGTATAGGCCCTGACCTATCCCAGATCGAGGGGTGGAGTCCGGTTCTATTATGAGCTAGCTCTAAAAGGGTAGGTCTCAGGCAATCAAAGGCATGTTGCCAAGTCTCGGACCTGTTTGGTTCTCCTCGATTGTAAAGGTTTGCTTGCTTGATAGTAATACCCTCAACGAGCAGTCAAAGGCGGACGTTTTCCACGAAGGCCACGCTTGTTGGTCAAGCGTGGCCTGGCTTACCATTGAAGGATCTGAAGCTCACACAAGAGCTGGCTGGTTTGGGACCTGGCTATGGTGCCCGGATTTTCTTCTTTTCTTCTGAACCTTTCGTGTCGACGCAGCTGAAGGTTATCCCGATGCATCGGGCTGTCCTTGGGAGGAGTGAAGCCTCAAGATTACTGTAAAATAAAGAATTTATGAATATAAAAATAGTGGTATGGTTATTTCCCACAGACGGTACCAGAAAGTGTTAACGAGAAATTTGCTCAAGATGAGAAATTCCAATCAGCACCCTCATGACCACTACCACGGAGGTGGTGACCGGTGTCAATGCCTTATATATCTGACCTCTTAAGATAGAAATGATTATTCGATGGTGAATGAGATTTTTATTTTTGATCACTTGTGGTATAAAGAAATCTCTCAAATACCCTAACAATCTCACTAGGACATAGGAGGGTGGCAACCTCATGCCTGTCGAATAGTAGATACAATGGCGGTCGTGTTCAGATCATAAAATTTAGGCTCTCTTCCCTCTCTTAATCTCTCTTTCTTTTTATGTTCATGTCCTCTCTCATAATTTGTATCTTCTCAATTGTATTTATACATGGCCCAAGCCATTTGAACGGGTGTATCTCCCGCCACGATTCTCCGAATCTCTTCCCTCCTTATCGGGCTGGATCCACTATTTAAAAGTCGCTGACTTCGAATAAATAACGAACTGAAGAATATCGCTCAAGAACATCATTGACGAAGATAATTTTGTTTCCTTTTTGGAATCAAACTCTTGTCTGACACACATGCAGTGTTTAATGTTCGTTATAATATGGATATGATCTTGTATGTATTCATGGCATGATTCTTCATGGAGGTCATCGAGTTGGGTGTTCGTTGCTTAGTAAGGCGAGGTTGGCCCATTCTTTAGTTCTGGTCTTAGAAACTTGGGATGGCTTTATGGGCACTTACTGGGGGTAGTGTGGATTAGGCGAGATTCTTCTTTTATGTCCAGGTAGGTTACAGGCATCCTTATCGAATTAGAACATTAGCTATAGCATGAATCTGATCCACTTAGAGGCTCTCTCTTCGTATCTGACGGGGACAACGGGCTTTTGGAGAGGTTGGTGGGCTTCTGGCTTAGGCTACGAGTTAAATCTGACCCCGGGAAGCTCTAATTTGGAAGGAACTCACTCATGTTTGTGTTTCACTTCAAGTGCCTCATGTGCTCGGCGACCTTTCCTTGCTTTTAGGGATGGTTCTGGAGGCAGGCCCTGAAACCGGGGTTCCAGGATAGGTGATCTCGAGAAGCCTGGAAATCCACGCATCAAGCTTTTCTCAAATTTCAGCGTTTACGTAACGGTTCGACCTGGTAATGCCGAGCTTTATTCCTGGTAGCTCTGAATCCCGACGACCCTTCCCCACTTCTGCAGAGTAGCTTTATGATTTGCCTGGGTCCCATAAATGGCTAATTCGGGCTTTGATTCGAGCTAGGAGAATAGAACATTCTCTTTTGTCCCCTAGCCAAATCTTTCTATTAACACCTATTTAATGAGGTGAACAGTATTAATGGAGGTAGTCAACCCTATTAATGACATGATCAACACCATTAATAAGAGAATATTCAACTCTTTAATGGCCACCATTAGTAAAAGAGTCCTAAGAGGAAACAAATACCTTTGCCTCCATGATATCCTCCACAACCGATTATTAGGGGTCAACTACAACAAAAAATACCTCCTATCAAGGAAGGAAAAGTCTAAAGGGGAAACAAACACATCTTCTGCAATATATTAGCTATAAGCCGATCAACTACATTAAATGAAGAATCGTATTCAATATGGAACAGAAGACCAATTCAATAATACTGGACTTGCACGCCAAGGTAGTCACCATGTATAAATACACCCGTAAAAGGACATTAAAAGAGACTGGTGATTGGACACTCGAGAACTCAACACCTGACTGCATATTGGATCTCTAATCCTAAAATCGACCAGCCCGAGGCAAGTCTATACACTTCGTATAACTCTTCTCTATAAGATTGCTATGTGTGTTACCTTTACCTGGAATATACTGGTATCGGTTCATATTATGTTACCATTGTAAGCTCTCCGGAGTGACTACGTTGTATTGTTTCACCAATCTTGTAAGCTCCCCGGAGCATTCTTTGATATATACATAAGGAAGGGTATTCCCCCTTCCTCTGGATACTGCCTTGGGGTTTTTCAGCATGTGATCATTTGTGATGCTTTTTTCCCATTGGTCAGTCCAGCTCCCTCTACAAAAGATTTGTTTTTTTTCCTATTATCTATTGTATTATGCATGTGTGTATGCGGGCTAGGTACCGACCCCATTGGTCCTAGCTCTCTAATCCTTTTTATATAAGATCGAGAAACTATAACAAAGACGTAGGGAACCGGATCTAACTCCTACCCCGCTAGACCTAGCATCCTTATTCTTTTTATCTACATGTCAAGTCGCATGTCGAGGTAGGGAGAAACCACCCTGACCCGTTTGAAGGAAGTTAAGGAGCTCTCCTAAGATTTCTCTATAGAAGCGGGCATGGATTTGATACATAAGCCAGGCAAGCCCTCTCTTTAATCACCGTATAGGTCGGAGAACTACATAAAGAAATTAGGGTCAAGAACCGGGCTTCCGGTACCAGGACGGGCTCCGACCTCTACTGAGGACCAGGACTAGGGGATATGGACAAGGATCGACCCCTTCACATTAGCATGTGAACCTTGAGCTCCCCATATCTCCTCCTTAAGCATAAAGCCTGATTGGTGGGATACCTCATCTCTTACCTGCTGCATCATCCTCCTTTACCGCTTCATTCTATATATTCATACAAGATCACCAAGGTACAAGGTACCTACCCCGGCCGCTACCTCCGTGGTAGCGGTCTCGAGGGTGTTAGCTATAATTCTTCACCCTGAGCAAATTTTCTATTAACACTTCTCTTGTAACAAGTATAATCTCACTAACACTATCACTTTGGACCTCAAACCTTATAGAAACTAAGTTGAGCCCAAATTCATAATAATTGGAACCAACTACTTGTGAACCGCTTGATCCATTTTTTTGGGGATATTACAAACTTGAACAAGTTAGAGCATTGAAAGTAAAAATGGAAGAATAATTCTAACTTTTTTAAAATCTAAATACAATGATGATTACATTATAGTTTACAATTTCCGCACATCGTACGGGTTGCAAAATAGTAAACATTAAAAATAAACATAAATATCATAACTACACAAATAAATTCAATAACCTTAAAACATAAGCATTTAAAGGAAAAAAAATAGTAAAATAAAAATTATATTTTAAACGGGGCTAGTAAGGGTGGAGCGGAGATTATAAAACTCATCCCCTTCCTATGCACATTACGAATTTTACTATCTATCTCATTCTCCAACAAATTGATACTCATCCCCACCATATAAGTGCTGGTCCCCGTAAAGCCCCTTGACCTTGGGTTATTTTTAGGGGTGACAATACGGGTTTCAACACAACACGAAAATGATTATTGTGGGTTTGGGTTGACCTTAAACTGGTCGTGTCAATATACGGGTCAACCCGTTTAACCCATTTAATAATCGTGTCGTGTTCGCGTTATGTTTTGCGGGTCACGGGTTAACACGATTTGTAAGGGTAAATATGTAAATTTAGTGTTAAGTGGCACTAATATAATTTTAACATACACTATATAAAATTAAGATTTTAAACCCCAAACTTAAACTTCATTCTTTTCACCACTCAGTCTCAGTCCCATAGACTCCACAACCATTTCTAGCCTTCACTCAATTCAACCACCATCGAAATTTGAACATAAGCATTTGTCACCCTTTGGTCTCATCACCAGAATCTAGAGCTACTTGTCATGGGGTTAAAGTTTGTGCAGCTAACCCGTGCGGCACTTAGACAATTTCTGGGCGAGATTGCTAAGTAAGCCTTGCTTGATCACTCTCAAAGGCTAGAGAGACTAGAGAAGGACTAGAAGAGCTTTGTAGGAAAATAAGGCAAAGTGTATTGCTATGAGAAAGCTTTACAATGCTTTGAGTATTCTTGGCTTGGATCTTGTCACGGGGTGAGAAATTCATCTAGGCACACCCTTGCGGCACTTAGGCAACTTACGTGGGAACGTTGCTAAGTAAGCCTTATAAGAGGGACACTCGGGCAAGTTCTTGGACGAACGTTGCCGAGTGTGAATATGCTGAAGCGATTTAGAGTGAGGAGAGTAGGGAGAGGGTCGAAATGGGGAGCCCAGAGGCAGAGGATCGGTGGACTTGCGAAGGAAGACCACGATGCTCTGGATCGCTAGAATGCTCACAAGTACTCTCAAAGGAAGAGATGTATTAATGTAAGAATTCTAGGATGGTTTACAAATGAGAGGGGTTGGCTATTTATAGGTGAGCCACCTCCTTAAGGAATGTTCTAGACTAATGTAGTCTAATAGTGGAGATTAAGTCTCCAGAATATTCTACACCTAACTAGAATACTCTACATGTATTTACATGCCTTTACAAGGTTCTAGATTATTCTACACATATCTAGCTTAGTACAAAAATGGTGTAGAGATGGTTGAGTTGCTAGAGACTTCCAGAAGCTTGACCAATGTTGGAATTGTGGAGAGGTCTCCAGAATCTTCTAGAAGCTGGGCAGAGTAAGGGCCTTTGTTGGACTCCTAGGCCTGTAAGCATAAGGCCCGTGACATACTGCTAGTGTCATCACCATCTGAAGTTTACTGTTAAGACTTTAAACTTTGAACTTGATGAGATCTGTTCTATAAATCCTTGTTGAGTTACAATCTTGTGTTTGTGTTTTGTATGTACCTTTTGTAATTTTTATTATGTTTGTAAATTCTCGTTGAGTTGCATTCTTCACTCAGTGGTATTGTTGAGTTACAATCTTATTATTGCTCAATCAATTACATGGACTGTTCTTGTTACATTTCATTGATAAAAAAAATAGGTTGTTTAAGAACATGATTAAATGAAAAAAAAATCAATATGAAGCCATACAAGCTCTTTTTCTATAGAATTTTTGTGAAAAAAGTATTAACAGATCTCTGGTCTAGTAAATGGATTATTTAAACGGGTCATTTGACATGATCCACCGAACCCGTTTATTAAACGGGTTATGCGTGTCGTGTTCGTGTTGACCCATATTTAATTGTGTCGTGTTTGGGTCAAGTGGGTTTGACCCGTTTAATAATCGTGTCGTGTTCGAGTTGGTCCAAAATTATTCGCGTCGTGTTCGGGTTGACCCTAACATGACCCGTCAACCCGTATTGACGCCCCTACTTATTTTGTCATCCCTAAGATCTAGCCTGAATATTTATTCCCATAATCGAGAGAAATCAACTCTCACGACACTTTAAAAAAAAAACTCGTCATACATGTAAAATGTATATTGGGACTCGAATCCATCACCAATGACATGGATAATGAGGTGTACATCATTTGTGAGATAATTTGTATTACTTATTAGGGTACGGATATTGTCACCCATAAAACTTATTAGTACACCCATATTTATAATTACACTCATGTCTAAAATTTAAAAAAATAGACACTACTATAAGCATCCATCATAATACGAATATTACCTTCATTGAAATAAATATATTCATTTTAATACATATTATTTATAAACACTCTTAAATTATTATCGCACCCAATTATAAAATAAATCATATTATTTTTGGAATCAAATCCTTATTTAATGATTATCCAATTTACTTTTGGAAATATATTGACTGCAAGAGTCTTATAAAAGAGAATATGTAGAACCGTATATGAGGTCAAAAGATTTTCAATCTGGAACTCTTATTTATACAGTTATATTAAAAAAATATTCTTACGGCTATCTTAAAAAAAAACTTGTTGATAGCTGCCACTATCATTAAAAAAAATTGTTTATTGATAGAGTTCAGAACTACACATAAAAGAAAGACAAAAATAATGATAGTCATGCGATGATGAAAAAGTTTGATACTTGAGATAAAATTAGAGTTTAATTAAGGTTTATCATAAGTAATTTTTTAAAAATGTAAGTTTTTTTAATAAAGAAATATTATTGAAGATATGAGTATATATAGTATTTAGTTTATTTTTAATTAATGTAAATTGTCCTAATTGATAAATTTTTATTGGGATATTTTTATAATTAAATTTTTTAACAAAATATGGGTGTAATAATAAGTTTTATGAGTGTTAATATCGGCACCCTACTAATTAGTACTAGTGTTGATTTTTAAAATGGTATAATTCATTTTCGTCCCTCCAGTTTGATCTAATTGTCAAAGTGGTCCCCTGGTTTTCAAAATTGTCTCGTTTAGTCTTTCAATTACGATTTCTGTAGAAAAAGTGAAATCTGACGAGTACAAAGGGTTAAATGACCCTACTGCCCATGATTTTTGTTTTAAACAAGAGAGATCGTCATCACTCATCCACCATCCATTTATCATATAAAATTAAAAAATAAAAACAATTTAAAAAGTAAAATAAATAAATAAAAATATTAACAAAATCCTACCGCCTCATTTATCATCATCTCATCCATCCACACATCACTTTCAACTATAAACACCACCACCCCCTCTGTCAACCACCTCTAAACCAACCCAAACTGATAGAGATCAAGAAAGAAGAGAGAGTTCGATTTGCATTGCGATGATGAGATTGATTCAGAGCTGGTGTGAATCACGACAGCGGTGGGATTGATTCAAGGTTGGGTGTGAATAATGAAAATAAAGGAGATTAATTTGAATCTTGTGTCAATCCCGACGACATCAGATTGATTCAAGGTTGAGTCTAAATCGCGACAACGGGATCGATTCATGGCTTCTCTCTCTTTTCGGTCGGTGTTTGTGTTTGGGAGAGGATACTGATAGGTGTTTGTTTCAATTTCATTTGTTATTGATGATTTTTGGTTTTGTTTGTGGCTATATCACGAGAAGAGAGTGTGTGTGAGAGAGAGAGAGAGAGAGAGTTTGGATTTTATTCATGGTTGATCGATTTTGGTGGTGGGAGGTGTTTTTGGGTTCCATTTTGGTGGTTAGAAAGGTTTTCGGTTTCAATTTTTGTGATGAGAGGGGTTTCTGGGTTCTAATGGACGACAGAGCTGAGATTGGCTAGGCGGTTGGTGGATGAGCTGGGTTAAACGGAGGGTTGGTGAAGAAGATGAAGTTAGAAAACAAAAAAAGATGGTGATGTGTGAATTGACTAGGTTTTGGTGTAAATCTACTGTTTTTTTTAATTTTAGTTAATTTTTAATATTAGTTTATTTAGTAAATCAATTTTTTAATTGTATTTTTATTTTTCAATTATTAATATACCATTAATCATGTAAGTTACTGTTGACGTCGATTTCTTGATGGTTAAGAAAGTCAACAGTGTTGGATTTGGTTATTACTTGTTGAAAGAGAAAGAGGAAAAAAAATGCAATTGATATGTCAGTGACACAAGTTTACGTGGTAAAACTCCGATGATCGGAGAAACGTCCACTGGAGGTTGAATGATCAACCAAGTCAAATCCACTATTGAATAATCAGTTACACCACTCGATCTCTCTTGCCTCTCTCTTACAGTGATTATTTTCTATTATGTCCTTTGTTTTCTATGTGTCCTTCTTCTCTTTTTTCATCTCTCTCCCCTTTTTATAACGAGATTATGGGTCTATTCATATATGCATAGAACCTTAATCCTTGTTACACAAGTAAAGAAAAATGATTGTATTTAATTGAAATCGGCTACTTATCAAGGTCTTCTTTGTCTTCTCTCCTATTTCTGAGATCTTATGGATTGAATATGAATCTTCATGGACTCTAGTGGCACAGTTCATTTAGGACTTATTTCCTTATCGATGTGCAGTCTTCTAGAAAAATAGAGTTGTTGCTTGATTTGGACTCGCTTCCTGTTTGGTGTTTTATACTTCTAGAAACTTTGTAAATTCTTTCCTCCTTAGATACGGGGGATGAAATACTAATGTTTCATATCGAAGTATGATTCTGGATTCTTTCTTGGGCTTATTCATGTATATGGGTGGTGTATCGAACCTCTTTATTCGGGATTCTTGTATTGTCCCGAGTAGGACATAATGTGCCGAGTACCAGTGTTCGTGCTTACTCGAGTTCTTGTTCCTTAGTAAAGTCATGGATGGCGTCTTCTAGAGGCTAGCTCGGATGGTCATCTGGCAATCTCATTTGGGGATTGTCTTACCTATTAGTGGCGTGCACATTCAATAAAATATACATTTAACAATAACCCCTTAAAATACTTTTGCCTAGTAGAATTAATTTTGGCAGAAGTAATTTAATCACTTTGAATTCCAACTAGCCTTTTGTCTTTTCCTTCTTATTTCTCATTAATGTAGGAGTAATAATCCTTAAACCATTCGCTACATTAATGAAATATCTTAATGACAACCATATGTGAGCCATTTGTCTCTTCACGCGAAATCCCGATGATTGTGACGTTTTGAAATCCTGACTGCTTGATTTGTTCTTTCCACGACAAGTGTCCTTTAATTTTTTAGCATTTAAGAGATACAACCCGCTTATTATTTGATACGCTGCTTACATCACCGTACATCACGAACGTTTCCTTTTACTCATTCAATTTTTCCCGCTTCTCGAAACCCTAGGGTATCGCGTCTGTCGATCATTGAGTGGTTTATTTAAACTGAAAATGGCTGTTCTTGTCGTTCATTTTCATAAAAAGAGGCAGAAACCCAGATTTCTCTCACACACAGATTCATCTTGGCTCTTCACTGAGGCTTTTCCCGGTTGCTTCGCATCTTCTTTTAAGGTCAGTTTAGATGGATCCTATTTCACGACATCGTCTTTTTGTTATAGCTTGGGATGCCCTTGAGCGTGGAAATATTCAATGGGTTTCTTGTATTCGTAGATTATTGGGGGGAAACACCTCCTAATCACCCTTATTTTTCAAAATGTTGATGTTTCCTGGCTTTATCTTGATGTTCATTTCAGTTATAGCTCTAAATCTTCTTACAGCTTTGAGTCTTTCGTTTCAGATCATCACAGGGTTCCTCTACAACCTAAGATGGGAAAACAATGAAGTAATCTCACGGTTCATAAACATGGCTCGAGTGATGTTTTGATTGGGAGGCAAGAGGTTAATGAGAATGATATTGAAGACGAGCATCATGCCTCTCGAATCCTTTTCTCTCTTGACTGGTCGAGTACGTATGACTCTGAACCGAACATGGTAGGGGAAGCAGAGATCGAAAAGTATCATGCTTGATTTGATCTGGTGTCTCGATTTTGATGGTTACTGCTGGTAATAGGGTCGCATGGCACCCTCCTTCGGGCATGGTAGCAATTTATGGATCCATGTTTAGCTACGGTGTGACTCTTCCACTCCAGCCTTTCATTGCTTGGTTCCTTGCTGAGGTAGGGATCGCTCTGGCCCAACTAGCCCTGAACATCTATAGAATCCTGATGTGTCTGTGGCATATGTGGAACCGGATGAACTTGCCACTACCGTCTACTAGCGAAATTTGATATTTTTATACTCTAAGGCAATTTGGTCAGACTGGGACCAACTTTCTTCTATCCAGCTAGCCAGATAGTTTGATTCCTAAGGGGACAAAGTTGAGCTGGGGAGTCGATATTTCCTCGGATGTCAAGAACAAAGGTTTTTTATGGGGTTTTCCTACCTCCAATAAGTACTAAAAAAACAGCTGAATTTTTATCGGAGGAGGTTGGGGACACGAGATCGAGCTATTATCCGGGGAAAACCGAGAAGTGCTTAAGGTTCCTCGTTTCTTTTGCTCTTCTGGTCACTGGAATAAGTCACGGCCTGTTTTCACTAATACCGAGTTGAATAATCTTGCTCGGGCGGCCGTGCGTACTCTAGAAAAGAGGAGTAGGTCCTATCTTTTTTATGAGAAAAAGATGATTGCTCTTGGATTTTTTACTCAGATTTAAGCATACCTCAGACGTTTTAAGTGGGATTTTTCTCGTTGCTTTCACCTTGTTGCTTTTTACCGTGCCTTTTTTAACTCATCCTTTTTTGAATTCAGTGTATGATGTAGATATTGTCTGTGACACCCAAGCCAGCAAAGTGAAAACAATTTTTCAGGCAAGTCGTAAAGAGACATCTCGTCAAAACAAATAAGGGATTGCTTCGCCTGGTGTTGAATCAGATGAAAATTCCGATGAGGCAGATGAGCAGGTTCCTGAATATATTTCTTAAAGAGGTCGTTCAGTCGACCGTGGGGGAATAAAGCGGTCTGAGTGGCCCTATGGGACTTGATAGTGACTAAAGGGTTTTTCAGGATGAAAGCAGATAGGGAGAGCATCCTTGTGGTGTAACATATGACGATCTTAGTTTGATAGGTGAATGATGTAGAAACCCCCCTGCTGAACAGGTTGGCCCTCTCCCTAATCTTTTCAAATCTTTTGAAGGTATCACAGAGGATCAGGTGGATCCTACAACTGACATTAGCTTCCATCGTACTCGAGCTGAGAAGAGGAAGGCAGTTGATTCTCCCGTTTGACCTCTTTCGAAAATTCTGAGTGGTTTTGTTCATTGAGTTGAACAATGAAGATGATGACATTAGGGTTTCCTTGAGTGCTCAGACAGAGACACCTTTGGGAAAAGGGGAAACTCTAGAAAATTTGAACAGAGATTCTTTGCCCTCTGAGGTTAAGGATGCAAAAGTGAGATCCTTAGAGAAACCCTACGCGTCTCAACCCCCAGGATATGTTGAGAACGATGTCATCTGGTCAGGCTCTTATTGGTGACGACCATTAGAGTCGCTTCAGGAATGGTTCTCCTATGGAGCGTCTTCACAACATTTTTAATAGTATGACTTATATAAGTCTTCTGTCCCGAACTTCGTCTTAATATGCCTTAATTTAGATCTTTAACTTACTTCCTTGTATGTGGTTGCTAAGTTTGCTAAGTTTATTCAGACGCAACAACATCAAGCTGATCGGATTAGGCGTCTTGAAGCTCAGTTAAAGGTGATTGAGGATAGTCGTGCTCAGATTGAGGCGGCCCATCAAAAGAAGGTGAGTTCTGCCTAGGAGCTTACTGATCACTGTTTGGTAAGACATATGGAGGCCGAGGATAGGACCTCTGCTGCGGAAGTGAAAGCTAAATCTTTGGAAGATTTTCTCTCTGCTGCCTAAGAGTCAATGCTTCAGGCCGAGCAAGAGGCTGAACAAGCAAAGTCTTCTTATAAGCGCAAGATTGAAGATCTTGAGTGCCAAGCTTTGACGGTTAAATCATTTTTGAAGAAATCCAAGCAGGAACTTGAAGTGCAAGGGATTGATCATTTTAAGAGGTTCCCAACCTATGATGCCCTACTCATTCAGGAATTCCAACGAGGGTTAGTCTTGGTTGGCAAATTCTTCAAGGTCAAGAATCGGGCAACTGAAAAGGCTCGAGCCAACTGGGAGCTTTCAATCAAAAATCACATGGATTACTCATTGGAGGCTTGACGGATTCAAATGAAGGAGTGGAGAGCCTATTGTCATAGCAAAGGCAATGATCCCCAACCTATGCATCTGGAGGTTCCGTCTGAGCATTCTCTATCGACTTTTTATGCCAGTCAAGAAACTGGTATGGATGGGTCGAAGCCTGACGGTTAACTAGTCTCTGGAATGGATTATAGCTAATGGATGGATGATTTGGTTGAACAATCGCATGGCCTTCTAATGAAAGTTTCCTACATGAATACAAAATGGTGCCTGGTCTGAGCATCAGTAAGGGCTCCAAATCTTCAGCCCTGCCTTAGGCCTTGTAAAAATTTGTATAATTAATAAAATTCCTTTTTTTGTGCGATTTATCATCAAATGTGCTACTATCATTAAAATGCCAAGTATCTTATTACTGGCTAATATCGTTTTTCGAGCAACTCTTTTTAAATGCAAAGTATCTTATGAACTGGCAAACGAGATTTTAAGTGTTAAGTATCTTATTAAACTGGCTAACGCAGTTTTAAGTGCCAAGTATCTTATTAAACAGGCTAACTTTGTTGACTGAATTTCTTTGTTTTAAATGACAAGTATCTTATTAACTGGCTATGCCAAGTATCTTATTAAACTGGCTAATATTATTAACCGTGTCATCTCAAAATAGGCAAGTAGATTTATACTTGTGTTTCATACTCAATTACTACCCAAACGTTACATCGAGGCTCACCGCAATCATACGTTCGAGTCCTTACGCAATTCACTAAGGACGTTTCCTAGTTTTATCTGTGCAAGGGTTTACCAAATCCTTAAGCTCTGAATTACTTAACACAGCTGCGCAGCTCATAGGGATTTTCCCGAAGGCGTCCAGAGCAGTTTTCTAAAATCTGGTGCATCGGGTTTACCTTTTAGCTAAGGTCTTGGCTGACCTTGCTCGACTGACATGCTTCTTTTAGCTTCTCCGTCCATTCAGGATTTTTACCAAATCAATGATAATATAGTATTTTTGGACTCCAAACCTGTAGAGTATATTTTTCTTTACAATGTTTATGGTGTTTAATTCCACGATGTGAACTAGTGCTTCAGCTTCCACCCATTTAGTAAAATAATCAACAGTCATGATTGCATGTTTCGCTCCGCCCCCTATTCCTGCTGGCATCAGACCAATTAAATCTAGACCCCACATGGTGAACGACCATAGGGATGTGAGTCTTCTAAGGTGTTCTGGGGGTTGCCGAATGTCATTGGCGATCCATTGGCAAGCGTCGCAACTTTCTGAACATCGTTGTGCATTAGTGAACAGAGAAGGCCAGTAAAAACCTTACCGAAATACCTTGTGTGCCAAGCTTTTGCCTCTTGTATGGTTCCCACATACTCCGCCATGGATTTCCTGTAGTATCCAGTGTGCATCTTCCTCTTATACACATCTTTGGAATGTTTGGGAAAACCCTCTTTTATACAGTTCTCCTCCAATCGATGTGTATCTTGTTGACTTGTACCTAATGCGTTTTGCTTCTAAGGGATCTTTCGGGAGTATACCTTCTTCCAGATACCTTTTTAGCTGAGTCATCCAACCGTCTAACAGTGCTCGGATTTCTGAGACTTCAAAGTCTTTTGGGTCAACTATACTTGTTTGAAAAGATGTGCAATAGGTTTATTAGTTGGCCTGATTGTGGTTGTTACTGATGCTAGTTTGGACAAAGCCTCTGCCTTTTCATTTTCTTCTCTAGGGATCAGGGCAATCCTATACTCCTTGAATTTTTTAAGAAGTTGTTTTGCTATGCTCAATTAAGCCATCATACCTTCATCTTTGGCTTGATACTCGTCTAAGACTTGGTTAACGACTACCTGTGAGTCACTGAATATCTCGACCTCATCATATGCTCCGAGAGCTATACAAACTCTAAGCCCTGCTACCAATGCCTCATATTCCGCTTGGTTGTTTGTTGCTTTGAAATCAAATCTTATGGCACATTCAATGTTATCTTCCTCTGGGTGCATACTACGATCCCTGCCTCGCTGGCATGAGTGTTCGAGGAACTATCGACAAATAATCTCTATGAGAAACTCCTGCCCAACATTCTTTTTGCTTTTAGATTTGGTTCTGTGAATTCTGCTACAAAATCTTTCATTGCTTGGCATTTGAGTGATGTTTTGGGCATGTACTGAATATCGAATTCACTCAGCTCGATCGCTCATTTAGTTAAGCTCCCTGAAATCTCAGGTTTCTATAGAATTTGCTTAAGCGAGCAGTCGGTGAAAACCTGGATTGTAGCTTCCTTACCGTCGAAACCAATGCTAAAGACATTTTCTGTGCCTGTAAATGCCTGGTTTCAATTGGAAGAAGAGCCTTGCTGGTATAGTACACTAGCCTCTATGACCTGTCTTCTGTCCTGACTAGAACCGGGTTTACTACAAACTCCGTAAAGGACACGTACAGGTGAAGTATTTCTCCCACTTTAGTTTTTTAGAGGATGGAGCCTGTCCTAAGTATTCTTTGATCTTCTGGAATGTGTTCACACTCTTTATTCCATTCAAGTCCTTTCCCCTTTCTGATCACTATGAAAAAAGGAGCACATATATTTGTGGCCTTCGAAATGAATTTGCCTAGGGAAGCTAAGCATACCGTCAAGCGTTGTACCTCTTTTAACATCCTTGGTGAAGTCATTTTTTGGAGAGATTGATTCTTTTCGGGATTCACTTTGATCCCCCTCTGGTGAACTCAGAACCCAAAGAACCATCCTAAAGGAACCCCAAATAGGCACTTGTTCGGATTTAACTTCATCTGATACCTTCTCAGGACATCGAATGTTTCGCGCAGGTCCGAAGCATGTCCAGCTGTCGAGATACTTTTGGTTAACATGTCATCTATGTAAACTTCCATGTTTCTTCCTATTTAACAAGCGAAGATTCTATTGACCAATCTCTTAACAGGAAATTTTCTCAAGATGAGAAATTCCAACTAACACCCTCGAGACCACTACCACAGAGGTGGAGACCGGGGTCAGTCCCTCAGATATCTGACTTGTTTAGAAAGAAATGAATATTTGAATGATAATGTGATGGCAAATGAGAACTTTATTATTGATCACTCGTGGTATATAGAAATCTCTCACATACACTCACAATCTTTCTAGGGCATAGAAGGGAGGCAACCTCGTGCCAATCGAATTGTAGTAACAATGGCGACCGTGTTCTAGTTACAGAATTTACTTCATTCTCTTTTTCTCATCGTCTTTTTTCTCTCTATCCTTTTCATGGGAATGATTGGGTATATTTATACATGGCCGAAATAATTTGAATGGGTGTTATCTCCCGCCTTAATTCTCTGAACCTGTTCACTCATTATCGGACGGGATCCTCTATTTAAAAGTCGTTGACTTCGAGTGAATAACGGACTCAAGATTAATGTTGGTGGAGATAAGTTTGTTTTCTCTTTGGAAACAAATTCTAGTCTTACACGTATGCAGATTTTAATGTTCGTTATAACTTAGATATGATCTTATGTGTATTCATGGCATGATTCTTCATTGAGGTCATCGAGTTAGCTACTCGTTGTTTCATAGGGCGAGGTAGATCCATGCTTTAGCTCTGGTCTCAGAAGCTTGGGACAGCCATGTGGGCACTTACTGGGGGTAGTGTAGATTAGGTGAGATCCTTTTTTCATGTCTAGGTAGGCTACAGGCATCCCTTAGCGAATTAGCAATAGCATGAACCTGATCCACTTAGAGGCTCTCTCTTCGTATCTGATGGGGACAACGGGCTTCTGGCTTAGGCTATGAGTTAAATCTGACCTCAGGAAGCCTTGACCTGGAAGGAGCTCATTCTTGCTTATGTCGAGCTTCACTTCGAGTGCTTCTTGAGCTTGGCGATCCTTCCTCGCTTTCACGGGGTGGTTTTGGAGCCCGACCCCATGAATCGAGGTTCCAGGATAGGTGTTCTCAAGAAGCCTGGATTTTAGTGTTCACGTGAGGGCAAGACATGGGCGTACCTAGCTTCATCCATGAAAATTCTAAAGCTTAATGATCCTTCCATGCTTCTGCTGGATAGTTTTATGGTTTGCCGGAGTCCTATGAAAGGAGAATTCGGGATTTGATTGGAGCTAGGATAGTGGAAAATTTCTCTTTGATCCCCTAGCCAAATTTGACTATTAACAGAAGTCCCATCTGACTTGAACACTGGTTGTAGAGTTGAGGTTGGAGTCAGATTCCTTATTTTTGAATTGATAAATTTTCCATTACTAAGTCATTACTGAGGATCTCGAATGAAATCTTCTCATTAATTGCTTAGGTGATGTGGCGAGCACGGACTGGTGTACTCTTCGAAGAAATCCGGTTGTGTTACGGCCCTCTCCATGGTTCGGGGTAACCGATTTCGTTGACGTCACTACCATCCTAGCTTCTATTGAAATTCAAACTTGTCGTTGCTTCCTTACGCATTCCTTCAATTTCAAAATTTTAAACTTCCTCTCTCCATACCTCCTGTCGATTTTTATTTTTTCTCAGCCCTCTAACCCTGTTCTACCATGTCGAAGATCAGTTATGACTTCGTTGACTCCCTTGTTGAAGGTACAGAGGTTTCAATTCAGGCCCAAGGAAAGCAGGCTCGACAAGACCTAGACGGGGACGACTCACCTCCGTCCCCGTAACATTATTGATTAAACCAGAATGTAGCAATCAAAACTGGGTTTTCTAACCAACTAGACAATCCTATGAACTTTGTTGATGAGGATTCCGATGAAGGGATTAGGGTCGGCATCGCTGGAAAGGACCAAGGCATGGTTGTCTGTCTTTCCCTTGACAGACGTCTTCCATATGACTTCAGGGTCATTCCAAACTCCATCGTTGACCCAAAGTCGATCAGCCGCCTGAGTTCCAGATATGGCATTCCTGATAGTGTCTTCCTAATTGTCCCTCACAGAAATTACGATGTCTTTAACCCACCCAAAGGCTTGTTACCCATCCATGTTACGACCTTCGAGAGCGAGGCAAGGTTCTTTTCATCCTACCCTTCGGCGGGCTCTCAACGCCCTTTAGTTAGCTCCCCTCCAATTAACACCTTGTTTCTGGAGGCACCTGATTGGCTTCCTCATGCTGTGGAGGAAGCAATGTAAACTAAGCAAGATAACCAAGGAGCCCAAAGCAAAGGAGCTTGCTTTCCTCTTTCAAATTCGGAGCCTGGTCGAGGTCCCTTAAATTCAGTTTTACACCAAGGCCATAAACAAGTTTAATTTCATCATCCCTGGAGCTTCACAGAAGGACCCAACTTGGAAGGAGGAATGGATATTGGCTGGTGAAAGTTGAGGGAGCTCGATCTTTATATGTGGTCACGAGTTTGCAGTCCCCACAACTTTCAACGATAAGCCCTCGTGGAGCCGAGATACCTTGTTTATCGAGTTTACGGTGGTGCTGAAAGCCATCCTTGTCAGGAATTATTTGAACCTAAAGTTCCTGACTGCTAACCCTTTTGATCCTCGTCGGGTAAACCGCTATCTACGAATATCCGATGCTAATCCTCGTAAGTATTTTGTGTCGTTGAATGGTTCAGTTCTGATGGCTTTACCCCTTTTTTTAATAGTTTTTGTTGTTGCTCCAGCTTCCCCGTGAAGCCCAGCAAGCTCGCACTTCTCCTCTTTCTGCTAAGTCAAGTCAGGAAAACCCTCTAGTTTCCACAGAGAATGAAGGGCTACCCGCTCCAGCTAGGGTTAGTCTGCTCTTGCTCCATCCTCTTCCCAGCACAGGTCCAAGTTATCACTCATCGCATCTCGGACTGCCAAGGTAGGGGGTAAATGGGCCTTCGTTTCTCAAGTCATTGACGCAGTAACGTCAGCTCCTGCTTTAGATACCCTTACTCTTGCTTTTGCTCCTGATGTCTCTACTTCGCGCCTGCCAGATACTTTTACCTCTCCTTCTATACTCCTAGTCTCCCAGGCTTCAAAGGACCCCAAAGCTAGTGTTGAAGAGGTTTCCTCTGCTTGCCCGCCTGATCAATCTGGCTCTACATTTCAAGATGAGGTTATAGGGTGATTCGTTCTCCCTACCCCGGGTGTAGTCTTTATATGATGGCTTCAATACCCATAGATATTCTAGTTACCAAGGGTTCTGCCCTCTTAGTCGAGGTAGTCATCGCCTTTCATTTTCTCATGTAATCGCTTAATTTGACGTTTCCTAACATGAAATCCCTTTCAGGCCTTAAAATTTCAAGTAGCCATGGGTCACCTGGTAGCTTCTTTCCACGACCAAGTAGCCAAGGCTGAAGCTGAAGCTAAGCAAGCCATAGAATTATTGGTGCGGGCTCAAGCCTTGGTACAGGAGATGACCTCTAGCCAGAGGGGAATGCAAGCACAACTAGCCAAACTTCAGTGCGACCCTGAAAGGTTGAAGCGGTCTTTCGATCAAGAAACTCTTCGGTCTCAACATCAAGCCAGTCAATGGGATAATTGAAAGGAAGAAGCGAAGGCACAGAATGTTGAAAACCATGATCTGTAAATCCAAGTTGCCAAGCTTTAGATTGAGGTGGATTCCTCCTTCAGCGAGGGATACTTCTACACCTTCTACCAGGTTCTTGAAGCCTCCCCTCCTCCTTCGACCTATCAATTATTGCCAAATAGGACAGGGAGGGGATATTGGCCAAAGTCGGAGAGATGTCTCGTCTCGTGGGTGATGAATTAGATCCTTTTAATATGGCTGAAGCCGGGAAGCAACCAGTTATGCCTGACCTTCCTCTTTCTCCTCTCGTCTTCCTAATGCCAGGTCCCGGAGAATTCTCGAGGGGTGTTCTACCCACTGAGCCAGAAGAACGCCTTACAAAAGCCCAAGACCCCTTAAAAGTGCCTTCAAGGGAAGAACCAGCAGTTGGAGAGAGCATGCCAGAGTCAATATCCAACCTTCTTGATGTAGGCATACCACCTGAAGTCATGGCGGTGGTCAATAAGGTCTTGGAGGAGGACTCAGCTGAGCAATAGGAAATTGAAGGGCATCCTCTGGAAGAAGTGGTAGAGGCGGCTAACCATGATGAGCAACCACCAGAAAGAGGGGCAGAAGGCGAAGGCCATCCTGAGGAAGGGGAAGCTGGAGGAGATCAGGAGGATGCATAAGTTTGAATCAGTCTTCTAATGACTTGTTCTGAATGCTCAAAAAATGGGGATGGGCTCCCCACTCTACACATGCCAGACTATCATCGTCCATCATTATTTCTATAGCCCAAAACCAGAGGTTAGGCTCCCTTTTTGGATAGGCTCCCCATTCCGTTAACGAAAACAGACTTTAGGTCTTGTTCACATTTTTCTTAATGAATTTTGACTTGGTTGGCATGTACTTGCTTCATTTCTGATCTTGATCTGGGTGCAGCCTTTAAAATAACTTGACTTAACTCAACTTGAGACAAGTAACAAGATAGAAAAACTGCTTAAGTGTGAAAGTAGACAGCTAGCTTGAGCTTTCAACTCTCAACAGAAACCCGTAGCTTGGTGATTTTAGTAGATAGTCCCCTTCCGTGTAGCAAGCTAGTTCGCATCTGTCAGAGTAAGAAACCACATATACATGAAGAATTAGTGACTAGTAATAACTGAGACATTGGAGTTTAAGTAAAAGAGCTTTCGATTCTCGAGCCCATCTAGGGGGTTCTAGCCTGAGTGAGGCATCAAGAAAGACTATCTAGCCACCTCTTAGCCTTGCGATCGGGATGGAAATCGTGCTCTTAAGCTCGAGTCCTTCTTAGGGGCAGTAGCCCGACCAAGGCATATGGAGGGCTATCTAGTTATATTTTGGCCTCGAGATCTGGTTGGCAGCTATGCTCTTATACGTAGATCCTTCTTTGGGGTTATAGCGCGACCAAGGCATCAGGAGTGCTATCTAGCTATTTCCTGGTCTTGAGATCTGGATGGCTGTTATAACAAAACTTCATTTCTTTGTAATGCTTAGTTGCTTAAGTGGTTCGTTATGATAAGAGCTTTAAGGAAGAAAAGCAACTTCTCATGATGCAAAGTTCATCTTCAAGAGGATTGGTACTATTCTTGGATGGTAAGGTATCGAGATCCTTCTTCCTCTTGCAAGGCGTAAGCGTACACACACACAATTCATTCATATGTGTCCCTACTTAGTTGTGCATCAAAATATGTGCACACACACATAATTCATTCATATGTGTCCCTGTATTGTAGCACATCATTTGGTATAACATATTCACACACTTGAAGTTGAATGCTCATGAATTTGGTATGAAAGGAACATGTTTTGGAAAATGCATGATTGAAGACTATCTCTATGTAGTTTGCATTCTTGTGTGAAATGTGTTTGTTTGTTTATATTTTTGTATAACATGGATCTTAAACTTGTTTTTAATCTTATATTATTCATGATTGAGTTCTGAACATTTCGGTTACTCATACTATTGATTTCGAGTTCTAAATCAAAAGATACTACACTTCAACTCATGTTGCATACATTGTCTTCATCTTCGTATATCGAGTCAAATTCTAATTTTCTGAGTTAATTATCTTATATGTCCATGTCTGTGAGGAAGTCTCGATTTGTAAACTTTAAACGGATTCGAAATCGGAGTTTGGAGGCCAAAGAACAATTGAAGAACGCAGGAGGAGCGCAAGGGAAGAGGTGTGATGGCATAAGCCATCACTTGGCACCATACCGAGATGGTGCATGGCCATCTCGGCCCCAAAGTTGCTCTGTCAAGAGATGCCCACTCACCATCTCAGGGAGGCACTAAAGAATGGGGGCTTTTTGATCTTTTGGTAGTTCTCTCTTAAAAACCTCTCATTCCCTCTCATTCAAGATGATGTTGAGAAAAATGAATTTGAAGAACAAGTGCAGAATTTTTCTCTCAACATTTTGATTTTTGCTTTTGTGATAACTTCTTCATTTCAACTCCGAATCACTTGATTCAAAAAACCGATTTTGAGTGTCTTGAAGAGTTCTACAAACCCCAAGCATTTCCAGAACCAAAGGATGTCTAGATTTTTCATTGTGACAAGATCTTCAATTCGTGATTTTCATCCTTGTTGGTAAAATCATCTTCTTCTTTGTTTTCTTCTTGGATCTTCTTATTGATTGATGTTATTTGATTAAGAAGCATGGCTAGGATGATTTTGATATCATTTTGTGGTTTGTTGAATTGATTTTAAAGTTTAGCTAGATTTGTGATAAATTGAATGATTTGTGCTAAACTTGATAGACATGAAATTACTTCTAGAAATCTTTTGTTCTTGTGCTTGATTGACTATTTCTAGATCTAGTTTCATTTTCTAAGAACTAGGTTATGTTTCAATTGGTGTCTATATCCTCATATCTATGTTTTTAGTTGATAACATGCATAGGTTGCCTAGAAACATTTGTGATTGCTCTTTGAAAGCATAATCTATATATCTAGTTGCATGTCCGTAGAATTTGTTGATCATCATTTTCTATGTTGAGTGCTTGTTTGCGTTTTGCATTCATGATCACTTAGATGCCTTGTGAAAAGGTAGAAAGTCTTATATCTTAGAGTGATTCTTTGATTTGAGCAATTGGAAGTCTTAGCTAGAGTGGGGAGGACTTGGATAGCTAAGCAAATGGAAGTCTCTACAAGAGGTGTGAGACCTCGGATTGTTGAGCAAGGAAGTCTTGACTAGAGTCGGGAGGACTCGGATAGTTGAGCAAGAAGTCTTGCCTAGGGTCGGGAGGATTCGGATAGGTGAGCAAGGAATCTTCCTAGAGACAGTAGGTCTTGGATAGAAAGTCGGCTTAGTAGATCACTAGATTTAAGGATAGAGTGAGAGTGATAGCTTGGAGAGCATGTGTTGATTTCTTGAGTGTGTAACTCTTATTTGAAATAGTGGATTTGATTTTTCCGGTGGTTGTGGTATCAACCCGTGGATGTTTCCATTTTGGAGTTTTACCACGTAAATATTGTGTGTCATTTTTTGCAATTTTCATTAAGCATTGTTAAAATTGCATTGTTTTAAAGATGACAAAAATTGAAGCATATACCTATTCACCCCCCCCCCCCCCTCTAGGTATATTTACACTATAAAGATAAAGGGAAACTTCAATTGGTATCAGAGTCGGTGTCTAGACTCACTTAGATATATCTTCTTTGTAGTGTTTGTTATCTTATTTTGTTTCATCATGATTAAAGAAATGTATTCTTTTGTGGCTTCTCTTGTTGAAGGTAAGTCTATAGACTTAGATGATCAAAAGATCAAAGATCTTATTCAAGAAAATGAAAGGATCTCTAAGATCAATAAGTCTCTAACTAAGAAGTTAGAATATCATGATTGTAGCTCAAAATGTGTTATTGATCTTAATGACAAAATTCTTAATCTTGAGAAAAACTTGATTGATAGCAATGATAGATTAAGTATTTTGAAGCATGAAATTGAGCAAATAGATGAATCTCTAGATCGTGCTAGGAGAATTGAAAATATGCTTAGAGCAAAACTTAATGAGCATAAGAATCAAGAGAAAGTGCCTAATGACAAACTTAATGAGACTAAAGAGATGATTAACAAGATGTTATCTAGCTCTAACAAAGTGAAAGCTCTCATTAAGGTTGGAAAGCCTTAAAGCGACAAAAGAGGTTTATGATATGTTAATGAAAACTCAACTCCTTTATCTAACAAATCTACTTTTGTCAAAGCTTGTAGCAATTTAATTGTAGGTACACTGTCTAACGGTAAAGCCATGAATGCTGCCAGAGGTGCCTCAACATCAACAATGAAAGTCAAGGAAAAGACTCAACAATGCCAAAGACAAGCTACATCATCATCAAATGAAAAAGGCAAGACATATAGTGTTGCACGCCAAAGAGGTAAAAATATGAGAAGGCAAAATGAGTTGAATGCTCAAGCAAATGGTAAACTTCTCAAATTTATACCTATTTGTCATTATTGCAACATGGTAGGACACATAAGACCTAGATGCTTTAAATACATTCGTAAATGTAGAATTGCCAATGATTTGCATGATATGTCTTTGAATGGTCCTAGGCAATCATCCATGTATGGATCTAGAATTAGACCTAAGAAGACCTTGGAAAAGCATGTTGAGAATAAATGTGTTAATGATTTGTTTGTTAAATCTTGTGTTGTGCCATGTTCTACTATGCATAAGAAAGTTGATTTGTTTGAAAATGTGACTAATGGAGTCAATGCGCCTAAAAACAAGTCAAAGCATGTTAATAAAAGTAGGAATGAGAAACTTGTCAATTAAGTTTGGGTTAAGAAAAACACAACACGATGTTTGGTTGCACAATATGTTTTAAGAGATAATTCATCCTATTATTGGTACCTAGATAGCGGTTGCTCTAGGAATATGACCGGTAACAAGGAATTCTTTAAGAATCTTGTTATGAATGATGGTGGATGGGTTACATTTGGTGATGGCACTAAAAAGCAAGTTCTAGGCAAGAGAACAATTTGTATCCCCGGATTGTCTAAACTTCGTGATACCTTGTATGTAGATGGTCTACAAGCTAATCTAATATGCATCACTCACTTGTGTGAAATTTTTAAAGAAGTTAGCTTTAACAAGGATGTGTGCACGATAATCGATAAAAAGGGTAAAATTGTTTTAAAAGTTAAAAGGTCTTCGGACAATTGCTATTGTGTAGAGGTTGATCCACTAACATGTAATATGGCACATGAGTGCAACAAGCTTGAATTATGGCATGAAATATTGGGCCACATGAATTATAAAGATTTAAAGAAGCTTGAGAAATATAACATTGTTAGAGGTCTTTCTAGTCTTGGTGATCTTGCATTCTAGTGTGAAATGTGTCTGTTTGTTTATATGTTTGTATAACATGGATCTTGAACTTGATTTTAATCTTAGATTATTCATGATTGAGTTCCGGTCATTTCGGTTACTCATACTATTGATTTCGAGTTCTAAATCAAAAGATACTACACTTTCAACTCATGGTTCATACATTGTCTTCGTCTTCATATATTGAGTCAAATTCTTATTTTTTTAGCTGAGTATCTTATATTTCCATGACCAAGAGGGAGTTCTGGTTTGTAATATTTAAACGGATTTGAATTCGGAGTTCAGAGGCCAAAGAACTGTCAAATAATGCTAGAGGAGCGCAAGGGAAGAGGTGTGAAGGCATAAACCATCACTTGGCACCATCCCGAGATGGCGCGTTGCCATCTCAGCCCCAAAGTTGCTCTGCCCCGAGATGCCCACATGCCATCTCAGGGAGTCACTAAAGAATGGGGGTTTTTTGGTCTCTTGGTTGTTCTTTCTTTAAAACCTCTCCTTCCCTCTCATTCAAGATGAAGTTGAGAAAAACGAATTTGAAGAACAAGTGCAGACTTTTTCTCTCAACATTTTGATTTTTTTATGTGATAACTTCTTCATTTCAACTCCGAATCACTTGATTCAAAAAACCAAATTTGAGTGTCTTAAAGAGTTCTACAAACCCCAAGCATTTCCAGAACCAAAGGATGTCTAGATTTTTGTTGTGATCGGATCTTCAGTTCATGATTTTCATCCTTGTTGGTAAAATCATCTTCTTCTTAGTGTTCTTCTTAGATATTCTTATTGATTGATGTTATTTGATTAAGAAGCATGACTAGGATGATTTTGATATCATTTTGTGGTTTGTTGAATTGATTTTCCATTTTAGCTTGATTTGTGATAAATTGAATGATTTGTGCTAAACTTGGTAAACATGAAATTACTTCTAGAAATCTTCTGTTCTTATGCTTGATTGACTATTTCTAGATCTAGTTTCATTTTCTAAGAACTAGGTTGTGTTTCAATTGGTGTATATATCATCATACCTATGTTCTTAGTTGATAACATGCTTAGGTAGCCTAGATACATTTGTGATTGTTCTTTGAAAGCATAATCTAGCTATCTAGTTGCATGTCCATAGAATTTGTTGATCATCATTTTCTATGTTAAGTGCTTGTTTGCGTTTTGCATTCATGATCACTTAGATACCTTGTGAAAAGGTAGAAAGTCTCATATCTTAGAGTGATTCTTTGATTTAAGCAATTGGAAGTCTTAGCTAGAGTCGGGAGAACTTGGATAGATAAGCAAGTGGAAGTCTCGACAAGAGGTGTGAGATGGTCTGGCACCTGGCTATGGAGCCCGGATTTCTCTCTTTCTTCGGGACCTTTCGTGTCTATGCGGCAGAAGGTTGTCCCGATGCTCCTGGCTGTCCTTGGGAGGAGCGAAGCCTCATGACTTCTATAGGACAATAAACTTGTGAATATAAAGATGGTGGTGTGAGAGTTCCCACAGACGGTGCCAGAAAGTGTTAACGGGAAATTTGCTCAATACGAGAAATTTCGACTAACACCCACGAGATCACTACCACGGAAGTGATGGCTGGGGTCGGTACTTTTGATACCTAACTTGTTTGGATAAAAATGAATGTTTATATAACAATAGCAAGGTGAGGCTTTATTATTGTTTATTTGTGATATATAGGATTATCTCTCTCATATGCTCACAGTCTCTTTAGAACGTAGAAAGGTGGTAATTTTTTGCTAGTCGAATAGTAGACATTACAGTGACCATGTTCTGTTCACAGAATTTTGGCCCCCTTCTCTTTCTGTTTGTCGATCTTTCCCTTTGATTCTGTAGTCTCTCCTTTTCTTACCCTCTCTCGCCTCTCTTTTTATTTACCATGTTTGGTCCTACTTATATCTTGTCCAAGTAGGTTTAAATTCACAGATATTCTGCCACGATTCTATGAATCCGTTCCCCCCTTATCGGGCGGGATCCTTTATTTAAAAGTAGTTGCCTCCGAGTAAATAGCAGAAACAATGATACTGTTGATTCTTGGGGGGTAACACAGATCTGATTCGCTTAGAGGCCCTCTTCCTCCTCCTATCACAGAGGGGACAGTGGGCTTCTAGAGAGGTTGGTAGGCTTCTCGTTCAGGCTATGAATTAACTTTGACCTCTGAAAGTCTTAACCTGGAGGGGGCTTACTTTGCTTGTCAGGCTTCTTTTGAATGTTTCTTGAGCTTGACGACCCCCCTGGCTTTCACGAGGTGGTTGAGGAGCCCGACCCCAAGAACCGAGGTTCCCAGATAGGTGGCCTCGAGAAGCCCAGATTCCAATGTCCGCGTGCGGGCTCGTCCTGATCATGCCTAGTTTCTTCCCTGATAGTTTTGAAGCCTTGCGATCTCTCCGCACTTCCGGGGGATAGTTTTATGGTATATATGGGGTTTCAAGAATGTCAACTTCGGAACTCGATTTGGGCTGGGAGAGTGGAAAGTTTCTCTTTGACCCCTAGCTAAATTTTACTATTAACAGTTTTAATCGACCTAGAAAGGGCCGAGTGCTGCCATTGTTTCAGATTTGAATTCAAAGCCACTAACAATGAGGTAGAGTATGTAGCCCTTTTTGCCGGGATAAGGGCGGCAGCAGAGCTCGGGGTCGATTGCCTGTAGGTCAGGAGTGACTCGTTGCTCATAGTCAACCAAGTTTCTGGGGATTATCATGCAAAAGGGGATAACATGATCGCCTACTTGAAGCTCGTCCAACAGCTTAAGAACAAGTTTAAAGGATTTAAGATCGAACAGGTACCTCGACAACAGAATCGGGGGGCTGACATCCTAGCCAAGATAGTTGCAAATGGTGGCCATACCTTACCCCAAGGGGTCCCTCTTCATATGATTCCCCTACCCAGCACAGTTGCAGGAAAGGAGACTTATACCCTGGATCAGCAGCCATGCTGGATTGACCCAATAGTGGATCATCTTCAAGAAGGGAGACTTCCCGAAGAGCCTGACCAAGGTCGGAAAATCAAGAGGCGCTTAGTCCGGTATTGCTTGGTAGATAGTTACTTGTATTGGAGGGACAAGTCTCTTCCTCTGCTTCAATGTTTACATTCGGAAGACGCCAAATGGGCATTGAGAGAGGTCCACTCCGGGGAATACCGGAACCATACTGGAGGGAAGGCTCTGGCATACCAAGTGCTCCCCTTGAGGTACTATTGGCCAACCATCCATCATGATGCAAAGAACTTAGTATGATCCTGCGAAGCATGCCAGAAGACCGCAAACTTGAGTCACCTCCAGCCAGAGCGGTTGTCATCTCTTAGCTCACTATACCCCTTTGCTATGTGGGGAGTCGACTTGATCGGGCCGCTTCCTACTGCTCCTAGTCAAGCCAAGCATGATATCGTGGCAATTGACTATTTCATAAGATGGGTCAAAGCCGGACTGCTATCCCAGATATCGGAAGAAAACACAACAAGATTCATTAAGAACAATGTAGTTGCAAGTTAGGGACCCCTCTAGTTATTGTAGTCGACCTCGGCAAGCAGTTTGACAATGCCCGGTTCAAGGATTTCTGTGAGGGCTTGGGATTCGACGATAGATTTGCTTCAGTAGCTTACCCCCAGATCAATGGTTTGGTGGAATCCATGAATAAAACCATCAAGAGGCTGTTAAAGAAGAAGCTACAGCAGAAGAAGAAAGGTAGATAGGCAGAGGAGCTTCCCGAAGTCCTCTGGGCTTACCATACCACGAGAAGAACAACCACCGGGGAAACGCCTTATTCTTTAGCCTTTGGGGTTGAAGCAGTTATTCCTATCGAGCATAAACTGACGTTCTTTAGGGTCCAACATTTTGAACCAGGGAGTAACGAGGATAAGCTCCGAGCTAGCTTGGATCTCTTCGAAGAAAAGTAGGATCGAGCAGCTGAGAAAGTAGCGGTTTACCAGAGCAAAATTGCCAAGTACTTTAATGGGAGGGTAAAAGGTCGAAACTTTAAGGAAAGGGGCCTAGTTCTCGGGAAAGTAACATTGAATACCAAGAAGAGGTCAGACGGGGTCCTAGGGCTCAACTGGGAAGGGCCATACCTAGTAAAGACATGAATGGCCGACTCATCGATCATACTTGGAATGCATATCATTTAAGAAAATTTTACCTTTGAACAGGGGACTCATAAGCAGGCTGCCTCCACCTAGTTTTTAATCTTTGGCAATAATGTACTCCATCCCTTTTATCAATAAAGCCTGTTTTCTTGTTTTCTCCATCTTTAACTATGTTCTAATTTGAGTCTAAGTGAAAAATTTGACACTATCATTCCAAGACCAGAGGTTAGCCAGGGAAGCCTTATCGCCACTCTTGGATCCTTGGTCGGGCACTACCCCTTCCGAAAGGGGTCTGAGTGTAAGAGCATAGTTGTCATCCAGATCTCGAGACCAAGAAATAGCTAAACAGCCCTCCTGATGCCTTGGTCAGGCTACCACCCCCAAGAAGGATTTGAGTGTAAAAGCATAGTTGCCATCCAGATCTCGAGACTAGGAAATAGCTAAACAACCCTCCTGATGCCTTGGTCGGGCAACCACCCCCAAGAAGGATCTGAGTGTAAGAGCATAGTTGCCATCTAGATCTCGAGACCAGGAAATAGCTAAACAGCTCTTCTGATGCCTTGGTCGGGGTACAACCCCCAGGAAGGATCTGAGTGTAAGAGCATAGTTGCCATCCGGATCTCGATACTAGGAAATAGCTAAATAGCCCTCTTGACGCTTTAATCGGGTTACAACTCCTGAGAAAAACTCAATTTTAAAAGCGTGGTAACCTGTCCTTGTCCCTGGCCTAAGAGAGGGCTGGATGGTTCTCTACTTGGTACCTCGTTCGGGCTATAAAACCACTAGAAGGGCTCGAGGATGGAGGTCTCTTTTACTTAAACTCTGATTTCCCGGTTATTACAGGTTGCTAATTCTCCATGAACGCATGGTTGCTTACTGTAACAGGTCTACGACCCAATAAAGGGACTATCGGCTAAAGTCACCAAGCTACAAGTTTCTGTCAAGTGTCGAAGCGCTTGAACTAGCCATCTACCTGCACACTTAAGCAGTTCTCCTATCTTGCTACTTTTCCCAAGCTAAGTCAGGTTGATGTAGAGGCTGAATCTAGATGGAGATTAGAAATAAAGCAAGTACATGTAAATCACAATTCAAACTAGATTTAAAGATCAATTCCATTAATGAATTGGGGAGCTTATCCCCCGGTAAGGCTACAGCAATCAGACAAGGAGCCCAACCCCTGGATCCGGGCTACAAAAAGGAAAAGAATAATAAATAATCATAAGTAAATATAGGGTGCCCACCCCCCTTTCCGGGCATTCAAAATGAGTTGCAGGGAGATGGGTTCAAACTTCTTCGTCCTTCTGATTTCTTCTAGCTTCTCCCACCTTAGGATGAACCTCGCTCACTACTTCCCTTTCCGATGGTGGCTCATCCTGGTTTGCCATCTCTACCACCTCGCCTGAGGATGCCTTTCAACGATTTACTGCTCAGTTGGGTCCTCCTCCACAACCTCATTAACTTCCGCCTTGACCTCAGGAGGTATGACTGCATCAAGAAGGCTAGTTATTAACTCTGGGTATAATTTCCCCTCCTGCTGGCTCCTCCCTTGAAGCTACCTTAAGGGGACCTCAGGCTTCTATAAGATCTTCTTTCAGACTCCATAAGTAGAACCCCCCTCGAGGATTCTCCGGGACCTGACATTGGGAAGATGAGAGAAATAGGAGAAAGTTCTAACTCAATTGGTTGCTTCCCGGCTTCGACCACACTGGAGGGATCCAAATCGTCACCTAAGGGACGAGACATCTCTGCGACCTTGTCCAAAATCTTCTTCCTATCCCAGTAGCAATAATCGAAAAATCGAATGGAGAGGGAAGGACTCCAGTGACCTGGTAGGAAGCATAGAAGTATCCTTCGCTAAAAGAGGTGTCCACCTCAGCTTGGAGCTTGGCATTCCGGGCATGCATATCTTGATTCTCGGAATCCAGCTTCTTGGCTTCGACCTTTCAGGAGTCTCTCTGCCTAGCCCGCCGCTCTAACTTAAGGGTTTTTTAGTTAAATGATCGTTTCATCCTCTCATGGTCACAATGAAACTCGCTGAATTCAGTCTCCATTTCCTTCTAATTAGAAGTCATCTCCTCTATAAGAGACCGAGCTTGCGTGAGAAGTCCTATGACCCTTTCAGTTTCAGCTTCAGCTTTAGCGTGGGCAGCCCGATCATAGAGAAGGGATGCATGTTTACCCATTGTGACATTAAACTTAAAAGCCTGCAAAGTATGAAACAAAGGTTAGAAAGCAATCAAAGCTCGCGATCACGGAAAATAAAGGTGATGACTACCTTGGACAGGAGGGCAGACCCCTTGGTGAGCATGATGTCCACAGGCATTGAAGCCATCCCGGAAAGTTCACCACCAGGGCAAGACGCAACGAACTGATTTAGAACCATGTCCTGGCCGATCAAGCCTGATTGATAGTGGGGGCGAGAAGGGGGAGTCTCAGGAACACCAGCTTTAGGACCCCCCGTAGCCAGAACTGATTGGGGCACTGATGGGTCGATCGAAGAAGTGGGTAATAAGACTGAAGAAGCTCTAACTGTAGTGAGAACCGCTGATGAAGGGGTAGAGGTGGTCGTATTAACAACCTCGGAGGCAGGACCTCCTTTTCTTTGCACCTTGGAAGCCCGCGACGCAAGGATAGCCATCTTGCACCTAGCTTAAGTAGAAGATGGAACTGAAGCAGGTGAAGCAGCAGCTGGAATAGTAGGCCCCCTTTTCTCCAAGATAATCGAGAAGACCCCCCAAGATAATCTAGCAGGAAGAGAAGGGGTCCGAGCTTGCTGAGCTTGACGGGGAACCTGGAGCAACAACAAAAACTATTAAAAAAAAAGAGAAAAACAATAGATATAAGAAGCAAGCCAGCTAACAGAACAAAGCATAATGAATTGAGATTATTTACGAGGGGTAGCATCGGAGATCCGCAAATATTGATTCACCTTATGGGAATCGAAAGGATTGGAAGTGGGATACTTTAAATTCAGATAGTTCCTGGCAAGGATTGCTCTCAACACCGTTTCAGATTCAGCAGGCAAGGAGTTCTGATCATATGCTGGATTGTCACTGAAAGCCATAAGGACCTTGGACTCGTGCCCACCTATGAAGATTGAGCTCCCTCACTCACCGTCGGCCAGTATCCATTCCTCTTTCCAGGCTAGGTCTTTCCTTGAAGCTCCAGGAATGATGAAGTTAAGTTTGTTCTTGGCTTTAGCATAGAATTGACCTCGAGGGACCCCGGCTAAACTCCCGATTTGGAAGAGGAAAGCCAACTCCTCTGCTCGGGGCTCCCAGGTTATCTTATTGAGCTCACACTGCTCCCTCCAAAGCACAAGGAAGCCGATTAGGTGCCTCCAAAAGCCAGGCGTCAACTGGAGAGGAGCTAATTGAAGAGCATTGAGGGCCCGCCGCAGTGTGAGGTGGAGGGGAAGCCTGGCCTCCACTAGAAGTGGAAGAATTCTCTCTAGAGGGTTAAAGAAGTCGTAGTCTCGGTAAGGGATGGCAAGAGAAACACTGTCAGGAATATCGTACTTGGATCTTATACAATTGAGGGAGTCGGGGTCAACAGTGGAGTTAGGGATGTCCCTGAAGTCATACGGCGGAAGCTCCGCCGGAAGAGGACCGACTACCGTGACTTGGTCCCTCCTTGCAGCATCATCCCTCCCTTCTATGTCAGAATCTTCATCAACTAGGTTCAGAGGGTTGTCAGGTTGATTAAAGAAGCCCAAGCCGATTGAGACATTTCTACTAGAACGACGGCTTTGACAGACCAGGGAAGAGTCCTCGTCGCTCGAGATTCCTCGCACCCATTTTCGAGGAATAAAGTTAGAGCCGCCAATGCCCTCGACCAGGGATTCAATGCTATCAGAAGAGTTCGAGATTGCTGAATGAGGAGAGTTAGAAGGTAGATGAAAGACAATGATGAGGTTAGAAAAGATAGCGAGAGAGAAGAAATTTGAAAATTTTAAATTGGAAGGATGCGTGAGGGGGAGGCAGTGAATTTGAGTTTAAATAGAAATTAGGGTTGTAATGAAGTCGGCAACAACCTCGGAAAGATCGCCTCGAACAACGAAAGGGGTCGTAACACAGCCGGGTTTTCCTCTAGGAGCATACCAATCCAAGTTTAACAAGTCACATGAGCAGTTAATAAGAAGATTCTATTTGAAGATTCCCAGTAAATGCTTTGTAACGGAAAATTTCCCAAATAAATAGGAAATCTGACTCCAACCCTAACTCTACCTCCAGTGTTCAAGTCAGATGGGACTTCTGTTAATAGTAAAATATGGCTAGGTGTCAAAGAGAAAATTTCCACTCTCCTAGCACAAATCAAAACCCAAATTTGATATTCATGAGACCCAGGGCAGATCATAAAGCTACCCCACCAAAGCAGGGAAGGTCCGCTGAGCTTCAGAGCTATCAGGGATGAAGTTGGGCATGACTAGGTTGAGTCTAAGCGTGAGCATGGGAATCTGGGCTTCTCGAGGCCACCTATCTAGGAACCTCAGCTCCTGAGATCGGGCTCCATAACCACCCCGTGAAAGTAAGAAAAGATCGCTGAACTCAGGAAGCACTCAAATCGAAGCCCGGCGAGAACAAAAGTAAGCTCTTTCCACTCGTGGGCACTTCCCGAAGTCAGGTTTGATTCGTAGCCTAAGATAGAAGCCCACCAACCTCTCAAGAAGCCCGCCATTTCCATTGGGCATGAAAGAAGAATCTCGCCTAGTCTACACTACCTCTAGTAAGTGCCCACAAGTCTATCCCAAGCTTCTCTTAATAGAGCCAAAGCATGGATCTACCTCGCTCTATAAGACAACGCCTAGTTAATTCGGTGACCTCCATGAAAAAAGCATCGTGAGTACACACAGGATCAAATCTACATAACAAACAACATTAATCCCTTGTACGTGTAAGTCAAGAGTTTGATTCCAAAAAGGAAACAAACTTATCACCATCAACGATATTATCGAATCCAGTAACAATTCAAATCCAAATGACGAATCCCGCCCGATAAGGAGGGAACGAATTCTTAGGATCGTGGCAGGATATTTGTGAAATTAAAACCTACTTGGACAAAAAATAAATAAGGCCAAGCATGGTAAGGATATGCATGAAAAAAGAAGAGAAAGACTACATATAGACGATAAGAAAAAGAGGAAATAAGGGTCTAAATTCTGTAATTAGAACACTGCCGCCATTGTTATCACTATTCGACAAGTATAAAGCGACCACCTTCCTACGGCCCAGATAGTGTATGAGAGAGAATTTTGTATATCAAAGTGATCGATAATAAAAGCTCTTGTTTGTTATTACTATACAAATCTTCATTCCTATCTAAGCAAGTTAGGTATCAAAGGTACCGACCCCGGCCACCACCTCCGTGGTAGTAGTCTTGAGGGTGTTAGCAGGAATTTCTCATCCTGAGTAACTTTCCAGTTAACAGGTATAATTCTTTTCTGGTTTGGTTAGAGCATGAATCATGTAGTAGATAGGCCATTGGACCCTATCTGCACATTCATTGACCAGGGCCTCACTTACTGCAGTCTTTGAAACGGCCAAGTAGATTTGCAGCTCTTCTCTAAAACTTGGCTTGACTAGTAGCTGAGGGCTTGACAGATATTTCTTCAAGGCTTGAAAAGCTTGTTCAGTGTTCTGGTCCCATTTCATGTTGCTTCCCTACTTAATGGCTTTAAAGAATGGGAGACATTTATCGGTTGACCTAGAAATGAACCTTTTGAGCACTGCTACCTGCCCGGTCAAGACTTGAACCTGCTTAAGTGTTGTGGGGGACTCTAGATCCAAGATAGCCTTAATCTTTTCCAGCTTAGCCTCTATGCCTCTCTCATGAACCATGAAGCCTGAAAAATTCCCCGCAGTTACCCCAAAAGTGCATTTAGAGGGGTTCAATCTCATCCGGTTCTCCTTCAAGATCACGAAAGTTCTGTGAAGGTCGTCCAGATGGCTTTCAACGGTTGAGGAATTGGTGATCATATCGTCGATGTACACTTCCATTGATCTTTCAATTTCGGGCTTGAACAGCTTATTGACCAATCGTTGATATGTAGCCCCGCGTTCTTAAGCCCGAATGGCATCACCCTGTAGCAATACAGTCCCCATCCGGTGATGAAACTGGTTTTTTCCTGGTCGACGAGGTGCATCATAATCTTGTTATATACTAAAAAATGCATCCATGAAGCTCAGGAGCTTGTTTCCAGAGGTGGAATCAACTAACTGAGCAATTTTTTGTAGAGGGAAACTTTTTTTTGTGCATGCCTGGTTGAGGTCGGTATAATCGATGCACATGCGCCACTTCCCATTCGCCTTTGTGACCATGACCACGTTCGTTATCCATTCGGGGTAACATACTTCTCTAATGAAGCCCGCTTGGGTCAATTTGTTCACTTCTTCCTGAACCGAAGCATTTCTTTTGGTTAAAGTGATGCCTTTTCTGTTTGACGAGCCTGAAGGTCGGATCCACTACCAATCAGTGAGCAGTCAAAGACATTGGGATTCTGAGCATCACATCGTGACTCTAAGCAAAGATTTCATTGAATTCTTTGAGGAGCTCGATCAAACCCTCATTCACTCCCGGTTCAAGGGTGGCACCGACTTTGACGACCTTCGTGGGATCACCCATCCGGATGAGAATCTTTTCTAGCTTATCAGCTGGATAACCGTAGGCCCATTCCATTCTCTGCTCCTCTACGTCTGGCATCACGGGGTCATCCTCTGGGTGATTTGCGGGTTCTATATCTTCTATGGTCAATACAGGTTTTGCCCCATCCTTGATCATTGTTACCTGGGCAAGTTACTTTGCTAGAGCTGTCGGGTTGGCAGACACTGCATAGCATCTTCTGGCTGCTTGCTGGTCACCCCGTACTTCCCCTACCTTGTCTCCAACTGGCAACTTCAGGACGTTGTGGTAGATGGATAGAACCCCTTTCAAGGATGATAAAAATGGCCTTCCTAATATTGCATTATAGGCCGATGGGGTATCTGAAAATACAAACACAGTTAAATGCTCAAGGCTACCCTAGAGGGGGGGTGAATAGGATAGACACCTTTTTCAACTCCCTTAGAAATAAACAAAAGTTTTTCCCTCTAGATTGCTTGTATCACAATAAATATATATATATATATATATATATATATATATATATATCAATTAAAAACACTTAATCAATATATAAAACAAGTAAAGTGTGACACAAACAAGTAATTGTAACACATACACAATCTATATTATAGAAAGGAAGTCAACTTACATAAAGAGTTCTATCCATAGTATTCAAATAACAAATACAAATATAAGAGAGAAAAGGATAGAGAAAGGTTGACACAAGATATAACGTGGTAAACCTCCGAAGAGGAAACATCCACGGGTTAGCAACCACCGGTAAAAAAAATCCACTAGTAGATAAGACAAGTATAATCTCTCAAGTGACCCCTTCACCTTGAAACTACCCTCCTATCCTACTCATGAAGATGTCGCCCTCTTGCTCAACAATCCGAGGCCTCATACCTCTTGTCAAGACTTCCTCGCTCACCTTTTCGGATCCTCACGACCCTAGGCAAGACATCTTTCTCAACTATCTGAGTCCTCCCGACTCTAGTCAAGACTTCCTCGGTCACCCTTCTGGATCCTCACGCCCCAAGGCAAGACTTCTAGCTCAACTATCCGAGTCCTCCCGACTCTAGTCAAGACTTCCTCACTTAACAATCCAAGGTCTCACACCTCTTGGCAAGACTTTCTTGCTCAACAACATAGGTTTCACACCTATTGTCAAGACTTCCTTCTCACAAGGCATCTAGGTGATCACGAATGCAAAACGCAAACAACCATGCAACATAGAATGTTATGATCAACACATCCTATGGAAAATACTAGACATGAGCATGAATGCACAAAACAAATATAGTCTAGTCAATCATGCATGTTTAATCTATCTAGATCATGTAAGATATATTCAACATTAGTTACAATCTAGATACATGCATAGATCTAAAACTTGAATCACAAGATATGTTCAATTAACATATAATCAAGTTTAAATCTCATAAACCAAAAACATGCTAAAATCATATGACAAAGTCATTTAGATTAAAGCTAAAGTTCTAGAGCATATTCCTACTCATAAATTCATCAAAACACATGAATAGCTCAAAAGAACACAAGGTCATGTATCATTGTGAGATTTCAGCCAAAGAGAGCCTAATACATGTGAGGAACTATTTTTCACAAAATCAATCAATCAAAGGTTATCAAATAGTCCTAGAATCAAAGCTAGCACAATACAATCCCAAACATGTGAAAACATAGGCAAAATCAAAACCTAACTCAACATTTGAGATTTCAATTGAAACTCAATCTAGCTTTAAATGAGTTCAAAAAATCATATCAAAACTATCACAAGACACATATATAGCACTAAGTTTATCAACCTTCTCCTTCAATTGTATAGCCCAATTAGGAAGAATATTTATGCTAATCACTTAACTATCAACTTGAGAACTACTAAATAGTCCAAAAGTATCACAAGTCTTACCCTTATTCTTATATGACATGTATGACACACGTTTATCACAATACTTTTCCAAGGGTTGAACTAACACATCATTTTCTTTACTCTTAACCCCATGAGCTAAACATAATGAAGTAATAAACCCCGGTAATGCAAGATTTTTATCACCTCTAATAGAGAAAGCCGCACTATCAATGTAATACATGAGAAGATCTTCAAGGTTTATAGGTTGATTAGTTACCAAGGCATACACTATTTTGATCGTTTCCTTATTTAACTCGGTTGAATTCGAAGATCCAATAATGTTAGTGCAAATGAATAGATGCCAAAATGCACTAGCCTTAGTTAACTCATGTTGACTAATATATGCTCTACCTTTCCACTCAAAAGAAGTATTGTCACAAAGTGTTCTACCCATGATATTTAGATTTTCAATGACATCCACATTTAGAAAACTAGATTCTATATCATTAGATAGCCCAAGAAACTTGTTAATGTTTTCTGGGTTAACTCTAAACACAACATCTTTAATCTCCATCAAAGAATCCAATAAGGTGGCAACTTCCCTATATTCAAGATAAAACTTTCTAACAAGAGTATCATTCACAATTCCTAACATGCTTACCCAAGATTCCCAATTTCTATCCTTTAAGCACTTAAGAACATAAGAATCTTTACACTTACCTAAGTCAATGCCTCTTTCTTGAAATATCTTCTTTGTTCCAAAGATCCCTAAATCTTTTGTCCTTGAAGCTTTGGATCATTTTGAGGCAGACTTAGCTTTCACAATGGGATTCAATTGATTTCCACTTCCAGTAATCTTAGTTCTTCCCATTTGTTCTTGTGTTATAAGATGGTATATACATACAACAAAAGTGAGTGAAAGACAAAACAAGCATATTAGTCACAAAGATACAAAAACAAAGACATATGACTTAAGAATGAATCATCATGCAAGACAAAGATAGTGAGTAATATCTTACAAGTATCATTAAGTTAAAATATGCCAACATGTAACAAAATGCAGCATGTGAACATATCATAAAAGAGAACAATGTCTAGCATACAAAACTCCCCCTTGATAAATGCTATAACTAAAATCAATGATAGCATAAAGTTCACAAAGATGTTCACACAATCACACATTCAAACAATTTGAAGAAATATCAACAAAAATAAGCTTCATATGCTAAGAGAGATACACAAAGATTTTTCAAGTTCTCTCATAATTCTTCAACAATTGCTAAAATATCATCATACTCATAAACAAAGTGTGTGTGTGTGAAAGATATGCTTCAAATATATATCAAGAAGTAGTTTGATAATCAACATGCAAACAATTTCCAACAACTATTCATCTTAAGTTGTTTCCATAAAAAGTCAAACCGATTATCATCCGGAATTTTTGCTTTTAAGAGAATAGATTTCAACATATGAGCGTGTGTGTGCATATGGCTCGTCATCCCATTTTTGTTTTTCAACCCGAGCTCATTTGATTTTCAACTATACTCCTTTTTAAGCCTTCCTCCTTTTCATTTTAGGCTTTGAATTAAAGAATTTTTTTCTTTTCATGATTCCATTTCAACACTTCTTTGATTTTTCAAATATTTTTTATAACATAAACAAAATTCACTTCATGACGGCTTTCACTCATCACAATGGTGTAGCTCTTTCCAACATTGGGAGCTTTCACAACCAATGTGTGTAGCCCTTTCCATGAAGGTGCTCGTTGAGTTCTATGTATTTGCCGAAGCAAAATGGATACAAACCATAGGTCATTTTGAATGTACTTAAGCACAAAAACTTCAAGGTGTATCCAAAGTTTACACATTAGTAAACTCAATCTATTAGCAAAACATATAGGAGAAGCAAGGTGCAATTTTAGAAAACCAAGATTTTATGGCTCATAACACATGATCTAAGAGCAATAAGTAGAGACTTATTCAAGATCATTACTTCTCTAATGAGTAGCTTTCAAAGAATATGAAGCTCATATTTTCAAAAGTAATGCCACTCAATATACTATACACAAACAATCATCAAAGTTAAGATCAATGTGAACAATATCACTATTAGATCCTAAAATAGCAAATGCCAATGAGAACCATATGTACGTTATACAAAATTCTCTAATATGACATGCTATGAGATGTTTATCAAAAATTGAGTCAAAAGATAAATATCTAAGAGAACATTCATTATAGTATAGAGATACCTTTTTGCATATTATATTCACCAAATATCATACTTCCGCCCTTTTTATAAGCACTCTTGCCTTGAATGTCCTCATGACACCAAGTTGACGATGTTTCACAACAAGAGTATAAAAAGAATAATATCTCAACTCAATCAGCACATATATCAAAAGAACTTCTCTAAAGTTAATCAACAAATTTTGACCATCATGACAAACATGATGTGAGATAACCAAGTTCATATCAATACATGGAGTATTCAAAGCTAGCAAACAAGAAATCTCAACACAATTGATATATTGCCTCAAAGCTATCTCACATGTGCTTCTTATATTAGTGATAAGAGCACTCACCCTTGAACCACTTGTTCTTGTGTGTACCTACACAAACATTTCCAATATCATCCTTGACAACAATGTTAAATCTAGAGTAAAGTCCTTCAATGACTTGATTAACAAGAATATCATTAACACACTCTTCCTTAACATTTTCAGCACAAGCTTTGTCAAGTTGAACAATATTAGTTTTCTTTCTACTCCACAACTTCTTCTCATGCTTAGCAATATTATCATGTTTTTCAACTTCCAAATCCTTAGCATGTTCAAGTTGAAGTTTAATCTCCTTATCTCTAGATTCATTTTCTAATTTGCATTTTTCAATATATTTATAACACATAGGCTTAATGTGACCTATTGTGTTGCAGTAGTGGCAAATTGGAATAAAAGATGAGATTGCTTTTTTTGGAGTCGAACTAGCTTCACTAGGAGTTTGTAAAGAAACCTTGTTCGCCAACTTCTTCTTGGCTTTTGATCTTCTCTTCTTGTGTGGTTTCTTATCAATCACGACTTCATCCAATTGAGTAGGAAGTGGTGCTTCAAGATCTCCTCTTCAACTACCAAGTCATCTTCACCACTATGTGAGTTAACAAGATTCTTAAAACTAGACACACTTACCGAATCATTCACTAAGTCCTTGATGGCCTCCTTAGTCGTGTCTATTTCTTCCATTATTTCTTGTTCTCTCTTCCTTAAAGAAGATATCACATTATCCTTCTCAAGGTTTATCTTTTCAAGTTCTCTAAACTTCTTCATAATATCACCTTTCTCACCAAGAAGTCTACGAGTGACAATCACAAACTCATCTAGTTGTTTCTTGATCAAATCATCCTTCTCAACTACCTCTCTTAGAGCATTATCTCTATCTCCTTCAAGCTTCTATCTTGGCCAACAACTCACGATTAGTAGGATTGGAACTAGAGCTTCCATTTTGATTTGTATCAAAGTTCTTGTTCAAAGATATTGTACCATCAACATCTAGTGGAGAATGAGAAGCCATTAGAGCTATAAAGTTGCTCACCAACTCTCCATCACTTGAAGACTCACTACTAGAGCTCTCATTATCACTAGAGTTATCATCACTCCAAGTAGCCGCCAACACTTTGCCTTTCTTGTCTTTCTTAGATGGCTTCTTGGTGTATTCACTAGCAAAGTAACTGAAACCGTGACAATTATAGCATTGAACATCTTTCTTGTTCATGGGTTGACTATTCTTCTCATTCCTTGGAGATGGTGTTTTCTTAACTCCCTATTCCTTAGAAGACTTGCCTCTAGGCTTGGCATTCTTCTTTAGAAACTTCTTGAACTTTCTAACCAAAAGAGTCATCTCTTTATTTTCATCATCACTCTCCTCCTCAAAAGCATTGAGAGTGATTCCCTTACTATTAATCTTTGGCTTCAAGCACATCTCATAAGTTTGGAGAGACCCAAGCAACTTATCAATGTTCATACTATCCACATCCTTGCTTTCCTCAATGGCCGTCACCTTTGATTTAAATCTCTTAGGAAAAGACCTAAGGATTTTCCAATTTAAACACTCTTTTGAGAAAGTTACTCCAAGTGCTTGACATTGGTTAGCAATGTTAAGAATCTGAAATTGGAAGTCTTAGAACTTTTCTTCTTCACCCATACTTAAACCTTCAAATTGTGAGGCCAACATTTGAAGCCTCGATTTCTTTACCACTAAGGTTCCTTCATTAGTAACTTGGAGAGTATCCTAAGCTTCCTTTACGGATTCAAGATTTTGAATGTAGGAGAATTGATGCTCATCAACTCCTCCAAAGATGGCATTTATAGCACGATGATGCCACTTAGCATCCTTAAACTCATTCGTTGTCCATTCACTCATTGTCTTGAGTATCATGATTCCATCCTCTTGAACCTTGGTAGGAGGACTATAACCTTCTTCCACTACCATCCAAGCCCTTTTATCAATATAGCGGATGTAGGCTTTCATCCTCAACTTTCAATACCCATAGTTAGTGACTCAAAGAAATGGTGACCTAGTATTTCAGGCTCCTTCCGCCATTACATCATCTTGTAAACCCATAACTTCAAAAGCCTTGCAAAAACCGTGAATGTATCACCTGGACTCTCACTAAGTACAATCTAGTGTCCTGCTCATACCAATTGAAAATACAAACATGGTTAAATGCACAAGGCTAACCTGGATAGGGGGTGAATAGGTTAGACACCTTTTTCAACTCCCTTAGAAACAAACAAAAGTTTGTCCCTCTAGATTGCTTGTATCACAATATATATATATATATATATATATATATATATATATATATATCAATTAAAGACACCTATTCATTATATAAAACAAGTAAAGTGTGATACAAACAAGTAATTATAACACATACACAATCTATATTATAGAAAGGAAGTCAACATACATAAAGAGCTCTATCCATAGTATTCAAATAACAAATACAAATATAAGAGAGATAGGGATACAGAAAAGTTGACACAAGATATAACGTGGTAAACCTCCGAAGAGGAAACATCCACTGGTTAGCAACCACTGGCAAACAAAATCCACTAGTAGATAAGACAAGTACAATCTCTCAAGTGACCCTTTCACCTATAAACTACCCTCTTATCCTACTCATGAAGATGTCGCCCTCTTGCTCAACAATCCGAGGCCTCACACCTCTTGTCAATACTTCCTCACTCACCCTTCTGGATCCTCACAACCCTAGGCAAGACTTCTTGCTCAACTAATCGAGTCCTCCCGACTCTAGTCAAGACTTCCTCGCTCACCGTTACGGATCCTCACGACCCAAGGCAAGACTTCTTGCTCAACTATCCTAGTCCTCCCGACTCTAGTCAAGACTTCCTCGCTTGACAATCCAAGGTCTCCCACCTCTTGCCAAGACTTTCTTGCTCAACAACATAGGTCTCACACCTACTGTCAAGACTTCCTTCTCACAAGGCATCTAGGTGATCATGAATGCAAAACGCGAACAAGCATGTAACATAGAATGTTATGATCAACACATCCTATGGAAAATATTATACATGAGCATAAATGCACAAAACAAATGTAATCTAGTCAATCATGCATGTTTAATCTATCTAGATTATGTAAGATATGTTAAACATTAATTACAATCTAGATACCTGCATAGATCTAAAACTTGAATCACAAGATATGTTCAATTAACACATAATCAAGTTTAAATCTCATAAACCAAGAACATGCTAAAATCATATGACAAAGTCATTTAGATTAAAGCTAAAGTTCTAGAGCATATTCCTATTCATATATTCAACAAAACACATGAATAGCTCAAAAGAACACAAGCACATGTATCATTGTGAGATTTCAGCCAAAGAGAGCCTAATACATGTGAGAAACTATTTTTCACAAAATCAATCAATCAAAGATCATCAAATTGTCCTAGAATCAAAGCTAGCATAATACAATCCCAAACATGTGAAAACATAGGCAAAATCAAAACCAAACTCAACATGTGAGATTTCAATTGAAACTCAATCTAGCTTTAAATGAGTTCAAAACTCAAATCAAAACTATCACAAGAAACATATATATGTTAAAGAAGAAAACCCAAGGCAATTGACCAAGTTTTAAAAGAAAACTTTGAGAGAAAATCAATACCTTAGTTGATTTTAGTGTAATCCCGTTTTTTGAGTTTAGACTCCAAAAACAGGAATAAAACTAACTCAAACTTTCAGAGAAAAGATGGAGGATGAATACAAAAACACTCTCAACTTTGAATCACTCAAATCGGATTTCAAGTGAGGAAATTATGGTGTTTGGAAGGTGAGAAAATATAGAGAGAAAATTCTGCACTCAAGTTTTAAATTTCTTCTTAGAATGAAATGTCAGAGGGAAGGGAAATATAAAGAAGAGGGAAAGAATAGAAACAAAAAGACCAAAATGCCCTCCTTTGAGAATGCTTCCCCGAGATGGCTTGTGGGCATCTCAGCGCAGCAAGGAGTTGCGGCCGAGATGGCCACGAGCCATCTCAGGCTTGCACCAATTGATGGCTTTTGGCCATTGTGCAACTCCCTTGCACTCCTCTAGCGATCTTCAACCGTTCTTCATCCTCCAAACTCAGAATTCAAATCCGTTTATGGATTATGAACCATAACTCTCTCACGGACATGGACATATAAGATACTCAACCCAGAAAATAATAATTCAACTCGATATTCAAAGACGAAGACAATGTATGAAACATGAGTTGAAAGTGTATATCTTTTGACTTAGAACTTGAAAACAATAGTATGAGTAACCGAAATGACCGGAACTCAATCAAGAATGATTTAAGACTAAAATCAAGTTCAATATCCATGTTATACAAACATATACACATACAAACACAATTCACACTAGAATGCAAACTACGTAGAGATAGTCTCCAATCATGCATTTTCCAAAGCATGTTATTTCCATACCAATGCATGAGCATTCATCTTCAAGTGTATGAATATGTTATACATGGTGTACAATGATGCAGGGACACATATGAATGAATTGTATGTGTTTGCTTATAATGGTGTACAACGATACAGGGACACATATGTATGAATTGTGTGTGTGCCTAAGCCTTGTAAGAGAAAGATAAAGTCTTAGTATACCTTTGTAGAACCATATTGCATCCTTTCTCTTTGAAGACTTTGAACTTGCTTTGACTAGTTTTTCCTTCTTCCCTGAAGCTTGAATCATCATGAATATAAACAACTAAATTATTACAAGTAAACATCACTTTGATATGGAATTAATGCCAACACAATCTAAAACCTAACAGTATCCACTACCACGAAGTCTGTCATGACATTATGCTGAAGAGGTATGGCTCCAATGATTACTGATAAGATTTTTGATCCCACGGGAATGATTGAGTCGTCAGCGAACCCATACAGTGGGGTAGTGCAACTATTGTAATACCACTGTTTCAAGTTCAGCTTTTCCAAGGTGTCTTTAAATAAAACGTCGACGATGTTGCCTCTGTTGACGAGCACACGGTGTACCGTGCAGTTGGCAATATGTACTGTGATCACCATGGGATCGTCATGAGGCTGCACGGTGTTGTAGTCATCCACTTCAGTGAAAATGATCTGTGACATCTGAAAAGGGTGGGTCGGGCTCTGGTGGAACTTGAAAATATCCTGCCCTTAGTCTATACCAGGGATTTCCTCACATGGTTTTACCTGGAATCGTTAGAGGTGACAGCCAGAGTAGGCCCTCCGCTGATGGTATGTATTATCTTCATTTGTTGCTTCAAATCCGCCTCTCCCCCCCCCCCCCCCCCCCCCCCCTTTCTCTTCTCAGCGTGCTCGTGGATCTTAGCTTGCAATTCCCTTCCAGTCTGAATGTTAACCCTGATCTGCTATAAGAATTCTACCAAACATCTTCCCCTTATCAAAGCCTCGATCTAATTTCACAGGTTATAGCATTCTGAAGTGTTGTGTCCCACGTCTTCGTGAAAGTCACAATACTTATAACAATTCCTCTTATCGACGGGGGCTTTCATGGGTGTGGGCTTCTGTAGCAACCCCTTGTTCCGAATGGTGAGATAGATTGTTTCATGAGATACATTTAAGGGGGGTGTAATGGTCATATCCTCTCTCATCTTGAGCTATTGGGGCCACTATCCTGGAAGGAGGCGAAGCCCGCAGAAGAGTTTGTTTTGTTGGATACCTTTCCGATTTGGATTGAGAAATGGGGAAGCAAAACGTCAACCTATTATAGGGTCTATTCTGGCTTTTTTGAGTTTGCTCTGGTTTGGATCTCTTTCTAAAGCTCTGCCAACTTGTCTCTCAGGCGCTTGTTCTCGGGTTTCCTTGAATTAATCTCGGATTCCTTACTGTCAAACCCTTTTAACAAGCTGGTGACCTCTACCCGACTACTTCTACGAATGGGATCTACCTGAGGGCTTTGCTGTCTTTCTTCCTCTCTAGCCCAGGCCTGCCTCCTTGAAGTGGTTGGGTGAGGAAACTCTTGTCGTTCTCGGTGAAAGATGTCTGTCGCAAACTTAACTTGCCGGGGTTGGTAACACGACGGCGTTTCAGGAACGAGGGGCATAACCCTAACCTATCCTGGATCGAGGGCTGGGGTCCTGTTCTATTACGAGCTGGCTCCGGAGGGGTAGGTCCTAGAAGATCAAAGGTTGGTTGTCGAGTCCAGAGCATGCTTGGTTCCCCTCGATTGCAGAGGTTTGCTTGCTAGACAGTAATACCCTCAGCGAGCAGTCGAAGGCGGACATTTTCCATAAAGGTCACCGCTTGTTGGTCAAGCGTGACCTGGCTTTCCATAGGGGGATTCAAAACCCACACAGTGGCTGGCTATTCTAGGATCTGGCACGGAGCCTGAATTTTCTTCCTTTCTTTGGAACCTTTTGTGTCGACGCAGCTGAAGGCTAACCCGATGCTTCTAGTTGTCCTTGGGAGAAGCGAAGCCTCATGATTCCTGTAAAACAACAAACTTGTGAATATAAAGATGGTGGTATAGGAATTTCCAACAGATGGTGCCAGAAAGTGTTAATGGTAAATTTGATCAAGATGAGAAATTCCAACTAACACCCTCGAGACCACTACCACGGAGGTGGTGGTCGGGGTCAGTACCTTAGATATCTGACCTGTTAAGATAGAAATGAATATTTGAATGATAATCTGATAGCAAATGAAAGCATTATTATTGATCACTCATGGTATACAAAAATCTCTCACATACACTCACAATCTCTCTAGAGCATAGAAGAGTGGCAACCTCATGCCAATCGGATAGTATAAACAATGGCGGTCGTGTTCTAGTTACAGAATTTAGGTCCTCTTTTTTCTCTTTTTCTCGTCGTCTTTGATGTGATATTATTTGTGCGTCTGTCCCCACCATGTCTTCATGACTCCATGCGAATACATCTTTGTATTCTCTTAGCAAATCGATAAGATCTAGCTTGACCTTTTCTTCTAAGTGGGCTGCAATTTTGACCTTCCTATTCGGCTCATCTTCCTTTAAGAGCACCTCCTATGTTGGTTCATTCTTTGATGTTTCTGGTTCCTCCCTTGGATCGAACTCGGACAATAGTGATTCTTCTTGCTTGATTTGATCTGGTTGAGTTAAAGTGCATACTTGGTGTTCACTATTATCTTTTGTCTTTGTAAACTGAGAGATTAGCTTTTCTGGCCATCTTCTGCGACCCTTTGATTATTCTTACCCCCCATTCAGTCGAGAACTTGATCATTAGGGTGTAGGTAGTTGTTATCGCATTTGTTATGTTCAGGAAAAGTCGACCTAGTAACGCATTATAAGGCTAGTTGTCTAGGCCTACCACCACAAAGTCGAGTAACACTATTTTCTGGCAAGGAGCTACTCCGATCTTCATGGGCAGTTTCGCTGTTCCGAGAGACCTAACCTCGACTCCCCGAATCCTTTGATTGGGGTATGGAAAGGTTGCAAGTCTTTTCGATCCAATCTGAGATGATCATAAATAGACATTGAGGATGTCTGCCAAGCTACCATTGTCCACTAAAATTCTTCTGACTTCTCTATGGCCAATTTGGGCACTAATGACGATAGCGTCATTCGTTCGGACGTCAACCCCATGTAAGTCAGATTCAGTGAATATTATCTAGTCCCATTTTTTCTTTATTCTCTTAGGATCAGGCTCGATAGAGTTAACGTTGAAATTTTGTCTTGCTTGTACTACTTCTCAGATTTCCTGAGTCTGTTCTCGGTTACTTCTCCCAATTGATGGTCCTTCGAAGATTGTCTGGATCTCTCTATTCGCATCAGGACTGGCACATTTATTCGGACCAAAATTATGATCTCTCATCTTGGTTTCTTTCTGAATTTCTGACTTCTCATCTTTCTTCAGGATTATATCTTGCAGATGTCATTCTCGGGTGAAGTTTCTATATAGTCTCTAAGCTGGTAAAATTTGGAGGTCTCGTGACCGGTTTCCTTATGGAACCTGTAATATTTCATCGTGTCTCACCGAGCAAATTCACCAGATTCTTCTCTTCAAGTATTTCCAGGATCTCTTCCTGTCTTTTCCAAAGCAAAGTGTAGTTCGTATACTTTCCTTAAAATTTTCCCTGGTTTGGTCAGTATTACGTCCATTTCCCCCGTATTTGCTCCTCTCTTTACTGTTTCCTTTTTGTTTCCCTTTATGGTTTTGCTACTTTGACTCGGTATCTTTTTGTTCGGGTCTCCCCCCATACATGTAACTGTCTTCTGTTGCCAACTCTTCTTCTTCCGCCAAAGTGTATATGCCTGCCATATCCATCATATCTGCATATCTAGTTAGACGAGCCTTTCTTAGGTCAAAAGACAATTGCTCATTCTGCAAGTTATTTATGAATGCAATGATTATTGCTTCATCATTTACGTTATCGATTTTTGAGACTGCTTGGCCGAATCTTTCTATATACTTCTTTAGCGACTCGTCTTTCCTTGTTTCAGCTGAGAAAGGTAAGCCACCGATTTTTTCCTAGGTAAATTCCCTAGAATTTGTCTTGAAAAGCTTCTGCTCAACTCGTTAAAACTCCCAATACTTGTCAGAGGTAATCTCCCGAACCATCTTGAACCTGTATCCCCGAGTGTTTGTGGGAAAATCAGGCACAACAAAGGATCACTGTGGATGTACTCGGCCATGTCGCTCTTATATCGTCTGACAAGCTCTTTAGGATCTGTATCCTTTTTGAACTGTTCTATGTGTGGCACCCTAAATCTCTCCAGGAATGGCATTCGTAGAATGTTTCTAGCAAAAGGGCTATCAGAATTATCGTTAAACAACTCATTATATCCATATCACCTAATCAAAGCATCCATTTGACGCCTGTTGTTTGACTTCTCGGGTCAAGCTTTGAATTACGACATCTCTATCGTCCACTGCCTCTTTCCGACTATCGACCCATCGTGTGACTATCATATTAGTCATCATCTCCTCTTCGTCTTACCTCCTAGTCTCAAGGGCTAACCCTTGAAGGCGTGTGGTTCCAAGGTGATGTTTACGATGGTGTCGATCACTGCCTTCTAATGACGATGATCGATCTCTTGACCTGGGTTTTATCTTTGGTGGGGCCGTTATTCTACAGGTGGTTCACTATCCTTGTCTTAGTTATGCATCATACCCCCAGTCTGGGTGACAGGATCTGAGTTTCTGATGGTTGTCAGCACCTCTGGTTCCGGCCCAACCACCATCGATCCGAGCTTAGGGGGTGATGGAGGGTTTGATGGATGTGCCTGTCCTGCAGCCAATAGATATATTCTTTCTTGCACCGCATCTATCAACAATTGTTGCAATACATTATAGAAGCGACGTGTTATGTCCTCGCTAGTAGGTGGGACTTGTTGGATGCTAGCCAGGGATATCGGTTGGCTTCTGGTGGTTGTGGTGGGATCTTGAGTGGTTCCGCCTGTATGAGCATTATTTGGAGATTTTTTGATGTCATTGGAACTGTCCTTAGTGCCACTACCAGTCATTGCTTAAACAGATCAGAGGTTCACCCTCTTCTTCTAGCACCAATGGTTGACGTCGATTTCTTGATGGTCAAGAAAGTCAACAGTGTTGGATTTGGTTATGACCTGTTAAAAAAGAAAAAGAAAAAGAATGCGCTTGATATGTCAGTGACACGAGTTTACGTGGTAAAACTCCGATGATCAAAGAAACGTCCACGGGAGGTTGAATGATCAACTAAGTCAAATCTATTATTGAATAATCAGTTACACCACTCGATCTCTCTTGCCTCTCTTCTACAGTGATTATTTTCTATTATGCCATCTGTATTTTGTGTGTCCTTCTTCTCTTTTTTCGTCTCTCTCCCCTTTTTATAACGAGATTATGGGTCTATTTATATGCGTATAGAACCCTAATCCTTGTTACACAAGTAAAGAAAAGTGATTGTATTTAATTGAAATCGGCAACCTATCAAGGTCGTCTTTGTCTTCTTTCCTGATTCTGAGATCTTATGGATTGAATATGATTCTTCATGGGACTCTAGTAGCACAGTCCATTTAGGACTTATTTCCCTCTCGGTGTGCAGTCTTCTAGAAGAATAGAGTTGTTGCTTGATTCTGACTCGCTTTCTGTTTGATGTTTTGTCCTTCTAGAAACTTTCTGAATTCTTTCCTCCTTTGATACGTGGGATGAAATACTGATGTTTGCGTATCGGAGTATGATTCTAGATTCTTTCTTGGGCTTATTCATGTATATGGGTCGTGTATTGAATCTCTTTATTCGGGCTTCTTGTTTTGTCTCGAGTAGGACATAATGTCCCGAGTACCCATGTTCGGGCTTACTTGGGTTCTTGTTCCTTAGTAAAGTCATGGAAGGCGTCTTTTAGAGGCTAGCTTGGATGGTCATCTGACAATCTCTTTTGGGGATTACCTTACCTGTCAGTGGCGTGAACATTCAATAAAATATACATATAACAGTTGCCATTCTACCCTCGCAACAATGATAGAATCTTTAAAAACCCTAATGGAGTTGGATGACAGGGACCAAAATATATAATTTTTATAGGCAGAGAGACCTATCACAATAATATTGAAAATTGGGGTACCAGCTTGACTATTGGGTCAGACTAGAGGGATAAAATGAATTTCCCTTTTAAATGATAAAAAATGAAATTCCCTAGAAAGTGTGTGTCTATAACCTAGAGAGAGGGGGGGTTGAATAGGTTTTAATTCGATAGATTACCAATTTTGTAAATTAATCAATATTATCAATTCTAGCCCATACTACTAAGTGTTCAACTAAAAGACAACAAACATAAAACAATAATAACACGCAATATATAAGTGGAAACCCTCCCAATGAAAAAAACCATGGGCTGTTCAGTACACCACACTCGATCCTCAAAATCCAATATTGAGAGAAAGTTTACAACCTAAGTTGACCTCATGTCTAACCCTCCAGTTACTAACCATTTCACTTTACCTAACGGGCCTTAATAGTGATTTTGGATCACCAACCTTATGCACTAATCACATAGCCACAAGCTTAATCAACAATGAAGAGATAATGGCAACCTAAGTGTATGCAAAAATGCTAGGTCAAGACATTCATGCTTATCTAGGATTAATAATGACAATTAAAGCAAATCCTAGATATCAATGTTCTAAATGCAAAGGCAAGAAGAATTAGCTAGAAGGGTAAAACTGTCCTAAATTCTAGCTATCACAAATCAATACTTCTCAACCAACCATCAATACACAAGCATGTCATAAAAGCAATTAAACATACAAGCAAGCATTTAATATGCAATAAAGACTAAAACCTTAGGTATACATGTCTTAGTAAAGAAACTATAAAGTCTAGAGCATGTAGAAGTTACCTAGTCAAGAAGAAGATGATGCTCAATGCTTAGATGATCACAGAATGAAGCTAGATGATCATGAGATGAAGTTGGGTTGAGTAAAAATAAGTGTTTAGGAGTCCCTCTCTCTCTAGAAAAGATAGGTCACACAAAGATGGCTTCTTGGACTCTTGAAAAACAAAGAGAAGAAAACATATATATATGGTGCCCTACACAAAGTGACGTTGTTTTGGACGAAAGGCAACCAAATCCCTTAAGGACCGCTGGCTGTACCGTGGTACAGGTAAGTGTCCAAATCGCGGCATAGAGAGCAGTGCATCGCCTGGACAGCACCACTTTGTAGACCGCTATGCATGCAAGTGCACAGACCGCGGTCTGGACAGCATGCAACGCCTATGAAACTCCGCTTGGGAGACCGCAGTGCATGAAACAAGCACAGACCGCGATAGCCACAGCTTACAGCCTCTGGTAAACACCGCTGTGCAGATCGCACCGTAGGTACTGCACAGAGAGCGGTCTGAACCACGAACCAGAGGAAAAAAACCCTCTTTGTAAGGCACAAAAAATGCATTCAACACTCAAGTAAGAATTAAGACACACAAGGCACACAAGATGACAAATAAGCATGCATGCAAGATAATTAAAGGAAAATGCATGAGTGTGTGTGTGCACTAATACCTCTTCAATAAAAGTTAAGCAAGTGATTTTACCTTTGATGCTTGAGCTTGGTTACGAACAATGGTGCCCTAAACTACCCTTACATAATTATCCCCAAATGTGGTTGTCAACGAAATAAGCCGATCAAACACCGAGGAACTTACAATCTCCCCTTTTGGCTATTTCGTGACAAAACCACTCACTCATAAAGTATCCTCACAACAAAAAGAAACAACATGAGATCAACAAAAACATTCTATATTACAAGAGATACCTAAAGCTAAATCTTCAAATCTTCCATCTCTTGTAGAATGATCATCCCTACAAGACAAAGAACTACACTTTCCAAGATAAGTGTATGAGAGGGATCAAGATAAATCAACACAAGAGCAATTTACAAGAATTAGAAACAAGTAACATTCAATTAACAATGCTCATAAGCTAACAACACAAAGTCAACTCCCTTTAAAAACAGCATTCTCCCCTTATATGCAAAAGCAACACAAAATCACCCTAATCCAACATTATCCCCTTTTTTTGTCACAAGATAGGCAAAGGAGTATTCCCCAACCGGGACGCTTTAGCAAAGAGAGATATTTGCAATGTAAATACATAATCATATACAACAACTTTATGCAATTTAATTAAGAGAGAGAGAGTCATGGAATTTTTATTTCTTGGAACATGTGTGAAAAGATTGCCTTGAATGAAATACATGAAACATCAACTTCCAAAAGCATGGTATTTGGCAAAGGAAAATAGCACATGAGGTTCCAAGAGAAGTCAAACCAATTTGCACCAGTTTGTCAATGGAATACAAGATATAGTATAACAAAAGATAAGAGTAACTATCAACCTGTACAAGTTAAACAAGACATGGGTGACTATTACGCCTTTTTAGATTTCTCCGAGTGAAATGCCCGTATGATAGTAGCCTTGTTCAACAAGTAAAGAGAGAGAGACTATTGGATTGTGAAATCCTTGAAATGGATACAATATCCTTATTGATTGAAGTCTCAAAAGTCACTTTCAAACAAATTTGCAATCATGTTTAAGCATTCAATAAATTCATCATGCATAACAATTTAAGCATGTCAAGATCAAGTTTTCATAAACATGGAGATAAACTTTGGGTCAATCAAATGTACTTCCCAATCAAATTTCCTAGTCCAAAAATACATGTTTGAACACAAATGAGACATGCATTTCAAATAAGGCAAAGGCACACTTATTGAATAAAAAGTCATATAATTATATATGCTTCCAAGATACTCAAGCAATTAATTAAATAGCATAAAATTAAACAATTATTTGCTTATTAGAATGCAAGTTCGCTCTCTTTGCTTGAGCTCCCATATGGGTCAAACACCAAAAACTCATCAATGGATATGACAAATCCCAATAGACCTACTAAGAGTTTTAAACTTAGTTGAATCTAATGGTTTAGTAAACAAGTCCGCTAGTTGATCATTTGTGCCCACATGTTCAAGTGCAATGCATTTGCTCTCAACTAGCTCTCTAATGAAATGATTTCTAATGTCAATATGCTTGGTTCTAGAATGTTGGACATGATTTTTTTAAATATTAATGGCACTCATGTTATCATAGTAAAAGGTTAGAGTACCTTGCTCAAAGCCATAATCCACAAGCATTTGCTTTATCCATAGAAGTTGTGTGCAAGCACTCCCAGTAGCTATATACTCGGCATCGGCTGTGGATAATGATATGGAATTTTGCTTATTGCAAAACCATGACACAAGATTGTTCCCTAGGAAGAAACAACTGCCTGATGTACTCTTCTTATCATCACAATTACCTGCCCAATCTGCATCACTAAAGCCAACTAAACTAGCATTAGTGTCAAAAGAGTACCATATCCCATAGTTGGATGTCCCATTCACATATCGAATGATTCTCTTCACGGAAGAGAGATGGGATCACTCGGGATTGGTTTGATACCTAGCACACACACCAACACTAAAGGCTATATCGGGCCTACTAGTAGCCAAGTATAGGAAGCTCTCTATCATGCCCCGATATAGACTTTGATCCATACTTTCCCACTAGCATCCTTGCTAAGATTCAATGTGATACTCATAGGTGTGTCACAATGTTTGGCATTCTCAAGGCCAAATTTCTTCACTAGGTTCTTGACATATTTAGCTTGGGATATGAAGATCCCATCATGCATTTGCTTGATTTGCAAGCCCAGGAAGTAATTGAGTTCACCAACCATGCTCATTTCAAACTCATGATGTAGGGAAAAAAACGGTTCAAAACGCAACGGAAGCGTGAGAAAATTTAATAAAATTAAGGTTTGCGTATAAATAAAAAATTTCCCTTTGACTAACAAGAACCCTAACCCTAGATTAATTGATATATATAAAAAGTGTTGTACCTTTTTCTCGTGACGATTGAACAAGCGCCAAATCAATTCCGTAAGATCTTCCAATCCAATCATGAACGTGAATCACCTAGGAGTGTGAGCTCCCTTTCTTTAAATCGTATACCTGAGGATGGAAACAAACAAAATCTTTCTCTTTGTTAGTTATAATAATCCTCTAAGAAGAAAACAAAGAACGTTAGGTCACTTGTGAATTATCAATCAATTTGATTGAAACTCGCGTGAACCTTGATTCGATGTTGTACACAAAAACCTTATGATGTAAAGGCTACTAGTGTACTATCGAAAACAAAATGTTCTATCTTCCTATTTCTTCTTTCACGAATCACACACTATTTCTTAGAGTTGATCGAATTTTGTCTAGAGTAAAATCATATTTTTCTCCATCAAAATTTCTATTATGGCCGAATTCTTCTATCTTAGAAAAACTATGTTAGCAGAAATCTCCTCTTGAAATTAGGCTAGGGTTGGCCGAAATTCACTCTTTGAATGCATTAGGGCTGGCCGAAAATCACAAGGGATATATATAGGATTATAAATCCTCTCCTAATAAGGATTTACTTGGATGGCAAGAATCCTTTCCTTAGGTGGATTTATTTGGTAGTTAAGAATCCTTATTTAAAAAGAATTCTATCCTCTTATATATATACATGGGCTAGCCGAAAATCATAGGATATATATTAGGAGACTTAATTCTTTTCCTAAGAAGGATTTACTTGGTTGGCAAGAATCATTTCCTTAGGTGGATTTACTTGGTGGTTAAAAATCCGTTTTCAAAAAGGAATTCTATCCTCAACCAAGACTCCTAATCCAACTCAATAGTGTATTTGTAACCATATTAACGACTTTCTAAGTTGATTAGATAAATAACTCATTTTATTTATCTACTTATCAAATATAGTCTTTATTCTTAATTATACTGCTAACAATAGTATAATTTTAGGAGACCATCTCCTATTAGGAAAAAGATTTTGACTTTTAATTAAATAATTAATTAATCAACAAATTAATTAATTTCCATTTAATTAAATAATAAAATAAAAATAATATAATTTAATCTATTCTTAATAGCCTTGTCGCCCAACACATGTATATGGGTCATATATTATTTTCCTTATTTTATTAAATCCATTGGACCTTAATAAAAAGTCCACATGTGAACTAGACCTATTCTTACAAAAGGAAACAAGTTCACATGCCCTAATACAATTCTAGATGGACCCCTAAATTGGTCTGGTATAATATATCAAGTGATCCATGCAAGTTCGTGTGGATTAGGAATCTTGACGGGCTATCTAAATTTAAGCACCAATAGACAAAACCCAATCACAATCAACAAATGATTCGCTTAGGTCTGATCTATTTAATTTTAGTTCATTCCACTAAAGAACTAAAATTAAACTCTTAAATAAAGATAGAATAAGTTGATGTTACTCATTCATACTCTAGACAACCTTATTGGAGAAAGTGTATCCTCGTGAAGAATACCAGTAATCGCCAAGAGCTCATAGACCGCCTATAGCTCTCCAAGTTACCATATTTACTCATATGACCACATTTTAAACTTGGATATTTTGACTTGTCCAGAAGCCATGTTTCAATAGACATTATCAAAAACTTAACGTTAAGATTTAATATCCAATACCTTAAAACATCCATATGATGGTATTCTACTCTCATTTAATAAATGGAGCCACGATGTCCATATCTATAAATGAAGTCCTCTATCGATTAACAAATGAATACCACCAAACTATCAAGGATAGACTATGCTATATAATCGTACTCATTGATAGCTCAAATGATAACACTTGCAACCGTAAGTCCATCATTTATCTCAGGATTGAGATAGACTCTCCGATTGTCTTCAAATGAAAATTTTTATCCATTGACAGTTCTAGATAAAGTATTTCATTGTGATCCTATTCAATGCACCCAATGCACTAGATTCTTTTGCCCAAATACACCTCACTTTGATGATTTTAGACTCATCATAACACATTTGACCCCATTCAAATTTTAGCAAAAGAATCTACAACTTTGACAAGATAAAGGTGCCCAACCTTTTATCTTAAGTTGTGAATATTATTCAAGACTAACTAAAGAATTGTGTCTACCTCATACATATCTAGATGTATGAACAATTCTTCTTTACTCATAGTCTTTTGACCTTATGATTATTTACTTTTGACAATTATAATAATTAAACTTTAAATGCTATAAGATTTGTTAAACTAGAAATCACTTTATTAATATGAAAAGATTATCAATTACATTATTACACTCTTGCTATGGAGCATAATCCCAACACATGAGTCATGACATCAACAAATTGTTTAACTTTCAAGTTGTTTCTGGAACCAAAAACGATGTCATCAACATAAATTTGAGTTATAAATAGCTCATCTTTAGTACACTTGATGAACAAAGTCTTGTCAACACTTCTTTTAGAGTAGCCATTGTCAACAAGATAAAGAGTGAGACGCTCATACCAAGCCATTGGAGCTTGTTTCAACCCATATAGAGCCTTTTTGCGACGGTAAACATGATTGGGGTGGTATGGATCCACAAACCCCTTGGGTTGCTCAACAAACACTTCCTTTTGCAAGAAACCATTGAGGAAGGAACTCTTAACATCCATTTGTTGCAATTTAAACTTGTGCACATAATATATGGATAAGAGAAGTCTAATGGACTCTAATCGGTCAACGGGAGCAAAAGTCTCCTCAAAGTCGATACCCTCAATTTGTAAGTACCCTTATGCTACAAGTCTAGCCTTGTTCCGTACAATGTTGCCATCCTCATCGGATTTATTCCTATATACCCACTTGGTGCCTATCACATTAGCGTTCTTAGGCCTAGGAACTAGAGTCCAAACCTCATTTCTTTCAAATTGATTTAGACCCAGTTTGGCATTGTTGTGCTATGGGGAAAATTATTTTTGATTCTGCTGTGAGGGAATTGCTTTTGGATTTGCTGTGAGAAGAATTAGTTGGGTGTTTGGTAAACTGATTTTTAAAAGTGCATTGAGAACCAAAAGCAATTTCAATGTGTTTGGTAAAAAAGTGTTGTGACTGAACAAAATTACTAGAAATAACAAAAATTAATATTTAAGATGATTTGAAAATAAATAATTTATTTTATTTTTGTATAACCAAAAACATGTTATAAACTAAATAATTTATTTTATTTTTGTGTGACCATAAACTTGTTATAAAATAAATAAATTGTTAACGGGAAATTTGCTTAGGATAAGAAATACCTATTAACACCCTCGAGACCACTACCACGGAGATGGTGGCCGGGGTTGGTATCGTTGATACTTGACCTGATCTTGTATGAATATGAAGGAGGATGAAACAGGAGGTAGGAGACAAGTCATCCCGCCCGTCGGGCTTTGTGCTTATGAAGTTGATCTGGGGAGCTCGAGGTTCTCTTGCTGGTGTGAAGGGGATGATCCTGGACCTTGTTCCTCGGTCAGGGTCGGAGCCCGTCCTGGTACCCAAAGCCTGGTTTTGGAGTACGATTGCTTCCTGTAATACCTCGACCTCGATAGCAAGTAATAATGGGGGCTTATCTAGCTCCAGTGTCGGAGAGCTCGATTTCTTCCATAGAAAGGATACGGGAGAGCTCCTCGACTCCCTTCAAACTGGTCTGGGCGGTTTCTCTTCATCTTGATGTGCGACTTTGGCGTGTAGATGAAAGGATAAGAGCGTTAGGTCCAGCGGGGTAGGAATCTAGATTCGGTTCCTTAGAGGTCTTCGTTGTTGTTTCCTGATCTCATGTAAGAGAGATTAGAGAGCTAGGACCAATGGGGTCGGTACCTAGCCCGCATACACACATGTGTAATACAGTAGATAATAGGAAAAACACAAATCTTATGTAGATGAAGGTGGACTGACCAAGGGGGGAAAAAGCATCACGAGTGATCACATGCTGAAAAACCCCTAGGCAGTATCAAGAGGAAGGAGGAATACCCATCCTTGTATATATATGTATCATGCGATGCTCCAAGGAGGTTACAAAGATGTCAAAGTAGTACAACGTATATGCTTCGGGGAGCTTACAACAATGAGTGTTTACCGATACCAGTACTTTCCTGGTTGTGGTACACATACAATGATGATGTAGAGAGAACTTTTAACGAAGCATGTGTCTTCTGTCATTGAGTGGAGCCCATCACTATGCCTTTACAGGCATATTTATAAATGGTGACTACCTTGGCGTGCAAGTCCAGGACTCTTCAATTAGTCTTCGTTTCCTTATCGAATACGATTCTTCCTTTCCATGTAGTTGATCGACTTGTAGCTATTATCTTGGAGAAGATATGATTGTTTCCTCTTCAGACTCTTCCATTCTTGATAGGCGGGATTTTCTGTTATAGTTGACCCTCAATAATCGGTTGTGGTGGATATCTTGGAGGAAAAGGTATTTGTTTCCTCTTTGGACTCTTTCACTAATGATGGCCATTAAAGAGGTGAATATTCTCTTATTAATGGTGTTGATCATGTCATTAATTGGGTTGACTGCCTCTATTTATATATTTGACCTCATTAATAGGATTGACTACCTTCATTAATATGGTTAACCTCATTAATGGTACTTTAAATGTCATGAAAGTCAACCCTCTCTTCCTACGTTGCAAATAGGAGAGCTCTAGTTCTGCATGTCACTTTGTAGAGGTACTTCGTGGAGGTTACCTAAGGTGACATTTGATATTCCTTGAGGGCGAGGTACCCTAGGATCCAGTACACTAGCGGGGTCCCCCGAGGATCTCTCGATTGTCACAGAGCTAGATCGATCATGATGGTATTCCCATGAAGCTTGTGCTAACCATTTTAGGGCGAAATATCCCATAGGGTTCAAACTTTATAGTTGGAAACTTGGTTTAGCTAAGCCGAGCTTTATCATGGAGCTTGACCTAATTATGCAGGCTTCCTAGTGGGGTAGCGGGCTTGACTGGCAATCCCTGGTAAGGTGTTCACCATAAACAGACGACCTTGGCTTGCTTCTGGAAGGGTGGAGAGGTACACTCGAGTACAGCTCTTGCTACTTGATTTAACCATGACAGGATCTACAGTGGATCTTGGCGCTTTTGGTGACGATGGGGCTTTACGGGCTTCTTCCTTTTATGTTCGGAAAGGTCGAGATTATACCTCGACGAGGCAGGAGGGCCTTTGCAAGACAAGTTTGGCACCTTGAGGTCTCCTAGCGAAAGTAGAGATAGTAGCAAGCTCTATGAGAGTGTCACAAGATACCCTGATGACGAGGGACCCAGGTCCTTTCACGTCGACCTAGCTTTGGGCTTTTATCCTGGTATCAAGAGCTTGACGCGGTCTTGTCAGGCTTTATTTGGTAAGTCAGAACACGTGCTAGATGCTCAGATGGTATTGGTGGCCTCACCTTGCTCCTGTAGGATCGCGTGGTAGCATGACCTCGGGGAACTTGATACCCCGCCATATAAGCCCAAATTTTGACTCTTGTATGAAGGCCGAGAAGTGGAAAATTCTTCTTTGGTCACTAGCCAAATTTTGCTATTAACAAAAGTCCCCTCTGACTTGAACACCGGTAAGTATTTGGGGTTGGAGTCTGAATCTCGTACTACATGAAGAATTTTGCTTGTCGCTTCTTACTTGTAACTAGAATATCTCCCAGTGTTTGGCTTAGCGAACCGGGGTACTAGTCATTCATGTTTTAGAAGTCTTGGCACATTTGGCGAAGAAGATCTTGGCAGGCAACTAAGGCCACTTTCTCACCAGTTATTTATACATAGGCGAAATATAGATGCATTCGGCATACCTGTAAAATAAATGAGCGATGGCGGACCACAGAAGGGATATTCGCTTTGCGGAATTTCTGACACTATAGTCAAAGTAAAATTTGGTAAGTGAGAAAGGTCACAAACCGTATTGCTCGATCATGTCGGATTAAGCTTTAGTGGCCGAGAGCCAGAAATTTCTGATCTTGGAATTGGTAGGCAACTATGCTCTTACACTCAGACCTTTCTTAGGGGTCGTAGCCCGACCAAGGCATCAAGAGCGCTATCTAGCTATATCCTGGTATTTTGATCCAGATGGAACCTATGCTTTTACACTCAGACCCTTCTTGGGGGTCGTAGCCTGACCAAGGCATCAGGGGCGCTATCTAGCTATATCCTGGTATTTCGATCTGGATGGCAACTATGCTCTTACACTCAGACCCTTCTTAAGGGTCGTAGCCCGACTAAGGCATCAAGAGCGCTATCTAGCTATATCCTGGTATTTTGATCCGGATGGGAAATATGTTCTTACACTCAGACCCTTCTTGGGGGTCATAGCCCGACCAAGGCATTAGGAGAGCTATCTAGCTATATCCTGGTATTTTGATTCGGATGGCAACTATGTTCTTATACTCAGACCCTTCTTGGGGGTCGTAGCCCGACCAAGGCATAAGGAGCGCTATCTAGCTATATCCTGGTATTTTGATCCGGATGGCAACTATGCTCTTACACTCAAACCCTTCTGGTGGTCGTAGCCCGACCAAGGCATCAAGAGCGTTATCTAGCTATATCCAAGTATTTTGATCCGGATGGAAACTATGCTCTTACACTCAGACTCTTTTAGAGGGGTCGTAGCCCGACCAAGGTATCAGGAGCGCTATCTAGCTATATCCTGGTATTTTGATCCTGATGGCAACTATGCTCTTACACTCAAACCCTTCTTGGGGGTCGTAGCCTGATCAAGGCATCAAGAGCGCTATCTAGCTATATCCTGGTATTTTGATCCAGATGGAAACTATGCTCTTACACTCAGACCCTTCTTGGGGGTCGTAGCCCGACCAAGGCATCAGGAGCGCTCTCTAGCTGTATCCTGGTATTTTGATCCGAATGGGAACTATGCTCTTACACTCAGACCCTTCTTGGGGTCGTAGCCCGATCAAGGCATCAGGAGCGCTATCTAGCTATATCCTAGTATTTTGATCCTGATGGCAATTATGCTCTTACACTCAGACCCTTCTTGGGGGTCGTAGCCTGATCAAGGCATTAGGAGCGCTATCTAGCTATATCATGGTATTTTGATCTGTATGGCAACTATGCTCTTACACTCATACCCTTCTTGGGGGTCGTAGCCTGACTAAGGCATCAGGAGCACTATCAAGCTATATCCTGGTATTTTGATCTGCATGGCAACTATGCTTTTACACTTAGACCCTTCTTGGGGGTCGTAGCCTGACTAAGGCATAACGAGCGCTATCTAGCTTTATCCTGGTATTTTGATCTGGATGGAAACTATGCTCTTACACTCAGACCCTTCTTGGGGTCGTAGCCCGACCAAGGCATCAGGAGTGCCCGACCAAGGCATCAAGAGTGCTATCAAGCTATATCCTAGTATTTTGATCTGGATGGCAACTATGCTCTTACACTCAGACCCTTTTTTAGGGTCGTAGCCCGACCAAGGCATCAAAAGCGTTATCTAGCTATATCCTGGTATTTTGATCCGGATGGCAACTATGCTCTTACACTCAGACCCTTCTTGGGGGTCGTAGCCCGACCAAGGAATCAGAAGCGCTATCTAGTTATATCCTGGTATTTTGATCCGAATGGCAACTATGCTCTTACACTCAGACCCTTCTTGGGGGTCGTAGCCCGATCAAGGCATCAGGAGCGCTATCTAGCTATATCCTGGTATTTTGATCCTGATGGCAACTATGCTCTTACACTCAAACCCTTCTTGGGGGTCGTAGCCTGATCAAGGCATCAAGAGCGCTATCTAGCTATATCCTGGTATTTTCATCCGGATGGTAACTATGCTCTTACATTCAGACCCCTCTTGGGGGTCGTAGCCCGATCAAGGCATTAAGAGCGCTATCTAGCTATATCCTGGTATTTTGATCCTGATGGCAACTATGCTCTTACACTCAGACCTTTCTTGGGGGTTGTAGCCTGATCAAGGCATCAACAGCGCTATCTTGCTATATCCTGGTATTTTGATCCGGATGGTAACTATGCTCTTACACTCAGACCCTTCTTGGGGGTCGTAGCCCAACCAAGGCATCAGGAGCACTATCTAGCTATATCCTAGTATTTTGATCTGGATGGTAACTATGCTCTTACACTCGGATCCTTCTTGGGGAAGGTCACCCGACCAAGGCGTTAGGGGTGATGAGGGGGCTTTCCCGATCAATCCCTGGTCTCGATATCTGGATGGCAGATATGCTCTTACACTCAAACTCTTCTTGGCAGGGGGTGGTGAATGGTCGAGGCATCAGAGGTTGTTAGGGGGCTTCCCCGACCAGTCTCTGGTTATAAGGAGATCACTGTCGAAATACTATGGAGATCCTTCTGGAGGGATTAATCCAGTCCAGGGCATTAGGAGAGCTATATATCTCTCCTAGTCAAGGTGATCCTCATAGAGGGATTCGATCCTGTTAAGGGCATTAGGAGTGCGGTGTAGCTCTCCTGGTAATGGTGATCCTCCTAGAAAGATTTGATTCAGTCCAGGGCATCGGGAGTGCGGGGTAGCTCTCCTAGTGATGGTGATCACATGAGATCTACTATGGAAACCAAAATCGAAAGAGATGTAAAGTCATGGAGAGCTAATACAAAGTTGTATCAATGCATGGTGGTGTCGGTTGATAACCAGTCTCGCGCTAGGAGTTTTTTAATGAGTAGAATCTCTTGAGATGATCTGCATTATGAGTGTAGATAGTAGAATGGCTCTCCTTAAAAGACACTTTTTATTGTGAACTAGAGGAAATTGTCTCACGCTAGGGTCATCACCCCTCACACTGGAATACTAAGAAAATATTGAGCTTCTAGTCCTCAAGTGATGTAACCGGTTTGGAAGTCCGCTTGGGGTAGATGAGAGTCTTCAACAATCATAATCGAGCTCGAGACCCCATTATGAACGAATCAGGACCTTTAGGTGCTCCCCGAATGGATCGAGACCTCGATGGCTCACTAGGGCATTGAAAGGCCCCGTACAAATGGAGAGGAGCCATCGGTATGATAATCTCCGAGAATAAGCTGGTGTTTGCTAAGGTTGAGCTCGAGCCATCCAAGAAGGATGGTTACTTCTTCAACCCATGACCACATAGTGGGAGTGATTTAAACTCTACATGGCAGCATGGCTACCTTGGGAGCCAATGTGGGTGCCTCATTTGCTGAAGGACGCTTCTGTGTTGCTTGCCAGACAGCTCGAGCTCCTCTTTCCTCTGACCTGATCATCATTGGAGGATGGATACCTTGAATAGATCACAGAGAAAGTTGAGAGTTACCTGGGTCCGCTCTGACTGAAGCCGAAAATTATTGAGATAATGGATGCGCAGATGATGAGGAGGACTTGGTTCCCATTTCTGCTTTCATGTCTAGTCGTGTTGAGGTAGGAACTACCTTGAAGTCCTCTGCTGATGTAGATGCATGGGGGGCTTCAAGTCTGCCTACCTTTGAATCTATCAAAGTGGAGGTCCAAATTAGTGTTACCAAGGTAGGAGAGGTAAGAGAGGTATGAGAGATCTCGATTGATCCAACTGAGAAGATGGAGGTCAAGACTGATTGAAGTTGATCCAACTAAGGTGGTGAAAGTTGGCTCTGAAGTAGTAGTGTTAAGGGATGATGACCCGTCCTTCAACTAAGCAATGAGACTAAAGAGGAAGGAGTTGCTACTGTTGATGAGACTAACCAGAGAGGTAGATCAGGACCAAGGTAGCTCGTTAGGGCGATGAATGGCCCCATACAAGTGGAGAGGAGACACCGGCCTAGTAACTATCTAGAGACAAGCTCAGGATTCTAAAAGTTTTCCGCGACGGAGAAAAGACTTTGGACCCCTCGGGGTTGAGTGGTGACTCACTTGCGCATTAGATGACTACCTTTCTGGTACCGGTCCATAGGCATACATGGGATTTCAGAGAGCCCCCAACAATTGAGAGAAAGCTCTGGACCCTTCTGGAATGAACCAAGAATTTAGTGGCTCACTTGGGCGTTGACCCGCCAGGTATAAGAAATGAGGAGCCACTTGGCCTTACAGTGAGGCTGCTACTCCAGAGGTTTGCTTAGGCATGTAGGAGGCCTTACCAATAGTGGGAAACCTCTAGGCTCTCCTTGATCAGATCGGGCTTCGATGGCTTGCTAGGGTGATGAATGACCCGGTACATATAGAGCGAAGCTACCGGTCTTGTATCGGTGCTACTACTCTAGAAGCTTGCTTAGGCACGTAGGTGGCCATACCAAATGTAGGAAGCTTCTAAGACCTCCTTGATCGGATCGGGCTTCGGTGGCTTGCTAGGGCGGTGAATGGCCCGGTAAACATGAAACCACCAGTCTGGTACTAGTCCAGAAGCATGCTTGGGATCTTTGGAGTCCCCTGCAATTGAAATGAGGCTCTGGACCATGCTGGAATGAAACATGAGCTCAGCGGCTCAATTGAGAGTTGACCGGCCCTGTATAAGAATTAAGGAGCCACTTGGCCTTACAGTGAGGCTGCTGCTCTAGAGGTTAGCTTAGGTATGTAGGAGGCCTTACCAAGAGTGGGAAATCTCTGGGCTCTCCTCGATCAGATCGGGCTTCGGTGGCTTGCTAGGACGATGAATGACCCGGTACATATAGAGCGAAGCCACCGGTCTTGTAGTGGTGCTACTGCTCTAGAAGCTTGCTTAGGCACTTATGTGGCCTTACCAAATATGGGAAGCTTCTGAGACCTTCTCGATCAGATAATGCTTCAGTGGCTTGCTAGGGCGGTGAATGGCCTGGTAAACATGAAGCCACCGGTCTGGTACTGGTCCAGAAGCATGCTTAGGATCTTTGGAGTCCCCTACAATTGAAATGAGGCTCTGGACCATGCTGGAACGAAACATGAGCTCAGTGGCTCAATTGGGCATTGACCGGCTCTGTATAAGAAGTGAGGAGCCACTTGGCCTTACAGTGAGGATGCTGCTCCAGAGGTTAGCTTAGGCATGTAGGAGGCCTTACCAAGATTGGGAAACCTCTCGGCTCTCCTCGATCAGATCGGGCTTCGGTGGCTTGCTAAGGCGATGAATGACCCGGTACATATAGAGCGAAGCCACCGGTCTTGTAGCGGTGCTACTGGTCTAGAAGCTTGCTTAGGCACGTAGGTGGCCTTACCAAATGTGGGAAGCTTCGGAGACCTCCTCGATCGGATTTGGCTTCGGTGGCTTGCTAGGGCGATAAATGGCCTGGTAAACATGAAGCCACCGGTCTGGTACTGGTCCAGAAGCATGTTTGGGATCTTTGGAGTCCCCTACAATTGAAATGAGGCTCTGGACCATGCTGGAACGAAACAGGAGCTCAGTGACTCAATTGGGCGTTGACCGGCCCTATATAAGAAGTGAGGAGCCACTTGGCCTTACAGTGAGGCTGCTACTCCAAAGGTTAGCTTAGACATTTAGGAGGCCTTACCAAGTGTGGGAAACCTCTGGGTTCTCCTCGATCAGATCGGGCTTCGGTGGCTTGCTAGGGCGATGAATTACCCAGTACATATAGAGCGAAGACACCGGTCTTGTAGCAGTGCTACTGCTCTAGAAGGTTGCTTAGGCACGTAGGTGGCCTTACCAAATGTGGGATGCTTCTAAGACCTCCTCGATCAGATCGGGCTTCGATGGCTTGCTAGGGCAGTGAATGGCCCGGTAAACATGGAGCGAAGCCACCGGTCTAGTACTGGTCCAGAAGCATGCTTGGGATCTTTAGAGTCAACTGTAATTGAGAGAAAGCTATGGACCCTCCTAGAGTGAACCAAGAGTTTGGTTGCTCACTTGGGTGTTGATTGACCTGGAGCGTGAGGCGTTGAACCATTAATCTTCTACTGGTCATGCTGCTCTAGAAGCTACACAGCTGAGTTGGCTTCTTAGATTCATGAGGCGACCTGCTACCTCTACCTAGGAGCTTCTGAAGGGTGGATACGGTGACACGAAGTGTCCTGTATGACCAGGTCCAAGTACCATGGATCTACTGGATAATAGGTCTACCGGTAGCAGAGCAAATCTTCTGTAAAGAAGCAGGAGAGGTGCAATTCTACTTTATAGGAGCTCTCGATATATCAGAATGGTTCAGCTATATAGGAGATCTTCAAGTAGGGAGCTACTGTATTAGAGCTCCATGATTATCTGAGCAGGTTCACTTCATAGGAGTAGCATAATGAACTGGTTCCACCAGGAATCCCACGTACTATATTTGTTCCACAATGAACGAAACTCGTTAAATGATAAAATGAGCACCATATGCAATGCATAGGTGATATAGACAAGTATGGATAAAAGACATCGTATATAGTAAATGATATTCCATAAATAATGAATCTGTTACCTCGATAGTATAATGATACTCATGTAGAGACATAGAGGCTTTCAAAAGGGGTATGGAAACTCCCCACAAACGGCGCCAGAAAGTGTTAACGGGAAATTTGCTTAGGATGAGAAATCCTTATTAACACCCTCGAGACCAATACCATAGATGGTGGCCGGGGTTGGTATCGTTGATACCTGACCTGATCTTGTATGAATATGAAAGAGGATAAAACAGGAGGTAGGAGACAAGTCATCCCGCCCGTCGGGCTTCTTGCTTATAAAGTAGATCTGGGGAGCTCGAGAAGACAAGCCATCCCGCCTGTCGGGCTTTGTGCTTATGAAGTAGATCTAGGGAGCTTGAGGTTCTCTTGCTGGTGTGAAGGGGATGATCCTGGACCTTGTTCCTTGGTTAGGGTAGGAGCCCGTCCTAGTACCCAAAGCCTGGTTGTGGAGCCCGATTGCTTCCTGTAATATCCCGACCTCGATAGCAAGTAAGAATAGGGGCTTATCTAGCTCCAGTGTCGGAGAGCTCGATTTCTTCCATAGAAAGGATACGGGAGAGCTCCTCGACTCCCTTCAAACTGGTCTGGGCGGTTTCTCTTCATCTTGATGTGAGACTTTGGCGTGTAGATGAAAGGATAAGAGCGTTAGGTCCAGCGAGGTAGGAATCTAGATTCGGTTCCTTAGGGGTCTTCGTTGTTGTTTCCCGATCTCATGTAAGAGAGATTAGAGAGCTAGGACCAATGGGGTCGGTACCTAGCCCGCATACACACATGTGTAATACAGTAGATAATAGGAAACACACAAATCTTATGTAGATGAAGGTGGACTGACCAAGGGGGGAAAAAGCATCACGAGTGATCACATGCTGAAAAACCCCTAGGCAGTATCAAGAGGAATGAGGAATACCCATCCTTGTATATATATGTATCATGCGATGCTCCAAGGAGGTTACAAAGATGTCAAAGTAGTACAACGTATATGCTTCGGGGAGCTTACAACAATGAGTGTTTACCGATACCAGTACTTTTCTGGTCGGGGTACACATACAATGATGATGTAGAGAGAACTTTTAATGAAGCATGTGTATTCTGTCATTGAGCGGAGCCCATCACTATGCCTTTACAGGCAAATTTATACATGGTGACTACCTTGGCGTGCAAGTCCAGGACTCTTCAATTAGTCTTCGTTTCCTTATCGAATACGATTCTTCCTTTCCATGTAGTTGATCGACTTGTAGCTATTATCTTGGAGAAGATATGATTGTTTCCTCTTCAGACTCTTCCATCCTTGATAGGTGGGATTTTCTGTTATAGTTGACCCCTAATAATCGGTTGCGGAGGATATCTTGGAGGAAAAGGTATTTGTTTCCTCTTTGGACTCTTTCACTACTGATGGTCATTAAAGAGGTGAATATTCTCTTATTAATGGTGTTGATCATGTCATTAATTGGGTTGACTGCCTCTATTAATATATTTGACCTCATTAATAGGGTTGACTGCCTCCATTAATACGGTTGACCTCATTAATGGTACTTTAAATTTCATGAAAGTCAACCCTCTCTTCCTACGTTGCCGAGAGGAGAGCTTTAGTTCTGCATGTCACTTTGGAGAGGTACTTCGTGGAGGTTACCTGAGCTAACATTTGATATTCCTTGAGGGCGAGGTACCCTAGGATCCAGTACACTAGCGGGGCCCCTAGGGACCTCTCGATTGTCACGGAGCTAGAACGATCATGCTGGTATTCCCATGGAGCTTGTGCTAACCATTTTAGGGGTGAAATATCCCATAGGGTTCCAACCTTGGAGTTGGGAGCTTGGTTTAGCTACGCCGAGCTTTATCATGGAGCTTGACCTAATTATGTAGGTAGCAGGCTTGGTTGGCAAGCCTTGGTAAGGTGTTCGCCATAAACAGGCGACCTTGGCTTGCTTCTGGAAGGGTAAAGAGGTACGCTCGAGTACAACTTTTGCTACATGATTTAACCATGCCAGGATCTACAGTAGATCTAAGCGCTTTTGGTCACGATGGGGCTTTACAGGCTTCTTCCTTTTATGCTCGGACAGGTCGAGATTTTACCTCGACGAGGCAGGAGGGCCTTTGCAAGACAAGTTCGGCACTTTGAAGGTCTCCTAGTGAAAGTAGAGATAGTAGCAAGCTCTAGGAGAGTGTCACGTGATACCTTGATATCGGGGGACCTAGGTTCTTTCACGTCGACCTATCTTCAGGCTTTTATCCTGGTATAAGGAGCTTGACGCGGTCTAGTCAAGCTTTATTTGGTAAGCCTGGACACGTGCGAGATGCTCAGATGGTATGGGCGGCCTTACCTTGTTCTTGTAGGATCGCGTGGTAGCTTGACCTCGGGGACCTTGATACCCCCTCATATAAGCCTGAATGTTGACCCTTGCAGGAAGGCTGGGAAGTGGAAAATTCTTTTTTGGTCCCTAGCCAAATTTTTCTATTAACATAAATAAATTTTGTTTAAAAATATATAATTTTGCTTTAATATTTTTTTTTTATCTTTTGCCACATATATTGTGAATATATCAAGAAAACTAGCATAATTTGATTCAATGATTCATAAGATTACACAATTGAAATAGATAACATGTAAATAGTAAAGTATATGTTATAGTAAATTGTAAATAAAATAATAAATGCTAAGTACGTGTTTTGTTATGTGGTAAATTTCATAAAAGGCAAGGAAAAAAATAGTAAGTTTGGAAAAAAAATCATTAATAAGAGTATTAAGTGTGTTTTCATTTCTGCTTCCTTGGAAGCTGATTTCTAAAAACATCAATTTGTAGCTTCTCAATTTCTACTGTGGGGAAAGCCAAAAGAGACCAAAAGTACATTCCAAAAATTTTACCAAACACCCCAGGCCAACTTCAGAAGCACTTTTAGCTCCAAAAACAGCCTGGGAAGCAATCCCAAACTGGGCCTTAGTTATTATTGCATAGCAAGAACCCAAAACTCATCACTTAAAGCTTCATCAGCCTTTTGGGGTTCAATTTTAAAGGTGTAGCAAGTATAGCTAATTTGATTTGCTAATTGATGCCTTGTCCTAACACCTTCATTCACATCTCCAATTATGTCACTCTTGTTGTGAAAATGTCTAACCCAATGAGCATGTTCCTTAGAGTCTAAAATAAAATCTCTATCAAGAGATCGAGAGACCTCTTTCTCAAGATTTGACTTTTCATCACTTGAAGTCTCACCAATCTTCTCCAAGGGAGAATCATCAACCATACTAATCTCCTCATCATGGTTACTAACCTTTGGCCTACAATCATCTATGATCACATTGGATGATTCTATAACACTTCTTGTCTTCAAATTAAAAACTATTTAGGCCTTACTATTTAGGGCATAGCCAATGAAAATCCCCTCATCATTTTTAGCATCAAACTTGCCAAGTTATCACTGTCATTTAGAATGTAACACTTGATTCCAAATGAGTGGAAGTAGCTAGCATTTGGATTCCTTCCCTTCCACAATTCATAAGAGGTTTGCCTAGTACCGAGCCTTAAAAACACTCTATTTCCTATATAACAAGTTGAATTCACTGCCTTGGCCCAAAGATTCCTAGGAACATTGTTGCTAAGCAACATCACACGAGCCATCTCTTGGAGGACCCTATTCTTCCTCTCTAAAACTCCATTTTATTAAGGAGTTCGAGGAGTTGAGAACTTATGGGAGATTCCAAGACTATGACAAAAAATTTCAAAGCAAACATTTTCAAATTCTCTCTCATGGTCACTCTTAATTCTCTTAATGCATTTTATGTGAGAATCCTTCTCATTTTGAATTTTAGTGCAAAGCTTTTTAAAAATTTCAAAAGTTTCAGATTTTTCTCTAAGAAAGTAAGCCCATGTAAATCTAGAAAATCATTAACACACACAAAGATGTACCTCTTGCCACCAAGACTCTCGGTTTGCATGGGACCCAAAAGGTCCATATGAAGAAGCTCTAGTGGCTCCTTGGTGGCAAGATACTTACCCTTTTTATGCATATGCTTAGTTTGCTTTCCTTGTTGACATGGTCAACACACTCCCTCAATCCTATTTCTAAACTTAGGAAGGCCTCTCATAACATTCAACCTCTCAAGAACTTTCAAGTCTTTGAAATTCATATGACCTAACCTTTGATGTCACAATTCAACTTGATCAAAACTAGACAAATTACAAGAGATGCCATTGGAACAAGACAATAACAATTGCCACTTGATCTCTTGCCTTGCCTTTCAATAGAACTTGTTTATCTTCTCTTAGAATAGAGCAATCAACTTTGCCAAACATAACCGAAAGCCCTTCATCACTTAAATATGATATGCTAATAAGATTGGCTTGCAAGCCATCTACATAAAGAGCATTATGCAAGGAGGGAAAATCGAGGATGGATATGTTTCCTTTTCCTAAAACCTTCTTACGTGAACCATCACCAAATGTGACAAATCCACCATCCTCCATCACAAGAGTTTCAAAGAAACTCTTGTTTCCGGTCATGTGCCTAGAACACCTACTATCAAGGTACCAAATATTGATGGCTTTGGCTTTCAAGGCTACTTGAGCCACATGACAATAATATTTATCCCTTCTAGTCCACCTTGATGAAATATTACTATTTCTAGGAGCCTTGGGTTCAATTTCACTAAATTTCTAGGTGCATGCATTTTGGCTCTTCTAAGCATATTCTTCTCAATCATGCTTTCAAAACGACACAACTTAATAAATTTAAAACAATTCAGTCTTATCTGACCTTCAACACCACAATAATGACAAATAAGAGTAAAGTAAGAATTCATACCATATCCTTGTGCAAGTATAGAGGACTTCCCTTTTCTTTGAGTTGTCCTTTGGTGTTGAGCCGAATATCTTATTTGAAACACTCTTTGTGGTTGAGCCAAATTAGCTTCCCTTTTTGGTTGTGGGTGAAAAATCCTTTGTTGAATTTGAGAGCTCCTTAGAAGTTGAGGTCTTGTTTGATGAGTTCTAGCTTTTGATGGATGAGCTTTAGCTTGAGACTTTGTTTGAGCATTCATTTTAGCTTGCTTTGATGATTCTCCAACTTCATTCGATCTTATTTGTTGGTGTGAATCTTGAACCTCTTTATCCTCTTGACTTTTGACAAAGATGGTCTTCTTCAAGGAAGTGGCATCCTTGCCTTCCACATATCCTAAGCCCGTTTTATCATTAGGACTCTTCCCATATGATAGCATCTTGTCAAGTTTCTCGGTTCCGGATGTCATCTTGGCAACCAATTCTTTTGCTTCCCTAAGCTCAATCTTTAAGTTCTCTTCACTCTTCTTAGTGATCAGAAGCTCCAATTTCAAGCACTCTTATAACTCTTTTCCACTCTTTACTTTCTCACTCAAGTTAGTTATCTTGAAAGTCAACTCTAGATTCTCCTTTTTCAACTCTTGAATCTCCTTCTTCTTTTTCAATCTAGACTTTTCAAAAAACCTCATGAAGTCTACATAGTCCATTTCCTTATCAATCTCAAACCTAGAGTTAGAAGAGGTACTCTCATCACTAGAGTCATCAACTTCTTTCTTATCACTCACAACATCCTTGCCATTATGAGATGTTGTGAAGGCAATGAAGTTTGCAACTCTATCTTTATCATCCGAAGATTTTTCTTCCTCTTCTAAGTCTTCACTATTGCTCTAAGTGGCCGTCATCGCCTTCTCCTTCTTCTTTTTCTTCAAATTTGCACATCTGGAGCAATGTGACTAAAGCCACTGCATTCATAGCATTGAATACTCTTCTTGGAGTCACTTTCTTGAGACTTTTCAATCTTCTTGAAATGAGTTTTCTTTTTCACTTCCTTTCCCTTGGACCCAAATCCTTTCGTCTTAAACTTCATGAATTTCTTGAATCTTTTAACCATGAGGGCCATTTCTTCATCCAAATCCTCCTCCTCTTCTTCAACCTTGGTGGTCTTCAAGACAATGCTCTTTTGCTTCTTCGGAGGTATGGGTGTGGTGTTCCATCTTGACTCAAAAGCTAGAAGTCTTCCAATGGCTTCACTTGGCTTCATATTCTTGTACTTACTATTCTCTTCAAGTGCTGTCACCTTTGATTCGAACCTTGACGGAAGTGACCTTATAATTTTTTACTTGACTCTCCTATCCGAATAGGGGTCACCAAGTTGATGGCTTTGGTTGACAATATCCATCAACTTCACTTGAAAGTCATTGAAGCATTTATGCTCCTCCATCCTAATCATCTCAAATTGCATTTGGAGAATTTAGAGCTTTGAGTCCCTGACTACCTCGGTTCCCTCCTGTACCATTTGAAAAATGTCCCAAGTCTCCTTTGCAATCCTAGTGTTTTGGACCAACTTGTATTGATTATCCTCCATGGCGCAAAGGATGGCATGCATAGCCTTGTTGTTCCACTTGAATGCTTCAAACTCTTGAGTACACCAACTAGACTTGGGCTTAAGAACTTCTACACCATCTGATATGAACCTCACCAAGAGCAGTGAGACCCGGAACCAATATATGGTAACGAAGGATCGTTTTCTAATTCAAGTTTATAAACAAAGAAAATAAAAAGGACCGCGACCCATTATCTATATGGAGATAAGAACCAACGGTATCAAGAAGGTTGTAGACGCCACACTCAAGAATAAGAAAGAAGGTGAGTGATAAGTCAAGGTTTGAACGCCACAAGGTAGAACCTTGATAAGTTGATAGTTCTATGAAGAACCAAAGAGAAAATTCTCTCAAATTTATTTCAATTCCAAAATCTATTCTCAAATTACATCAATTGGTCCCTTTTATACTAAAAATATCTAAGACCTAAAAGGGACCAATTGCATATTCCAGATGGGCCAATTACATGAAAGCAATTGGATCAAAGAAGCATTTATTGATGGGCTGATTCTGAGTTGCTAAAGTCCAAATTCGGCTCACATGAAGACCAAGCCTTAATTAATGTCATCAAGACAATGGATTGGGCCGAATAAGGAAGACTTGGGCATGTGGCACAAGCTAGTCAACTTTGGCTGATTTATTTCCTTTTAATTTCCAAAGAATAATAGTTGATTTGTTTCCCAAATTAAGGGGCTAATTTGTTTCCAGATTTAGCTTTCCAATTAGGAAGCAAGTCAATAGTTGCTAGTTTAGTATTTATTTATTTCCTAAATTTGTTTGCATTTATTTTCATGATTGTAAGGCATTAATTGCCTAATATTTATTCCCTTTTAGGTCTTAGATATTTTTAGTATAAAAGGGACCAATGGATGTAATTTGAGAATAGATTTTGAATTGAAATAAATTTGAGAGAATTTTCTCTTTGGTTCTTCATAGAACTTGTGAACTTATCAAGGTTTTACCTTGTGGCGTTCAAACCTTGACTTATCACTCACCTTCTTTCTTGTTCTTGAGTGTGGCGTCTACAATCTTCTTGATACCGTTGGTTCTTACCTCCTTATAGGTAACGGGTCGCGGTCCGATTTTTTTCTTGTTTACAAACTTGATTAGAAAACGATCCTTCGTTACCATATATTGGTTCCGGGTCTCACTGCTCTTGGTGAGGTTCATATCAGTTGGTATCAGAGCTTAGGCTTCTAAATCAGGTTTAATCTATCCTTGTTCTTCTTCGTCTATTTTTTTTTCTGTTTGATATAAAAAAAAAAAAAAAAAAAAGTTTGATCAAATCAGGTACCAAAAAAAAAAAAAAAAAAAATTTAGCTAAAGAATTTCGTCTTCATTATTCTTGTCCTTTTGCTCAGTTACTACTATTTTTCTTGCACTTCTTGTGAGTGTCCGTATAAGTCAAAAAAAAAAGAAGAAGGAAGAACTGAAAGAGTTAACAAAGAGTGGAAAAAGGCAAGAGTGTGTGAGCTCATCAAAGGGTAAAAGCCAAAGAATTGAGTGAAAACACGAGTGTGAGTACCACCATCTTTGAGAGTAAACACGTGAGGGAGTGTTTGTGAGGCTTACTAATTTATTTTGCTTTACAGGTTTCAAATATGTCACGTGATAAAAGCAGAGACTTATCTGATGATGCACCAGAAACGATATATCTCAAGTTTTTGTATAAAGCCATACAAAAAAACATGGACCGAATGGAGATTAAGATTGGTGAGGTGCATGATAGGATAGATAAGGTGGAGTCTAATTCACAAAAGGTGCAACCAATTAGGGTTCCTAAGGTGGAACGAAGAGAAAGAAACCCACCTAGGAATGACTATGAAGATGATTATGGGATTGACCTAGAGGAGGATGATCGCATGTCTAATGTGGGCGCAAACAGATTTCAACTTGGAATGGGAGGTAGAGGAGTTAGGAATGGGAATAGAGGAGATAGGTATGGAGAGGTTTGGGTGGCAAGAAGGGCTCTTAGTGCTCAAGCCAAGGAAGATGATGAGGTACAACGTGACAATATTTTTCACACTCGCTGCCATGTTAATGATAAGGTATGTAGCATGATTATTGATGGAGGGAGTTTTACTAATGTGGCTAGCACTATTTTTGTGGAGCAACTGAATTTGGCCACTTTGAAGCACCCAAAACCTTATAAGCTACAATATGATAGTGGGGAAATCAAGGTGACTAAACAGGTGTTGGTGTCGTTTTCGATTGGAAAATACAAAGATGAAGTCCTTTGTGATGTGGTACCAATGAATGCGAGTCATATCCTTTTAGGGAGACCATGGCAATTTGATAGGCATGTGACGTATGATGGGTATACCAATAGATACTCCTTTGTACTCAATAAAAAGTCAATCACTCTTGTACCTTTAACCCCAAAACAAGTGTATGAAGATCAAGTTTTAAGAAAAGAGAGAGATGCCAAAAAAAAGAGTGAGAGTGAGAGTTCAAAAGAAAGAGAGATAAAAGAAAAAGAGTCAGAAATAGCAAAAAATGGAAAAAAAAAGATGAAAATGAAAAAGAGGCTGATGAGAAAAAAAGAGAGAGAAAACCAATGAGTTTTTATACAAGAGAGAGTGAGATTAAAAAGGCTTTGTTTTCAAATCAGCCAATGATTGCACTTTTGTACAAAGAGGCATGTTTTAGTACTAATGGAATTAACCCTTCATTGCCTAGTGTTGTTGCTTCTAATTTGCAAGGCTTTGATGAAATGTCGCAGGCTATCAACAACATTATGGTGAAGATTCGAGGACGAATCCTTTTGAAGAGAGGGGGAATGATGAGAATCAAGAAGCATCACCAAAGGAACTATTGCATATTCCAATTGGGCCAATTAAAAGGAAGCAAGAGGATCAAAGAATTATTAAATGATGGGGTGATTCCGAGTTGCTAAAGTCCAAATTCTGCCCACATGAAGACCAAATCCGGGCTGAACTTCGTGGACCTCTATAGAGAGCAACTGAAGTCAGATCGTCTATTATAATATGTTTTCGGAAAGCCCAAGACAAGATCTAAAGAGGATATGAAGAACCTGTCCTCCAAAACAGATCAAAAAAAGTCCAAATTTAGCCATCTATCTTATTGCGCGAAGACTTGAGTTGAGGAGTCCGAATTTCAACATATTTCCTATATTTTGGGCGACGTATGGTTGGAGGAGAATTCAATTTCAGCATATTGCCAATTTCAGCATATTCCTTATTTTATTTATTTCCCCAAATAAAGAGTTGATTTGTTTTCCAAATAAATGGCTGATTTGTTTCCCAAATTCAGCTTTCCAAATAAGGAACAAATCAACTAGTTGCTAGTTTGGTATTTATTTATTTTTCTAAAGTTGTTTGCATTTATTTTCCTGATTGTAAGGCATTAATTGCCTAATATTTATTCCCTTTTAGGTCTTAGATATTTTTAGTATAAAATGGACCAATTGATGTAATTTGAGAAGGGATTTTGGAATTGAAATAAAATTTATAGAGAATTTTCTCTTTGGTTCTTCATAGAACTATGAACTTATCAAGGTTCTACCTTGTGGCGTTCAAACCTTGACTTATCACTCACCTTCTTTCTTATTCTTGAGTGTGGCGTCTACAACCTTCTTGATACCGTTGGTTCTTATCTCCATATAGATAATGGGTCGCGGTCCTTTTTTTTTTCTTTGTTTATAAACTTGAATTAGAAAACGATCCTTCGTTACCATATATTGGTTCCGGGTCTCACTGCTCTTGGTGAGGTTTATATCAGTTGGAGCAACTGATATGAACCTCACCAAGAGCAGTGAGACCCTGAACCAATATATGGTAACGAAGGATCGTTTTCTAACCAAGTTTACAAACAAAAATGTTATCGGACCGCGACCCGTTACCTATAAGGAGGTAAGAACCAACGGTATCAAGAAAAACTGTAGACGCCACACTCAAGAATAGGAAAGAAGGTGAGTGATAAGTCAAGGTTGGAACGCCACAAGGTAGAACCTTGATAAGTTCACAAGTTCTATGAAGAACCAAAGAGAAAATTCTCTCAAATTTATTTCAATTCAAAATCTATTCTCAAATTACATCAATTGGTCCCTTTTATACTAAAAATATCTAAGACCTAAAAGGGAATAAATATTAGGCAATTAATGCCTTACAATCAGGAAAATAAATGCAAACAACTTTAGAAAAATAAATAAATACTAAACTAGCAACTAGTTGATTTGTTCCTTATTTGGAAAGCTGAATTTGGGAAACAAATCAGCCATTTATTTGGAAAACAAATCAACTCTTTATTTGGGGAAATAAATAAAATAAGGAATATTCTGAAATTGGCAATATGCTGAAATTGAATTCTCCTCCAACCATACGTCGCCCAAATATAGGAAATATGTTGAAATTCGGACTCCTCAACTCAAGTCTTCGCGCAATAAGATAGATGGCCAAATTTGGACTTTTTGTGATCTGTTTTGGAGGACAGGGTCTTCATATCATCTGTAGATCTTGTCTTGGGCTTTCCGAAAACATATTATAATAGACGATCTGACTTCAGATGCTCTCTATAGAGGTCCACGAAGTTCAGCCCGGATTTGGTCTTCATGTGGGCAGAATTTGGACTTTAGCAACTCGGAATCACCCCATCATTTAATAATTCTTTGATCCTCTTGCTTCCTTTTAATTGGCCCAATTTGAATATGTAATAGTTCCTTTGGTGATGCTTTTTGATTCTCATCATTCCCCCTCTCTTCAAAAGGATTCGTCCTCGAATCTTCACCATAATGTTGTTGATAGCCTGCGACATTTCATCAAAGCCTTGCAAATTAGAAGCAACAACACTAGGCAATGAAGGGTTAATTCCATTAGTACTAAAACATGCCTCTTTGTACAAAAGTGCAATCATTGGCTGATTTGAAAACAAAGCATTTTTAATCTCACTCTCTCTTGTATAAAAACTCATTGGTTTTCTCTCTCTTTTTTTCTCATCAGCCTCTTTTTCATTTTCATCTTTTTTTCCTTTTTTTGCTATTTCTGACTCTTTTTCTTTTATCTCTCTTTCTTTTGAACTCTCACTCTCACTCTTTTTTTTGGCATCTCTCTCTTTTCTTAAAACTTGATCTTCATACACTTGTTTTGGGGTTAAAGGTACAAGAGTGATTGACTTTTTATTGAGTACAAAGGAGTATCTATTGGTATACCCATCATACGTCACATGCCTATCAAATTGCCATGGTCTCCCTAAAAGGATATGACTCGCATTCATTGGTACCACATCACAAAGGACTTCATCTTTGTATTTTCCAATCGAAAACGACACCAACACCTGTTTAGTCACCTTGATTTCCCCACTATCATATTGTAGCTTATAAGGTTTTAGGTGCTTCAAAGTGGCCAAATTCAGTTGCTCCACAAAAATAGTGCTAGCCACATTAGTAAAACTCCCTCCATCAATAATCATGCTACATACCTTATCATTAACATGGCAGCGAGTGTGAAAAATATTGTCACGTTGTACCTCATCATCTTCCTTGGCTTGAGCACTAAGAGCCCTTCTTGCCACCCAAACCTCTCCATACCTATCTCCTCTATTCCCATTCCTAACTCCTCTACCTCCCATTCCAAGTTGAAATCTGTTTGCGCCCACATTAGACATGCGATCATCCTCCTCTAGGTCAATCCCATAATCATCTTCATAGTCATTCCTAGGTGGGTTTCTTTCTCTTCGTTCCACCTTAGGAACCCTAATTGGTTGCACCTTTTGTGAATTAGACTCCACCTTATCTATCCTATCATGCACCTCACCAATCTTAATCTCCATTCGGTCCATGGTTTTTTGTATGGCTTTATACAAAAACTTGAGATATATCGTTTCTGGTGCATCATCAGATAAGTCTCTACTTTTATCACGTGACATATTTGAAACCTGTAAAGCAAAATAAATTAGTAAGCCTCACAAACACTCCCTCACGTGTTTACTCTCAAAGATGGTGGCACTCACACTCGTGTTTTCACTCAATTCTTTGGCTTTTACCCTTTGATGAGCTCACACACTCTTGCCTTTTTCAACTCTTTGTTAACTCTTTCAGTTCTTCCTTTTTTTTTTTTTTTTTGACTTATACGGACACTCACAAGAAGTGCAAGAAAAATAGAAGTAACTGAGCAAAAGGACAAGAATAATGAAGACGAAATTCTTTAGCTAAATTTTTTTTTTTTTTTTTTTTTTGGTACCTGATTTGATCAAACTTTTTTTTTTTTTTTTTTTTAGATCAAACAGAAAAAAAAATAGACGAAGAAGAACAAGGATAGATTAAACCTGATTTAGAAGCCTAAGCTCTGATACCAACTGATATGAACCTCACTATGAGCAGTGAGACCCGGAACCAATATATGGTAACGAAGGATCGTTTTCTAATTAAAGTTTATAAACAAAGAAAATAAAAAGGACCGCGACCCATTATCTATATGGAGATAAGAACCAACGGTATCAAGAAGGTTGTAGACGCCACACTCAAGAATAAGAAAGAAGGTGAGTGATAAGTCAAGGTTTGAACGCCACAAGGTAGAACCTTGATAAGTTCATAGTTCTATGAAGAACCAAAGAGAAAATTCTCTCAAATTTATTTCAATTCCAAAATCTATCTCAAATTACATCAATTGGTCCCTTTTATACTAAAAATATCTAAGACCTAAAAGGGAATAAATATTAGGCAATTAATGCCTTACAATCAGGAAAATAAATGCAAACAACTTTAGAAAAATAAATAAATACTAAACTAGCAACTAGTTGATTTGTTCCTTATTTGGAAAGCTGAATTTGGGAAACAAATCAGCTATTTATTTGGAAAACAAATCAACTCTTTATTTGGGGAAATAAATAAAATAAGGAATATGCTGAAATTGGCAATATGCTGAAATTGAATTCTCCTCCAACCATACGTCGCCCAAAATATAGGAAATATGTTGAAATTCGGACTCCTCAACTCAAGTCTTCGCGCAATAAGATAGATGGCCGAATTTGGACTTTTTGTGATCTGTTTTGGAGGACAGGGTCTTCATATCATCTGTAGATCTTGTCTTGGGCTTTCCGAAAACATATTATAATAGACGATCTGACTTCAGATGCTCTCTATAGAGGTCCACGAAGTTCAGCCCGGATTTGGTCTTCATGTGGGCAGAATTTGGACTTTAGCAACTCGGAATCACCCCATCATTTAATACTTCTTTGATCCTCTTGCTTCCTTTTAATTGGCCCAATTGGAATATGCAATAGTTCCTTTGGTGATGCTTCTTGATTCTCATCATTCCCCCTCTCTTCAAAAGGATTCGTCCTCGAATCTTCACCATAATGTTGTTGATAGCCTGCGACATTTCATCAAAGCCTTGCAAATTAGAAGCAACAACACTAGGCAATGAAGGGTTAATTCCATTAGTACTAAAACATGCCTCTTTGTACAAAAGTGCAATCATTGGCTGATTTGAAAACAAAGCCTTTTTAATCTCACTCTCTCTTGTATAAAAACTCACTGGTTTTCTCTCTCTCTTTTTCTCATCATCCTCTTTTTCATTTTCATCTTTTTTTTCTTTTTTTGTTATTTCGGACTCTTTTTCTTTTATCTCTCTTTCTTTTGAACTCTCACTCTCACTCTTTTTTTTGGCATCTCTCTCTTTTCTTAAAACTTGATCTTCATACACTTGTTTTGGGGTTAAAGGTACAAGAGTGATTGACTTTTTATTGAGTACAAAGGAGTATCTATTGGTATACCCATCATACGTCACATGCCTATCAAATTGCCATGGTCTCCCTAAAATGATATGACTCGCATTCATTGGTACCACATCACAAAGGACTTCATCTTTGTACTTTCCAATTGAAAACGTCACCAACACTTGTTTAGTCACCTTGATTTCCCCACTATCATTTAACCACTGTAGCTTATATGGTTTTGGATGCCTCAAAGTGGCTAAATTCAATTTCTCCACAAAATTAGTGCTAGCCACATTAGTACAACTCCCCCCATCAATGATCATGCTACATACCTTATCATTAACATCGCAGCGGGTATGAAAAATGTTGTCACGTTGTACCTCATCATCTTCCTTGGCTTGAGCACTAAGAGCTCTTCTCGCCACCAAAAGCTCTCCGTCCACTGGATATTCAATATCACTTGCATCCTCCAAAGGTGGCATGGACTCATCATCAGATTCACCTTCAGATTCGATCTCACCATCATCCTTCAAAACCATTACTCTCTTGTTTGGGCATTGAGATGCAATATGACCTGCTCCCAGACACTTAAAGCACTTAATGTCACGATTTCTAGAAGGTTGAGAATCTGATGTACCTTGTTTTAATGTGCCTCCGACTTTATGATCTCTGGAAGGTTCGGCCTTGGCCTTGAAACTAGGTTGGTCATCCCTCTTGCTCCAATTCGATTTCCATGATGATGAAGAACCCGAATTTTGCCCAACCCGTGTTGAACTCTTTCTCTTCAACTGTTGTTCCACCTTAATTGCCATGTGTACCATGTCACTCAATTCAACATAATGTTGCAACTCCACCACATTTGCTATGTCTCGGTTTAGTCCATTTAAAAACCTAGCCATAGTAGCCTCTCGGTCTTCCTCTACATCAGCTCGAATCATGGCTATCTCCATCTCCTTGTAGTAATCTTCAACACACTTAGACCCTTGAGTAAGGGTTTGTAATTTTTGAAACAAACCCCTATAATAGTGACTCGGAATGAAACGCTTCCTCATGACAGCTTTCATCTCCTCCCAAGTCTCAATAGGTCTTTCTCCATGTCGTCTTCTACTCACAATCAATTGATCCCACCAAACGATAGCATAATCAGTAAATTCTATGGCAACCAACTTCACCTTCTTTAATTCAGAATAGTCATGGCAGTCAAATACCAATTCTATTCTTTTCTCCCACTCTAAATAAGCTTCGGGATCAGTTTTACCTTGGAACGTTGGGATTTTCACCTTTATACTACCCAAATTATTATCAGCCCTCTCTCCATACCTATCTCCTCTATACCCATACCTATCTTCTCTATTCCCATACCTAACTCCTCTACCTCTCATTTCACGCCTCAATCTACCTGTACCCACATTGGACATGCGATCACCCTCCTCTAGGTCTTTCCCATAATCATCATCATAATCGTCTCTATGTGGGTTTCTTTCTCTTCGTTCCACATTAGGAACCCTAATTTGTTGCACCCTTTGTGAACTAGACTCCACCTTATCTATCCTATCATGCACCTCACCAATCTTAATCTCCATCCACTCCATGTTTTTTTGTATGGCTTTATACAAAAAATTAAGATCTATCGTTTCTGGTGCATCATCAGATAAGTCTCTACTTTTATCGCGTGACATATTTGAAACCTGCAAAGCAAAAGAAATTAGTAAGCCTCACAAACACTCCCTCATGTGTTTACTCTCAAAGATGGTGGCACTCACACTCGTGTTTTCACTCAATTCTTTGGCTTTTACCCTTTGATGAGCTCACACACTCTTGCCTTTTTCCACTCTTTGTTAACTCTTTCAGTTCTTCCTTCTTCTTTTTTTTGACTTATACGGACACTCACAAGAAGTGCAAGAAAAATATAAGTAACTGAGCAAAAGGACAAGAATAATGAAGACGAAATTCTTTAGCTAAAATTTTTTTTTTTTTAATATCAATGCACGAAATCAAGATAATGAATAGAAATAGTTGATATAGGTTCAACTACACGACCCAAAAAAAAAATTGTTTTTTTTTTTTTTTTTACCGACCTTGATCAAGCATTTTAAATAAAACTAAAATGTCTAATTTAAAATAGTTTTAAAATTTATTTTCTAACCGACAACCTAACAATCAACAATTTCCGGTTAAAAGCTCTACCCCGTAGAAGATATACTTTAAAAGATCTACTTATAAAAGTTCGGACTCTAAACTTGCCTCAACCTCGTCTATGTTGTTTCCCATCACTCTTCAAAAAGTAAATATTAAATTACCGTAATAAAAAGTTCTCATTAAACCTGACGTCATATTCGAGCTATCATACCCATAATTATATATAAAAAAAATATTAAGTCAAGGTTTGAACTTATCAAGGTTCTACCTTGTGGCGTTCAAACCTTGACTTATCACTCACCTTCTTTCTTATTCTTGAGTGTGGCGTCTACAACCTTCTTGATACCGTTGGTTCTTATCTCCATATAGATAATGGGTCGCGGTCCTTTTTATTTTCTTTGTTTATAAACTTGAATTAGAAAACGATCCGTCGTTACCATATATTGGTTCCGGGTCTCACTGCTCTTGGTGAAGTTCATATCAGTTGGTATCAGAGCTTAGGCTTCTAAATCAGGTTTAATCTATCCTTGTTCTTTCTCTTCTCTGTATTCATTTGTTTCAACAAAAAAAAAGTTTGATCAAACCAGGTACCAAAAAAAAAAAAAAAAAAAAAGTACCAAAAGCTTGCTTGTGTCCACTTGATCAAGGTCGGTAAAAAAAAAAAAAAAAAAAAAAAACAATTTTTTTTTTGGGTCGTGTAGTTGAACCTATATCAACTATTTCTATTCATTATCTTGATTTCGTGCATTGATATTAAAAAAAAAAATTTAATAGCTAAAGAATTTCGTCTTCATTATTCTTGTCCTTTTGCTCAGTTACTTCTATTTTTCTTGCACTTCTTGTGAGTGTCCGTATAAGTCAAAAAAAAAAAAAAGAAGGAAGAACTGAAAGAGTTAACAAAGAGTGGAAAAAGGCAAGAGTGTGTGAGCTCATCAAAGGGTAAAAGCCAAAGAATTGAGTGAAAACACGAGTGTGAGTGCCACCATCTTTGAGAGTAAACACGTGAGGGAGTGTTTGTGAGGCTCACTAATTTCTTTTGCTTTGCAGGTTTCAAATATGTCACGCGATAAAAGTAGAGACTTATCTGATGATGCACCAGAAACGATAGATCTTAATTTTTTGTATAAAGCCATACAAAAAAACATGGAGCGGATGGAGATTAAGATTGGTGAGGTGCATGATAGGATAGATAAGGTGGAGTCTAGTTCACAAAGGGTGCAACAAATTAGGGTTCCTAATGTGGAACGAAGAGAAAGAAACCCACCTAGAGACGATTATGATGATGATTATGGGAATGACCTAGAGGAGGGTGATCGCATGTCCAATGTGGGTACAGGTAGATTGAGGCGTGAAATGGGAGGTAGAGGAGTTAGGTATGGGAATAGAGAAGATAGGTATGGGTATAAAGGAGATAGGTATGGAGAGAGGGCTGATAATAATTTGGGTAGTATAAAGGTGAAAATCCCAACGTTCCAAGGTAAAACTGATCCCGAAGCTTATTTAGAGTGGGAGAAAAGAATAGAATTGGTATTTGACTGCCATGACTATTCTGAATTAAAGAAGGTGAAGTTGGTTGCCATAGAATTTACTGATTATGCTATCGTTTGGTGGGATCAATTGATTGTGAGTAGAAGACGACATGGAGAAAGACCTATTGAGACTTGGGAGGAGATGAAAGCTGTCATGAGGAAGCGTTTCATTCCGAGTCACTATTATAGGGGTTTGTTTCAAAAATTACAAACCCTTACTCAAGGGTCTAAGTGTGTTGAAGATTACTACAAGGAGATGGAGATAGCCATGATTCGAGCTGATGTAGAGGAAGACCGAGAGGATACTATGGCTAGGTTTTTAAATGGACTAAACCGAGACATAGCAAATGTGGTGGAGTTGCAACATTATGTTGAATTGAGTGACATGGTACACATGGCAATTAAGGTGGAACAACAGTTGAAGAGAAAGAGTTCAACACGGGTTGGGCAAAATTCGGGTACTTCATCATCATGGAAATCGAATTGGAGCAAGAGGGATGACCAACCTAGTTTCAAGGCCAAGGCCAAACCTTCCAGAGATCATAAAGTCGGAGGCACATTAAAACAAGGTACATCAGATTCTCAACCTTCTAGAAATCGTGACATTAAGTGCTTTAAGTGTCTGGGAGCAGGTCATATTTTATCTCAATGCCCAAACAAGAGAGTAATGGTTTTGAAGGATGATGGTGAGATCGAATCTGAAGGTGAATCTGATGATGAGTCCATGCCACCTTTGGAGGATGCAAGTGATATTGAATATCCGGTGGACGGAGAGCTTTTGGTGGCGAGAAGAGTTCTTAGTGCTCAAGCCAAGGAAGATGATGAGGTACAACGTCACAACATTTTTCATACCCACTGCCATGTTAATGATAAGGTATGTAGCATGATCATTGATGGGGGGAGTTGTACTAATGTGGCTAGCACTAATTTTGTGGAGAAATTGAATTTAGCCACTTTGAGGCATCCAAAACCATATAAGCTACTGTGGTTAAATGATAGTGGGGAAATCAAGGTGACTAAACAAGTGTTGGTGACGTTTTCAATTGGAAAGTACAAAGATGAAGTCCTTTGTGATGTGGTACCAATGAATGTGGGCCATATCCTTTTGGGGAGACCATGGCAGTTCGATAGGCATGTGACCCATGATGGGTATACCAATAGATACTCCTTTGAACTCAATAAAAAATCAATCACTCTTGTACCTTTAACCCCAAAACAAGTGTATGAAGATCAAGTAAGGTTAAGAAAAGAGAGAGATGTAAAAAAAGGGAGTGAGAGTGAGAGTTCAAAAGAAAGAGAGATAAAAGAAAAAGAGTCCGAAATAGCAAAAAAAGAAAAAAAAGATGAAAATGAAAAAGAGGCTGATGAGAAAAAAAGAGAGAGAAAACCAATGAGTTTTTATACAAGAGAGAGTGAGATTAAAAAGGCTTTGTTTTCAAATCAGCCAATGATTGCACTTTTGTACAAAGAGGCATGTTTTAGTACTAATGGAATTAACCCTTCATTGCCTAGTGTTGTTGCTTCTAATTTGCAAGGCTTTGATGAAATGTCGCAGGCTATCAACAACATTATGGTGAAGATTCGAGGACGAATCCTTTTGAAGAGAGGGGGAATGATGAGAATCAAGAAGCATCACCAAAGGAACTATTGCATATTCCAATTGGGCCAATTAAAAGGAAGCAAGAGGATCAAAGAAGTATTAAATGATGGGCTGATTCCGAGTTGCTAAAGTCCAAATTCTGCCCACATGAATACCAAATCCGGGCTGAACTTCGTGGACCTCTATAGAGAGCATCTGAAGTCAGATCGTCTATTATAATATGTTTTCGGAAAGCCCAAGACAAGATCTACAGATGATATGAAGACCCTGTCCTCCAAAACAGATCACAAAAAGTGCAAATTTGGCCATCTATCTTATTGCGCGAAGACTTGAGTTGAGGAGTCCGAATTTCAACATATTTCCTATATTTTGGGCGACGTATGGTTGGAGGAGAATTCAATTTCAGCATATTGCCAATTTCAGTTCACTTCTCTGTATTCATTTGTTTCAACAAAAAAAAAAAAAAAGTTTGATCAAATCAGGTACCAAAAAAAAAAAAAGTACCAAAAGCTTGCTTGTGTCCACTTGATCAAGGTCGGTAAAAAAAAAAAAAAAAAAAAAAATTTTTTTTTATGTCGTGTAGTTGAACCTATATCAACTATTTCTATTCATTATCTTGATTTCGTGCATTGATATTCAAAAAAAAAAAAAATTTAGCTAAAGAATTTCGTCTTCATTATTCTTGTCCTTTTGCTCAATTACTTCTATTTTTCTTGCACTTCTTGTGAGTGTCCGTATAAGTCAAAAAAAAAAAAGAAGGAAGAACTGAAAGAGTTAACAAAGAGTGGAAAAAGGCAAGAGTGTGTGAGCTCATCAAAGGGTAAAAGCCAAAGAATTGAGTGAAAACACGAGTGTGAGTGCCACCATCTTTGAGAGTAAACACGTGAGGGAGTGTTTGTGAGGCTTACTAATTTCTTTTGCTTTGCAGGTTTCAAATATGTCACGCGATAAAAGTAGAGACTTATCTGATGATGCACCAGAAACGATAGATCTTAATTTTTTGTATAAAGCCATACAAAAAAACATGGAGCGGATGGAGATTAAGATTGGTGAGGTGCATGATAGGATAGATAAGGTGGAGTCTAGTTCACAAAGTGTACAACAAATTAGGGTTCCTAATGTGGAACGAAGAGAAAGAAACCCACCTAGAGACGATTATGATGATGATTATGGGAATGACCTAGAGGAGGGTGATCGCATGTCCAATGTGGGTACAGGTAGATTGAGGCGTGAAATGGGAGGTAGAGGAGTTAGGTATGGGTATAGAGGAGATAGGTATGGAGAGAGGGCTGATAATAATTTGGGTAGTATAAAGGTGAAAATCCCAACGTTCCAAGGTAAAACTGATCCCGAAGCTTATTTAGAGTGGGAGAAAAGAATAGAATTGGTATTTGACTGCCATGACTATTCTGAATTAAAGAAGGTAAAGTTGGTTGCCATAGAATTTACTGATTATGCTATCGTTTGGTGGGATCAATTGATTGTGAGTAGAAGACGACATGGAGAAAGACCTATTGAGACTTGGGAGGAGATGAAAGCTGTCATGAGGAAGCGTTTCATTCCGAGTCACTATTATAGGGGTTTGTTTCAAAAATTACAAACCCTTACTCAAGGGTCTAAGTGTGTTGAAGATTACTACAAGGAGATGGAGATAGCCATGATTCGAGCTGATGTAGAGGAAGACCAAGAGGCTACTATGGCTAGGTTTTTAAATGGACTAAACCGAGACATAGCAAATGTGGTGGAGTTGCAACATTATGTTGAATTGAGTGACATGGTACACATGGCAATTAAGGTGGAATAACAGTTGAAGAGAAAGAGTTCAACACGGGTTGGGCAAAATTCGGGTTCTTCATCATCATGGAAATCGAATTGGAGCAAGAGGGATGAGCAACCTAGTTTCAAGGCCAAGGCCGAACCTTCCAGAGATCATAAAGTCGGAGGCACATTAAAACAAGGTACATCAGATTCTCAACCTTCTAGAAATCGTGACATTAAGTGCTTTAAGTGTCTGGGAGCAGGTCATATTGCATCTCAATGCCCAAACAAGAGAGTAATGGTTTTGAAGGATGATGGTGAGATCGAATCTGAAGGTGAATCTGATGATGAGTCCATGCCACCTTTGGAGGATGCAAGTGATATTGAATATCCGGTGGACGGAGAGCTTTTGGTGGCGAGAAGAGCTCTTAGTGCTCAAGCCAAGGAAGATGATGAGGTACAACGTGACAACATTTTTCATACCCGCTGCCATGTTAATGATAAGGTATGTAGCATGATCATTGATGGGGGGAGTTGTACTAATGTGGCTAGCACTAATTTTGTGGAGAAATTGAATTTAGCCACTTTGAGGCATCCAAAACCATATAAGCTACAGTGGTTAAATGATAGTGGGGAAATCAAGGTGACTAAACAAGTGTTGGTGACGTTTTCAATTGGAAAGTACAAAGATGAAGTCCTTTGTGATGTGGTACCAATGAATGCGGGCCATATCCTTTTGGGGAGACCATGGCAGTTCGATAGGCATGTGACCCATGATGGGTATACCAATAGATACTCCTATGTACTCAATAAAAAATCAATCACTCTTGTACCTTTAACCCCAAAACAAGTGTATGAAGATCAAGTAAGGTTAAGAAAAGAGAGAGATGTAAAAAAAGAGAGTGAGAGTGAGAGTTCAAAAGAAAGAGAGATAAAAGAAAAAGAGTCCGAAATAGCAAAAAAAGAAAAAAAAGATGAAAATGAAAAAGAGGCTGATGAGAAAAAAAGAGAGAGAAAACCAGTGAGTTTTTATACAAGAGAGAGTGAGATTAAAAAGGCTTTGTTTTCAAATCAGCCAATGATTGCACTTTTGTACAAAGAGGCATGTTTTAGTACTAATGGAATTAACCCTTCATTGCCTAGTGTTGTTGCTTCTAATTTGCAAGGCTTTGATGAAATGTCGCAGGCTATCAACAACATTATGGTGAAGATTCGAGGACGAATCCTTTTGAAGAGAGGGGGAATGATGAGAATCAAGAAGCATCACCAAAGGAACTATTTCATATTCCAATTGGGCCAATTAAAAGGAAGCAAGAGGATCAAAGAAGTATTAGATGATGGGGTGATTCCGAGTTGCTAAAGTCCAAATTCTGCCCACATGAAGACCAAATCCGGGCTGAACTTCGTGGACCTCTATAGAGAGCATCTGAAGTCAGATCGTCTATTATAATATTTTTTCGGAAAGCCCAAGACAAGATCTACAGATGATATGAAGAACCTGTCCTCCAAAACAGATCACAAAAAGTCCAAATTTGGCCATCTATCTTATTGCGTGAAGACTTGAGTTGAGGAGTCCGAATTTCAACATATTTCCTATATTTTGGGCGACGTATGGTTGGAGGAGAATTTAATTTCAGCATATTGCCAATTTCAGCATATTCCTTATTTTATTTATTTCCCCAAATAAAGAGTTGATTTGTTTTCCAAATAAATGGCTGATTTGTTTCCCAAATTCAGCTTTCCAAATAAGGAACAAATCAACTAGTTGCTAGTTTGGTATTTATTTATTTTTCTAAAGTTGTTTGCATTTATTTTCCTGATTGTAAGGCATTAATTGCCTAATATTTATTCCCTTTTAGGTCTTAGATATTTTTAGTATAAAAGGGACCAATTGATGTAATTTGAGAAGGGATTTTGGAATTGAAATAAAATTTATAGAGAATTTTCTCTTTGGTTCTTCATAGAACTATGAACTTATCAAAGTTCTACCTTGTGGCGTTCAAACCTTGACTTATCACTCACCTTCTTTCTTATTCTTGAGTGTGGCGTCTACAACCTTCTTGATACCGTTGGTTCTTATCTCCATATAGATAATGGGTCGCGGTCCTTTTTATTTTCTTTGTTTATAAAGTTGAATTAGAAAACGATCCTTCGTTACCATATATTGGTTCCGGGTCTCACTGCTCTTGGTGAGGTTCATATCAGTTGGTATCAAAGCTTAGGCTTCTAAATCAGGTTTAATCTATCATTGTTCTTCTTCGTCTATTTTTTTTTCTGTTTGATCTAAAAAAAAAAAAAAAAAAGTTTGATCAAATCAGGTACCAAAAAAAAAAAAAAAAAAAAATTTAGCTAAAGAATTTCGTCTTCATTATTCTTGTCCTTTTGCTCAGTTACTTCTATTTTTCTTGCACTTCTTGTGAGTGTCCGTATAAGTCAAAAAAAAAAAAAGAAGGAAGAACTTAAAGAGTTAACAAAGAGTGGAAAAAAGCAAGAGTGTGTGAGCTCATCAAAGGGTAAAAGCCAAAGAATTGAGTGAAAACACGAGTGTGAGTGCCACCATCTTTGAGAGTAAACACGTGAGGGAGTGTTTGTGAGGCTTACTAATTTATTTTGCTTTACAGGTTTCAAATATGTCACGTGATAAAAGCAGAGACTTATCTGATGATGCACCAGAAACGATATATCTCAAGTTTTTGTATAAAGCCATACAAAAAAACATGGACCGAATGGAGATTAAGATTGGTGAGGTGCATGATAGGATAGATAAGGTGGAGTCTAATTCACAAAAGGTGCAACCAATTAGGGTTCCTAAGGTGGAACGAAGAGAAAGAAACCCACCTAGGAATGACTATGAAGATGATTATGGGATTGACCTAGAGGAGGATGATCGCATGTCTAATGTGGGCGCAAACAGATTTCAACTTGGAATGGGAGGTAGAGGAGTTAGGAATGGGAATAGAGGAGATAGGTATGGAGAGGTTTGGGTGGCAAGAAGGGCTCTTAGTGCTCAAGCCAAGGAAGATGATGAGGTACAACGTGACAATATTTTTCACACTCGCTGCCATGTTAATGATAAGGTATGTAGCATGATTATTGATGGAGGGAGTTTTACTAATGTGGCTAGCACTATTTTTGTGGAGCAACTGAATTTGGCCACTTTGAAGCACCCAAAACCTTATAAGCTACAATATGATAGTGGGGAAATCAAGGTGACTAAACAGGTGTTGGTGTCGTTTTCGATTGGAAAATACAAAGATGAAGTCCTTTGTGATGTGGTACCAATGAATGCGAGTCATATCCTTTTAGGGAGACCATGGCAATTTGATAGGCATGTGACGTATGATGGGTATACCAATAGATACTCCTTTGTACTCAATAAAAAGTCAATCACTCTTGTACCTTTAACCCCAAAACAAGTGTATGAAGATCAAGTTTTAAGAAAAGAGAGAGATGCCAAAAAAAAGAGTGAGAGTGAGAGTTCAAAAGAAAGAGAGATAAAAGAAAAAGAGTCAGAAATAGCAAAAAAATGAAAAAAAGATGAAAATGAAAAAGAGGCTGATGAGAAAAAAAGAGAGAGAAAACCAATGAGTTTTTATACAAGAGAGAGTGAGATTAAAAAGGCTTTGTTTTCAAATCAGCCAATGATTGCACTTTTGTACAAAGAGGCATGTTTTAGTACTAATGGAATTAACCCTTCATTGCCTAGTGTTGTTGCTTCTAATTTGCAAGGCTTTGATGAAATGTCGCAGGCTATCAACAACATTATGGTGAAGATTCGAGGACGAATCCTTTTGAAGAGAGGGGGAATGATGAGAATCAAGAAGCATCACCAAAGGAACTATTGCATATTCCAATTGGGCCAATTAAAAGGAAGCAAGAGGATCAAAGAATTATTAAATGATGGGGTGATTCCGAGTTGCTAAAGTCCAAATTCTGCCCACATGAAGACCAAATCCGGGCTGAACTTCGTGGACCTCTATAGAGAGCATCTAAAGTCAGATCGTCTATTATAATATGTTTTCGGAAAGCCCAAGACAAGATCTACAGATGATATGAAGATCCTGTCCTCCAAAACAGATCAAAAAAAGTCCAAATTTGGCCATCTATCTTATTGCGCGAAGACTTGAGTTGAGGAGTCCGAATTTCAACATATTTCCTATATTTTGGGCGACGTATGGTTGGAGGAGAATTCAATTTCAGCATATTGCCAATTTCAGCATATTCCTTATTTTATTTATTTCCCCAAATAAAGAGTTGATTTGTTTTCCAAATAAATGGCTGATTTGTTTCCCAAATTCAGCTTTCCAAATAAGGAACAAATCAACTAGTTGCTAGTTTGGTATTTATTTATTTTTCTAAAGTTGTTTGCATTTATTTTCCTGATTGTAAGGCATTAATTGCCTAATATTTATTCCCTTTTAGGTCTTAGATATTTTTAGTATAAAAGGGACCAATTGATGTAATTTGAGAAGGGATTTTGGAATTGAAATAAAATTTATAGAGAATTTTCTCTTTGGTTCTTCATAGAACTATGAACTTATCAAGGTTCTACCTTGTGGCGTTCAAACCTTGACTTATCACTCACCTTCTTTCTTATTCTTGAGTGTGGCGTCTACAACCTTCTTGATACCGTTGGTTCTTATCTCCATATAGATAATGGGTCACGGTCCTTTTTATTTTCTTTGTTTATAAACTTGAATTAGAAAACGATCCTTCGTTACCATATATTGGTTCCGGGTCTCACTGCTCTTGGTGAGGTTCATATCACCATCGTCAGTGGTCATTTTTGTAGGAGTATACCCATATTCAATAGCCATCCAAGCACGGTCATCTAATTGGCAAAGATAGGCTTCCATCTTACCCTTCCAAGAAGCATAATTCACCCCCATTGAGCAAAGGGGGTCTTGTGCTTGAGGCTCTCTCATAACTATTACCGTTTCCACTTATAGTGTTTGAGGGTAATGAATGTAATGCAAATGCAATGTTACAAAAAAAAAATTCAAACTAAATGCACCAAGCAAGACACACAGAGAGCAAGGATCACCTAAGTATATCTAGGCACCGACTTTTATACCAATTAAAATTCCCTAGAAAGTGTGTGTCTATAACCTGGAAGGGGGGTTCAAATAAAAGACAACAAACATAAAACAATAACAACACGAAAAACCACGGGTTGTTCAGTGCGCCGCACTCGATCCTTAAAATCCATTATTGAAAGAAAGTTTACAACCTAAGTTGACCTCCTGTCTAACCCTCCAGTTACTAACCATTTCACTCTACCTAACGGGCCTTGATAGTGATTTTGGATCACCAACCTTATGCACTAATCACATAGCCACAAGCTTAATCAACAATGAAGAGATAATGGCAACCTAAGTGGATATGCAAGAATATTCTATATTCAAAAATGATAGGTAAAGATATTCATGCTCATCTAAGATTAATAATGACAATTAAAGCAAATCATAGATATCAATGTTCAAAATGCAAATTCAAGAAGAAATAGCTAGAAGGGTAAAATAGTCCTAAATTCTAGTTATCACAAATAATTACTTCTTAACCAACCATCAATACACAAGCATATCATAAAAGCAAGTAAACATCCATGCAAGCATTTAATATGCAATAAGGACTAAAACCCTAGGTATACATGTCTTAGTAATGAAAATATAAAGTCTAGAGCATGTAGAAGTTACCTAGTCAAGAAGAAGATGGTGCTCCTGATGGAACCCTGTTCACCGGTCACGCAACGGAAATGGGTTTTAAAAATTTTATACAGATCGTAATCTGTATCTAGGACTAGTGAACTTTTGATCGTAATTATTTTCAGAACAAATACATATAAAAATTATAACAATAATAAAATATATATGTAAATACAGGAAATTGTAATCAATAATAAAAAAAGACAAATAAAATAGAACCATATCAATGTTTAGAGACTCCTTCACTTTTCGATTTGCTCTTGGTCTGTACCACTGATCTTCCTTGCTATCTCCCGAAATTGGTAACTGCGTGTGAGTGCGTCACGTACTCAGGAACTTAGGAGGATATATGGGAAGAAAAGAAGAAGAAACTAGTTCTTCTAAGTGATTTACGCCACTGTGCAACACTTGCACTAATGTACTCACTAACAAAAAATGCTTTTCTTTTCTTCACTTTGATATCACACAAACACTTACTTGAATATATCAAAACAATTGCATATATGTCTCACACACTGCATTGCTCTCTTTTTCAATTCAATGAATGCATAGATATCTATATCTTTCTCTCTTGACTTTTTGTTTTGTTTTAAAAAAAAAACACACGTTTAAAAGAGTTGCCTCTGTGTTATGTTGTTTTTCCAACACCTATATAGCATATCTTTAATATTTAAAATTTAAATAAAAATCAACGATGACTTCGGATATATATGATATATATATATATATATATTTAACTTTTAAAACAAAACTTAATCAAATCTAATTTGATTATTAAGAACTTTCAAATAAAAAATATCACATATCTTTTATGTGATTTTAATTTTGAATTCAAACTATTTAAATTCAAAAATAACATATTAAATTAAATTAAATTAACATTATCTTATTTTATTCAAAAATAAATATCAACATATGCCCTCCATTTAGTGATTAATAACATAATTAAATAACCTCATTATTTAATTTATTTAATCACCATTATTTATTAATTAAATAATCTCATTATTTAATTAATTCCCGAATAAATACGTGTCACTTTCGTAACACAATTAATTGGACAATCCAATTAATTAACTGTGACCCTTGTTACCTAAATCGATCGGGCTAGAAAGAGGACCTAATGGACCCACAGTATTTTGAGCTCCAATAATCCCCGGAATCATTAATTAAACTCTTTAATTAATATTCCTTGATCATTAACTCCGGTGTTATTCCACTAAAAACCCGAAGCTGCACTCCCTCAACTGTAGATGCTTTTACACAAATCGATACAACTCGGTGTCCATCAATATAGCTATTACATATGGTGTGATCCTCCACAATAGTTCATAATTTGAGTTGGGTCATAATGTCCGTTATACACCTCTAATTACATATATCCTTTAAGTACCATTGATTCTTTAATGGACAATAAATCCTATTTCCTCACGAAATTAGGAGAGCGCTCATGTTGTCTAAGCCCCGAATCAACCCTTAAGGGAACTACCATCTACTTCTCACAAGAATGAGTGGATTCCACTATTGTGTACAAACCTTCCCAGTCATAAGTCAAACCGCAATCCCAACATACGGAGTATATTGATCAGGAAATGCATCTGACCTCACCCATGGTATATCAAAAACCACGATCTAACCTGAAGGAGTCAATAAGACACTCAGGATTAAGATCACCAACATATAGCCATCATTAGTTGATATATATGAATCTCATCGGTAAACGGATCTTGGTGTGAGATTCATATAGATCATGGCCCAGTCCTATATGATCACATCATTCAAGGTGTCTCCATTCCCATATCTCATATGAATGATTCAGGGTAGAATCATTGTACATTTCGGAATGGACCACAGCTATAGATTAACCACAAATAAAGTACCCAGCTTTATTTGCTATCTATGGACTCTTTAGATTGCAGGTCTCTTACTGTATCCATCCGTATATGACACTCATATACACAGTTCAAGATTACATCCGGCAATCCAGGATGTTAATATGTACAAAAGTTTAATAACAAAATTGAATTGAACCTTTCTTTTTATTTACTTCATAAATCCATTTACAAGCATAAATCCCAGCAATCACCCACTAGCACTAAAGCATGTGAGGCATGTCTCATAACCCTAGACTATCTAGGTGACCCGAAAACACTTTAGCCGGTAAGGTCTTCATAAATGGATCAACATGATTGTCTTGTGAGGTTATCTTGGTGACGATCACATCTCCTCTCTGCACTATCTCTCTGATAAGATGATACTTTCTCTCTATATGCTTCCCTCTCTTGTGGCTTCTTGGTTCTTTGGAATTAGCCACAGCACCACTGTTATCACAATAATGTGTGATGGGCTTATCCAGGTCTGAAATAACTTCTAGATCACTCAAGAACTTATGGAGCCAAACAGCCTCTTTAGCAGCTTCACAAGCAGCTACATATTCGGCTTATATGGTGGAGTCAGCAATGCAAGATTGCTTGGCACTTCTCCACACGATTGCTCTACCACCCAGGGTGAATACTGATCCAGACGTGGATTTTCTTGAATCCCTGTCTGACTAAAAATCAGAATCTGTGTATCCTAACGGGATGAAATCCTGTCCGGAATACACTAGCATATAATTTCTCTTTCTCCGAAGATACTTGAGAATAGTCTTGACAGCAACCCAATGATCCAATCCTGGCTTGGACTGGTATATGCTGACTACTCCCACTGCATAGCAGATGTTCGGTCTCGTGCATAACATAACATACATGAGACTACCTACTACTGATGCATAGGGAACACGTCTCATATCCTCAACTTCTTGAGGTGTCTTAGGACACTGTTCCTTAGACAAGTGAACTCCATGCCTGGAAGGTAAATTATTTTTCTTGGAGTTCTGCATCAAAAATCGCATAAGAATCTTATCCATATATTATGCCTGAGATAGTGCTATAAGTTTGTTCTTACAATCCCTTATAAGTTGGATCCCTAGAACATAACTTGCCTCTCCCAAATCTTTCATTTGGAATTGGCAAGCCAGCCAGCCCTTTACATCAGACAACACTCCTACATCATTCCCAATGAGTAGGATATCATCTACGTATTGGACCAAGAAAACTACTTTTTTTATCAATGATGCTCTTGTAGACACAAGGCTCATCGACTTTCTGCTAGAAGCAATAGGTTTTGATCACATCATCAAACCTAATGTTCCAAGATCTAGATGCCTGCTTAAGTCCATAGATGGACCTTTGTAGCTTGCAAACCTTTTGCTCTTGATCTGGAGACACGAATCCCTCTGGTTGCATCATATAAATGCTCTCATCAAGATTGTCATTCAAGAATGCAGTCTTGACGTCCATTTGCCAAATTTCATAATCGAAATAGGCAGTAATGGATAAGAGAATCCTAATAGACTTAAGCATGGCTACTAGCGAGAATGTCTCTTCATAATCGACCCCCTCTTTCTTGGTATAACCCTTGGCTACTAGCCTTGCCTTGAAGGTCTCTACCTTCCCGTCTATTCCTCTCTTTCTCTTGTAGATCCACTTACACCCAATGTAAGTCTACAAGATCCCAGACTGAGTTAGAGTACATGGACTCCATCTCGAGATTCATGGCTTTAAGCCAATCCTCTTTATCAGGATCTTCCATTGCATTCTTAAATGTCAATGGATCATCTACTGGTCTGTACCACTGATCTTCCTTGCTATCTCCCGAAATTGGTAACTGCGTGTGAGTGTGTCACGTACTCAGGAACTTAGGAGGATATATGGGAAGAAAATAAGAAGAAACTAGTTCTTCTAAGTGATTTACGCCACTGTGCAACACTTGCACTAATGTACTCACTAACAAAAAATGCTTTTCTTTTCTTCACTTTGATATCACGCAAACACTTACTTGAATATATCAAAACAATTGCATATATGTCTCACACACTGCATTGCTCTCTTTTTCAGTTCAATGAATACATATATATCTATATCTTTTCTCTCTTGACTTTTTGTTTTGTTTTGTTTTGTTTTTATCTTTTAAAAAAAAAACACACATTTAAAAGAGTTGTCTCTGTGTTGTGTTGCTTTTCCAACACATATATAGCATATCTTTAATATTTAAAACTTAAATAAAAATCAACGATGACTTTGGATATATATATATATATATATATATATATATATATATATATATATATATATATATATTTAACTTTTAAAACAAAACTTAATCAAATCAAATTTGATTTTTAAAAACTTTCAAATAAAAAATATCACATATCTTTTATTTGATTTTAATTTTGAATTCAAACTATTTAAATTCAAAAATAAAATATTTAATTTAATAAAATAAAATAATCACATTATCTTATTTTATTCAAAAATAAATATCAACATACACCCTCAATTTAGTGATTAATAACATAATTAAATAACCTCATTATTTAATTTATTTAATTACATTTAATTTATTTAATCACCATTATTTATTAATTAAATAATCTCATTATTTAATTAATTCCCGAATAAATACGTGTCACTTTAGTAACACAATTAATTAACCGTGACCGTTTTTACCTAAATCGATCGGACTAGCAAGGGGACCTAATGGACCTACAGTATTTTGAGCTCCAATAATCTCCGGAATCATTAATTAAACTCTTTAATTAATATTCCTTGATTATTAACTCCGGTGTTATTCCACTAAAAACCCGAAGCTACACTCCCTCAACTGCAGACGCTTTTACATAGACCGATACAACTCGGTGTCCATCGATATAGCTATTACATATGGTGTGATCCTCCACAGTAGTTCATAATTAGAGTTGGGTCATAATGTCCGTTATACACCTCTAATTACATATATCCTTTAAGTACCATTGATTCTCTAATGGACAATAAATCCTATTTCCTCACGAAATTAGGAGAGTGCTCATGTTGTCCAAGCCCCGAATCAACTCTTAAGGGAACTACCATCTACTTCTCACAAGAAGGAGTGAATTCCACTATTGTGTACAAACCTTCCCATCTACAAGCCAAATCGCAATCCCAACATACGGAGTATATTGATCAGGAAATGCATCTGACCTCACCCATGGTATATCAAAAACCACGATCTAACCTGAAGGAGTTGATAAGACATTCAGTATTAAGATCACCCACATATAGCCATCATTAGTTGATATATATGAATATCATCAGTAAACGGATCTTGGTGTGAGATTCATATAGATCATGGCCCAGTCCTATATGATCACATCATACAAGGTGTCTCCATTCCCATATCTCATATGAATGATTCAGGATAGAATCACTGTACATTACGGAATGGACCGTAACTATAGATTAACCACAAATAAAGTACCCATCTTTATTTGCTATCTATGGACTCTTTAGATTGCACGTCTCTTACTGTATCCATCCGTATATGACACTCATATACACAGTCCGAGATTACATCCGGCAATCCAGGATGTTAATATGTACACAAGTTTATAAAATAAAGAACATAACAAGAATGAATTGAACCTTTCTTTTTATTTACTTCATAAATCCATTAGCAAATTACATATTTAGGGCATAAACCCCAACAACTCCATGCTTAGTTGATCCTATAATGAAGCTAGATGATCATGAGATGAAGTTGGGTTGAGTAAAAATAAGTGTTTGGGAGTCCCTCTCTCTTTAGAAAATCTAGGTCACACAAAAATGGCTTCTTGGACTCTTGAAAAACAAATAGAAGAGAAGCGAACATATGTATATGGTGCCTTACACAAAGTGACATCGTTTTGTACGAAAGGCAACCAAATCCCGTCAGGACCGCTGGCTGTACCGTGGTACAGGTAAGTGTCCAGACGGGGGCACAGAGAGCGGTGCATCGCGTACACAGCACCTCTCTGTAGGCCGCTGTGCATGCAAGTGCACAGACCATGGTCTGGATAGCATGCAACGCCTGTGAAACTCCGCTTGAGACACCGCGGTGTATGCAACAAGCACATGCCACAGTAGCCACAACGTGCAGCCTCTGGTAAACACCGATGTGCAGACCGCGACGTAGGCACTGCACAGAGAGCGGTCTAAACCGCGGACCAGAGGAAAAAAATCCTCTTTTTATGGCACAAAAAATGCATTCAACACTCAAGTAAGAATTAAGACACACAAGGCACACACGATGTCAAATAAGCATGCATGTAAGATAATTAAAGGAAAATGCATGAGTTTGTGTGTGCACTAATACCTCTTCAATAAAAGTTAAACAAGTGATTTTACCTTTAATGCTTGAGCTTGGTTACGAACAATGATGCCCTAAACTACCTTTACATATTGATCCCCAAATGTGGTTGTCAACGAAATAAATCAATCAAACACCGAGGAACTTAAAAAAAATATATAAATAGTACCTTTATGGCTCTATAAATAATAAAAATGAATTTCACCCTTTTACATAAGTTTTAATTACTACAAAAAATATTGTCTTTTTATTACATTTTTTATTTAATAATTTTCTCAATTAAAGGAGTTGAGGACCGGGGCTTTAGATGCACGGGCTGGATCGATTTCATCCCAAGGCCTACAAATCGGACGGCAGAGAATGAGATCAAAACATTACACCATAAACAGAAGTGGTACCCAGCTGCGCAATGAGACCTCGCCACGTTTCATTCGTCAGATCGTTTCCTGACCGTCAGATCATAACCCGAATATCAATAATTTCTCGAGAGGCTTTTATATCGAAGCGAAGAAGGGCACATACTAAAACCTTAGCTGCGCCGCCTGAGAACAAAAACTCTTCTCTTATCTTCTTCTCACACCAAATCAGTTACAACCCCCACAAATACCCTAGCCAAGGTATCATTTTTCTCCGAAACCCATGTATCAATATCTCTTTCACTTTCTGGGTTTGCTCGATTTTGCTGTCTTATCGCGCACACCCACTTTTTTTTGTCTTTAGCTGGAAAATGTTAGGGTTTTTACAATACTCTATTGATCTCATTTTTTTTTTTTTTTTTTTTTTTGCCTTCTTATTGTGTTATTGGACTTGCTCATGTGGACATTTAATGACTTTAATTTTCTCGTTTGAGTTGATTTTGTTGGGATTTTTTTTATAGGGTTTCACTGTAATTATTACATATTTGCAGTGTTATTAATTTATCTGACTAATAGGTATTTTCAGTTTTGTACGATTTTGCCCTTATAAGGTTTTTTCTTTTGAGCTGTGTTTGGATTTGGGAGTTATCGTTTTGTTATTATTTTGGGATTAGGGTTTTTCACTTTTTTGCAGCATACTAGGTATCTCTTGTTGATATAAATAATTATATTATTATATATGTCTAGCCTTGGTATATTTGGTTTCATGCATACTATATACTCTGTTTTTGGTTCATATGTTTTCTTAGATTTGTAATGTGCAGGTTATAAACACGTTAGTGTCTTTTAAATTATCTGTACTGAACATTGTGGAAACTCTATATCATCAGCCATTGGTTATGGTTCTTATGGACCATTGATTACTTTGGAATACTTAGCTTTCTGTTTTCATCTTATTTACAGTTCAGTTTTAGTTATTTTTGTTAGGTATAGGATGGGTTGTTGCAGCGAAACTATTGTTTATTGACAAGTTCTTATCTGATTATGCAGATGAATGTTGACAAGCTAATGAAGATGGCTGGTGCAGTTCGCACCGGTGGAAAGGGTAGCGTGAGAAGGTCTATATGTTTTCTCCAATCTTGAATTATTATTTAACAAAACAATTCTTGTTGATTAGCATGATAGCTAGGATTATTGTTATTGTTCAGTGTTTAGATATGAACTTTCAAAACTGTTTCACATCTCTCTATCTTCTTTGGATATAAAATAGTACTCAGAAAATGAGAAATTCTTTTGTATTTACAATAGCCATAGTGGTCTGATGTTTTGAGTGATTTATTTAAGAAATGGCTCCTCAGGGTTGTTTCGTATTTTCTTTGTTGAGTTCCATGTGAGTGGCGTAAAAGATTTGTTCTTGGTACATTATTTCATTTGTAATCAAAGATAAACCATCTGCTGCTGGTTCCTGCCTTGTTCTGGTGTAGACTTCAGCAATTGAGCAGTTTTACCAGTTTTTTGTTTTGGCATTTCGTAAAATTTTCCCTCTCTTTGCATCGCCTACATTTAGCTTTTGGTTATATATAATGGTAAATTCATTTCCTAACATTTCTTTTACACTGCAGAAAGAAGAAGGCTGTCCACAAGACAACCACCACTGATGACAAAAGGCTTCAGAGCACTTTGAAGAGAATAGGAGTAAATGCTATTCCTGCTATTGAGGAAGTTAACATCTTCAAGGATGATGTAGTTATTCAGTTCCTAAACCCTAAAGGTAAAGTCTTTCAGATAGGATATCTGGCCTGCAATTTATACACATGTTTAACATTATCTTGTTCAACTTGATAATTAATGGTTTTTTTCTTTTTATGTGATTCTCATTTTCAGTTCAAGCTTCTATTGCGGCCAATACATGGGTTGTAAGTGGCTCTCCACAAACCAAGAGTATGGCTCCCTATCATTGTTTTGGGAAAAAATCTGTAATTTGTTATTCAATCTTGTTTATGTTTAACTGCTTCAAGTAATTCCTAAATGCCTTTGGTTTACTAAGGATGTCAGTTCAGTTTTTTTTTTATAACGGACTATCTGTTGAGAATTATTTGTTTTTGAATTTTTTTTAATAACTTGACTGTCATGAGAAATAACTTGTGAATTTTGTGGTTTTACAGAACTACAAGATATTCTCCCAGGAATTATCAACCAATTGGGTAAGTAAAGTATTTTGTGTTGGGCTTTTCTTCGCTAAAATAATTTAGAATGTAGCATTTAACAGTTATGGTGTTATCTGTTTGCTTTGAATCTTTTACAGGCCCAGATAACTTGGACAACTTGAGGAAGCTGGCTGAGCAGTTCCAGAAGCAAGCACCAGCTACCGGAGCCGGTGCAGCCACCACACAGGAGGACGACGATGATGAGGTCCCAGAGCTTGTGGCTGGCGAGACTTTTGAAGCTGCTGCAGAGAAAACGGACTCACTCTCAACTGTTTAGAGAGTTTTTAGAGCTTTTGTTTTATATATTTTCTATGTTTTCGAGTTCTTAGTACCTTACTGTTTCTGAGGTTAAATTTTTCTTGTTCAATCAGATGCTCCTTGTGACACTGGAACATACTACTTTAATTTGATGTTTTGGTCCAAAAACAAAATTTACCACCTCCTTAAGTTAATGATTTTTGCCCTTAATTGGTCTTTGTGAATTTGAAGCATTTTGTTTAAATTTATGTTGTAAAGTGCAAACTAGTGACTACAGTTTGGATGATTTCTTAAATTGAATCACATTTTCCTTTTAAGGCATATTTAGTGAATTAAGGTTGTTCTGGTAAATTGGGGGTGAGATTTTATACAAAATCTTTAGGAGAAAATCGTTGATGGCTACAAAATTCGTAGAACCATGTATTCGGTGCGAGATTTTATACAAAATAATCCTAAACTTTCATATTTCAAAGTCTGAGTTATGCTACAAGGGTTCGTTTAGTATTGGATTGTATTATTGTTAGTATAATTATTTGTTTGGTGCTGTATTTTATTAGACTAATTTTGTAGTAAATAATATAAATATTTGGTATTGTATAGTATTATATTGTATTTAATAAATATTAATAATTATAAATTAATAAATTTATTTTTTTAAAAATAAAAAATATTTAAATAAGAACTCTTAATCTCTTTTTGGGAGATGAGCAGTTGACCACAAAAAAAGTCAAAAATCCTCTCTCTCTCTCTCTCTCTCTCTATATATATATATATATATATATATATATATAAGTTTTCCAGTCAGTACACAATGATATAAGTTATATCAGTGCGTTACATATGAACCATTGATTATGGATAAGATTTAACAAGTTCATACACTTTGGTTTAAAGTATGTAAATCTAATGGTCAACATCCAACCCATTGACGAATTTATATTAGTACGCACTGACTTGAAAATTTCTGTGTATATATATATATAGTCTTTATCCTATCGGTGCGTACTAATGGAATTATATAAGGATATTGAATGTGAGCTACTCATTTATAAAAGAGCTTTTATATGTGCATACATGCCAAAACAAGTATGTAAAATGAGTGGCTCATATTCAATGTCCTTATATAATTATATCAGTGCGTACTGGTTTGAAAATTTTCGTATATATATAAAATTTTCATATATATATAAAATTTTCATATAAGTGTATGAACTTTAACAAGTGCATGTATACATTTATCAAAACTCCTTTATAAATAAATGACTTACATTATTTCATTATATAATTTCATCAGTACGCACTGATATGAAAAACACTATATATATATATATATATATATATATATATATATATCAATCTTCAAAATCTCCACACCTTTCAAAATCGTTTTTCGATTCCAATTTCAATTTCAGTTTCAATTCCTCTTCCTCTTTTTCAACCAACAACAACTTCAACATTACCGACGAATACTCAACCAATCTCTTTTCCAAATCCTTAAACAAGAGCTGCGCTTCTCTCTCCAGCCTCCGCAAATCTTTACTAGAAAACCCTTACATTTACGATTTCTCTGAAATCTGCTCCCCCACCTTCTCTTCTTCCACCTCCAAGCGATCCACCGTCTTGTTAGGTTTTGGCTTGTATTATTAAATAGAACCAATGTTAACCAAACAAGACTCAATTGATGTGAAACTTTGTGGAGACGTGGGATAACGTTTAGAAGTTGAAGGTTGTGTTTGAGGGAGGTTTGATGACCGAAGAAGAACTGAAGAAACAAATTTCGGAAGTACCCACAATGTGGACCGCGATGCAAACAAGGCGCATAGACCGCAACACATGGAACGGTCTATTCAAATGTGTATAGCGCGGTGCAGACCGTAGTGGAGGCAAGAGCGGCAAACCACGGCTTACTGAACGGTCGTTTCCATAAGTACTTCGTGGTGCAGGGCGCTTATGGCCAACCGCGACCTAGACTGCAGTGACGACGTATTTTGCATAGGTACTGGAAGTTATGCAAAAAAAGAAAGGTTTTCTTTTGGGAAGTTCTTGTGCTTATCAAAAAAGAAAAACGAGTTTGTCCTTATGAAGAATAAGAAAATAATATACTTAAAGAGAAATGATTCCTACTTAACAAGAAGACTTGTCATAAATATGAAATGGTATTTATGTGGAACAAGTAATTCTTATACGTTTAGGAGTAAGATTTTCTTTTATCTTAAACTCCTTATAACTAGTTAACCAAAAATTTACTCTAGGTGAGAAATTTCAGTTGGCACCCTAAACCCGCTACCAGGTAGGTTGCAGGGGGTGGGTACCCTCGTACCTTGGTGACTAGAAACAGGGCAAATATAATAAGAGAAAAAAGAAAGAAAAGTAGGCTGTAATGCAAGTATTGAGTGAGACTGTTTTATTGAATGTAAAGTTGTTTGGTAAAATAAGGGTGATTTCTCTCTTTCTCTATGTCTCTCGCTATTTCTCTCTCTAACACAATTGGCAATGGCGATCTTGTACTCGTCAATAAGTGGATAATTACTCTCTGACGATGGCGAAAGCTCCCTCTATGTGTAAAAAAATAGAGAATGTTCTGTTTTGATTCCTGCCTATTAGGTCTCAAAAATTAGATCCCTTTCTCTGAATTCGGGCATTGTATTTAACTCCTCCCATCCTCCATATCTGTTGACGTCGATTTTTGGATTATGCCAAAAAAGCCAACAAGGATTGGATTTCGGCTATTGATTTAAAGAGAAAGAGATGCAGAGAGAGTAACAAAGATAAATTTTACGTGGTAAAACTCCGATGGCCGAAGAAACATCCACGGGTGGTTGAAAGATCAACCAAGCCAAAATCCACTAAGAGAATAAGATGTTTTACAAGCTCTCGATCTCTCTTTTTCTCTCTGTATTTACTGTGATTGCTGTATGCTATATTGCCTACATTTTTTTGAGCCAGATTATGGGTCTATTTATATGCTTATAGAACCATAATCTACTTTGTATAAGTAATACAAGATCTTTGTATTTAATTGTGATTCGGTTACTTGTTTGAGGTTGATTTGCCTTCTTTCCTGTTTCGGAGTCTCATGGAAATTGAGTGGGATCCTAGTAGTGCAGTTCAATTTAGACTTGTTTCCTTATAAGAATGTAGTCTTCGTAAAGAAATCAAGTTATTTCCTGATTGGGGACTCTTCTAATTTAATACTCTATTTCATTTGGGATTCCTTCCCGATGGATATCGTCACGTATTTAATGACAATCCGTATGAAATAAGCGCCAAGTTCTTACTCGGGTCGTATTTATTCCCGAGTAAGAGTAATACCTGATGGTCCCGAGTAGTACCGTTTGAGCACGAGTGGAAGTGTTATTTAACCAGTCCCGAGTGCTGTTAGCTGATCCCGAGTAGGTTTTATTCAGTATATGCTTACTCGGGCTTTTCTTCTCTTTAATGATGCCTCATAGGATATTTCCCGAATGCATATTTGGGCGTCCACCTGGCTATTTTTTCCTTCCTGTCAATGACGTGTATGCTTTGTAAAATTTACATACAACAATACCCCCTTAAAATATTTTTGCCAAGATTTTATTTCGGACAAGAGTATTTTAATCATCTTAATTTTCTCTCGACAGAATAGTCGTCTTGTCATAATGGTGCGTCTTAATGGTGACTCTGTAATTTCGATTTGCTCCATCACGCGAGATCTTAAATGATAGCGACATTTTGAAGTTCTGACGGTTGAGGGCTACTTCCTGTCTCGACACGCTTCCCTCGTCTCTTCGTTTTTCAATATCATTTATGAGAAATGATTTTTGCGTTTCCCCAAGCGCCGCCTACGTCATCGAGTTTCGTCATAAATTTTTTCCCTCTTTGAAATCCTAGGGTTTCGTGCCGTCTCATCTTTAAATTCTTCGCTGAGAGACATTGTTGGTTTATTCTCAAAAATTCAGCAGAAATCTCTTTAAACTCAGATTTCTTTATCCAGAAGTTCGCGATTCTCCTCTTGAAGATCTTGCATCAGTCTCAATTCAAGGTTAGTTTTAATGGGGCCATCTTCCCGCCATCGTCTCTTTAAAATCGGTTTTGATGCATTAGAGCGTAGGGATTTCCAGTTAGTATCTTGCATTAAACGATTACTGGGGGATATCCCAATAGATGAGCCTCCATTTTTAGAGGTTGATGTTTCTAGGCTTCACCCTGACGTCACTTTCAGCCCTGTATCGAGTTCTCCATCTAGTTCTGATTCTGATATTTCTGATCACAGGGTATCTTCTCGAAGGATGGGTAAACATCAGAGCACAAGTAAGTTATACAAGCACGGCTCGAGCAGTGTTCAGACCAAGGAACAGACTGTTAACGAGGGTGACGTTGATGAAGTATACAGGGCATCTCGTCTTTTATTTTCTGACACTCGCCCGAATGGCTTTGATACTAAGCCGAACGTGGTCGGGCCAGCTGAGATAGAAAAATACCGCTCCCGATTTGACTTTTCCGACTCGGTCACTTTGGTTCCTGCGGGGGATAGAGCCGTATGGAATCCTCCTGAGGGCATGGTCACGATTTACGGATCGATGCTTTGTTGCGGCGTCACACTTCCCCTTCAGCCTTTTATTGCCTGGTTTTTGGCTGAGGCAGGGATAGCCCCAGCTCAGTTGGCCCCGAATAGTTACAAAGCCTTGATGTGTATGTGGCACATGTTCAGTCGAAGGAACCTTTCGCCGCCTTCCCCGAATGAAATCAGGCACTTCTTTACGCTGAGGCAGGTTAGCAAAACGGGGACCTATTTTCTTGCGTCTACTTCTTCGGATGGTTGGGTCCCCAAAGAAGCACATGCGAATCGGGGGGTCGATGCTTTTGATGACCCAAAGAAGAAAGGTTTCATATGGGGATTCCCTACATCCAATAATTTTTGGAAGAACAGTTGGTTTTTTGCTGGAGGGGCTCTCGGGCTTGATATAACTGTTCTATCTGGGGATTCCCAAATGGTGTTGAGTGTTCCCCGATTCTTTTATTCCCCCAAAGCGTGGGACAAGAAAACAATAGACTATAGTGATTCAGAGCTGAAGAGGCTGACTCGGGCCACTGTTCGTACTCTAGAAAAGAGGAGAAAGAGCTATCTTTTTAAAGAGGATGATTTGATAAAGCTCGGCTTCTTTAGACAGATTTTGGGCCATCGCAGGCATTGTAAGTAACCTGACTCCCTTTCTGTTGTATTTCTCTGCTTTTCCATTTTCTTTTCTAACATTTTTTTAAGTGTTCGATACGGACGTTGTCAGCGACCTTCAGGCTCGCCAGGTGAAGGCGATTCTACAAGCGAGTAGAAAGGAAGCTTCCCGTCAGGGCGATGAGGGTATTGCTCCACCCGAGCCTGATGATGAAACTGATATCGCTGAGGAAATTCCCGAGTTCATTGATCGGGGTGCTCAGCCTTCTACTTAAGATTTTGCTGGTCGAAGTGGCCAAGGTGAGCCGACTGACACCCAACTGCCTGAAAATAGGGAGAGGCAGTATGAGGGTCCAGGTGAAGTGCCTGTTGGACGGTTTGAAGCTGGCGATGGTGGTAATGTCTTGACGAATCAAGTGCCCTCCTGTGCTGAGTTCTTTGAGTCTTTTCGGGACAATCCATTAGAAGATCCTTCTGCTGATCTTAACTTCCACCGTTCTCGGGGTGAGAAGCGAAAGGCAGTCAGTTCGCCATCTCGTCCTCTCAAAGTTCCTCGGGTAGTCTCATTCATTGACTCCAGCGACGAAGATGTTGCGGATGAGATTGCCCCGAGTGTTGGTGCTGGAGCATCAGTAGATGCAGCCACTTCAGAACCTAGTAGGGCTTCTTCTACCCGCAATGTTGGAGATATGGGGGCTAAACCTTCCAGGGTTCCTTCTCCATCCTTGGGGCCGAATAGGGCTTCTGCTGCCCCCGAGTTTGGAAATCTGGGAGCTGAACCCTCGGGGGTTCCTTTATTCCTCTCTCCCTAGGATATGCTACAGGAGATGTCCTCCGGTCGGGCTTATATCGGGGAGGACCGCTGGAGCTGTTTTAGAGATGGTTCACTGTCCGAAAGTCTCCAAAATGTTTTCAACGGTGCATCTTATGTAAGTTAAATCTGACTCAGTTATTTCTGAATCCTTTATTGTTTTGCTTCTGCCGGATTTCTAAGTATATTCCTTTGCAGATGGTGGCCAAATTTACTGAGCTTGTTCAGAAGCAGCAATGTCAAACCGATCAGATAAGGCGTCTAAAGGCTCAGCTAAAGGCGAGCGAGGAGGGTCGTGCTCGAGTTGAGCAGGCTTATCAGCAGGAGGTCGGCTCTGTACAGATATTTGCCGACCATTGCTTGGCGAAGCAGGTTGAAGCCGAGGACAATGCATCTTTGGCAGAGGAGAAGGTTGCATCGCTTCAAAATCTTCTTTCTTCTGCTGAAGAATCCATGCTTAAGGCCGAGCAGAAGGCGGAGCAGGCGAAGTCGGCGTATGTCCAAAAAATTGAAGATTTGGAGCGCCAAGTGCTGACAGTTGAATCCCTTTCCCGAAAGGCCAGGTTGGAGCTGAAAGTCCAAGGGGAGGATCGTTTTAAAAGATCCCCTGCTTACGATGCCCTACTTCTTCGAGAATTTCAACGTGGGCTAGTTTCGGCCGGTGAATTCTTCAAAGTCAAGAATAGGGCGACCGATAAAGCCCGTGCTAATTGGGAGTTGTCAATCAAACACCATGTGGACCGGTCCTTGGGATCTCGTCGGATTCAGATGAAGGAATGGAGAGTCTACTGTCGTAGTCAAGGCAAAGAGCCCCATCCTATGCATTTAGAGATTCCGTCTGAGCATTCTCTCTCGATCTTTTACACAAGTCAAGAGTCGGTTGAGGGTGTAGTCCCGGATGTCGGGCTAGTCCCGGGTGAAGATTACAGCCAGTGGAGGGATGATACTGTCGATGATATTACTTGGCCATCTAATGAGAGCCTGCTTCGTGAGTACGAGATGGTGCCAGATCCGAGTATTGGCAAAGGCTCAAAGTCCTCGCAACCTTGATTTTGTAAATTTACAGAAAATTCTGATTCTTTATTTTTTACTTGTAAAGAACCATTTTTTGAACTGTAACCATTCTTTTAGGAGCAATAAAATTCAATTTTATTCTGAGTTGAATGGTTTTGGTCTATTTTTTGCTGATTATTGCCGAGTGTTGTATTAAACTGGCTGATGGTCAGGTAACTTAACCGGGTATCTTATTAAACCGGTTGTTACCCGAATAACTTCAATTGCCAAGTATTTTATTTGACTGGCTTCTTTGATGTTCGGGTAACTTAACCGAGTATCTTATTAAACCGGTTGTTACCCGAAAAACTTCAATTGCCAAGTATCTTATTAAACTGGCTTCTTCGATGTTCGGGTAACTTAACCGAGTATCTTATTAAACCGGTTGTTACCCGAATGACTTCAATTGCCAAGTATCTTATTAAACTGGCTTCTTCGATGTTCGGGTAACTTAACCGAGTATCTTATTAAACCGGTTGTTACCCGAATGACTTCAATTGCCAAGTATCTTATTAAACTGGCTTCTTCGATGTTCGGGTAACTTAAACGAGTATCTTATTAAACCTGTTGTTACCCGAATAACTTCAATTTTCCAAGTATCTTATTAAACTGGCTTCTTCGATGTTCGAGTAACTTAACCGAGTATCTTATTAAACCGGTTGTTACCCGAATAACTTCAATTGCCAAGTATCTTATTAAACTAGCTTCTTCGATGTTCGGGTAACTTAACCGAGTATCTTATTAAACCGGTTGTTACCCGAATGACTTCAATTGCCAAGTATCTTATTAAACTGGCTTCTTCGATGTTCGGGTAACTTAAACGAGTATCTTATTAAACCGGTTGTTACCCGAATAACTTCAATTTTCCAAGTATCTTATTAAACTGGCTTCTTCGATGTTCGAGTAACTTAACCGAGTATCTTATTAAACCGGTTGTTACCCGAATGACTTCAATTGCCAAGTATCTAATTAAACTGGCTTCTTCGATGTTCGGGTAACTTAACCGAGTATCTTATTAAACCGGTTGTTACCCGAATGACTTCAATTGCCAAGTATCTTATTAAACTTGCTTCTTCGATGTTCGGGTAACTTAAACGAGTATCTTATTAAACTGGTTGTTACCCGAATAACTTCAATTTTCCAAGTATCTTATTAACTGGCTTCTTCGATGTTCGAGTAACTTAACCGAGTATCTTATTAAACCGGTTGTTACCCGAATAACTTCAATTGCCAAGTATCTTATTAAACTAGCTTCTTCGATGTTCGGGTAACTTAACCGAGTATCTTATTAAACCGGTTGTTACCCGAATGACTTCAATTGCCAAGTATCTTATTAAACTGGCTTCTTCGATGTTCGGGTAACTTAACCGAGTATCTTATTAAACCGGTTGTTACCCGAATGACTTCAATTGCCAAGTATCGTATTAAACTGGCTTCTTAGATGTTCGGGTAACTTATCCGAGTATCTTATTAAACCGGTTGTTATCCGAATAACTTCAATTTGCCAAGTATCTTATTAAACTGGCTTCTTCGATGTTCGAGTAACTTAACCGAGTATCTTATTAAATCGGTTGTTACCCGAATGACTTCAATTGCCAAGTATCTTATTAAACTGGCTTCTTCGTTGTCCGGGTAACTTAACTGAGTATCTTATTAAACCGGTTGTTACCCGAATGACTTCAATTGCCAAGTATCTTATTAAACTGGCTTCTTCGATGTTCAGGTAACTTAACCGAGTATCTTATTAAACCGGTTGTTACCCGAATAACTTCAATTGCCAATTATCTTATTAAACTGGCTTCTTCGTTGTTCGGGTAACTTAACCGGGTAACTTAACCGGGTAACTTAACCGAGTATCTTATTAAACCGGTTGTTACCCGAATGACTTCAATTGCCAAGTATCTTATTAAACTAGCTTCTTTATTATTAACTGAGTCATCTTGAGACAAGTTTTTCACTTGTGTTTCATACCCGGTTGCTACCCGAATGTTACATCAAGGCTCACAATGATCGTACTTTCGAGTCCTTACGCATTACCAAGGACGTCTCCCTAGTTTTTATGCGCAAGGTTTTGCCGAATCGTTGAGCACCTTTTTTTTAAAAAAGTTGCTTCAACACAGCTACGTATTTCACCAGAATTTCTCCCGATAGCGTCCCGAGCATTTTTCCAAGGTCTGGTGCATCGGGTTTGCCTTTTCCAGAAGGTCATTTTGACCCTGCTCGGCTGGCATGCTCCTACTAACTTCTCCGCCCATTCGGGATTTGATGGTCCCGAGAATTCTATTTGCATGTTCTTATTATCATGCTCTGCTTCCATATGATCTTATTATCATATTCCCTTTTTTTTGGAAATCCTGAATTAGATGCTATCCTTTCGAAAATTCCGAGTAATTTTATTTATTACTGTAAAAAATCGACAGATTTAAATTACAATTTTATATTTATCCTACCAATAAAAGAATAGAATATTTAATATATATATATATATATATATATATTTTAAGGATAGAAAATCTTCAGATATTGGGCATTGCATGGTCGGGGTAACACCCCTCCATTGGGTCGAGCAATCCAATAGGCTCCATGGTCAGCTATCCCCTCGATTTTGTATGGACCTTCCCATTTGTCAGCCAGGGATCCTGCGGCTCTGTTTTTTGTGTTCAACGACACCTTTCTAAGCACCAGGTCTCCTAGCTGAAATTTTCTGATCCGAACACGAGAATTGTAGTGGCGAGCCACTCTTTGTTGATATGCTGTATTTCTTATCCGGGACTTTTCCCTTTTTTCTTCTAGCTCATCCAAATTTTGTAGTAGCGTATCAACATTCTGTTCTTCATCGTATAGCCTGACCCGTGGGGATGCATACGATGTTTCTATGGGGATGACAACTTCTGTTCCGAACGCTAGGGTGAATGGAGTTTCTCCTGTTGAAGTCCTTGCTATCGTCCGATATGCCCATAATACTTCAGGAAGCTTTTCAACCCAGCTTCCTTTTTTGTCATCTAACTTTGCTTTAATGGTATGCTTGATAATTTTATTTACTGCTTCTACTTGCCCGTTTGTTTGAGGGTGAGCTGGTGTCGCATAGGAGTTAGCAATATGATACTTCTCGCACAACTGTCTGAACTTTTGGTTATCAAACTGAGTGCCATTGTCGGTGATTATAGTGTCCGGAACTCCAAACCTATAAAGTATGTTTTTCTTTACAAAATTTATGGTGTTGGCTTCCTTGATATGCACCAACGCTTCAGCTTCTGCCCATTTTATGAAATAATCGACAGCTACTATGGCATGCTTTGTTCCACCCCCTGTCCCAGTTGGCATTGGACCGATCAGGTCTAGGCCCCACATGGCGAATGGCCATGGAGCAGTGAGATTTCTGAGTTTTTTTGGGGGTTGTCGGATATCATTAGCAATCCTTTGACATGTATTGCAACTTTCTGACCACTGCTGTGCATCTGAGAAAAGCGTAGGCCAGTAATAGCCTTGTCTGAGTACCTTATGCGCCAGGCTTCTACCTCCAGTGTGGTTTCCGCAAACCCCTCCGTGGATCTCTTGAATTATTCAATGTGCATATTCCTCCGTACATATCTCTGGAGAGCTCGGGAGAACCCCCTTCTATATAATTCTCCTCCGATCATGGTATACCTAGCCGATCGATACCTGATACGCTTTGCTAATACCGGATCTTCCGACAGCACGCCTTCTTCCAGCAGCACGCCTTCTTCCAGGAACCTTCTTAGCTGAACCATCCAACCGTCTTGCGGTGTTCGGATTTTTGAAATTTCCAAATGCTAAGGTTCAGCCGTACTCGGTTTAAGGAGGTGTGCAACTGGAATGGTCTTTGGTCTGATTGAGGTTGTTGCTGACACTAATTTAGATAAAGCGTCTGCCTTTTCATTTTCTTCTCTGGGGATCTGAGCGATCTTGTATTCTTTAAATTTTTGGAGGAGCTGTTTTACGATGTCACGGTAGGCAATCATTCCTTCATCTTTGGCCTGGTACTCGTCCATAACCTGGTTGACAACTACCTGTGAATCGCTGAATATCTCAACTTCATCTGCCCCAAGAGCTATGCAGACTCTGAGTCCAGCTAACAATAACTCGTATTCGGCTTGATTATTGGTTGCTTTGAAATCAAATCTCATGGCACATTCAACGTCATCTTTTTTTGGGGTGCGAACTACAATCCCTGCCCCGCTGCCATGAGTGTTTGTAGAACCATCAACATATAGTTTCCATAGGAAACTTTTATCCAATAGTCTTTTTGTTTCCAGGTTTGGTTATGTGAACTTGGCTATAAAGTCTGCCACCGCTTGTCCTTTGAGGGAGGTTCTGAGGACATAATGAATATAGAATTCACTTAACTCGATTGCCCATTTAGTAAGTCTTCCAGATATCTCTGGTTTTTGTAAGATTTGCCTTAATGGGCAATTGGTGAGAACCTGGATCGTATGAGCCTGAAAGTATGGTCTCAGCTTTTTTGCTTCTGAAACCAATGCTAAGGCTATCTTCTCTGCCTGTGAGTACCTGGTCTCGACCGGTAAGAGTGCCTTGCTTGTATAATACACTGGTTTCTGCACTCCATCTTCTGTTCTGACTAAGACTAAACTTGCTGCAAGCTCGGTTATTGACAGATACAGTTGAAGTATTTCCTCTTTTTGTGGTTTTGAGAGGATGGGAGCTTGACCCAAGTACTATTTTATTTTTAAGAATGCCTGCTCACACTCTTTATTCCACTCCAGACCTTTCCCTTTTTTGATTATTTTGAAGAAAGGTGCGCACCTGTCTGTAGCTCTTGAGATGAATCTTCCCAAGGAGGCTAAACACCCTGTTAAGCGCTGTACCTCTTTCAATGTTTTAGGTGAAGTCATTTCTTGCAATGCCCGGATCTTCTCGGGATTAACTTCGATTCCTCTTTGATCTTCCCGAATGGACTCCGAATAAACATTTGTTTGGGTTTAATTTCATCTGGTATCTTCTCAAAACATCAAATATCTCTCGGATGTCGTGGGCATGCTCATCTGCTGAGACGCTTTTAGTCAACATATCATCAATGTACACTTCCATGTTCCTTCTTATTTGCCGAGTGAAGATTTTGTTGACCAACCTTTGGTACGTAGCTCCTGCATTTTTTAAACCGAAGGGCATTACTGTGTAGCAATATAAACCCTGATCCGTTGTGAAGGCTATTTTTTCTTCATCAACTTTGTTCATCCGGATCTGATTATATCCTGAGTAAGCGTCCATGAAGATGAGTAATTCATGACCTGCTGTGGCATCTACCAGCTGATCTATCCTTGGAAGTGGGAAGCTATCCTTTGGACATGCCTTATTTAGATCCGTGAAATCTACGCACATCCTCCATTGTCCATTTTTCTTCTGGACGAAGACTACGTTGGCAACCCACTAAGGGTAGCTGACTTCTCTGATTGTTCCAGTTGCTAGTAGCTTTTCCACCTCTTTTTTGATTGCTTGACTTCTTTCAGGATTGAACGATTTTCTCTTTTGTATCACCGGTTTTGCATTCGGGCTTACTGCGAGGTAGTGGGATATTACTCGGGCATCTATCCCGATCATATCTTCGTGACTCCAGGCGAATACATCTTTGTACTCTCTAAGCAGATTGGTGAAGTCTTGCTTGACTTTTCCATCCAAGTTGGCCCCAATCCTGATTTTCTTGTTCGGTTTGTCTTCTTCGAGTAGTATTTCAACCAATTCTGTCTTGTATTCATTCGAGTCCTCCCTTGGATCCAGTTCGAATGACAAGGATTCTTTACACTGATTTGGCTGCATTATGGTGCATACTTGTTCAACATCATGCTTGTCTCTGTATACTGACAGATTTGCTCTTCGGGCCATCTCTTGGGATCCCTTGACTATCCCAACCCCTTTTTCTGTTGGGAACTTGATCATTAATGCATAAGTGGCTTTCACGGCCCTTGTTTTATTCAGGAATGGCCGGCCCAATAATGCGTTATAGGGCCAATTATCCAAGTCAACTATCACAAAGTCGAGCAGGACAGTCCTCTGGCATGATGCCGTTCCGATCTTCACATGTAGTTTTACTGTCCCGAGTGACCTGACCTCTATTCCCCCAATTCCTCTTAATGGAGTATGGAAAGACTATAAATCTTTTCGGTCTAGTCTTAGCTGGTCGTATACGGCCATGCATATGATGTCTGTTGAGCTCCTATTATCTATTAAAATTCTCCGGACTTCCCTATGGCCAATCCGGGCACTTATTACCAAAGCGTCATTAGGTCGAACATCGACACCATGGGAATCTGCCTCTGTAAAGACTATTGGGTCCCATCCTTCCTTTACCCTTTTTGGGTCTGGTTCAACCGTGTTTATGTCGAAGTTATTCCTTGCTTCTAGTGCTTCTCGGATTTCCTGAGTTCGTTCTCAGTTGCTTCTCTCAGTAGAAGGTCCTCCAAAAATTGTATGTATTACTTGATTGGCTTCGGGGCTATTTCTTTGGTTTTGACCAGGGTTGTGATCAACCTTGACTTTCTTGGTTTCAAGTCTCTCGTCTTTTTTCAAGATTACATCCCGCAGGTGCCCTTCCCGAATAAGAGTTTCTATGTAATCTCTGAGCTGAAAACACTTTGAAGTTTCATGCCCGGTTTCTTTATGAAACCTGCAATACTTGGTTGTATATCTCCGGGCGAACTGTGATTGTCACCGCGGTTCTTGCACCATATTCTTTTCTTCCAAGATGGCTAGAATTTCTTCTTGTTTCTTTCGAAGAAGGGTGTAATTGGTGTATCTGCCTTGTTATTTCTCTGTGGACCGTTCGGCGTTGGGCCCATTACCCCTATCCTTGTTTTTCTCCTTGCTGTTCTCTTTCTGTTTTTCCTTTTGATTTTGCCCCTTGGATTCGGTATTCTTCTGTTCGGGCTTTCCTCTATGCATATAGCTTCCTCCTGTAGCTAACTCTTCTTCCTCGGCCAGAGCGTATCCTCCTGCCATATCCATCATGTCGGCATACCTTGTCAGCCGTGCTCTTCTCAAATCGAAGGATAGTCGTCCATTCTGTAAGTTATTGGTGAAGGCAACAATAATTGCTTCATCATTAGCGCTGCCAATTTCTGATACTGCTCGGCCGAACCGGCCCAAGTGTTTTTTTAATGAATTGACCTTCCCCTATTTTATTTGAGAGAGGTAGGCCACCGACTTCTTTCTGTAAACGTTGCTCAGGAATTGCCTTGAGAAGATCCTACTTAACTCGCTGAAATTTCTGATGCTTACCGGGGGTAGTCTTCGAAACCATCTTGAGCCTGTGTCCCCCAATGTTTGCGGAAAGTTGAGACACAATAGGGGGTCACTGCGGGCATATTGAGCCATGGCACTTTTATAGCGTCTAACGTGCTCCTTTGGATCTGTATCTTTTTTGAATTGCTCCACATGCGGCATCCTGAATCTTTCTGGGAAAGGGGTCCGCAAAATCTCCCTGGTAAATGGACTGTCGGAGTCATCGTCGGATAGATCATTACAGCCGTAACGTCTGACTAGTGCCTCCATCTGTCGCCTGTTATTCTCTACTTCTCGAGTTAGGCTCTTGATTCTGACATCTCTGTCCCCCACTGGGCTTCCTTGACGGTTGAACCGTTGGGTAACTGTCATTCTTTCCTCAGATTCTTCACTCTAATGCCGGAATCCTCATGTGACTCCATGATGACGTTTATGATGGTGTTGATCACTGTCTTCTGATGATGACCGTTCTCTGCGCCGATCGTATTTACGATGTCTGACTTGTATTGTTTGATTGCGATCCAGCCTCTAGTGATTTTTCTCTTCTAGTGTTTTCTGTCTAGCTGGATTGATTGGGGAAGAGTTCCTTCTGGTTTCTGGCATAGTTATTCCTGGCCCCACCACCATCGAACGGAGCCTTGCGGGTGGAGGATTGGGAGTATGTGCTCTTACGGCCAGTAGATCAATCACTTCCCTTGCTGCGTCCGTCACCAATTGCTGCAGGGACTTTTGGAAACGCAGCGTAAGATCTCTGCTGGTTGGAGGAACTTGCTGGATCCCTGCCAGGTGCGCAGGCTGGTTTTCTGTGTTTGCTACAGGATTTTGTGACTTATTGCCAATATGGAAATCACCTGGTGATCTTTGGCCATTCCCTGAACTACTTCTGCTTCCTGCCATTGCTTTTAAACAAGTTCAGAGGTTCAACCCCTCCTTATATCGCCAATTGTTGACGTCGATTTTTGGATTATGCCAAAAAAGCCAACAAGAATTGGATTTCGGCTATTGATTTAAAGAGAAATAGATGCAGAGAGAGTAACAAAGATAAATTTTACGTGGTAAAACTCCGATGGCTGGAGAAACATCCACGGGTGGTTGAAAGATCAACCAAGCAAAAATCCACTATGAGGATAGGATGTTTTACAAGCTCTCGATCTCTCTTTTTCTCTCTGTATTTACTGTGATTGCTGTATGCTATATTGACTATATCTTTTTGAGCCAGATTATGGGTCTATTTATATGCTTATAGAACCCTAATCTGCTTTGTACAAGTAATACAAGATCTTTGTATTTAATTGTGATTCGGTTACTTGCTTGAGGTTGAATTGTCTTCTTTCCTGTTTCAGAGTCTCATGGAAATTGAGTGGGATCCTAGTAGTGTAATTCAATTTAGACTTGTTTCCTTATAAGAATGTAGTCTTTGTAAAGAAATCAAGTTATTTTCTGATTGGGGACTCTTCTAATTTAATACTCCATTTCATTTGGGATTCCTTCCTGATGGATATCGTCACGTATTTAATGACAATCCGTATGAAATAAGCACCAAGTTCTTACTCGGGTCGTATTTATTCCTGAGTAAGAGTAATACCTGATGGTCCTGAGTAGTACCGTTTGAGCCTGAGTGGAAGTGTTATTTAACCAGTCCCGAGTGCTGCTAGCTGATCCCGAGTAGGTTTTATTTAGTATATGCTTACTCGGGCTTTTCTTCTCTTTAATGATGCCTCATAGGATATTTCCCGAATGCACATCTGGGCATTCACCTGGCTATTTTTTCCTTCCTGTCAATGACGTGTATGCTTTGTAAAATTTACATACAACAATAACAAATCCCCATTATTTTAGCCAATCGATTTGCCGTTTAACGGGATTGATTGGCATTGATGAGGGCTGTCAATTAACGCTGGAATTTCTCTCTTCAATTACGTCATGTTTCCGTTTATATTTGAATTATGAATCAGTTGACCTATTTGGTCTCAGTTATGGTGCTTTAAATGTTGAAGGGGTCAACCTTTTCTGCTATGTTTGCTGGGGGAGATTGCTAACTCTGTACCTTCTTGGCGCAGTACCCTGATGTACTTGTTTACTTTTGCTGGAGTGGCGCTTGTTCTAGCATGTTGGTGTCTTCATGATAACATTCTTCTCACTTGGAGGGTAGGACATATATTTCGGTTGGATCCTAGACTGATATCGAGCTACTTGGGTACCAAGTAAATGTCGTGGTACCTAGGTACCTAGGTACTAGGTAGGAGGTACCGTTGTTCTAGCTCTGCTTGATATTTGGTAATATGTGCGATATGGTACTAACTCCTTCCTAGATCATGGTATCGAGAATCTCTGATATCTGGTAAACGGTCCCGATCTAGATTTTACCAGGTACTAGGCATGTGAAAAATTCTTCTTTAGTCCATCATTAAAAAAGGTTGTTAACAGAAGTCCCTCATGTCTTGAACACTGGTGACCGTTTGGGGTTGGAGTCAGGTTTCTTGAGATGTTTGAAGAATTTTCCTTTCTTGGCCGGTTACCAGAATCTAGGAGGAAATCCTACAATAAATGCATGGCCCACATGTCAAGCTAGGGTAAGTCGTTTATTTGAAAAACGAAGTGATTTTACCACCACATGTTTATCGAAATTACTTCTTGTTGCCCGAATATCCCTTCCTCCAGATTACGTTTCTGTTACCGGTAACCGCCACTTCCCATAACTTATATCCCTACTCCTCACATCCTCTTCAAGCTTCCTTCATTTTTCCTCTTTCAAAGAAAAAAGAAAAAAGAAAAAACCCTAGCATTCTTGATTCTTTTAGTCCTCTTCACCTTTTCCAATCTTTGAATTTTTTAGTCTTCAATCTTCCAAGCTACCTACCATGTGTTCTTCTGAATATATGGAGTGAATCTTCGAAGGCGTTACCATCCCTAGTGGGAGCCTTACCCATGGTAAGAGGACTCGTAGTAGGCGACATGGGAGATGGTGTTCCTGCCCCCCAACATCGTCGATCGAATCAAAACATCACTATTGGGATGGGATTAAGTAATTGAGCGAGGATTTTGGCGGTGCAAGGGAAGGTGGAAACCTTACTGGATAGTGGCGACTTCAGTTGGAGGGGTGCTCTCCCTTCCAACTGATTTTCGGTGCATACCTGACTCAATCTGCACGAACGAAACGGTATGGTACTTGAGGAGAGATTTCACAATTTCCTTTAATAATACCATTTCCATTCCATACTGGGGGTATGACATGTATTCCCGTCCATCTTGTCAACTCCGTATTCATACAGTGGCTTTTGAGTGTGGGGTTAGACTACCTCTTCACCCTACTCTTCGTCGGGCACTTCATGCCTTGTAGCTCGCCTCTACAACTTACACCAGGATTATGGAGACACTTGGCAGGATTCCTCATGCTGTGGAGGGAACATTGCAAGATGGATGAAATCATTAGGGAACCGGGGTTGGATAAGCTGAGGTTCCTTTTCCAAATTGATGTTAACTCCCCTGGTCCTAATGGCCAGTTTTATGCACGGACCAAGAACCGCCTTGAATTTATCGTACCAGGAGCCCAAAAGAAAGATTCATCCTGGAAGGAAGAATAGGTCATTGTAGGAGGTGATAGGGGGAGCTCGATACACATCGGGGGGGGGGGGGGAGGGGGGGGGGGGGAGGGAGGGGTCTGAGTTTGAGGTCCCCACTCGGTTCAGTGGTAGGACCGAGTGGGAGAAATGCAACATCTCTGTTGAATCAAAGAATATCTTGAAAGGCATAATGGCCCATTTTATGTTAACATGAGGTACCCTACCTCAGATGCTTTCGAGCTAGGAAGGGTAGACCTCTACTTTGATATCTCTAATGCTTCCCCAGGTAGATAGAATCTTTATCTCTGCCTTTTTAGTACTCATTGCTAATTTGTAGGTACTAACATTGTTGTTTTGGTAGTTTCTACGGTGCCTCTATCGGTCCCTAAATGCTATCTATCACAAAAGCCATATCAATACAAGTTGTCATTATGCATGGCATGGACTATAATGCAATCATAAAATGCAATCAATGAGTCCTAAACAATATCTAAATGCAAAGCATAGAGATTTAGCTATAAGGGCAAAATGATCACAAACCCTAGCTATCACAAACAAACCCAATCATGTTATCAAGACTCTTAACTATATGCAATAACTAGAGTCTAGGTATTTAATCATGCAATAAACACCTAATCTAGAGTAAGAAGAATGATAAAAGATATTCAATGAAGTTCTTACTTACCTAGTCATGAAACCAAGAACACCCATGCTCATATGTTGAAGAATGATGCAAGATGGAGATGAGTTTTGGGTTTAGAGAGTCAAAGAAATAAGCTTGGTGCTTTCTCTGACTAGGGGAGGTTCTCTTTCTCTAACAAATGTGTTCTTTGAGCTCTAAGAAGGCAAGGAAGAAGAAGAGAACATATATAAAGAAGCCCTACATGAAACGACATCGTTTTGGACAAAGGGCAACTGATTCCCATCATGACTGTTGTGCATACCCCGGCCTAGGCAAGTGTCCAGACCGCGGTATAGCGAGCGGTGCATCGACTGTGAATCTTCACTTTCTAGACCGTGGTACAGGCAATGTTCAGACCGCGGTAGAGCAATCTGTGCATCACTGGTAAACTCCGCTTGGGAGACTGCTGTGCATACAACGTGCACAGGCCGCGGTAGCAGCAGCGAGCAACGTCTGGAGAACACCGTTGTGCGTACCACGGCGGAGGCAATGCACAGGGTGTGGTCCCGGCCGCGGTCAAGGGGAAAAAACTCTTCTAAGGGCAAACTAAATGCAACAAACACCCAAGCAAGATTTATGGCAAAGAGGCACACAATTAAGGCAATTAAGCATTCATGCAAGATGATCTAAGACATGCATGAGAGTGTGTGTGTGCACTAAAAACTATTTAGAAAAGGTTAAGCAAGTGATTTACCTTCTGAAGCTTGAGCTGGGTCTTGAGCAATGATGGCCTAAACTACCCTTACACATTAATCCCCAAATGTGGTTGTCAACAAAATGAGCCAATCAAAAAATGAGGAACTTAAAGACAATTGGTCAAATTAGGAAGTTTTGATATAGTCACAATTTAATTTATATTCAATAATTGGTTATTGAATAAATGCACAATTGAGTTGGATTTATGAGTCTTGGTGTGGAAAAAAAAATCCTCTTTGAAAAGGATTCTTGGTCACAAAGTAAATCCTTCTAGAGAGAGGGTTCTTGCCTACCAAGTAAATCCTCCTAAGGAAAGGATTTGGTCACCACTATTATTCCTATAGAGGAATTCGGCCAAGCTTATAATTCAATACTCTAGAATTCGGCCAAGGCTTGTTGGTGTCTTGAGATAAGTTTTTTTTATTATATAGTTGAAAAAAAATGCCATCTAACCATTGTGTGTAGAATTCGGCCAAAGAGAAGAGAAAAGGGGAATGTTTTTGTTTTCGATATTACACTAGTATCATTTACATCAAAAGGGTTTTGTGTACAAAATCGAATCAGGTTCATGCGAGTTTCAATCAAATAGACGATAATTCACAAGTGACTAAACGTTCGTTGGTTTTCTATAGGAGGATTATTGTGACTAACAAAAGAAAAAGTTTTTTTTTTTGTTTCCATCATTAGGTATACAATTCAAAGAGAGGGAGCCCACACTCTTAGGTGATTTACATTCGTGGTTGGATTGAAAGATCTTACGGATTCAATTCGGCGTTACTTCAATCATCACAAGAAAAAGGTACGATACTTTTAATATACATTAATTAATCAAGGGTTAAGGTTCTTTCTTTTAAAGAGGAATTTTAAAATATACTCAAACCCTAATTTTAGGCTTCCACCACGTTTTGAATCGTTTTTCTCTACATTTGGTATCAGAGCCTGGTTGCACCCTTGATTAATTGATGTATATATACATGAACCTATTTCTTTTTATTGTAAATATGTATGTTTTAGAAGGAGATGACACTCTAGGTATTCACATAATATATATATATATATATATATATATATATATATATATATATATATATATATGCATGTGTGTGTTTTATAATGTGATTTGTTATTGCTCAGTTTTTGTCATTTTTGTTTGGGGATTGTAACAAGAAGGTTGGTCTATCATCGCCATAATTTCCTTCTTGGTAGTTGCTAAGTTTTTTATTTTATTTTACTGTAGTAATAAAAAAAATATAATAATTTATTCTTTAAAATACTATTGTAATATATTCAAGTATATAAGATTTGAAGAATTGGAAGCAACCGAAACATGTTTGGTACCGTGCGAGCCATAGCAACATGCGAGCGTGCGAATTAGCACGCAACCACAATTGTTGTGGCATCGACTGTGCACGACAACCCTTTCTGGCATTGTGGGGTGCACAGGGCCATGAGAGGCAACCAAGGGGTGAAAATGAACGTTGGTTGCACGAAGACTTGTTCGCCAAGAAAGGAGTTTTTATATTCCAAACAAATGTAATTTACTTGTTTTTCTAGGACGGACCAAAATTGTGGCTATTTACTTTTTCGCAAATATTGCAATTTTTGTCACTATTGATAACATGTCATATAGAATAGGAGTGCTACTCATATATCTCTTTTTGTTATGAACATGCATTGAATGGTTTAGGTATCTAATTGGCATCTAGATAACTTTATAAATCATTTTGTGGAATTCGATCACACGCCTTAAACAATAAAGTGTGAGAAGGTGTTTTGGAGCACCTACTGTAGGGAAAATAAAACCCCGTGTAGCGGAAACGTAAGAAAATTTATTAAAAATTAGGGTTTGCGTATAATTTGTTTTCCTTTTTATTAACAAGGGAACCTAACCCTAGATTAATTGACGTATATAAAAAGTATCGTACCTTTTTTTTTCCGTGACGATTGAACTAGCATCGAATTGAATCCGTATGATCTTCCAATCCAATCACGAACATGAATCACCTAGGAGTGTAACCTTAGTCTGTTTGGCAACTAAACCTTTATAAACCAAATCCTTCTTGGAGGCGGTAGTCCTCACCAAGGCATCGTGATTCCTATGTAGCCTTTCCCGGTTCATGGTGATTATAACAAACTATTGTGGCGATAAAATAACACGAGATGAAGTAAAATGGAGAGTCTTTATTAATAATCAACTGGCGATACATTTTATACGATACAGGTATTGGTATATACTCTAGATGATACCGGTAGGACTACACTTGGGACCTCAACTCTTCTATGGGTAGGACCTCTTCAAGTGGTCTGCATTCCAAGTGTCATCTATAGAACATCCCTCTATGTCTTCTGGCTTGTAAGCCCCACTACTGACCACCATTTTTACCAGGTAGAGGCCTTCCTAATTTGGTGCTAGTACATCATCCGACCGCTTTCAGGTGTTTTTGGTTATCTTTCTAAGTACCAGGTCTCCTTTCTTGAAGCTTCGAGTTCTGACTTTCTTGTTAAAGTACCTTGCGATTCGGCTCTGGTAGACTGCTACTCTTTCTACCACCCAATCTTGCTTTTCCTTTAGGAATTAAAACTTGGCTTTTAGCTTATTCTCACTACTTTCTGGTTTGAAATGCTGAACCTTGAAGGAGGCCAACATATGCTTGATAGGTAGGACCGTTTCTACTTTGAAAGTTAATGAGTTGGGTGTTTCCCAATATAGGTCCTCTTGGTTGTACGGTAGTCCCAAAGCACATTAAGGAGCTCCTCTGCCCATTTACCCTTCCTCTCCTGTAGTTTTTTCTTTAGGAGCTTCTTTATGGTCTTGTTTGTAGTTTCTACCAGGACATTGGTCTGAGGATGAGCTACAGACGTGAAGCAGAGGTTGATACCTAGGTTGTCACAGAATTCCCTGAACCTCTCATTGTCAAATGTTTTGTCGAGGTCAGTGACGATGATCATCGGGGTACCAAACCTACAAACCATGTTCTTTTCGATGAACTTGGAGGTGTTCTTCTTTGTTATCTTGGAGAGTGGTTCTACTTTTACTCACTTGGTGAAGTAGTCGATGGTGACTATAACATGCTTAGCTTGACCAGGCATGGTAGGGAGTGGTCCGATCAAATCAACCCTCCCCACCCCCCAAGATGTCAAAAAAGGTAGGGTGAGTTGATTAAGGATAGTTGCACTAGAGAGAGATGGTTTAGGTTCGATGTCGTTTGGCAGGGTTCGCAAGATTGAATGAACTGCCTCGCATCATGGTTAGGGATGGCAATTTGACCCGCACCCGCGAGCATCCATCCGAACCCGACCCTGTAGGGTCGGGTGTGGATAGTGAATTTACGATCCATGGACCCTCGAACCCGTTTAATAAAAAACCCAGTGGGTTTGAGGGCGGGTGCGGGTTGAAAAAATGAACCCGCGGGTTGGACCTGCGAACCCGCATAAATAAAATACTTGTATATAAATATACATAGACATTTGAATTATTTTTAGTCGTTTTATTTTTATAGTTATTATTGTTTTGTAATGTATAAAGTAGGGAATTAGAAATGAAATTTAATTCAATTAAGTATTCAATAGTTGATTACATGTGGAAAATTACAAATGACAAATAGCTGGTTCGCGGATTCGTAGGTTACGGGTTTGTGGGTATCCCATGGGTGAACCATCCACCCATTAACCAATATTGTTTCGCAGGTTCGCGGGTGAGAGTATGGGTACAGCCATAACCCGCGGGTTAAAACCCGCCCGCGACCCAGCCCTTGAACCTGCCCTCGAACCCGCTTACCTACGAGGGTTCTAGGATGGACGTGGGTGAGGAAAATTTTTGTGGGTGAGGGTTTGGATTTTACAAAACCCACCCGAACCCGACCCGCTGCCATCCCTAATCATGGTGTAGGGTTGGCTAGTACCCCATACTAAGTACTTGGTATGTCAATGCCTCTCCCCCTGTGTGGTTCCGATAGTCCCCTGAATGCACATCTTTGAGTGCCCAGCTAGCATCAATGGGACACAGGTATAATAGTAGGGGAATGGACTACGGTAGAGGTATCTGTCTACCAAGCAGAAACGGGCTGAGACCCTCTTAAGCTTTCGAGCTTGATCAGGATCATTAGGGAGCTTATCATCATGGAGCTAGTCCACTATTGGATCCGTCTAACATGGAATGTGGTCTATAGGGCTTACCTTATTTACTTTTTCTATGCTTGATTGAGAGATTACTTGAAGAGGCACCCCCTTGGGAAGAGCCTGTCCCCTACTAGCAGCTATCTTGGGAACGACGTCTGCCCGGTGGTTCTGTTGTTGAGGAAGCTGCTCTATCCTAAAACCCTTGTACCATGTCTTAAACTTCTGCACCTACTCGTGGTATGCTGTCATGTTGTCACCTTTAGCTTGATAGAGCCCAGTTACCGGATTTACCACCAGCTTTGAGTCACTTATGATGTGAAGATAATCAGCATTGAGTTCTGCTTCCACTCTCATTCTTGCTAACAAAGCCTTATACTCTGTTTCATTATTGGTGATGCTGAACTCAAACTTGAACCTGTGGTAGCATTTAACCTTTTATGGATTGGCTGGATGATTCCAGATCCTCTTTCTGCTTGGCTATATTCTTCATTTTTATACAAGGTCCTGACTTCTCGACCTGTCCAATCTGCAGGTTCTTGATCTTTCTGGGAGATTGGACTTGTTCTAAGAGTGGTACGAGGATCGAGAATTACAGAGAACACAACAACAAAGTTTGCCAAAGCCTGAGCTTTGATGGTAGTTCTAACCTTGTACTTGATGTCATACTTGGTGAGTTTAATGGCCCATATGACCAGCCTTCCCGATACATCTAGCCTATGTAGAAATTATTGGAAAGGTTGAATGGTAATCACCGTAATCGATTGAGCCTGAAAATATGGGCGGATCTTCCTCGCCAATGTTATGAAGCCAAAGGCGAGCTTCTCCAAAAGAGTGTAGCTTCTCTCTGGTTTGGTTAAGGTGTGGCTCATGTAGTAGATAGGTCACTGGTCCTTATCTCTATATTCCTTAACCAGGGCCCCACTAACCATTGTCTCTGATATGACCAAGTTTATCTACAGCTCCTCTCCTAGTTTCGGTTTGACTAGTAGCGGTGGGATAGCCAGGTACTTCTTCAAATATTGGAAGGCTTGCTCGCTGTCTTGGTCCCACTTTCTGTTTCTCCCCTACTTGATATCATTGAAGAAAGAAAGGCACTTATTGGTGGACCGCTATAGAAAGTGGTTGAGAGCCGCTATTCGTTCGATCAAAACATGAACCTACTTAAGGGAAATGGGAGATTCGAGATCCAAGATGGCTAGAATTTTTTTCGAGTTGGCCTCTATTCCCCTTTCGTGTACCATGAATCTCAGGAACTTCCCAACTGCTACCCCGAAGGTGCACTTGGCACGGTTTGCCCATATCTGATTCTCTCTTACTATTCGAAAGGTCTGTCAGATATGGTCCTGGTAATGCTCAACCACTTGGGACTTGGTGATCATATCATCGATATACATCTCCATGGTTTTTTCTATCTGGCTATTGAAAAACTGGTTGTCCAAGTGCTGGTAGATGGCAACTGTATTCTTGAGACCAAAAGGCATTACCTTGAAGTAGTAGAGACACTGTCCGGTGATGAAATTAGTCTTATCTTGGTCAACGGGGTGCATCATGATTTGGTTGTACCCCGAGAATACATCCATAAAGCTGAGGATCTTGTTCCCCGCAGTTGAGTCTACCACCTGATCAATCTTTAGTAGCGGGAAACTATTCTTTAGGCAAGCCCGGTTGAGATCAGTGTAGTTAACGTACATGCACCAATTCCCATTAGCTTTTTTGACCATTACTATAATGGCAATCCATTCAAGGTATCGGGATGCTCTAATGCATCCAGCCTTCAATAGCTTGTCGACCTCTTCCTGTACCGTAACATTCCTTTCGTTGTTGAAGTGTAACCATTTTTGTTTTACCAGATTAAAGGTGGGACCAACTGCTAATCTATAGACTGCCAAAGAGGTGGGAATCCCTGGCATTTCTTTATGGCTCCAAGCAAAGATATCATCGTACTCTCGAAGGAGTCTAACCTGACCCTTATTCACCCCTGCTTCTAATGTTGCTCCTACCTTGACCACTTTGGAGGGGTCATCTTCCCTGATCAGTATTTCATCAAATTTATCAACTAGGTGGCCATCAGCCACACCCTATCTTCCTTCTCTACCTCTTCTAAAACTAGGATCTCTACCTTGGGCTCCCCCTCGTCTACTCATGTGGCATCTTAAATCTCGAGATCCCTTCTAATTGTTCCTATCTTGGCTCAACAGTTACCTATGCGTAATGCTTGGTTAATGCCACTGGGTTTATGGACACTACATAGCACTTGCGTGCTATATGCTGATCTCCCGGTACCTAGCCCATTTTGTCCTACTAGGAATTTTAAGGACATTATGGTATAGAGACATGACCCTCCTTGAGAGGTGACAAAAAAGACCTCCTAAGCATGATGTTGTAGGCTAATGGGGTATCAACCACCATGAAGTAGGTCATGAGGTTCTATTGGTGTGGAGTATCCCTGACTCTCACGGGTAGGCTTTTAGACCCGACCGGTATGAGTGAGTCCCTAGTGAACCCAAAAAGTGGCATGGTGCAGCTGTTTTAGAAGCAGTGCTTTAGGTTGAACTACTTTGAGGACTCCTTGAAGAGTATGTCTATGCTAATACCGGTGTATATTAGGACACGGTGGACCAGGCAGTTAGCAATTTGTACAGTGACAACCATGAGGTCATCATTGGGTTGCACTGCGTTGTACATATTTTCCTCTATAAAAACAATCTATGTTGACTGGGAAGACCCTGACGATCCCCGAACGACTTTGAGAATGACCCGTCCCTCATCGATCCTAGGTATCTTCCTAGTATGGTTTTTCCTAGAGTTTTTAGAAGTCCCTACTAAGGTAGGACCCTCGCTGATGGTATGGATGACCTGAATCTGTTGCATCAGATCGTTCCTCTTTCCCCTAATATTTTCTTCATCGGCCTTGATCTTAACCTAGAACTCCTTCCATGTATTGATGTTGTCCCGCACCTGCTATAGGAACTCAACCAGGCAACCTCTTCTCACTAGAGTTTCAATCTGCTTACGCATACTGTAGCATTCAGAGGTGTTATGCTCCAAATCCTTATGGAAATTGCAATACTTGTAGCAATTCCGTTGATCGACCAGTGCTTTGATGAGATTGGGCTTTATAAGTTACCCCTTGTCACAGACTACAAGGTAGATAGTCTTAGGCATTGAGCGAGGTGTAATGGTTGTACTCCTCTTCCTCTCGGGCTTTCCTTACTATTTCCCTGGAAGGTGACAAAGCTCAAGGTGGGTCCTTCTTGCTAGGTATAGCTCTCGTTAAGACCGATAAGGTCAAATGTAGTATGTGGACAAGTTGTAAGGTCTATTCAGGGCCTTCTAGATAATGCTTCCTTTTTCGATCGCTTGGCAGTTCTTAAGCAATCGTGCTCAATTTTAAGTCAAAACTACTCCACTATTTCCACCTACCCAAGAGCCCTATCATAGGCTTCTTAGTACGTCTCTAGTGGGTGCTTAGCTAATGATCGGTGTGGCCAACTAGCCCATAGATTCCTCCTTGTGGAACCTCTCAAGTTCCTGGATCATCTCAGTGAAGACCCCCATATGGATCACCTCCTTATGGAACCCTTCCACATACGATCTGAGCGATTCTATATGCTCCTGGATCACATACTGTAGGTGGATGGGATCCTTGGGATATGGCATAATATCCTGAAATTGAGCACAAAAGTCACTAGTTAAGTTAGTGAAAGAGTCAATATTACATGCAGGCAATTTTCTAAACCACGTCTTGACATAATCTGTCAGCATAGTTGGGAACATTCTACGCATGGCAGCCCAGGTAGCCCTCTAGACCTTCATCTATTGCACGAAGCTCTCTAAGTAGCTCAAGGGTCCTCTGTTCCAGACTGCTTGTCAGTAGGCATCTTGAATTTTTTTTTTTTTGGGGAAGGGGGGGAGGGGGCGGACGTCCGCCTCCCTGATCCTTTTAGAGAAAAAGGCATTCATCTCGTCCAAGGGATCCTTTCGGTTTTCCTAGTGTTTTTCCTTCTTCAGTTCCTAGATCTCCTTTGCCATCTGTGTTGCATGGTCTCGCAAGCACATATTTCCAACATTCGTAGATTTGACCTCAGAATCTTCATTGTCAAACCCCTTTGATGCTATGAAGGCTTCATCTTGGTTTTCAGTTAGGGGAAGGGGTGTTTCCTAGGCGCTTCTTCTGCTACCTCCCACAGAGGATCGAGGTTGCCTATCAGCTTCTGATTGGGTCAGGTGGTGAGGCTCCCTAGGTGGGATGTCGAAGGCTAACTTTACTCGTTGGGGTTGATAGCTTGTCAGTCTATCCAGAATTAGAGGCATAGGCTATAGCCTATCACGAACCGATGATAGGGCTCTAGCCTATGGTGGACGGTACCGTTGGCAGAGGTCCCAATCTGTCGAAGGCAGTGAGCCTGGTACTTAGTATACTGGTATCTCCCTTAGCATCTAGTGTCGCGAGATGGGGGTTGATACCTTTTGCATCCAATCGGAGTCAAACGCTCTCTATGAAGGCTGCAACTTGTTGCTTCAAGATGCCCTGGCTAACTACTAGGGCAGTTGGGACCTGGGAGGTAGCCTGTGCGGTAGCTAGTTACACAGGAGCCAAGTTTTGATGCTTGGATTTATTTCTTTAACTGACCCTTCCGGGTGGAAACAATAGACTGGTGCTTTGATACTTCAGGCTGCCCTGGGGAAGATTGAAGTCTCATACATATATGCTGCAAAAATAAAATGTGAATTCACAGGCTTTCAAAAGAACTGTGGAGATTTCCCAGGGACGGTGCCAAAATGTGTTAGCCGAAAATTCGTTCAAGGTGAGGAATCTCAGTTAACACCCTAAAGGCTGCTACCTGGTTGGTTGCGATCGGGATAGGTACCTCGTGCCTTGATGATCTAGATAGAGAAAGAGAGGTAAGCAATCTGAAAAGAACTGGTGTGTTGCATTATTGAATGTATGACCAATACAGTTACAAAATGGGGTACAACAATAATGACGATGTTATTAATCTCACTGTTTCCTCCTTCAGTTTCTCTATCTCATAAAAATCAAGTGGAGATGGTGAACTCGTGCGTGTCGATAAGTGGTTATTTCTCCTATGGTGAAAACTCTCTCTAAGAATGGTGAAAAATATTGTTCTAATTCCTGGCTACTTCCACTAAAAAATAACATCATCTGAGATTGTCCTTTCTTTGGACTTGGACATTGTATTTATATCCTCACATCCCTACCCATCGAATCCCTATAATTTAGACCGATTGATTGGATGTGTTATCGGAATTAATTGGCGTTAATGGAGGATATCAATTTATGCAGGAATTACTCTTATTGATTATGTCATGTTTTGGTTTAGGTTTAAGTTTAAATATGAATTAATGGCAAATTCGTTGACATGTTTGGTTTCACTATAGCGTTTTATGGAAAAAGGGTCAACCTTGTTGCTTGTAGGAGAATTCTCAATCTGTATCCTGATGGCATGGTACCCTCGTGTACCGGTCTGCTGGCATGGCGCTTGTTCTACCATGCTGGTGTTTTCCTAGTGAATTTCTTCTTACTAAACAGGTAGGAGGTATACCTTGGATGGGTCACAAACTGGTGTCGAGGTCATTTGGTACTAGACAGATATTCTGATCATTAGGGTGCATTATGATCTGGTTGTACCCCGAAAATGCATCCATAAAGCTCAAGTGCTTATTTCCTACAGTGGAGTCCACTAGTTGATTGATTTTAGGCAAGTGGAAGCTATTCTTTGGGCAGACGCGGTTGAGATCGGTATAGTCAATGCACATGCGCCATTTCCCGTCCACTTTTGTGACCATGACCACATTTACTATCCAATCACAGTATCGAGATTCCCAGATAAATCTAGCCTTTATCAGCTTGTCCACCTCCTTCTATATGACAACATTTCTTTCGGTCTTGAAGTGTCACCTCTTCTGCTTGATCGGTTTGAAAGTGGGATCGACAACCAACCTACGAGCGACTAAAGAGATGGGGATTCCCAGTATTTCATCATGGCACTAGGTGAATATGTCACTCTATTCCTAGAGTAGCTAGATCAGGCCTTCTTTTACTTCCAGTTTCAAGGTCGCCTCAACCCTGACTGCCTTGGACTGGTCATCTTCTCTAATCAAAATTTCTTCTAACTCATCAACGGGGTAGTCACTTCCCCCATCCCCTGCCTTCTTCTTCCTCGTCCTCAACTAGGACACCATTCTCTGTATATTTTGATAAAATTTAGGACCTCAGAATCTATTTCTGATGATTCTTGTCATTGTACCATAGCTACCCATACATACTGCTTCATTAACGTTGTGGTAGATAGATAGCACTTTATGCTGATACTGCGTAGCACTTACGTGCGGCCTGCTGGTCCTCATGTACCTCGCACATAACATTTCCTACGATAAACGTCAGGATGTTGTGGTAGATGGATAGCACCCCTTGAGTGCTGATAAGAAAGGACTCCCTAAAATGACGTTGTAGGCCGACGGGGTGTCAACCACAACGAAGCCTGTCACGATGTCATGTTGTAGAGGCACAATACCAATGATAACCGGCAGAAGTTTTGATCCTACTAGTATAATCGAGTCTCCAATGAACCCTGTACAAGGAGGTGGTACAACTGTTATAACACCATTGCTTCAAGTAGAGCTTTTCCATGGTGTCTTTGAAAAGAATGTCCACGTTGCTCCCCGTGTCAATCAGGACGTGGTAAACTAGGCAGTTCGCGATCTGTACCGTGACCACCATTGGATCGCCTTTCGGCTATACTGTATTGTACACATCTACTTCACTGAAAATGATCTATGCTGATTGAGAGGTTCCTACCAAGCTCTGATCTACCTTGAAGATACCTTGCCCATTTTCAATCTAGGGAATCTTCCTGGCATGATTTTTTCTGGAATTGTTGGAGGTACCAGCTAGAATGGGTCCTCCACTGATGGTTTGTATGACCTGGATTTGCTGCATCAGGTATTTTTGCTCTTATTTCCTCTTCTCTATATGATCTCGAATCTTGGGTTAAACCTCCTTACCTGTATGGATGCTATCGTAAGAAGTCAACCAAACAACCACCACTCACTAGTGCTTTGATTTGGTTACACAGACTAAAGCACTCCAAGATGTTGTGCCCCACGTCCTCGTGGAAGTCACAATATTTGTATATGTTCCTTGTGTCTAATAGAGTCTTAATGGGAGCTGGCTTTTTAGCAAGTCCTTATCTCGGATAGCAAGGTAGATTGTCTTGCGAGAAGCGTTTAGTGGGTGTAGTGGATGTAATCCCTCTCAGCCTGGGTTACAGGGGCTACAATTCTTAGTGGAGGATTAGCTTTAGATGGGGTCCGTCTCGCCAGGTATCACTCTCACTAAGGCTTGAGAGGTGGTGGGCGATATATAGACCGGTTGGGTGGCCAATTATGGGCTTTCTAGATCGGTGCCGGTTTGGGCTCCTCTTTCTTTTGGCGCTTTGCAGTCCTCATGTCATCGTGATCAATCTTGACCCTGAGCTGCTCATAGAGGTCGATTTGCTCCAGTGCTCTATCTTAGGCTTTCTGATAAGTCTCGGGTAGGTGCATCGTGAAGGACCTGTAGAGTCTCCAGGCCCATAGGTTCTTACAGAAATTTGTTAGAGTAGGTTTCTCGATGACATATTGCAAGTGGATCGGATCCTTTGGATGCTGCTTGACTTCCTAGAACTGTGAGCAGAAATCACTAAAGAGCTTAGTGAAGCTATCCACGCTATTTGCAGTAGATTCCTGAACCATGTTTTCGAATAATCCATTAGCGTGGTAAAGAACATCTGATATATGGCGGCCCTAGTAGTGTTCTAGTCCTTCATCAGTTGGACAAAGCTTTCCAAATGACTTAAAGGATCCTCAGTGGCAAAGAACTTATCCGTTGGCATTTTGAATTTGGGTAGGAGCTTGACTTCCCTAATCTTTTTGGTAAAAAGAGGCATTCATCTCGCTCAAGGGATCTTTCTTGACCTCCCTGTGTTTACCCTTTCTTAATTCCTGGATATCCCTTTGCATCTGTGTCAACAGATCCCGTAGGCGTTTATTTATAGTGTTTTTGGATTCAACCTCGAAATCCCAGTTGTCATAGCCCTCAGTAAAGACAGAGGTCTCACTCCTATTACCTTCGGGGGTAAGATCCTTCCTGGCCCTTTTTCGGTAACCTCTTATCTCTTATCTGGGCTCTCTTCCGGTATCCATTGGTCTAACTGAGTGGTAAGGTCTCTGATGGTGGATGTCAGCAACTGATTTCAGTTGTCTAGGTTGAAAATGGGGTGGTCTGAGCGGTTCTAAGGGCATTGGCCATAACTGATATCGGATTGAGGGCAGAAGACCCAACCTATCACGGATCGGTACCGGTGGTAGAGGTCTCAATCTAACAAAGACGGTGGTCCTAGCTCCCGGTCTGTTAGGGTCCTCGCAGGCACTAGGTTAAACTAGTTGAGGGGTAATTCCCTCTGTCGCCAAACGTTGGTGAATACTTTCCACGAAAGCTGTAGCCTGTTGCTCCAGCATGGCCTGCCCGGCCTACCACCGGAGGGACCAGGGCTTGTATGGTACCAATCGATGCTGGGTCGGATTCTGGTATTCTGACTTCCTTCTTTTCCTGTGAGTCTTCCGAGTGGAAGCTAAAGATTGATGCCCAGACGCATCGGGGTTATCTTGGGAAGATCGAAGCCTCATATGACTTTATAAAGGGTGTGGAATGTCCACAGACGGTGCCAAAATGTGTGAGCCAACAATTTGTACTAGGTAACACCCTTAGAACCACGACCACTGAGGATCGCGGTCAGAATACCTTCGATACCGGATTCACATTTAAAAATGGTGAGGCTGATAAAAGAAATGACTGTGTATTCGATGATATTCTTGATCAAATGTAGCAATGAATACATTGAAATGATAATAATTTAATGGTGTGAAACTCTCAATCTCTGTCTCTCTAGCTTAACCAATTTGGAGGTGACAAACTCGTATCTGTCAATAAGTGGGCACAACTTTCAATGGCAATGGCTAAGCTACATTTCGATTGTAGATTCCTGCGATTGCTCTCTTGTTTTCACTATTTATACCAGAAGCTGTTAGAGTTTTTTTGTAGGGAAATATCGGTTCAAAATGCGACGGAAACGTGAAATTAGGGTTTGAAATATTTTAAAAAATTTCCCTTTTTATAGAAAGAACCTTTACCCTAGATTAATTGATGTATATTAAAAGTATTGTACCTTTTTTTTCATGATGATTGAACTAGCATCGAATTGAATCCGCAAGATCTTCCAATCCAATCACGAACGTGAATCACCTAGGAGTTTGGGCTCCCTTTCTTTAAATTGTGTACCTGGGGATGGAAACAAATAAAATCTTTTCTTTGTTAGTCACAATAATCCTTCAAGAGAAAAACAAAGAACGTTAGGTCACTTATGAATTATCAATCAATTTGATTGAAACTCGGGTGAACTTAGATTTGATGTTGTACACAAAACCTTTTGATGTAAAGGCTACTAGTGCACTATCGAAAACAAAACATTCTTTCTTTCTTTTCCTCTTTGTTGAATTTTTCACACACCAATATTTAGAGTTGGAAGAATTTATCTAGAGCAAGAACCAGATTCTCTCCACTCGAAATTCTCCTTTGGCCAAAATTTTCTCTAAGAAAAAAATACCTTGGCCAAATTCTACTATTGTTAAATCTAGCTTGACCGAATTTAACTCTTAGAAATACTAGGTTTGGCCGAATTACAACAAGAGTTATATATAGGTTTTCAAATTCTTTCCTAAAGAGGATTTACTTGGTGAGCAAGAATCCTATTCTTAGTTGGATTTAATTGGTGACAAAGAATCCTTTTCTAAAAAAGATTCTTTCCTACACCAAGACTCCTAATCCAACTCAAATAGTGTATTTGTGACCATATTAAAGACTTTCTAATTCGACTAGATAACTAATTCCTTTTATTTATCTACTTATCAAATGTAGTCTTTAATATTAATTATGCTACCAACAATAGTATAATATTAGGAGACCATCTCCTATTAAGAAAAAGATTTGAACTTATAATTAAATAATTAATTAATAAACAAATTAACTAATTTCCATTTAATTGAATAGTAAAATAAAAAAAAATATAATTAAGCTAAAATATTTAGCCTTGCCGCCTAAGACCACACATGTGCATATATATTATTTTTCTTATTTAATTAAATCCATTGGACCTTAATAAAAAGTCCATATGTGAACTAGACTCATTCTTACAAAAAGAAACAAGTCCACATGCCTCAATACAATTCTAAATGGACCTATAATTTGGTCCGGTAGAATATATCAAGTTATCCATGCAAGTTCGTATGGATTGGAGATCTTGGTGGGCTGTCTAAATTTAAGCTCCAATAGAAACAACCCAATCACAATCAATAAATGATTTAGTTATTTCCGATCTATTTAATTTTAGTTAATTCCACTAAAGAACTAAAATTGAACTCTTAAATAAAGATAGAATAAGTTGATGTTACTCATTCATACCCGAGACAATCTTATTGGAGAAAGTGTATCCTCGTGAAGAATATCAGTAATCGCCAAGAGCTCATAGATCGCCTATAGCTCTCCAAGTTACCATATTTACTCATATGACCACATTTTGAACATGGATATTTTGACTTGTCCAGAAGCCATATTTCAATAGACACTATTGAAAACTTAACGTTAAGATTTTATATTCAATACTTCAAAACATCCATATGATGATATTCTACTCTCATTTAATAAATGGAGCCACGATGTCCATATCTATAAATGAAGTCCTCTATCAATTAACAAATGAATACCACCAAACTTTTAAGAATAGACTATGCTATATAATCGTACTCATTGATAGCTCAAATGATAACACTTGCAACCATAAGTCCAACATTTATCTTAGAATTAAGATAGAATCTCCGATTGTCTTCAAGTGAAAACTTTAATCTGGATAAAGTATCTTAATGTGATCCTATTCAATGCACTAGATTCCTTTTCCCAAAGACACCACACATTGATGATTTTAGACGCATCATAACATATTTGATCCCACTCAAATGCTAGCAAAAGAATCTACAACTTTGATAAGATAAAGGTGCATAACCTTTATCTTATGTTGTGAATATTATTCAAGACTAACTAAAAAATTGTGTCTACCTCATACATATCCCGATGTACAAACAATTCTTCTTTTCTCATAGTCTTATGATCTTATAATTATTTACTTTTGACAATTATAATAATGTTAATTGCCAAATTTGGCTAGGGACCAAACAGAAATTTTCCACTCTCCTAGCCCGAATCCAAACCCGAGATCACCTATCCTGGAACCATGGTTCCTGGGGTGTAGCTTTGGAACCACCCCGTAAAAGCAAGGAAAGGTCGCCTAGCTTAGGAAGCATCTTAGATGAAGCCCGACACAAACGAATCGAGCTCCTTTCACCAAATCAAGGCTCCCAGAGGTTGAAACTACCTTGTAGCCTCTCCAAAAGCCATCCATCCTCCCCAAGCACAGAGAGAGACCCATTAAGTGCCCATCTTACACTACAGTACTGCTTCGTCTCTCCGAAGGAAGATTCGAACCTATTTGGACGAGAAAGAGGAAGCTCGCCTAATCCATGCTACCCCTAATGAGTGCCCACAAGGCTGTCTCAAGCTCTAAAGGACCAGGAAAGATCAGGCCAAGCTTCAGGGACCAGAATTAAGGCATGGGTCTACCTCGCTCTACGAAACAAAGGACACCTAACTCGACGACCTCCATGAAGAATCATGCCATGAATACACACAAGATCGTATCTACACTCCAATGAACATTAAAACTCTACGTACGTGTAACACAAGTGTTTAAGTCCAAAGAGGAAACTAACTTATCTCTAAAAGATATTCTCAACTCCATCATTAGATGAAAATAAACCACATTCAAAATAAGATATCCTGACCGATAAGGAAGGATTGGATTCAGAGAATCATGGCGGGAGAATAAAAAATTTATCCAATTTTGACTGTGTATAAATACGCCTAAGGATGCACGAGGAAAATGAGAAAAAAAAGAGGTGAGTAAGAAAGGATTCTTGGCCTAAATTTTGTAATCGGAACACAGGTTGTTGGGATTATGTTCGATAGCAAGAGTGTAATAATGTATTCGATAATCCTTTCATATTAATAAAGTGATTTATAGTTAAACAAATCTTATAGCATTTATAGTTTAATTATTATAATTGTCAAAAGTAAATAATCGTAAGGTCAAAAGTCTATGAGAAAAGAAGAATTGTTCATACATCTAGATATGTATGAAGTAGACACAATTCTTTAGTTAGTCTTGAATAATATTCACAACTTAAGATAAAAGGTTGAGCGCCTTTATCTTGTTAAAGTTGTAGATTCTTTTGCCAGCATTTGAGTGGGATCAAATGTGTTATGATGATTATAAAATCATCAAAGTGTGGTGTCTTTGGGAAAAAGAATCTAGTGCACTGGGTGCATTTAATTGGATCACAATGAATTACTTTATCTAGAACCCTCAATGGATAAAAGTTTTCATTTGAAGACAATCGGAGAGTCTATCTCAATCCTGAGATAAATGATGGACTTATGGTTGCAAGTGTTATCATTTGAGCTATCAATGAGTACGATTATATAGCATAGTCTATCCTTGATATTTAGGTGGTATTCATTTGTTAATCGATAGAGGACTTCATTTATAGATATGGACATCATGGCTCCATTTATGAAATGAGAGTAGAATATCATCATATGAATGTTTTGAGGTATTGGATATTAAATCTTAACGTTAAGTTTTCAATAGTGTCTATTGAAACATGGCTTCTGGACAAGTCAAAATATCCAAGTTCAAAATGTGGTCATATGAGTAAATATGGTAACTTGGAGAGCTATAGGCGGTCTATGAGCTCTTGGAAATTACTGATATTCTTCACGAGAAAACACTTTCTCCAATAAGGTTGTCTAGGGTATGAATGAGTAACATCAACTTATTCTATCTTTACTTAAGAGTTCAATTTTAGTTCTTTAGTGGAATGAACAAAAATTAAATAGATCGAACCTAACTGAATCATTTATTGATTGTGATTAGGTTGTTTCTATTGTAGCTTAAATTTAGATAGACCGCCAAGATCCCCAATCCACACAAACTTTCATGGATCACTTGATATATTATACCAGACCAATTTAGGGGTCCATTTAGAATTGTATTAAGGCATGTGAACTTGTTTCTTTTTGTAAGAATAGGTCTAGTTCACATGTGGACTTTTTATTAAGGTCCAATGGATTTAATAAAATAAGAAAAATAATATATGACCCATATATATGTGTTAGGCGGCAAGGCTATTCAGAATAGCTTAATTATATTATTTTTATTTTATTATTTAATTAAATGGAAATTAATTAATTTGTTGATTAATTAATTATTTATTTAAAAGTCAAAATCTTTTTCCCAGTAGGAGATGGTCTCCTAAAATTATACTATTGTTGGTAGTGTAATTAATATTAAAGACCATATTTGATACGTAGAAAAATAAAATGAATTATTTATCTAATCAAATTGGAAAGTTTTTAATATAGTTACAAATACACTATTGAGTTGGATTAGGAGTCTTGGTGAAGGAAAGAATTCCTTTTGGAAAAGGATTCTTAACCACCAAGTAAATCCACCTATGGATAGGATTCTTAACCACCAAGTAAATCCTTCTTAGGAGAGGATTTAGTCTCCTATATATAATACCTATTAAATTCGACCAAGAATGAGTTTTTGGTGTGAGAAGTAGTTTTTCATTTGTTTTTTATTGTTATATATATAAAAAAAAACTTCGTCCAACTCATTGTGTGAAGAATTTGGCCAAGCATAGAGAAAAGAGGGAACGTTTTTGTTTTCGATAGTACACTAGTATCCTTTGCATCAAAAGGGTTTTGTGTACAACATCGAATCAAGGTTCACGCGAGTTTCAATCAAATTGATTGATAATTCAAAAGTGACCAGACGTTCTTGGTTTTTCTCTTGGAGGATTATTGTGACTATTATCGCCATAATTACCTTCTTGGTAGTTGCTAAGTTTTTTTTTGTTTTTTTGTTGTAATTAAAAAAAAAACTGCACTTGTTGTAATAATAAAAAAAACTACAATATTTTTTTTATTTTAAATTCTTCTGTTATACATTCAAGTATCGAAGACTTGAAGGTTTGAACAATTGGGAGCAACTGGAACAAGTTTGGGAGCGTGCGAACCGTAGCAACAAACGTTCGTGCGAAGAGCACGCGGCCACATTTGTTGTGGCATGGGCTGTACACGGCAGCCCTATGGAAGCCATGGGCTGCGCATGGCATCCCTTTATGGGGTTGTGGCATGCGCACACTCATGGGTAGGGAGCCAAGGGTGCGCACGCCCATAGGAGGCAGCCAAGGGAGTCCAAACGATGAAGGTCGCGTGAAGATTTGTCACCAAGAAAGGAGTTTTTTGTATTCCAAGACATGTAATTTACTTGTTTTTCTAGGATGGACCAAAATTGAAGCTATTTATATTTGTTGTAAATATTGCAATGTTTGTCATTGTTTGATAACATGTCATATAAAATAGGAGTGCCACTCATATATCTCTTTTGATATGAACATGCATAGAATGGTTTAGGTATCTAAATTGGCATCTAGATAACTTGGTAAATCATTCTTTGAAATTCGATCACACGCCTTAAATAATTGAGTGGGAGAAGGTGTTTTGGAATACCTACGACCTCCAAGTTCAGTTGAGCTTTATGTTTCTTGTAATAACCTCCCAAGAGGTATTCATGAATGGAATTTAGCAAGATACTTCCTTATAAGGATAGACTAGACAATTAGCCCAAACGATATCTACTCCCAAATGAGGGATTTTCTTGAGGGATTATATTGAAGGACGATAACTTGGTAACACACTCAATGTGAGTTTATTAATATCCTCCCAAGAGTTCTTGTTAATAAAATCACAAGGCTAAAATTGAAAACGTTGGTTGTTATGTTAACAATTAGGTGGGACCTAGTCCAACTAGTAAATGTTGTGAACTCCCAAAGAAGACGTGACATTTATAAGTGTTGGATCACCGTTGAATTTTTACGATTGAATTATTTTATTTTATTCAAGATAAATATTTGAAAGTGCTTTATCGTGATTATTTACTTATATAATATTTGTTATTATAAAGAAATCATGACCCCATCCCTAATCAACATCCTAAAAGATAATACTTTAACTGATGATAATTATGTCACATGGAAAAGGAAAATTGGGTTGTTATTGAAAGCTGAAAAACATAAATTCGTTATGTCTATTTCTTAACCACCAAACTAATGAATCTACTCAGGAGCAAAGAGATGAGTATTAGTAGTGGAAGTCTTCAGATGAGATGGCTAAATGTACGTTACATTATGGCCACATCTCCGGCGTGTTGAAACAGCAACATGAAGAAATGGAGATTGCTGTCGATATAATGATGTCTTTAGAGGAGATGTTTGATATGAGGTCTAGGACGAGTAAGAGAGAGGCAGTGACTGCTTTTATGAATCTTAGGATGAAACCTAGACAGGGTGTGAAAGATCACATGATGAAAGTCATAGCACATCTCAACATTGCTGAACTAAATGGTGTTGAGATAGATAGTGAGACCAAAATTGACATGATTGTCAACTCACTGTCGGATTCCTTTGATCATTTCAAGTTGGACTACACCTTGAATAATAAGGAATACACCTTGCAAGGCCTCATGCAAGATGTTCAAAGCACGGAAAAAATCCTTGTGAAAGGAAAGGGTCAAGAGATTCATATGCTTGGTAAGTTGCTACTGTTATAGACCCGTAAGAAGGTCAAGAGACAACAGAAGAAAAAGTAACTTGAGCCTTCTTAGAAGGAGACCAAGATAGTAACCAAGATCAAAGGGAAGTGTTTCCTTTATGGTGAAAAGGGTCAAAGGAATAGACTGAATAAGAATAAATTCAACTTGTATTTAGGCAATGGAGCATTGGTGTCTACTAGTGTAGTGGGAGATATTAGAATCAATTTAGATTCTTATAGGCATTTAGATTTAATAAACGTATATTATGTACCACAATTCAAGAGGAATTTAATTTCGATCTCTTGTCTAAATAAATTTGTATATTCGGTTACTTTTAATAAAAGGTTTTATTATTAGTAAGAATAACAAAATTATTTGCAAAGGTACATTGGAAAACGGTTTATTCTATTTGCATAGAAATATCTCTCACTTGTTAGACACGGAATCAACAGAACCTAATAATAAAAGAGTAAAATTATCAAAAGATGAAACCTACCTATGGCATTTGCACCTAGGTCATATTAACCTTAATAGGATTAAAAGATTGGTAAGTGATGGATTTCTAAGTGACTTTAAGGTTGATGATCTACCAAATTGTGAAATCTTGTTTGGAAGGTAAAATGATCAAAAGGTCATTTACCACCAAAGGCACAAGAGCCATCAAATGTTTAGGATTGATACACACTGATGTGTGTGGACCTATGAGCATTCAAGCTAGAGGTGGATATGAGTACTTCATCATCTTCACTGATGATCACTCAAGATTTGGTTATGTGTATCTCATGAGACATAAGTCAGATGCTTTTGACATGTTCAAAGCATTTAAAGCTAAAGTGGAAAATCAGCTTGAGAAACGTATAAAAATCTTGAGGTCTGATCGTGGTGGAGAATATCTATCTGGTGAGTTTCAGCAATATCTTATTGATAATGGGATAATTTTTCAGTTTTCCACACCAGGCACACCTCAACAGAATGGGGTGGCAGAAAGGAGAAATAGAACTCTTTTGGACATGGTTAGGTCTATGTTGAGTTATTCAACGCTCCCTAATTCTTTTTGGGGTTATGCTTTACAAACCGCAATGTACATTCTAAACGATGTATCATCTTGGTCGGTTCCTAAAACACCGCATGAGTTATGGACCGAGCGAAAGCCTAATTTACAACACTTAAGGGTATTTGGATGTCTTGCACACGTGTTAAAAGGAAAGACAAAAAAGATGAAGTCCTGTTCAGAAACATGCATATTTGTAGGGTATCCAAAAGGAACAAAATGATATTATTTTTATATTCCTTCAGATCTTAAAGTATTTGTTTCGACAAGTGCTAAATTTATGGAAAAAAACTATATGAATAATTTTGTGCCTAAAAGTAGAATTGTCCTGAATGAGCTTTTTGTTAGGTTTGTGAGTTATGCTGGCATTATTCTATATCAAAACAAAATTTCCTTTGTATTGTTTAGTTGTCTAGGATTCATGATGATTCAAGCTTCAAAGAAGAAATGACAACTATTCAAGCAAGTTCAAGTCTTCAAAGGGAAAAGTGCATCATGATTCTACAAAGGTATATTAAGACCTTTCTTTTCTCTTTCAAGGCTTAGGCCCACACACACATATCATACAATTGTGTCCCTGCATCGTTGTGCACCATGTATAACATATTCACACACTTGAAGATGAATGCTGATGCATTGGTATGGAAATAACATGTTTTGGAAAATGCATGATTGAAGACTATCTCTATGTAGTTTGCATTCTAGTGTGAATTGTGTTTGTTTGTGTATATGTTTGTATAACATGGATATTGAACTTGAATTTAGTCTAAATCATTCTTGATTGATTTCCGATCATTTCGGTTACTCATACTATTGATTTCAAGTTCTAAGACAAAAGATACTACACTTTCAACTCATGTTGCATACATTGTCTTCGTCTTCATATATCGAGTCGAATTATTATTTTCTGCGTTGAGTATCTTATATGTCCATGTCTGTGAGAGATTTATGGTTTGTAATCCACAAATGGATTCAAATTCCAAGTTCGGAGAACGGTCAAAGAACGCGTGAGGAGTGCAAGAGAGTTGCACCATGGCCAAAGGCCATGCATTGGTGCAAGCCTGAGATGGCGCGTGGCCATCTCGACTGCAACACCTTGCTGCCCTGAGATGCCCACACACCATCTCAGGGAAGCATCTTAAAGGTGTTTTTTTTTTCTTTTCACATATATCTCTTCCCTCTCCTTTATATATCTCTTCTCTCTCTCATTTGAATCTATGGAAGAAGAAAATGTAGTGCAGAAAATTTCCAGGTTTTTCTGTCAACTTTGAATCACAATATCTCTCTCATTTCTTATCCGATTTGAGTGATTCAAGTTGGAAAAGTTTTGTATTGAAGTCCTCTATCATCTACAAGCAACCTTGAAGTCATTTGTTCAATATTTCTGGTGGATCACACAATTTTCGTGACTGTACTCGAAATTGACAAGGTATTGGTTTATCTTTTGATTTCCTTGATTCTAATGTTCAAATACCTTGGGTCTTCTTCCTACTTGTGTGTATTTGACTTGAACATATGTTGATAAGTGATAGACATTCAATTAAATGCTAGTTGTGCTTAATTAGAAACTTGATTGTGAGTTAGGTTTAAATCAAACCTATGTTTTCACATGATTGTGAGTTGTATTGTGCTAGCATCTTATCTAGGACTATTTGTGCTTTGATTGACTTTATTTTCATGATTAATAGTCTTATCATGTGCTAGAACTCATTTGTTGAATAAATTTAGGATTAGCACATTTGATTATATATTTAGAGTCTATTAGAGTTTAATTGACTATTTTGTGAATATATGCTCTAAATGATTGCTAGAGATTTGATTGATCATATCTTGTGTTTCTAGCATGTTTGTGTTAGTAATAAAGTCTTGAATATGTACTTCATGAAGATGTTTACATCAAGCTTTAGTAACATGAATAAAATCTAGGTTTAAAGTGTGTGTTTGGAAATTTGGCATGCTCTAGATTTTTTATTCATGCATAAGATCTAGACACTCTTGTTTTGTGAACTTTATTGTCTATGTCTAGATATTCAGAGAGTGTACCTAATCCATACATTTCATATGCTCATGCATCATCTTGTGTGGTGTCACTTTTGGATTATAAACTAGAAAATATGCTTTGTGTGCTCATTGATTAATTCTAGTTTCCATAGAATTCGTTAATCATCTTATTCTATGTTGCGTGCTTGTTTGCGTTTTGCATTCATGATCACCTAGATGCCTTGTAAGAAGGAAGTCTTGACAAAAGGTGTGAGACCTTGGATTGTCAAGCAAGGAAGTCTTGGCAAAAGGTGTGAGACCTTGGATTGTCAAGTAAGGAAGTCTTGGCTAGAGTCGGGAGGACTGGGATAGTCGAGAAAGAATTCGTGTCTAGGGTCGTGAGGATCCAGAAAGGGTGAGCGAGGAAGTCTTGACTAGAGTCGGGAGGACTTGGATAGTTGAGCAAGAAGTCTTGCCTTGGGTCGTGAGGATCCAGTAAGGTGAGCGAGGAAGTCTTTACAAGAGGTGTGAGGCCTCAGATTGTTGAGCATGAGGGCGATATCTTCATGAATAGGATATGAGGGTAGTTTCTAGGTGAATGGGTCACTTGAGAGATTGTACTTGTCTTATCTACTAGTGGATTTTATTTGCCGGTGGATGCTAGCCCGTGGATGTTTCCTCTTCGGAGGTTTACCACTTTATATCTTGGGTCAACTTTTCTCTTTCCCTATCTCTCTTATATTGGTAATTTTTATTTGAATAATGTGGATAGAACTTTATATGTAAGTTGACTTCCTTTCACAATATTGTTTGTGTATGTTAGATAACTTTGTATCTTGTGATATTCCATTCAAGTTGTAAAGTACCATATTGTAATACTCTAAGTACAACTTATGGAATTTTGTCTACATTGAATATATTTGTTCATAAGATACATTGATTCTTGTTGTATGTTTTGTAGACTAAGAGTGGAGATTTGAGCATACTTGAATATATTGTTTTCTCATAACAATCATGTTAAATGTTAATTTGTATGCTTATCAAAGTTTTGTCACTATTCTTGAAAGATTTTTTAAAAGTGAGAGACAACCTATTCATGCCCCCCCTCCTCTAGGTTGTTTAGAATAACCTTGTACACATTATTTCACTTTTAGGAGATACAATTCCACAAGAGGTTTCACAACCAAGCCAAATTGTAAGTTTCGTATCAACACAAGATCAACAATCTACCATACCTCGTCGTAGTGGGAGGGTTGTTATACAACCCGAGAGATATATCGGCCTAGGAAAATCTGTAGAGAATCTTCCGAACGAGGATGATCCCTATACGTACAAGAAAGCAAAGGAAGATGTTGATTGTCGCCATTGGCAAAAGGCAATGCAATCTGAAATTGAATCTATGTTCAAAAACAAAGTCTGGTATCTTGTAGACTTGCCTAAAGGGATAAAACCCATTGGGTGCAAGGGGGTCTACAAGAGGAAATGAGGAATGGATAGAAAGGTGGAAACTTTTAAAGCTAGATTGATAGATAAAGGTTATACACAGAAGGAAGGTATTGATTATGAAGAAACGTTCTTTCCTGTGGCCATGCTTAAATCCATTAGCATACTCTTATCCATTGTAGCATCTCTAGACCTAGAGATTTTGCAAATGGACGTCAAGACAACTTTCCTTAATGGAAGTCTTGACGAAAGCATCTATATGATGCAGCTAGAAGGATTCATTGAAAAAGGCCAATAGGAAAGGGTATGCAAGTTGTAAAGATCCATATATGGATTGAAGCAAGCATCCAGATCCTGGAACATAAGGTTCGATCAAGCCGTGAAAAGTTTTGGATTTATTCAAAACCTTGATGAACCTTGTGTGTACAAAAGGGTTAAAGGCGACAAGTTGGTTTTCCTAGTTCTTTACATTGATGATATACTATTCATCAGAAACGATGTAGGTGTATTGACATCAATAAAAGAATGGTTAGCAAAACAATTTGATATGAAGGACTTAGGAGAAGCAAGTTATATTCTTGGTATCCAAGTCATAAGGGATAGACAGAATAGAACGATTTCATTATCCCAATAGATAAAATCTTGTCTAGGTTTTTCATGATAGATTCCAAGAAATGTATGTTACCTTTCAGACATGGAATCAAACTTTCTAAGGAACAAATTCCTCAGAACAAGCATGAAAAGCAATTCATGAGTAGGGTTCCATATGCATCGGCAGTTGGAAGTCTCATGTATGCAATGCTCTATACTAGACCAGATATTTATTTTGCTGTGGGCAAAGTTAGCAGGTTTCAATCGAAACCTGGTCCTGATCACTGGACGGCAGTCAAGCATATTTTCAAATATCTCAGAAGAACGAGAGATTATATGCTTGTATACTATGGAGGGGATTTGATTCCCATTGGGTATACAGATTCTAATTTTTAGTCAGATTTCAACTCTAAGAGATTAACATCAGGATTTGTGTTTACTTTTGGAGGAGAGGCAGTCATATGGAGGAGTATCAAGCAATCTTGTATTGACGATTCCAACATGGAAGACGAGTATATTGCAGCATGCGAGGCTGTCTGGCTCTGCCAATTCTTGATTGACATGGAAGTGGTTCCTGATGCGAATAAGCCGATCACTATCTATTGTGACAATAATGGAGAAATGGCTAATTCAAGAGAACCAAGAAGTCTTAAGAGAGGGAAACACATTGAAAGAAATTATCACCTTCTAAGGAAAATTGTGCATAAGGGTGACGTGACGATTACCGAGATCACGTCAATAGAAAATCTAGTGGATCCCTTTATAAAGGCTCTTCTAGAAAAGAGTCTTGATGAACATCTAGAGAACATGGGGATGAGAAATATGACACATTTGCCATAGAGCAAGTGGGAGATTGTTGGGATTATGCTCGATAGCAATAGTGTAATAATGCATTTGACAATCTTTTTATATTAATAAAGTGATTTCTAGTTTAACAAATCTTATAGCATTTATAGTTTAATTATTATAATTGTCAAAAGTAAATAATCATAAGGTCTAAAGAATATTAGAAAAGAAGAATTGTTCATACATCTAGATATGTATGAGGTATACGGAATTCTTTAGTTAGTCTTGAATAATATTCACAACTTAAGATAAAAGCTTGGGCTCCTTTATCGTGTTAAAGTTATAGATTCTCTTGCTAGCATTTGACTGAGATCAAATGTGTTATAAAGAGTCTAAAATCATCAATGTGTGGTGTCTTTGGGAAATAGAATCAAGTGCACTGGGTGCATTGAGTTGGATCACAATGAAATAACTTATCTAGAACCGTCAATTTATACAAGTTTTCATTTGAAGACAATCAAATAGTCTATCTCAATCCTAAGATAAATGATGGACTTATGGTTGCAAGTGTTATCATTTGAGCTATCAATGAGTACGATTATATAGCATAGTTTATCCTCGATAGTTTGGTGGTATTCATTTGTTAATTGATAGAGGACTTCATTTATAGATATGGACATCATGGCTCCATTTATGAAATGAGAGTAGAATATCATCATATGGATGTTTTGAGGTATTGGATATTAAATTTTAACATTAAGTTTTCAATAGTGTCTATTGAAACATGGCTGCTGGACACGTCAAAATATCCAAGTTCAAAATGTGGTCATATGAGTAAATATGGTAACTTGGAGAACTATAGCTGGTCTATGAGCTCTTGGCGGCTACTGATATTCTTCACGAGGATACACTTTCTCCAATAAGGTTGTCTAGGGTATGAATGAGTAACATCAACTTATTCTATCTTTATTTAAGAGTTAAATTTTAGTTCTTTAGTGGAATGAACTAAAATTAAATAGATCTGACCTAAGTGAATCATTTGTTGATTGTGATTGGGTTGTGTCTATTGGAGCTTAAATTTAGATAGCCTGCCAAGATCCCCAATCCACATGAACTTGCATGGATCACTTGACACATTCTACCATACCAATTTAGAGGTCCATCTAGAATTGTATTAAGGCATGTGAACTTGTTTCTTTTTGTAAGCATAGGTCTAGTTCACATGTGGACTTTTTATTAAGGTCCAATGGATTTAATAAAATAAGAAAAATAATATATGGCCCATACACATGTGTTGGGCGGCAAGGCTATTAAGAATAGCTTAATTATATTATTTTTATTTTATTATTTAATTAAATGGAAATTAATTAATTTGCTAACCACCAAGTAAATCCTTCTAAGGAGAGGATTTAGTCTCCTATATATAATACCTATTAAATTCGATAGTACACTAGTATCCCTTGCATTAAAAGGGAGGTTCACGCGAGTTTCAATCAAATAGATTGATAATTCAAAAGTGACCAGACGTTCTTGGTTTTTCTCTTAGAGGATTATTGTGACTAACAAAGAAGAAGATTTTGTTTGTTTTCATCCTTATGTATACAATTTAAAGAAAGGGAGCCCACACTCCAAGGTGATTCACGTTCGTGATTGGATTAGAAGATCTTACAGATTCAATTTAGTTCAATCGTCATGAAAAAAAAGGTACGATACTTTTTATAAACATCAATTAATCTAGGGTTAAGGTTTTTGTTCTTAAAAGATAAATTTTTTATTTATACGCAAACCCTAATTTTATTAAATTTTTTATTTTTTTCGTACACAGCTGTCATTGTATTCTACTATTCGAAATCCACGAGGTTGCCACTATACTGTATCCAAGCGAAATTGAGAGATTGTATATGAGAGCTTTTAGTATGATATACTAGATTTATAATAAAGAGCTATATTCCCGTCTTCATTGCATTTATTTTTACACATCCACCTTTATTCAATCCGGTTAGGTACCAACCTCGGCCACCACCTACGTGGTAGTAGTCTTGAGGGTGTTAACCGAAATTACTCACCTCGAGTAAATTCTCCGTTAACACTTTCAGGCTCCGCCTGTGGGAAACGAACCCACACTTTAATTTTTAGACTTACAAGTTTGTTGTTTTATAGTAATCATGAGGTTTCGCTCCTCTCAAGGACAACCCGAAACCTCGGGACATCCATATGCCCCTTCAACCCAGAAAGAGTAGAAAAAGGGAAAGAAATCCAAGCACCATAAACCAGCCTCGCTTCAGCCAGGCATAGAGCGGGCTCAAACCCCTCTGGCGGTGAACCAAGCTGTAATCAATCAGCATGCAGCAACCATTATGGAAAATGTCCACCTCCGTCTAGCAGTAGAAGGAATTGAACCTCCACTATCAGATTTGGGAATCTGAGAAAATAGAGGTGAGCCGACCCGCTGCTAGGCAGCCTGCCTTAAATCATCTGGGATCCCCCCCACCAATCTTTGTCTACCGTAGGATAGGGTCTATAACTTCCATCCAGGGCAGGCTAGGGTCCATGCCCTCCGTCTCGAATAAGCCGACCAACTATCGACCTAGGCAGGTTAAGTCGGCAGGCGACGTTCTGCCAAGGGCACCTTGATCAGTGACTTTCAGAAGGGAACCTCAAGCTGAAGCCGGAGGTAGCCGGTAAACTGCAGAAGCAGAGCCTGCCCCTGAAGATGACAAAGTGGAATAATCCAACTCATCGGGGGGATCTGACAACGAGAGCTCTGAGGTCGATTCTAGAAAGCACATAAATAAGCACCCGAGGGACCAGCTGGCTAAGATGAAGAAGAAGATCCACCATTTGAAAGGAGGGAAGGGTAAGGAGGTAAAAAAAGGACCCTTGAGCGAGATGAACGCCTCATTTACCAGAAGAATCTAGGAGGCGGAGCTCCCACCAAAGTTTAAGATGCCTTCAAACAAGTTCTTTGATATGGAGGATCCTTTGAGCCATTTGGAGAGCTTTATCAAACAGATGGAAGTCCAGAACACAACCAGGGCCGCTATGTACTAGATGTTCCCTACCACGCTAACATATGGCATGGTTCATAACCATCCGTGATAAGGGGATACTATAGAAGCCCGCATCCACGAAAGCCCCCGTCGATAGAAGAAACCGGTACAAGTACTGTGAATTTCATAAAGACGTGGGTTACAACATTTCTGAGTGCTACAACCTACACAACCAAGTCGAGGCTCCGATAAGGGGAGGATACTTGATAGAGTTCTTACAACAGGTTAAGGATAACATTCAGACTGGGAGGAAAGTACAAGCTGAGATCCGTGAGCACTCCGAGAAGAGAAAATGGGAGCAGACGGATCTGATGCAGCAAATCCAGGTGATACATACCATTAGCGGAGGACCCACATTGGCTGCCACCTATAATAATTCTAGAAAAAACCATGCGAGGAAGGTCCCTCGTGTAGATGAAGGGTGAGGTATCTTCATGGTCGACCAGAGCCTAGTTGACCTCTCTCTATTTTCACAGATTATTTTTATAGGTGGATGTCTACAACACCGTGCAACCTCATGATGATCCCGTGGTGATCACAATACAGATTGCCAACTTCAAGGTCCACTGTGTGCTCGTCGACACAGGCGGCAACATCGACATCCTCTTTAGAGATACCTTGGAGAAGCTAAATTTGAAACAATGGTGTTACAATAGCTGCACAACCCCGTTATATGGATTCACTAGCGACTCGATCATCTTGCGAGGTCGAAGATCCTTCCAGTGATCTCTGGAACAACACCTCTCCAACAAAATTTTATGACAGACTTCGTGGTGGTAGACACCCCATCGACTTATAATGCGATACTTGGAAGACCCTTTCAATCATCTATGAAAGGGGTTCTGTCCATCTACTACAACGTCTTAAAGTTTTCTATAGGAGACAGGGTAGAGGAGGTGCGTGGTGACTAGTAAGCAGTCAGAAAGTGCTACGCAGTATCTGCCAACCCAGTAGCTCTAGCAAAATGGTTTGTACAGGTTACAATAATCCAGGATGGGGAAATACTTGGGATGAACCTAAAGGATATAGAGCCCGCGGCTCACCCATAGGATAACCCTGTTATCCCAGATGAAAAAGAACAGAGCAGAGAATGGGCCAGTGGGCATCATGTGGACAATCTTGAAGAGATACTTTTCCGGATGGATGATCCATTAAAGGCCGTCAAGGTAGGAGCTTCCTTAGAGCCTGAAGTAAATGATGGTCTGATCGGGCTCCTAAAAGAATTTAATGACATCTTCACCTAGAGTCACGATGAGATGCCTACGATCCCAATGTCATTGGCTGCTCATCGATTAGCAGTGGATCCAACCTTCAAACCAGTCAAGCAGAAAAGGCGTCACTTTAACACCGAAAGAAATAACACGGTTCATGAGGAAGTAGACAAATTAATCAGAACGGGCTTCATCAGAGAAGTGTGCTACCCCGAATGGATCACCAACATGGTTATGGTCATGAAGGTGAATGGGAATTGGCATATGTGTGTTGACTACATCGACCTCAATCGGGCATGTCCAAAAAATAGTTTTCCTGTACCGAAGATCGATCAGCTGGTCGATTCTAAGTCTAAAAACAAGCTCCTGAGCTTCATGGATGCATTCTCAAGGTACAACCAGATTAAGATGCATCCAACCGACCAAGATAAGACCAGTTTCTTTACCGGACAAGGTATGTACTGTTATAAAGTAATGCCTTTTGGTCTCTAGAACGCCGGGGCTTCATACCAGTGGCGAGTTAATTGACTGTTCAGACCCGAGATTGGAAGGTTGATGGAGGTATACGTCGATAACATGTTCACAAAATCACAATCCATAACTTTCATGATCCTAAGTGAAAACTAGATGAGATTAAAGCTCTCTAAATGCGCTTTTGGGGTGACTGCGGGGAAGTTTTTGGGCTTTATGGTTCATTAGAGAGGCGTAGAAGCTAACCTAGAAAAGATCAAGGCTATCTTGGACCTAGAGTCCCCCACAACACTTAAACAGGTTCAAGTCTTGACCAGGTAGATAGCAGCGCTAAACAAGTTCATTTCTTGGTCTACCAATAAGTGTCTCCCTTTCTTTAAAGCTATCAAGCAGGGAAAGAACATGAAATGTGACCAGGAGAGCGAGCAAGATTTTCAAGCCATGAAAAAGTATCTGTCAAGCCCATTGTTACTAGTCAAGCCAAGTCTCGGAGAGTAGTTACAAATCTGCTTTGCCGTTTCGAAAACTACGGTGAGTAGGACCTTGGTCGAAAAATATGGAAATATGGAAATATGGTCCATCGACCTATCTACTATGTGAGTCATGCCTTATTCAAGCTGAAAAAGAATTATACCCTTCTAAAGAAGCTCGCCTGTGCCTTGGTGACCTCGACAAGGAAGCTCCGTCCCTACTTTCAAGCTTACTCAATAGCAGTAATAATGGACCAACCTCTTCGTCAATTCTTGTAAAGGTCAGATGTGTTAGAAAGACTGATTTTATGGGCCCTGGAGCTCACCTAGTTTGATTAAGGTATAAATACAGGACCGCAATTAAAGCCCAGGCTTTGGCAGACTTTGTGGCAGAGCTTTCAGTGCCCCCAGGTCAAGCGACCTCCTTAGCGACAAATATAGATCCTGAGAAGATTCCAGAGTTCGACAGTTGGCTGGTAGGTTGCAAGTCATGGATCCTCTACACAGATGGAGAGTCTGTATAAGCCGGGGGAGGAACTGGCATAGTTTTAATAGACCTAGAGAGGATTGAGTGCTGCCACTATTTCAGATTCGAGTTTAAGGCCACCAACAATGAGGCGGTGTATGAGGCCCTTCTAGCAGGGTTGAAGGCAGTCGTCTAGCTTAGGGTTGATTACTTGTAGGTCAAGAGTGACTCATTACTCATTGTCAATCAGATTTTCAAGGTGTATCAGGCAAAAGAAGATAACATGATCGCCTACTTGAAGCTAGTTCAACTGTTTAAGAATAAATTTAAGGGATTCGAGATCGAGTAGGTACCCTAACAACAGAATCATCAAGCAGATGTCCTAGCCAAGATAGTTATGAATGGTGGTCAGGCCTTACCTCGGAGAGTTCCCCTCCAAGTGATCACTCAACTAAGCACAACAGTGGGTAAGAAGATTTGTATCTTGGATCGTCAGCCATGCTGGATGGATCCAATAGTGGTTTATCTCCAAGTAGGAAAGCTTCCCGAGGAGCCTGATCAAGCCCGAAGAATCAAAAGGCTCTCTGTCTGGTATTTCATGGTGGATGGGTACCTCTACAGGAGAGGCAGGTCCCTTCCCCTACTTTGGTGTTTGCATCCCGATGATTCCAGATGGGCGTTGAGAGAGGTTCACTCTAGGGAATGCAGGAACCACATTGGTGGGGAAGCTCTTGCATATCAGGTACTCTGCATGGGGTGTTACTGGATAGCTATTCATCAAGATGCAAAGAACTTTGTACAATCTTGTGAGCCATGCCAGAAGACCTCGAACTTGAGTCACCTCCCACTGGAGCATTTGTCATCTCTCAGCTCCCCTTTCCCCTTTTGCTATGTGGGGAATCGATCTAATAGGACTGATTTTAACCTCTCTTGGACAAGCGAAGGATGTTATTGTGGCGAACGACTATTTTACCAAGTGGGTTGAAACCGGACCGCTCTCCCAGATATCTGAAGAAAACACAACAAGGTTTATCAAGAACAATATAGTCTGTAGATTCGGAACCGCTCCAATCATTATAGCTTTCCTAGGTAAGCAGTTTGATAATGGACGATTCAAGGACTTTTACAATGGATTGAGAATCGACCTTAGGTTTGCTTCAGTAGCCCACCCTCAGACTAATGGACTGGTGGAATCCACTAATAAGATTATCAAGAAGTTGTTAAAGAAGAAATTACAACAGAGAAAGGGCAGATGGGTTAAGGAGCTTCCCGCGGTTCTCTGGGCTTACCGAACTACCAAGAGAACGGCCACCGGAGAAACACTCTATTCCTTGACCTTTGAGGTTGAAAAAGTTCTTCCCATCAAGCACAAACTAACCTCCTTCAAAGTGCAGCACTTTTAACAAGGAAGCAATGGGAATAAGCTCCGAGCTAATCCAAATCTCTTGGAAGAGAAACAAGATCGGGTAGCTGAGAAAGTAGCGATCTACCAAAGCAAGATCGCTTGGTATTTCAACAGGAAAGTTAAAGCTTGAAGCTTTATGGAAGGGGATCTAGTTCTTGAGAAAGTGACCTCGAATACTAGGAAGAGGTCAGATGTGGTCCTAGGACCCAACTGGGAAGGACCTTATTTGGTAAAGGTAGTGGTCCGTAACGGAGCATATAAGCTTGAAGATATGGATGGCCGACCCATCGATCACACCTGGAATGCAGATCACCTAAAGAAGTATTACCCTTAGATAGGGGACTCGTTAGCAGACTACCTCCATTTAGGTGTCAATAAAATCTTCAATAACAATTTACTCCATTCTTTATCAATAAAGTATGTTTTCTCCATCTTTGATTATATTTTACAGTAATTTCTCCATATCCAATTAGGGTCTACATGAGTGAGTTCACATAACCACCCCAAGACCAGGGATTAGTCGGGGAAGACCCCACGCTATCCTTGATGCCTCGACTGGGTACCACTCCTACCAAGAAGGATCTGAGTGTAAGAGCATAGTTGCCATCTAGATCTCGAGACCAGAAAATAGCTAAATAGCCCTTCTGATGCCTTGGTAGGGCTAAGACCCCCAAGAAGGGCCTGTGTGTAAGAGCATAGCTGCCATCCAGATCTCGAGACCAAGAAATAGCTAAATAGCCCTTCTGATGCCTTGGTCGGGCTACCGCCCCTAAGAAGGGTCTGTATGTAAGAGCATAGTTGCCATCTAGACCTCGAGGCTAGGAAATAGCTAGATAGCCATCCTGATACCTCGGTCGGGCTATAACCCTCGAGAGGGACTTAGGCTAAGATAGTTTTATTACCTAAACTCCAGTGATCAAGTTATTATTATTTACTAATCCTCCATGTGAATATGATTGCTTGATGTGACATGTGCAATCTAGCCTAAAATCATATAAGGGGACTACTCACTAAAGTAATCAAGCTACAAGTTTCTGCCGAGAGCTGAGAGCTTGGGCAAGCTATCCGCTTATACACTTAAAACAAATTTAGGATCTCTTTATTCTTACCGAATTTGATTAAGTCAAGTTATTTCAGAGGTCGCATCTAGGTTGAGATCAGGAATGAAGTAAGGAGATGTTAGTTAAATCAAAGTTCGTTTGAGCAGGTATGAATGAAATATAAAGTCAGCTTTCATTAATGGTATGGGAGCCCATCCCCTATAAAGGCTACAGTTATCAAGCAGGGGGCCCAAACCCTGGTTCCGAGCTATGAAAAATGGAAGAATGATAAAGAAAAAGGCTAATTAGACATATCTTAAGCGAGGAGCCCACCCCCTTTTTACATGGAACAAAATCAAGTGTTCGAGGTTAGACTGTAACAGGCTCCTGCTTCCTCTTAGTTCCCTCCTCTTGTCTCTCCCTCAGGTAGTTGCTCACCATGGCCACCTTGGCCCGCTACCCCCTATTCTAGGTGATCCTCCATTTGCTACTGCTCAACGGGGTTCTCCTCCAAAACCTTATTAACCACCGACATAACCTCAAGAGGGATGGACACATCAAGAAGGTTTTCCAAAGACTTTATCCGATTTTGTTCAACCTCCAGTTCTTCTTTAGAGGATTCTTCAGGACGGTTGTGGACCTCTCTCAGGGCTTCTGGTAGGTCCCACTTAGGCTGTGCTGGCTGAATCCCGATAAAGGTTTCCCCAGGACCTTAGACTTGTAAGATTGGATGTGGAGGAGGAGGAAGAGGATCTGTTACAACTGCTTGTTTCCTAGCTCCAGTCCCGTCACCCTTAGGACGGGACATCTCTGTAGCCTTGGTCATAATCTCTTCCTTATCTTAGTTGGCAATAACCGATAGGTCAAAGGGGGAAGAGAGGGCTTCAGCAGCCTGGAAAGAGGTATAGAAGTACCCATCGCTAAAAGAAGCCTTCGGCATGCAGGTTTACCATTTGGGCACGAAGATCTTAGACCTCGATCTCTAGCATTCTAGCTTCTGCTTTCCAGGAGTCCCTCTGCTTGGTCCACCATTCAGATATAAGGGTTTTCGTGTTAAGGGAATGTTTTGTCCTCTCATGATCGCACTGAAGCTCGGCCAGTTCTGCTTCCATTCTCTTCTAACTGGAAGTCATCTCTTGTACCAAAGTTTGAGCTTGTATAAGTAACCCTATGGCACTCTTGGCTTCAGCCTCAGCTCGTGCAGCCCAATCACAGAGAGATGTTATCTGGTTGCCCATCACCACATTGAATTTGAAGACCTACAGGGTAAAAAACCAAGATTATAGAATGTTCAACGTCTACAATCACAGGAAAAGATAAATGAGAAGTTATCTCATTTAGAAGAGAGGACTCCTTGGTAAGTAAGATGTCCACGGGTATTGAAGTCATCCTAGATTGCCCATTACCGGGGCAGGACGTAGCAAACAGTTCTAAGACCTCGTCCTCCCTACCGAGCATGACTGATGGTGGGAGGGGGCAGGGGAACATCTGGAACACCGGCCTTGGGGTCTGCCGAAGCTTGAAGAGCTTGGGGCGTAGGCAGAATAGTGGAGGTAAAGAGTAACGTGGCTGAAGTGGTAGTAGCTATAGCAGAGGCCACCAATGAGGGGTAGAGATGGTCGTATCAGCGGCCTGAAAAGCGGGCCTCCCTTGGTTTAAAACTCTAGTAGCTCGTGATACAAGATTAGCCATCTTGGACCTAACTTGGGAAGCTGATGGAACTGAAGCAGGCAAAACCCCAGCTGGAACATGAGCCCCTTTTTTTTTCTGAGGTACCCAAAAGGCTCCATGAGGTAGTCTTGTATGAAGATGAGAGGTACGAGCCTGCTAGACCTCGCGAGAAGCTAGAGCAATAACAAAAACTGTTAAAAAACAAAGAAAGAGAAGAAAGCCATCAGAGCCGAGCTAATCAACGAAACAAAACAAGATGGCTCATTTTTACTTATGAGTAGCATCAGAAATTCACAGATAACGATTTACTCGATGAGAATCGAAAGGGTCGGTGATAGGGAACTTCATATTCAAATAGTTCCTTACGAGAATGGCGTTTAGTATAACCTCAGACTCGGTAGGTAAGGAATCCTGGCCCCATGAGGATTTATCGTTAATAGCGGTGGGTGCTGCGAACTCATTCCCGTTAATAAAGGTCGAGTTTCCCCAATCATTTCCCGCTAGGATCCACTCCTACTTCCAAGCATGATCTTTCATCGAAGTGTCAGGGATGATGAAATTATGCTTTTTTTTTGCCTTGGCATAGAACTGACCTCGAGGAGTTCCAGACAGGCTTTCAATCTGAAAGAGGTATGCCAGCTCCTCAGCTCTGGGCTTCCGGGTAACCTTGTTTATCTCGCATTGTTCCCTCCACAACATGAAAAAGCTGATCAGATGCCTCCGGAAGCCGGGTGTCAGCTGGAGTGGAGCTAGCTATAGGGCGTTGAGAGCCCATCGAAGAGTAGGATGAAGAGGAAGCCTGACCCCATTCTCGAAGGCCGCCATATGGCTAGGGAGCATGCCATTGGGCGGATTGAAGACATCGTAGTTTCTATAGGGAACTGTAAGAGAGACGCTGTCAGGAATGCCATATTTGGACCTCATACGACTGATCGACTACTGATAAACGGTGGAGTCTGGAATGACCTTGAAGTCATAAGGAGGAAGCCTCTCCAGAGAAGAACCGACATCTATGACTTGGCCTTTCCTAGGAGTGTTGTCCTTATTTTCCTCATAAAAATCTTCATCAACCAAACTCAGGGGATTATTTGGTCGGTTAGAAAACCCAGTCTCGATAACTATGATCCTGTTCGACCGACGACTATGCGGGGCCGGACGTTAGTTGTCACTGTCAAGGTCTCGTCGAGCCCGCTTTCCATGGGCAAGACTAGAAACCTCTGCACCGTCAATGAGAGAATCGATGGAGTCATGGCTGACTTTTGACATAATAGAATAGGGTTTGGAGGCTGAGAAAAAGAGAAAGGGCAGAGGCGTAGCTGAAGAGGTTTGCAAAAGAGAGGGATTTTTGAAAATTTAAAGTTTCAAAGTGAAGCGTGAGGAAAGTGATTAAGAAGTCGGATTTAAATAGAGGTGGGAGAAGCAGTGACGTTGACAAAATCTTTGGCGGGATTGCCTCAAATCGAGGGAGCGGTCGTAACATAGCCGAATTATCTCTGGGAATACACTGGTCTTTTCCTGCCACGTCACTGGTATAATTAATGAGGAGATTTCTACCCAGATTTGGTAATGATAAAAGAGGGTAAATTTCCCAATTAAAATAAGGAATCTGGCTCTAACCCCAACTCAGTCACCGGTGTTCAAGTCAGAGGGGACTTCTGTTAATAGCTAAATACGGTTAGGGACCAAAGAGAAATTTTCCACTCTCCCAGCCCGAATCCAAACCCAAGATCACCTATCTTCGAACCTCGGTTCTTAGGGTCTAGCTTCGGAACCACCCCGTAAAAGCAAGGAAAGGTCACCGAGCTCAAGAAGCATCTAAGATTAAGCCCGACACAAATGAATCGAGCTCCTTCCACCAAATCAAGACTCGCCAAGGTCGTAACTACCTCATAGCCTCTTCAGAAGCCAGCCATCCTCCCCAAGCACAAAGAGAGACCCATTAAGTGCCCATATTGTACTACAGTACTGCTTCATCTTTTCGAAGGAAGATTCCAACCTATCTGGATGAGAAAGAGGAAGCTCTCCTAATCCATGCTACCCCAAATGAGTGCCCATAAGGTCGTCTGAAGCTCTAAAGGACCAGGAAAGACTAGGCCAAGCTTCTAGGACCAAAACTAAGACATGGGTCTACATCGCTCTACGAAACAATGAACACCTAACTTGAATGAATACGTACAATATCATATCTACACTCTAACGAATATTAAAACTCCGCGTACGTGTAAGACAAGTGTTTAAGTCCAAAGAAGAAACAAGCTTATCTCTAAAAGATATTCTCAACATCTTCATTAGATCAAAATCAACCACATTCAAAATAAGATGTCTCGCCCGACCAGGAGGGATTGGATTTAGAGAATCATGGCAGGAGAATCACCTATTTAACCTATTTGGATTGTGTATAAATACACCTAAGGATGCACGAGGAAACAGAGAAAAAAAGAGGATGAGTAAGAAAGGATTCTTGGCCTAAATTCCGTAATCAAAACACAGCCACCTTTGAATTCTACTATTCGACATGCATGAGGTTTCCACTCTACTGTATCCTAGTGAAATTAGGAGATTGTATATGAGAGCTTTTCGTATGATATACTAGATTTATAATAAAGTGCTATATTCTCGTCTTATTACATTTATATTTACACATCCACCTTTATTCAATCAGATTAGGTACCTAAGGTACCAACCCCGGCCACCACCTATGTGGTAGTGGTCTCGAGGGTGTTAATTGGAATTTCTCACCTCGAGTAAATTCTCCGTTGACAATTATAATAATTAAACTATAAATGCTATAAGATTTGTTAAACTAGAAATCACTTTTATTAATATGAAAAGATTGTTAAATACATTATTATACTCTTGATATCGAGCATAATCCCAACATTTTTCTTGGCGTATAAGTCGAAGATCATTGGATTGATCTTCTTTCCTCATTTGGTGGGATTTTCTACTTAATGTGATTGACCGTAGAGAATCGGATGGCGGAGGATATCTTGGCGGAAATGTGTTTGTTTTCTTTTAGGATTGTCACTATAATTATGCATACGTGGAGTTTGCTTACACCATGGAGAATAATCTGACTTCATCTGTTATCGGTGTGGTACTTCAAAGCATTGACCGAGTGATGTGGCAGAGTATCTTGGAGTACATGTATGCTGGTGAGGTATCCTAAGGTACCATCCTAGTGAGGTGGAGCTTGACTGATGGCATTGGTGAGGTATCCTGAGCTACCAACCGGCTAGCGGGGTACCCTGGGTATCATTCTAGTGATGTGGTGCTTGATTGGTTTCTCTAGCGAGGTACCTCGAGGTACCATTCTGGCAGCGAGGTGTCTGGTTGATTTTACAGGAGCTTTATGATCTCCTAAAAACTTTATGGACATCTTCCCTCCTGCTGGAAAGGCATGATAAGTGCCTTGACGGGTTAACAGGGAAATGCCAAGGTGCTTAGGTACCAATTGGTCCGTAAGAGTGCATGAGCTTCATCTTGCTACTTCGATGATGTCGAGGTACCTAGGTTATGTTAGGCCTTGAACTTCTAGGTAGACTATTGTGTCTGGTACCTACCTGGTGTTTTGGAGACGATTTCTATTAGGTGCTAACTGGGTGAAAACTTTCCCTTTGGGCCCTTACCAAATTTGGCTATTAACAGGATTATTTTTTCTTTTCTATTGTTCTGCTATAGATGTTATTAGTTGCTATAAGTTATAGGTGTATATTAGGCTTGGTGATTTCGAGATCATCGGTCCAAATTCCCAATACGTTCGCGACAAAAACTGCGATAGGCTATCAATCTAAAAGCCAAATAAGAAAAAAAGCTTAGATGAAAAAATGATGACTAGAAAGAAACAAAGAAGATGAACAGAGGTAGAAGGAAGATAGGTTTGTCCCGATTAAAACAAATTAGGCCGTATTAGGCGGCGGGTAAAAAAACTGACGATTGACCCTTTTGTCGATCGATTTTACAAATTAATAGGTCTAGGTGGAGTCAAAGTCGTTTTTATATGTTAGTTATTGTTATATGTATATTTTGTCGAATGCACACGTCACTGACAGGTAGGACAATCCCTTATAAAATTGCTAGACATCACAAAGGGATAGGAACCTGAGTAAGTCTGAACACAAGTATTCAGCACGTTGTGTCCTACTCGAGTCCAAGTATTTAGTACGTTATATTTTACTCGGGATAATAAGGGAAACCTGAACAAAGAAACCCAGCAAACGATTCACACGAGGGTGAACCAAGAGTCATGCTCGAGTACGTAAGCCATCAGAATCAAAAAGTTTCTAGAAGTATAAGACACCAAACAGGAAACAGATTCCAAATCAAGCAATAACTCTATTTTTTCAAGAAAGCCGCACATCGATAATAAAATAAGTCCAAAATGGACTATACCACCAGAGTTATATTCAATCTCCACAACGATCTCCAAAATAGGAAAGAAGATAAAAACAAGCAATCTGCCTTAACTAAAATACAATTCCTTTTACTTGTACAATAAGGATTAGGGTTCTATGCATATATAAATAGACCCATAATCTCATTGTAAAAGGGGATAGAACAAATATACAGAAAAAATCACTAGAAGGGAGAGGAAAAAGAGATCGAGTGGTGCAAGTCTTTATTTCGATAGTGGATTTAGGTCGGTTGTTTATTCAACCACCCGTGGATGTTTCTCCTATCATCGGAGTTTTACCACGTAAACTCGTGTTTTATTAATTTTTGCTTGTATTCTCTTTCTCTTTCTCTTTCTCTTTCTCTTTCTCTTTCTCTTTGACAGGTCATAGCCAAATCCAACATTGTTGGCTTTCTTATCCATCGAGAAATCAACGTCAACAACTGGCGCTAGAAGAAGGGCATGCTGAACCTTTGATCTGATTAAGCAATGGCTGGTAGCGGAACCAGAAACAGTTTTGGGGATATCTAAAAATCTCCAGATGATGCTCAGGTAGACGATAGTACTCGAGATCCCACCACAATCGCCGAGAACCAACCAGCACTCCTGGCTGGTATCTAACAAATCCTTTCTACCAGTGAGGACGTAGCACGTCGTTTCTACCAGGCACTACAACAACTACTGATGGACGCAGTGTAAGAAGGAGTAGACCTATTGGCTGCGAAAGAGGCGCATCCGTCGAACCCTCCACCTATAATTCTTCGTTTGGTTAAAGTTGGGCCGAAACCAGATGTACCAGCAACCGTTAGGAACTCAGGTCAAATCAATTAATTTAGGGGTGTAACATGCGACTAGGACAGGAATCGTGAAATGCCCGAAGAAGAATGACCATGCCAAAGGCGGAGTCACGGTCAGGTGGCTCATAATAGACACTATAAATATGACCGGTGCAGGGATCAGTCATCGTCATCAGAGGATAACGATCGGTACCATCGCAAACGTTATCATGGAACCATATGCCTGTAAGGATTATCCAATGAGGCTCGGGAACAGAGTGAAGAGGGGCTGGAAACGGGTATGACGATAACCCGACAGTTTAGCAATCATGGAGAACCAGTGGGGGACAAAGATGTTGTGATTCAAAGCCTGACTCGAGAAGTCAAAAACAATAGGCATCAAATGGATGCGTTGATTAGGCGATATGGATATAATGAGTTGTGTGATGATGATTCTGATAGTCCTTTTACCAGGGACATCCTTCGAACCCCATTCCTAAAAAGTTTCAGGATGCCACAAGTGGAACAGATCAAGAAAGATATATATCCTAAAAAATACGTCAAACGATATAAAAGCATTATGGCTTAGTATGCCCACAGAGACCCTTTGATGTGTCTCAATTTTCCATAAAATCTGGGAGACATAGGCTCAAGATGGTTTGGAAGATTGCCCCCAGCAAGTATTGGGAGTTTTGGTGAATTGAGCAGAATCTTTTCAAGACAATTCCTAGGTAATTTGCACAGGAAAAAGTCAGTCGCTTACCTTTCTCAGCTATAGCAAGGGAATGATGAGTCACTAAAGAAATACCTTGGAGATCCAACCAGGCGGTCTTAGAAATCGGCAGTGTAAATGATGAAGCAATAATCGTCACATTCATAAACAACTTACAGAATGGACGACTGTCTTTTGATCTAAGAAGGGCTCATCTAACCATATATGTAAATATGATGGATATCGCTGGAGGATATGGATTAGCCGAGGAAGAGGAGTTAGCAACAGAAGGTTGCTACATGCATGAAGGGAGACCCGGACAAAAAGATATCTAGTCAAAGGTACATAACCATAAAGGAAAATAAAAAGAAAATATAAAAAAGGAAGGAAGAATGGGGGAAGTGGGCTTAATGCTGACTAGACCACAGAAAAGTTCCAAGGAAAATACACGAACTACACCCCTCTCAAGAAAAAACAAGAAGAAATTCTGGCAATACTTGAAGAAAAGAATATGGTAAAGGAGCCACGTCGACAATCTCAATTTGCTCGGCGAGACATAGCAAAATACTGTAGAATCCATAAGGAAACCGACCATGACCTCCAAGTGTTACTAGCTTAGAGACTATATAGAGACCCTCATTCAGAAAGGACACCTGCAAGATATAATCTTGAAGAAAGATGAGAAGTTCGAAATAAAGAAAGAGACCAAGGCAGATCATAATTCTGGTCAAAACAAAAGGGCCAATCCTGAGGTGAATAAAGTAATAAAAACTATCTTCGGAGGACCATCAACTGGGAGAAGTAACCGGGATCGGACTTAGGAAATCTGAGAAGCAGTGGAAGCAAGGTAGAATTTTGATGTCAACTCCGTTAAACCAGACTCGAAAAGAATAAAGGAAGGACAAGATCCGATAATATTCATGGAGGTCGATTCATATAGGGTCGATGTCCAACCAAATGACGCCCTCGTCATAAGTGCCCAAATTGGGTACAGAGAAATTAAGAGAATTTTAGTAGACAATGGTAGTTCGACAGATATTCTCAATGTGTGCCTGTTTATGATCAGCTCAGGTTAGATCAAAAGGATTTGCTACCATCCACTCAAAAGATTAGGGGGATTCGAGGTCATGTCCATCGAGACAGCGAAGCTGCCAGTAAATATCAGAGTAGCACCTTGTCAGAAAAAAAATAGTGTTACTCGACTTTGTAGTGGTAGACTTGGACAACTGGCCTTATAATGGGCTGTTAGGTCGATCATTCCTTAATAAAACCAAGGCAGTAACAACTACCTATGCTCTAATGATCAAATTTCCCACTGAATGGGGGAAAAGAGTAGTCAAGGGGTCCCAAGAAATGGCAAGAAGAGCTAATCTCTCAATTTACAAAGACAGAGACAATAGTGAGCAAGTTTGCACCATAACACGACCAGATCAGATCGAGTAGGAATCACTGTTGTTTGAGCTCAATCAAAGGGAAAAGCCGGAGGCATCTAAAAGTGAACCAATAGAAGTAGTCTTAAAGGAAGATGAACCAGATAAGAAGATCAAAATCGGGGCCAACCTGAAAAGAGAGGTTAAGAAGGACCTTATTGATTTGCCTAGAGAATACAAAGATGTGTTCGCTTGGAGTCATAAAGACATGGTGGGGATAGATGCCCGAGTAATATCACATCATCTGGCAGTGGATCCAAACCCGAAACCAGTAATACCAAAGATAATGCCATTTAACCTCGAGAGAAGTCGGGCAATTAAGTAGGAAGTGGAGAAGTTACTCGCTATAGGGTCGATCAGGGAAATCATCTACCTTGAGTGGGTAGCAAATGTGGTCTTAGTCCAGAAGAAAAATGGCCAATGAAGAATGTGCATGGACTTCACGGACCTGAACAATGCCTGTCCAAAAGACAACTTTCCACTTTCGAGAATTGACCAAGTGGTCGATGTTACATCGGGCAATGAATTACTTAGTTTCATGGATGCCTACTCGGGATACAATCAATGCCGGATGAATAAAGTTGATGAAGAAAAATTAGCGTTCATAACCGATCAAAGCTTATACTGTTATTTAGTAATGCCTTTTGGGCTAAAGAATGCTGGGGCAACATACCAAAGTTTGGTCAATAGGATATTTGCTCGACAAATAGGAAGAAACATGGAAGTTTACATAGACGACATGTTGACCAAAAGTGTCACGGTAGACGAGCATGCTTCAGACCTACGAGAAACATTCGATGTCGTGAGAAGATACCATATGAGGCTAAATCTGAATTAGTGCCTATTCAGGGTTCCATCAGGAAGATTCCTTGGTTTCCAAGTTCACCAGAGGGGAATCGAAGTGAAGATCCAGGCTCTCCAAAAAATGACTTCACCAAAAATGCTAAAAGAAGTGCAATGCTTAACGGGATGCTTAGCTTCCTTGGGTAGATTTATTTCAAAGGCCACAGATAGATGTGCCACCTTTTTCAAAGTGATCAAAAAGGGGAAAGGACTCGAGTGGAATGGAGAGTGCGAGCATGCTTTTGAAATTAAAAGTGTACTTAGGGCAGGCTCTCATCCTTTCAAAACATAAAATTGGAAAAATACTACATTTATACTTGGCCATTACAAAATTAGCAGCAAGCTTGGTTCTAGTCAGGTTAAAAGATGGAGTACAGAGGCCAATGTACTACACTAACAATGCTCTTCTTCTAGCTGAAACCAGGTATTCACATGCGGAAAAAATGGCTCTAATATTGGTTTCGGCAGCAAGGAAGCTGAGGCCATACTTTAAGGCTCACACAATCCAAGTTCTCACCGGTTCCCCACTTAAACAAATCCTACAGAAGCTAGGAATTCAAGAAAGGTTAACTAAATGGGCAACCAAGCTGAGTAAGTTTCATATTCAGTACCTCCCCAAGACATCACTCAAAGGCCAAGCAGTGGCAGATTTCGTAGCAGAATTCACAGAACCAAACCTGGAAGCAAAAAGAATGGTGATAATGAGTTTCCTCTAGAGATTACATGTCGATGGTTCCTCGAATACTCATGGCAGCGGGGCAGGGATCGTGGTATGCACCTCAGAAGAAGATGATGTTGAATGTGCAATGAGATTCAATTTCAAAGCAACAAATAATCAAACCGAATATGAGGCACTGTTAGCAGGACTTAGAGTTTGCATAGCTCTATAAGTATATGAGGTCGAGATATTCAGTGACTCGCAGATAGTCATCAACCAAGTTTCAGATGAATATCAGGCCAGAGATGAATGTATGATGCTAGGAACTATTTGAACCTGAAGTTTCTGACTGCTGACCCTTTTGATTCTCGTCGGGTAAACTGTTATCTGCGAATATCCGCTGTGACTCCTCGTAAGTACTTTGAACCATAATGCTTTGGGTCATTGAATGGTTCGGTTCTGATGGATTTACCTTTTTTTTTAACAGTTTTTGTTATTGCTCCAGCTTCCCATGAAGCCCACCAAGCTCGCACTCCTTCCCCATTTACTAAATAGAATCGGGAATCCCCAATGGCTTCCTCAGTGGAAGGGGGGCCTACCATTTCAACTGGAGCTTCATCTGCTCTTGCTTCACTTTCTTCCCAGCACAGGTCCAAGTTATCACTTTTTGCATCTCGGGCTACCTAGGTACGGGGTGAAGGGGCCTCCGTTTCTTGAGCCGTCGATGTCGTTACGTCAGCTCCTACTCTAGTGACCCCTACATCTGCCTCTACTCCTGTCGCCCTTGCTTCAAGCTTGCCAAATACCTCTAACCTTCCATCTACATTCCCAGCCTCCCAGACTTATAAGGACCCAAAGCTGGTGTAGAAGGGGTTTCCCCTGTTTGCCCGCCAGATCAATCTGGCTCTATTTTTCAAGATGAGGTTATAGGGAAATTCTTTGCTTCTTGCCCCAAGAGTAGTCTTTCTATGATGGCTTCAATGCCCATAGATATTCTGGTTACCAAGGGTTCTAGCCTCTTGGCCAAGGTAATCATCGCCTTTTATTTTCTCATGTAATAGTTTAATTTGTCGTTTTCTAACTTGAATTCCCTTTGCAGGCCTACAAATTCCAAGTAGCCATGGGCCACTAGGTCGCTTCTCTCAACAATCGAGCAGCCAGGGCTGAAGATGAAGCTTCGTAGGCAATGTAATTGTTGCCATGGGCTCAAGACTTGGCACAAGAGATGGCCTCTAGCTAAAGGGGAATGAAGGAAGAGTTAGCCAAACTTCAGTGCGACCATGAAAAGTTGAAGCAATCCTTTGACCAAGAAGCGGGATTATTGGAAGGGGGAAGCCAAAGCGCTTGACATTGAAAACCAAGGTCTGCAAGCCCAAGTTGCCAAGCTTCAGGCTGAGGCGGATGCCTCTTTAAGCGAAAGATATTTCTATGCTTCCTACCAAGTTGTTGAAGCCCTCCCTTCCCCCTTCGACCTATCAATTATTGCTAACTAGGACTGGGAGGAGATTATGACTAAGGCCGCAGAGATGTCCCGTCCTGAAGGTGATGGGGCTGGAGCTGGGAAGCAAACAGTTGTAATAGATGATCCTCTTCCTCCTCCAGTCCTTCTAGTCTCGGGTCTCGGGGAGACCTTAGTGGGTCGGAACATCAAACCTAAGGGGGACCTTTCAGAAACTCGAGGTGAGATCTGCAATAGCCCAGAAGAAACCCCTAAAGAGGGACTAGTTAATGAACCAAGTCCAGTAGAATATCTGGCAAACCTTCTTGATGCAACCATCCCTCCTGAGTTAATGGCAGTGGTTAATGAGGTCTTGGAGGAGGACCCCATTGAGCAGCAAGCAGTTGGGAACCCTCCTGTGGTAGTGGTAGCAGAGATGGCTTTCCAAGATGATCCACCAACGGAAGAAGGAGCATGGGGCGAGGTTCACCAAGAATGTGGAGCAGCAGAAGGGAGCCAAGAGGAAGAATGAGCCTGATGTGATTTATTCCAATTTGGTTTTACAGCCTAGAAAAAGGGGTGGGCACCTCGCTATATTCATGCCATGTTTAACTAGCTTTTTCTCCTTCATTTTTTTTACAGCTTATGTAGCCCAGAACTGGGGTTGGGCTCCCATTCCATCAATGAAAACTGACTTTAGATCTCGTTCATGCTTTCTTCAATGAATTTTGACTTGATTGGCATTTACTTGCTTGATTTCTGACCTCGATCTAGGTGCAGCCTCTAAAACAACTTGACTTAACTCAACTTGGGAAAACAACAAGAGAGAGAAACTGCTTAAGTGTGTAAGTAGACAGCTAGCTTGAGTTTTCAACTCTCAACAGAAACTTGTAGCTTAGTGACTTTAGTAAATAATCCCCTTGTGTGATTGCAGGCTAGTTCGCACCTGTCACAGCAAGCAAACACATATACACGGAGAATTAGCAACCAGTAATAACTGGGACATTGGAGTTTAAGTAAAATAGCTTTTCATTCTCGGGACCATCTAGGGGTTATAGCCCGATCGAGACATCAATGAGGGCTATCCAGTCATCTCATAGTCTTGAGATTGTTGATGTTTATGCCTTAAAGATGTAATATGTAAATGGATTTATGAAATAAATAAAAGGAAAAGTTCAATTCATTCTTGTTTTGTTTATTTTATAACTTGTGCATATATTTAACATCTAAGATTGCCGGATGTAATCTCGAACTGTGTATATGAGTGCCATATAAGGTTGAATACAGTAAGAGACATGCAATCTAAAGAGTCCATAGATAGCAAATAAAGTTGGGTACTTTATTTGTGGTTAATCTATAGTTACGGTCCATTCCGTAATGTACGGTGATTCTGTCCTGAATCATTCATATGAGATATGGGAATTGAGGCACCTTGTATGATGTGATCATATAGGACTGTGCCATGATCAATATGAATCTCTCACCAAGATCCGTTTACTGATGAGATTCATGTATATCAACTAACGATGGCTATATATGGTTGATCTTAATCCTGAGTGTCTTATCGACTCCTTCAAGTTAGATCGTGGTCTTTGATATACCATGGGTGAGGTCGGATGCTGTTCCCAATCAATATACTCTGTATGTTGGTATTGCGGTTTGACTTGTGGCTGGGAAGGTTTGTACAAAATAGTGGAATCCACTCATTCTTGTGAGAAGTAGATGGTAGTTCCCTTAAGGGTTGATTCAGGGCTTTGGACAATAGAAGTGCTCTCCTAATTCCGTATGGAAATAAGATTTAATGTCCATTAGATAATCAATGGTACTTAAAGGATATATGTAATTAGAACGGTATAACGGACATTATGGCCCAGCTCTAATTATGAACTACTGTGGAGGATCACACCATATGTAATAGCTATATCGATGGACACCGAGTTGTGTCAGTCTGTGTAAAAATGTCTACAGTTGAGAGAGTGCAACTTTGGGTTTTTAGTGGAATAACACCGGAGTTAATAATCAATGAATATAAATTAAGGAGTTTAATTAATGATTCCGAGGATTATTGAAGCTCAAAATACTGTGGGTCCATAAGGTCCCCATGCTAGCCTGATCGATTTAAGTAACAAGGGTCACGGTTAATTAATTGGATTGTCCAATTAAATGTGTTACGAAAATGATACGAATTTATTCGGGAATTAATTGAATAATGAGATTATTTAATTAATGAATGATAACGATTATTTTAATTAAATAATTAGATTATTTAATTGTGTAATTAATCATTAGTTGGAGGATGTTGATTGATATTTAAATTTTAAAAATAAGATAATTTGATTATTTTATTTTTATTAAATTAAATATTTGATTTTGAATTCAAAATAAATTGATTAATATCTTTAAAGATATGAGATATCTTAAAAGATTAGAACCGATTAGTTTTATCTAAATATAAATATATATTTGATATATATATTTTAAATATTTAATGAAGATAAAAAGAATCAACATATATCATCACACGCATCAGTGTTTGCTTGCTTGAAATATATATATTTAAAGTTTTTTTAAAAAAAAATCTGATCATGTTTTTAATAGATAATATATATATAATCTTTGAAAAGAGATCAACAACATAACAATATAAGTGACGCACGCTGACACGCAACATTAGTTATTTTTAGTTTGTTGTGAAAACACTTTTTGAGCGTGAATCATTAATGATCAGTGTAAAACAGATAATAGTTTGCTCCGAACTGTTCAAGCAAGTGTGTGAGAAAGACTAAAGTGAGAAAATATTGTGTGTGCAAGAGTTGTACACTGATATCAAAAGAAGGAGTGTATTTAAAACTTTTATCTACATCCTCCATTCAAGTTCCTGAGATCGTGACGCATCAATATGCAGTTATCAGTCCCGGAAGATAGCGTAAAAGATCAAGTGGTTCAGATAGGAGCATATCGTAAAGTGAAGGAGCCTCCAAACGTTGGTAAGAGATTCAGATAGGAGCTTATCGTAAAGTGAAGGAGCCTCCAAACATTGGTAAGATTTTCTCTTTATGATTATATTGATTACAATTTTATGTGTTTACATATTGTATGTATTAGTTCCGAAAAATAATTACGATCCCAAGTTCACTGGTCTAAGATACAGATTATGATTTGTATAAAAATTTTAAAACCTAGTCTCGCTGCGTAACCGGTGAATGGGGTTCCAACAATTGGTATCAGAGCTTGGTTTATTTTCAAAACAGGAAGATGTTTTCGATGCTCCTGTTTGTATGATTTTGTAGGCACGATTTAAATTGACTGTATGATGTTTTTGTATGTATATTAATTTTTATTTATTTATTTACAAAAACATGATTAATCGTTAATTATATGGTACTGTGGATTTAGGGTTTATGGGTTGTATTATATTTTTTTTTGTTTATTTTTTTTACTGTTATTGTATTGTATATATATATATATATGTAACCTATATTGAAGACCTGGAAAAATCACAAAGAATGATTCATGAGATGAATCGAAGTGACCTGAAGAGACTGGAAGACTCGAAAATTACAAGAAGACCAATGAATGCCTTGGGGTATTTTTGTAATTTTAGATTCCAATTATTTTTAGGTTAAATAATCCACAATACTCGGTCAATTCATGTATGCTTTATATTATGGGATGATAAAAGCATTGTCATGCATACGTATGTCATTTAGATTAGATGTGCCTACACAAATATATTTGATATGTCATACATGCATCATAGTTTGATATTTTATGTTTTTTTTTAATGTGATTAAAATGGATAAATACATAAATTGGCTATGAAATTGAGATCTGTTTTTTATTTGTTAAAAAACTTGGTAATTCTCATTAATATTAATCTAGTTATTAAAGAGTTTAATAAGTTAGATTAATATGATCATTTATAGTAATTATGATTAATTTGATTAATTGCCTAATTATAAATGAACAAAATAATGTGTTAGAGTTTCAATAGTTAAAACTTGGTATATACCAACATAATAATCTGAGCTTAGTAAATAGTTTACAAATGCTTAGATTATTTACTAATAGATTTGATTTTTAATTGTTAAAAATCATTAATAATTTATTAGTTAATTAGAATTTGGTTCTAATTAGTTAATGCACTAGATAACTTGATTAATGTTAGCAGTTTGATCCTGTAGAGTCTAGGTGCATTAACGGATAATAGAAAACCCTAGTTTTAAATAGTGAGTAGGAGAGGGATATATGACATATATATCTCGCGGTCTCCATCATTAGTTCAACACCGTGAGATCCGAGTGGGGCCTCGTGACGGCTTTGCTTTTGTCCTCCCTAAGGAGGGTTTCCACAATGGTCAATACCAAGGTTCACTTCCTAACGAATAGGATTTCAGAGGGTATTTCGAGATTGATCGACCCTAAGGCGACAATTCTCCAGTTAAGCTCGTGAGATTTGAAATGGTGGGTTACATTTATGAAGGTTTTGATTAAGTTTGTTAATTAAAAACCTGACTGAATAAACGATGGTTGAATGATATGGAATAAGAGTTATTCTAGAATATCATTTGATTGAGAATGTCTCGGTCCAACATGCAAAACCTTGACCGACCCTAAGGCGGTACTTCTTTGTGGTATGTTGGATTTTCGTGGTATAGCAACTAGTTTTAGGGTAGTTCTAGTTCGTTAAACATGTTCATGCATCATGTTTAAATTTATGCCAAAGCACTCGCACTTGTTTTAAATAAATGACTGAATGAATGTTTTATTTATTTCAGCAACAATGTCTTCTGCATTACTTCAAATTCTTGCAAACGACAAGTTAACTGGTGACAACTACACTAAGTGGAAACTTAACGTTAATGCAATATTGGTCTCCAAAGACCTCAAGTTTGTTCTTACGGAGGAATGTCCTCCAGTGCCTACTGCTAATGCCATACAAATTGTTCGTGCGTCATACGAGTGATGGGTCTCATCTGATGAGAAGACCCGAACATATCTGTTGGCTTCTATGACAGACGTGCTTGTCACAAAGCATGAAGCAATGAATTCAGCATTTGAAATCATGGAGTCATTACAAGTTATGTTCGGGAAACCCTCCGAGCAAAAAGCGACACGAAGCCATTCGTTCCGCTATGCTCTCTCGGTTGAAGGAAGGTACGTCAGTTCGGGAACATGTCCTGAGCATGATGTCCTACTTCAACACGGCAGAAGTCAATGGCGGGGACATTGACGAACCTAGTCAAGTGAGCATCATATTGATGACTCTTCCGAATATTTTTGATCAGTTTAAGAGCAACTACGGGATGAACAAGTTAAAGTTTATTCTTACACAGTTGCTCAATGAGCTTGCTACCATTGAGTCTTTAATTAAGGACAATAAGGGTAAGACCGGTGAGGCAAATGTTGCCGAACCATCTTCCTCCTCAAATAATAAAAAGAGGAAGAGGTCTATTGGGAAAGCGAAGGGTAAGCCCAAACCCAAGAAAGCCCAAAATAAGAAGAAGTCCAAGAAAAGTAAATATGATTTACTTGTTCTTGAGTCATGTATAGTGGAAGATGATTCTTCACCCTGGATAGTTGATTCGGGGGCCACTGACCATGTTTGTTCTTCTTTACAATGGACTAATTCTTGGATACAGCTAGAGGAGCAAGCCTTCTCAATGTGTGTGGGGTCAGGGGATGTCGTGTCGGCACGAGCAGTGGGCGTAATTAGATTACGTTTTTGTAATAATTATATATTGCTGGACAATGTATTTTATATTCCTTGATTTATAAGGAATTTGATTTCCGTTTCTAAGCTGTTATAACAAAAATATTCTGTTTCTTTTAATAGTAGGTCTGTTATTATTGGAAAGAATGGTCTGAATATTTGTTCAGGAATTAATGAAAACAATTTGTATGTGTTAATACTGTTAATACATACTACACTACTCAACACCAAAATGTTTAAGGTTGAAAAACCAAAAACTAAATGACATAAGATTTCTCTAGATAATGACACATATCTTTGGCATTTAAGGCTTGGTCATATCAACCTTGACCGGATAGAGAGACTAGTAAAAAGTGGACCTTTAAGTGAGTTAAAGGTTGGCACCTTACCTGTCTGCGAATCTTGTCTGGATGGTAAGATGACTAAGAGACCTTTAGCTCTAATAGGGCTTAGAGCTAAAGAACCGCTATAGCTTATACATACAGACGTCTGCGAACCGATGAATGTTAAAGCTAAGGATGGTTATGAGTATTTTGTCACCTTTATAGATGACTACTCAAGATACAGATAAGTCTACCTAATGCAACGGAAGTCGGAAACATTTGAAATGTTCACAGAATTCCAGGCTGAAGTTGAGAATCAATTAGGTAGGACTATCAAGTCACTACGATCGGATCGTGAAGGTGAGTATCTTGATCAAGAGTTTGAAGACTTTATGGTCGAGCATGAGATAGTTTTCCAACTCACAGCTCCCTATACAGCTCAGTAAAATGGGGTAGCGGAGAGGAGAAATAGAACCCTGATGGAAATGGTGAGATCTATGATTAGTTTCTCATCATTACCAAATCCCTTTTGGGGATATGCATTACAAACAGCAGCATACATTTTGAATGTAGTGTCATCCAAATCTGTTCCTAAGACTCCTCTAGAGTTGTGGAATGGTTGTAAAGCTAGTTTGCGATATTTTTGCATATAGAGGTGTCCAACACACATGCAGAAGAGTATAACTGGAAAGCTAGACTTCAAGTCTGTTGTCTGCTTGTTTGTAGGATACTCCGAGGAGACCATAGGTGGACACTTCTTTAGTCCTGAATGTTGGGAGACGTGATAGTGCAGAGAGGAGATATGATTGTCATCAAGATAGCCTCACAAGACAATCATGATGATCCATTTACGAAGACTTTACAGGCTAAAGTGTTTTCGGGTCACCTAAATGGTCTAGGGTTACGAGACATGCCTCACATGCTTTAATGCAAGTCGGAGATTTTTGGGGTTTATGCCTTAAATATTTAATTTGTAAATGGATTTATGAAATAAATAAAAGGAAAATTTCAATTCATTCTTGCTGTGTTGTTTATTTTATAACATGTACATATATTTAACAGTCAAGATTACCGGATGTAATCTCGAACTGTGTATATGAGTGTCATATACGGATGGATACAGTAAAAGACATGCAATCTAAAGAGTCCTTAGATAGCAAACAAAGCTGGGTACTTTATTTATGGTTAATCTATAGCTGCTGTCCATTCCGTAATGTACGATGATTCTATCCTGAATCATTCATATGAGATATGGGAATGGAGGCACTTTGTATGATGTGATCATATAGGACTCAGAAATGATCTATATGAATCTCTAACCAAGATCCACTTACCGATGAGATTCATATATATCAACTAACGATGGCTATATGTGGGTGATCTTAATTCTGAGTGTCTTATCGACTCCTTCAGGTTAGATCGTGGTCTTTGATATACCATAAATGAGGGCGGCTGCTGTTCCCGGTCAATATGCTCTGTATGTTGGGATTGCGGTTTGGCTTGTGGTTGGGAATGTTTGTACACAATAGTCGAATCCACTCATTCTTGTGAGAAGTAGATGGTAGTTCCCTTAAGGTTTAATTTGGGGTTTGGACAATATGAGCACTCTCCTAATTCCGTAAGTAAATAAGATTTATTGTCCATTAGAGAATCAATGGTACTTTAAGGATTTATGTAATTAGCGGGGTATAACGGACATTATGACTCAACTCTAATTATGAACTACTGTGGAGGATCACACCATATGTAGTAACTATATCGATGGACACCGAGTTGTATCGGTCTGTGTAAAAGCGTCTACAGTTGAGAGAGTACAGCTTCGGATTTTATTGGAATAACACCGGAATTAATAATCAAGTAATATTAATTAAAGAGTTTAATAAATGATTCCGAGAATTATTGGAGCTCAAAATATTGTTGGTCCATTAGGTTCCCTAGCTAGGTGGATCGATTTAGGTAACAGGGGTCACAGTTAATTAATTGGATTGTCCAATTAATTGTGTTACGAAAGTGATACATATTTATTCGGGAATTAATTGAATAATGAGATTATTTAATTAATGAATGATAATGATTATTTTAATTAAATAATTAGACTATTTAATTGTGTAATTTATCATTAGTTGGAGGGTGTTGATTGATATTTAATTTTTAAAGATAAGAAATTTGATTATTTTATTTTTATTAAATTAAATATTTAATTTTGAATTTAAAGAGTTTGAATTCAAAATAAATTGAATAATATTTTTAAAGATATGAGATTTCTTAAAATATTGGAATTGATTAGTTTTATTTTAATATACATATATATATTTGATATATATGTTTTTTATATTTAATGAAGATAAAAAGAATCAACATATATCATCACACGCATCAGTGTTTGCTTGCTTGAAATATATATATATAAATATATATATATATATATATATATATATATATATATTAAAGTTTTTTTCTTTTAAATCGGATCATGTTTTCAATAGATAATATATATATATATATATATATATATATATATATATATATATATATGTATGTATAATCTTTGAAAAGAGATCAACAACATAACAATATAAGTGATACACGCTGGCACGCAACATTAGTTATTTTTAGTTTTTTGTGAAAACACTTTTTGTGCGTGAATCAGTAATCATCAGTGTAAAACACATAATAGTTTGCTCTGAACCGTTCAAGCAAGTGTGTGTGAGAAAGATTAAAGTGAAAAAAATATTTTGTGTGCAAGAGTTGTACACTGATATCAAAAGAAAGAGTTTCTTCAAGACTTTTCTCTACATCCTCCTTTCAAGTTTCTGAGATCGTGACGCGCCCACAAGTAGTTACCAGTCCCGGAAGACAGCGTGGAAGATCAAGTGGTTCAGACAGGAGCATATCGTAAAATAAAGGAGTCTCCAAATGTTGGTAAGATTGGTTCAGATAGGAGCATATCGTAAAGTGAAGGAGCCTCCAAACGTTGGTAAGATTTTCTCTTTCTGATTATATTAATTACAATTTCCTGTGTTTACATAATGTATGTATTAGTTCGGAAATACAATTACGATCCCAAGTTCACTGGTCCAAGATACAGATTATGATATGTATAAAAAATTTTAAAACCTAGTTCCGCTACATAATCGGTGAACGGGGTTCCAACAGAGATCGGGATGACAATCGTGCTCTTAAATTCGAGTCCTTCTTGGGGGCCGTAGCCCGACCAAGGCATCAGGAGGGCTACCTAGCTGTTTCTTGGTCTTGTGATCTGGACGGCCACTATGCTTTTATACTCAGATCCTTCTTGGAGTTGTAGCCCGACCAAAGCATTAGGAGGGCTATCTAGCTATATCCTGGTCTCGAGATTTGGATGGCAATTATGCTCTTACACTCAAACCCTTCTTGGCAGGGGGTAATGCCCGGCCGGGGCATCATGGATAGCGATGGGGCTTCCCTGGCTAATCCCTGGTCTTGGGTTGATAATGTCAAATTTTCCCATGCAGATCCAAATCACTGTAGAATATAGTTGAAGATGGAGAAGACAGGCTTTATTGATAAAAAAAGAGTGGAGTACATTATTGTGGGGGGTTAAAAACTAGGTGGAGGTAGCCTGCTCACGAGTCCTTTGTTTAGGGGTAGAATTTTCTCAGATGATGTGTATTTTAAGTATGATTGATAAGTCAGTCATTCATGTCCTCGAGCTTGTATGCCCTATTGCAGACCACCACCTTTACTAAGAAAGGTCCTTCCCAGTAGAGTCCCAGGACCCTTTCTGACCTCTTACTAGTATTTAATGTCACTTTCCTGAGAACTAGGTCCCCTTCCTTAAAAATATGAGCTTTAACCCTCCTGTTAAAGTATCTAGCAACCTTGCTCTGATAAATTGCTATCTTCTCAGCTACTTGATCTTGTTTTTCTTCTAAGAGATCCAAGCTAACTCAGAGCTTATCCTCATTGCTTATCTGTTCAAAATGTTGAACTCTGAATGAAGGTCAGTTTGTGCTCAACGGGAAGAACAGCTTCAACCGCGAAGGCTAAAGAATAAGGTCTTTCTCCAATGTCCATTCTCCTCGTAGTGCGATAAGCCCAGAAGACCTCGGGAAGATCCTCGGCCTATCTGTCATTTTTCTGTTGTAGCTTCTTTTTCAACAGCTTCATAATAGTCTTTTTAGTGGATTCCACCATCCCGTTAGTCTTAGAGTGGGCTACTGAAGTGAATCTAAGGTTGATTCCCAAGTCCTCGCAAAAGTCCTTAAACCGATCATTATCAAAACGCTTGCTGAGGTCAGCTACAATTACAAGAGGGGTCTTGAACCTACAAATTACATTATTTTTTATGAATCTTGTTGCATTTTCTTCTGATATCTAAGATAGCAGTCCGACTTCAACCCATCTTGTGAAATAGTCAATTGCCATGATAACATGCTTGGCTTGACCAGTAGCAGTAGGAAGCAGTCCGATCAAGTCGACCCCCCACATAGCAAAGGGGTATGGTGAGCTAAGGGATGACAGTCGCTCCAACAGGAGGTGACTCAAGTTTGATGTCTTCTAGCATGCTTTGCAGGATCATACTAAGTTTTTTTCATCTTGATGGACGGTTGGCCAATAATACCTTATGCGGAGTATCTGATATGCCAAAGCTTCCCTACCAATGTGGTTCCCGCATTTCCTGGAGTGAACCTCTCTTAATGCACATTTGGCATCATCAGGATGTAAACATTGAAGCAGAGGAAGAGATCTGCCCCTCCTGTATAGGTACCCATCTACCAAGCAATACCGGACTGAGAGCCTCTTAATTCTCCTAGCTTGATCTGGCTCCCTAGGGAGACTCCATTCTTGGAGAAAATCCACTATTGGGTCTATCCAGCATGGCTGCTGATCCAGGGTATAAGTCTCCATACCTGCTACTATTCTAGATAGGGGGATCACTTAGAGAGAGAGACTCCATGTGGTAAGGTTTGGCCACCATTCGCAGCTATCTTGGCTAGGACGTCAGCTCGACGATTCTATTGTCGAGGTACCTGTTCAATCTTAAATCCTTTAAATTTACTCTTAAGCTGTTAAACTAGCTTCAGGTAGGCAATCATGTTATCCCCTTTTGCCTGATAATCCCTAGATACTTGGTTGAATATAAGTAATAACCTGCAGGTAATCGATATAGAGCTCTGCAGCCGCCCTTATCCCGGCTAAGAGGGCTTGATACTCTGCCTCATTGTTAGTGGCTTTAAATTCAAATCTAAAACAGTGGAAACACTCAGTCCCCTCTGGGTCAATTAGAACTATACATACTCCTCCTCCGACTTTCCCTCTCAATCTGTGTAAAGGATCCATGAATTGTAACCTTCCGGCCAGCAATCGAATTCTGGAATCATCTCAGGGGCTACGTTTGTTGCTGCGGAGGTCGCTTGGCCTGAGGATACTGAGAGCTCTGCTACAAAGTCCGCCAAAGCCTGGGCTTTAATTATGATCATGGGCTTATACCTTAAATCAAACTGGGTGAGCTTCAGGGCCCATAAAATCAACCTTCTGGATACATCCGGCGTTTGAAAGAATTGACGAAGGGGTTGGTCCGTCACTACTGCTATTGAGTGAGCTCAAAAGTAGGGATGAAGCTTCCTTACCTAGGTCACAAAGCCATAAACGAGGTTCTATAGAAGGGTATAATTCTTTTCTGGTTTGGTTAAAGCATGACTCACATAGTAGATAGGCCGATGGACCCTATATCCACATTCATTGACCAATGCTCCATTTACTACAGTTTCTGAAACAGCCAAGTAGATTTGCAGCTCTTCTCCAGGACTTGACTTAACCAGTAGTGGAGGGCTTGACAGATATTTCTTTAAAGCTTGAAAAGCTTGTTCACTCTCCCGGTCCCATTTCATGTTTCTTCCCTGCTTAATGGCTTTGAAGAATGGGAGACATTTATCAGTAGACCGAGAAATGAACCTGCCCTATCACGATTTGAACCTGTTTAAGTGACGTGGGGGACTCTCGATCCATGATAGCCTTAATCTTTTCCGGTTTAGCCTCTATACCTCTCTCATGAACCACGAAGCCTAGAAACTTCCCCGCAGTTACCCCAAAGGTGAATTTGGGAGGGGGGGGGGGGGGGGGGGTTCAATCTCATCTGTTCTCCCTTAAGATCATGAAAGTTTTGTGAAGGTCGTCCAGATGGCTTCAGCGGTTGATGACTTAGTGATCTTGTCATCAATGTACACCTCCATTGATCTTCTAACTTCGGGCTTAAACAGTCGTTTAACCAACCGTTGATATGTAGCTCCCATGTTCTTAATCCTAAACGGCATCACCTTGTAGCAATACAAACTCCGTCTGGTGATGAAACTGGTCTTTTCCTGGTCGGCGGGGTGCATCATAACTTGGTTGTATCCTGAAAATGCGTCCATAAAGCTTAGGAGCTTGTTTCTAGAAGTAGAGTCAACCAACTGATCAATTTTTTATTGTGGGAAATTGTTTTACAGACATGCCCGGTTGAGATCAGTATAATGGACGAACATGCACAACTTCCCATTTGCCTTTGTGACCATGACCACATTGGTGATCCATTAGGGGTACCGTGCGTCTCTGATGAAGCTTGTTTTGGTAAATTTGTTTACTTCTTCCCGAACCGCAACATTTCTTTCAACGTTAAAGTGACTTCTTTTCTGTTTGACAGGCTTAAAGGTCGGATCCACTGTCAATCAGTGAGCAGCCAAAGACATCGGGATTCTGGCATCTCATCTTGACTCCAATCGATGATGTCATTGAATTCTGAGGAGCCCGATCAAACCCTCCTTCACTCCCGGTTGAAGAGTGGCTCTGACTTTAACGACCTTCAAGGGATTACCCTTCTGGATATGAATCTCCTTTAGCTTATCCATTGGATTACCGTTGGCCCATTCCCTTCTCTGCTCCTTCTCTTCTGGTACCACGGGCTTATCGTCGAGGTGATCTATGGGTCCTACATCTACCAAAGTCAATACAGGTGTTACCCCATCATGGATCGTTGTTACCTGTGCAAGTTGCTTTGCTAGAGCTGTTTGGTTGGTAGACACCCCATAACATCTCCTGGCTGCTTGCTGGTCACTCTGTACCTCCCCCACCTTGTCTCTTACTGGGAACTTCATGACGTTGTGGTAAATGAATAGGACACCCTTCAAGGATGAAAGGAAAGGCCTTTCCAGTAAGAGATCATCCTCTCCCTCATTCAGTCTTTTCAGTTCTTTCAGTTTCGGGTCCCGGGGAGACCTCTAGTGGGGTTTGGTCAGCACAACCTGAGGGGGACCTTTCAAAAGCCCGAGGTGAGATCCATAATAGCCCGGACAAAACCCCTGAAGAGGGACTAGATATTGAACCAAGTCGGGTAGAATCTATAGCAAACCTTCTTGACACAGCCATCCCTCCTAAGGTGATGACAGTGGTTAATGAGGTCTTAGAGGATGACCCCGCTGAGCAGTGAGCAGTCGGGAACCCTCCGATGGTAGGGGTAACAGAGATGGATTTCCAAGATGATCCACAACTAGAAGGAGAAGCAGAGGGCGAGGTTTACCAGGAAGGGGGAGCAACAGAAGGGAACCAGGAAAAAGCAGGACCCTAATACGATTTATTCCAATTTGCTTTCGCAGCCCGGAAAGAGGTCGGAGGGGGGGGGGGGGGGGGCACCCCTTTTTATTCATGCCATGTTTCACTAGCTTTTTCTCCATTATTGTTTTAGCTTATGTAGCCCGAAACCAAGGGTTGGGCTCCCATTCCTTTATTGAAAACTGACTTTACACCTCGTTCATGCTTTCTTCAATGAATTTTGACTTGATTGGCATGTGCTTGCTTCATTTATGATCTCGATCTAGGTGCAGCCTCTAAAACAACTTGACTTAACTCAACTTGGGAAAAGTAACAAGATAGAAAAACTGCTTAAGTGTGAAAGTAGGCAGCTAGCTCAAGCTTTCTACTCTCAACAGAAACTTATAGCTCATTAACTTTAGAAAATAGTCCCCTTGTGTGATTGCAGGCTAGTTCATACCTGTCACAGCAAGCAACCACATATACATAGAGAATTAGCAACCAGTAATAACTGGGACATTGGAGTTTAAGTAAAAGAGCATTCCATTCTCGAGCCTCTCTAGAGGGTTATAGCCAGATCGAGGCTTCAAAGAGGGCTATCTAGCCATCTCCTAGTCTAGAGATCGGGATGGCAATCGTGCTCTTAAACTCGAGTCCTTCTTGGGGGCGGTAGCCTGACCATGGCATAAGGAGGGTTACCTAGCTATTTCCTGGTCTTGTGATCTAATAGTAACTATGCTCTTAGACTCAGATCCTTCTTGAGGGTTTAAGCCCGACCAAGGCATTAGGAGGGCTATATAGCTATATCTTGGTCTCGAGATCTGAATGACAATTATGCTCTTATACTCAGACCCTTCTTAGGGGTGGTAGCCCGACCAAGGCATCAGGAGGGATATCTAGCTATATCCTGGTCTCAAAATCTGGTTGGCAATTATGCTCTTACACTTAAACCCTTCTTTGGGGTGTTAGCCCGACCAAGGCATCATGAGGGCTATCTAGCTATATCCTTGTCTCGAGATTTGGATGGTAATTATGCTCTTACACTCAGACCCTTCTTGGGGGTGGTAGCCCGACCATGGTATTAAGGATTACTTGGAGGCATCCCTAGCTGATCCCCGGTCTTGAGTTCTGGATGGCAATTATGCTCTTACATTCAGAGGAAGAGTTGGTAGCCTGACCAAGGAATCGAGGATAGCGACGGGGCTTCCCCAGTTAATCCCTGGTCTTCGAGGCGTTTAAGTTAGACTTACCCATGTAGATCTTGGTCTAATATGGAGAAATCATAGTGGAATATAATTGAAGATGGAGAAAACAGACTTTATTGATAAAAATGGAGTACATTATTGACAAAGATTTCATTAAAACCTAAATAGAGGTTGCCTGCTCTCGAGTTCCCTCTTTAGGGGTAAATTTTCCTCAGGTGATCTGCATTCCAGGTGTGGTCGATAGGGTGTCCATCCATGTCTTCAAGCTTCTATGCCCTATTTCGGACCACTATCTTTATTAAGTAAGGTCCTTCCCAGTTGGGCCCTAGGATCCCGTCCGACCTCTTCCTGGTATTCAAGATTACCTTCCTGAGAACTAGGTCCCATTCCTTAAAGTTTCAAGCTTTAACCCTTCTGTTAAAGTACCTAACGATTTTGCTCTAGTAAATCGTTACCTTCTCAGCTACCCGATATTGTTTCTCTTCTAAGAGAACTAGTCTAGCTTGGAGCTTATCCTCATTGCTCCTTTGTTCAAAATGTTGGACTCTAAAGGAGGTTAATTTGTGCTCGATGGGAAGAACCGCTTCAACCCCAAAGGTTAAAGAATAAGGTGTTTCGCAAGTGGTTGTTCTCCTCGTAGTACGATAAGCCCAAAGGACCTCGGGAAGCTTATCGGCCCGTATGCCCTTTCTCTGTTGCAACTTTCTTTTCAATAGCTTCTTGATAGTCTTATTGGTGGATTCTACTAACCTGTTAGTCTGAGGTGGGCTACTGAAGCAAATCTAAGGTCAATTCCCAAGCCTAGGCAAAAATCCTTGAATCGGCCATTATCAAACTGCTTACCGAGGTCGGCTATAAAGATAAGAGAGGTCCCGAACCTACAAACTACGTTGTTTTTGATAAACCTTGTCATATTCTATTCTGATATCTGGGACAGTGGTCCGGCTTCGACCCACCTCATGAAATAGTCGATAGCCACAATAACATGTTTGGCTTACCCCACATAGCAAAGGGGTAAGGCGAGCTAAAGGATGACAGACGTTCTATTGAGAGGTGGCTCAAGTTGGAGGTCTTCTGGCATGGTTCATAGGATGGCGTAAAACTCTTCGAATCTTGATGGATAGTTGGTCAGTAATACCCCATGCGGAGCACCTGATATACTAACGCTTCCCTACCAATATGGTTTCCACATTCTCCTAAGTGAACATCCCTTAATGCCCATTTGGCATCATCATTATGCAAGCAACGAAGTAGGGAGAGGGACCTGCCCCTTCTGTAATGGTGCCCATCCACCAAGCAGTATCGGACTGAAAGCCTGTTTATTCTTCTGGCTTGGACGGGCTCCTCGGGAAGCCTTCTTTCTCCGAGATAAACTACAATGGACTTTGTATTCTGCATCATTGTTAGTGGCCTTGAACTCGAATATGAAATAGCGGCAACACTCATTTCCCTCCGGGTCTATTAGAACTATGCTCACTCCACCTCTGGCTTGCCCCGATGCTCCGTCCACGTAGAGGGTCCATGATTTGCAACTTTCTAGCCAGCTGTCGGACTCTAGAGTTTTCTTAGAAGCTATATCTGTTGTTGCGGAGGTCGCTCGACCTGGAAAAACTAAGGGTTCAGCCACAAAGTCCGCCAAAACCTGGGTTTTAATTACGGTTTTGGGCTTTTACCTTAAATCAAACTGAGTGAGCTCTAATGCCAATAAAACCAGTCTTTAGGACATATCCGACTTTTGTAAGTATTAACGGAGGGGTTGGTCTGTCACTACTGCCATTGAGTGAGCTTGAGAGTAGAGACAGAGCTTCTTTACCGAGGTCACCAAGGTATAAACGAGCTTCTCCAGAAGGGTATAATTCTTTTCTGGTTTGGTTAGAGCATGACTCATGTAGTAGATAGGCCGCTAGACCCTATCTCCATATTCCTTGACCAAGGCCTCATTTACTGCAGTCTCTGGAACGGCCAAGTAGATTTGCAGAACTTCTCCAGGACTTGGCTTAACCAGTAGCGGAGGGCTTGATAGATATTTATTCAAGGCTTGAAAAGCTTGTTCACTCTTCTGGTCCCATGTCATGTTTCTTCCCTGCTTAATGGCTTTGAAGAATGGGAGACATTTATTGGTAGACCGATAAATGAACCTGTTGAGCATTGCTACCTGCCCGGTCAAGACTTAAACCTGTTTAAGTGACGTGGGGGACTCTAGATCCAGGATAGCCTTAATATTTTCCGGGTTAGCCTCTATGCCTCTCTCATGAACCATGAAGCCCAGAAACTTCCTCGTAATTACCCCAAAGGTGCATTTGGTGGGATTCAATCTCATCTGGTTCTCCTTTAAGATCATGAAAGTTCTACGAAGGTCGTCCAGATGGCTTTCAAAGGTTGATGACTTGGTGATCATATCACCGATGTACACCTCCACTGATCTTCCAATTTCGGGCATGAACATTCGATTCACCAATCGTTGATATGTAGCTCCCGCGTTCTTAAGCCCAAACGGCATTACCTTGTAGCAATACAGACCTCGTCCGGTGATAAAACTGGTCTTTTCCTGGTAAGCAGGGTGCATCATAATCTAGTTGCATCCTGAAAATGCATCCATGCAGCTCAAGAGCTTGTTTCCAGAGGTGGAGTCAACTAACTGACTAATTTTTGGTAGAGGGAAACTGTCTTTCGGATATGCCCGGTTCAGGTCGGTATAATCAATACACATGCACCACTTCCCATTTGCCTTCGTGACCATGACCATGACCATATTGGCGATCCATTCGTGGTAGCGTGCTTCTCTGATGAAGCCCGCTTGGGTCAATTTGTTCACTTCTTCCTGAACCGTAGCATTTCTTTCGGCGTTAAGGTGACGCCTTTTTTGTTTGACTGGCTAGAAGGTTGGATCCACTGCCAATCGATGGGTAACCAAAGACATCAGGATTCCAGCCATCTCATCGTGACTCCAAGCAAAGATGTCATTGAATTCTCTGAGGAGCCCGATCAAGCCCTCTTGTACTCCCGGTTCAAGGGTGGCTCTGACTTTGACAACCTTCGAGGGATTACCTACCCGGATTGGAATCTCCACTAGCTTATCCACTGGATGATCGCTGGCCCATTCCCTTCTCTACTCCTCCTCGTCTTGTACCACAGGGTTATCCTTTGTGTGATTTGTGGGTCATACATCTTCCAAAGTCAATACAAGTGTTGCCCTATCCTGGATCATTGTTACATATGCAAGTTGTTTTGCTAGAGATGTTGGGTTGGCAGACACCGCATATCATCTCTTGGCTGCTTGTTGGTCACCCCGTACCTCCCCCACATTGTCTTCTACAGGGAACTTCAGATCATTGTGGTAAATGGATAGGACCCCCTTCAAGGATGACAGGAAAGGCCTTCCCAGTATCGCATTATAAGCCGATGGGCTATCTATTACTACGAAGTCCGTTATAATATTTTATTAGAAAAGGGATGTTCCAACAATTACAGAGAGGATCTTCGATCCCTTAGGTATGATCGAGTCCCCTGTGAATCCATAAAACGGGGTGGTGCAACTATTGTAACACCATTGTTTCAAATTCAGTTTTTCCAAAGTATCTTTGAAGAGGATGTCGACGTTGTTGCCTGTGTCAACAAGCACACGATGAACCTTGCAGTTAGCAATCTGCACCGTGACCACCAAGGGGTCATCATGAGGCTGCACAGTGTTATTGACATCCGTCTCGGTGAAAATGATCTGTGCCAACTGGGAAAGGTTGGTCGGGCTCTGGTCGACCTTGAAGATACCTTGCCTTTCATCTACACAAGGGATCTTCCTCGCGTGGTTTTTCCTTGAATTATTGAAGGAACCAACCAAAGTGGGTCCTCCGCTGATGGTATGTATCATCTTAATTTGTTGCATCAGATCCACCTATTCCCCATTTCTCTTCTTAGCATGCTCTTGGATCTCAGCTTGTACTTCCCTTCCAGTATGAATATTGGCCCTAACCAGCTGTAAGAACTCTAACAAACATCCTCCTTTTATCAGGGCCTCGATCTGATTGTGCAGGTTATAACACATTGAAGTATTATATCCCACATTTTCATGGAAGTTACAGTACTTATATCGATTTCTTCTATCAATCGGAGATTTCATGGGTACAGGCTTCTACAGTAGTCCCCTATCCCGAATGATGAGATAAATTGTTTCACGGAATGCGTTTAAAGGAGTGTAATGGCTATATCCTCTCTCGTTTTGAGATATAGAGGCTACCGTTATGGGAGGTAGAAGAGGTGAAGCCCTCGGAGGAGTTCCCCATGCTGGATACCTTTCTGGCTTGGGTTGAGAAATGGGGAAATGGTACATCTACCTGTTGGGGGGTTTGTTCTGGTTTTTCTGAGATGTCTCTGGCTTGGGTCCCTTATTTTTCTGTTGCTTTGTTGTTCTCATATCATTATGTTCCATCTTGATCTTAAGCTGTTCATCAATTTCGACTTGCTCTAAAGCCCGGTCCTAAGCCTCTTGGTAGGTCTCCGGAGGTCGCTTAGCAAAGGATAGGAAAAGCTTGCCCGCCAACAGGTTTCTTCTGAAATTTGTCAGGGATTCTTTCTTAGAGAAGACCCCCATATGGATGAATTCTTTATGGAAGCGTTCAACATATGACTGGAGCATTTCATTGCTTTTCTGAATCACATAATGTAGAAGTATGGGTTCCTTCGGAAGCGGTTTGACTCACTGAAACTGAGAGCAGAAATTGGTTGGCAGTTTTGTAAATGAATCTACGCTACCAGCAGGTAACTTTTTGAACCAAGTCTTGGCATAATCAGTCAGGGCGGTAGGAAAAATCCTGCACATGGCAGCTCTGGTGGTATTCTAGACTTTCATTAACTGGATAAAGCTCTCTAGGTGGCTAAAGGGGTCTTCCATTTTGAAGAATTATCAGTCGGCATCTTGAATTTTGGTGGGAGCTCTGTCTCTCGGATCCTTTTGGTGAAAGGTGCGTTCATCTTGCTCAACAGATTTTTCTTGTCCTCCTTGTGCTTTCCCGCCTTCATCAGTTGGACCTTTTTCTATAGTCTTGTCAGCTGATCTCTCAGGCATTTTTTTCGGGTTTCTTTGAGTTGACCTCAGATTTCTCACTATCAGACTCCTCTGACGAACTAGCGACCTCCATCTGGTTATTTTTATGGGCAGGGTCTACTCGGGGGATTTTCCAGCAACCTTCCTCTCCAGCCTGGATTTCTCTCCCTAAGGCTATCGAGAAAGAAGCCTCTTTCTGTTCCCATGGTAAGGCATCTGCTGCAGATTTAACTAGCATGGGTTGGTAATGTGATTGTTTACCCTTAACTGGGGGTCATAGGCCCCAATCTATCTCGGATTCAGGATTGAAGCCTGACCTCCTCGCAGGTAGGCTCTAAAGGAGGTGGTCCTAGGCGATCGAAGACAGGTGTCCTTGTTTTGGGCCTGTTCGGTTTTCCCTATGTGTTGGGGTTTGATAGATGGACCGCGATCCCTCATCGAGTAGACAAAGATGGATATTTTCTACAAAGGCCACCGTCTATTGATCGAGAATGGCTTGGCTTGGCTTGTCATAGTAGGACCAGAAACCCGCGTAAGAGTTGGCTTGGCCGGAATTTTGCTACGGTGCCCAGATTTTTTTCTTTTTTTTTGAGGCCTTTCCGGTTGATGCAGCTGAAGGCTGTTCTGAAGCCTCGGGCTATCCCTGTAAAGAACGAAGCCTCATAATTACTGTAAAAAAATAAATTTGTAAGTGTAAAAGTAACGGTATGGTTTGTTCCTACAGACGACGTCAGAAAGTGTTAAAGGAAAATTTACTCAAGATGAGAAATTCCGACTAACACCCTCAAGACCACTACCATGGAGGTGGTGGCCGGGGTCAGTACCTTAGATATTTGACGTGTTAAGATAGAAATGAATATCTGAATGCTAATATGATGGCAAATGAGAATTTTATTATTGATCACTCCTAGTATACAAAAATCTCTCAAATACACTCACAATCTCTTTAGGATATAGGAGGGTGGCAACTTCGTGACAGTCGAATAGCAGATACAATGGTGGCCATGTTCCGATCATAGAATTTAGGCTCTCTTTACTCTCTTCATCTTTTTTTTTCTGTTGTCCCGCATCTCTCCTCCTCTTTCTCATATTTATACATGGCCTAAGCTATTTGAACGGGTGTATCTCCCCCTATGATTCTCTGAATCTGTTCCCTCCTTATTGAGCAGGATCCTCTATTTAAAAGTCGTTGACTTCGAATAAATAATGAACTTAAGAATATCATTGGAGGAGATAAGTTTGTTTCCTCTTTAGAATCAATCTCTTGCCTTACAGGTATGCAGATTTTTAATGTTCGGTGGAGTGTAGATATGATCTTGTGCGCATTCATGGCATGATTCTTTATGGAGGTCGTCGAGTCAGGTGCTCACTGCTTCATAGGGTGAGGTAGACCCATGCTTTAGTTCTGGTCTCAAAAGCTTGGGACGGTCTTGTAGGCACTTACTGGAGGTAGTGTAGATTAGGCGAGATTATTCTTTCATGTCCAAGTAGGTTACAGGTGTCCTTTAGTGAATTGGAATATTAGCTATAGCATGAATCTGATCCACTTAGAGGCTCTCTCTTCGTATCTGACAGGGACAGTGGGCTTCTGGCTTACGCTACAAGTTAAATCCGACCTCGGGAAGCCTTGATCTGGAAAGAGCTCACTCTTGTTTGTGTCGGGATTCACTTCGAGTGCTTCCTAAGCTCGGTGACCTTTCCTTGCTTTCGCTGAGTGGTTCTGGAGGTAGGCCCCAGAAACCAGGGTTCCAGGATAAGTGATCTCAAGAATCCCGGATATCCATGCAACTAACTTTTCTCGAATTCCAACATTTGTATGAGGGCTCAACCTGGTAGTGTCGAGCTTCATTCCTGATAGCTCTAAATCCCGATAACCCTTCATTGCTTCTGTGGGGTAGCTTTGTGCCGCTCCCGGGGTTCAAATGGTGAATCTGGGCTATGATTCGAGCTAGGAGAGTGGAAAATTTCTCTTTAGTCTCCTAGCAAAATTTTTCTATGAACAAATGGTAATCATGAAAGTCAACCCTCTCTCTTGGAGGAGAACTTTGGTTCTATATTCTGGTGGCACGGTACCTCACTGATATCATTCTTCCTACCTTACAGAGAAGGCGTACCCCGGATGGGTCCCGAAACTGGTATCCCAATACTCGGGTATCAATCTGAGGGCGAGATACCTTAAGGTACCAGTTTGGTTGTATGGAGCTTGATTTTTACCTTACAAGGCTTTCGGTGGAGCTTGATTTGACCATGCTGGAATCCGACGGGGTAACGAAGCTTTCCTGGCAAGCCCTGGTAAGGTGTTTGCCATAAACATGTGGCCTTGGCTTGCTTTTGGAAGGGTGAAGAGGTACGCTCGAGTACTGCTCTTGCTACTTGATTTAACCATGCCAGGATCTACAGTGTATCTTGGCACTTTTGGTGATGATAGGGTTTTACGGACTTCTTCCTTTTCTGTTCGAACAGGTCGAGATTATACCTCGACGAGGTAGAAGGGGATTTGCAAGACAAGTTCGGCACCATGAAAGTCTCTTGGTGAAAGAAGATATGGTAGTATGCTTTAGAAAAGTGTCACGAGATACCTTAACCTTAGGGAACCCAGGTTCTCCCATGTCAACCTGGCTTCGGGCTTTTATCCTGGTATAGAGAGCTTGACGTGGTCATGTAAGACTTTATTTGGTGACCCTGGATACGTGTGAGATGCTTAGAGGGTATGGGCGGCCTTGCCTTGCTCCTGCAGGATCGTGTGGTAGCTCGATCTCGGGGACCTTGATACCCTATTACATGAGCTAGAATTTGGACTCTTTCATGAGGGTTGGGAAGTGGAAAATTCTTCTTTGGTCCCTAGCTAAATTTTGCTATTAACAATAATATATACAATTATATTTTAAGAGTTGATTTTTAATTAATTCATTTTTTGATATTTTTTTTGAATTAATTTTTGATGTGTTACTTTTGTTTAATTTTAAAATTACAATACAAAAATTATATTGGTTAATAATGTAATCAATTTGTTAAAATGCCAAAATTTATATTTCAATTTTTGATAGTTTTCGGTTAACCTATCAGACGCGTTTTTTCCGTTTTCATTTTCAAAATATAGCTTTCAGTATATGTTACCAGACGTGTTTTCAAAATTCGAATCTGAAACAAAAAACACTGTTTTCATTTTTATTTTTATTTTCGAAAAACAATATCTAAAAAACGTTTACAGGATGGGCCCTTACAGACCAAAGGTTAGAGATGGTGAAAGAAATAGAGAATATGAGAAAGAGGAGAGAGAACATTGGGCAATGTGTTCTGACATGGGCAGTAATTTTTATTTCTTAAAATTTAAATAAAACTTGATTGACTTGATAGTTGTCGTTGAACCATCATCCATTTCCAACAAATACCCTAATAATGCAGGATTCTTTATCTGAAAATGCTTAGATTTATATGGATTTGTACAAAAATAAATAAATTAGACATCGGTTTTGTAGAAGAAGAAAAACTATTTTCTCACAAAATCTTTGATCATGTAATTGAAATGAAAGTTGTTTACCGAATATTTGTTTTGGGTGAGGAATCTCAGCTAACACCCATAAGACCGCAACCTAGGTAGATCACAGTCGGGGTAGATACCTTCGATACCGGTTTCACGTGTAAGAATAGACGAAATGTATGATAAGGGTGATATTGAACTGACTGATATTATTTTATTCAATAATTCAGAGTGTACAAGTATCTGGAATAACTCTCGGTTTCTCCTTTCTTTCTAACAAATAGAGGTTGCAAATTTGAACTTGTCGATAGGTGGACACAAATAACAATGGTGATAGCTAGGCTAAATGCTGACTACATAATTAAGTGATAGCTACTTAGGTTATCGGAATCAATTTTTTTTTCCTTTTCTTCATGGTATGATCCCTGTATTTATACACAGAGTCGCTAGGGTTTTTCCTTAGCGTACAAGTCGAAGATCACTGGATTGATTTTCACCTTCATTTGGGAGGATATTTTGTTTTTTATGGTTTACTCTGGATAATCGGTTGACGGAGGATATCTTGGAGACAATTGTGTTTGTTTCCTTTCCAGACTCTTTCATTATGGTTGCGTACGTGAAGATTGTTTATGGTTTGGAGAATAGTTTTAACTTCATCTATGAGTGGCGCGACACTTCAAGGTATGAGCCTGGCGATGTGGCGCTCGTTCATCCGGATGACGAGGTACCCTGAGGTGCTAATCTGCTGGCAAGGTATCTGGAGGTACCATTCTTGCAACGTGGCACTTGATCAATCGTGTTGGAGCTTTATGATCATTTAGGAGCCTTATGGGCATCTCATGTCCTGCTCGAGGGGTAAGATATGCACCTCGACGGGATAGCAGAACAGTGTCAGGGTACTTGGGTTCCGGTTGGGTGGTACGTGAAGGTGCATGAGCTTCATCTTGCTCCTATAACGATGCCGAGGTACCTTGGTTGTGTAGGTAAAATCGGGTTCAAAATGCAACGGAAGCGTGAGAAAAACGAAATCAGGGTTTGCGTATAAATAAAAAATTTCCCTTTATGCAACGAGAACCTTAACCCAAGATTAATTGACATATATAAAAGTATCGTACATTTTACTCGTGACGATTGAACAAGTGCCGAATTGATTCCGCAAGATCTTCCAATCCAATCACGAACGTGAATCACCTAAGAGTGTGGGCTCCCATTCTTTAAATTGTATTCCTGTTGATGGAAACACACAAAATCTATTTCTTTGTTTGTTACAAATATCCTCTAATAGAAAAATCTAGAACTTCCGACCGCTTGTGAATTATCAATCAATTTGATTGAAACTCACATAAACCTTGATTCGATGTTGTACACAACCTTTTGATGTAAAGGATACTAGTGTACTATCGAAAACAAAAACGTTCTCTTTTTCTCTTTTCTCCTTTGCCGATTTCCACACTCTTATTCTATGAGTTGATTGAATTTTGTCTAGAGTAAAAACTAAATTTTTCTCCCTCAAAATTCTCTCTTGCTATGCCATAATTATCTCTTGAAAATTACCTAGCATGGCCGAAATTTTCATCATAGAATTCTAATAGTCTGGTCGAATTTCAAACAAATATATATATGATGATTAATCCTCTCCTAAGAAGGATTTACTTGGTTGGCGAGAATTTTTTCCTTAGCTGGATTTATTTGGTAGTTAAGAATCCTTATCTGAAAGGAATTCTATCATCAGCTTATATATACAAATCTGGCCGAAATTCATTGGATAAGTATTAGGACACTTAATTCTTTTCCTAAGAAAGATTTACTTGGTTGTTAAGAATCTTTTCCTTAGGTGGAATTACTTGGTGGTTAAGAATTCTTTTCAAAAAGGATTCTATCCTACACCAAGCCTCTTAATCCAACTTAATAGTGTATTTGTAACCATATTAAAGACTTCCTAATTTGATAAGATAAATAATTCATTTTATTTATCTACTTATCAAATATAGTCTTTAACATTAACTATACTACAAACAATAGTATAGTTTTAGGAGACCATCTCCTACTAGGAAAAAGATTTTGACTTTTAATTAAATAATTAATTAATCAACAAATGAATTAAATAATTAATTAATCAACAAATTAATTAATTTCTATTTAATTAAATAATAAAATAAAAATAATATATTTAAGCTATTCTCAATAGCCTTGCCGGCCATACCATATATATGGGTCATATATTATTTTTCTTATTTTATTAAATCCATTGGACCTTAATAAAAAGTCCACATGTGAACTAGACATATTCGTACAAAAAGAAACAAGTTCTCATGCCTTAATACAATTCTACATGGACCCCTAAATTGGTCCGGTAGAATATATCAAGTGATCCATACAAGTTCGTGTGGATTGAGGATCTTGGCGGGCTATCTAAATTTAATCTCCAATAGACATAACCCAATCACAATCAACAAATGATTCACTTAGGTCCCATCTATTTAATTTTAGTTCATTCCACTAAAGAACTAAAATTGAACTCTTAAATAAAGATAGAATAAGTTGATATTTACTCATTCATACCCTAGACAACCTTATTGGAGAAAATGTATCATCGTGAAGAATACCAGTAATCGCCAAGAGCTCATAGACCGCCTATAGCTCTCCAAGTTACCATATTTACTCATATGACCACTTTTTGAACTTGGATATTTTGACTTGTCCAGAAGCCCTGTGTCAATAGACACTATTGAAAACTTAATTTTAAGATTTAATATCCAATACCTCAAAACATCCATATGATGGTATTCTACTCTCATTCAATAAATGGAGCCACAATGTCCATATCTATAAATGAAGTCCTCTATTGATTAACAAATGAATACCATCAAACTATCGAGGATAGACTATGCTATATAATCGTACTCATTTATAGCTCAAAGGATAACATTTGCCACCATAAGTCCATCATTTATCTCAAGATTAAGATAGACTCTCCGATTGTCTTCAAATGAAAACTTTTATCCATTGACGGTTCTAGATAAAGTATTTCATTTTGATTCTATTCAATGCACCCAGTGCACTTGATTCTTTTGCCCAAAGACACCACACTTTGATGATTTTAGACTTATCATAACACATTTGATCCCTCTCAAATGCTAGCAAAAGAATCTACAACTTTGACAAGATAAAGAAGCCCAACCTTCTATCTTAAGTTGTGAATATTATTCAAGACTACTAAAGAATTGTGTCTACCTCATACATATCTAGGTGTATGAACAATTCTTATTTTCTCATAGTCTTTTGACCTTATGATTATTTACTTTTGAAAATTATAATAATTAAACTATTAATGCTATAAGATTTGTTAAACTAGAAATCACTTTATTCATATGAAAATATTGTTAATTACAATATTACACTCTTGCTATCGAGCACAATCCTAACAATCTCCCACTTGCTCTATAGCAAATGTGTCATATCTCATCCCCATGTCCTCTAGATGCCCATCAAAACTCTTTTGAGGAAGAGCCTTTGTAAAGGGATCCGCTAGATTTTCTACTGCACGATCTTGGTAATCGTCACGTCACTCCTATGCATAATTTCTTTTAGAAGGTGATACTTTATTTCAATGTGATTCCCTCTCTTATGACTTCTTAGTTCTCTCGAATTAGCCATTGCTCCACTATTGTCACAATATACAGTGATCTGCTTATTCGCATCAGGAACCACTTCCAAGTCAATCAGGAATTGGCGGAGCCAGGCAGCCTAGCATGTGGCAATATACTCGGCTTCCATGGTGGAATTGGCAATACAAGATTGCTTGATACTCCTCCATATGACTGCCCCTTCTCTAATAGTTAACACAGATCCTGATGTTGATCTCCTGGAGTCAGAATCTGACTGAATATCAGAATCTGTATACCCAACGAGAATTGAATCCCCTCCAGAGTATACAAGGATATAATCTCTCGTTCTCCTAAGATACTTGAAAATATGTTTGACTGTCATCCAGTGATCAGGACCAGGCTTCGATTAAAACCTGCTAACTATACCCACAACAAAACAAATACCTGGTCTAGTACAGAGCATTGCATACAAGAGAATTTCTACTGTCGAAACATATGGAATCCTTCTCATGAATTGCTCTTCATTCTCATTATTAGGAACCTGTTCCTTAGAAAGTTTGATTCCATGTCTGAAAGGTAACATACCTTTCTTGGAATCTTGCATGGAAAACCTAGACAAGATTTTATCTATGTATGAAGCTTGGGATAATGTAATCGTTATATTCTTTCTATCCCTTATGACTTGGATACCAAGAATATAAATTGCTTCTCTTAAGTCCTTCATATCAAAATGTTTTGCTAACCATTCTTTTATTGATGTCGATAAACCTACATCGTTTTCGATGAGTAGTATATCATCAACGTAAACAACTAGGAAAAACAACTTGTCGCCTTTAATCATTTTGTATACACAAGGTTCATCAAGGTTTTGAATAAATCCAAGACCTTTTACGGCTTGATCGAACCTTATGTTCCAGGGTATGGATTCATGCTTCAATACATATATGGATCTTTGCAACTTGCATACCCTTTCCTCTTGGCCATTTTCAATGAACCCTTATGGTTGCATCATATAGATGCTTTCGTCAAGACTTCCATTAAGGAAAGCTGGCCATAGGAGAGAAGGTTTCTTCATAATGGATTTAGAGAGATGTCGCAAAAGATAAGAGTATCCTAATGGATTCAAGCATGGCCATAGGAGAGAAGGTTTCTTCATAATCGATACATTCCTTCTGTGTATAACCTTTAGCTACCAATCTAGCTTTAAAGGTTTCCACCTTTCCATCCGTTCCTCTTTTCCTCTTGTATACCCACTTGCACCCGATGGGTTTTATCCTTTTAGGGAAGTCTACAAGAGACTAGACTTTGTTTTTGAACATAGATTCAATTTCGGATTGCATTGTCTTTTGCCAATGGCGACAATCAACATCTTCCACTGCTTCCCTGTACGTATAGGGATCATCATCGTCCAAAAGATTCTCTACAGATTCTCCTAGACCGATGCATCTCTCGGGTTGTCTAACAACCCTCCCACTACGACGAGGTATGGTAGATTGTTGATTTTGTGTTGGTATGGATTTTACAATTGGGCTTGGTTGCAAAACCTCTAGTGGAATTGTATCTCCTAAAAGCTCATTTAGGACAATTCTACTTTTAGGCACAAAATTATTCATATAGTCCTCTTCTAGAAATTTGGCATTTGTCGAAACAAATACTTTAAGATCTGAAGGACTTAGAGAGATGTCGCAATGGATAAGAGTATCAAGCCCGCGAAACCTCTAGTGGAATTGTATCTCCTAAAAGCTCATTTAGGACAATTCTACTTTTAGGCACAAAATTATTCATATAGTCCTCTTCTAGAAATTTGGCATTTGTCGAAACATATACTTTAAGATCTGAAGGACTTAGAGAGATGTCGCAATGGATAAGAGTATCCTAATGGATTTAAGCATGGCCACAAGAGAGAAGGTTTATTCATAATCAATACCTTCCTTCTGTGTATAACCTTTAGCTACCAATCTAGCTTTAAAGGTTTCGACCTTACCATCCATTCCTCTTTTCCTCTTGTATATCCACTTGCACCCGATGGGTTTTGTCCCTTTAGGCAAGTCTACAAGAGACAAGACTTTGTTTTTGAACATAGATTCAATTTCGGATTCAATTGCCTTTTGCCAATGACGACAATCAACATCTTCCATTGCTTCCTCTTACGTATAGGGATCATCGTCGTCCGGAAGATTCTCTACAGATTCTCCTAGACCGATGTATCTCTCGGGTTGTCTAACAACCCTTCCATTACAACGAGATATGGTAGATTGTTGATCTTGTGTTGGTACGGAACTTACAATTGGGTTTGGTTGTGAAACCTCTTGTGGAATTATATCTACTAAAAGCTCATTTAGGATAATTCTACTTTTAGGCACAAAATTATTCATATAGTCCTCTTCTAGAAATTTGGCATTTGTCAAAACAAATACTTTAAGATCTGAAGGACTATAAAAATAATATCCTTTTGTTCCTTTTGGATACCCTACAAATATGCATGTTTCTGAACGGGACTCCATCTTTTCTATCTTTCCTTTTAACACGTGCGCAGGACATCCAAATATCCTTAAGTGTTGTAAACTAGGCTTTCGCCCGGTCCACAACGCATGCGGTGTTTTAGGAACCGACTTAGATGGTACATCGTTTAGAATATACATTGCAGTTTGTAAAGCATATCCCCAAATAGAACTATGGTGCATTGAATAACTCAACATAGACCTAACCATATCCAAAAGAGTTCTATTTCTCTTTCTGCCACCCCATTTTATTGAGGTGGGTCTGGTGCAGAAAACTGAGAAAGTTTCCATTATCAATAAGATATTGCTGAAACTCACCAGATAGATATTCTCCACCACGATCGAACCTCAAGAATTTTATGCGTTTCTCAAGCTGATTTTCTACTTCAGCTTTAAATACTTTGAACATATCAAAAGCATCCGACTTATGTCTCATGAGATACACATAGCCAAACCTTGAGTGATCATCCGTAAAAGTGATGAAGTACTCATATCCACCTCTAGCTTCAATGCTCATAAGTCCACACACATCAGTGTGTATCAATCCTAAACATTCGATGGCTCTTGTTCCTTTGGTCGTAAACAACCTTTTGGTCATTTTACCTTCCAAACAAGATTCACAAGTTGGTAGATCATCAACCTTTAAGTCACTTAGAGATCCGTCACATACCAATCTTTTAATCCTAGTAAGGTTGATATGACCTAAGCATAAATGCCATAGGTAGGTTTCATCTTTTGATAATTTAACTCTTTTATGATTAGGTTCTGTTGATTCCGTGTCTAACAAGTGAGAGATATTTCCATGCAAATAGAATAAACCGGTTTTCCAATATACCTTTGCAAATAATTTTTTCATTCTTACTAATAATAAAAGCTTTATAAAAAATAACCGAATAACCAAATTTATTTAGACAAGAGACCGAAATTGTGGTACATAATAAACGTTTATTAAAACTAAATGCCTATAAGAATCTAAATTGATTCAAATATCTCCCACTACACTAGTAGACACCAACGCTCCATTGCCTAAATGGTAGTTGAATTCATTCTTATTCAGTCTATTCCTTTGACCCTTTTCACCACAAAAGAAACACTTTCCTTTAATCTTGGTTACTTTCTTGGTCTCCTTCTAAGAAGGCTCAAGTTGCTTTTTCTTCTATTGTCTCTTTACCTTCTTACGTGTCTTTAACAATAGCAACTTACCAAGCATATGAATCTCTTGACCCTTGCCTTTCACAAGAATCATTTTGGCACTTTGAACATCTTGCATCAGTCCTTGCAAGGTGTATTCCTTATTTTTCAAGGTGTAGTCCAACTTTGAACAAACCAAAGGAATCTGATAGTGAGTTGACAATCTTGTCAAGTTTTCATCTCACCATCTATCTCAGCACCATTCAGTTCAGCAATGTTGAGATGTGCTATGACTTTCATCATGTGATCTTTCACATCCTGTCCAGGTTTCATCCTAAGATTCATAAAAGCATTCACTGCCTCTTTCTTTTAGTCGTCCTATACCTCATAGCAAACATCTCCTCTAGAGACATCATTATATCGGTAGCAGTCTCCTATTCCTTCATGTTGCTGTTGCAACACGTCGGAGATGATGGCCATAATGTAACGTACTTTTAGCCATCTCATCTGAAGACTTCCACTACAGATACTTATCTCTTTGCTCCTGAGTAGATTCATTAGTTTGGTGGTTTAGGAATAGAGAGAACGAACTTATGGTTTTTCAACCCAATTTTCCTTTTTCCGTGTGGCATAATTATCATCAGTTAAAGTATTATCTTTTAGGAATTTGATTAGGAATGGGGTCATGATTTCTTTATATTAACAAAAAGTTATATAAGTAAATAATCATGATAAAGCACTTTTGAATATTTATCTTGAATTAAATGAAATAATTCAATCGTAAAAGTTCAATGGTGATCCAACACCCATAAATGTCACGCCTCCTTTGGGAATACGCACCATTTACTTGTTGGACTAGGTATCACCTAATTGTTAACATAACAATCAATGTTTTCTATTTTAGCCTTGCAATTTTATTAAAAAGAACTCTTGGGAGGATATTAATAAAATTACAGTGAGTGTGTTATCAAGTTATCGATCTTCAATATAATCCCTCACGAATATCCCTCCTTTGGGAGTAGATATCGTTTGGTCTAATTGTCTAGTCTATCCTTGTAAAGAAATATCTTGCTAAATTCCATTCATGAATACCTCTTGGGAGGTTATTCACGAAACATAAAGCTCAACTAAACTTGGAGGCCGTAGGTGTTCAAAAACACCTTCTCCCACTCAATTGTTTAAGGCGTGTGATCGAATTCCAAAGAAAGATTTACCAAGTTATCTAGTTGTCAATTTAGATACTTAAACCATTCAATGGATGTTCATACCAAAAGAGATATATGAGTGGCACTCTTATTCTATATGACATGTTATCAAACAATGACAAACATTGCAATATTTACAAAAATATAAATAGGTACAATTTTGGTCCATCCTAGAAAAACAAGTAAATTACAAATATCTTGGAATACAAGAACTCCTTTCTTGACGAACAAGTCTTCACGCGACCTTTATCGTTCGGACTCCCTAGGCTACCTCGCATGAGCGTGTGCACCCTTCGCCCTTAACCATGAGCGTGCGCATGCCACAAACCCATAAAGGGCTGCCATGCGCAGCCCATGGCTACCAAAAGGGCTGCCGTGCACAGCCCATGGCACAACAAACGTGGATGCGCACTCTTCGCACACACGTTCGTTGTTACGGCTCGCACGGTCCCAAACTTGTTCCGGATGCTCCTAATTCTTCAAACCTTCGAGTCTTAGAAACTTGAATGTATTAAAGAAGAATTTAAATATTAAAATACTACAGTTTTTTTTATTACAACAACAAAATAAAAAAAACTTAGCAACTACCAAGAAGGAAAATATGGCGATACTAGACCACCCTTCTTGTTACAATCCTAAAACAAAATTACATTGAAATTCTAGGACCAAAATTGAGCAATAACAAACCACATATAAATATATATATATATCCATACATTCCAATGTAAATATATATGCGAATACCTAGAGTGTCATCTCTTTATAAAACATGCATATATACAATAAAAAGAAAAAGATTCACGAACACATACATCAATTAATCAAGGGTACAACCTAGCTCTAATACCAATTGTAGGGAAAAACGGGTTCAAAACGCAACGGAAGTGTGAGAAAAACGAAATTAGGGTTTGCGTATAAATAAAAAATTTCCCTTTATGCAACGAGAACCTTAACCCTAGATTAATTGACATATATAAAAGTATCGTACCTTTTACTCGTGACGATTGAACAAGTGAAGAATTGATTCTGCAAGATCTTCCAATCCAATCACGAACGTGAATCACCTAGGACTGTGGGCACCAATTCTTTAAATTGTATACCTGATGATGGAAACACACAAAATTTATTTCTTTGTTAGTTACAAATATCCTCTAAGAGAAAAACCAAGAACATCCGGCCACTTGTGAATTATCAATCAATTTGATTGAAACTCACGTGAACCTTGATTCGATGTTGTACACAAAACCCTTTTGATGTAAAGAATACTAGTGTACTATTGAAAACAAAAACGTTCTCTTTTTCTCTTTTCTCCTTGGCCAAATTCCACACTCTTTATCTATGAGTTGATCGAATTTTGTTTAGAGTAAAAACTAAATTTTTCTCCCTCAAAATTCTCTCTTGCTATGCCAAATTCTCTCTTGAAAATTACCTAGTATGGCCAAAATTTTCATCATAGAATTCTAATAGGCTGGCCGAATTTCAAACACATATATATATGTTGATTAATCATCTCCTAAGAAGGATATACTTGGTTGGCAAGAATCCTTTCCTTATGTGGATTTATTTGGTAGTTAAGAATCCTTATCTAAAAAGAATTCTATCATCATCTTATATATACATAGCTGGCCGAAATTCATTGGATAAGTATTAGGAAACTTAATTATTTTCCTAAGAAGGATTTACTTGGTTGTTAAGAATCATTTCCTTAGATAGAATTAGTTGGTGGTTAAGAATCCTTTTCAAAAAAGAATTCTATCCTACACCAAGACTCCTAATCCAACTCAATAGTGTATTTGTAACCATATTAAAGACTTCCTAATTTGATTAGATAATTAACTCCTTTAATTTATCTACTTATCAAATATAGTCTTTAACATTAACTATACTACCAACAATAGTATAGTTTTAGGAGACCATCTCCTACTAGGAAAAAGATTTTAACTTTTAATTAAATAATTAATTAATCAACAAATTAATTAATTTCTATTTAATTAAATAATAAAATAAAAATAATATATTTAAGCTATTCTCAATAGCCTTGCCGCCCATACAATATATATGGGTCATATATTATTTTTCTTATTTTATTAAATCCATTGGACCTTAATAAAAAGTCCACATGTGAACTAGACCTATTCTTATAAAAAGAAAAAAGTTCTCATGCCTTAATACAATTCTACATGGACCCCTAAATTGGTCCGGTAAAATATATCAAGTGATCCATGCAAGTTCGTGTGGATTGAGGATCTTGGCGGGCTATCTTAATTTAATCTCCAATAGACATAACCCAATCACAATCAACAAATGATTCACTTAGGTCTTATCTATTTAATTTAAGTTCATTCCATAAAAGAACTAAAATTGAAATCTTAAAAAAAGATAGAATAAGTTGATATTTACTCATTCATACCCTAGACAACCTTATTGGAGAAAATGTATCCTCGTGAAGAATACCAGTAATCGTCAAGAGCTCATAGACCGCCTATAGCTCTCCAAGTTACCATATTTACTAAAATGACCACATTTTGAACTTGGATAATTTGACTTGTCCAGAAGCCATGTTTCAATAGACACTATTGAAAACTTAACGTTAAGATTTAATATCCAATACCTCAAAACATCCATATGCTGGTATTCTACTCTCATTCAATTAATGGAGCCACGATGTCCATATCTATAAATGAAGTCCTCTATAGATTAACAAATGAATACCACCAAACTATAGAGGATAAACAATGCTATATAATCGTACTCATTGATAGCTCAAATGATAACACTTGCAACCTTAAGTCCATCATTTATCTCAGGATTGAGATAGACTCTCCGATTGTCTTTAAATTATCCATTGGCGATTCTAGATAAAGTATTTCATTTTGATCATATTCAATGCATCCAGTGCACTAGATTCTTTTGCCCAAAGACACCACACTTTGATGATTTTAGACTCATCATAACACATTTGATCTCACTCAAATGCTAGTAAAAAAATCTACAACTTTGACAAGATAAAGGCGTCCAACCTTCTATTTTAAGTTGTGAATATTATTAAAGATTAACTAAAGAATTGTGTCTACCTCATACATATCTAAATGTATGAACAATTCTTCTTTTCTCATAGTCTTTTGACCTAATGATTATTTATTTTGACAATGATTATTTACTTTTGACAATTATAATAATTAAACTATAAATGCTATAAGATTTGTTAAACTAGAAATCACTTTATTCATATGAAAAAATTGTTAATTACAAGATTACACTCTTGCTATCGAGCATAATCCTAACAGGTTGTGTGAGACTCGGTACTTCGAGATAAACCATTGCTTCCGGTACCTATCCAATATACGGAGATGCTTCCTATCAGGTGCTAACTAGATGGAGATTTCCCTTTGACCCCTTGCAAAAAATGCTATTAATAGAAGTAAAAATTAGCAAAATTTAATTATAAATGATTTTTGACATATAAACGAAGGATGCATTATATTTGTTTTGCGTGACCGACCTTGAATTTCAGTTTTTTGTATTGATCCTTCCGAAGACAAAATCTTGGCTCCACTCCTGTTTGGATATAATGTAAAAAAGGGATTATTATTTTTAAAAGGTCTTCTTAGAGAAGCCATGGAAGAACTTTTTGAAGAAAACTGGGAAGATATTTTTCCCTCTAATGAGATTTTTTATTTACCATTTTATCGTCTTCTCAATTAATAACAAATTAAAAATTCTACCAGTGTCCTTTTCTTCTTCACTTTCTCTATCAACTCAAATTCCATCCTCTCCCATCTCAACCCGAATTCAAGCTACTATCTCAATCCAATTTCCAGCCACCATCTCAAAAAAGAATTGAGAGAAAATCAATTAAACCCATGTACAAATTAAACTAAACTAAATGATCAAACCAAAAATTAAAACAATAGATAGAAGATTGTAGTTAATGATTCGATGAATTATGAGAGAGATGTTACAATTTAGAGTAGGAGATAATATTAGGACAAATAAAGAGAGTGTAGTGAGTATAAAAATTGTCATTTGGCCCAACCCTATAAGTATCTAACCAAACATTTTGTGAGTTTTGACCGCTTAAACAGTCAAGCCTTATTTAGGCCCAATAAAAGTCAAGTCTAACATGGGTCCAATATAGCTGCAAACCTAGACCAAGTTTTCAAAAGACCAGGTCAAATGTTCTGCTCAAGAGACTGACCAAGTCAGTTGTATTTTAGTCTCCAAGATTCTTGGGATAAAATAAGATGTCTCGCTCTACAATCTTGAGTCGAAATTGAAGGAGAGATACCAGCACACATTTTTTTGAAGGAGATTTTCGTTGGAAGAAACAGTCCACAATACTTTAGAGTTTTAGCTAAGAAAGTAAATAAAGGATATAAGAACACATGATAGTTTTAGCTAAGAAAGTAAATAAAGGATACAAGAACACATGATTTTATGTGGTAAAACCCTAAGTCAGGGAAACTTCCACGGTTGTCGGTGATGGTAAGAAAAAAAATCTACTATGAAATCTGAAAATTACACATTTAGTCTCACCTTCTCTCGTTATATTGTTTCATTCTTTCTATTTAAACACACGACCCCTTCGTATTCTTTACTCATTCTTAGTTTCTTCTTTTCAAAATTTGAAAAATCCTTAGCTTGCTCAAACTCTCTACCATCTTCTTCATCTTCAATTCTCCATCTTTTAATCTTTTTTCATCCTTTTACAGTTACAATGTCTTCCTCCGAAAACGATAGCATCGATAGAATCGTTAGGGGCGATTCCACTAGTCTAACTCACGGGAAGAGGGCCTATAAAGATGATAGTGGTGGAAGTGATGTCTTTACTCATCAACGCCGCCACTCTAACTGGAATGTTGCCATTGGGGCTGGTTTCTCGAATAACCCTGATACCTGCTTGAGATAGTTAAGGGGGATTCAAATGAGGAGTCTGTCGAGGTTAGGGCTGGTGGGGATCTAACCGAGGTTGATGCTGCAAACTTACTAGGAGGGGTGCTTGTTCTTCCTTATGTCTTTTGGTGTATCCATGACTCCACCACCACAGCTAACTCAATCCAGCATTTGAGGTTGAATTTCATGGTCCCTGAGAGCATTACCATCACCATACAACATCGGGGTTATGATGTATACACCCATTCCCTGGCGAGCTTCCGATACTTGTCGCTGCTTTTGACAGTGGAGTCAAGATACCACTCTATCCAACCCTTTATATGGTTCTTAATGCCTTGTAGCTTGCCCCTCTCCAACTGAAACCAGGGTTTTGGAGACACCTGGTTGGCTTTCTCATATTGTAGAGGGAACAGTACGAGAAGGATGGCCTTACGAGGGAACTGAGGCTGGGTGAGTTGAGGTATGTCTTCTAAGTCGCCAACATGACCCTTGGTCCAAGTGACAATTTTACACCCAGGCGAAAAACAATCTAAATTTAGTGGTTCCGGGAGCCACGAAGAAAGATGCTTCCTGGAAAGAAGAATGGGTTGCCATCGACGTCGATTGGGGTAACTCGATTCTCATCAAGGAAATTTGTTGAGATTATGCTCGATGGCAAGAGTATAATAATGCATTTGACAATCTTTTTGTATTAATAAAGTGATTTCTAGTTTAACAAATCTTATAGCATTTATAGTTTAATTATAATAATTGTCAAAAGTAAGTAATCATAAGGTCAAAAGACAATGAGAAAAGAAGTATTGTTCATACATCTAGATATGTATGAGGTAGACACAATTCTTTAGTTAGTCTTGAATAATATTCATAACTTAAGAGAGAGCCTTTATCTTGTCAAAGTTGTAGATTCTTTTGCTAACATTTGAGTGGGATCAAATGTGTTATCATGAGTCTAAAATCATTAAAGTGTGGTGTCTTTGAGCAAAAGAGTCTAGTGCACTGGGTGCATTGAATTGGATCACAGTGAAATACTTTATGTAGAACCGTCAATGGATAAAAGTTTTCACTTGAAGACAATCAGAGAGTTTATCTCAATCCTGAGTTTAATGATGGACTTATGGTTGCAAGTGTTATCATTTGACCTATCAATGAGTATGATTATATTCCACAACCCATCCTCGATAGTTTAGTGGTATTCATTTGTTAATCGATAGAGGACTTCATTCATCGATATGGACATCGTGGCTCCATTTATTAAATGTGAGTAGAATACCATCATATGGATATTTTGAGGTATTGGATATTAAATCTTAACGTTAAGTTTTTAATAATGTCTATTGAAACATAACAAGTCAAAATATCCAAGTTCAAAATATGGTCATATGAGTAAATATGGTAACTTGGAGAGCTATAGGCGGTCTATGAGCTCTTGGCGATTACTGGTATTCTTTACGAGGATACACTATCTCCAATAAAGTTGTCTAGGTTATGAATGATAAATATTAACTTATTCTATATTTATTTAAGAGTTCAATTTTAGTTATTTAGTGGAATGAACAAAAATTAATAGATCGGACCTAAGTGAATCATTTGTTGATTGTGATTAGGTTATGTCTATTGAAGCTTAAATTTAGATAGCCCGCCAAGATCCCCAGTTTAGACAAACTTGCATGGATCACTTGATATATTCTACCGAACCAATTTAGTGTTGGAACCCCATTCACCGGTTACGCAACGATTCTAGGTTTTAAATTTTTTATATAGATCATAATATGTATCTGGGACTAGTGAACTTGGGATCGTAAATTTTTTTTTGGAACTAATGCATACAATATGTATACATAAGAAATTGTAATCAAAATAATCCAAAGAATAAAATCTTACCAATGTTTGGAGGCTCATTCACTTTCTGATATGCTACTGTCTGAACGATTATTACTAACGTTTGGAGTCTCCTTCACTTTACGATGTGCTCCTGTCTGAACCACTCGATCTTCCTCGCTATCTCCCTGGACTGGTAACTGCGTGTGGACGCACCACGGTCTCAAAAAATTGAATGGAGGATGTAGAGATAATTGAAAAAACTCTTTCTTCAATATCAGTGCACAACACTTGCTCACAAATTCTTTTCTCTCTTTCAACACATGCACACACTGGCACCAATCATAGTATTGATGCATTTTGATTTCTCAAATTTTAATGAATGTTGTGTGTTCGTTCATGCACACCCTCTTTGCATTATATGCAAAAACCAATATCTCTGTTGTTTCACGTGTCTTTAATTTGAATCATATGCAAAATCAAAACACCTGTGTTGTTTTTTTTTTTATTTGATACCAACACTTATTAGTAGTTGATATCTGTGTTGATTGTTTTAATATTTTATCTAATATTAAAACATATATATCATATATATATATAATTATATTTCAATAAAACTAATCAACTTCAATCTTTTAAGCTATCACATATCTTTAAAGATATTAATCAATTTGTTTTGAATTCAAACTCTTTAAATTAAAAATTAAATATCTAATTTAATAAAAATAAAATAACCAAATTATTTTATCTTTAAAAATTAAATATCAATCAATATCCCCCGACTAATGATTAATTAAACAATCAAATAATCTAATTATTTAACTTACATAATCATTAATATTCTTTAATTAAATAATCTCATTATTTAATTAATTCCTGAATAAACACGTATCACTTTCGTAACACAATTAATTGGACAATCCAATTAATTAATCGTGACCCTTGTTACCTAAATCGATCGGGCTAGCAAGGGGACTTAATGGACCTACAGTATTTTGAGCTCCAATAATCCTTGAAATCATAAATTAAACTCTTTAATTAATATTTCTTGATTACTAACTCCGATGTTATTCCACTAAAAACTCGAAGTTGTACTCTTTCAACTGTAGACACTTTTACACATACCGATACAACTCGGTGTCCATCGATATAGCTATTACACATGGGGTGATCCTCCAAAGTAGTTCATAATTAGAGCTAGGTCATAATATCCGTTATACCCCTCTAATTACATATATCCTTAAGTACCATTGATTTTCTAATATACAATAAATCCTATTTCCTCACGGAATTAGGAGAGCGCTCATATTTTCCAAGCCTCGAATCAACCCTTAAGGGAACTACCATCTACTTCTCATAAGAATGAGTGGATTTCACTATTGTGTACAAACCTTCCTAAACATAAGCCCAACTGCAATCCCAACATACGGAATATATTGATCAGGAAATGCATCCGACCTCACCCATGGTATATCAAAGACCACGATCTAATCTGAGGGAGTCGATAAGACACTCAGGATTAAGATCACCCACATACAGCCATTATTAGTTGATATATATGAATCTCATCGGTAAACGGATCTTTATGAGAGATTCATATAGATCATGGTCCAGTCATATATGATCACATCGTACAAGGTGCCTCCATTCCCATATCTCATATGAATGATTCAGGATAGAATCATTGTACATTACGGAACAGATCGTAGCTATAGATTAACCACAAATAAAGTACCCAGCTTTATTTGCTATCTATGGACTCTTTAGATTGCACGTATCTTACTGTATCCATCCGAATATGACACTCATATACACAGTTCGAGATTACATCCGGCAATCTTGGATGTTAAATATATGCACAAGTTATAAAATAAACAACATAACATGAATGAATTGAATTTTTCCTTTTATTTAATTCATAAATCCATTTACAAGTTATATCTTTAGGGCATAAACCCTAACATTTAGGGATCCATCTAGAATTGTATTGAGACATGTGGACTTGTTTCTTTTAATAATAATGAGTCTAGTTCACATGTGGATTTTTTATTTATACCAAACCCTAATTTTAATTTGCATGCTTCCGTTGCGTGATTTTCCCTACAAAACTGAGTTCGAAGTCCCTATCTGGTTCAGAGGAAAGCCAGCTTGGGAGAAAGGTACCCTCTCTGCTAAATTAGAGGCAATTTGGAAGGCCATCATAGATCGATCTTATATAAACTTGTAGTATTGTATCTCGGATGCTTTTGATGCCAGGAGGGTTGACTGCTACCTCTATGTCTCTCTTGCTTTCCAAGTGGGTGACATTTCCTGATTCTGCTTTATTTTGCGTACCTTTATTGATTTTTGTAGATATTAACCCTTCCTTATCTGTTGTAGTTTCTGTAGGTAGGTGACATTTCCTGATTCTGCATTATTGACTTTTTGTCTCCATTTTTCTCCGTCGAGGTCTCCTATCATCCGACCTGCTCCCACTACTACCATGACCGATAGAACTCATATTTCTTCTACCCATAACTCGTTTGCTACTAGAGATTATCCTCTTCCCGAAGCTACTTCTACCTCGATTGGTGTTCCTATTATACCCCCTTCATCACCCTTGCACTCAGATCCCAAATGGTAGAGTTCACAGTCAGGTAGGCTAAGGTAAGGGGTCTAAATCATGCTACTACTTCGGCTGATACCCTTACCACTACTGATTCAGCAATTGTTCCATCAGTCCTTTCTCCCCCTCCTGCCAAAGTTACATCCACCAGGAAATGGAGGAGTTATGATCCTGCCTCCATTGGTACCGCTATTATCCCATGAGAACAATCCCGATCCGGGACACAGAGCAGCAACCAAGAAGAGGTCTTAGAGCGGAGTGTATCTTTCTGCCTAGGTTGGGGGCTAAAAGCCATGACCTCTATACCAGTTGAAGTTTTCATCACCAGGGCCTTCGCTCTCTTGTCCGAGGTAGGACACTCTATTCCAAACTCTTTTCATATTATACGTTTGATACTAGAATGGTAGTTAACACTTGGGTTATAATAGGTAGGCCTTCAAGTTCAATGTGGCGATGAGCCACCAGGTCGACTCTCTCTGTGGGCATGTTGAAACTGCTGAGGTAGAGCTTAGAGTGGTTAAAAGGGAGCTTGCCTAATCATAGAGTGTCGTGCAAAGCTTAAATCTGGATCTGGACAAAATTGAGAAGACTCTAGACGAGGTCCAATGTTACCGGCCTAGAAGCTAAGACGAATGCCTCTTTTAGGGATGGTTACTTCTATGCAGCTTACCAGGTAGCATATGCTCTTCCTCCTCTATTGGATTTGAGCTCCATTAAAAACTAGGATAGGGAGGTGATACTGGAGAAGGCTAGGAAAATGGCAGAGCTTGTCGTTGCTGAAGCTGGCACCACTCGGGCTGCTGGGGTTGACGACATGGAAGATAATGATGAAGATCAGTGACCTATCGCTTCTCCCTTACCAGGTACTAGAGTATATCCTATTTCAAAGACCCCTAATGCATGGATTTTTTGGAACCCCGTTCACCGGTAACCAGCGGAACTAGGTTTTAAAATTTATAATAGAGGTCATAATCTGTATCTGGGACCAGTGAACTTGGGATCGTAATTATTTTTTGGAACTAATACATACAGTATGTCAACACAGGAAATTGTAATCAATAAAATTAAAAGAACATACCAACGTTTGGAAGCTCTTTCACTTTATGTTATGCTTCTGTCTGAACCAATCTTACCAACGTTTAGAAGCTCCTTCACTTTACGATGCGCTCCTGTCTAAACCACTCAATCTTCCTCGCTATCTCCCGGGATTGGTAACTACGTGTGGGCGGGTCACGATCTCAGGAACTCGAATGGAGGATGTAGAGAAATACTTAAAGAAAATCTTTCTTCTCAATTTGGTGTATTGATTTTATGCACACATGAATAGCATCTCATGCAAAAAAAATATATTGATTTGTCTTTTTTTTTTCTGTGTATCAGGTATACCACAAAAAACCAAAACAACTTTTTATTAAAAAAAACAAAAACACACCTGCATCACCAATATATATATATATCATGCCTATCACAAATATATATACCTATTCTACTTTTGTTGTGCGTTTTATAAAACGTCAATGTTTTTTTTTTAAATTCTCTTTTATATTTTTATATGTATATATATATCGTTGTTTGTATCCTATACAAACATTTATATACGTGCACATATAAATTTACATCCAATGCAATCTCTTGTGTTATAATTGATATATATATTTTAATTATCCTTTTCAAATATATCTAATATATTAAAAGTGATAATAAGTATTTTAAATTTAAACTTATATTCAAATACTTAGATAAATGATTTAGTAAAATAAAATAATCCATATATCAATTAACACCCTCCAATTAATAGTTAATTCATAATTCATAATTATCAATATAATTAAATAATCTAATTATTTAATTAATTTAACTATTAACATTCATTAATTAAATAATCTCATTATTCAATTAATTCCCGAATAAACAGGTGTCACTTTTGTAAAACAATTAATTGGACAATCCAATTAATTAACCGTGACCCTTGTTAACTAAATCGATCGGGCTAACAATAGGAGCTAATGGACCCATAGTATTTTGAGCTCCAATAATCATTGGAATCATTAATTAAAATCTTTAATTAATATTCCTTGATTTTTAACTCTGATGTTATTCCACTAAAAACCTGAACCTGCACTCTCTCAACTGTAGACGTTTTTAAATTGACCGATACAACTCGGTGTCCATCGATATAGCTATTACATATGGTGTGATCCTCCAATGTAGTTCATAACTAGAATTGGGTCATAATATCTATTATACCCCTCTAATTACATATATCCTTTAAGTACCGTTGATTCTATATTGAACAATAAATCCTATTTCCATACGAAACTAGGAGAGCACTCATATTGTCCAAGCCAGGAATCAACCCTTAATGGAACTACCGTCTACTTCTCATAAGAAGGAGTGGATTCCACTTTTGTGTTCAAACCTTCCCCGCCATAATCCAAACCGCAATCCTAACATACGGAGCATATTGATCAGGAACTGCCTCTGACCACACCCATGGTATATCAAAGATCACGATCTAACCTGAAGGAGTCAATAAAACACTCAGAACTAAGATCACCCACATATAACCATCATTAGTTGATATATATGAATCTCATCGGTAAACGGGTCTTGGTGAGAGATTCATATAGATCATGGCTCAGTCCTATATGATCACATCATACAAGGTGCCTCTATTTCTATATCTCATATGAATGATTCAGGATAGAATCACTGTACATTACGGAAAGGACCGCAGCTATAGATTAACCACAAATAAAGTACCCAGCTTTATTTGCTATCTTTGGACTATTTAGATTGCACGTCTCTTACTGTATCCATTTGTATATGACACTCATATACACGGTCCGATATTACATCCATCAATCTTGGATGTTAAATAAATTCACAAGTTTATAAAATAAATAACATAACAAGAATGAATTGAACTTTTCTTTTTATTTATTTCATAAATCCATTTACAAATTACATATTTAGGGCATAAACCCCAACAATCTCCCACTTGCACTAAAGCATGTGAGGCATGTCTCGTAACCCTAGACCATCTAGGTGACCCGAAAACACTTTAGCTGGTAAGGTCTTTGTAAATGGATCAGCATGATTGTCTTGTGAGGCTATCTTTGTGACGAGCACATCTCCTCTCTACATTATCTCTCTAATGAGATGATAATTTCTCTCTATATGCTTCCTTCTCTTGTGGCTTCTTGGTTCTTTAGAATTAGCCTCATCACCAGTGTTATCACAATAAAGTGTGATAGGCCTATCCAGATCTGGAACAACTTCCAGATCACTCAAGAACTTACGGAACCAAACAGCCTCTTTAGCAGCTTCATAAGCGGTTACATATTCGACTTCCATGGTGGAGTCAGCAATGTAAGATTTCTTGATACTTCTCCACACAATGGCTCCACCACCCAGGGTGAATACTAATCTAGACTTGGATTTCCTAGAATCTCTATCTGACTGAAAATCAGAATCTGTGTATCCTAACGGCATCAAATCCTACCTAAAATATACTAGCATATAGTCTCTCGTTCTCCGAAGATACTTGAGAATTATCTTGACAGCAACCCGATGATCCAATCCTGGGTTGGATTGGTATCTGCTGACTACTCCCACTGCATAGCAGATGTCCGATCTCATGTATAACATAGCATACATGAGACTACCTACTGCCGATGCATAGGGTACACATCTGATATCCTCAACTTCATGAGGTGTCTTAGGACACTGTTCCTTAGACAAGTGAACTCCATGCCTGGAAGGTAAATTACTTTTCTTGGAGTTATGCATTAAAAATCGCATAAGAATCTTATCGATATATGATGTCTGAGACAGTGCAATGAGTTTGTTCTTACGATCCCTTATAAGTTGGATCCCTAGAACATAAGTTGCCTCTCCTAAATCTTTCACTTGCAATTGGCTAGCTATCCAGCCCTTTACATCAGACAATACTCCCACATCATTCCCAATTAGTAGGATATCATCTAGGTATAGGATTAGGATATCATCTACGTATAGGATCAAAAAAACTATTTTCTTATCAATGATGCGCTTGTAGACACAAGGCTCGTCGACGTTCTACTCGGAGCCATAGGTTTTGATCACATCATCAAACCTTATGTTCCAAGATCTAGATGCTTGCTTAAGTCCATAGATGGACCTTTGCAGATTGCAAACCTTTTACTCTTGATCTGGAGATACGAATCCCTCTGGCTGCATTATATAAATGCTGTCGTCAAGATTGCCATTCACGAATGCAGTCTTGACATCCATTTGCCAAATTTCATAATTGAAATAGGCAGTAATGGATAAGAGAATCCTAATAGACTTAAACTTGGCTACTGGCGAGAAGGTCTCTTCATAATAAACCCCTCTTTCTTGGTATAACCCTTTGCCACTAGCCTTGCCTTGAAGGTTTTTACCTTCCCGTTTACTCCTCTCTTTCTCTTGTAGATCCACTTACACCCTATAGGTTTTACCCCATCCGGTAAGTTTACAAGATCCCAGACTGAGTTAGAGTACATAGATTTCATCTCAAGATTCATGGCTTTAAGTCATTCCTCTTTATCAGGATCTTCCCTTACATTTTTAAATGTCAATGGATCATCCACACTATCAACAGAGATAACACCTTATCCATCACCTATACCTAAATAGCGTTCAGGTTGTCTCACAACCCTCTCACTATGTCTAGGTTGTAGTGTATCCTAATCAGGAACCATCTAACTCTCAGATGTTTATGGATCAACAACTTTTATTGATGAAGCACTAGTCTCACCAGGCTCCAACTCATTTTATACAATGTTAGAACGAGGTTTATGGTCACTAATATAATTGTCCTTAAGAAACGATGCATTTTTCGGTACAAAACTTAGTTATCTTCAGGTCTATAGAAGTGTCCACCTCTGGTCTCCTTGGAGTATCCTACAAATAGGCAGACCACAGACTTGGAGTCTAGCTTTCCACTTTTGTTCTTTAGCACGTATGTTGGACACCCCATAAGCGGAAACGTCGCAAACTAGCTTTACGACCATTCCATAACTCTAGGGGAGTCTTAGGAACATATTTGGATGGCACTACATTCAAAATGTATGCCGCTGTTTGTAACGCATATCCCTAAAAAGGAATTTGGTAATAATGAGAAACTAATCGTAGATCTCACCATTTCCATCAGGGTTCTATTTCTCCTCTCTGTTACACCATTTTGCTGAGGTGTACCGGGAGCTGTGAGTTAGGAAACTATCCCCTGCTCGACCATGAATTCTTTAAACTCTTGGTCAAGGTACTCACCTCCACGATCCGATCGTAGTGTCTTGATAGTCCTACCTAATTGATTCTCAACTTCAGCTCGGAATTCTTTTAACATTTTGAAAATACAAACACGGTTAAATGCTCAAGGCTAACCTAGATACTGGGCGGGGTGAATAGGTAAGGCACATTTTTCGACTCCCTTAGAAACAAACAAAAGTTTGTCCCTATAGATTGCTTGTATCACAATATATATATATCAATTAAAGACACTTAATCAATATATAAAACAAGTAAAGTTTGATACAAACAAGCAATTGTAACACATACAAAATTTTTATTATAGAAAGGAAGTCAAATTACATAAAGAGTTCTATCTATAGTATTCAAATAACAAATACAAATATAAGAGAGATAGGGATAGAGAAACGTTGACACAAGATATAACGTGGTAAACCTCCGAAGAGGAAATATCCACGGGTTAGCAACAACTGACAAACAAAATCCACTAGTAGATAAGACAAGTACAATCTCTCAAGTGACCCTTTCACCTAGAAACTACCCTCCTATCCTACTCATGAAGATGTCGCCCTCTTGCTCAACAATCTGAGGCCTCAAACCTCTTGTCAAGACTTCCTTGCTCACCCTTTCGGATCCTCACGACCATAGGCAAGACTTCTTGCTCAACTATCTGATTCCTCTCGACTTTAGTAAAGACTTCCTTGCTCACTCTTCTGGATTCTCACGATCCAAGGCAAGACTTCTTGCTCAACTATCTGAGTCCTCCCGACTCTAGTCAAGACTTCCTTGGTCACCCTTCCGGATCCTTATAACCCAAGGCAAGACTTCTTGCACAACCATCCGAGTCCTTTTGACTCTAGTCAAGACTTCCTTGCTTGACAATCCAAGGTCTCACACCTCTTGCCAAGACTTTCTTGCTCAACAACATAGGTCTCACACCTATTGTCAAGACTTCCTTCTCACAAGGCATTTAGGTGATCATGAATGCAAAACACAAACAAGCACGCATTATAGAATGTTATGATCAACACATCCTATGGAAAATACTAGACATGAGCATGAATGCACAAAACAAATATAGTCTAGTCAATCATGCATGTTTAATCTATCTAGATCATGTAAGGTATGTTCAACAGTAATTACAACCTAGATACATGCATAGATCTAAAAGTTGAATCAGAAGATATGTTCAATTAACACATAATCAAGTTTAAATCTCATAAACCAAAAACATGCTAAAATCATATGACAAAGTCATTTAGATTAAAGCTAAAGTTCTAGAGCATATTCATATTCATAGATTCAACAAAACACATGAATAGCTCAAAAGAACACTAGCACATGTATCATTGTGAGATTTCGGCCAAAGAGAGCCTAATACACGTGAGGAGCTATTTTTCACAAAATCAATCAATCAAAGATCATCAAATAGTCCAAGAATCAAAGCTAGCACAATACAATCCCAAACATGTGAAAACATAGGCAAAATCAAAACCTAACTCAACATGTGAGATTTCAATTGAAACTCAATCTAGCTTTAAATGAGTTCAAAAACTCAAATCAAAACTATCACAAGACACATATATATGTTGAAGAAGAAAACCCAAGGCAATGGACCAAATTTTAAAAGAAAACTTTGAGAGAAAATCAATACCTTAGTTGATTTTGGTGCAGTCCCGTTTTTGTGAGTTTAGACTCCAAAAACAGCAATAAAACTAACGTAAACATACAGAGAAAAGATGGAGGATGAATAGACAAACACTCTCAACTTTGAATCACTCAAATCAGAGTTCAAATGAAGAAGTTAAGGTGTTTGTAAGGTGAGAAAATGTAGAGAGGAAATTCTGCACTCAAGTTTTAAATTTCTTCTTAGAATGAAATGTGAGAGGGAAGGGAAATATAAAGGAGAGGGAAATAATAGAAGCAAAAGGAAAAAATGCCCTCCTTTGAGAATGCTTCCCCGAGATGGATGTGGGCATCTTGGGGCAGCAAGGAGTTGTGGTCGAGATGGCCACACGCCATCTCGGGCTTGCACCAATTGATGGCCTTTGGCCATGGTGCGTTCTTCGACTGTTATCCGGCGAAATTCGAATCCGTTTGCGGATTACAAACTGTAACTCTCTCACAAACATGGACATATAAGAAACTCAACCCAAAAAATAATAATTCGACTCGATATACGAAGACGAAGACAATGTATGCAACATGAGTTGAAAGTGTAGTATCTTTTGACTTATAACTTGAAATCAATAGTATGAGTAACCGAAATGACCGGAACTCAATCAAGAATGATTTAAGAATAAATTCAAGTTCAATATCCATGTTATACAAATATATACACATACATACACAATTCACACTAGAATGCAAACTACATAGAGATAGTCTCCAATCTTGCATTTTCCAAAACATGTTATTTCCATACCAATGCATGAGCATTCATCTTCAAGTGTGTGAATGTGTTATACATGGTGCACAACGATGCAGGGACACATATGAATGAATTGTATGTGTGTGTCTATAATGGTGCACTATGATTCAGGGACACAAATGTATGAATTGTGTGTGTGCCTAAGCCTTGTAAGAGAAAGATAAGGTCTTAGTATACCTTTGTAGAACCATATTGCATCCTTTCTCTTTGAAGACTTTGAACTTGCTTTGACTAGTTGTTCCTTCTTACTTGAAGCTTGAATCATCATGAGTCTAAACAACTAAATCATTACAAGTAAACATCATTTTGATATGGAATTAATGCCAACACAATCTAAAACCTAACAATCTCCCCCTTTGGCAAATTCCATATTAAAACACCTATACATTTACTACAAATATAAAAATGAAGATAGGTGACAAAATCACTCCATCACATTACAATGAGTAAGATTCCTATAACTAATCTTCATCAACTCTTGAACTTCATCTTGATCTTTTCTTGAAGCAACCTACAAATCATCTCAAAGCACAATGCATATACAAGAGAAAAACAATAAATGGCAACATATAATATGGATAAGAATATACAATAAAGTCCACAAATACATGCATCTCCCCCTCAATACATGCCAAAACACAAGAATTCTTAACCAAATCTTAAGACTAATTATTACATGCCATTGAAAGTTCAAAAGTTCATAAAAACAACATAAAAATAAACTAAGTAACTAGCATCTCTTTCTCCCCCTTTTTGACATGAAATGATGCCAAAATTTAAGAAATATACCACAAGACTCAAATACTAGCTACTTGTGCCACCAAAGAAATTCGTGCGAGTAGTTGATCTAACATAATGCTTGAGAGGTGGTCTTGAACTTGAAGCAATACACTCCTCCAACTCTTTTATCCTAGCATCTTGTTGAACAACTATAACACTAAGTTCATCAACCTTCTCCTTCAATTGTATAGCCAAATCCGGAAGAATATTTGTGCTAATCACATGACTATCAACTTGAGAACTACTAAATACTCCAAAAGTATCATAAGTCTTACCCTTATTCTTATATGACATGTATGACACATGTTTATCACCATACTTTTCCAAGGGTTGAGCTAACTCACTATCTTCTCTACTCTTAACCCCAAGAGCTAAACATAATGAAGTAATAAATCCTGGTAATGCAAGCTTTTTATCACATCTAGTAGAGAAAGCCGCACTATCAATGTAATACATGAGAAGATCACCAAGGTTTATAGGTTGATTAGTTACCAAGGCATACATTATTTTGATCTTGTCCTTATTCAACTCGATTGAATTCAAAGATCCAATAATGTTAGTGCAAATGAATAGATGCCAAAATGCACTAGCCTTAGTTAACTCAGGTTGACTAATATATGCTCTACCTTTCCACTCAAAAGAAGCATTGTCACAAAGAGTTCTACCCATGATATTTAGATTTTCAATGACATCCACATCTAGAAAACTAGAATCTATATCATTAGATATCCCAAGAAACTTATTAATGTTTTCCGGGTTAACTCTAAACATAACACCCCTAATCTCCATCAAAGCATCTAATAAGGTGGTACTTACCCTATATTCAAGATAAAACTCTCTAACAAGAGTATCATTCACAATTCCTAACATGCTCACCCAAGATTCCCAATTTCTATCCTTTAAGCACTTAAGAACACAAGAATCTTTACACTTACCAAAGTCAATGCCTCTCTCTTGAATATCTTCTTAGTTCCATAGATCCCTAAATCTTTTATCCTTGAAGCTTTGGATCCTTTTGAGGTAGACTTGGCTTTCACAACGTGATTTAATTGTTTTCCACTTCCGATAATCTTAGTTCTTTCCAGTTGTTCTTGTGTTATAAGATGCTATATACATACAACAAAAGTGAGTGAAAGACAAAACAAGCATATTAGTCACAAAGATATAAAAACAAAGACATATGACTTAAGAATGAATCATCATGCAAGACAAAGATAGTGAGTAATATCTTACAAGTATCTTTAAGTCAAAATATGCCAACATGTAACAAAATGAAGCATGTGAACATATCATAAAAGAGAACAGTGTCTAGCATACAATGCTCCCCCTTGATAAATGCTATAACTAAAATCAATGACAGCATAAAGTTCACAAAGATGTTCACACAATCACACATTCAAACAATTTGAAGAAATATAAAAAAAAATAAGCTTCATATGCTAAGAGAGATACACAAAGATTTTTCAAGTTCTCTCATAATTCTTCAACAATTGCTAAAATATCATCATACTCATAAACAAAGTGTGTGTGTGTGAGAGATATGCTTCAAATATATATCAAGAAGTAGTTTGATAATCAACATGCAAACAATTTCCAATAACTATTCATCTTAAGCTTTTTCCATAAAAAGTCAAACCGATTATCATCCGGAATTTTTTGCTTTTAAGATAATAGATTTCAACATATGAGCGTGTGTGTGCATGTGGCTCATCATCCCATTTCTGTTTTTCAACCCGAGCTCATTTGATTTTCAACTATACTCTTTTTTAAGCCATCCTCCTTTTCTTTTAAGGCTTTGAATCAAAGATTTTTTTTCTTTTCATGATTCCATTTCAACACTTCTTTGATTTTTCCATTTTTTTTAACATAAACAAAATTCACTTCATGACAGCTTTCACTCATCACAATGGTGTAGCTCTTTCCAACATTGGGTAGCTTTCACAACCAATGTGTGTAGCCCTTTCCATGAAGGTGCTCGTTTAGTTCTACGTATTTGCCGAAGCAAAATGGATACTAACCATAGGTCATTTTGAATGTACTTAAGCACAAAAACTTCAAGGTGTATCCAAAGTTTACATATTAGTAAACTCAACCTACTAACAAAACACATAATAGAAGCAAGGTGCAATTTTAGAAAACCAAGATTTTATGGCTCATAAGCACATGATCTAAGAGCAATAAGTAGAGACTTATTCAAGATCATTACTTCTCTAATGGGTAGCTTTCAAAGAATATGAAGCTCAAATTTTCAAAAGTAATGCCACTCAATATACTATACACAAACAATCATCAAAGTTAAGATCAATGTGAACAATATCAGTATTAGATCCTAAAATAGCAAATGTCAATGAGAACCATATGTATGCTATACCAAATTCTCTAATATGACATGCTATGAGATGTATATAAAAAATTGAGTCAAAAGATGAATATCTAAGAGAAGATGCATTAGAGTATAGAGATACCTTTTTGCACATTATATTCACCAAATATCATACTTCCGCCCTTTTTATGAGCACTTTTGCCTTGAATGTCCTCATGACACCAAGTTGACGATGTTTGACAACAAGAGTATAAAAAGCATAATATCTCAACTCAATCAACACATATATCAAAAGAACTTCTCTAAAGTTAATCAACAAATTTTGACCATCATAACAAACATGATGTGAGATAACCAAGTTCATATCAATACATGGAGTATTCAAAGCTAGCAAGCAAGATTTCTCAACATAGTTTATATATTGCCTCAAAGCTATCTCACATGTGCTTCTTATATTACTGATAAGAGCACTCACCCTTGAACCACTTGTTCTTGGGTGTACCTACACAAACATTTCCAATATCATCCTTGACAACAATGTTAAATCTAGAGTAAAGTCATTCAATGACTTGATTGACAAGAATATCCTTAACACACTCTTCCTTAACATTTTCAACACAAGCTTTGTCAAGTTGAACAAGATTAGTTTTCTTTATACTCCACAACTTCTTCTCATGCTTAGCAATATTATCATGTTTTTCAACTTTCAAATCCTTAGCATGTTCAAGTTGAAGTTTAATCTCTTTATCTCTAGATTCATTTCCTAATTTGCATTTTTCAATATATTTATAACACCTAGGCTTAATGTGACCTATTGTGTTGCAATAGTGGCAAATTGGAATAAAAGATGAGATTGTACCTTTTGGAGTTGAACTAGCTTCAATAGGAGTTTGCAAAGATACCTTGTTCGCCAACTTCTCCGTGGCTTTTGATCTTCTCTTCTTGTGTGGTTTCTTATCAATCACGATTTCATCCAATTGAGTAGAAAGTGGTGCTTCCAAGAGCTCTTCTTCAACTACCAAGTTGTCTTCACCACTATGTGAGTTAACAAGATTCCTAACACTAGACACACTTACCGAATCATTCACTAAGTCTTTGATGGCCTCCTTAGCCGTGTCTATTTCTTCCATTAATTCGTGTTCTCTCTTCCTCAAAGAAGATACCATATTATCCTTCTCAAGGTTTATCTTTTCAAGTTCTTAAAACTTCTTCATAATATCACCTTTCTCACCAAGAAGTCTACAAGTGAATCACAAACTCATCTAGTTGTTTCTTGATCAAATCATCCTTCTCAACTACCTCTCTTAGAGCATTATCTCTATCTTCTTCAAGTTTCTCTATCTTGGCCAACAACTCAAGATTAGTAGGATTGGAACTAGAGCTTCCATGATGATTTGTATCAAAGTTCTTTTTCAAAGATATTGTACCATCAACATCTAGTGGAGAATGAGAAGCCGTTAGAGCTACAAAGTTGCTCACCAATTCTTCATCAATTGAAGACTCACTACTTGAGCTCTCATTATCACTAGAGTTATCATCACTCCAAGTAGCCGCCAACACTTTGCCTTTCTTATCTTTCCTAGATGGCTTTTTGGTGCACTCACTAGCAAAAGTGATCGAAACCATGACAATTTTAGCATTGAACATCTTTCTTGTTCATGGCTTGACTATTATTCTCATTCCATAGAGATGATGTTTTCTTAACTCCCTTTTCCTTAGAAGACTTGCCTCCAGGCTTGGCATTATTCTTTAGAAACTTCTTGAACTTTGTGACCAAAAGAGCCATCTCTTCATTTTCATCATCAATCTCCTCCTTAATAGCATTGAGAGCGATTCCCTTACTCTTAATCTTTGGCTTTAAGCACATCTCATAAGTTTGGAGAGACCCAAGCAACTCATCAATGTTCATACTATCCACATCCTTGCTTTCCTCAATGGCCGCCACCTTTGATTTAAATCTCTTAGGAAGAGACCTAAGGATTTTCCAATTTAAATGCTCATTTGAGATAGGTACTCCAAGTGCTTGACATTGGTTAGCAATGTTAAGAAGTCGAAATTCGAAGTCTTCGAACTTTTCTTCTTCACCCATACTTAAACCTTCAAATTGTGATGCCAACATTTGAAGCCTCGATTTCTTCACAGCTAAGGTTCCTTCATTAGTAACTTGGAGAGTATCCCAAGCTTCCTTTATGGATTCAAGATTTTGAATGTAAGAGAATGAATGCCCATCAACTACTCCAAAGATGGCATTCATAGCATGATGATGCTACTTAGCAACCTTAAACTCATTATTTGTCCATTCACTCATTGGCTTGAGTATCATGGTTCCATCCTCTTGAACCTTAGTAGGAGGACTATAACCTTCTTCCACTACCATCCAAGCCCTTTCATCAATAGAGCGGATGTAGGCTTTCATCCTCAACTTCCAATACCCATAGTTAGTGCCTCGAAGTAATGATGGCCTAGTATTTGAGGCTCTTTCCATGACTTCAAAAGCTTTGTAAAAATCGTAAATGTATCACCTGGACTCTCACTAAGTACAATCTAGTGTTCTGCTCTGATACCAATTGAAAATACAAACACGGTTAAATGCTCAAGGCTAACCTAGAGGGGGGGGTGAATAGGTTAGGCACCTTTTTCGACTCCCTTAGAAACAAACAAAAGTTTGTCCCTCTAGATTGCTTGTATCACAATATATATATTGTTGTATGTGAATTTTACCAAGCATACACGTCATTGACAGGAAGGAGAAAATAGACAGGTGGACGCCCAAATGGGCACTAAGGAAATATCCTACGAGGCATCATTAAAGAGAAGAAAGCCTGAGTAAGCATATATAGAATGAAACCTACTCGGGATCAGTTAACAACACTCGGGACTGGTTAAACAACGCTTCCACTCTAGCTCAAAAGGCTCTACTCGGAACCATCAGGTATTACTCTTACTCGGGAATAAATACGACTCGAGTAAGAACTTGGTGCTTATTTCACACGGATTAAGTCATTAAATACGCGAAGATATCCATCAGGAAGGAATCCCAAATAAAATAGAACATTAAGTTAAAAGAGTCCACAATCAAGAAATAACTTGATTTCTTTACGAAGACTACATTCTTATAAGGAAACAAGTCCAAATTGAACTACACTACTAGAATCCCACTCGATTTCCATAAGAGACTCCGAAACAGGAAAGAAGACAAATCAACCTCAAGCAAGTAACCGAATCACAATTAAATACAAAGATCTTGTATTACTTATACAAAGCAGATTAGGGTTCTATAAGCATATAAATAGACCCATAATCTGGCTCCAAAGGATATAGGCAATACAGCATACATCAATCATAGCAAATACAGAGAGAAAAAAGAGAGATCGAGAGCTTGTAAACATCATATTTTCTTAGTGGATTTTGGCTTGGTTGATCCTTCAACCACCCGTGGACGTTTCTCCGGTCATCGGAGTTTTACCACGTAAAACTTGTCTACGTTACTCTCTCTGAATCTCTTTTTCTTTGAATCAATAACCGAAATCCAATCCTTGCTGGCTTTTTGACATAATCCAGAAATCGACGTCGACAATTGGCGCTAGAAGGAGGGGTTGAACCTCCGAACTTGTTAAAAGCGATGGCAGGAAGCAGAAATAGTTTAGGGAATGACCAAAAATCACCAGTCGATTTTCATGTTGGCAACACGTCACAAGATCCTGCAGGAAACACAGAAAACCAGCCTGCGCACCTGGCAGTGACCCAACCAATTCCTCCAACCAGCAGAGATCTTACGCTGCATTTCCAAGAGGACTTGCAGCAATTGGTGACAGACGCAGCAAGGGAAGAGATTGATCTACTGGCTGCAGAAGCACATACTCCTAATCCTCCACTCGTAAAACTTCGTTTGGTGGAGGTTGGGCCAGGAATAACTATGCCAGAAACCAGAAGGAACTCTTCCCCGATCAACCCGGCTGGACAAAAAACACTTGAAGAGGAACATCACCAGAGGCTAGACCACAATCAAACACTACATGCTAGACATCGTAAATACGACCAGCGTAGAGGTCGGTTATCATTAGAAGACAATGATCAACACCATCGCAAACGTTATCATGGAGTCACACGAGAGGACAAGCATCAGAGTGAAGAGTCCGAGGAAAGAATGACGATAACCCAACGGTTTAACCGTTGGGGAAGTCCGATGGGGGACAAAGATGTCACGATCCAGAGCCTAACTCGAGAAGTTGAGAATAACAGGCGATAGATGGAGGTACTGGTCAGACGTTATGGCTGTAATGATCTATCCGACGATGACTCTGACAGTCCATTCACCAGGAAGATTTAATGGACCCCTTTCCCAAAAAGATTCAGGATGCCGCATGTGGAGCAACTCAAAAAAGATACAGATCCAAAGGAGCACGTTAGACGCTATAAAAGTGCCATGGCTCAATATGCCGGCAGTGACCTCCAATTGTGTCTCAACTTTCCACAAACACAGGGGGACACAGGAAGACTACCCTCGGCGAGCATCGAAAATTTTAGAGAGCTGAGCAGGAGCTTCTCAAGGCAATTCCTGAGCAATGTTCACAGGAAAAATTCGGTGGCCTACCTTTCTCAAATAAAGCAGGTGAAGGATGAGTCATTAAAAAAGTACTTGGGCCAGTTCGGCCAAGCAGTATCAGAAATTGGCAGTGCTAATGATGAATCAATTATTGCTGCCTTCACCAATAACTTGCAGAATGGACGACTATTCTTCGATTTGATAAGAGCACAGCTGACTAGGTATACCGATATGATGGATATGGCAGGAGGATATGCTATGGCCGAGGAGGAAGAGTTAGCTACAGGAGGAAGCTATATACATAGAGGAAATCCTGAACAGAAAAATACCGAATCCAAGGGGCAGAATCAAAAGGAAAAACAGAGGGAACGACAAGGAGAAGAACAAGGATGAGGGTAATGGGCTTAATGTCGAACGGTCCACAGAGAAATACCGAGGCAGATATACCAACTACACCCCTCTTCGGAAAAAACAAGAAGAAATTTTAGCCATCTTGGAAGAGAAGAATATGGTGTAAGAACCGCGGCGACAATCTCAGTTCGCTTGGAGAGATGCAACCAAGAAATGCAGATTTCACAAGGAAACCGGGCACGAGACTTCAAAGTGTTTCCAGCTCAGAGATTACATTGAGACTCTTATTCGGGAAGGGCACTTGCGGGATGTAATCTTGAAAAAAAATGAGAGACCAGAAACTAAGAAAGAAGTCAAGGCAGATCACTCTGGACGAAATCAATGGCCCAACCCTAAGGCCAATCAGGTAATACATACGATTTACGGAGGACCCTCTACTGGGAAAAGCAACCGAGAACAAACTCAGGAAATCAGAGTAGCAATAGAAGCAAGGAATAATGTTGATGTAAACTCGGTTGAGCCAGACCCGAAAAGGGTGAAGGAAGGATGGGAGCCCGATAGTCTTTACAGAAGCGGATTCCTATGGCGTTGATGTTCGGCCTAATGATGCCTTGGTTATAAGTGCTCAGATTGGCCATCGGGAAGTCCGGAGAATTTTAATAGATAATAGGAGTTCAGCAGACATCCTCAATGTGGCCGTGTACGACCAGCTAAGACTAGACCGAAAAGATTTACAGCCTTTCCATACTTGATTAAGGGGGTTTGGAGGGATAGAAGTCAGGTCACTCGTGACGGTAAAACTGCCCATGAAGATTGGAACAGCACCTTGCCAGAGGACTGTCCTGCTCGACTTCGTGGTAGTTGACTTTGACAATTGGCCGTATAATACATTATTGGGTCGGCCATTCCTGAATAAGACAAGGGTTGTAACCGCCATTTATGCATTAATGATCAAGTTCCCGACAGAACAGGGGTCGAGATAGTCAAGGGATCCCAAGAGATGGCTAGAAGAGCAAACCTGTCGGTATACAAAGGCAAGAATGATACTGAATAGGTGTGCACCATAATGTAGCCAAATCAGTGTAAAGAATCCTTATCATCCGAGTTGAATCCAAGGGAGGACTCAAATGAATCCAAAGCAGAACCAGTTGAAGGGATTAAAAGAACCAGATAAGGCGGTCAAGATCGAGGCTAACCTGGGAGGAAAAATCAAGCAAGACCTCACCAATCCGCTTAAAGAATACAAGATCTTGGGAATAGTCGGCCATGAAGCTCATTGGATTGCTTGACCTAATGGAGGGGTTTTACCAAGACCATGCAATGCCCGATATCTGAAGATTTTCTATCTTTAAAATATATATATTTATATTAAATATTTTATTCTTTTTCTAGTCAAGACAATATTAGTTGTGACAAATGTTAGTTATGTAATTTAAATCTTTGTTGATTTTTTACAGTAATAAATAAAATTACTCAGAATTTCCGAAAGGAAAGCATCTAGCTCGAGATTTCCAAAAGAAAGCATATGATAATAAGAACATATGGAAGAAGAGCATGATAATAAGAACATGCAAATAGAATTCTAGGGACCATCAAATCCCGAATGGGCGGAGAAGCTCGTAGGAGCATGCCAGCCGAGCAGGGTCAAAATGACCTTCGCAAAAAGGCAAACTCGATGCACCAGACTCTGGAAAAATGCTCAGCACGCTATCGGGGAGAAATTCCGGTGAAATGCGTAGCTGTGTTGAAGCAACTTTAAAAAAAAAAGAGCTCAACGATTCGGCGAACCCATGCGCATAAAAACTGGGGAGACGTCCTTGGTATTGCGTAGGGACTCGAACGTATGATCACGGTGAGCCTTGACGTAACGTTCGGGTAGCAACCGGGTATGAAACACAAATGTAAACTTATGTTTCAAGATGACTCGGTTTATAATAAAGAGTCAGTTTAATAAGATACTTGGCAACTGAATTCATTCGGGTAACAACCGGTTTAATAAGATACTCGGTTAAGTTACCCGAACATTGAAGAAGCCAGTTTAATAAGATACTTGGCAATTGAAGTCATTCGGGTAACAATCGGTTTAATAAGATACTCGGTTAAGTTACCCGAACATCGAAGAAGCCAGTTTAATAAGATACTTGGCAATTGAAGTCATTCGGGTAACAACCGGTTTAATAAGATACTCGGTTAAGTTACCCGAACATTAAAGAAGCCAGTTTAATAAGATACTTGGCAATTGAAGTCATTCGGGTAACAACCGGTTTAATAAGATACTCGGTTAAGTTACCCGAACATCGAAGAAGCCAGTTTATTAAGATACTTGGAAATTGAAGTCATTCGGGTAACAACCGGTTTAATAAGATACTCGGTTAAGTTACCCGAACATCGAAGAAGCCAGTTTAATAAGATACTTGGCAATTGAAGTCATTCGGGTAACAATCGGTTTAATAAGATACTCGGTTAAGTTACCCGAACATCAGCCAGTTTAATACAACACTCGGCAACAATCAGCAATAAACAGATCAAGACCATTCAATTGAAAATAAAATAGAATTTTATTGCTCCTAAAAGAATGGTTACAGTTCAAAGAATGGTTCTGTACAAGTAAAAAAAAAATCATAACTTTCTACAATTCTACAAAATTAAGGATGCGAGGATTTCGAGCATTTGCCAATACTCAGATCTGGCACCATCTCGTACTCACGAAGCAGGCTCTCATTAGACGGCCAATTGATATCGTCGACAGTATCATCAATCCACTGGTTGCAATCTTCACCCGGGACTGGCCCGACATCTGGGACTACACCCTCATCCGACTCTTGACTTGCATAAAAGGTCTAGAGAGAATGCTCGGACGGAATCTCTAAATGCATGGGATGGGGCTCTTTACCTTGACTACGGCAGTAAGCTCTCCATTCCTTCATCTGAATCCGAAGAGATTCCAAGGACCGGTCCACGTGATGTTTGATCGACAGCTCCCAATTAGCACGGGCTTTCTCGGTCGCCCTATTCTTAACTTTGAAGAACTCGTCGGTAGAAACTAGCCCACGTTGAAATTCCCGAAGAAGTAGGGCATCATAAGCAGAGGATCTTTTAAAATGATCCACCCCTTGGACTTCCAGTTCCAACCTGGCCTCTCGGGAAAGGGATTCAACTGTCAGCACTTGGCGCTCCAGATCTTCAATTTTTTGGTCATACGCCTACTTCACCTGCTCCGCCTCCTGCTAGGCCTTGATCATGGATTCTTCAGCAGAAGTTAGAAGATTTTGAAGTGATGCAACCTTCTCATCTGCCAGAGATGCCTTGTCCTCGGCTTCAACCTGCTTCGCCAGACAATGGTCGGTAAATATTTGTACAGAACCAACCTCCTGCTGGTAAGCTTTCTCGGCTCAAGCACGACCCTCATCACTCGCCTTCAGCTGAGCCTCTAGACGCCTTATTCAATCGGCCTGATGTTGCTGCGTCTGAATAAGCTCAGCGAATTCGACCACCATTTGTAAAGGAATATACTTAGAAATCTTACAGAAGTAAAACAATAAAGGAGTCGGATTCAACTTACATAAGATGCACCGTTAAAAACATTTTGGAGATGTTCGGTCAGGGAACCATTCCGAAAGCTGCTCCAACGGTCTTCCCTGATAAAAGCCAGACCGGAGGACATCTCCCGTAGCATATCCTGGGAGAAAGGAATAAAAGAACCCTCGAGGGTTCAGCTCCCAGATTTCCAAACTCGGGGGCAGGAGAAGCCCTGTTCGGTTCTAAGGACGGAGAAAGAACCCTCGAAGGTTCAGCTCCCATATCTCCAACTTCGGGGGTAGAAGAAGCCCTACTTGGCTCTGAAGCAGCTGCATCTACTGATGCTCCAGCACCAACACTCGGGACAATCTCATTCGCAACATCTTTGTCACTTGAGTCAATAAATGAGACTACCTAAGGAACTTTGAGAGGACGAGACGGTGAACTAACTGCATTTCGCTTCTTACCCCGAGAACGGTGGAAGTTAAGATCAGCAGCAGGATCTTCCTGCAGATCATCCCAAAAGACTCAAAGAATTCGGCACTTGCAGGCACTTCATCCGTCAAGACATTACCACCATCGTCGGCTTCAAACCGTCTAACAAGTTCTTCACACGGGCCTTCACTTTGGCCACTTGGACCAACAGAATCTTGAGTAGGAGGCTGTTCGCTCCTCAGCAGTGTCGGTTTCCTCATCAGGCTCGGGTGGAGCAATACCCTCATCGCCCTAACGGGAAGCTTTTTTTCTACTCGCTTGTAAAATCGCCTTCACCTGGCGAGCCTGAAGATCGCTGACGACGTCCGTATCGAACACTAGTAAAAACAAAAAAAAAATCATGTTAGAAAAGAAAATGAAAAGTAGAAAAATACAACAGAAAGGGCACCGAGTTACTTACATCGCCTGCGATGGCCCAAAATCTGTCTGAAGAAGCCGAGCTTTATCAAGTCATCCTCTTTAAAAAGATACCCCTTGCTCCTCTTCTCCAGAGTACGAACAGCTGCCCGAGTCAGCCTCTTTAACTCAGAATCACTATAATCAATTATTTTCTTGTTCCACACTTCGGGGGAACAGAAGAAACGGGGAACACTCAACACCATTCGGGAATCCCTTGATCGAACAGTGAAGTCGAGCCCGAGAGCCTCTCTAGCGAAAAACCAACTGTTCTTCTAAAATTTGTTGGATGTAGGGAATCCCCATATGAAACCCTTATTTTTTGGGTCATCAGAAGCATCGACCCTCCGATTCACCTTTGCTTCTTTGGGGACCCAACCGTCCGAAGGAGTAGACGCAAGAAAATGGGTCCCCGTTTTGCTAACCTGCCTCATCGTAAAGAAATGCCTGATTTCATTCGGGGAAGTCGGCGAAAGGTTCATTTGACTGAACATGGCACATGCACATCAAGACTTTATAACTATTCAGGGCCAACTGAGCTGGGGCTATACCTGCTTCAGCCAAAATCCAGGTAATAAAAGGCTGAAGGGGAAGTGTGACGCTGCAGCAAATCATAGATCCATAAATCGCGGCCATGCCCTCAGGAGGATTCCAACGGCTCTGTCCCCCGCAGGAACCAAAGTGACTGAGTCGGGCAAGTCGAATCGGGAGCGGTATTTTTCTATCTCAGCTGGCCCGACCACATTCTGCTCAGTATCAAAGCCACTCGAGCGAGTATCAGAAAACGAAAGACGAGACGCCCTGTACACTTCATCAACGTCACCCTCATTAACAGTCTGCTCCCTGGTCTGAACGTTGCTCGAGCCGTGCTTGTATACCTTACTTCTGCTCTGATGTTTACCCATCCTTTGAAAAGATACTCTGTGATCAGAAATATCATAATCAGAACAAGATGGAGAACTCGATACAAGGCTGAAAGTGACGTCAGGGTGAAGCCCATAAACATCAACCTCTAAGAATGGAGGTTCATCTATTGGGATATCCCCACGTTCTAATGCATCAAAAGAGATTTTAAAGAGACGATGGGGGGAAAATGGCCCCATTAAAACTAACCTTGAATTGAGATTAATGCAAGATCTTCAAACGGAGAATCGCGAACTTTTGGATAAAGAAATCTGAGTTTAAAGAAATTTCTACTGAAAAATTGTTGAGAATAAACCAACGATGTCTCTCAGCAAAGAATTTAAAGAAGAGACGGCACGAAACCCTAGGATTTCAAAGCGGGAAAAAACTTATGACGAAACTGGATGACGTAGGCGGCGTTTGGGGAAACGCAAAAATAATTTCTCATAAATGATATTGAAAAACGAAGAGACGAGGGACGCGTGTCGAAACAGGAAGTAGCCTTCGACCATCAGAACTTCAAAACATAGCCATCATTTAAGATCTCGCGTGATGAAGCGAATCGAAATTACAGGGTAACCATTAAGATGCGCCATTATGATAAGACGGCTATTCTGACAAGTGAAAATTAAGACGATTAAAATACTCTTGCCCGAAATGAAATTTACTCAGCAAAAATATTTTAAAGGGGTATTGTTGTATGTGAATTTTACCAAGCATACACGTCATTGACAGGAAGGAGAAATTAGCCATATGGACGCCCAAATGGGCATTCAGGAAATATCCTACGAGGCATCATTAAAGAGGAGAAAGCCCGAGTAAGCATATATAGAATGAAACCTACTCGGGATCAGTTAACAACACTCGAGACTGGTTAAACAACTCTTCCCCTCGGGCTCAAACGGCGCTACTCGGGACCATCAGGTATTACTCTTACTCGGGAATAAATACGACTCGAGTAAGAACTTGGTGCTTATTTCACACGGATTAAGTCATTAAATACGCGAAGATATCCATCAGGAAGGAATCCCAAATAAAATGGAACATTAAGTTAAAAGAGTCCCCAATCAAGAAATAACTTGATTTCTTTACGAAGACTACATTCTTATAAGGAAACAAGTCCAAATTGACCTACACTACTAGAATCCCACTCGATTTCCATAAGAGACTCCAAAACAGGAAAGAAGACAAATCAACCTCAAGCAAGTAACCGAATAACTATTAAATACAAAGATCTTGTATTACTTGTACTAAACAGATTAGGGTTCTAAAAGCATATAAATAGACCCATAATCTGGCTCCAAAAGATATAGGCAATATAGCATACAATAATCATAGCAAATACAGAGAGATAAAATAGAGATCGAGAGATTGTAAACATCATATTTTCTTAGTGGATTTTGGCTTGGTTGATCATTCAACCATCCATGGACGTTTCTCCGGTCATCGGAGTTTTACCACATAAAACTTGTCTTCGTTACTCTCTCTGAATCTCTTTCTCTTTGAATCAATAGCCGAAATCCAATCCTTGTTGGCTTTTCTGACGTAATCTAGAAATCGACGTCGAAATATATCAATTATAAAACAAGTAAAGTGTGATACAAACAAGTAATTGTAACACATACACAATTTATATTATAGAAAGGAAGTCAACTTACATAAAGAGTTCTATCCATAGTATTCAAATAACAAATACAAATATAAGAGAGATAGGGATAGAGAAAAGTTGACACGATATATAACGTGGTAAACTTTCCGAAGAGGAAACATCCACGAGTTAGCAACCACCGGCAAACAAAATCCACTAGTAGATAAGGCAAGTACAATCTCTCAAGTGACCTCTTCACCTAGAAACTACCCTCATATCCTACTCATTAAGATGTCGCCCTCTTGCTCAACAATCCGAGGCCTTACACCTCCTGTCAAAACTTCCTCGCTCACCATTCCGGATCCTCATGACCCTAGGCAAGACTTCTTGCTCAACTATCTGAGTCCTTCCGACTCTAGTCCAGACTTTCTCGCTCACCCTTTCGGATCCGAACGACCCTAGGTAAGACTTCTTGCTCAAGTCCTCCTGACTCTAGTCAAGACTTCCTCGCTCACCCTTTCGAATCCTCACGACCCTAGGCAAGACTTCTTGCTCAACTATCTGAGTCCTCCCGACTCTAGTCAAGACTTCCTTGCTTGACAATCTGAGGTCTCCCACCTCTTGTCAAGACTTTCTTGCTCAACAACATAAGTCTCACACCTATTGTCAAGACTTTATTCTCACAAGGCATTTAGGTGATCATGAATGCAAAACGCAAACAAGCACGCAACATAGAATGTTATGATCAACACATCCTTTGGAAAATACTAGACATGAGCATGAACGCACAAATCAAATGTAGTCAATCATGCATGTTTAATACATCTAGTTCATGTAAGATATGTTCAACATTTATTACAACCTAGATACATGCATAGATCTAAAACTTGAATCACAAGATATGTTTAATTAACACATAATCAAGTTTAAATCTCATAAACCAAAAACGTGCTAAAATAATATGACAAAGTCATTTAGATTAAAGCTAAAGTTCTTGAGCATATTCCTATTCATAGATTCAACAAAACACATGAATAACTTAAAAGAACACTAGCACATGTATCATTGTGAGATTTCGGCCAAAGAGAAGCTAATACTTGTGAGGAACAATTTTTCACAAAATCAATCAATCAAAGATCATCAAATAGTCTTAGTATCAAAGCTAGCACAATAATATCCCAAACATGTGAAAACATAGGCAAAATCAAAACCTAACTCAACATGTGAGATTTCAATTGAAACTCAATCTAGCTTTAAATGAGTTCAAAAACTCAAGTCAAAACTATCACAAGACACATATATATGCTAAAGAAGAAAACCCAAGGCAATGGACCAAGTTTTAAAAGAAAACTTTGAGAGAAAATCAATACCTTAGTTGATTTTGGTGCAGTCCCGTTTTTGTGGGTTTAGACTCCAAAAACAGCAATAAAACTAACATAAACCTTCAGAGAAAAGATGGAGGATGAATAGAAAATCAAACTCAACTTTAAATCACTCAAATCGAAGTTCAAATGAAGAAATTATGGTGTTTGGAAGTTGAGAAAATGTAGAGAGAAAATTCTGCACTCAAGTTTTAAATTTCTTCTTAGAATGAAATGTGAGAGGGAAGAGAAATATAAAGGAGAGGGAAAAAATAGTAGCAAAAGGACAAAAATGCCCTCCTTTGAGAATGCTTTCCTAAGATGGCGCATGGGCATCTTGGGGCAGCAAGGAGTTGCGGCCGAGATGGCCAAACGCCATCTCGGGTTTGCACCAATTGATGCCCTTTGGCCATGGTGCAATTCCCTTGCACTCCTCTCGCGTTCTTCGACAGTTCTCCGGCCTCCAAACTCGTAATTTGAATCCGTTTCAGTATTATGAACCGTAACTCTCTCACAAACATGGACATATAAGGTGCTAAACCCAAAAAATAATAATTCGACTCGATATACGAAGACGAAGACAATGTATGCAAGTGTAGTATCTTTTGACTTAGAACTTGAAATCAATAGTATGAGTAACCGAAATGCCCGGAACTCAATCAAGAATGATTTAAGACTAAATTCAAGATCAATATCCATGTTATACAAACATATACACATACAAACACAATTCACACTAGAATGCAAACTACATAGAGATAGTTTTTGGTTTTTGGTTTAGTTTTTGTTTTTTCAACCTTGAATATTTTGGTATTGAGCAGCGTAGTATTCAGACCATTTTTCCCAATAATAACAGACTAATTATTAAATGAAATAGAATATTTTTGTTCTAACAACTTAGAAACAGAAATCAAATTATGTGTAAATCCAGGAATATAAAATACATTGTCCAATAATATATAATTATTACAAAAACGTAATCTAATTACGACAATTGCTCATGCCGACATGATATCCCCTGACCCCACATGCATTGAGAAGGCTTGCTCCTCTAGCTGTGTCTAAGAATCAGTCCATTGTAAAGAAGAACAAACATGGTTAGTGGCCCCCGAATCAACTATCCAGGGTGAAGAATCATCTTCTACTAAACACAACTCAAGAACAAGTAAATCATATTTACTTTTGGACTTCTTCTTGCTTTGGGCTTTCTTAGGTTTGGGTTTACCCTTCACTTTACTAGTAGACCTCTTTCTCTATTTATTATTAAAATAGGAAGATGGTTCGGCAACATTTGCCTCACCGGTCTTACCCTTGTTGTCCTTAGTCAAGGACTCAAAGGTAGTGAACGCATTGAGCAACTGTGTGAGATTGAACCTTAACTTGTTCATCCCGTAGTTGCTCTTAAACTGATCAAAACTCTTTAAAAGAGTCATCAGTATGATGCTCACTTGACTGGGTTCATCAATGGCCTCGCTATTGACTTCTGCTGTGTTGAAGTAGAACATCATGCTCAGGACATGTTCCCAAACTGACGTACCTTCCTTCATGCAAGCGAGCATAGCGGAATGAACAACTTCGTGTCGTTTTTGCTCGGAAGGCTGCCCGAACATAGCTTGCATTGACTTCATGATTTCGAATGATAAAGTCATTGCTTCATGCCTTGTGACAAGCACGTCTGTCATAGAAGCCAACAGATATGTTCAGGCCTTCTCATCAGATGAAATCCATCGCTCGTATTCCTCACGAACAATTCATGTGGCATTGGCAGCAGGCGCTGGAGGACATTCCTCCGTAAGCACAAACTTGAGGTCTTTGGTGACCAATATTGCATTAATGTTAAGTTTCCACTTAGTGTAGTTATCACCAGTTAATTTTTCGTTTGCGAGAATTTTAAGTAATGCAGAAGACATTATTGCTGAAATAAATAAAACATTCATTTAATCATTTATTTAAAACAAGTACGGGTGCTTTGGCATAAATTTAAACATGATACATGAACATGTTTAACGCACTAGAACTACCCTAAAACCAGTTGCTATTCCACGACAATCCAACATACCACAAAGAAGTGCCGCCTCAGGTCGGTCAAGTCTTTGCATGTTGGACCGAGACATTCTCATTCAAATGATATTCTAGAATAACTCTTATTCCATATCATTCAACCATCGTTCATTCAGTCAGGTTTTTAATTAACAAACTTAATCAAAACCTTCGTGAGTGTAACCCACCATTTCAGATCTCACGAGCTTCAATTGAGAATTGCTGCCTTAGGGTCGGTCAATCTCAAAATACCCTTAAAAATCCTATCTGTTAGGAAGTCAACCTTGGTATTGACCTTTGTGGAAACCCTCCTTAGGAAGGACGAAAACAAAGCCGTCACGAGGCCCCACTCGGATCTCACGGTATTGAACTAATGATGGAGACCGCGTGATATATATGTCATATATCCCTCTCCCACACACTATTTTAAAATTAGGGTTTTCTATTAACCGTTAATACACCTAGACTCTACAGGATTAAACGACTAACTTTAATCAAGTTATCTAGCGCATTAACTAATTAGAAACAAATTCTAATTAACTATTAAATTATTAATGATTTTTAACAATAAAAAAATCTAATCTATTAGTGAATAATTTAAGCCTTTGTAAACTATTTACTAGGGTCAGATTATTATGTTAGTGTTTACCAAGTTTTAACTATTAAAACCCTAACACTTTATTTGGATAATTTATTATTAGGTAATTAATCATATTAATCCTAATTACAATAATTGACCCTATCAATCTAACTTTTTAAACTCTTTAATAACTAGAATAATATTAATGAGAATTTCCAAGTTTTCTAACCATTAAAAAACTAATCTCATTATTCATAGCCAATTATGTAGATTACCCATTTTAATCACATTAAAAAAAATACATAAAATATTAGGCTATGATGCATGTATGACATATCAAATATATTAGTGTAGGCACATCTAATCTAAATGTCATACGTATGCATGACAATGCTTTTATCATCACATAATATAAAACATACATGAATTGACTGAGTACTATGGATTATTTAACATAAAAATTTGGAATCTTAAATTACAAAACCCCAAGGCATTCCTTGGTCTTCTTGTAACTTCAGATATCTTCCAGTTTCTTTAGGTCACTCCGATTCATCTCATGAATCCTTTTTTATGATTTTCTAGGTCTTCAATATAGATTACATTTTTTTTCTTACAATACAATAACAGTAAAAAAAATATAAACAAAAAATAAAAATAATTATACAACCCATAAACCCTAAATCCACAGTACCATATAATTAACGATCAATCATTTTCTTGTAAATAAAAAAAAATATACATACAAAAACAACATACAATCAATTTAAATCGTGCCTACAGAAACATACATGCAGAAACATCGAAAACAATTTCCCATTTCGAAAATAAAACCAGGCTCTAATACCAATTGTTGGAACCCGTTCACCAGTTACGCAGCGAAAATAAATTTTAAAATTTATAATACAGGTCATAATCTGTATCTGGGACCAGTGAACTTGGAATCGTAATTATTTTTCGAAACTAGCACATACAATATGTAAACACAGGAAATTGTAAACAATAAAATCAAAAGAACGTACCAACATTTGGAGGCTTCTTCACTTTACGTTATGCTCCTGTCTGAACCAATCTTACCAACGTTTAGAAGCTCCTTCACTTTACGATGTGCTCCTGTCTAAACCTATCAATCTTCCTCGCTATCTCCCGGGATTGGTAACTACGTGTCGGCGCGTCATGATCTCAAGAACTTGAATGGAGGATGTAGAGAAATACTTGAAGAAACTCTTTCTTCTCAATTTGGTGTATTGATTTCATGCACACAAGAATAGCATCTCATGCAAAAAATATATATTAATTTTTTTTTTTGTGTATCAGGTATACCACAAAAACCCAAAGCAACTTTTTATTAAAAAAACAAAAACACACCTGCATCACCAATATATATATATATATATATCACGCCTATCACAAATATATATACCTATTCTACTGGTGTTGTGCATTTTATAAAACGTCAATGTTTTTTTTATATTCTCTTTTATATTTTTATATGTATATATATATATATATATATATATAGATATATATATCGTTGTTTGTATCCTATACAAACACTTATATATGTGCACACACAATTTTGCATCTAATGCAATCTCTTGTGTTATAATTGATATATATCTTTTAATTATTCTTTTCAAATATATCTAATATATTAAAAGTGATAATAAGTATTTTAAATTTAAACTTAAATTCAAATACTTAGATAAATGATTTAGTAAAATAAAATAATCATATTATTTTATCTTCACCTAAGTCCATATATTAACTAACACCCTCCAATTAATAGTTAATTAATACTTCATAATTATCAATATAATTAAATAATCTAATTATTTAATTAATTTAACTATTAACATTCATTAATTAAATAATCTCATTATTCAATTAATTCCCGAATAAACACGTGTCACTTTTGTAACATAATTAATTGGACAATCCAATTAATTAACCGTGACCCTTGTTACCTAAATCGATCGGGCTAGAAAGGGGACCTAATGGACCCACAATATTTTGAGCTCCAATAATCATCAGAATCATTAATTAAACTTTTTAATTAATATTCCTTGATTATTAACTCAGGTGTTATTCCACTAAAAACTCGAACTCAACTGTAGACGTTTTTACACAGACCGATACAACTCGATGTCCATCGATATAGCTATTTCGTATGGTGTGATCCTCCAAAGTAGTTCATAATCAGAGCTGGGTCATAATGTCCATTATACCCCTCTAATTACATATACCGTTTAAGTACCGTTGATTCTATAATGAACAATAAATCCTATTCTCTTACGGAACTAGGAGAGCACTCATATTGTCTAAGCCTCGAATCAAACGTTTAGGGAACTACCATCTACCTCTCACAAGAAGGAGTGGATTCCACTATTGTGTACAAACCTTCCCAGCCACAAGCCAAACCGCAATCCCAACATACGGAGCATATTGATCGAGAACCGCATCCGATCTCACCTATGGTATATCAAAGTTCACGATCTAACCTGAAGGAGTCGATAAGACATTCAGGATTAATATCACCCACATATAGCCATCATTAGTTGATATATATGAATCTCATTGGTAAACGAATCTTGGTGAGAGATTCATATATATCATGGCCCAGTCCTATATGATCACATCATGCAAGGTGCTTCCATTCCCATATCTCATATGAATGATTCAGGATAGAATCACTGTACATTACGGAATGGATTAACCACAAATAAAGTACCCAGCTTTATTTGCTATCTATGGACTCTTTAGATTACACGTCTCTTACTGTATCCATCCATATATGACATTCATATACACAGTTCGATATTACATCGAGCAATCTTGGATGTTAAATATATTCACAAGTTTATAAAATAATAAATTAACAAGAATGAATTGAACTTTTCTTTTTATTTATTTCTTAAGTCCATTTACAAATTACATCTTTAGGGCATAAACCCCAACAGGATAATTGATCAAGCGCCGTGTACCTTGAGGCAGCTCGCTATCAGTATGTAGAACCTGAATTCCTCTCCAAGCTATAAGAAAAAAAGAGTTGACCTCTTTCGCCATTAAAGAGACTAAGCAAGTCAGCTGTATCACCATTTATTCATATTTAAACTTGGATGGTAATGTGATGTAATCAACGGGAGCAATTCCTATGTAATTCAATATCCTCCATCGATGACAATCAATTCCAGTAACACGACCAATCAATTGGTCCAAATTATAGGGATTTGAATAAAGAGGATGGAGGAGTTAAATACGACACTAAAATTTGAGAAAAGCATCTGGCATCTGATTTAATAATGTGAACCAAAATTTACTCTAGGTGAGGAATCTCAGATAACACCCTCAAGACCATAACTACGGTGAATCACAGTCGGGGTTGGGATTTTAAGTGTAAATATGGGCGAGGTTATTGAAAATAAACGTTGATGTGGTGGATAATATTACTAATCTAATAAACTGATGGATACAACGAAATGGTAACAATACTGTGGTGTGAAAACTTTCAATCTCAATCTCTCTTGCCTAACTAATCTAGAGGTGGCGAGCTCATCTCTGTCGATAACTGGACATAACTTTCTATAGCGATGACTAGGTTTATTCTAGATTGCAGAATCAAGTGTTTTCTCTATCATTTTTTTTGCCTCTCTCACCCAGTCGATTTCAACCTTATACTTATACATGAAGTTGCTAGGGTTTTTCTTGGCACATAAGTCAACGATCATTGGATTGATCTTCTTTCCTCATTTGGCGAGACTTTCTGTTCTATATGATTGACCCTAAAGAATCGGCTGGCGGAGAATATCTTGGTGGGAAACGTGTTTGTTTCCTTTATTGATTTTATCACTATAATTATGCATATGTAAAGTTTGCTTGCACCTTGGAGAATAATCCAACTTCCTTTATTATCAGCGTGGTACTTCAAAGCATTGACCCGGTGATCTCATTGGAGCTTTACGATCTCTTAGGAGCTTCACGGGCATCTTCCCTTCTGCTGTAACGGTGGGATAAGTACCTCAACAGGGCAATGCAAAGGTACTTAGGTACCAGTTGGTCCGCGCAAGTGCATGAGCTTCTTCTTTCTACATCGATGATGTCAAGATACCTAAGTTGTTCTAGTCCTTGCTCTTCATGGTAAACCATTGTATTTGGTACCTATCCGGTGTTTGGTGATGCTTTCTATCAGGTGTTAATTGGGTGGAAATTTTCCATTTAGGCTCTTGTTGAATTTGGCTATTAACAGAAGTCCCCTCTAACTTTAACACCGGTGATTGATTTGGCACTGGAGTCAGATTTCCTATTTCATTTAGAAAATTTTCCATTTTAAACCGGCTACTAGAATCTGGGAAGAAATCTTCTCATTAAATGTGAAGGCCACGTGTCAAGTGAGGGAAAGCTTCTTGTTTTAAAAATGAGGTATTTTTGGTGGCTCACGAGTATCGAGGCAAATATCTAGCCTTCTCGATCACACCTCGGTTACTGGTTACTGTTCCATTATGCCTATTTAAACCCGACTTCTCCTTCATTTTCTCTCACGCTTTCAAATCTTCTATATTTTAAAAAAAAATGGAAAAAACCCTTAGCTCCTTCATCTTCTTCTCTTCTCTCTTGCTTTCTCCTCTTGTTCTTTCTAAACTCAAACCCACTGTTAACATGTTGGATTTGGATCACGATAGTGTGGAAAGGTAAGTGGATGGTGATTACCCGAGACTCGTTGACAGAGAGCGAGCTGGTGAAGAAGATAGTGAGGAAAGCGATGCTCCTCCTCTGTAACCATGCAGTCGCTCCATTCAAAATACTGCCATCTGGACCAGATTCTCTAACAACCCAGATAACCATTTGGAGATAGTTGAGGGGGATTTTAAAGGGGAGTGGAGAGGTCGAAGTCGTAGAGAGCCAGACCGAGGCTGTTATCGTTGCGACTGGAGGGGTACTTTCCCTCCCCAATGATTTTAGGATAATCCCTTATTCCACCGCTACTATGGAGTCCATCAATCGTCTAAAGGAGAGATTTGGCATCTCTAACTGTATCACAATCACTGTCCCCCATGAGAGGTATGACGTATACAGTCCTCCCTTTGGCATGCTACCTATCCGTATAGTTACCTTTAAGACCGGGGTGAGGTTACCTCTCCATCCGTCTCTCCGTAGGGTATTTCATACTCTTCAGCTTGCTCTCCTCCAGTTGACTCTAGGGTTTTGGAGGCACTTTATAGGTTTCCTCATTCTTTGGAAGGAGCAGTGCGAGAAGGATAGTATCAAAAAGGAACCAGGGATAGATGAGCTGATGTTTCTTTTTCAGATCACCGCTTTAACTCTTGGTTCCAAAGGGCAGTTCTACCTTCGGGCGAAGACTGATTTGAAATTCATTGTACCATATGCCACTAAGAAGGATGGCTTCTGGATACAGGAATGGGTGGTAGTCGATGGGGACTAGGAGAGCTCTGTTTTTTTTGGGCGGACAGAGTACTAAGTCCTTACCCAATTTAATGACAAACCGGTCTAGGGGAAGACGTCTCTGCCGACTGAATTTAGGGTGATCTTGAAGGCAATTGTTGATCGCAAGTATGTCAACCTGGAGTTTCCTACATCGGATGCCTATGATCTTGGTAGGGTGAACCGGTATCTTTACACTTCTACTGCTTCTCCAGGTGTGTTTAATCTTTCTTCTTCTGCTAACTTGGATTTCTTTTTTGCCAATTGCTTATTCTAATTCTTGTTTGGTTTGTACAGTTTCAGTTGTTCCACTACTGGCTCAATAGGGAACCAGCTTGCTCGATAGTCAGTCCCTACCAAGCTTTCTTCTCCATACAGTTCTCATGCCACCCAAATCACTAGGTCTCCTCCTTTTCCTCCTATAGCGGCGATACTTTCTGGGATTCACAAGGCACCTTTCCCTTTTAAGCCCATGTCTCAGATGGATGTCTTCGTATCTCGACTATCTGGGGTGAGAGGCCAAGGATTTACTGCTCCACCCCGATTGTCTGCTTCAGTACCTTCCCATGCTATGAGGGGTCCTAAACCTTCGATGCCACCAATCTCGTAGCTCTCTATTAGAACACTAGACCACATATGTGGATTACAAGTCAAAATGAGGTCATTGACTTGTTTATCCTCTCTTGCTCTTGTGGGGGCTTAGCTCCAATAACCTCTCTACCCTTTGAGATTCTGCTTATTAAGGGTGTTGCTTTTATTGTTGAGGTAAATGTGTTGTCATATCCCTTATTATTATTATTCTTGCATTTATATAACCGGTATCTGGGCGTTGACTAACTTAGTTGTTGTGTTTTGCAGACCTTTAAGTATAACGTAGCAGTGATCCATCGGATGGCCTCACTGAGGACTCATATTGAAAAGGCTGAGTCTGATGCTGTGGTCGCTAGAGAGGAGCTCGGTCAGACCAAAGACGCGGTGCAAACATTAAAATTGAACCTGTACGAGATCTAGAAGGCACTCGAGGATACACGCTGTGACCTAGAGAGATTCAATCACTTTCTCGATTAGGAAACCCTTAGTTCAGAGTGGCAAGACATGGAAAGAAACTATTAGAGTAGGAAAGCTAAGGAGCAGGAGGTAGAAAATCAATCTTTGCGCACTTAAATGGCCAGTTCGAAGGTTGAGAATGACTTTTTTTTTGTGATGGCTATTTCTATCCTACATTCTAAGCAGCCCATGCTCTACCTCCTCCCTTTGAATTAGCCTCCATTACGACTTGGGTCAGGGAGGAGATCATGAATAGGGCAAAGATGATGTCAAACCCTACTGGTGATGGAGCAGGTATCTCACAAGCTGCTATTGCTGATGAAGACACAAACATTGAAAATTAGCAGTCTGGGTTAGGGAGGTTCATTCGGGGTCTGTGAAGGTAGTAGAAGACCTGCCTGCTGACCAAGAGGCCATAGAAAATCAGCCCACCTTTAAAGAACTGGTAGAAAACCATACTGGTCTGACTTCAACGGAAGGTGTGGCTGAAGTGGGACCAGTAGAGGAGTAGGTAGTAGAGCGGGGCCACCGTGACTTCCTAGACTGAGTTCATCCCTCCTAAAGTTCTGGTCGAGGTTGCCCAAGTACTGATCGAGAAGCATGTCGGTAAGCAGCCACCAGAAGATAGAGCTACTAGAGGGGGAAACAAGGAGGATGCTGACGCATGACCCAATAATCTGATATATCACCTGTTAATGTTTTTCGGAAATGGGGGTAGGAACCTTGTTGGATCGAGAAACAAAATCCATTCATTTTATTTCTTCAATGTTGCCTCTTTTTTTATATGATGTAGCCCGATAGCCGGGGATGGGCTCCCTTTTTGATATGAGTAGAAAAGTCTTTCTTTCTTCCATTCTTGCGTTTGGTTGAATCATCCCTTGGTTGAATTTATATTGCTGTATCTCTTGACTTGATCCTAGAGTGTACTCTCCTATACCTACCTGACTTAAATAGATTCTAGTAATACAAGAAAAGTTTAACATATACCAAACTCATGAGGTCCAATAAACCTGATGACTTATTCTAACGTTAGATGCTTAGTGAAAATCCAATCTCTCAAGTCGCAACTTATAAGGCTCTCTATTTGGGTGGTCTTTCGGCTAATGGACCATCCCTGTATCGGGATTTAAACGAATTGATACATATCATGAGCTTGGGTACCAATGACCTCCATTTGTTATTGTACTCTGGTACTCAGATGATAATTTGACTGAGACGTTTGCTGCTTTCACTTCAAGTTCCCAATGCAAACTTGGTTTAAATGAACCCTATCGATATAAAACAACATAAAAATAGGTGAAAGAATAAACTAAAGTGAACAAATGATCGGTGCTAGGTCACCAAGTTGCTTGGCCATGGCGGTCCCCATGGGTCTTTCTACCATGTTGATTTTCCCTTCTAGGAGAATTGAGGTACCAGACATTCCTATTGCTTGTAATTTTGGTATCCTTGGAGAAATAATTGGTCTAGAAATCTTAGCACCTTTGGTCCCCGCACCAAGGAGACCGTACTATGACAGTTTCAACCTAGCGAGCAACTATGCACTTATGTTTAGATCCTGCTTGGGGATGGTTGCCTAAACAAGGGATCAGGATTGTCATTTGGCTATCCTTGTCTCGTGATCTAGCTAGCAACTATGCACTAACGTTTATATCCTTCTTGGGGTGGTAGCCCGACCAATCATCATGATTGTCATTTGGGCTATCCTAGTCTCGCGATCTAGCGGGCAACTATGCACTTATGCTCAGCTCTTTCTTAGCGGGGGGTTGTGCCCGACCAAGGCATCAAAGGTGGCGAGGGGGCTTCCCCAACCAATCCATGGTCTTGTTATCGGGCTGGAAACTCAACACTTATTCTTAGATCCTCATTGGTGGGGGATGGTTCCCGACCAAGTCATCAAGGATGCTATCTAGCTATCTTTGGTTTATGGAGATCATGGCGAAATTCCCCTTGGCGAAAAAGTAAACAAAACTAGAGATGGAGAAAATAACAAGAGATTTTATTGATAATCAAACTGGAATTTCAATTTATTCATGATGGCTAATATTGATACCTAGGTATGACTAAACTGCTCAAAGTCCCTAGCCTTGAGGTAAAACCTTCTCAACTGGTCATCATTCAATGTATGGTCGATGGGCCGTCCATCCATGTCTTCGAGCTTGTGAGCCTCGATCTAGACCACTGCCTTGATCAAGTATGGGCATGTTTCCTTGCCTAATGTTATGCTTGATTGGGAGATCACCTAGATGGGAACACCCTTGAGGAGAGCTTATCCCCTATTGGCAGCTATCTTTGCGAAGACATCTGCCTGGTGATTCTGCTGGCGAGGTATCTTCTCAATTCTAAACCTTTTCAATTGGTTTTTGAGCAGCTAAACCTGTTTGAGATAAGCTACCATATTGTCCCTCTTAGACTGTTAGAGTCCAGTGACCTTGTAAACTATGAGCTTTGAATCACTCTTGACATACAGAAAAACAACTCGGAGCTTGAGGGCTGCTTTCATTCCTCCAAAAGGGCTTCATACCTCGCCTCATTATTTGTGGCCTTGAGTTCAAACCTGATGCTATGACAGCACTCGGCTTTCCCAGGGTCTATCAAAACGATGTCGAAACCTCTGCCTACCTATCAGGATCTTTATCCGTGTAGAAGATCCAGGCATCACAGCCAACCGGCCAACTATCTGGCTTCAGAAGCTTCTAGAAGACTGGACTCAGTTCTACTGAGGTCCCCTAATAAAGGAGAGCTGAAACTCAGCCACAAAGTTTGTTAGTGCTTGAGCCTTGATTGTCATCCTAGCCTAGTATTTTAAATCAAAATGAGTGAGCTCTATGACCTAAAGGACCAACCTTCCAGACGCGTTTGGTCTATGCAAGAACTGGTGAAGAGGCTAGTCGGTCACTCCCGCTATTATATGTTTCTGGAAGTATGAGTGAAGCTTTCTCGCCGAGGTCATTAAGATGAAGGTAATCTTCTTAAAGTGGTCGTAATTCTTTTCGGGCTTGGTTAGTGCATGGCTCACGTAGTAGAATGGCTCTGAACCACATCCTCATATTCTTTGACAAAAAACCCCTAATCGCCATTTTAGGTACGTCCAGGTAAATCTGTAACTCCTCTTCGGGAAATGGGTTGACCAGCAACAGCGGGCTGGATAAATATTTCTTCAGCGCTTGGAAAGCTTGCTTGATGTATTGGTCCCACTTCATATTTTTTCCCTATTTGATCACCTTAAAGAAATGAAGGCACTTTCCCGTCGATCTTGAAATGAACCGGTTGAGTGTTTCTACTCGCCCAGTAAAAGCCTATACTTGTTTGAGGGAGGTAGGAAACTCTAGGTTCAAGATAGCTCAGATTTTTCCTGGATTGGCCTCTACCCCTCTTTCATGTACCATAAAACTAAGGAACTTTCCCATAGTCACCCCGAAAGCATACTTGGTGGGGTTCAACCGTATTTGGTTTTCTCTCATGACCTAGAAAGTTCTGTGAATGTGATCCTAGTGCTCTTTTGCTACCTGAGACTTGGTGATCTTGTCATCAATGTGCACCTCCATTGTCTTTCTGATCTCTGGCTTGAATAACTAGTTGACCATGCGTTGGTAAGTAGCTCATATATTTTTTAGGCCAAATGTCATCACCTTGTAGCAGCTAAGGCCTTGCCAGTGATGAAAATATTCTTATCCTGATCAGCGGGGTGCAACATGATCTGGTTGTACCCTGAAAATGCATTCATAAAACACAGGAGCTTGTTTCCTACAGTGAGTCCACTAGCTGATCAATTTTGGGCAGGGGAGGCCATCATTTGGACAGGCACAGTTGAGATCTGTATAGTCAACGCACATGTACCATTTCCCATTTGATTCGATGACCATGACAACATTTGCGATCCAATCAGGGTATCGAGATTCCATGACAAATTCGTCCTTTATCAACTTGTCAACCTCTTCTTGTATGTCGGAATTTCTTTCGACATTGAAGTGTCGCCTCTTCTGCTTAATCTGTTTGAAAGTGGGGTAGACTGCCAACCTATGAGCGGCTAAAGAGATAGGGATTCCTGGCATTTCATCATGGCTCCAGTCAAATATGTCACTGTATTGCCGAATGAGTTGAATCAGGCCCTCTTTTACTTCTGGTTCAAGGGTCCCCTCTACCTTGACTACCTTGGTCTGGTCATCTTTCCTAATCTGAATTTCTTCTATCTTATCAATGGGGTGGCCACTGGCCCATCCCTTATCTTTTTATTCCTCGTCATCAACCTGGATATCGCCCTCTAGATATTCTGCTTACTCTTTGGCCTTGAAGTCCGTCTCTAACGATTCTTGTCCTTATACCATAGCTACCCATATGTACTGTTTCGCAAGTTTTGTAAAACTGGCTGATACTGTGTGGCACTTACGGGTGGCCTGTTGGTCCCCACGTACCTCTCTTACCTTATTTCCTACTGGAAACTTTAGGACGTTGTGATAGATTGATAGTACCTCTTTAAGTGCTAATAGGAAACGCCTTCCTAATATGGCATTGTAGGCCAATAGGGTGTCAACCATAACGAAATATGTCATGATGTTCTGTTGTAGAGGTGTAGTACCAATGATAACCGATAGAATTTTTACTCCTACTAGTATAATCGAGTTCCTAGTGAACCCGTATACGGGATTGGTGCAATTATTGTAACCCAATGCTTCAGGTTGAGCTTTTCTAAGGTGTCTTTGAAAAAGATGTCCACACTGCTCTCTGTGTCAATCAGGACACGGTGGACCAAGCAGCTGGCGATATATACTGTGACCACCATTGAATCGTCATACGGCTGCACAATATTGTACACATATGCTTCAGTGAAAATTATCTGTGCTGATTTGGAGGGTGCTACTGATCCTTGGTCGACCTTGAAGACACCACGCCCCTCATCCTCCTAATGCATCTTCCTGAAGTTGTTAGAAGTCCCTACCAGGGTGGGCCCTCCGCTAAAGGCATGGATGACCTGAATCTGCTACATCAGATCTTTCTGTTCTCCTTTCCTTTTCTCCGTATGATCCCGGTTCTCGGCTTGAACCTTCTTACCAGTGTGGATGTTATGTCGAACTTGCTGTAGGAACTCTACCAAATAGCCACCCCTCACCAATGCTTCGATATGTTTATGCAGACTAAAGCACTCTGAGGTGTTGTGTTCCACGTTCTCATGGAAGTCACAGTACTTGTATCGATTCCTTGTAATGACTGGTGCCTTCATGAGAGCTGGCTTTTTGAGTAGGCCCTTATCTTTGATAGCAATGAAGATTGTCTCACAGGAGGCATTCAATGGGGTATAGTAGCTGTAACCTCTGTCATCTTGGATTATGGGGGCTACCACTCTTGGAAGATGAGTAAGTTGAGGTAGGGTCTGCCTTATAGGGTTTCGCTCTCGTTGAGGTTAGAGAGGTGGATGGCGATATATAGATCGGTTAGGCTGCCTATTATGGGCCTTCTGGATGAGTGTAGGTTTTGGCTCCTCTTTCTTTTGGCGCTTTGCAATCCTCATGTCAACATGTTCAATATTAACCATGACCTGATCATCGAGGTCGACTTATACCAGCGCCCTATCATAGGCTTCCTGATAAGTCTTAGGTGGGTGGTTTGTAAAGGACCTGTAGAGTCTCCCGGCCTATAGGTTCCTGGAAAAATTAGCCAGGGTCTACTTCTCGACGAAAACTCCCATATGGATTACCTTTTTATGGAACCTCTCTATATAAGATCTGAGAGTTTCCCCACGCTCCTGCATTACATACTGGATATGGATCAGATCATTTTGTTGGGGCTTGACACCTTGGAACTGTGAACAAAAATCAGTAGGCAACTTAGTGAAAGAATCCACACTACATGTATGAAGCTTCCAAAGTCTTGGCATGATCCATTTGTGTGGTATGGAATATCACACATGGCGGGCCTAGTAGTGTTTTGGACCTCCATTTGTTGAACAAAGCTCTCCAAATGACTTAAAGGATATTTACTGCTTGAGAACTTGTCCGTTGGCATTTTGAATTTAGGTGGAAGCTCGGCTTCCCTGATCCTTTTGGTGAAAGGAGCATTCATCTCGCTCAGGGGATCCTTCTTGACCTCCATGCGTTTACCCTTCCTCAAATCCTGGATCTCTCTTTGCATATAGGCTAGTTAATCCCAAAGGCGCTTGTTCCCAGCGTTCTTGGATTCAACCTCAGACTCCTCATTGTCGGCGCCGTCAGTAGAGACAGAGGCTTCGCCTCTGTTACCTCCAGGTGTAAGATCCCTCTTGGAACTTCTCTAGCTACCTTCTGCCTCTGGTCTGGGCTCTCTTCTGCTATCCGCTGGTCTAGATGAGTGGCAACGTCTCTCATGCAGGATGTCAGCAGCCAATTTCACTTGTCTGGGTTGACAATAGGTCGACCTGAGCGGATATAGAGGCATGGGCCCTAACCGATCTTGATCTAAGGATAGAGGCTCCAACCTGTCACGGACCGGTACTAGTGGTAGAGGTCCTAACCGGTATAAGGCAGGGGTCCTAACTCCCGATTGTCAGGGTCCTTTTTGGTGCTAGGTTCAACCGGTTGAGAGGTAATTCCCTCTAGCACCAAACGTTGTCAAATACTTTCTATGAAAGTTACGGCCTGTTGTTCTAGCATGGCTTGGCCTATTACCAGAGGGAATTAGGCTTGCGTGGTGCCGGTCGGTGCTGGGCTCAGATTCTGGTGCCTTGAATTCCTTCATTTCCTGTGAGCCTTCAGGGTGGAGGATACAGATTGATGCCCATACGCCTCTGGCTGCCCTTGGGAAGATCGAAGCCTCATGATCCTATAAAAACAATAAATGCACCTTGGGTGTGGAATTTTTTTCTCACAGACGGCGCCAAAAATTGTAAACTGAAAATTCGCTCTAGGTAAGGAATCTCAAGTAACACCCTCAAGACCATGACTACGGTGAATCGCGGTCGAGGTTGGTCCCTTCGATACCAGTTTTACGTGTAAAAATAGGTGAGGTTATTGAAAGGAAACGTTGATGTGGTGGATAATATTATTGATTAAATAACATGATGAATATAGCAAAATGGCAACAATACTGTGGTGTGAAAACTCTCAACCTTAATCTATCTTGCCTAACTAATCTGGAGGTGGCGATCTCGTCTCTATCAATTAGTGGACACAACTTTCTATGGTGATAACTAGGCTTGTTCTAGATTGTAGAATCAAGTGTTTGCTCCATCGTCTTTTTTACCTCTCTGACCCAGTCGATTTCGACCTTATACTTATACATGAAGTTGCTAGGGTTTTTTCCTTGGTGTACACTCCGAAGATCACTGGATTGATCTTCATCCCCCATTTGGATTGATTTTACGTTTGCTGCGATTGACCATAGAGAATTGACTGGCAGAGGATATCTTGGTGGGAAACGTGCTTTTTTTCCTTTTTGGACACTATCATTATAATTACGCATATGTTGAGTTTGCTTACACCTTGGAGAATAATCTGAAATCCTCTGTTATCGGCTAGGTACTTTAAAGCATTGACCTGGTGATGTGGTAGAGCATCTTGGAGTACACATATGCTGGCGAGGTATCTTGATATACCATCCTGGTGAGGCGGTGCCTGACTTTTGGTGATGATGAGGTATCCTGAGGTACCAACCTTCTAACGGGGTACCATGAGGTATCTTTCTGGTGACGTGGCTGTTTATTGGTTTCTCTAGCGAGGTACCACGAAGTACCATTCTAGTAGTGAGGTGTCTGGTTGATCTCACTAGAGCTTTGCAATCTCCTAGGAGCTTCACGGGCATCTTCCCTCCTTCTGCAAAGGTAGGATAAGTACCTCAACAAGGCAATGCCAAGGAACTTAGGTACTAGTTGTTTCACGCGAATGCAAGAGCTTCTTCTTGCTACTTCGACGATATCGAGGTACCTAGGTTGTGCTATGCCTTGCACTTTATGGTAAACCATTGTATCTAGTTCTTATCCAGTGTTTGGAGACGCTTTCTATCAGATGCTAATTGGGTAGAAAATTTCCCTTTGGGCCTTACCGAATTTGGCTATTAACACCTGAGTTCCGTACAAAGACACATAGGCCAAGAACAGTGTATTAACGCCATTTGAGAGAACACTTCACCACCGAGGAATTAGCCACTTATCGACATGATCGAATTCTTCATCTCCAACAGTGTTTCGAGTGAGCGAGATTGAAAAATATTTCAGTATGATCATTATCACCACTGTACCCTTTACATTCATATTATACAACTTCTATAATAAAACAATACCTTAGTTTATACTTCTCTATATTTTTATTTGTTTACCAGTTGTGTACATTATCATACTTCTATGACTACAACGTCACCTAGGTACTAAGTACCTACTCCGACTAAAACCTTCCTAGGTAGCAGCCTTGAGGGTGTTGGTTGAAATTCCTCAGTCTGAACGAATTTTCGATCAACACCGTTTGGCACAATCTATAGGAAGTTTCCACACCCTATTTGAAAGCATGTGAAATCATGTGTTTTTTTTTGCTGTGTACAATGAAACTTTTATCCTTTCAAAGGAAGCCTGAGGCATCAAGGCACTAGTCCAGGGCTTCCACCCAAAAGGCAGAAAAGAATGGGAAGAAATTGAAGCATTATAACCCTGCTCCAGCACAACCTACCAGAGCGCGAGTCGCTCCCCAGTTCTAGTTGCCCCGGTAAAAGGTCAGGCTATTTAGGAGCAACAAGCTGTGGGCTTTGTAGAGAATAATTGCCTCAGGTTATCACTCCCTGGTTTGTAGTACTAAAAGCTAAATGAGACACTAGTAGGCCAAGTACCTGGGTACCTGCCCTTGACAGATTGGGACTACCACCACCGGTACTGGTCTACATAAGGTTAGGACCCTTGCCCTCACATCCAGATAGGCTAGGCTCGTACCCCAACATAGGACAAACCAGTGATGTATCAACCCCGACAGGTAAAGTCAGCTCTTGACCTCCCACTTACGGAACCTCATTAACCGGTAGTTACTGGAAGGTAAACTTGATCGACTGTGGGAGGAAGCAGGAGGAGTTCCCGAGCGAACCCCTCTCAGGAGCAGTACAGGGATGAAGCCTCTGTTGCCTCAGATGAGTCTGGTAATGAGGACTCTGAGGTTGAATATAAGAATATTGAGAACAAGGGCCTGCAGGGCTAGGTAACTCGGATTGTGAGGGAGATTCAAGAACTAAAGAAGAGAAAGCACTAAAAAACCGAAAGGGTTCTTTGGGAGATAAAAATGCCTCTTTCTCTAGAAGGATCAGGGAGGCAATGCTCCTCTCAATATTCAAGATGTTAGCTAACAGGTACTCTGGCACAAATGATCCTCTAAGCCATCTACATGCTATCTGACTATGCTAAGATGTGGTTTCGAAAGTTACCGGCTGATAGTGTTGATTTATTTACTAAGCTATCTAGTGATTTTTATGCTCAATTCCAGAGTATTAGGCCACGTCCCAAGGATCCATCCACCTACAGTACGTGATCTAGGGGCAAAATGAGTCGCTCAAATCTTATGTGGAGAGATTCTATAAAGAAAAGATCTAGATGGAGGTTTTCGTAGTGAAAGAGATCTTACGTGAAGATTATTCAGGTCATTAGCCAAGCATCCACAAGAAACCTATCAAGAAGCCTATGATAGAATCTCGAGAAGATGGAGATTGATGAGCAACTGCGGGTCAAGATATAGCAAGATGACCTAAGGACTGGCAAACACTAAAAGTAGGAAATGCCTAAGCCAGCATAGATCCAAAAGACTCATAATAGACCTCCTTACCGGTCTACGTACCATCCCCCACCTTTCCAACCTCAACGGGAATGGTACCTAGCAAAGTGGATCCTACCTCGAGCTTAGCCTTCCCTTAGAGAGGTAACACCAATAGTCAAGGAAGAGAAGGGGTACAACCACTGCACCCTCTATAGTGCTTCTCACGAGATGATCTGCCTCGCCATCCTTAATAATGGGATACTCAAGAAACCCAATCCTATCAAAGAACCAATTGATACAAAGAATTGCTACAAGTAATATGATTTCCATGAGGATGTAGGACACAACACCTAAAAGTCCTATAGCCTTCGTAACCAAATAAAGGCTCATGTGAGAAGTGGCTGCTAGGTGGAATTCCTACAACAGGTGTCGGACAACATCCATACGAGAAATAAGGTGTAGGCTGAGATCAAGAAAGATGTGGAAAGAAGGTAGGTGAAGGGCAAGGATCTAATATAACAGATCCAAGTCATTCATACCATCAGTAGAGGTCTTACCTTGGTAGGGACTTCTAACAATTCTAGGAAGAACCTTGCCAGAAAGGTACCACTGATTGAGGAAGGGTGAGATGTTTTTAAGTTTGTCTGGGGACTAGTACGGACCTCTCAGTCAGCCCAAATCGGCTTCACTGAAGAGGATGTGTACAACACTATGCAACCACATGATGATCCTATTGTTGTCACGGTACATATTGCCAATTGCCTAGTCAGTCGCGTGTTGATAGACATCAGTAGCAGTGTGGGTATTCTCTTTATAAAGGCCTTAGAGAGGTTTAATAAGAAGAAGTGTTTTTACAACAATTGCACTACCTCATTGTATGGTTTTACCAGAGACTCATTAATACCAATCGAATTAAAGATCATGTCGGTGATCGTGAGGATTACACCTCTCCAGCAGAACATCATGACCGAATAAGTGGTTATAGATACTCCTTCTGCTTACAACGTCATCCTTGGAAGACCCTTTTTATCTACTCACACGAGGTTCTTATCAATCTACCATAATGTTCCGAAGTTTCCGGTTAGAGACAAGGTAGGTGAAGTACAGGGACATCAATAGATGAAAGTGATATGCAGTGTCCACCATTCCAGTGGCTCTAGCCAAGCAGTGTGCACAGGTAGTTATTGTACAAGAACAGGAATCGGCACTGAAAAACCTTAAAATTCAATATGCCATAGGAGAAGTTGAAGCAGCAGAGGACCTGGTTGTAGAGGAGATAAAAGAGGAAGATAGGGGGTGGGCGAGTAGCCAATCAGTTGATTGATTGGAAGAGATATTAATCCAGGAAGATAAACCCTTAAATAGTAGGGAAATATCGATTCAAAATACTGTGGAATCGTAAAATTAGGGTTTGATATATTTTAAAATTTTTCCCTATAAAAAAAAGAACCTTAACCAAAGATTAATTGACGTATATTAAAAGTATCGTACCTTTTTCTGGTGATGATTAAAGTTGCACCGAATTGAATCCGTAAGATCTACCAATCCAATCACGAACGCGAATCACCTAGGAGTGTGGGCTCTTTTTTTTTTAATTATATACCTGAGGACGAAAACAAACAAAATCTTTTTCCTTTTGTTAGTCACAATAATCCTCCAAGAGAAAACCAAAGAACATTTGGTAACTTGTGAATTATCAATCTATTTGATTGAAACTCATGTGAACCTAATTCGATTTTTGTACACAAAACCCTTTTGATATAAGGGATACTAGTGTAATATCGAAAACAAAAACGTTCCCCTTTTCTCTTCTCCTAAGCCGAAATCTACACTCAATGGTTGGATGAAATTTTTTAACTATATAAGAAAAAAACTTCTCTCAAGTCACCAACAAGCCTCGGTCAAATTCTATAGTATTGAATTATTAGCTTGGCCAAATTCCTCTCCTCAGGAGAATTTACTTGGTAGGTAAGAATCCTGCCTCTGTGAGGATTTACTTGGTGACCAAGAATCCTTTTCAAAGAGAAATTCTTTTCCACACCAGGAATCCTAAATCCAACTCAATAGTGTACTTATTCAATAACCAAATTTTGAATATAAATTAAACTGTGACTATATCAAAACTTTATAATTTGACCAATTGTCAATTTACAGTTTTAATAAAAATCAAATTCTTTTTTAACTTGACCAATTGTCAATTTAGAGTCTTAAAAGATGGTCAAATACATTATTACACTCTTGTTATTGATTATAATCCTAACAATCTCTCACCCGCTCTATAGCAAACGTGTCATATCTCTTATCCTCATATTCTCCAGGTGCCCATCAAAACTCTTTTGTAAAAGAGCATTTGTGAAGGGATCCGCTAGAATTTCTGCTGACGCGATCTTGGTTATCGTCACGTCTCACCTATGTATAATTTACAAAAAAAAGATGATACTTTCTTTCAATGTGTTTCCCTCTCTTATAACTTCTTGGTTCTCTCAAATTAGCCACTATTGCACTATTGTCAATTAGATAGTGATTTGCTTATTCACATCAGGAACCACTTCCAAGTCAATCAAGAATTAGCGAAGCAAGACAGCTTCTTTAGCAGCTTTGCATGCAATAACATACTCAATTTCCATGGTGGAATCAGCAATACAAGATTCCTTGATACACCTCCGTATGAAAGCCTCTTATCCAAGTGTAAACACAGATCCTATGTTAATCTTATAGAGTCAAAATCAAATTGGAAATCAGAATCTGTATACCGAACGAGAATTAAATCCCCTCCAGAGTATACAAACATATAATCTCTCGTTCTCTTGAGATACTTGAATAAACTATTTGATTAGCTATGTTATCGGAATTGAAAGGCATTGATGAAGGGTGTCAAATTATGAGAGAATTACTCTTGTTGATTGTGACATGTTTCTATTCGAATATGAATATGAATAAATGGCAAATCTGTTGACCTATTTGGTCTCATTATGGCGTTTTAATGGCGAAAATGTCAACCTTGTTGCTTGGAGGAGAATTCTAGCTTCGTACTCATTGATAGCTCAAATGATAACACTTGCAACCATAAGTCCATCATTTATCTCAGGATTGAGATAGACTCTCCGATTGTCTTCAAATGAAAAACTTTTATGTATTGACGGTTCTAGATAAAGTATTTCGTTGTGATCCTATTCAATGCACCCAGTGCACTAGATTCTTTTGCCCAAAGACACCACACTTTGATGATTTTAGACTCATCATAACACATTTGATCCCACTTAAATGCTAGCAAAAGAATCTACAACATTGACAAGATAAAGACACCCAACCTTTTATCTTAAGTTGTGAATATTATTCAAGACTAACTAAAGAATTGTGTCTACCTTATACATATCTAGATGTATGAACAATTCTTCTTTTCTCATAGTCTTTTGACCTTATGATTATTTACTTTTGACAATTATAATAATTAAACTATAAATGCTATAAGATTTGTTAAACTAGAAATCACTTTATTAATATGAAAAGATTGTCAAATACAATATTATACTCTTGCTATCGAGCATAATCCTAACATCCTAATGGATTTAAGCATGGCCACAGGAGCGAAGGTTTCCTCATAATCGATACCTTCCTTCTATGTGTAACCTTTAGCTAACAATCTAGCTTTAAAGGTTTCCACCTTTCAATCCATCCCTCCATTCCTCTTGTATAAGCACTTGCACCCAATGGGTTTTATCCCTTTAGACAAGTTCACAAGAGACCAGAATTTGTTTTTGAACTTAGATTCAATTTTGGATTGCATTGTCTTTTGCTAATGACGACAATCAACATCCTCCATGGTTTCCTTGTATGTGTAAGGATCATCGTCGTCTGGGAGATTCTCTTTTTATTCTCCTAGGCCGATGTATCTCTCTGGTTATTTACTAACTCTCCCATCACGATGTGGAATGGTAGGTTGTTGATCTTGTATTGGTGTGGAACTTAAAATTGGGCTAGGTTGTGAAACCTCTAGTGGAATTGTATCTCTTGAAAGATCATTCAATACAGTTCTACTTTTAGGAACAAAATTATTCATATAGTCCTTTTTCAAAAATTCAGCATTTGTCGAAACAAATACTTTAAAATCTGAAGGACAATAGAAATAATATCCTTTGGTTCCTTTTGGATACCCTACAAATATGCATGTTTCTGAACAGGACTCTATTTTTTTTGTATTTCCTTTTAACACCTGCGTATGACATCCAAATATCCTTAAGTGTTGTAAATTAAGCTTTCGCTAAATCCACAACTCATGCGGTGTTTTAGGAACCGACTTAGATGGTACATCGTTTAGAATGTATATTGCGGTTTGTAAAGCATATCCCCAAAAAAAATTAGGGAGCGCTGAATAACTCAACATAGACCTAACCATGTCCAAAAGAGTTCTGTTTCTCCTTTCTGCCACCAAATTTTGTTGAGGTGTGCCTGGTGCAGAAAACTGAGAAATTATCCCATTATCAATAAGATATTGCTGAAATTCACCAGATAGATATTCTCCACCACGACCAGACCTCAATATTTTTATGCGTTTCTGAAACTGATTTTCAACCTCAGCTTTAAATGCTTTGAACATGTCAAAAGCATCCGACTTATATCTCATTAAATACACATAGCCAAATCTTGAGTGATCATCCGTGAAAGTGATGAAGTGCTCATATCCACCTCTAGCTTGAATGCTTATAGGTCCACACACATCAGTGTGTTTCAATCCTAAACATTCAATGGCTCTTGTGCCTTTGGTCGTAAACGACCTTTTGGTCATTTTACCTTCCAAACAAGATTCACAAGTTGGTAGATCATCAACCTTTAAGTCACTTAGAGATCCGTCACTTACCAATCTTTTAATCCTATTAAGGTTAATATGACCTAGGCGCAAATGTCATAGGTAGGTTTCATCTTTTGATAATTTTACTCTTTTATGATTAGGTTTCGTTGATTCCGTGTCTAACAAGTGAGAGATATTTCTATGCAAGTAGAATAAACTGTTTTCCAATGTACCTTTACAAACAAATTTGTTATTCTTACTAATAATGAAACCTTTATTAAAAGTAACCGAATATCCAAAATTATTTATACAAGAGACCGAAATTAAATTCCTCTTGAATTGTGGTACATAATAAACGTTTATTAAAACTAAATACCTATAAGAATCTAAATTGATTCTAATATCTCCCACTATACTAGTAGACACCAACGCTCATTCTTATTCAGTCTATTCATTTGACTCTTTTCACAACAAAGGAAACACTTCCCTTTGATCTTGGTTACTTTCTTGGTCTCTTTCTAAGAAGGCCCAATTTACTTTTCTTCTATTGTCTCTTGACCTTCTTACGGGTCTTTAACAGTATCAACTTACCAAGCATATGAATCTCTTAACCCTTGCCTTTCACAAGAATCATTTCGGTGCTTTGAACATCTTGCATCAGGCCTTGTAAGGTGTATTACTTATTGTTCAAGGTGTAGTCCAACTTGAACTAATCAAAGGAATCCGATAGTGAGTTGACAATCATGTCAACTTTCGTATCACCATCTATCTCAGCATCATTCAGGTTTCATCCTAAGATTCATGAAAGTAGTCATTGTCTTTCTTTTAGTCGTCCTATATCTCATAGCTAATATCTCCTATAGAGATATCATTATATCGGTAGAAGTCTCCATTTATTCATGTTGTTGTTGCAACACATCAGAGATGATGGCCATAATGTAACATACATTTAGCCTTCTCATCTGAAGACTTCCACTACTGATACTCATCTCTTTGCTCCTGAGTAGATTCATTAGTAGGAGTAGGTGGTTTATGAGTATACAAAATGAACTTATACTTTTCAGCTTGTAACAACAACCCAATATTCATTTTCCATGTGACATAATTATCATCAGTTAAAGTATTACCTTTTAGGATATTGATTAGGGATGGGGTCATGATTTCTTTTTAATAACACAAATTATATAAGTAAACAATCAAGATAAAGCACTTTCGAATATTTATCTTGAATAAAATAAAATAATTCAATCATAAAAAATTCAATGGTGATTCAACACCTATAAATGTCACGCCTCCTTTGGGAGTTCGCACCACTTACTAGTTGGACTAGGTCCCACCTAATTGTTAACATAACAACCAACGTTTTCAATTTTAGCCTTGTAATTTTATTAACAAGAACTCTTAGGATGATATTAATAAAATTACATTGAGTGTGATGCCAAGTTATCGACCTTCAATATAATCCTTCACGAATATCCCTCTTTTGGGAGTAAATATCGTTTGGACTAATTGTCTAGTCTATCCTTGTAAGGAAGTATCTTGCTAAATTACATTCATGAATACCTCTTGGGAGGTTATTACATGAAACATAAAGCTCAACTAAACTTAGAGGCCGTAGGAGTTCCAAAACACCTTCTCCCACTCAATTATTTAAGGCGTGTGATCGAATTCCAAAGAGTGATTTACCAAGTTATCTAGATGCCAATTTAGATACCTAAATCATTCAATGTAGGTTCATACCAAAAGAGATATATGAGTGGCACTCCTATTCTATATGACATGTTATCAAACAACGACAAACATTGCATTATTTAAAAATATAAATAGTTACAATTTTAGTCCATCATAGAAAAACAAGTAAATTACATATGTCTTGAAATACAAAAACTCTTTTCTTAGCAAACAAGTCTTCACGCGACCTTCGTTGTTCGGACTCCCTCGGCTACCTCCCATGGGCGTGCGTAAACCCATAAAGGGTTGTCATGCACAACCCATGGCTTCCATAGGGTTGCCGTGCATAGCCCATGCCACAACAAACGTGGCCGCGTGTTTTTCGCATGCACGTTTGTTGCTACGGGTCGTACGGTCCCAAACTTGTTCCGGTTGCTCCCAATTCTTCAAACCTTCGAGTCTTCGAAACTTGAGTGTATTACAGAAGAATTATAAATAAAAATACTGCAGTTTTTTTTATTACAACAACAAAATAGAAATAACTTAGCAACTACCAAGAAGGAAATTATAGCGATGATAGACCATCCTTCTTGTTACGATCCCAAAACAAAATTACATTGAAATTCTAGGATCGAAATTGAGCAATAACAAACCACATATAAAACTTATATATGTATATCCATACATTCTAATGTAAATATATATATGAATACCTAGGGTGTCATCTCTTTCTAAAACATGCATATATACAATAAAAAGAAAAAGATTCACGTACACATACATCAATTAATCAAGGGTACAACCTGTCTCTGATACCATTTGTAGGGAAAAACCGCGCAGCGGAAGCGTGAAAATTCAAAACTAGGGTTTGCGTATAAATAAAAATTTCCCCTTTTTCAATATCAAGAACCTTAACCCTAGATTAATTGATGTATATAAAAAGTGTTGTATCTTTTTCTACTGACGATTGAACAAACGTCGAATTGATTCCACAAGATCTTTCAATCCAATCACGAACATGAATCACCTAGAAGTGTGGGCTCCCTCTCTTTTTAATTGTATACCTGAGGATGGAAACAAACAAAATCTTTCTCTTTGTCAGTTACAATAATCCTCCAAGAAGAAAACAAAGAACGTTAGGTCACTTATGAATTATCAATCAATTTGATTGAAACTCACGTAAACCTTGATTCTATGTTGTGCATAAAACCTTTTGATGTAAAGGCTACTAGTGTACTATCGAAAACTAAACGTTCTTTCTTCCTTTTCTTCTTTCCCAAATCACACACTATTTTTTAGAGTTGGTCGAATTTTGTCTAGAGTAAAATCAGATTTTTCTCCTTCAAAATTCTATGGTAGCCGAAATCTTCTCTCTAAAAAAAGACTAAGGCTGGCCGAAATTCTCTTCAAGTTTTTTTTATACCTATATAAGAAACAAATAAAATACAACTTCTCACACCAAAAATTAGGCATTGGTCGAAATTCTATACGTGAGTATATATAGGTGGTCGAAAATCCTCTTAGAAAGAGGATTTCTACTTCACCAAGACTCCTATCGAAATTTGGATTCAATCCTCTTAAAAATAGGATCTCTTTTACATACCAAGACTCCTAATCCAACTCAAAAAGTGTATTTATCCAATAGACAATTATCGAATATAAATTAATTTTTGACTAAATCAAAAAAAAAAATCCTAATAGAAATCAAATACTTCCTAATTTGACTAGATAAATAAATTCCTATTATTTATCTACTTATCATATATAGTATTTGATACTTATCATATTACCAACAATAATATGAATCTTGGAGACCATCTCCTATTAGGAAAAATATTTTATCTTTTAATTAAATAATTAATTAATTTCTATTTAATTAAATAATAAAATAAAATAAAAAACAATATATAAGACTAATAAATAGTCCCTTGCTACCCAAGCCTATATATATGGGCCAAATATTGTTTTTTCCTATTTTATTAAATCCATTAGACTTAAATAAAAAGTTCACATATGAACTAGACTCATTCTTAATAAAAGAAACAAATCCACATGACTTAATACAATTCTAGATGGACCCATAAACTGGTCCGGTAGAATATATCAAGTGATCCATGCAAGTTCGTGTGAATTTGGGATCTTGGCGGACTATCTAAATTTAAGCTCTAACAGACATAACCTAATCACAATCAACAAATGATTCACTTATGTCCGATCTATTAATTTTAGTTCATTCCAATAAAGAACTAAAATTGAACTCTTAAATAAAGATAGAATAAGTTAATATTGCTCATTCATACCCTAGACAATCTTAATGGAGAAAGTGTATCATCGTGAAGAATACCAGTAATCGCTAAGAGCTCATAGACCCCTTATAGCTCTCCAAGTTTCCATATTTACTCAAATGACCATATTTTGAACTTTGATATTTTGACTTGTCCAGAAGCCATATTTCAATAGACATTATTGAAAACTTAATATTAAAATTTAATATCCAATACCTCAAAACATCCATATGATGATATTCTACTCTCATTTAATAAATGGAGCCACGATGTCCATATCTATAAATGAAGTCCTATATCGATTAACAAATGAATACCACACCAAACTATCGATGATAGACTATGCTATATAATCGTACTCATTGATAGCTCAAATGATAACACTTGCAACCATAAGTCCATCATTTATCTCAGGATTGAGATAGACTCCCCGATTGTCTTCAAGTGAAAACTTATATCCATTGACAATTTTAGATAAAGTATTTCACTGTGATCCTATTCAATGAACCCAGTGCACTAGATTATTTTGCCCAAAGACACCACACTTTAATGATTTTAGACTCATCTTAACACATTTGATCCCACTCAAATGCTAGCAAAAGAATCTACAACTTTAACAAGATAAATTTGCCTAACCTTTATTTTAAGTTGTGAATATTATTCAAGACTAACTAAAGAATTGTGTCTACCTCATACATATCCATATGTACGAATAATTCTTCTTTTCTCATAGTCTTTTGACCTTATGATTATTTACTTTTGACAATTATAATAATTAAACTATAAATGCTATAAGATTTGTTAAACTAGAAATCACTTTTATTAATATGAAAAGATTATCAAATACATTATTACACTCCTGCTATCAAGCATAATCCCAACATATGTCCTCGTTGTGCCATCATGTCGCAGGTTGATGTAAAAACTTCATTCGCTTTTTGGTGCAAGCAATAGTCGTGACAAAGCATGGTAGTGACTTTCTATATGGTTATGCGAGGATGGTCTTGCGATGTCCTTATCATGGTTAAGGCCGCGAGGCGATGATTCTCTTTAGCATGAGGTCTCAGTGCAACATCCATCGTAGACCACTATTCTAAGGCGTCAAATCGAGTAAGAAATTAAATCAAGGATCGCTAGTCAAAAATCTGTAGGTAGATTAGGTAGTGTATAGTCCAAGCATGGTGATATTAGAAAATCAACCTGAGATTAACCAAGAAAGGTTCTATAAAGTGTGCCAACCTATGGTAGTGAAAAGTTGTTGTGATTATACTTTCAATCTAAGGGTGTATCTATCTTTTCAACTAGTAAATTTTGTAACGAAAGTGATCAAGTGGTTTGGTATCGTGGTTTTCACCTGTTAAGGTTTCAATGTAAATATATCATATCAAATCTCTCAATCTCGTACTCAATCTCGTAAAAAGTTAGGTATAACTTATTAACTCCCTAGGTCATCTCTGTGAGACATTAGATTCCCTTTCACAAATAAAAACAACAATAGGGAGAATAGTATTTGACGTTAGCGTTGCCGCTTCCTTCACCGATTATTTCTCTCTAAAAGCGTTCTCTCTCTCTCTCTCTCTTCGAATAGGTTGTGTGAACAATAATGGTGTGAGAGGAGGGATAGTGTTTTAATAAGGGGTAGATTGATAATTACAATTAAATGTAACTACTAATCGTTATAACTTAAAATTTTGTTTGTGGTTAAAAACTAAATTCTAATGTTTTATGAGGTTAATTTTTATTTTCTTCTCTTAATTTCTACGAGGGATCTGAGAGAATGACGTGGCCGACTTTCTATCTCTACCAAACTATCCAGACCCTTTTTATTGCACTTTTCTTCTTCTCAATCCACGTCACTCTATTTTGCTAAAATGCGCTTAGCCAACCTGCGCACCCCTCTCGAAAAACCAATCAACACCATCCATTTCTCCAATTTTCACGAACCAGACCAAATGTTACACACCACAACGACATCCCAATCCTTCTAATTTTCTTATTCTTTTTTCTTTGTTCTTTTTTCATTTTTAAACAGAATTATCTCTCTCTCCTACTCTACGGCAGTTACCGTTCTTGCTTCCGGTGATGCGAATCTGACCGTTGATCAACTATCCCGGTCCCACTCTGTCCTCGATCATACCCGTTGGTTGAGCTAACAGTTGGATTGCCGTTTATGGTAAGGAGAGGACATGAGATTTGTGAAATATTAGCAACTGTTAACATGAAAATAGCAGCTCTTAGTTTTTTTTTCTTTTTAAGGAAAGAGAGACTAGGATAATCTAATTTCAGTGTACTCTTTGATCCAAACCCTAGCTCTACTTTTCGTCTCCTTTGGGGTTACGAAGATGAGATTTTCCGTTGGAAGTTTTCTTGTAGCGTCCGTTATTAGAATCTGAGCTCATTTTATCATTTAATCTCTGGGTATGATATATATATATATTCTTTTTGGAAGGTCAAAGAAGATTACTCTTTTGGTGTGTTTATTTATTGTTTTCGTTTTTATATTGTTGTGTTGAAGATATGGAGATGAAGGAGCTGAATTTGAACAAAGAGTGTGGTGGTGGCGGCGGCAATAGTAAGAGTGGTGGAGATGGGTTTATTGATAGAAGCAAAGTGAGGATTTTGCTATGCGATAACGATGGCAGTAGCTCGGAGGAAGTTTTTTCACTCCTCTCCAAGTGTTCTTATCAAGGTATATTTTATTGTTGTAGAATTGCATCTTGTTTATTTTCAGTCAAATCTATAATTTTGTGGAGTTATATGTGGATGATTTTTGTTTGTTGCTGTGTGAGTTATGGGTGCTGATATGATTGGCTTTGTACATTGTTAATTGTTAAACAATGTGATTATTTTGCCATTAGATATTGTAATTTCTATTTAGAAGTCAGAATTCTTTTTAAAACATGCAGAGGAGCATCAGATGTAACTTTGAACTGCATGATTTTACATTAACTTGAAAGATAAATGATATATCACATATGGTATGTTTTCTTGTTAATGTAATGGGGAAGAGAATACCGAAATGATTAGTCTTATGTTCTCAATTTTTTTTTGTATCTTTTTAAATGAAACAAACTGTATTCAATGTTTGTGTACCAAAATATTATGAAAAGCAATGAATACATAGTTGTTGTCAACCATTGGCAGTCTTCATAAGAATGATTAATCTAGTTCAACTATGCCAGACAGTTGTGTTGGGATTTATCAATTCAATTTTTTTGTTTACATCATGTCCAGCTGAAACTAATTCTGAGGCTTATAGTGCTTTCTATCAATATTAGGTTGAATGGGTAGAAATGACGTACAATTATATTGTGGATTGAAGGAGAATATAACTTTAGCAAGAAAAAAAAGTATCTCCTTTGGAACTTTGCTTTGATTACACACCGGTAGACTTGAATCAGCTCGAGCAAATGTGTTGTTGGCTGGACTTTACTCTGATTTAAACATTACCTTACTGTGTAACGAGCCAGAGCACAGTAAAGTTTTCATGTTTTGCATTTCATTTTCTGTTTTACTTTTTCTTTTTGTTTTTCTGATTCACCTGAAGTGTGAGGTTTTTTTTTCTCTCCCTCTATAAAGAAATAAGTACAAAACAGAAATCTGAATTTTTAATAAATTGAAGCAATTATTTTTGAAGAATGACTTTGACATTTTTTATACTTTTGGAACTTTGGCATTTACATGTTGACCAAGTTACTTTACAATTAGCATGCAGTTACTCCTTTCAGAAATACCTTTGTCATGTTCTTGGGCATTTCAATGGGTTTGGCCATTACATAAGAATGTTTAATACAATTTCCGTTTTAATACTTGTATTACCAGTTACTGTTATGTCTTTCTTTCTAACTTCTATGATGGTTTTCAACATCACCATCTTCTAGTTTTCATTATTTTTTTCTTTTTCTTTTTCTTTTGAATAAAACCCAGTTACAAAGTTTACCTAAGGTAATATTGGAATTGAGAAGAACAAAAGAATACATAGTAAAATATGTCAATGTAAAATTCCCAGCCATAAGTTATTTTATGATATCTGTCTGCATACTTGGTTTATTATTCCGTATCCATCTTGAGAGTGCTCCATGTTTTGATACTTGTTGATGTATATGTTTTCTAAGCTTATTTGCACGGTCCATGTTAACCTGGTATCATATTTGCTTTGCAGTGACTTCAGTGAGGTCAGCTAGACAGGTGATTGATGCATTGAATGCTGAGGGATCTGAAATTGATATAATACTTGCCGAAGTTGACCTTCCAATGACTAAAGGCATGAAGATGTTGAAGTACATCACGCGGGATAAAGAACTCTGTCGCATACCTGTTATCAGTAAGCTTGTCTTGTACCTTTTCAATCTTGAATTGTAGTTTGATCATTAATAAATATTTTTTCCTCCTTTTTGTGATTTGATCAGTGATGTCGGCACAGGATGAGGTCTCTATTGTTGTCAAGTGCTTGAGGTTAGGTGCAGCAGACTATCTTGTAAAGCCTCTAAGAACTAATGAACTTTTGAACTTGTGGACACATATGTGGAGAAGAAGGCGGATGGTATGTTTTGAATGAAATTTACTTTTCTGTTACTTTTCTTCGTTTCTTCTTTCTATTTCCCCATTTTCATTTTTATTGGTGCTCACTAGTAGACACTTAGGATAGGTGCATTGTATATTTAGAGGTGCAAGGACTATATAATAATTAAATTTGTATTTTCTCACAGAAACTGAAATTTTTGGCTTAAATATTGATTATTTTACTGATTGGTCAGAAATTACGGAAAAAGTGTACTACTTTATTTATCTAGTGCAGCAGTATTTGATTCCTATTGATTCTTAGTGGCCCAACCTTCAACAATTGTGTTATATGTTCACTTGTACACGAGCACTGTTCAAAGTTTAGGTGGTAGCGCATTTGTATTTTAACCAAAGCCTTATTATGAGATTCATGCAAAATTTTTATGCTTCGCAGCTCGGGCTGGCAGAAAAGAACATCTTGAGCTATGATTTTGATCAAGTTGCATCAGACCCTAGCGATGCTAATACAAACAGTACGACTATCTTCTCAGATGACACAGATGACAAGTCTCGAAAGAGTACCAATCCAGAATTGGGAATGGCAAGTCATCAGGAGAATGAAGTGAGTACTGAAGTTGGTAACTAAAATTACAAAATCACAAGCTTGTGCACCTACACCATGTGAACTTTGACCCTTAAACTAGCAAATTTACAAAAATCACGATTGCAGTATCACTTCCATCTCTTGTAATGCATTTTCAATTAAAGTTAATTCCTTTTAAAATTTGAAAATTGAAATATGACTTTAATATATGGTCTTAGGTTTTATCTTAGTCCTGGGTATCAGTTGTGGGATGTGCCATAGTTTTGCAGGTTTGTAGTATACTACTGTAAAACAAAAGATAATAATTAGAAGAAATCTATAGGTATATTCAGCCATGGCATATAAGAATGGATTTAATTCTTTTGCTTCCACTGTCACTACATAGATTAAACAAACATGTTATGGAGGATTGTTAACAACATCAGTCAATCTCTGCTTTAGATAATACTTAAATATCTGAAAATATCAGTTATTCTTTATAGTCTTGATTTCAAATTTCATGACTCCTTTGCTTGATCTTTTTAGTGCTCTGTGTTGGTTACATACTCAAGTGGGCCTTTTTTGTACATTATTGTAGATCTTAGGTTGAAGACTAAATAGTGCTGAAGTATACTGAAAACTGAATAGTGACTGAAAATTGAAAACTGAATAACATGTTTGATTTTTTTCACAGAAAACTGAATATAAGTTATAAGTTTGTATTTTTAAGTTACAAATATATGAAAATAAATATTTTTACATCTATACCCTTTCAACTATTATTTGATATATATTTATATTTTATATTTTAATGTGTTCAATGTTTATAAGTGGAATTCTAATAATATAATTATACATTTATAATGAAATCTATATGTTCCATCAATGTGAACATACCATATAAATATGCCACAAACAGCATGATTCAATTATATATATATATATATGTATGTTAACCAAATTAGTATCGAATTTGGGAGTATCTCATCTAGACATATAGAGATAATACCACGGGGTTTTGTGACACATGTAAATTGCATTTAGTTTATTGTTAAGTTGGTTTAAGTTCGTTTTGCAAAACCGGTTAATTTTTTTTTTTAAGTGCTAATTTTCTCCAATCACGTAATATAAAACTAATCAAATTATGAGAAAAAAAAGTCTTACCGAAATATAAATAGAAGTTGAAATAGGTTTAAATACAATTAACAACGGAATGTTGATCATTTTCGTAAATTTTCAAATTGAAATGTTTTCCTTCTAGCGTAAAGATATCCCTTGAATTCTTTCTGTTTGGTTGCTGAGGATCCCTATTATTTCTATACGCATAAAGATATACCTTGAATTTTTTCTGTTTGATTGCTGAGGATCCCTATTATTTCTATACAAAGGATTTAATTATATGTAGGTTACATATTTTAAAAATCAATATAAATTAGTAAATTGCAAATGATGAACAGAACAATCTTATTAAATATGGCAATATGCCTGTACAAGGTTCTTGCCTTATCAAATCTTTTGGGCAATTAAGATTTTACTTTCTAGTTTTCTACATATGAATTTCTTTGTCTAAGCCTCAGAGCTTTGAAAGTTTGTATTCATATGCTGTCATATTTCAGTCTGCAGTTGCTGCTGCTGTAGAGCCTCCACAAACTCATGTCTCTGAATATCGGCCTCATGTGCCAGTTATTAGTGACCGCCGAACTGGTGAGCAAAACTCCTCACCTCTTAACAGCTGCTTTACTAGTATTGTGGTTGGAAATCCCATTGACATGAAATTATTCTATTGTGCTCTCTGACTCTCTGTAGGATTGAACCAAACAAATTTGTATAGTGTATACTTAACTAGTGATATTTTCCAGGTCAATTTTCATTTGGTCCAAAGAAGAGTGAACTAAGGATTGGTGAGTCATCTGCCTTCTTCACTTATGTCAAGTCAAGCATACCCAAAAACATTTCCCAAGGGATTATTAATGTTGATGATAATGCTGCCCAAAATGTGAGGATGGAAGTGAAATGTCAACCATGTATCCAACAAATTGTTAGTGATACCCAAGTTCATGGAAATGGAGAGGCGTGGGAAAACTATTCTCAAGGAGATGACTTTCCAAGCAGCAGTAGCATTCCGGATTCTCTTTCCATGGAGAAGTCCTCCACTCCACCCGTGTCTGTGGAGTTTCCACAACAAAGGAATTTCAAGGATGAAAAGTTCTCAGAGGCTCATGTGCCTCCTAGAAATGAAACTCAAAATGATATATCAGGTTTACCTGCACAAACCGCTTATCCTTATTATATGTCTGGAGCTGTGAATCAAGTAATGATGCCATCATCCACACAACTGTACCAAAATAACCTGCATGAGCTTCAGAATCATGCTACTTCAGCTATGCTATCTCAGTACAATCACCTTCCTCATGTTAATGGGGTGGCTTCATTCCCCTATTACCCAGTTAGTATGTGCTTACAACATGGTCAGATGCCTACTAATTCATGGCCATCATTTGGGAGTTCATCTTCCACTGAAGTGAAGTTGAATAAAGTTGATAGAAGGGAGGCTGCATTGATCAAGTTTAGACAGAAAAGGAAGGAGCGATGTTTTGACAAGAAGATCAGGTATGTTAATCGCAAAAGGCTTGCTGAAAGAAGACCCCGTGTACGGGGGCAGTTTGTGAGGAAGGTAAATGGTGTAAACATGGATCTTAATGGGAAACCTGCTGCTGTTGATTATGATGAGGATGAAGATGAGGAGGAAGAGCAGGCTTCTAGAGGCTCTTCTCCTGAAGATGATACCTCTGGATATTAATACCAACTCCCCATGCTATTTGGTTATCTGCAAAGGATTTTGTTCATCTCAGCAACTTGCCGTAACAGAAGCTTTTGTTCCCCAAGCTCCCTTCATCGTTAGCCGTTGGATGATCAAGAAATAGTGCTATGTTGCTCCATTGTAGAACTATAGTACAACACTTCATCAATCGAAGGACGCAGATCAGGCCGTGTGTGAAGTATCTAATTCTGTAAACAGGATTAAAGTGATTCATGTGATGTTATCAGTGGTTCAAAAGTCATATTAGATGGTACTTAATTACTCATCACTGAAGTATTCCACCTGTATGGTATGCAGGGGAATTTTGCAGTCCCCTTTTTGTATTATCGCCGTGTTCACAACGGAACATTAGGTATAAATTCCTTGGCCATTTTGTCAAGAAATGTCAAGTCTTCTGGAAATTTGCAATGAAATGATTAGTATTGAAACCATTTTCATATCCTGTGTTGTTTATGTAGAATTTTTAAGACTTGAAAAGGGAATATAAAGACGCTGCTGCTGGCTAGAAATAAACAGCAACAATACTTTTCTTATCGTCATCATCTTTTCAGATTTTCCCACAATCGAATAAAAGAGAGACCTACATCTGAGCAATTCTTTTAATAGCAACAAGCATATTTAAATCTTGAAAGATTTAGCAGATGTCTAGTTCAGCAAATTATTCTGGATTATCAGAAAATCAGACATAATCTTGATTTGGAAAACAGAATCGCCGAGGCCATAGGTCAAAATGGCCGTTGTTATATACATAAACGGGGGGCTACAAGTATGATAACTTGTATTTATATCATTATATGCACCACGAAATAGGAAGGAAATCAAGATAGTTTTGAGTATTATCTCAATTGTTAAATTTGACAAGAAAAAAAAATTACAAAAATAAATGGCGAAGGTAGGGATATGCTATAAGCACTGAGATGAATGACACCGGCAACACACCGTAACATAAAAAATCATTACACACCAAGCCCGAGGGAATGCCAAACAATCACAAGCCAGCAGGCTAATGAATCAGCTTAAAATAGAGGATTAATAAAATGGCAAGGATAAGGACTGTGACTACAGAGCCCATGATCCATTTGTTCCTGCTCATCCTTCTAGACATGGCCGTCAAAATTTTCTTGCTTTTGCTGATGTTGACATCTACCCCGTGGAGCTGCCAACGTAAGAAACGAGACCATATGATTAGACCATTATATCCATAAACTCAGCAAAAAGGCTAAACGAACCCTGTAGCTCTTAGAACAATGTGAGGCTTTTAGCTACCAGCCTACCATATATTGAAACATCAATTACTGAGCAAGATGACTATATTGAAAGCAGAAGTGAAGTATCACAGCCAGAGGGATGAACTAAAAATTTGGCAGAGTACTCAAAAGAGCTTACTGTGCCATGAGCATGCAGAAGAGACTGGCACTGTTGATGCAAATCTTGCAAGATTGAGACACCGAGCTCTTCTGTTTCCAACATTGTCCTTCTACTCTCCTTTATTCTGTCGGTGGACTGGTTTATTCTCTCTGTTGTCATCAACAATCTTCCTCTTTGATCGGAAGACACCTGTCTCATCATCAATTCAAGGGAATATCATTATTCACAGGATCCATTTCAGAAACTCCAAAACATAAACATGAAATATGAAGCAGGTTTACAATTAGATGAACTGCCAGTTTAGCAATAATGGTTAGAGAGAGAGAGAGAGAGAACAAAACATTATAACACAATGAACATGATTAGATAGGACATCCGTCATGGCACCAGCCACACTTTTGATTAAACTGGCAGCAAGTAACTAAACTTTGTAATCAGTGTAGCACAGCAGAAACTGGCATAATTTAACTAACTAAACAACTTTCTAATCAGTGTAGCACAGCTGAAACTGGCATAATAATGTCAAGTAGGAAGAGCGTGGTGAAAAGTGGGAGCTAGGAACAAATGAACATGTAATTTATATAGTTTTAACACATCAAAGTAAATATTTCATCCCATACTCCATAACCTTCTTCAATAGCTTGTGTTTTTCACTTTGCAAAAACCCCTGCATGAGTTTCCAACATACCGATAGAATTTAAATGTTGACGAACGATTCTAAACTAAAGCTAAAGAAACTGAAGTACCGATTTGGTGCACAACGGAAGGCAAAAAGCAGTTTCACTTAGATGAATATGCAAGTTTGAAGTTTTAATGTCATGATTCATAGAAAAGAAAAAAAAATGCCTCCACTTATATTAACTTTAAAATATCATTCAAAAGAGAGGAACACCAATCAAATACACACCATCATAGCATCAGCCATTCCCGACTCCAACAACTCATCTCGAGCAGCCTGGTTGGTATTACCTGATGTTACTCTTTTAACTTCATTTTTCAAATTGTTCAAATCAGTTTTATATTCTCTTATCTTGGCAAGAAGAATTGCCTTCACGCTTGGCTGCAAACTCCTGGCCTCAAGGTCCATTTTTCGAATCTGGGGAATTTCACATAAAATTTAAAGAATTTAGGAAGAAAGAGAAGTTTTATCCATACAAAAGAGCTTCTAAAATACCAAAGCATCTGCATCATCCAATCCAGCTTTTATTTCAGACAGTTTCTGCTTCTTCTGCTCTGTTAATCAATAGAACAGGTACAGCAACTAAACATTAGAAGAGCATATACATGTACAAACTATGTATTTGTTTCTTACAAGAAAATGAATCATCAACCCAAAAAGGAGTTCATGTGTAGCTAATAAATTATAAACGCAATTGCAATAACTTAGCAAGTAGCGATCAAGAGATTAAATTCACATACGTTCTATCACATTATCAGCTAAATTGGCTTTATTAATATCTAAATACAATCATCAGAATCACAAGTAAAACAAATCTTCAACTATCAAATAAAGATAAAAGAGGCAATTTGTTAAATTATTTACCTCCATCAACAGCACTTGCTGCCGTGCACTTGCGCGATAAGCCGGCGGAGAGCTCGCAGTAATGGCGCTGGTATCCTTCAAACACCTGACTCATCGTTGCCCGAGTCTCCCACCAACCTTTTATGCAATGAACAATGAAATTCAAATTCAATTTTAATAGCTCCAATAAGAGATCATGATACAACAAAAGATGCAACAGAGATTAAATGTAGATTATTTAAACGATGAGAAGAGAGACAACCGTGAAGTGATCGGTGATGAGGAAATTGGGAAATTGGGAATAGAATTATAGAAGGAATGAAGAATCTTGGCGTTTGAAGCAAGAATACGGATACGGACACTTGGAAACGGTACGACACGATACCGGGATACGGTAACTCTCAAAAAACTAGAACACGGACACGGCAGGACACACCAATTAAAATTATATATATATTTTTTAAATAAATATAAATTTGAAACACTAAAAACATAATTCATTCAAAAGTCAAAATATAAATCGCTTAAAAGTTATAACATATTATAAAAGTATAAATAAAATTTATAATTTTTTCTGATATTTTTTAAAATTATAAAATTAATCCCATTTTTTGTAAAAATAGTTACAAAAGTACCATAAACGTGTCCTAGACATATCCCTTACTGTGTCCTTACTGTGTCCTTATTGTGTCCAAACCGTGTTGGAAAGTCAAGTTCACTATAAAGTCAACGGATACGGAAAAACGCGTGTCCGACACGTGTCCACACGTGTCGTACGCGTGTCCATATTTGAAAAGTGTCGGACACGTGGTGCTTCAGAGATCTTGGCAATTGGCAATTAATTATTATCATTATTATTATTTAGCGTCGTAAATATGCCACGGAGGATTTCTATGTCCGATAATGCCCTTGCAGATTCAGTTGAATTACTCAGTTAACCAGATAGAGGAAATAATCAGAGAATTATTTCTTTATTTCCAGACTGACATTTTTGGAAAACATTACTAGACAAAAATGTGAGCAATATATATATATATATATGAATATAGTTCGATCTCATATTGTATATATAGTATGAATAAACGCGTACCTGAAAGCTCAGTGGAAAAAATCCAATTTGTAAAGTCTTAATCCCGAATCCATAATAATACGATAACCTGAAAAGAAAACAAAGAAAATAATTAAAACAATAGAGAGTCTTCTACTCTCTTCTTACCTTCCTCAGATTGCCTAATGGGAAGACAATTCTGTTAAAACGTTCGTTGTGAGTGAGAGTAGGGACCCCCTATATATAATATAACTTCCTAGAATCTTAACCCATAAAGGATTCTCAAAACCCTAATAGGATGGCTAGTCCTAATAGGAATACTAGACCCACACATATACAATAGCCTATACCATATCTGATATGAACCTCACCAAGAGCAGTGAGACCCGGAACCAATATATGGTAACGAATGATCGTTTTCTAACCAGTTTATAAACAAGAACGTTATCGGACCGCGACCTGTTACCTATGAGGAGGTAAGAACCAACGGTATCAAGAAAATTGTAGACGCCACACTCAAGAATAGGAAAGAAGGTGAGTGATAAGTCAAGGTTGGAACGCCACAAGGTAGAACCTTGATAAGTTCACAAGTTCTATGAAGAACCAAAGAGAAAATTCTCTCAAATTTATTTCTATTCAGAATCTATTCTCAAATTACATCAATTGGTCCCTTTTATACTAAAAATATCTAAGACCTAAAAGGGAATAAATATTAGGCAATTAATGCCTTACAATCAGGAAAATAAATGCAAACAACTTTAGAAAAATAAATAAATACTAAACTAGCAACTAGTTGATTTGTTCCTTATTTGGAAAGCTGAATTTGGGAAACAAATCAGCCATTTATTTGGAAAACAAATCAACTCTTTATTTGGGGAAATAAATAAAATAAGGAATATGCTGAAATTGGCAATATACTGAAATTGAATTCTCCTCCAACCATACGTCGCCCAAAATATAGGAAATATGTTGAAATTCGGACTCCTCAACTCAAGTCTTCGCGCAATAAGATAGATGGCCAATTTTGGACTTTTTGTGATATGTTTTGGAGGACAGGTTCTTCATATCATCTGTAGATCTTGTCCTGGGCTTTCCGAAAACATATTATAATAGACGATCTGACTTCAGATGCTCTCTATAGAGGTCCACGAAGTTCAGCCCGGATTTGGTCTTCATGTGGGCAGAATTTGGACTTTAGCAACTCGGAATCACCCCATCATTTAATACTTCTTTGATCCTCTTGCTTCCTTTTAATTGGCCCAATTGGAATATGCAATAGTTCCTTTGGTGATGCTTCTTGATTCTCATCATTCCCCCTCTCTTTAAAAGGATTTGTCCTCGAATCTTCACCATAATGTTGTTGATAGCCTTATCATTAACATGGCAGCGGGTATGAAAAATGTTGTCACGTTGTACCTCATCATCTTCCTTGGCTTGAGCACTAAGAGCTCTTCTCGCCACCAAAAGCTCTCCGTCCAACGGATATTCAATATCACTTGCATCCTCCAAAGGTGGCATGGACTCATCATCAGATTCACCTTCAGATTCGATCTCACCATCATCCTTCAAAACCATTACTCTCTTGTTTGGGCATTGAGATGCAATATGACCTGCTCCCAGACACTTAAAGCACTTAATGTCACGATTTCTAGAAGGTTGAGAATCTGATGTACCTTGTTTTAATGTGCCTCCGACTTTATGATCTCTGGAAGGTTCGGCCTTGGCCTTGAAACTAGGTTGGTCATCCCTCTTGCTCCAATTCGATTTCCATGATGATGAAGAACCCGAATTTTGCCCAACCCGTGTTGAACTCTTTCTCTTCAACTGTTGTTCCACCTTAATTGCCATGTGTACCATGTCACTCAATTCAACATAATGTTGCAACTCCACCATATTTGCTATGTCTCGGTTTAGTCCATTTAAAAACCTAGCCATAGTAGCCTCTCGGTCTTCCTCTACATCAGCTCGAATCATGGCTATCTCCATCTCCTTGTAGTAATCTTCAACACACTTAGACCCTTGAGTAAGGGTTTGTAATTTTTGAAACAAACCCCTATAATAGTGACTCGGAATGAAACGCTTCCTCATGACAGCTTTCATCTCCTCCCAAGTCTCAATAGGTCTTTCTCCATGTCGTCTTCTACTCACAATCAATTGATCCCACCAAACGATAGCATAATTAGTAAATTCTATGGCAACCAACTTTACCTTCTTTAATTCAGAATAGTCATGGCAGTCAAATACCAATTCTATTCTTTTCTCCCACTCTAAATAAGCTTCGGGATCAGTTTTACCTTGGAACGTTGGGATTTTCACCTTTATACTACCCAAATTATTATCAGCCCTCTCTCCATACCTATCTCCTCTATACCCATACCTATCTTCTCTATTCCCATACCTAACTCCTCTACCTCCCATTTCACGCCTCAATCTACCTGTACCCACATTGGACATGCGATCACCCTCCTCTAGGTCATTCCCATAATCATCATCATAATCGTCTCTAGGTGGGTTTCTTTCTCTTCGTTCCACATTAGGAACCCTAATTTGTTGCACCCTTTGTGAACTAGACTCCACCTTATCTATCCTATCATGCACCTCACCAATCTTAATCTCCATCCGCTCCATGTTTTTTTGTATGGCTTTATACAAAAAATTAAGATCTATCGTTTCTGGTGCATCATCAGATAAGTCTCTACTTTTATCGCGTGACATATTTGAAACCTGCAAAGCAAAAGAAATTAGTAAGCCTCACAAACACTCCCTCACGTGTTTACTCTCAAAGATGGTGGCACTCACACTCTTGTTTTCACTCAATTCTTTGGCTTTTACCCTTTGATGAGCTCACACACTCTTGCCTTTTTCCACTCTTTGTTAACTCTTTCAGTTCTTCCTTCTTCTTTTTTTTTGACTTATACAGACACTCACAAGAAGTGCAAGAAAAATAGAAGTAACTGAGCAAAAGGACAAGAATAATGAAGACGAAATTCTTTAGCTATTAATTTTTTTTTTTGAATATCAATGCACGAAATCAAGATAATGAATAGAAATAGTTGATATAGGTTCAACTACACGACCCAAAAAAAAAAAAAAAAAATTTTTTTTTTTTTTTTTACCGACCTTGATCAAGTGAACACAAGCAAACTTTTGGTACTTTTTTTTTTTTTTTTTTTGGTACCTGGTTTGATCAAACTTTTTTTTTTGTTGAAACAAATGAATACAGAGAAGAGAAAGAACAAGGATAGATTAAACCTGATTTAGAAGCCTAAGCTCTGATACCAACTGATATGAACCTCACCAAGAGCAGTGAGACCCGGAACCAATATATGGTAACGAATGATCGTTTTCTAACCAGTTTATAAACAAGAACGTTATCGGACCGCGACCCGTTACCTATGAGGAGGTAAGAACCAACGGTATCAAGAAAATTGTAGACGCCACACTCAAGAATAGGAAAGAAGGTGAGTGATAAGTCAAGGTTGGAACGCCACAAGGTAGAACCTTGATAAGTTCACAAGTTCTATGAAGAACCAAAGAGAAAATTCTCTCAAATTTATTTCTATTCAGAATCTATTCTCAAATTACATCAATTGGTCCCTTTTATACTAAAAATATCTAAGACCTAAAAGGGAATAAATATTAGGCAATTAATGCCTTACAATCAGGAAAATAAATGCAAACAACTTTAGAAAAATAAATAAATACTAAACTAGCAACTAGTTGATTTGTTCCTTATTTGGAAAGCTGAATTTGGGAAACAAATCAGCCATTTATTTGGAAAACAAATCAACTCTTTATTTGGGGAAATAAATAAAATAAGGAATATGCTGAAATTGGCAATATACTGAAATTGAATTCTCCTCCAACCATACGTCGCCCAAAATATAGGAAATATGTTGAAATTCGGACTCCTCAACTCAAGTCTTCGCGCAATAAGATAGATGGCCAATTTTGGACTTTTTGTGATCTGTTTTGGAGGACAGGTTCTTCATATCATCTGTAGATCTTGTCCTGGGCTTTCCGAAAACATATTATAATAGACGATCTGACTTCATATGCTCTCTATAGAGGTCCACGAAGTTCAGCCCGGATTTGGTCTTCATGTGGGCAAAATTTGGACTTTAGCAACTCGGAATCACCCCATCATTTAATACTTCTTTGATCCTCTTGCTTCCTTTTAATTGGCCCAATTGGAATATGTAATAGTTCCTTTGGTGATGCTTCTTGATTCTCATCAATATCCTATATATATTTAATGTAGCTAAGGTGCACTGAGCCCAACAAATATTGATCACATTAATAACGAGCTTTATCCGGTCAACTCTCACTTACTTAAACATTCCAATCAATTCAGTTTTTTACAAACTCAAAATATAATATAATATGTTGCTCACAATTTTATAAAAATATTACATTCTTCCACTTGAACTACATAGATATTATTATTTTAGTTTTAAAAATTTATTTTAGAAAACGACTCTCCGAATTGGCAAACAATTATATGTGGCCACAAAGAATATTTAAGAGAGTAACACTTTCCTTCCCCTTAGTCCAATAGAATCTTAAGTATCCAACTACAAAGACCATTACATCTTTAATCGACATAAGACCATATGCAATCAAAATACCCTTAGCTCTACCTACCCGGGTAAAATGGTATGTATGTGTGGTATGGAAATTACATGCAGATGTGATCATCATGTCTATTCCATATAGGTCCAACTTCACATAATGCGAAGCAGCTTAAAACGAGCAACTTAATGTCTTAAGCAGCTTAAAACGAGCAACTTAATGTCTTAAGCATCTTACACTCATTGGCCAAACATTTTGACTATAAGTTAAACCTCCCTTAAGACGAGTAAAAACTTTATGTCTTAAGTAATGTTCACTCATCAGTGGAAATTTTATACCTTATGAGTGAAATGTCCCCTCAAACTAAAAGTTTGAGATTTCTTGCCATAACCAACCATCCGTGTGCACACAATAACAAATATGGCAAACATCTTAACATGCATATACAATATATTCTTGAGAATATGAAACAAACATGCATAGAATAACTGCAGTTAATCTAATTAAAGACAACTCCCACTAACCAAACACATCAAAAAATATCAATCATCCAATACATGATATAACATGCTCCATAAACCTTCGGAGTCATATATCTTGGTTAGTGTATCAAGAGTTATTTTACTTATGGCTATTAGAAACTCCCAACTCTTAAATCTTCTCTCACCACAATATCCATACGGTTAAACCTCCGAGATCTCTTACCATATTCAGAGAAAATAAATACAGTGAAATTATCACAATCTACCTCAAAATATGATTTGACAATCAAAATTCTTTAGAGTTGCAATATATAAAGCCACATATTTCTTTATCCATACATACACGTGAGCATGAAACAATTAGCATCTACATATACGATGAAACCGTTTTTTTTTTAACTATCTATTGATACATGTCAAATTGGTTTGAAATCCGCAAAGTCTACTAATGTAATAATATAATCAATACATATATATTAAGTTTACATCAAACTATCATTTGCGGATACATATATAACATTTTTATTATGAGAACGCTCCAATTTACTTGAGGAATTAAAAAAATTATGTAAGTTTATCACTTTTACCAAGAGGTACCTCAAATAAGGAAACTTGTAATCATACTAATCCTTTAAGTGCTCTATTAATATATTTTCTCAATATCATTATCAAAATATGCTTGTTTGAGATTTTTCACCTCGAAATACTAGAGAAAAGATTCTTAATGTCACACACAAATGACAACATAGAGCATATGGAAAATAAACTTACTCCCACTGACCCTCAGTTACGTCTAAAGGCAAAATAAAACTTTTAACAAAGTTTTAAATTGTTACAACATTATTAAACTAAACACCATTATCTGGAAACTTGATTAACTATGTCAACGAAGTTTTAAAGTATACAAACTTAATACTGGTTTTCCAAGTAAAACCTTCAAGCCATAAATATGACCATATGACTTTCAACCAATTAGTTTGCAACTATTAGACAACTAAGTCAAAACCCTAACTCCAATGACATCCAAAATTACAATTCAACAAACTTGACATTTATTCAACATAAATATCCCAAACACAAGATTTCTTTCTTAAACTCAAGTCTTTGAAATTATACATTCTTAACAACATCACCCTCTCCCTCTAGGAATGTATAATGCCTAGATACAATTATTCTTATAAATAAAACAAGACAAGTTCTATGAACTATTCTCAATAGTTTCTAATTTTTGCAGTCTTATCCTTATATTTTATGAGATCACTTTTAATTCATTTAATCAAAAGACTTAAAACCGAGAATTAAAACAATCAAAATGTCATACGAATCAATTATCTTCATTCTACATTTGGTCATATGATTAAAAAGATTATATCTAAACTACAAGAACAATCATCAATCTAATTCTAAAACCTAAAAGTAGAATTTAGAATACGAGAAGAGTTCGAATACCCATAAAGATTATTATTTATAGAAATCACCATATAACTCGCTAGATGAAATCATAAGCAAGAATCTATTATCTTGAATAAGCTTCAAGATATTAATTTAAATTCTCAGTCTTATTATGAAAATTGTACTTTTCTATACAGGACCAAAATCGAAAATACCATCCAATAAAACTTTTAGAGGTTAAAGATAATCTAAATATTATCATGAATTCATATGAATTCAAATAAAACCTCTAACCAATTGGCCCTTATTAAATACTGAGTTCATTGAAAGAATTTATAATATAAAATGTATCATAAGAAATAACCCACTAAGAGCTTAATTGAAAATTAATCAAATAATTCAAAACATAAATTATGGGGTTTCTTTTCTTACGATAGCAAATTATTTGATTTCCTCAGTATTTATTATCTTTGACTTGCTATGTTGAATTGTCAAAATTTTCAGACTACTTCCTATAGTGTTTGTACCCTATCACCTTTATCAAAATGATAAACAAAAGACATATATTTATAGAATATATTATTCTCCATCTATTTATAAGGAATTAGACATTAACAAACTTCGGCAGTGGGTTCACTAATCTTTATTTACCCTTTAATCCTCGTTAAGGTAAAAATCAATTGGAGCGTCTGATCTAATCCACAAAAAGGTCCATCAACCAATATCTTAATGACATGTATTTAAAAAATAGTAGAGGTGTTTAAAAAGGAATTAAATCACACTATATTCTTGCTCACACCGATTTCCATAATCATTATAAATAATGATTTAACCTTCATAGAAATCCAACATAACATCATGATCTGTCTTTTGGACAAAGACCACAACGCACATGTTAAAACTTTCCTACAAGTGATTAACTTCTTTGGGAGATGAGTATCACTCTTTATTCTTCGATGCTCACAAAACTTACACAAGTGATGACTCCCTTAGGCAGATGATCAACACATATATAGTTTTACCCCAATGCAGTTCAAAACCTTAATCATTGATAATCCAACAAATATTATGGATTCTTAACAACTAGTTCACTATGTGAATACATAGCCATCCAACTCCATAAATATTCCAAACACGATTGATTATATAATTTTAACAAACGATCATTATAAAATCTTAATGGTCAGTCCACTACGTAGAAACATAATCATCCAACTTTATAATAATTTCTAATATAATCAATTAATATCCCCAATGAAATAAAAAAAATATAATGAAATATTAATAGTTAGCCTACTACGTAGAAACGTAACCATCCAATTCTATAATAATTCCATAGGTTATACATTTGTAAAACATGAACTACAAATCCAATGTCATTACATCCAACATAAATTTATATATTTCTCTTAATCAATCCGACATGGTCACACATAATTTTTACCTTAAAATTATGCAAAATAATGAGAAATACATAACCTTCTTAAATTTATATTGAGTAGATATTATTTGTGAGCATATAGAATATGTAGGCATCATTAAGTGTTGGACACTTTCATTCAATTAAATGAAAATATAGTAGAGACAACTTCCAAAATTTCTAATATTTATATCACATCATATAAATAAATACATCAAGATGATGAACCTCTTACGAAGAAGAACATCACTCATCACATGCATATAATTCTATCATTGCAGTTCTATAGATGAATACCTCAAGATGATGAACCTCTTACGGAGATGAACATCACCTATCACATGTGATAACCCTCCTACGGAGATGATTAAAACATGCATTTCCATCTTTGCATTTCAAATTTAATAATTGATTACCAACGAACATCTCAAAATCTTAATGATTAGTCAATACGTGAAACATAATCATCAAATTAACGAGAATATTCTATCAATTTTTAACCAACTATATTCGTAAAAACAAAACGACTAGTCACTACGTGAAACATAATTATTCGATTCACGAGAATATTAAAAACAGATTATTAATTTTAACCTCATCAATAATCGATAACTGACGAATTTCTCAAAATCTTAATGATTAGCCACTACATGAAACATAAACATCCAACTGACGAGAAAATTCTATCAATTATTGAATCAAAATCATTAATAATTGATAACCGACGAATTTCTCAAAATCTTAATGATTAGTCACTACGTGAAACATAATCATCTGATTCATGAGAAAATTCTATCAATTATTAATTTTAAACAAGCTAATAATTATTATGAAAACTAAATGATTAGTCATGACATGAAACATAATCATCCGAAATCATAATAATTATTTATGAATTGCAAATATTTTCATAAAAATTTTGGAAAATTTAATTTAAATAGTTTGAATTCAAAATTAAAATCAAATTAAAGATATGAGATATTTTTATTTGAAAGTTTTTAAAAATCAAATATAGATTTGATTAAATTTTTAAATATTAAATATAAGATATATTTAATTTAAAAAAAAAAAAAAGTTTCTGTGCGTGAAACGCACAGCAACATACACATATTTATAAATTGACAAAAAGAAAAAAGGGTGTGGTCTTTTGGTTGGCTTTTGATCAAAAAGCTAGTGCATGAACTAAAAATAATAAGAAGTGTGTGCACTCTGAAAGTTTTTTTTTTTGAGTTATTTTGTGCAAGTGTGTGCATGAACAAACACCGCAAAAAGAGAAAAGGTTTTATGTACAAGTGTTGTTCATTAATATAAAGAAAGAGTTTCTTATTCTTTTCTCTTCTACACCTTCCATCCTAAGTTCTTGAGAACCGTGACGTGCCCACACGCAGTTACCAATCTTGGGAATAGCTAGGAAGATCAGTGGTACAGACCATGAGCAAATCGAAAAGTGAAGGAGCCTCCAAACGTTGGTAAGGTTCTATTTTTATTGATTACAATTTCATGTATTTACATATATATTTTGTTAGTGCAATAATTTTTATATGTATTTGTTCCGAAAATAAATTCGATCAAAAGTTCACTGGTCTAAGATACAAATTACGATCTGTAGAAAAAAAAAAAAATTTAAAACCCCTTTCCGCTGCGTGATCGGTAAATTTGGTTCCAACAATTGGTATCAGAGCCAATTTTATTTTCGGAACAGGAAATTGTTTTCGATGCTCCTGTATGTATGATTGTGTAGGCACGATTTAAATTGACTGTATGATGTTTTTGTATGTATATATATATTTTTTTAATTTACAAAAACATGATTGATCATTAATTATATGTTACTGTGGATTTAGGTATTATGGGTTGTATAAATTTTTTTATTATATATTTTTTTAACTATTATTGGATTGTAAAAAAAAAAAAAAAAAACTGTAACCTATGTTGAAGACTTGGAAAAATCGCGAAGAAATATTCATGAGATGAATCGAGGTGACCTGAAGAGACTGGAAGACTTGGAAATTAAAAGAAGACCAATGAATGCCTTGGGGGTATTTTTGTAATTTTAAATTCCAATTTTTTTTAGGTTAAATAATCCACAGTACTCGGTCAATTCATGTATGCTTTATATTATGTGATGATAAAAAGCATTGTCATGCATACATATGTCATTTAGATTAGAAGTGCCTACACAAATATATTTGATATGTCATACATGCATCATAGCCTATATTTTATGTATTTTTTTTAATGTGATTAAAATGGATAAATACATAAATTGGCTATGAAAATGAGATTATTTTTTTAATTGTTAAAAAACTTGGTAATTCTCATTAATATTAATCTAGTTATTAAAGAGTTTAATAAGTTAGATTAATATGGTCATTAATAGTAATTATGATTAATTTGATTAATTGTCTAATTATAAATGAACCGAAAATTGTGTTAGAGTTTTAATAGTTAAAACTTGGTAAACATTTTCATAATAATCTGAGCTTAGTAAATAGTTTACAAAGACTTAGACTATTTACTAATAGATTTGATTTTTAATTATTAAAAATCATTAATAATTTATTAGTTAATTAGAAATTGTTTCTAATCATGAATTAGTTAATGCACTAGATAACTTGATTAAAGTTAACTGTTTGATCCTTTAGAGTCTAGGGGCATTAACGGATAATAGAAAACCCTATTTTTAAAATAGTGAGTGGGAGAGGGATATATGACATATATATCCCGCGGTCTCCATCATTAGTTCAACACTGTGAGATCCGAGTGGGGCCTCGTGACGGCTTTGCTTTCGTCCTCCCTAAGGAGGGTTTCCACAAAGGTCAATACCAAGGTTGACTTCCTAATGGATAGGATTTCTGAGGGTATTTCGGGATTGACCGACCCTAAGGCGGCAATTCTCGAGTTAAGCTCATGAGATCTGAAATGGTGGGTTACACTCACGAAGGTTTTGATTAAGTTTGTTAATTAAAAACCTGACTGAATAAACGATAGTTGAGTGATATGGAATAAGAGTTATTCTAGAATATCATTTGATTGAGAATGTCTCGGTCCAACATGCAAAGATTTGATCGACCCTAAGGCGGCACTTTTTTATGGTATGTTGGATTGTCGTGGTATAGTAACTATTTTTTGGGTAGTTCTAGTTTGTTAAACATGTTCATGCATCATGTTTAAATTTATACCAAAGCACCTGCACTTGTTTTAAATAAATGACTGAATGAATGTTTTATTAATTTATCAATGACTTCTGCATTACTTCAAATTCTCGCAAACGAAAATTAACTGGTGATAACTACACAAAGGGGAAACTTAATATTATTGCAATTTTGGTCACCAAAGACCTTAAGTTTGTGCTTACGGAGGAATGTCCTCCAGCGCCTACTGCAAATGCCACATGAACTGTTCGTGAGGCATACCAGCAATGGGTCTCATCTGATGAGAAGGCCTGAACATATCTGTTGGCATCTATGACAGACGTACTTGTTACAAAGCACGACACAATGACTTCAGCATTCTAAATCATGGAGTCATTGCAAGCTATGTTCGGGCAGCCCTCCGAGCAAAAGCAACATGAAGCTGTTCGTTCCGCTATGCTCGCTCGCATGAAGGAAGGAACATCAGTTCGGGAACATGTCCTGAGCATAATGTCTTACTTCAACACGGCAGAATCAATGGCGGGGCCATTGACGAACCCAGTCAGGTGAGCATCATACTGACGACTCTTCCGAAGAGTTTTGATCAGTTTAAAAGCAACAACGGGATGAACAGGTTAAAGTTCAGTTTTACACAGTTGCTTAATGAGCTCGCTACCTTTGAGTCCTTGATTAAGGACAACAAAGGCAAGACCGGTGAGGCAAATGTTGCCGAACCATCTTCCTCTAATAATAAGAAGAGGAAAAGGTCCGCTGGGAAGGCAAAAGGAAAGCCCAAGCCCAAGAAATCCCAAAGAAAAAAGAAGGGCACATCTACTGACCAAGACAAAGGAAAATGTTTCCATTGTAACAAGGTCGGGCACAGTAAGAGGAACTGTCCTCAGTATCTGGAGGAGGTAGCCAAGAAGAAAAAGATGAAAGGTAAATATGATTTACTTGTTCTTGAATCTTGTTTAGTGGAAGATGATTCTTCACCCTGGATAATTGATTCGGGGGCCACTAATCATGTTTGTTCTTCTTTGTAGTGGACTGATTCTTGGACACAGCTAGAGGAGGGAGCCTTCTCAATGCGTGTGGGGTCGGGGGATGTCGTATCTGCCAAAGCAGTGGGAGCAATAAGATTGCAATTTTGTAATAATAATAGTTTTTTATTATTAAACAATGTTTTTTATATTCCTGGATTTACACGGAAATTGATTTCCGTTTCTAAGTTGTTAGAACAAAAATATTCTGTTTTTTTAATAATAAGTATGTAATTATAGGAAAGAATGGTCTGAATATTTGTTCAGGAATTATTGAAAACAATTTGTATGTGTTAAGACCGTTAATACATACTACACTGCTCAACACCGAAATGTTTAAGGTTGAAAAACCAAAAACTAAACGACATAAGATTTCTCCAGATATTGACACATATCTCTGGCATCTAAGGCTTAGTCATATCAACCTTGACCGGATAGACAGACTAGTAAAAAGCGGACCTTTAAGTGAGTTAAAGGTAGGCACCTTACCTGTTCGATAATCTTGTGTGGAATGTAAGATGACTAAGAGACCTTTTACTGGAAAAAGGCTTAGAGCTAAAGAACCGCTAGAGCTTATATATACAGACGTCTGCGGACCGATGAATGTTAAAACTAGGGGTGGTTATGAGTATTATGTCACCTTTATAGATGACTACTCAAGATACAGATACTTCTACCTGATGCAATGAAAGTCGGAAACATTTGACAAGTTCAATGAATTCCGACCTGAAGTTGAGAATCAATTAGGTAGAACTATCAAGTCACTACGATCGGATCGTGGAGGTGAGTACCTTGACCAAGAGTTTGAAGACTTCATGGTCGAGCATGGGATAGTTTCTCAACTCACAGCTCCCGGTACACCTCAGCAAAATGGTGTAGCGGAAAGGAGAAATAGAACCCTAATGGAAATGGTGAGATCTATGATTAGTTTCTCATCATTAACAAATTCCTTCTGGGGATATGTGTTACAAATAGCGGCATACATTTTGAATGTAGTGCCATCCAAATCTGTTCCTAAGACTCCCCTAGAGTTGTGGAATGGTCGTAAAGCTAGTTTACGACATTTCCATATATGGGGGTGTCCAGCACACGTGCTGAAGAACAGAACTGGAAAGCTAGACTCCAAGTCTCTTGTCTGCCTGTTTAGAGGATACTCTAAGGAGACCAGAGTTGGACACTTCTATAGTCCCGAAGATAACAAAGTGTTTGTATCGACAAATGCAACGTTTCTTGAGGACAATTACATTAGTGACCATAAACCTCGTTCAATATTGTATTAAATGAGTTGGAGCCTGGTTAGACTAGTGCTTCATCAATAAGAGTTATTGATCCACAAACATCTGAGATTCAGATGGTTTCTGATCAGGATAAACTACCACCTAGACGTAGTGAGAGGGTTGTGAGACAACCTGAACGCTATTGAGCTATAGGTGAGGGACAGGGTGTTGTCTCTGCTGATAGTGTGGATGATCCATTCACATTTAAGAATGCAATGGAAGATCTTGATAAAGAAGAATGACTTAAAGCCATGAATCTCGAGATGGAGTCCATGTACTCTAACTCAGTCTGGGATCTTGTAGACTTACCGAATGGGGTAAAACCCATAGGGTGTAAGTGGATCTACAAGAGAAAGAAAAGAGTAGACGGGAAGGTAGAGACCTTCAAGGCAAGGCTAGTGGCAAAGGGTTATACCCAGAATAAGAGGGCCGATTATGAAGAGACCTTCTTGCCAGTAGCCATGTTTAAGTCTATTAGGATTCTCTTATCCATTGTTGCCTATTTCGATTACGAAATTTGGCAAATGGACGTCAAGACTGCATTCTTGAAAGACAATCTTGATGAGAGCCTCTATATGATGCAACCAGAGGGATTCGTATCTCCAGATCAAGAGCAAAAGGTTTGCAAGCTACAAAGGTCCATCTATGGACTTAAGCAAGCATCTAGATCTTGGAACATTAGGTTTGTTGATGTGATCAAAACCTATGGCTTTGAGCAGAACGTCGATGAGCCTTGTGTCTACAAGCTCATCATTGATAAGAAAGTAGTTTTCTTGGTTCTATACGTAGATGATATCCTACTAATTGGAAATGATGTGGGAGTGTTGTCTGATGTAAAGGGCTGGCTGGCTAGCCAATACCAAATGAAAGATTTAGAAGAGGCGAGTTATGTTCTTGGGATCCAACTTATAAGGGATTGTAAGAACAAACTCATAGCACTGTCTCAGGCATCATATATCGACAAGATCCTTGTACGATTTTCAATGCAAAAATCCAAGAAAGGTAATTTACCTTCCATACATGGAGTTCCTTTGTCTAAGGAACAATGTCCTAAGACACCTCAAGAAGTTGAGGATATGAGACATGTTCCCTATGCATCAGTAGTAGGTAGTCTCATGTATGCTATGTTATGCCTGAGACCAGACATTTGATATGCAGTGGGAGTAATCAGCAGATACCAGTCCAACCCAGGATTGGATCATTGGGTTGCTGTCAAGACTATTCTCAAGTATCTTCGGAGAACGAGAGATTATATGCTAGTGTATTCCGGACAGGATTTGATCCCGTTAGGATACGCGGATTCTGATTTTCAGTCAGACAGGGATTCTAGAAAATCCACGTCTGGATCAGTATTCACCCTTGGTCAAGGAGCCATTGTATGGAGAAGTATCAAGCAATCTTGTATTGCTGACTCCACCATGGAAGCCGAATATGTAGTTGCTTGTGAAGCTGCTAAAGAGGCTGTTTAGCTCCGTAAGTTCTTGAGTGATCTGGAAGTTGTTCCAGACCTGCATAAGCCCATCACACTTTATTGTGATAACAGTGGTACTGTGGCTAATTCTAAAGAACCAAGAAGCCACAAGAGAGGGAAGCATATAGAGAGAAAGTATCATCTCATCAGAGAGATAGTGCAGAGAGGAGATGTGATCGTCACTAAGATAGTCTCACAGGACAATCATGCTGATCCATTTACGAAGACCTTACCAGCTAAAGTGTTTTCGGGTCACCTAGATGGTCTAGGGTTACGAGACATGCCTCACATGCTTTAGTGCAAGTGGGAGATTGTTGGGGTTAATGCCCTAAGCATGTAATTTGTAAATGGATTTATGAAGTAAATAATAGGAAATGTTCAATTCATTCAGTTATGTTATTTATTGTATAAACTTGTGTATATATTAACATCCTGGATTGCCGGATGTAATCTCGAACTGTGTATATGAGTGTCATATACAGATGGATACAGTAAGAGACGTGCAATCTAAAGAGTCCATATATAGCAAATAAAGCTGGGTACTTTGTTTGTGGTTAATCTATAGATATGGTTCATTCCGTAATGTACAGTAATTCTATCCTGAATCATTCATATGAGATATGGGAATGGAGACACCTGGTATGATGTGATCATATAGGACTGGGTCATGATCTATACGAATCTCACAAAAATATCCGTTTACCGATGAGATTCATATATATCAACTAAGGATGGCTATATATGGGTGATCGTAATCCTGAGTGTCTTATCGACTTCTTTATGTTAGATCGTGGTATTTGATATACCATGGGTTAGGTCAGATATATTTCCTGATCAATAGACTCTATATGTTGGGATTGCGGTTTGGCTTGTGGCTGGGAATGTTTGTACAAAATAGTGGAATCCACTCCTTCTTGTGAGAAGTAGATGGTAGTTCCCTTAAGGGTTGATTCGAGGCTTGGGCAATATGAGCGCTTTCCTAATTCCATGAGGAAATAGGATTTATTGTCCATTAGAGAATCAATGGTACTTAAAGGATATATGTTATTAGAGGGGTATAACAGACATTATGACCCAGCTCTAATTATGAACTATTGTGGAGGATCACACCATATGTAATAGCTATATCGATGGACACCGAGTTGTATCGGTCTGTATAAAAACGTTTGCAGTTGAGAGAGTGCAGCTTTGGGTTTTTAGTGGAATAACACTGGAGTTAATAATCAAGGAATATTAACTAAAGAGTTTAATTAATGATTCTGAGGATTATTGGAGCTTAAAATACTGTGGGTCTATTAGGTCCCCTTGCTAGCCCGATCGATTTAGGTAACAAGGGCCACGGTTAATTAATTGGATTGTCCAGTTAATTGTGTTACGAAAGTGACACGTATTTATTCGGGAACTAATTGAATAATGAGATTTTTTAATTAATAGATAATGGTGATTAAATAACTTAAATAATGAGATTATTTAATTATGTTATTAATTACTAAATGGAGGGTGTATGTTGATATTTATTTTTGAATAAAATAAGATAATGTGATTATTTTATTTTATTAAATTAAATAATTTATTTTTGAATTTAAATAGTTTGAATTCAAAATTAAAATCAAATTAAAGATATGAGATATTTTTATTTGAAAGTTTTTAAAAATCAAATATAGATTTGATTAAAATTTTAAATATTAAATATAAGATATATTTAATTTTTTTTTTAAAAAAACAAGTTTCTGTGCGTGAAACGCACAGCAGCATACACATATTTATAAATTGACAAAAAGAAAAAAGAGTGGTCTTTTGGTTGGCTTTTGATCAAAAAGCTAGTGCATGAACTAAAAATAATAAGAAGTGTGTGCACTGTGAAAGTTTTGTTTTTTTTGAGTTATTTTGTGCAAGTGTGTGCATGAACAAACACCACAAAAAGAGAAAAGGTTTTATGTACAAGTGTTGTTCATTAATATAAAGAAAGAGTTTCTTATTCTTTTCTCTTCTACACCTTCCATCCTAAGTTCCTGAGAACCGTGACGTGCCCACATGCAGTTACCAATCTTGGGAATAGCTAGGAAGATCATTGGTACAGACCAGGAGCAAATCGAAAATTGAAGGAGCCTCCAAACGTTGGTACGGTTCTATTTTTATTGATTACAATTTCATGTATTTACATATATATTTTATTAGTGCAATAATTTTTATATGTATTTGTTCTGAAAATAAATCCGATCAAAGTTTACCGGTCCAAGATATAGATTACGATCTGTAAAAAATAAATAAATTAAAACTTGTTTCTGCTGCATGATCGGTGAATTTGGTTCCAACAAACTACACTAAGTGGAAACTTAACATTAATGCAATATTGGTCACCAAAGACCTCAAGTTTGTGCTTACGGAGGAATGTCCTCCAGCGCCTGCTACCAATGCCACACGAACTGTTCGTGAGGCATACGAGCGATAGGTCTCATCTGATGAGAAGGCCCGAACATATCTGTTGGCTTCTATAACAGACGTGCTTGTCATAAAGCATGAAGCAATGACTTCAGCATTCGAAATCATGGAGTCATTACAAGCTATGTTCGGGCAGCCCTTCGAGAAAAAGCGACATGAAGTTGCTCGTTCTGCTATGCTCACTCGTATGAAGAAAGGTACGTCAGTTCGGGAACATGTACTGAGCATGATGTCCTACTTCAACACGGCAGAAGTCAATGGCAGGGCCATTGACGAACCCAGTCAAGTGAGCACCATACTGACTACTCTTCCGAAGAGTTTCGATCAGTTTAAGAGCAACTACGGGATGAACAAGTTAAAGTTTAGTCTTACACAGTTGCTTAATGAACTTGCTACCTTTTAATTAAGGACAATAAGGGAAAGACCGGTGAGGCAAATGTTGCTGATCCATCTTCCTCCTCAAATAATAATAAGAAGAGAAAGAGGTCTACTGGGAAAGCGAAGGGTAAGCCCAAACCCAAGAAAGCCCACATCAAGAAGAAGTCCAAGAAAAGTAAATATGATTTACTTGTTCTTGAGTCGTGTTTAGTGGAAGATGATTCTTCACCCTAGATAGTTGGGGCCACTAACCATGTTTGTTCTTCTTTACAATGGACTGATTCTTGGACACAACTAGAGAAGCAAGCCTTCTTAATGCGTGTGGGGTCAGGGGATGTCGTGTCTGCACGAGCAGTGGGCGTAATTAGATTATGTTTTTGTAATAATTATATATTGTTGGACAATGTATTTTATATTCCTTTATTTACACAGAATTTGATTTCCATTTCTAAGTTATTAGAACAAAAATATTCTATTTCTTTTAATAATAAGTATGCTATTATTGGAAAGAATAGTCTGAATATTTGTTCAGGAATTAATGAAAACAATTTGTATGTGTTAAGACCGTTAATACATACTACACTGCTAAACACCGAAATGTTTAAGGTTGAAAAACCAAAAACTAAACGACATAAGATTTCTCTAGATAATGTCACGTACCTCTGGCATCAAAGGCTTGGTCATATCAACCTTGACCGGATAGACAGACTAGTAAAAAGCGGACCTTTAAGTGAGTTAAAGGTAGGCACCTTACCTGTTCGATAATCTTGTGTGGAATGTAAGATGACTAAGAGACCTTTTACTGGAAAAAGGCTTAGAGCTAAAGAACCGCTAGAGCTTATATATACAGACGTCTGCGGACCGATGAATGTTAAAACTAGGGGTGGTTATGAGTATTATGTCACCTTTATAGATGACTACTCAAGATATGGATATGTCTACCTAATGCAACAAAAGTCGGAAACATTTGAAATGTTCAAAGAATTTTGAGCTGAAATTGATAATCAATTAGGTAGGACTATCAAGTCACTACGATCGGATCGTGGAGGTGAGTGCCTTGACCAAGAGTTTGAAGACTTTATGGTCGAGCATAGGATAGTTTCCCAACTCACAGCTCCCGGTACACCTCAGCAAAATGGTGTAGCGGAGAGGAGAAATAGTACCCTAATGGAAATGGTGAGATCTATGATTAGTTTCTCATAATTACCAAATTATTTTTGGGGATATGCGTTACAAACAGGGACATACAATTTGAATATGGTGCCATCCAAATCTGTTCCTAAGACTCCTCTAGAGTTGTGGAATGGTCGTAAAGCTAGTTTACGACATTTTTACCTATGGGTGTCCCGCACACGTGCTGAAGAACAGAACTGGAAAGCTAGACTCCAAGTCTATGGTCTTCCTATTTGTAGGATACTTCAACCAGAGGTGGACACTTCTATAGTCCCGAAGATAACAAAGTATTTGTATCGACAAATGCAACATTTCTTGAGGACAGTTATATTAGTGACCATAAACCTCATTCTAAGATTGTATTGAATGAGTTGGAGTCTAGTAAGACTAGTGCTTCATCAACAAGAGTTGTTGATCCACAAACATCTGAGAGTCAGATGGTTTCTGATCAGGATACACTACCACCTAGACGTAGTGAGAGGGTTGTGAGATATCCTGAACGCTATTTAGCTATAGGTGAGGGACAAGGTGTTGTCTCTGCTGATGGTGTTGTCTCTGCTGATAGTGTTGATGATCCATTGACATTTAAGAATGCAATGGAAGATCCTGATAAAGAGGAATGGCTTAAAGCCATGAATCTCGAGATGGAGTCCATGTACTCTAACTCAGTCTGGGATTTTGTAGACTTACCGGATGAGGTAAAACCCATAGGGTGTAAGTGGATCTACAAGAGAAAGAGAGGAGTAGACGGGAAGGTAGAGACCTTCAAGGCAAGGCTAGTTGCTAAGGGTTATACCCAGAATAAGAGGGCCGATTATGAAGAGACCTTCTTGCCAGTAGCCATGTTTAAGTCTATTAGGATTCTCTTATCCATTGTTGCCTATTTCAATTACGAAATTTGGCAAATGGACGTCAAGACTGCATTCTTGAAAGACAATCTTGATGAGAGCCTCTATATGATGCAACCAGAGGGATTCGTATCTCCAGATCAAGAGCAAAAGGTTTGCAAGCTACAAAGGTCCATCTATGGACTTAAGCAAGCATCTAGATCTTGGAACATTAGGTTTGTTGATGTGATCAAAACCTATGGCTTTGAGCAGAACGTCGTTGAGCCTTGTGTCTACAAGCTCATCATTGATAAGAAAGTAGTTTTCTTGGTTCTATACGTAGATGATATCCTACTAATTGGAAATGATGTGGGAGTGTTGTCTGATGTAAAGGGCTGGCTGGCTAGCCAATACCAAATGAAAGATTTAGAAGAGGCGAGTTATGTTCTTGGGATCCAACTTATAAGGGATTGTAAGAACAAACTCATAGCACTGTCTCAGGCATCATATATCGACAAGATTCTTATGCGATTTTCGATGAAAAACTCTAAGAATGGTAATTTACCTTCTAGGCTTGTAGTTAATTTGTCTAAGGAACAGTGTCCTAAGACACCTCAAGAAGTTGAGGATATGAGACGTGTACCCTATAAATCGGCAGTAGGTAGTCTCATGTATGCTATGTTATGCCCGAGACCGGACATCTGCTATACAGTGGGAGTAGTCAGTAGATACCAGCCCAACCAAGGATTGGATCATTGGGTTGCTGTCAAGACAATTCTCAAGTATCTTCAGAGAACGAGAGACTATATGTTAGTGTATTCTGGGCAGGATTTTATCCTGTTAGGATACACGGATTTTGATTTTCAGTCAGATAGGGATTCTTGGAAATCCACGTCTGGATCAGTATTCACCCTGGGTGGTGGAGCCATTGTGTGGAGAAGTATCAAGCAATCTTGCTTTGCTGACTCAACCATGGAAGCCGAATATGTAGCTGCTTGTGAAGCTGCTAAAGAGGTTGTTTGGCACCGTAAGTTCTTGAGTGATCTGGAAGTTATTCCAGATTTGGATATGCCCATCACATTGTATTGTGATAACAGTGGTGTTGTGGCTAATTCCAAAGAACCAAGAAGCCACAAAAAAGGGAAGCATATAGAGAGAAAGTATCATTTCATTAGAGAGATAATGCAGAGAGAAGATGTGATCGTCACTAAGATAGCCTCACAAGACAATCATGTTGATCCACTTACGAAGACCTTACCGACTTAAGTGTTTTTGGGTCACCTAGATGGTCTAGGGGTTACGAGACATGCCTTACATGCTTTAGTGCAAGTGGGAGATTGCTGGGGTTTATGCCCTAAAGATGTAATTTGTAAATGGATTTATGAAATAAATAAAAAGAAAAGTTCAATTCATTCTTGCTATGTTATTTATTTTATAAACTTGTGCATATATTTAAACATCCAAGATTGCCAGATGTAATCTCGAACTGTGTATATGAGTGTCATATACTGATGGATACAGTAAGAGACGTGCAATCTAAAGAGTCCATAGATAGCAAATGAAGTTGGGTACTTTATTTGTGGTTAATCTATAGCTGCGGTCAATTCCATAATGTACGATGATTCTATCCTGAATCATTCATATGAGATATGGGAATGGAGGCACCTTGTATGATGTGATTATATAGGACTGGGCCATGATCTATATGAATCTCTTACCAAGATCCATTTACCGATGAGATTCATATATATCAACTAATGATGGCTATATATGGGTGATCTTAGCCCTAAGTGTCTTATCGACTCCTTCAGGTTAGATCGTGGTCTTTGATATACCATGCGTGAGGTCATGTGCATTTTCTGATCAATATACTCTGTATGTTGGGATTGCGGTTTGGCTTATGGCTGGGAAGGTTTGTACACAATAGAGGAATCAACTCCTTCTTATGAGAAGTATATGGTAGTTCCCTTAAGGGTTGATTCAAGGGTTGGACAATATAAGCGCTCTCCTAATTCCATGAGGAAATAAGATTTATTGTCCATTAGAGAATCAATGGTACTTAAAGGATATATGTAATTAGAGGGGTATAACGGACATTATGACCAAGCTCTAATTATGAACTATTGTGAAGGATCAAACCATGTGTAATAGCTATATCGATGGACACCGAGTTGTATCGGTCTGTGTAAAAGCGTTAATAGTTGAGAGAGTATAGCTTCGGGTTTTTAGTGGAATAACACCGGAGTTAATAATCAAGGAATATTAATTAAAGGGTTCAATTAATGATTTCGAGGATTATTCGAGCTCAAAATACTGTGGGTCCATTAGGTCCCCTTACTAGACCGATCGATTTAGGTAACAAGGGTCACGGTTAATTAATTGGATTGTCCAATTAATTGTGTTACGAAAGTGACACGTGTTTATTCGGGAATTAATTGAATAATGAGATTATTTAATTAATGAATGTTAATAGTTAAATTAATTAAATAATTAGATTATTTAATTATATTGATAATTATGAATTATTAATTAACTATTAATTGGAGGGTGTTAGTTGATATATGGATTTAGGTGATGATAAAATAATAGGATTATTTTATTTTACTAAATCAGATTTCTAAGTATTTGAATTTAAGTTTAAATTTAAAATACTTATTATCACTTTTAATATAATAGATATATTTGAAAAGGATAATTAAAAGATATATATCAATTATAACATAAGAGATTGCATTGGATGCAAATTGATGTGTACATATATATAAGTGTTTGTATATGATACAAATAGATTGATATAAATATATATATATATATATATTGTATATAAGAATGTTGTGCAGTGAATATATATATATAAAAAACGCAAGTGGCAAGTGGTTGCATGGTGTTGTTATATAATAAGAAAACGAGGCATAGGTGTGATTTTTTTTTGAAGAAAAATCATATGCAGTTTTGCATGAGATGCAATTTATGTGTGCGTGAAATCAATATACCTAATTAAGAAGAAAGAGTTTCTTCAAGTATTTCTCTACATCCTCCATTCAAGTTCTTGAGACCATGATGCAACCACATGCAGTTACCAGTCCCGGGAGATAGGAAGGAAGATAGAGTGGTTCAGACAGGAGCTTCCAAACGTTGGTAAGATTGGTTCAGACAGGAGCATAACGTAAAGTGATTGAGCCTCCAAACGTTGGTATGTTCTTCTGGTTTTATTGATTACAATTTCCTGTGTTTACATATTGTATGTATTGGTTTCGAAAAATAATTACGATCAAAATTTCACTGGTCCCAGATACAGATATGATATGTATAAAAATGTTAAAACCTAGTTCCGCTGTGTGACCGGTGAACGGGGTTCCAACAACCCAACGACCCAAGTCCTGTGAGTTGTGCACATGGGCACGGGTCGGGTTTCAAAACCCAAATACTGGTTCAATCTGGATTGATCTGATCCTTCGTCAAACAATTGATCACATGTGGTCAAACCATATTAATCAAACACCAAATTTAATTAATACCAGAACACAATCCAATCCACGTCCATCTTCACTCAAACATGAGTTTTTTTTTTTGTTTAATATAATATCTAAGATGTATTATAAATAAATTAAGAGATAACGTGTAAAAATCAACACAACGTTCAAACATGGAACATACCAATAATTCTCATATGAATTTAACTTGTTATAAGACATGCCGGCACGCATAACTTAAACTACTGAACCATGTGAGCTAATCCGAACAAAATCCACTTTGTATTCATTCAATTTGGTGTGAATAAAATTAAACTTGGATCCGAAATCAAAAATATTCAACTTGTGCAACAATACGATAGGCTTTGATACCACTGTGAGCATTATATATATGAATATAATTCGATCTCGTATTGTATGCATAGTATGAATAAACGCGTATCTGGAAGCGCAGCGGAAACATCCAATTCGTAGAGTCTTAATCCCGAATCCATAATAATATGATAACCTGAAAAGAAAACAAAGAAATAATTAAAACAATAGAGAGTCTTCTACTATCTTCTTACTTTCCTCAGATTGCCTAATGGGGAGACAATTCTGTAAAAACGTTCGTTGTGAGTGAGAGTAGGGACCCCCTATATATAGTATATCTTTCTAGAACCCTAACCTATAAAAGATTCTCAGAACCCTAATAGGATGCTAGTTTTAATAGGAATACTAGGCCCACACATATACAATAGCCCATACCATGTCCTACATATATTTAATGTAGGTAAGTTGCACCAAGCTCAACAAATATTGATCATATTAATAACAGACTTTATCCGGTCAACTCTCACTTACTTAAACATTCCAATCAATTCGGTTTTTTTTTTACAAACTCAAAATATAATGTAATATGTTGTTCACAATTTTATAAAAATATTACAAAAAATGGTTAGTGATATATTACAACTTTGTACAACAGTATCGTGAAGTTTTTCTCACACCACCTGTTCGATGATTGTCCTCAATGAAGATGCAATAAAATGGTACAGCTTTTTGCTGGCAACTGTCAAAACCCAGAAATGCCAACAACGTTTAGTCTCTATGTACTCCATAAGGCCACCTAATCAAGCACCACAGCAGCTGCACGAGATATGTAAAGTTGTTTCCAGCACAATAGGTGGCCTAGATGACTTACAATTAAATCTAAATCGATTTAAACTTCCTTTAATTTCATCACATATCACCCAAGTTATATATTTTTGCAAACATAAAGCTCCCACTAGAAGACTTTTGCATTTTTTCTTGTGGTCTTGTAAGAATTCAAATATTTCTTTACAATATAAGGATTATAATTATGCAATCTGTGCTTTTGTTGAAATGAAGGATTACCTATCTATCAATTGTTTGATTGTAAATCCTTATTTGCAATCAAACATGGCTGGTATCAAAGAAAATAAAAAGTAACAGCACAAGAAAATCACATTAGAAAAACAGAGTTTGAACCGAGGCCCGTGTTTCACATGGTGTCTTTAAGATAATTTCGCTGGACAACACCGTATGTGTATTAGGCAATTGTCTCTCAGGATACAACGGTTCAACAGTGGTAGGCCTAAGCACTATCCACTACCAGCAAACTCAAATCGAGTTTGAACTTACCAAGAAAACTAGAGAAGAAAAGAATTCGGCTGCTCAAAAGAAAACTGTATATTTTATTCTGTATGTTTTGAACAGAATATTATGGCTATTATATACCCAAACTGAAACACTAGGGTTTTAGGATTAATTCAGGATTATTTTGGAAAATTATGTTTTTGATATAATAAGGAAATAATTTAATTAGATAATATTCTCCAAAGAGATTCAGTTCTAATTAAAACCGATTCTGTATTCTTAGTGATCAAGTAAGAAATTAGAACCCAAACAATTAAAGCTTTCCTTATTCATCATAATAAAAAAATGTTGACTTAGGGAAGTGGCAAAAGGTCAACTGGACTCTCACAGTCCAATCGGAGCAGCATTCGTGTCCGCAGGTTGCGCCGACACACTAGTCGTGCATTCGAAGGTTCAGGGTCCATGATTTGCACCCCCCCTTCCCCTGCGCGCGCGAGAGAGAGCCTCTATGCCACACATTTCGATAGCTTATATCACACATTCACTTATATACTATATTTAAGTGATATCCCTAAGCAATGTGGGATTCATTTTAATCCCTACACAATAGGTCCACTTTGAGACTCAATTTCTCATTCACTAATTAACCATTTTGTGAATTTGAGTATACCATTTCGAAGTTCTCACGGAGGAGAATTTGAATCCACTTTAATCTTCCATTTCTATGGAATTTATCATACTCAATTTTTACTCTAAAAATGAGAGTTTATCACAAAATTATCCAACAATCCCCCACATGAATGAAATTGACCTAGGAGAAACAAAGAAGATGTTTGGTAAGTTCAAACGGTCGAAACCTGCATATGATAGGTAGGTGTTACCCTTTGAACCTTCCCTTGTAAATGTATGCTTACTTTACTGGTTGATCAGTAGATGTTATATCCTTGAACTGTTATGCCATTTTGTGTAAACGATCACACACCTTACACAGGTATCTTTCAGACCCGATTTGGTTCTCATTTTTATGTTCATTTTGGCCATGAACATGCACCTGGTTCTGTGAGAGTCTTTGGAGAATATAGCCCCTCACTATTCTCTTTTAGAAGCTGCCCCACTTCTCTCTAACATAGGTGATTTCTTAATTAAGAGTAACCAGCTTTACTCTACTCGAATTTCCATAGCTAGGAATTTCGATGCATAAGAATCATTAAAAATCATAGTTTAACCTATTCCCTACGGGCATCACTGTTTCATCATAGGAATGGATTTGAGGGTAACCCCCACAGTGATTCAACTGAGTCTTACAACTTGGTTGTCCCATTGAACCTAAATCTTAGGATCTCCAGTCAACTAGGTTGGGTTTCCATTGTATCGACCTTTTATCTATGGGCTTTAGTCCCATACCTCTCGATGATGTCTCAACTAGTTCTCTGTTTAACCTTTTAGTTAGCGGATCCGCAATGTTATCTTTTGTCCTTACATAGTCAATAGTGATAACCTCAGTTGAGATTAGTTGTCTAATGGTATTATGTCTTCAACGTATATGTCTAGATTTCCCATTATACATGTTGCTCTGTGCTCTTCCTATTGCTGATTGACTATCACAGTGACTGGAAATCTTCGCACAGGCTTTGGCCATCTTGGAATATCTTTTAAGAATTGACGTAGCCATTCAGCCTCCTCACCACATTTATCTAATGCTATAAACTCAGATTCCATGGTGGATCTGGCTATACATGTTTGTTTGGAGGATTTCCAAGACACCGCCGCACCACCTAGTGTGAACAAATACCTACTAGTGGATTTTGAATCTTTCATATCAGATATCCAGTTAGCATCAGTGTATCCTTCTAGGATTGCAGGATATCTAGTATAATGCAATCCATGATTATGAGTGAATCGTAAGTACTTCAATACTCTTACTATTCCTTTCCAGTGATCGGCTCCTGCCTTACTCGTGTATCTGCTTAATTTGCTGACTGCATTCGTTATGTCTGGTTTTGTATAACTTGTTAAGTACATCAGACTTCCTATCACTCGAGAATATTCTAGTTGAGAGATGCTCTCACCTTTATTTTTGGATAGATATAGATTTGTATCTACTGGTGTTCTAGAAACTCCAGAATCATTTTTTGTTGAATTTCTTAAGAATCATGTCAATGTTGTGTGATTGACTTATTATGAATCCGTTAGATGTCCTTGAGATTTTCATTCCCAACATTACATCAGCTGGTCCAATATTTTTCATATCAAATCTTGATTTCAGCATATCCTTGGTAGATTTGAACATTTTATCATCACTACCAACAATGAGCATGTCAGCAACGTAAAGGCACACAATGATATAGCCATTTTCCATGTCCTTGACATAAATACATTTGTCACATTCGTTGATCTTAAATCCATTTGACATCATAGCATTGTCGAATTTCTCATGCCATTGTTTTGGTGCTTGCTTTAAACCATATAAAGACCTTACCAATTTACAGACTTTCTTTCCTTGTCCTGGAGTAGAAAAACCCTTAGGTTGTTTCATGTAAATTTCTTCATCTAAATCTCCATTTAAGCAAGCCGTTTTCACATCCATTTGATGTACTTCAAGATTTCGTAAAGCTGCGATTGCAAGTATCATTCTAATGGAGGTTATTCTCGTCACAGAAGAATATGTATCAAAGTAGTCTAGGCCTTCTCGTTGATTGTAACCTTTAATTACAAGTCTGGCATTATACTTATCAATTGATCCATCTGCTTTTATCTTTCTTTTGAAAATCCATTTGGATCCTAGCTGTTTACATCCCGGAGGAAGATCCACTAATTCCCAAGTATGATTTTGAAGGATGGAATCAATTTCGCTCTTAATTGCCTCTTTCCACAAGAGTCCTTCTGAAGAGCTTACCACTTCTTTGAAAGTTCGAGGTTCACCTTCTAGCAAATAAGTCATAAAATCTAGACCAAAAGATGTTTCTGTCCTTGCTCTTTTGCTATGTCTAGGTTCATCTTCTACTTCATTTCCTTGTTCTTGGTCCTCACAACTATCAACATGTGTTCGTTTTGACGAACTTGCTTTATCATTGGATTTACATGGAAATACATGTTCAAAAAACATTGCATTTCTAGATTCCATTATTGTGTTTTTATGTATATCTGATATGTCAGATTTATAGACCAAGAATCGATGAGCACTACTGTTTTGTGCATATCCAATAAAATTGCGGTCAACAGTTTTCAGACTTATTTTCATTTTCCTAGGTATAGGTACGGCTACTTTGGCAAGACATCCCCACATTCGTAAGAATTTATAGGAAGGCTTTCTTTCATTCCATAGTTCATATGGGGTCTTGTCTTCTTTCTTTCGGGGTACCTTGTTTAAAAGGTAATTGCCAGACAATATAGCGTCACCCCACATGTTCTGAGGCACTCCAGAACTTATCAGCATAGCATTCATCATCTCTTTCAAGGTACAATTTTTACGTTCTGCAATACCGTTTTGCTGAGGGGAATATGGTGCAGTAGTTTGATGTATGATTCCGTGTTGTGAACAAAATTCACCAAACAGTGCTACATATTCACCACCTCGGTCACTTCTTAGTACCTTGATTTTCTTGTTGAGTTGATTCTCAACTTCAGTTTTATAGAGACTAAACTTCTCTATAGCTTCATCCTTGTTTTTCAGCAAATATACATAGCAGTATTTAGTGCTATCATATATAAATGTGATGAAATATTTGTTGCCACCTCTTGTTTGAACAAATTTTAAATCACATATATCTGTGTGAATTAAATCAAGAGGTTCAGATTTCTTTTCAATAGTTTGAAATGATAACCTTGTTAGTTTTTCTTCAATGCAAACTTCACACTTATGTTTAGAATCTATATTGAATGCGGGAATATGATTTAAGTTAATTAATCTACGTAAAGTATCATAATTAACGTGTCCTAGTCTACCATGCCATAAATTGGAAGACTCAAGCAAATAAACTGAAGAATTATCTTTATTGATTGTTCTTTTGACAACTGATACATTAAGCTTAAACAGCCCTTTAGTTACATATCCCCTACCCACATAAGTTCCCTACTTGGTTAAAACCACTTTGTTTGATTCAATCACCATCTTGAACCATGTTGATTGAGCAACGAACCGGACACCAAGTTCTTGCGAATATCAGGTACATACAACACATTGTTCAAGTTTAGGGTTATACCAGAGGTCATCTTGAGAATGATTTGACCACATCCCTTCAAGTCAGATGTGGCTGAGTTGACCATATACAACTTTTCTTCATTCCCCATTTCTTCAAATGTATTGAACATCTCCCTATCAGAGCATATATGACGAGTGGCCCAGTATCCAACCACCACTCCCTTGGGTTTGACCCAACAAGGTTTGCTTCTGTCACAACTGCAGAGAGATTGATCTCGGATACATCTCTTGAGATCCCAGCAACCACGTTTACCTCGTGGTTCTTCTTCTTTTTTGGCAAACTGCACTCAGGAGATTTGTTACCTAGCTTGTCACAGTTGAAGCACTTCCCTTGGAATTTTGGCTTCTTGGAGACTCCTCCCTTAGAACCCAATTTGGATCCTTTCCTAGGCTTGTTCTTCTTTGGTTTAGAACTTTGCCCATGCTCAATCACATTGATATTCGCTTCAGGCGCATTGACATCTTTCTTGTCATACTTCATGTGATCTTCTTGAATACGAAGCTTGAGAATCAGATCCTCGATCTTCATCTCCTTTCGCTTGTGTTTGAGATAGTTTTTGAACTCTTTCCATGAAGGAGGAAGCTTCTCAATGATTGCAGCCACCTGGAAAGTTTCACTCAGGGTCATTCCTTGGGCATGTATCTCATGCAGAATCACCTGTAGCTCTTGGACTAGAATCATAACTGTCTTGGAATCCCTCATCTTATAATCAAGAAACCGACCCACGATAAACTTCTTGGACCCAGCGTCCTCAATTTTGTATTTACGGTCTAATGATTCCCACAGATCTTTGGTTGTTTTCTTTGAAGAATAAACGTTATATAGTGAATCTGATAGCCCGTTTAGTATGTAATTACGGCACAGGAAATTCGAGTGATTCCATGCATCAATAGCATTCCATACCTGAACATCACACTCTTCACCATTATTAGGTTTAAGAGCATCTTCAGTCAAGAACCTGCCAAGGTCCAGTGTGGTAAAATAAAACAGTATCTTTTGCTACCACCGTTTAAAATTCGGTCCATTGAACTTTTCAGGCTTCTCCATATGATTCATCGGTAAAGGTACAGAATTCATATAGGGATTTGCCGTGAAAAGATTCCCTTGACTCATATACTGGCTCATCACCGGATCAGGCATGTTTCTCACGAAGGAGTTGATGGTCGGAGTTATTGTGGCTACAGTAGGTATTACTATCTGTACCTGGCCCACAAGCACAGAGTTCACAACCTAAGTATCTAATCACATACTTAGATTAACTTTCGGAGTAATACTATAATTATGGACCGACCCGAGACAGGCCGGTCCACGAAGTGAAACGGGCCGTGCTTGGCACGACCCGTGAAGGAAGCGTGCCAGGCCGAGGCCCTATCAGTGACAGGCCGCGTGCCGAGCCGCTGGTACAAGGTTCGACAGGCCGGCCAGCCACGACACTTTTAGCCGGCGTGCCAGGCCCCTGGACAGCCCGCCGGTCCATCACTTCAACCGCTTATTTTGTTTTTTTTTTTTAAATTTCTGCCGTTGGAGCCTTAAAAAATTACAAAATAACCCCCTGAAATCTTTCAAATTACATTTTGACTCAGAAATCAAATTTTTCTATAAATACTTCCATCCATTTCATTTTCCATTCACTCTCTCTATCATTCTTTCAATCTCTCATTCTCTCAAATCTCAATCTCTATATCCTCCAATTCTCTACACTTTTTCATTCAATTTCATTATTACTCTCTCTACAAAATTCTCTACATTTTCCACCAACACACCAAATTTTAAAGGTACAATTTTGTTATTACTTTTGCTCAAACATTTTTTCATAGTAAATTTATATTTTTATGCTTAGACTGTAGTTACTAAATGAAAACATTTTTATTTAGTTATTTAGTTTATCAATTTTTGGGCTTTAATGTTAATATTATTTGTTTAGTATATTAAGATATCTAAGTTTAGTAGTAATTTTAATATTTGTTATTAGTAAATTTAGAAAGTTAATTTGTATTACTGAATTTAATTTTTGTAATAAGTAAATTATGAATGTTAAGTGTAGTAGTTAAGTTTAATATTTTTTGTTCATAAATTATGAATTTTTAGTGTAGTTGTTTATTTTAATATTTTTGGTTAGTATATTATGAATTTTAAGTGTGGTAATTAATTTGAATAAGTTTTATTAGTAAATTAAGATTTTTATGTGTAGTATTTAATTTAATATTGGTTGTTAGTAAATTTATCAATTTAATTTGTAGTAGTGAATTTAATATTTTTTGTTAGTAGATTATGAATTTTCTGTGATGTTGTTTATTATATTTTTTTTTCTTCAGTATATAATGGATTTTAAGTGCAGTGGTTAATTTTAATAAGTTTTATTAGTATATTAAGATTTTTATGTGTAGTATTTCATTTCATATGTGTTGTTAGTAAATTTATCAATTTTATTTGTAGCAGTGACTTTAATATTTATTGTTAGTAGATTATGAATTTTTTTTTTTTTGAAGTAAAATAATTATTTTAAGTGTCGTATTATTTTTATTAATTATTGTTAGTAAATATTGATTTTTAATTTGACTATTAACGACTATAGTGCTCATATTTTTACTTCAGATAATGGATCCTAACCAGCAGCCTTATATTCCGGACGGTTTGAATATGCTCAACGATGAATTTGATATTTCGGAGCCGACCCATACTCAAGCGGGACCTTCTGGTTTTACCGTTACACCAATATCACGTCCCAGAAAATTAACATCAGATGTGTGATAGTGTTTCAACATAGTCCTAATGACACTCCCAGACGAGACGCTTGGGCCTAGCTAAATGTAAGTTTTGTCATAAGGATTATGCTACAAGTAGGAACGGAACCGGACATTTGAGACGGCATATGCATAAATGTATGCCTGCACATCGACAGGTAGACACTACAACCCAGACACAACTACAACGTCACCTAGATGGGTCCGTTACAACGTGGCAGTTCGATGCCATGTACGCTAGAGAGTGCTTGACACGATACATTGCACAAACTGATCAACCGATCCGTATTGGTGAGAGTCCATTTTATAAAGAATTAATCTCATATGCATATAACCCCCAATATGAACCTGTTTCTAGAACCACCACTGGAAATGATTTGATAAGATTGTTTGAAACCCAAATGGATGACTTAATTCCTGAAATGCAGCATTTAAGTGTCTTTGTTGCATTAACTTCTGATATTTGGAATGCATGTTCCAAACAGGACTATTTATGTGTCACGGGACACTATTTAGATTCTGACTGGAGGATAACAAAAAGAATTATTGGTTTCCGTCCTATGGATTTTGCACATACCGCATAAAACATTTTTATGTCATTATTTCTGTTTTAGAAACTTATGAATTCACGCATCGCATCCTTTCGATCACATTAGATAATGCATCGGCAAATACTAGCTCTATTGCATTGTTTGTTGTAAGAAATATCCCGCAAGATAGAGATTATTTCTTCCATCAATGGTGTGCATGTCATATTATAAATTTAGTTGTACAGGCTGGTTTAAAGCAGGTAAGCGACCAAATAGATCGCATCAGAGATGCCATTTCTTGGAATTGCAGTTCTATTCCTAGATTAAGTGAATTCAAGAGACGGTGTAAATTAAACGGTCTCGAATCCCGACGATTCCAAACTGATATGCCGGTAAGGTGGAACTCTAATTATTTAATGTTGAAAAATTGTTTGGAATATGATACAACCATTACATGTTTTAAAACATGAAATTGGCCGAAACAGGTATTCCTAAAGCAAAAACACTTGCCACAGACGATTGGTATGTGGCAAAGATTTTTGTTCAATTTTTAAAGATTTTTTACAATGCAACTGTAACTCTTTCCGGGGTCTATTACCCCACATCTTCCTAGGCAATCCATCAGATAGTGGAAATGTCTGAAGTGTTAAACAGTTATAGAGAAGATGAACATCTAGGTGCTGCAGTTGTTGCCATGGAGACAAAGTTGAAAAAATATTGGGCTAACATTCCTCTACTTTATACCTTAAGTGTTATAGTAGATCCTAGGGTTAAATTATCTGGTTTAGAAGTTTTGCTTGAGTTTATTGGTATTAATTTGTCAATAGATTATTCAGAACAAATTACTGATATTCGAACCAAGTTGTTCAAGATTTTTCGTATTTATGAGAGCAGGTTTGGCAACATTGACACCCCCCAATCAACACAACCGGAGACAGAGCCGAAGCGAACATGTTGGTGCCTTCTGAAACGGTGAAAAAAGGACAAATCAGCTAGTACTTCTTCAGGGCAAAGATCTGACCCATCTTCTTGTACCGAACTGATTAGGTACCTTGAAGCACAGTTCGATGCTGTTGAAGAGAAGGAAGAGTTTGATTTGTTGTTATGGTGGAAGACATATACGTACAGGTATCCAGTTCTATCACACTTAGGACGTGACATACTGGTTATTTCCGTGTCAACGGTGTCTTCAGAACAAGCTTTCAGAACCAGTGGACGCATAATTGAACCAAGAAGAAGTTGTTTGTCTCCGGAGATGGTGGAGGTATTAACATACCTTCGGGATTGGGAGCATGCTAAAAAAAGGTTACAAAATCTAACTGTAGATAAAGAGCTTATTCTAAATTTCAACAATCTATATTTTGATGACCCTACAGGTAGTGGCCAGAGCCAGAACTTGGTTATACTTTTACATATGTATTTATTATTTACTTGTAAGTTGTAAAACAATTGCACTCTTTTTCCCTTACCAAGTTTTTATCCTATTGGGTTTTCTTGGTAAGGTTTTTAATGAGGCAATCATGTAAATATGTAGTACTGAATTCCATAAGTGAAAAATAATTAAATAAATAAAAAATTGTTCGTTTTCTTTATTCTTTTTTGGATTTCAAATCCTAAACCCTAGACCCTAAACCCTAAATCCAAACAAACTTAATTTGAAGAATGATTATGAACCAGACCCGCCAAGCCTGCCGGACCAGGTCTGCCATAACTAGGCCCACCAGACCCGATATCAAATCAAATTTCATGATGGAAATCACAATCAGTGTCTGATATTGCAGACTCGATTACCCAATTGAAATCACAATCGATTTCGAAATCAATGTCGAATAATAGACCCAATTTCCACAGATTAATGATATATATATATATTCAAAATTGAAATCAGTGTTCTAAGGAACCCAATTTCCACAGGTAACCTATATATATAAAATTGAAATCAGTATTCCAAAGAACCCGATTTTCAAATTGAATCAGTGTTCTAAAGGAACCCGATTACCACAGTTGAAAACTGAATCAGTGATTTTTTTTCAAGTCCGTTACTATCTGAACCAGAACTCTGATACAAGAAAGTTTGAAGAAGCAAACGTTGTTTGAAAAATAATTTTAAGAAAAATTGTCTTAAGATTGTAAATTGTAATTTGCAATCAAACCTGGCTAGTATAAAAGAAAATAGAAAGTAACAGCACAAGAAAATCACGTCAGAAAAACAGAGTTTGAACCGTGGCCCGTGTTTCACACGGTGTCCTTAAGACAATTTCACCGGACAGCACTGTATGTGTATTAGGCAATTGTCTCTCAGGATACAACGGTTCAACAGTGGTATGCCTAAGCACTATCCACTACCAGCGAACTCAAACCGAGTTTGAAATTACCAAGAAAACCAGAGAAGAAAATAATTCGGTTGCTCAAAAGAAAACTGTATATTTTATTCTGTATGTTTCGAACAGAATATTAGGGCTATTATATACCCAAACCAAAACACTAGGGTTTTAGGATTAATTCAAGATTATTTTGGAAAATTACGTTTTTGATTTAATAAGGAAATAATTTAATTAGATAATATTCTCCAAAGAGATTCACTTCTAATTAAAACCGATTCTGTATTCTTAGTGATCAAGTAAGAAATTAGAATCCAAACAATTAAAGATTTCCTTATTCATCACAATAAAAAAAACGTTGACTTAAGGAAGTGGCAAAAGGTCAACTGGACTCTCACAGTCTAATCGGAGCGGCATTAGTGTCAGCAGGTCGCGCCCACACACGAGTCGTGCCCACACACGAGTCGTGCATTCGAAGGTTCCGGGTCCATGATTTGCACCTTCCTATGCGCGCGAGAGAGAGCCTCTATGCCACACATGTTGATAGCTTATATCACACATTCACTTATATATTACATATTACACATTCACTTATATACTACATATAAGTGATTTCCCTAAGCAATGTGGGATTCATTTTAATCCCTACACAATGGGTCCACTTTGATACTCAATTTCTCATTCACCCATTAACCATTTTGTGAATTTGAGTATACCATTTCGAAGTTCTCAAGGAGGAGAATTCGAATCCACTTTAATTTTCCATTTCTATGGAATTTATCATACTCAATTTTTGCTCTCAAAATGAGAGTTTATCATAAAATTATCCAACATTGATTTCGTCGGGTAATGGAGATGCAAACTTTTAGCGTTTTAGCCGAGGCATTAGTTAAACTAGGGAGAGAAGATGATGCGTTAGGTATTTTCAAGAACTTGCACAAGTTCAAGTGCACACAAGATAGTGTTATAGTCACTGACATTGTTAATGCTCTTTGTTACAGGGGACATGCCAAGAGAGCAGCAGGGGTTGTTTATCTCCATAAGAATAAGATATCTAGTGTGGAGCTCTGTATTTACAAGAGTCTTATTCTCGGGTGGTCTATACAAGAGAATGTGAAGGAAGCACAAAAAGTTGTCAAAGATATGAAGACTTACTTTGACACTGCTTCCCCAACCGTTTTTGAGATCAAAAGTGATTCCGGACAAATGATACGCTGTTTGGTAAAACCGTGGGGAAGTGCTTTTAGGCCATTTTAGCTTCTCTCAACTGAGTTTTTGAGAAGCTAAGGCCCCGTACTGCATCTGTTTTTCAGTCTAATTTCATTTTTATATTTCGAAAACGATTTCAAAAACGAGTTCGTTAACCGTTTTTCATTTTATTTTAGAAAAAAAAAACAAAACCAGTGTTAAAAGTGAATGATTTGAAAAACACAATTTTTTTTTGTTTTTGTTTTTCACTTTTTTTTATCTTAAAAAAAATCATTTTTTTTAAATATTAATTGTACTGTTATGCGTTTGATATGGCTAGGACAAGATGAGATAAGATTTTCAAATGACCAAAGTGCCCCTCTTATGTATATGTATGTGTATATAATAATAATAATAATAATAATAATAATAATAATAATTTATTTCCAACAAGAACTAAAAACATTCATGCAATAATATATATATATATATATATATATATACTATAATATAATTTTTATACATTATAACATAATGTTATAGAATATTAATATATAATATATATTTATAATCATAATATTATATATATTATAGAATATTAATATACTAATTATGTAAATATTATAATATATAATAATAAAATATTATAAATTATATACATAACATATATTTATATAATATATATATGTAACAATATATTTAATATTATAATATATATATATATATATGTATGTATAATGTTATTATATGCAATAATATATTTTATAATATCAATTATTATCTATTTATATAGGATATTGTAAGTTCCTCAGTTTTTGATTGACTCATTTCGTTGACAACCACATTTGGGTATTAATGTGTAAGGGTAGTTTAGGTCATCATTGTACAAGACCCAGCTCAAGCTTCAGAAGGTAAATCACTTGCTTAACCTTTTCTGAAGAGTTTTTAGTGCACACACATACACTCTCATGCATGTCTTTGATCTTCTTGCATGAATGCTTAATTGCCTTAATTGTGTGCCTCTTTGCCATAAATCTTGCTTGGCTATTTGTTGCATTTAGTTTGCCCTTAGAAGAGTTTTTTCCCCTTGACCACATCCGGGACCGCTCCTTGTGCATTGCCTCTGCCGCGACATGTACAACGGTGTTCTCCAGGCGTTGCATGCTGCTACCGCGGCCTGTGCACGTTGCATGCACAACGGTCTCCCAAGCGGAGTTTCCCAGAGATACACCGCTGGCTCTACCACGGTCTGGACATTGCCTGTACCGCGGTCCAGATAGCAGAGATTCCCAGGCGATGCACCGCTCGCGATATCGCGGTCTGGACACTTGCCTAGGCAGCGGCATGCACAGCGGTCAGGCGGAAATCAGTTGCCCCCTGTCCAAAACGACATCGTTTCATGTAGGGCACATTATATATATGTTCTCTTCTCTTTAGTCTTGTGAGTCCAAGAAGCCATCTTTACTCACCAAGCTTTTCCTTGAGAGAGAATTTGACTCCAAGAGAGAGAAAGAGAGCTCCCAAGAATCCATTTTTACTCAACCAATCTTCAATCCATGAGCATCTAGCATCTTCCAAGCATGGTTTCTCTTGTTTGTCATTGACTAGGTAATCTCTACATGCCTTAAAATTTCTTGTTTCATTCTTATGACAAGTATGCCTAGGTTTAACAATTATTGTTCATTAAATGTATGTTATTGAGTTTAATTGCATTTATAACATACTTGGGTTATTGCTTGTTGGTTGAGATTTATATTTTGAGATAACTAGGGTTTGTGACCATTTTGCCCTTCTAGCTAAATCTTTATGCTTTGCATTTAGATATTGTTTAGGACTCATTGATTGCATTTTGTGATTGCATTTTGTGATTGCATTATATTCCTTGCCATGTTTTATGACAAATTGTGTTGATTGGCCATTTGTTTGATAACTAGGATATATTGTTGCATAACTATATCTAGTTAAGTCTTTATGAACATTCATTTAGACATTGATATCTAGGAATTGTACTTAGTGACATTCTTAATTTCCTAAATAAGCATTTAGTGTTGCCTAGAATTACTTGCATGTTTGAATATTTTATCATATTCACTTAGGTTGTGTCTAACTCTTCATTGAGGTTAAGTCTTGTGACTAAGTGGTTAGTGCCCAAGCACATAGATCAAGAATCACTATTAAGGCCGTTGGGTAGAGTGAAAGGGTTAGTAACTGGAGAGTGTGACAGGAGGTCAACCTAGGCTATAAAATTTCATTCAATAGTGGATTTTAGGATCTAGTGTGGCGCACATATCAGCCTGTGGTTTTTTCCATTTGGAGGGCTTCCACGTAAATACTGTGTGTTGTTATTGTTTTAAGCATAATTAATTTTATTGAACGCTTGTTTATTCGGGGTAATTTGTGTTAATATTGATTAATCAAAAAATCGGCAATTGATTCAATTAAAACCTATTCAACCCCCCTCTAGGTTATAGACACACACTTTCTAGGTAATTTCAATTGGTATCAGAGCCGGTGCCTAGATATACTTAGGTGAATCGTGCTCTATGTGTGTCTTGCTTGTGCATTCTCGTTACTTGCATCTTGTGTGGTGCATTTCATTTGCATCTCATTCATTTAACCCAAACACTATGAGTGAGCTTGGGATGAGCAAAGAGGGAGCATCAAGTATAAGACCACCTTTACTTAAAAGTGATAATTATGCCTCATGGAAAGGCAAGATGAAGTCTTATATTTGTCAAATAGATGACAGTGCATGGATGGTGGTTGAAGATGGGTACATTCTTCCGAAGATGACCAATGATGATGAGATAAAGTTCCAAATCCTAAGTCTCAATAGAGCACACAAGAATTTAAAGCTTCTAAGTGGAACAACAAGGCAATGCATGCCATCTTATGTGCCATGGACGACAATCAATAAAAGTTGGTTAAAAACACTAGGCATGCAAATGAGGCTTGGGAGATTCTACAAATGGCTCATAAAGGAACCAAAGTGGTCAAGGATTCCAAGCTTCAAGTCCTTCAAATGCAATTTGAGACAATTTGGATGGAAGAGGATGAGTGCTTTAATGACTTTCAAGTGAAGTTAATGGACATCGTATATCAAAGCCATCAACTAGGCAACCCATATTCGGATAGAAGGATCAAGCAAAAGATCATGAGGTCACTCCCTATGAGATTTGAGTCCAAGGTGACGGTACTGGAAGAAAATAGCAACTACAAGACTATGAAGCCGAGTGAAGTGATTGGAAGGCTTCTAGCCCATGAGTCTAGGTGGACTTCTACACGTACATCTCCTAAAAAGCAAAAGAACATAGCTTTGAAGACATCCAAAGTAAAGATGGAGGAGGATGACTCAGATGAGGAGATGGCTCTTATGGTGAAGAAATTCAAGAGGTTTATGAAACTTCACAAGAATGACTCAAAGAAGAAGATTGATCTAAGGCAAGAGAAGCCTACAAGAAAAGGCATTCAATGCTATGAATGTAGTGGGTTTGGTCATATAGCCACTGAGTGTACTAATTCAAAGAAGAAGAAGAAAGGAAAAGTGGTGATTGCCTCATCAAGTGAGAGTGGAAGTGAAGAAGATTCCTCAAGTGATGAAGAGGTTATTCTTAACTACACGGCTTTTGGATCCTCCTTTGTGGAAGATGTAGAAAAAGGCAACAAAGCCTTAAGTAGTGACATTAAAAATAGAGTAGATGAAAAAGTAGCTATGAGAGTGATAAATGAAGCTACTTCTGTTGATGATGCTATCATGGCAACAAGTGACACTAGTGATGACTCTAGTGATAAGAGTTCCTCATCTCACTCTACAAATGGAAATGTAGAGAGTATGAACCTTGAAGGGTTCATTGAGCATTTTTAAAGCTCAAGGTTGAATATGAAGAAAGAGGTTCAAAAGCTAAAGGAAGAGAACCTTAAGCTATCAACCGAAGTGACTCACTTGAGTGAGAAAGTGAAAAATGGAATAAAGGTGGAAGAAATCTTGAAAGAGGAGCTTAGAGAAGCTAGAGAGTTGATTGTTAAGATGACTTCGAGTACGGAGAAGCTTGACCATATGTTGGGAGTTGGCAAGAAGCCAAGTGACAAGAGAGGTCTAGGGTTTGAAGATGACAATGAGACCTCAACTCCTTGCAAGACGGTATTTGTCAAAAGCATGGAGTTCAAAGAACCTCTTCCTCCACTTCATCCTAAGAAGAAAATTGAACTAGGAGAGTGTTCTAGAAATGTCCAAGTTAAGATGGCACCAAGAAGTCAAGCTCAAGCTCAACCAATGAGAGCATTTCAAGCAACTATCCCTCAGACTAAAAGCCATCAAGCCAAGAAGCATTTCCTGTATGCTCAACAAAGGAAGCAATCTTCTCCAACTCAACAACAAGGGTGAAGAGAATCAATACCACACTAAAGGAAAACTTAAAGACATGGGAAAGAACTTTTATCCTCACAAAGGAATGGTATGACCCCTCATTTTATTCCTTCATGTCATTTTTATGGTGTTGATGGTCATATTAGACCAAATTACTTTAAGAACATTAACATGTGTAGAACTAAGAGCATGATTGAAAGCAAAAGCGCTAGAGCCAATATGCATATGCCTAGGAAGGCTAGTGTTAATGATCCTAGGAGTAATATGATGATCTTGACCACTAGGAATGACAATGTGTCATCTAAGTGGATTAGAAAAGATGAACCCACATGCCATTATGCTAAGGTTTCATCCATAGGCTCAACTAGGTCAAATGGACTTGGTAAGTCTATAGGGACTCATATCCCCTCTTGACTTGTTTTGATTGACCCCATATGGGGAGCTCAAGCAAAGAGAGCAAATTGGCAATGCATTGTGCTCATTGATAATATTTATGCTTCTTAATTAATTGCTTGAGATGATTGGTTGTACATATTTTTTTAATAGGTGTGCAACTTTGCTTTACATGCAATCCATGTCTTATTTATAACCAAATATGCATTTTTGGAATAAGAGAATTAATTGGGAAGTACATTTTGAATGACCTATAATTGATCTCCATGACATACTGATTCTTTATATGACATGCTTTAAAATAATACGCATGATGAAATTGTTGAATGCTCTAAAAGGAATGCAAAAATGTGTGTGAAAGCAATTATGAGACTTCAATCAATAAGGATCCTGTATCCATTTCAAGGATTTTACAATCCAAAAGTCTCTCTCTCTTTACTTGTTGAACAAGGCTACTATCATATGGGCATTCCACTCGGAAAAATCAAAAAGGGCACAATAGTGGCTCATGTCTTGTTTTGCTCGTAAAGTTTGATATAGTTGTTCTTAAAATGAATTTATTTTACAATCTATATCTTGCTTATTCCATGACAAAGGGTGAAATTGGTTTGAATTCTCTTGGAAACCTTTGTTATTTTGCTTTGCCAAATACCATGTTTTGATCTTGAATACAACTTGTCTTGTATGCAAAACATTCGTTCACACATTTTTTTATGTAATAAAACTCCTTAATCTCTCTTCTTAATTGAGTTGCATAAATTTGGTTATATGATTATACATATGTCTTATGCCATAAGCTCTCCTTGCTAATGCCTTCTTAAGGGGATACTCCTTTGTCTATCTCATGACAAAAAGGGGGAATAATGTGGATTTAGGGGGAGTTGAGAGTTGCATATGAGGGGAGTTTGATTGAAGGGGAGTTAACCTATTTAGGGGGATAATTTTCATTTTCATTGTTGATGCATGTTGCTTGTTTCTATTGTATGCAAATTGCTCTTGTTTTTATGTCTTTGATCACCTCACATACACTTGTCTTGGAAAGTGTAGTTATTTTGTTTTGTAGGGATGTTGATTCTACATGAGATGGATGACTTGAAGATCTAGTTAATTAGACATCTCTTTGTAATGTAGAAAAACTTTGTTGATCCCTGTTTTTTGTTTTTTTTTTATTGGTGAGGATGAATTGTGAGTGGTGGTTTTGTCACGAAATAGCCAAAGGGAGAGATTGTAAGTTCCTCAGTTTTTGATTGGCTCATTTCATTGACAACCACATTGGAGGATTAATGTGTAAGGGTAGTTTAGGCCATCATTGCTCAAGACCCAGCTCAAGCGTCAGAAGGTAAATCACTTGCTTAACCTTTCCTGAAGAGTTTTTAGTGCACACACACACTCTCATGCATGTCTTTGATTATCTTGCATGAATGCTTAATTGCCTTAATTGTGTGCATCTTTTCCATAAATCTTGCTTGGGTGTTTGTTGCATTTATTTTTTCTTTAGAAGAGTTTTTTCGCCTTGACCACGTTCGGGACCGCTCCCTGTGCATTGCCTCTGCCGCGGCATGCACATCGGTGTTCTCTAGGCGTTGCACGCTGCTACTACCGCGGACTGTGCACGTTGCATGCACAACGGTCTCCCAAGCCGAGTTTCCTAGTGATGCACTGCTGGCTCTACTGCGGTCAGGACATTGCCTGTACTGCGGTCCAGATAGCGGAGATTCCTAGGCGATGCATCGCTCGCGATACAGCGGTCTGGACACTTGCCTAGGCCGCTGCACGCACATCGGTCATGGTGGGAATCAGTTGCCCCTGTCCAAAACGACGCCGTTTCGTGTAGGGCACATTATATATATGTTCTTTTATCTTCTCTTTAATCTTGTGAGTCCAAGAAGCCATCTTTACTCACCAAGCTTTTCCTTGAGAGAGAATTTGACTCCAAGAGAGAGAGAGCTCCCAAGAATCCATTTTTACTCAACCAATCTTCAATCCATAAGCATCTAGCATCTTCCAAGCGTTGTTTCTCTTGTTTGTCATTGACTAGGTAATCTCTACATGCCTTAAAATTTCTTGTTTCATTCTTATGACAAGTATGCCTAGGTTTAACAATTATTGTTCATTAAATGTATGTTATTGAGTTTAATTGCATTTATAACATGCTTGGGTTGTTGATTGTTGGTTGAGATTTATATTTTGTGATAGCTAGGGTTTATCACCATTTTTCCCTTTTAGCTAAATATTTATGCTTTGCATTTAGATATTGTTTAGGGCTCATTGATTGCATTTTGTGATTGCATTATAGTCCTTGCCATGTTTTATGACAACTTGTGTTGATTGACCTTTTGTTTGATAACTAGGATATATTGTTACATAACTATATCTAGTTAAGTCTTTATGAACATTCATTTATGCATTGATATCTAGGAATTGTACTTAGTGACATTCTTAAATTCCTATATAAGCATTTAGTGTTGTCTAGCATTACTTGCATGTTTGAATATTTTATCATATTCACTTAGGTTATGTCTAACTCTTCTTTGAGGTTAAGTCTTGTGACTAAGTGGTTAGTGCATAAGCAAATAGATCAAGAATCACTATTAAGGCCGTTGGGTAGAGTGAAAGGGTTAGTAACTGGAGGGTGTGACAGGAGGTCAACCTAGGTTGTAAACTTTCATTCAATAATGGATTTGAGGATCTAGTGTGGCGCACATATCAGCCTGTGGTTTTTCCCATTTGGAGGGTTTCCACGTAAATATTGTGTGTTGTTATTGTTTTAAACACAATTGATTTTATTGAATACTTGTTTATTTGGGGTAATTTGTGTTAATATTGATTAATCGAAAAATCGGTAATTGATTTGATTAAAACCTATTCACCCCCCTCTAGGTTATAAACATACTTTCTAGGGAAATTCAGATATAATATAGTATATTATGTAATATTATATATAAAAATATAATATAATATAATATAAAAATATAATATAATATAATATAAAAATATAATAATATTTAAATATGTTATTACATATTATTATAATATGAATATATATTAATATATACAGTTATATTTTTATTATATAATATATATATATATATATTGTAATTATTTATTTATAATTTAAGAGTTTATTTTCCATCAATTCATTTTTTGATATATTTTTTTGAATTAAATTTTGATGTGTTACTTTTTTTTTAATTAAAAAATTACTGTCATATGTAAATTTTATCAGATGTGCACGTTATTGACAAGGAGGATAAAATTGCCAGATAGATATCCGAATAGACTTTCAGAAAATATCCCGCAAGATGTCACCAAAGAGTAAGAACCCGAGTAGGTATAAATGCAAGTATTTAGCAAGATCCACTCGGGATCAGCTGACATCATGTTCTACTTGGGATAAGCTGACATCATGTTCTACTCGGGATCAGTTGTCGTCATCTTCTACTCGAAACAAATATGAAGAAATCTGAATATAGAAGTCCATCACATAACTCGTATACGAACCAATAGTCATATTAAAATACACAAAGATATCCACGTCGAAGAACTCCAAAAAGAGTAGAATACCAAACAGGAAAAAGGTTCCAAATCAGGCAACAACTTTATTTCTTCAAAACGACTACGCATTCGTAAGGAAATAAGTCCTAAATGGACTATATCACTAGAGTCCCATTCGATCTCTATATGAATCTCCAAAATAGGAAAGAAGACAAAGACGACTTCAACAAGTAACCAATTGTAATTAAATACAAAAATCTTTCATTACTTGTACAAAAAGGATTAGGGTTTTATGTACATATAAATAGACCCATAATCTCATCATAAGAAGAGAGATAGGAGAATACAAAGAGAAAAAAGAGAGACCGAGAGTTGTAAATCTTTATTTCAATAGTGGATTTTTGCTCGGTTGTTTATTCAACCACCCGTGGACATTTCTCCGGTCATCGGAGTTTTACCACGTAAAACTTGTGTCTAATTACATTCTCTTTCTCTTTCTCTTTCTCTTTCTCTTTGAGATCACGGCTAAAATCAAATATTGTTGACTTTTTCACACAACGAGAAATCGACGTCAACAATTGGTGCTAGAAGAAGGGGTGAACCTCCGATTTTATTAAAGGTAATGGCGGGAAGTGGAAGTAGAAACAACTCTGGGGATATCCGAAACTCTCTAGATAATGTTCATATTAGCAGTAGTTCACGAGATCTCACCAAAACCGAGAACTAACCAACATCTCTGGTGGGGATCCAACAAATCCCTTCGACCAGCAAAGACCTGACCCGACGTTTCCGTGAGGCACTACAACAGCTGGTAGCTGACGCAGCAAAGGAAGGAGTTGATCTACTAGCTGTAGAAAAGACGCAACCTTCTAATCCTCCACTTACAGAGCTTCGTTCGGTTATAGTTGGGCCAAAACTAGATGCACCAGAAGCTGGAAAGAACTCTGTTCCAATTAATCAGGCTAGATGTGAAACACCCGAAGAGGAGCAACCACGTTAACGGCAGAGCCATGATCAGATAGCCCATAATAGACACCGCAAGCATGACCAACATAGGGATCGGTCGTCATCATCAGAAGACAGTGATCGGCACCATTGCAAGCGTCATCACAGAACCATAAGCCTACAAGGATCAACCCGTGAGACTCGGTAACGAAGTGAAGAGGATCTGGAAAAAGGCATGACAGTCACTCGACGGTTTAACCACCATGGAGATCTGGTGAGAGATAGAGACGTTGTAATTCAGGGCCTAACCCGAGAAGTTGAAAACAATAGGCATCAAATGGACTCACTGGTTAGACGTTATGGGTACAATGACTTGTTCGACGATAATTCTGAAAGTCCATTCACTAGGGGCATCATGCGAACCCCATTCCCAGAAAGATTCAGGATGCCACTCGTGGAACAGTTCAATAAGGATACAGATCCTAAAGAACACGTCAGATGGTATAAAAGTGCTATGGATCAGTATGCCGACCGCGTCCTCTTATTATGTCTCAACTTTCCATAGACTCTAGGAGACACAGGCTCAAAATGGTAAGGAAGATTGCCCCCAGCAAGTATTGGAAGTTTTGGTGAATTAAGCAGAAGTTTCTCAAGACTATTTCTGGGTAACATTCACAGGAAAAAATCAGTGGCTTACTTTTCTCAGCTGAAACAAGGGAAGACGAGTCGTTAAAAAATACCTGGAGAGATTCGGCCAGGCGGTGTCAGAAATCGGCAGTGCAAATGACGAAGCAATAATTGCTGCATTCATAAACAACTTACAGAATGGACGACTATCTTTTGATTCAGGAAGGGCTTGTCTAACCAGATATGCAGATATGATAGACATGGCAGAATGATATGCACTAGTCGAAGAAGAGGAGTTAGCCACGGGAGGATGCTATATGCACGAAGGAAAACCCGAACAAAAATATGCCGAGTCAAAGGTAAAGAACCAAAAGGGAAAACAAAAAGGAAACGGTAAAGAAAGAAGCAAGGACGGAGGAAACGGGCGTAATGCTGACCAGACAACAGAGAAATTTCAAGGAAAATACACAAACTACACCCCTCTCCAAAAAAAGCAGGAAGAAATCCTGGCCATATTGGAAGAAAAGAATCTTGTAAAAGAGCCACACCGATAGTCTTAGTTTGCTTGGCGAGATACAATAAAGTACTGCAGATTCCACAAGGAAACTGGTCATGAGACTTCCAAATGTTACCATCTTAGAGACTACATAGAGACCCTCATCCGGGAAGGACACTTGCAAGATATAATCTTGAAAATAGATAAGAGGCTAGAAACAAAGAAAGAGACTACGACCGATCATAGCTCTGGTCGAAACCAAAGGGCCAGCCCCGAGGCCAATGAGGTAATACAAACAATCTTTGGGGGACCATCAACTGGACGAAGTAACCGAGAACAAACACAGGAAATTAGAGAAGCAATGGAGGCAAGACAGAACTTTGATGTCAACTTTGTCGAACTAGACCCGAAAAGGGTAAAAGAAGGATGCGACCCGATAATATTCACAAAAACTGATTCACATGGGGTCGATGTTCAACCAAATGATGCCCTGGTCATATGTGCCCGAATTGGACATAAGGAAGTCAGGAGAATTTTAATAGACAATGGTAGTTCGGCTGATATTCTTATTGTAGTTGTCTACGATCAACTCAGATTGGACCGAAAGGATTTACAGCCTTTTCATACCCCACTCAAAGAGTTTAGGGGAGTTGAGGTTAGGTCTCTCGGGATGACAAAGTTGCCCGTAAAAATTGGAGTAGCACCTTGCCAGAGAACAATATTACTTGATTTCTTAGTGGTAGACTTAGATAATTGGCCTTATAACGCACTGTTAGGTCAGCCATTCTTGAATAAGACTAAGGCCGTAATAGCTACTTACGTTCTAATGATCAAATTCATGACCGAACGGGGGGTCGAAGTAGTCAAGGGGTCCCAGGAGATGGCCCGAAGAGCTAATCTGTCAATTTACAAAGATAGAGACAATGGTGGACAAGTATGCACTATAACACAGCTAAATCAGAACAAAGAGTCACTATCATTCGAATTTGACCAAAGGGAAGAACTGAAGGATTCCAAAAATGAACCGGTCAAAGAATTAATCTTGAAAGAAGATGAACCAGATAAGAAGATCAAGATCCTGGCCAATTTAGAAGGAAAAGTTAAACAAAGCTTCACTGATCTGCTCAAAGAGTACAAGAATGTGTTCGCATGGAGTCATGAAGACATGGTCGGGATAGATGCCCGAATAATATCTCACCATCTTGCGGTAGACCCGAATGTAAAACCAAAATACAAAAGATAAGGTTATTCAATCACGAAAGAGTCAAGCAATCAAGCAGGAAGTGGAGAAGTTACTCGTTGTAGGATCAATTAGAGAGATCAGCTACCCTCAATGGGTAGCTAATGTGGTCCTCATCTAACAGAAAAACGGTCAGTGGAGAATATACGTAGATTTCACAGATTTGAATAAGGCATGCCTAAAAGACAGTTTTTCATTGCCAAGGATAGATCAATTGGTTGATGCTACATCAGACCACGAGTTACTCAGTTTCATGGACTCCTACTCAAGATATAACCAAATCCGGATAAATAACGCTGACGAAGAAAAAACGGCGTTCACAACCGATCAGGGCTTATACTGTTACACAGTAAAGCCCTTCGAGCTAAAAAATGCAGGGGCAACATACCAAAGGCTTGTCAACAGAATCTTCACATGCCAAATAGGAAGAAACATGGAATTTTATATAGATGACATGTTGATCAAGAGCATCTCGGCAGACAGGCATACCTCAGACCTGCGAGAGACATTCAACCTTCTTGAGGAGGTATCAAATGAAACTGAACTTGAACAAATGCCTATTTGGAGTTCCTTCAGGAAGGTTCCTGGGTTTCCAAGTTCACCAGAGGGGAATCGAGGTAAACCCTGAAAAGATCCAAGCCCTACAAAAAATGACCTTACCAAGGATGCTAAAAGAAGTGCAGCGCTTAACAGGTAGATTAGCTTCCTTGGGTAGATTTATTTCAAAGGCCACAGACAAATATGCTCCCCTTTTTAAAGTAATTAAAAAAGGAAAAGGACTCGAATGGAACGAAGAATGCGAGCAGACGTTCTTAAAAATCAAAGAGTACCTAGGGCAAGCTCCTATCCTTTCGAAACCAAAAATGGGAGAGATACTCCACTTGTACTTATCAATTACAGAATTAGCAGCAACTTCAGTTCTAGTCAGAACAGAAGATAGAGTATAGAGGCCAGTGTACTATACCAGCAAGGGACTTCTTCCAGCTGAAACCAAGTATTCACAGGCAGAAAAATGGCCCTAGCATTGGTTTCGCAGCAAGAAAGCTAAGGCCATACTTTCAGGTTCATACAATTCAGGTCCTCACCGATTGCCCACTTAAGCAAATTTTATAGAAGCCAAAAATTTCAGGAAGATTAACCAAATGGGCAATCGAGCTAAGTTAATTCGATATCCAGTACGTCCCCAGAACATCTCTTAAAGGCTAAGCAGTGACAGATTTTATATCAGAGTTCACAGAACCAAACCTGGAAGCAAATTAGTTGTTGGGCAAAAGTTTCTCATGTAAATTATATGTCAATGGCTCGTCAAACACTAACGGCAGCAGAGCAGGGATCGTAGTAGGCACCCCAGAAGGTGATGATGTCGAGTATGCCATGAGATTCGACTTCAAAGCCACGAATAATCAAGTCGAGTACGAGGCACTACTAGCTGGACTCAGAGTCTACATAGCTCTCGGAGCAGATGATGTCGAGATATTTAGCGGCTCACAGGTAGTCGTCAACCAAGTCCTGAACGAATACGAAGCCAGAGATAAAGGTATGATAGCTTATCGTGATATAGCAAAACAGCTCCTTCAAAAATTCAAGGAATATAAGATTGCCCAGATTCCCAGGGAGGAGAATGAAAAGGCAGATGCTTTGTCCAAGCTAGCATCAGCAACAACCATAACAAGGCTTAAAACTATTCCAGTCGCACATCTCCTCAAACCGAGCACAGCTGAACTAAAAAACTTTGAAATTTTAGAAATCTGAACACCGTCAGACGATTGGATGACTCAACTAAAAAGGTTCCTGGAAGAAGGCGTACTCCCGAAAGATCCCCTACAAGCCAAAAGTATCAGGTATCGGTCAGCAAGATACACATTGATCGGAGGAGAACTGTACAGAAAGGGGTTTTCCCGAACACTCTAAAGATGTGTATCTGAGGAAGATGCATATCAGATACTACATGAAATCCATGGACGAGTATGCGGAAACCATACTAGGGGCAAAATTTTAGCACACAAGGTACTCAGGCGAGGTTATTATTGGCCCACTTTATTCTCCGATGCACAATGATGTTCAGAAAGCTGTAATACATGCCAAAGGATTGCTAATGATATCCGACAACACCTGAACAACTTAGAAACCTTACATCCCCATGTACCTTTGCCATGTGGTGTTTGGACTTAATTGGCCAAATGCCAGCAGGGATAGGGGGTGGAGCGAATCATGCAATAGTAGCCGTTGACTATTTCACGAAGTGGGCAGAAGCTGAAGGCTTAGTGCTTATCACAGAAGCAAATACCACAAATTTCATGAAGAAAAATATACTCTACAGGTTTGGAGTCCCAAACACTATCATCACTAATAATGACACCCAGTTCGATAATCTGAAATTCAAACAGTTGTGTAAAGAATACCAAATTGCCAATTACTACGCCACACATGCCCACCCTCAAACAAATAGGCAAGCTGAAGCAGTAAACAAAATCATCAAGCATACACTCAAAGCAAAGCTAGATGCCAAGAAAGAAAGTTGGGTTGAAAAACTTCCCGAGGTGTTATGGGCATATCGGATGACATCAAGAACTTCATCAACAGAGACTCCATTCACTTTAGCGTTTTGAGCATCATATGCATCACCCAGGGTCAGGCTATAATGAAGAACAAATATTGATATGCTGTTACAAAGTCTAGATGAACTAGAAGAGAAAAGGAAGAAGTCCCTAATACGAAATATGGCATATCAACAAAGAGTAGATTGCCACTACAATTCTCATGTTAGAGTTAGAAAATTCCAACTAGGAGACCTGATACTTAGAAAGGTGTTGCTGAATATAAAAAATAAAGCTGCAGGTTCCTTGGCTGACAAGTGGGAATGCCTGTATAAGATTGAAGGAGTAGCTGGCCATGGAGCATATTGGATTGCACGTCCATATGGAGGGGTCTTACCCCGACCATGCAACACCCAATATTTGAAGATTTTATATCCTTAAAATTTTGTTTCCTTTTTAGTTAGGATAGTTTTAGTCAGGTCCGTTATTAGCTTTGAAATTTAAGTCATTGTTGGTTTTACAGTTATAAATAAAAATCAAACTCAGGATTTCCAAAATATAAAGCATGTGATAAGAATATATGAAAGACGAATATGATAATAAGAACATGTAAATAGAATACTAGACCATTAATTCCTAAATGGGTGGAGATGCTCGAAGGAGCACGCCAGCCGAGCAAGGTCAGTCGACCTTAGCAAATCGGTAAACCCGATGCACCGGATTCTGGAAAATGGCCCGGGGCACTGTTAGAAAAAATCCCGATGAAATGCACAGCTGTGTTAATCGGTTCGGCAAGCTTAACGATTCGGCAAACCCTTACAGAGACAAAACTGGGGAGACGTCCTTGGTAACTTGTGTGAGGACTCGAACATATGATCATAGTGAGCCTTGATGTAATGTTTGGGTAATAACCGAGTATGAAATACGAGTAAATCTACTCGCTTGTTTTATGATGGCTCAGTTATTATAAAGCCAGTTTAATAAGATACTTGGCGTAAAAGTAGCTCCGGGTAACAAAACCAAGTATAGTAAGATACTCGATAAAGTCACTCGGACAGAATTAGCCAGTTTAATAAGATACTTAGCACAAAGAGATTACATTTGCCAGTTTAATAAGATACTTGGCACAAAGATAATGCATTATTTTAACAAGATTTGGCAGAGCTTGCGTTAGCTAGTTCAATAAGATACTCGGAGTTAGAAGCAACTTCAAATAATAAAACCAAGTTAGATAAGATATTCGGTACTCGGTACTCGGTGAAATTTCTTGAGTAATGAGTCGGATTAAACCACTTGATTTTCTGAAATTAAACAGTTCACAAATGACTCATTGATAAAAATCTTTACAAAGAAACATCATAACAAAAATGACTAAGGTTGGGAAGAGGATTTGGAACTCTTGCCGATGCTCTGGCCAGGCATCATTTCATACTCACGGAGGAGACTTTCATTTGAAGGCCAAACAAATGTGTCGACCGAATCATCCATCCACTCACCGTAATCTACTCCAGGGATCGGGCCAATATCATTAGTCAAACTTTCTACACCGGATTCTCGACTGGCATAGAAGGTCGAGAGAGAATGCTCTAATGGAACCTCCAGATGCATAGGATGTGTCTCTTTACCTAGGCTGTGGTAATAAACTCTCCACTCTTTCATCTGAGTATGAAGAGATTCAAAGGACCGGTCTACGTGGTTCTTGATCGATAACTCCCAGTTGGTTCGGGCTTTATCAGTTGCCCGATTCTTGACCTTAAAAAATTCACCAAATGAAACTAACCCTCGATGAAATTCCCGAAATAGAAAGGCGTCATAAGCTGGGGATCTACTAAAACGATCGACCCCTTGGACTTCAAGTTCCATCCTGGCCTCTTTGGATAGAGACTCGACCGTCAAAGCTTGGCTGTCCAAGTCTTAGATCTTCTGCTCATAGGACGACTTGGACTGCTCCGCTTTCTGTTCGGCTTTGAGCATCGATTCCTGGGTAGAAAACAATAAGTTTTGAAGCGACATAGCCTTCTCCTCTGCCAAAGAAACTCTTTCCTCGACTTCCACTCGCTTAGCCAAACAATGGTCGGTAAACATCTGAGCAGAGCTCACCTTCTATTGATAAGCTGATTCCACCGGAGCACGGTTATCCTCACTCTCCTTCAGCTGAGCTTCAAGACACCTTATTCTATCGGCTTGACATTGTTGCATCTAAACCAACTCAGCAAACTCGGCCACCATCTACCAGGAAGTTAAATTAAAAATCTAGCAAGCAAAGACTAAAAACAAAAGAGAGTTGGGAGTAGAACTTACATAAGATGCGCCGTTGAAAATATTCTGAAGACGGCTCGTCAAAGGAGCATCCCTGAAACAGCTCCAATGGTCATCCCCAATGAAAGCTCGACAAGATGACATCGCCCTTAACATATCCTGGGGAGAAGGATAAGAGGGGCCTCCCGAGGATTCAGTCTTTACATCTTCAGCCTCAAGAAGAAAGGAGCCCCTGTTCAGGTCAGAAGTTTCTGCTCCTGTTGATGCTTCAATGTGAACGCTCAGGGGAATCTTAGCCTCGGTATCTTAATCACTCGATTCAATGAATGAAACTACCCGAGGGACCTTATAAGGATGAACAAGAGAGTCGACCGCGTTCTGTTTCTCAGCCCGAGTATGATGGAAGCTGAGATCAGCCGAAGGGTCTTCTTAATCATCATCTCGGAAGGATCCAAAAAATTTAGGATCAAGATTTGCTTGTCCATAAGAGGTTTTATCTCTATACCCGGCATTCGATCTTTTGGTAGGAACCTCAACCCGGGAGCTCGACTCACCAGGCCCCTCGCTAAGGTCATCACTTTGCCTCCCCTCAGCTTCAGGCAATTTCTGAGCATGGTTAGTAGGGCCACTCGGACCACTGGATTCCCACATGGTAGACCAAATTACCTCTTCAGGGACGTACTCAGGATCTACTCATCAGCCTAATCAGATTCCTCATCTGAATCAGGCGGGGCAATGCCTTCTTTGCTTTGATGAGAAGCCTCTTTTTGGTTTGCCTGAAGGATCGATTTCACCTGCCGAGCTTGAACGTCGCAGATGATGTCTGAGTCATACACATGACAATTAAAAGAACCAAGTCAGAATATAAAAAGTAGATTAAAAAAAAGAGGGTGGGAAGACCACTTACGTCACCTGCGATAGCCTAAAATTTGGCTAAAAATGCCAAGCTCTATCATCTTCTTCTTATTGAAAAGATAAGACCTGTTCCTTTTTTCCAAAGTACACACTGCAACCCGAGCAAGTCTAGTCAGTTCAGCATCGGAGAATTCAAGCTTTTTCTTGTTCCATATGTCAGAGGAACAGAAAAAATGGGGAACCTTCAACACTGTCTGATTCTCCCCGGCCGAAAGAGTAACTTGAAGTCCTAAGTTCCCTCCGGCAAAAAACCAACTGTTCTTCCGGTGCTTGTTTGACGAAGGGAATCCCCACACGAAGCCTCTTTTTTTTATGTCATCAGAGGTGTCAACTCCCCGATTCACTTTTGACCCCTCAAGGACCCAGCAATCTGGTGGATTGGACATGAGAAAATAAGTCCTTGTCTGACCTGATTGCCTTAGTGTGTAGAAGTGCCTGATTTCACTCGGGGAAGGCGGTGACAGGTTCATTCGACTCAACATATGCCACAAGCACATCAAAATCTTGTAGCTATTCGGGGCCAGTTGGACTGGAGCGATCCCTGCTTCAGCTAGAAACCAGGTAATAAACGGCTGGAGAGGAAGAGTGGTGCCGTAACATTTGGCTCGACGTCATACCCACTCGGGCGATCTACAGAAAAAGAGATATGAGAGTTTCTAAACTCCTCTTCAACGTCCTTCTCATCTACAATTTGCTCCATGATTCAAATGTTGCCCGAGCTGTGCTTGTGGACTTCGCTTTTACTTTGATGTTTTTCCATCCTGGATCGAAGAGGTACCTTGTGATCAGAAATGATAGATTCAGAACTAGATGATTTAGAACTAAAACGGACGTCAGAGTAAAGCCTGAAAACTTCAACATCTAAAAAAGAAGGTTCATCATGAGGTATCTCCCCCAATAATCTACGAACGTAAGAAACCAGTTGAAAATCTCCACGTTCAAGCGCTTCGAAGGCTATAGTAAAGAGACGACAACGAGAAGATGGATCCATTGAAACTAACCTTTGGAATAAAGAAACATTGAGATTTCACGTGAGAAGGGCAAATTGAATTTACATGGTCACCATTAAGACACATCATTATAACAAGACATTTACTCTGGCATAAATGAGGTGCAAAATATTAATGAGTTGATTAAAATACTTTCGCCTGGAACAAATTCCTATTCGGCAAAAAATATTTTAAGGGGGTATTGTCATATGTAAATTTTATCAGATGTACACGTCATTGACAATGAGGATAAAATTGCCAGATAGATATCCGAATAGACGTTCAGAAAATATCCTGCAAGATGTCACCAAAGAGTAAGAACCCAAGTAAGTATAAATGCAAGTATTTAGCAAGACCCACTCGGGGTCATCTGACGTCACGTTCTACTTCAGATCAACTAACGTCATGTTCTACTTAGGATCAGTTGACGTCATGTTCTACGCGGGACAAATATGAAGAAATCTGAATAAAGAAGTCCATTACATAACTCGTATACGAACCAAGAGTCATATTAAAATACACAAAGATATCCATGTTGAAGAATTCTAAAAAGAGTAAAATACCAAACAGGAAAAAGGTTCCAAATCAGACAACAACTTTATTTCTTCAAAAAGACTACGCATTTGTAAGGAAATAAGTCGTAAATGGACTTTATCACTAGTCCCATTCGATCTCTATACAAATCTCTGAAATAGGAATGAAGACAAAGACGACTTCAACAAGTAACCAATTGTAATTAAATACAAAATTCTTTCATTACTTGTACAAAAAGGATTAGGGTTCTATATACATATAAATAGACCCATAATCTCGTCATAAGAAGAGAGATAGAAGAACATGGAGAGAAAAAAGAGAGATCGAGAGATGTAAATCTTTATTTCAATAGTGGATTTTGGCTTGGTTGTTTATTCAATCACCCGTGGACGTTTCTCCAGTCATCGGAGTTTTACCACGTAAAACTTGTGTCTAATTACATTGTTATTCTCTTTCTCTTTGAGATCATGGCTAAAATCCAATTTTGTTGACTTTTTCACAGATGGAGAAATCGACGTCAATAATTACAATACAACAATTATATTGGTTAATTATATAATCAATTTGTTTATAGTTGTAATAATATTAAACAAAATGCAAAAATTGCTATTTCAATTTTTGGTAGTTTCCAGTTAACCTACCAGACGTGTTTTTTCGTTTTCGTTTTTGTTTTCGTTTTTATTTTCAAAATAGAGCTTTTAGTATATACTACTAGACGTATTTTCAGAATTCGAAACTTGTCATATGTGAATTTTATCGCACGTACATGTCATCAACAAAGAGAATAAATTGCCAGGTGGACATCCAAATAGGCATTCATAAAACATCCTACAAGACATCGCCGAAGAAGAGAAAACTCGAGTAAGAAGATGTTGAATAAAACCTACTCAGGGTCAATCAACATTATATACTACTCGGGATCAATTAAAGATACTCGGGACTGGTTAAATGACGCTTTTACTCGGGATCAAATGATGTTACTCGGTACCAGCGGGTATTATTCTTGCTCGGGATAAATATGAAGAAATCTGAATAAAAAGCCTAGAGCTAAGTTCACAAGGATTAGGTCATTAAATACATGAAGATATCCATATCAAGAAGGAATCCCAAAGAGAACAGAATACTGAGCAGGAAGGGTTTCCAATCGGGCAACAACTTTATTGCTTTAAAAAGACTACGCTCTTATATAAGGAAATAAGTCCTAATTGGACTACATTACTAGAGTCCCATTCGATCTCAATATAAGGCTCCGAAACAGGAAAGAAGATAATCAGCTTCAAATAAGTAAATAATTGTAATTAAATACAAAGATCTATTACTTATAAAAAGCAGATTAGGGTTCTATAAACATATAAATGGACCCATAATCTCGCCAAAAATAGATAGACATCAATCATAGAAAAATACAGAGAAAAAAAAGAGAGATCGAGAGCTTGTAACATTATAAATTCATAGTGGATTTTGGCTCGGTTGATCATTCAACCACCTGTGGACGTTTCTCCGGTCATCAGAGTTTTACCACGTAAAAAACTCGTGTCTTGGTTACTTTCTCATTCTCTTTCTCTTTGAAAATCACAGCCGAAATCCAATTCTTGTTGGCTTTTTTGATACAATCCAGAAATCAACGTCAACAATTGGCACTAGAAGAAGCGGATGAACCTCCGATTAATTAAAAGCAATGGCAGGAAGCAGAAGCAGTTCTGGGGATGTCCAAAAATATCCGGATAACTTCCATGTTGGTAGTTTCTCGCGGGATGTCGCTGCAACAACAGAAAACCTACCTACATTCCTTGCGGGGATCTACCAAGTTCCTCTGACCAGCGGAGACCTGACACAACGTTTCTGAGAGGCGTTGCAGCAATTGGTGGAAGATGCAACAAAGAAAAAAGTTGATCTACTGGCTACGGAAGCACAAACTCCTAACCTCCCATCTTTAAGGCTTCGTTCGGTGGTATTATGGCTAGAAATAAATACACTAGAAGTCGGAAGGAACCCTACCCTAGTCAATCAGGCTGGACGTGAAACACCTGAAGAGGAATGACCACGCCAGAAGCAGAACCAAGATTAAACAATCCGTACTAGACACCGTAAATATGACCGTCACAGGGATCGGTTGTCATCAGAAGATAGCAATCGACACCATCACAAGCGTCATCATGGAATCATACGTGAAACCCGGCATCAAAGTGAAGAACCTGAAAGAGGAATGACAATCACCCATCGGTTAAACCATCAGGGAAGTCCGGTGGGAAACAGGGACGTCGTAATCCAAAGCCTAACTCGAGAAGTCGAGAACAATAGGCGATAGATGGATGCACTGGTCAGACGTTATAGGTGTAAAGATTTATCTAAAGAAGATTTTGACAGTCCATTCACTAGGGAAATCTTACGGACCCCATTCCCAGAAAGGTTTAGAATACCGCACGTGGAGCAGTTTAAGAAAGACACAGACCCAAAGGAGCACGTCAGACGCTATAAAAGTGCTATGGCCCAGTATGCCCATAGAGATTCTTTACTGTGTCTCAACTTTCCATAAACTTTAAGAGACATGGGCTCAAGATGGTTCGGGAGATTGCCCCCAGCAAGCATTGGAAGTTTTAGTGAATTAAGCAGGAGCTTCTCAATTCAATTCCTGAGTAATGTTCACAGGAAAAAGTCAGTGGCTTACCTTTCTCAAATAAAGCAAGGGAAAGATGATTCACTGAAGAAATATCTGTTGAGATTTGGCCAAGCAGTATCAAAAATTGACAGTGCAAACGATGAAGCAATGATTGCTACATTCATCAACAACCTGCAGAATGGAAGTCTATCTTTCGATTTAAGAAGAACCTGTCTGACCAGGTATGCAGATATGATGGACATGGCAGGAGGGTATGCATTAGCCGAAGAAGAAGAGTTAGCCACTGGAGGAAGCTACATGCATGGAGGAAAACCCGAGAAGGACGCCAAGTCTAAGATGCAGAACCAAAAGGGAAAATAGAAAGGAAACGGCAAAGAAAAGATCAATAACGGGGGAAACGAGCGTAATGCAGAACAAACCATGGAAAAATACCGAGGTAGATACACCAACTACACCCCTCTTTAGAAAAAATAGGAGGAAATCCTAGCCATTCTGGAAACAAATAATATGGTACCATCTCGTATCTATAAAAAATCCTATCTATAAAAATCAGGGTTGTGAGGATTTGGAGTCCTTACCAATACTCGGGTCTGGCACCATCTCGTATTCACGGAGCAGGCTCTCATCAGAAGGCCAATCAATTGTGTCAGCCGAATCGTCCATCCATTGGCTGTAATCCTCTTCTGGGATTGACCCAACATCAGGCACCATACCCTCTACGTCTGACTCTCCACGGGCGTAAAAAGTTGAGAGGGAATGCTCAGATGGAACCTCCAAATGCAAGGGACGGGGCTCCTTGCCTCGGCTGCGGCAGTAAGCCCTCCATTCCTTCATTTAGGTCCGGAGAGATTCTAAGGACCGATCCGCATAATGTTTGATTGACAACTCCCAGTTAGTTCGAGCCTTCTCAGTCGCCTTATTCTTAACTTTGAAGAATTCGCCAGCCAAAACTAGCCCCCGCTGAAACTCCCGAAGGAGAAAGGAGTCATAAGTAGGAGATCTTTTGAAACTATCCACCCATTAGACTTCAAGTTCCAGCCTGGCTTCTCGGGATAAGGATTCGACTGTCAGAGCCTGGCATTCCAATTTTTGATTTTTTGCTCATACGCCGACTTGGACTGCTTCGCTTCCTGCTCGGCCTTAAACATGGATTCTTGGGCAGAGGATAACAAATCTTGAAGTGATGCTGCCTTCTCCTCTGCCAAAGAAGCTTTCTCCAAGGCTTCAACCTACTTCGCCAAGCAGTGGTAGGTAAAAACTTAGGCAGAACCAACCTCTTGTTGATAAGCCTTTTCGACCCAAGCACGTTGATCCTCACTTTTCTTCAGCTGAGCTTCAGGACGCCTTATTCTATCGGCTTGATGTTGCTGTGTCTGAACCAGCTCAGCGAACTCGGCCACCATCGATAAAGGAGTTCGATTAAAAATCTACCAAACAAACAAACAAAGCAATTGAAAGAAGTTAAAGATAACTTACATAAGATGCACAGTTGAAAAAGTTTTGAAGAGGTTCAACAAGGGAGCCATCCCAAAAACAGCTCCAGCGGTCATCGCTGATGAAAGCCTGACCAGATGACATCTCCCGTAACATATCCTGGGGAGAAGGATGTGAAGGAACCCCCGAGGGTTCAACCCCTAGATCTTTAACCTCGAGAGGAGGGGAACCCCTGTTCGGCTTCGAAGCCTCCGCATCCACCGATGCTCCAACATCAGCACTCAGGTGAGTCTCAGCCATAATATCTTCATCACTGGAGTTGATGAAAGAGACCACCTGAGGGACCTTGAAAGGATGAGTTGGAAAGCTGATTGCCTTCCGTTTCACACCCTGAGAGTGGTGGAAACTGAGATAAACTGCAGGATCTTCCTGAGTATCATACCGGAAGACTTCAAAAAATTTGGGACCTATGGGTACCTATCCCGCAGAGGTATTACCTACATCACCGGTGTCAGTCCGCTCGGTAGGCTTTTCACCAAGATCTTCACTCTGCCCTTGCCCGTCGCCAGGCAGCTGAGTATCGGTCGGGCCATTTGGACCACTAGTTTCCCCAGATGTCGGTTGAACAACGTCCAAAGGGACATCTTCGGGAACTTGCTCTTCAACCACATCAGTCTCCTCATCGGACTCAGGCATGGTGATGCCTTCATTGCCTTGATGAGAAGCTTCTTTCTGACTTGCCTGAATAATTGACTTCACTTGGCGAGCCTGAAGATCGCAGACTACGTCCGTATCATACGCTTAGAAGAAAAAAGGAACCGCTTCATAATGCAAAACAAAAAATATATAACAATGAAAAGAAAGGTTGCAAAAATCACTTACATCGCCTGCGGTAGCCCAAAATTTGTTTGAAGAAGCCGAACTCTATCATCTTCGTCTCAATAAAAAGATAAGTCTTGCTCCTCTTTTTCCAAAGTGCGAACTGCTGCCCGAGTAAGTCTGGTCAGCTCAGTATCGCTGTAATCAATTTTCTTTTTGTTCCACATCTCAAGGTAACAGAAGAAACGGGGAACTCTCAACACCGCCCGAGCATTCCTTGATCTGAGGGTGACTTAAAGACCGAGGCTCCCTCTTGTAAAGAACCAACTGTTCTTCCAGAATTTATTGGATGTAGGGAATCCCCAAACAAAGGGTCATCAGAGATATCAATTCCCCGATTCACCTTTGTCCCATTGGGGACCCAACAGTCTGGCAAATTAAACATGAAGAAATAGGTTCCTATCTTGCCAGACTGCCTCAACGTAAAGAAATGCCTGATTTCATTCAGGGAGGACGGTGATAGGTTTATCTGGTTGTACATGTTCCGCATGCAAATCAAGATCTTGTAGCTGTTTAGGGCTAGTTGGGCCGGAGCGATCCCTGCTTCAGCCAAAAACCAGGCAATAAATGGCTGAAAAGGGAGAGTGACGCCACAACAAAGCATGGATCTGTAGATCACCACCATACCCGGGGGAGGATTCCACAGGGCCCTATAACCCGCTGGAATTAGAGTGACCGAATTGGGCAGATCAAATCGGGCACGACACTTCATTACCTCATCTGGCCCGACCACATTCGGCTCGGTGTCGAACCCACTTGGGCGTTCAGCAGAAAAAGTAAGACCAGACGCCCTGAATGCCTCTTCGACATCATTCTCATTGGCAATCTGCCCCTTTATTCGAGTTCAGCCTGAATTTTGCCTACGGACTTCACTGCTGCTTTGATGTTTTCCCATCCTTCGAAGAGGTACCCGGTGATTTGAAATATCATAATCAGAACTAGATGAAGAACTAGATACAGGGCTGAAAGTGATCTTTTAATGCAAGAAACCAACCAAAAATCCCCACGTTCTAATGCATCAAGAGCGACATTAAAAAGACCATGACAGGAAGATGGCTCCATTAAAACTAACCTTGAATAAATTTTGATGCAAGATGTTCAATGGAAAGTCACAACCTTCTGCATAAAGAAATCTGGGTTTAAGAATTCTTTTCTGCTGAGAAATCTTTAAGAATGAACAAACTGTCTCAGTGAAGAATTTAATGAAATAAAAGCATGAAACCCTAGATCTCAAGGCGGGAAATAACAATGATAAGGATTGATGACGTAGGCGGTGCACGGGGAAATGCGTGAGTCATTTCTCATAAATGATATCTAAAAATGAAGAGGCAAGGGACACGAGTCAGAAGGAGAACTGGCTTTCACCGTCAGAACTCTAAAACATCGCCATCATTAAAGATCTCGCATAACAAGGCAAATCAAATTTGCAGGGTTATCATTAAGACACGTCAATATGACAAGATATTTACTTGGTTACTGAAAAGATATTGAAAGCTAATTAAAATACTTTTGCCCAAAGAAACCTTGTTCAACAAAAATATTTTAAGGGGGTATTGTCATATGTGAATTTTATCGCACGTACACGTCATCAACAAAGAGGATAAATTGCCAGGTGGACCTCCAAATAGGCATTCAGAAAATATCCTACAAGACATCACCGAAGAAGAGAAAACCCGAGTAAGAAGATGTTGAATAAAACCTACTCAGGTTCAATCAACGTTATATACTACTCGGGATCAGTTAACGACACTCGGTACTGGTTAAATGAAGCTTATACTCGAGATCAAATGATGTTACTCGGGATTAATTGTTGTTACTCAGGACCAACGGATATTATCCTTGCTCGGGATAAATATGTAGAAAACTGAATAAAAAGCCTAGCGCTAAGTTCACACGGATTAGGTCATTAAATACACGAAGATATCCATATCAAAAGGAAATACCAAAGAGAACAGAATACTGAGCTGGAAGGGTTCCCAATCAGGCAACAACTTTATTTCTTTAAAAAGACTACGCTCTTATATAAGGAAATAAGTCCTAATTGGACTACATTACTAGAGTCCCATTCGATCTCAATATAAGGCTCCGAAACAGGAAAGAAGACAATCAGCTTCAAACAAGTAAATATTTGTAATTAAATACAAAGATCTATTACTTATACAAAGCAGATTAGGGTTCTATAAATATATAAATAGACCCATAATCTCATCAAAAATAGATAGACAGCAATCATAGAAAAAAACAGAGAGAAAAAAGAGAGATCGAAAGCTTGTAACATTATAAATTCATAGTGGATTTTGGCTCGGTTGATCATTCAACCACCCGTGGACGTTTCTCCGGTCATTGGAGTTTTACCATGTAAAAAACTTGTGTCTTGGTTACTTTCTCCTTCTCTTTCTCTTTGAAAATAACAACTGAAATCCAATCTTTGTTGGCTTTTATGATACAATCCAGAAATCAACATCAACAAAACTGAAAAAAAAAACGTTGTTTTCATTTTCATTTTTATTTTTGAAAAACAACAACTAAAAAACGCTTACAGGACGGGCCCTAAAAATTCATGCTTTTGAAAAACTGATTTCTGAGGAAGCCAATAAAAAAAAGTGCTACATTGTTTTTCATTAATGAATTTATACAAAACTTCCTATTTTATCCCTAAGCTTTCATAAAATTTTCCAAAATAACCTAACCTAACTGAAGAACAAACAACAACGATTCATTCATGACTTCACCATTCTCATCTCTATACACCACATCTCTCTCTCTCTCTCTCTTTCTCGCTTTCTCTTCTCAAAAATTTGAAGAGCCATTCTCAGTCCAGACTTCTCCATTCTCATCTCCTATTCACCGCATCTCACGCTACAATGATGTGTATTGAAAATTTAAAAATAAAAAAAATGAGAGTTACAACAGACGCTTTTCTTGATACCAAGACACAAGACTGAGATCTCCACGGCTGGTGTTTGATTGTTCGCTACATCGGAGAATCAAAACCCTCATTTATTGATCTCATTTTGTTCTCTTGTCTTGATCCAGTAGTCTTTCATCAACAATTTCATATTTTTCAGGTACATTATTTCGTATTCTTCAATTTTGTATTATTGAAAATTCGATTTCATTTAAATGTTGTTTGATATAATTTGAAGTATGGATTGGGTCTCTGCTTACTAATGATTTGTTGATTTAATAGTCATTTTTGTTGAGTTTTGGGAATGAAAAAGTGAAAATTCAATTTGTATATTCTATTTGATTACTGAGAAAATTGAAGATGGTTATGAATAATTTACTAATGTTTGGTCTTTGTTTTGTGTCCCTGTGTCTGGGTTTGTTTCTTGTGTTGTTGTATGTTGTTCTGTTTTTTGTTAGAGGCTCTGCTTGGTTTTTGTTGCTGCTGTGTTTGACTGGTTTCATTTTGTGGCTTCTTGTCCCAGCTTTTTGCTCTTCACTAAAGTTAACCTGAATTTGGCTTCATCTTCAAATGTATGGAAGAATGTGCTCATGGTATTTTGTTTGGTTGAAAAAAATGTAAATATAAAATTCTAACTCTGAGTTATTGAAAATTATTGAATCCTAATGTTTAAAAGTGCCAGCAAATTATTGAAAGTTCATTATAAAAAGGGCGGGGGATCTCAATCCTATTTTTTTATATCTCGTTTTGTGGGTTGGGAAACTTGTGTCATCTAAGGTATTTTGTTGTTGTTGTTTCATGTACAACTACTGCATGCAACTATCTAACAAGACAAATGTGAATTTTCAAATTTAACTTAGCATGAGTTACATGACATACATTCATAACCTAAGCCAAATACGTAGTTCTTTCATTGATCTAACTTCCCAAATCAAGATTAATTACAAGGTTAAATATACCTCATAATTCAAATGCATGGATGATATAAGTATCAACTATATTTATGAACCCATGTAAACTTCGCAATCAACTCAAACTCAATGGACTTGTAATGTTTTCCTTCAAAGATATTAATATTTGGAATTGGTTATGTCACTTTGAATGTGATTTTAAACATATTGAAGCTAGCTTCAGTTATTCTACACTATTTAACTTCCATTAGTAATTGTACAAAATTCTGCACCATCCATTAATTCTTTTAATTTTTAAACTCCAAATTAACCTCGGTAGGTAGCCAATCACCCCAGTTTTAAACAAGTTTCAATGATCCAAATTCAGCGTTAGGATCCTAATCTATATATAATATTTTTAATATAATAACTAAAGATCAATTGAAGATTACGCTTGGTTGTACACTTTACGGTTCCTATATTTATAAATTTTTCTTGTAAATATTGACCATTTTTGTAGGGTCATGCATGCTCCCATATATTTACACTACTTACCTACCATTATTAGAAAAACAAAATGATCAAAACTCAAAACCATGTTTTGGTCTTTGGTTATTATTGCTTGTTAATCTAATTTTCAATTATTACACAGATGCTCACTACTTCTTTAAATGTTGGCCTGCATCACCAGCGGCCTATTAGTTTTCCTTATGCTAATCCTCTTATATCTCTTGTTTGGATTGGTTTATAAATAGGAACAAAGTAATTTATTGTAGTGATAGAGAGGTTATTAGTGAGTGAATTTAGTTGATACTTGCTCAGATGTGATCTTATAGTTGATAAACTTAGGTATAATGTTCTTGTGTTCTTGTAATTAACAAGCATTAAGTTTGATATATATTTATGATGAGAATTTTGTGGCAAATAGATGGGAAAGAAGAATACAAATAGCATTACTGAAAATGAGGGAGGTGGAAAATCAAAAGCTATATGGAATGATGATCTTGTAACTATATATTGTGAAATATGTGTTAAGGAAGCGACAAAAGGAAATAGGCCTGGCACTCATTTCGATAAGATAGGATGGGTAAATGTTGTAAAGATTTTGAAGGAAATAATTGGAAGGGATTATGAAAAAAAACAATTGAAAAACAAGTGGGATTCACTTAAAACTGATTGGAAATTATGGAGTTCATTATTGCATAAAGAAACTGGTATCGGATGGGATCCCGCTAAGAAAATGGTGGATGCACCTTCAGAATGGTGGCAAAGTAAAATTCGATTCGTATATTCTGTTTGATTATTGAAAGTTGAAGATGGTTATGAATAATTTACTGATGTTTGGTCTCTGTTTTATGTCCCTATGTCTTGGTTTGTTTCTTTTGTTGTTGTATGTTGTTCTGTTTTTTGTTAGGGGCTCTGCCTGGTTTTTGTTGCTACTGTGTTTGAGCGGTTTCATTTTGTGGATTCTTGTTCCAGCTTTTTGCTCTTCACTAAAGTTAACCTGAATTTGGCTTCATCTTCAAACATACAGAAGCATGTGCTCATGGTATTTTGTTTGGTTGAAAAAAATACAAATCTAAAATTCTAACTCTGAATTATTGAAAGTTATTGAATCCTAATTTTTAAAAGTGTCAGTAAATTATTGAAAGTTCAGTATAAATAGGGTAGGGGATCTCAATCCTATTTTTTTATATCTTGTTTTGTGGGTTGGGAAACTTGTGTCATCTAAGGTATTTTGTTGTTGTTGTTTCATGTACTACTACTTCATGCAACTATCTAACAAGACAGATGTGCATTTTCAATTCTAACTTACCATAAGTTACTTGATGAACATTCATAATCCAAGCCAAATACGCAGTTCTTTCCCTGATCTAACTTCTCAAATCAAGATTAATTACAAGCTTAAATATACCTCATATTTCAAATGCATGGATGATATAAGTATCAACTATATTTATGAAAACAAGACAAACGTGACCCATGTAAACTTCGCAATCAACTCAAAATCAATGGACTTGTAATGTTTTCCTTCGAAGATATTAATATTTGGAATTGGTTATGTCACTTTGAATGTGATTTTAATCATATTGAAGCTAGCTTCAGTTATTCTACACTCTTTACCTACCATTAGTAATTGTACAAAATTCTGCACCATCCGTTTATTCTTTTAATTTTTAAATTCCAAATTAACCCTGGTCGGTAGCCAATCACCCCAGTTTTGAACAAGTTCCAATGATCAAAATCTAGCGTTAGGATCCTAATCTATATAGAATATGTTTAATATAATATCTAAAGATCAATTGAAGATTATGCTTGGTTGTACACTTTACGGTACCTATATTTATAAATTTTTCTTTTAAATATTGACCACTTTTGTAGGGTCATGCATGCTCCCATATATTTACACTATTTACCTACCATTATTAGAAAAAAAAAGATCAAAACTCACAACCATGTTTTGGTTTTTGGTTATTATTGCTTGTTAATCTAATTTTTAATTATTACACATATGCTCACTACTTGTTTAATTGCTGGCCTACATCACTAGTGGCCTATTAGTTTGCCTTAAGCTAATCCTCTTACATCTCTTGTTAGGATTGGTTGATATATAGGAACCAAGTAATTTATTGTAGTGATAGAGAGGTTATTAGTGAGTGAATTTAGCTGATACTTGCTCAGATGTGTTCTTGTAGTTGATAAACTTAGGTACAATGTTCTTGTGTTCTTTAGTTAACAAACATTAGGTTTGATATATATTTACGATGAGAATTTTATGGCAAACAGATGGGAAAGAAAAATACAAATAGCATTACTGAAAATGAGGGAGGTGGAAAATCAAAAGCTATATGGAATGATGATCTTATAGTTATATATTGTTAAGTATGTGTTAAGGAAGTGGCAAATGGAAATAGGTCTGGCACTCAGTTTGATAAGATAAGATGGGTAAATATTGTCAAGGTTTTTAAGGAAATAACTGGAAAAGATTATGATAAAAAGCAATTGAAAAACAAGTGAGATTCACTTAAAACTGATTAGAAATTGTGATGTTCACTATTGCATAAAGAAACTGGTATCGGATGGGACCCCGCTAGGAAAACGGTGGATGCACCTCCAGAATGGTGGCAAAGTAAAATTGAGGTGTGAACATTATCCTTTATTTATTTATTTATTTATTCATTTATGTCATGTAGATGCGTATTTTCTAACCATTTTCTTCTTTTGTAAATGAATGTTGAGTATCAAAAATTTTGTGACGTGGGAATTAGTCACGACATGTTTGATATGTATGACAAGATGTTCAGGGGCAGTACAGTAGTTTGTAATTGGGTCATGATTCCATCATCTATCATACTTCCTCAAGAAATGGTGGAAGATTTAGAGCATGACAAATAGACTGTCGATAGGGAGAATGAAGAGGCTTCTCATGATGATCAAGATAAAGTGAAAAAGAGAACAAATGATGAGAGTGTTAGAAATAAAGGAGTTACAAGAGGGTCGAATGGAAAGAAAAAAAAGTTGGGAGGTGTAACAAAGTTATCTAAACAAATTGATCGTCTTGTTGAGGTAGTTGAGAGTAGGAGTACAACGACATCAATGCATAGAAGTTCACAAGGAACTAGTATTGTTGAAGTGATGGAAGTTGTGGCCACTTTACCTGGGGCAAAAAAAGGTAGTCAGTTGTGGTGGTTTGCGATGAAGTTGTTTTGTTCTCAAGACAAGAGGGATATGTTTTTTGTTATGATAGATTCTGATATGAAGCTCCAATTTTTTATTTTTAATAAAAAAAAACTATAAATTAGATGATATTAATGTTTTATTATCTCTGTCATAGTTGGATTACGTATTGGAAATTTGTGCTTGTTAGACCTTACTTGATAGACATTAATGTTTTATTATTATTTTTGTCATTGTTGGACCCTAGTTGATGACATTATGTTTATTTTCTTTGTGCTTGTTGGATAATGTTTTACCTACTTTGAACCAATTCATATGTGATGTTTGTTGAGATCATTAATATTTCAGGTTATTAAAATAAAGTATGACAATTGAGGAGACGAAGAAGAAATAGATCAACTTATATGTGTATGTGGTCGTCTTATTCAAGTTTATCTTGAAAAATATATTCTTAAAACACCATGCATGACAAGCTCTCAAACATGTTTTATTTGGTTGACGGAAGTGTTGCAGAGTAATGAAAGCCATTGTTATAACATGTTTAGAATGAACAAACATGTATTCGTAATGTTGTTGAATGATTTGGAAAATAATTATAAGTTGAAGGGTTCAAGAAACATAAGTAGTGCTGAAATTTTGGAAATATTTCTTTATATTTTAGGACAAGGTATAGGAAATAGGAATGCACAAGAACGTTTTCAACGTTCAATTGAGACGATGAGTAGGTATTTGAACATTTTCAATGTTACTTCGGATTTCATGAAATAGTGGAGGAGATCCTATTAAGATTTAGAGATTTTTTTTCCTAATAAAGAGATCTGGTCAACCGTACCAGATTTCCCTCTTTATGTTTCTTAGTTTTATAGAACTAATTGTAGACAGATATAGGTCCTTGATTCTTGGCAGATTTAGTACCAATATAGGTTGTATATAGTTAGTCATTTGTTCATAATATTAGGGTGAGAAAGAATTATTCTCTCTTTCAAATTTCTTCATGGTATCAGAGCTCTCTTTGAAAACCTAATCCCTTATCTAATGAAAAAATGTGAAGAGGTTTTTCCTGCCTTAGGCCATACTGCCTCCTCTAGTAACGGAGAAATTTTAAGAATTTTATCTTTGTATGTTTACATTATACATAAAGAGGAAATATATGGGAATCCCTGTAATAATACTTCCTAAAATGCTACACTAAAATCTCTACAAATCAGGGATTACAATTTCTAAGTCTTTCATAATTTGATAGCCAAACAAGCTGTTTCCAACAGTACTGTTCCAACTTGACTATTCTTGACACTCCCCCTCAAGCTGGTGAGTGGATATTATCCATTATTATGATTGCAGGCAATTAGGTACATTTCAGAAGATTAGATGGAAAACGCATACTCGTGTAGAAAAAGGAAAAGAATTGATAAACTGAAGAAGATAAATGTGCTAGTACAGTGCGAGTCTTACCCATACATTGTGAGGAAGAATTAGAAGAAAGGGCAATGTGCATGTCCTAACCCGCGCACCATTCACGCACTTGAGGAAACTAGAGAGATGATCAGGGAGTAGGGCATGAGCATCATGTTGGTGCATGGTTCCCAACCCGTTCACAACCCGTGCATTTTTCTATGTTGGAAATCAAAGTATCAAGTCATTACGTAGGTCACAACATGGGTCCCTACAAGTGCATTAGGCGCGTTAGGAAGTCACATCAGTGAAATCAAGCCGTTTCAAAGACACCCATATATAGGGTCATTTCTGTTATGATACATATGCCCATACAGCCATTCATAAACACTTTCTCTCTCAAGATCTAAGAATTCAACTCTCTCCAAAACCCATTCAATTCTCACCAAAGACCATTCCATTCACACATTACCTTCATCATTTACTCAACAAAGGAAGCAAGGAGATTAGTTTGAAGCTTCAAGAAAGAGGACTCTTCTATGGGTTTTCTTCTATCATCTTCTCTTTGTTTAATTTTGAAATAGACATGAGTAGCTAAACCCAATTTGGGGATGATGTAAGAAATCTTGAATGGAGGGTGTTTCATTATATTTTTTTTATTTGATTTTTGATTTTCATTCAATGCATTAACTGTTTGTTGATTGTCTTTGAATTGAGTAGATATGCCCTCTCTTAATTCTTTTGATTATCAATATCTTTTGAGTTTTCAATATGGAAACATACATCTACTTGGATTGGGTAGATATGCCCTCTCTCAAGCCAAGGAGATAATGACTTCTAAGGTGCTGAATTGCATGGAAAGAATGTGTAGTGAATATGTTTTTCCTATGCATTTGGGTCTTAATGGTAGAGGTTGGATTGTGAATATGCCATTCCAAGCCATTCTACAACATAAAATTTATATATGCTTCAAGAGTGACTCTCTCATATGCCAACCTTGTAATTGAGTAGTAGAGAGTTGATGTGATTAGAGTCTTCAAATCTCCAAATCTAGTAGTCGTGAGTGAGTATTGTTGACTCCAAGTCACTCTTAAAGATAAACTAGCCCTCATTATCAAATGATTTACAAAGTTTAAATTGATCCCCCATCATTTATGTTGTGATTGCATCATTTCCCATACCATTTCCCATATATTTTTCATTTACTATCTTGTTGCATTTTAAGTAGTTGCATCTTAGTTGCATCTTAGTTAATCTCAATACAACAACCATTGCAATTTACTTTTCTTACATTTAATCTAAAGCATAATGATCACATAGACATAACACAATCTTTGTACACGATACCCACTTGCCACTATATTGTTTATCAATTTTGAGTCCAAATTGGGTCTAGAAATTTTATTTAACAAGTTATTTTACATATACAAAATGACACTTGTTAAAATGGCTCCACTGCTGGAGATCAACGTTTATGCTTGTGATTGGATTTAACTTTAATAGTTCGTTGTTATTAGTCATCTTTGTTTCCTTTTACTTCTCTTGGTATTTGTGTTTCTGGTGCTCAGAATTCACAGATTACTATCGGTAAGATTCAAAGCCAAGCTACGACATGTATGATCACCCTTATGATCAAGACTAAGGAAATGAACCGGAACATCAAGGGGATAGAGATCGGGGCCATTTCACTTGAAGACTTGGTAAAGAATTTTATGGAATTCAATAACCGAATTAGTGAATAGCTTTTGGCATCTAGCCAAGGCATCAAGCAAACATGGTAAGCACCACCATCACCATATGAAGAGTGTTTTCACTATCCAGAGTAGGGCAATGGCAATCAGAAAGATGTTGATTCTCTTGAGGAACAAATGAGAAGATTCACGTAAATAACCAAAAAATCATCACGGGAACTTCGAGAGTCAGAAAGAAGAACAAAAGAGAAGTTGGATAGGTATATCGTGAAGAATGAAAGAAAAATGAATGAGGTAGATGCTTCTATTTGAAAGATTAAAGGATACATAGGGCACTTGGAAGAGATTAAAAGAGAAAAAGAGAAAGACAAGTTTCCAAGCAAACCCAAACAAGCATGGGTAGTTCTTAGAAGCGGTTGTACATTGGGAGATAGAAATAAGGAAATCACAGTTAAAGACGGGGAAGGTAGAAAGGAAGAAGACAAGGGTGAAGAAAGGGTAGGCTATAAAGAGGTGAATGAAGTGGCTCAACCAGAACAAAGACCAAAACTCCACAAATCACCTAACCCTTACATACCATCTATACCTTTTCCTAAAAGATAGAAGAAGTCCAAGATGGAGAAATCTTTTCAAGACATCTACAACATTCTATTCGAGGTGAATGTTAGTTGTCCTTTGTTGGACGCTATTTAGAGAATACTGGCTTATGGGTAATTCTGTAAAGAAGTAAGCAAAGACACATAACGATTTAGGCCTAAGCAATAGGAATGATTGAATAAGAACATTAGTGCTATGATTCAGAAGACTCTACCTAAGAAATTAAAGGATCCATGGAGTTTCATACTCGACATCACCATAGAAGAGGTTAATCATGAGAAGGCAATGCCAGATTCTAGGCAAACATTAATCTCATACCCTACTCAGTCTACCAGAAGTTGGGACTAACAAATTTCAAACCTACTATCATATCTCTAGTGTTAGCGGATTCATCATTAAGAAGTCTGAGGGGAATATTAGAGGATGTTCTGATTCGGGTTAAGAAGTCAATAATCCCTGTAGACTTTATAATGATCGACATGGATAAAAAAAAGGGGAAAAGGATATGACACTTCTTCCGAGGCATCCGTTCATGGCTACAGCACGGGTTATGATATATATGCATAAATGGAAGCTTACCTTAAAGGTTTAGGATGAAACAATAGAGTTCAACATCTTTGATTGTATGACCTATCCAGTTGGATCAGTCGATTGCCATAAGGTGAACATGTTAGAAGATGGATTAGATAAGACAGTAGAATAAAGTGTTGGGGAATCTAAGAGTGATGAAGACGTGAGCCTGTAAAGCATTGACAAATGATCATAACAAGATATGGAAGATGTGAAAATTACTTTGGATGATTTGAGAAGGGAAGCCAAAGAGGCATAAAAGTTAGAACTGAAGCCACTCCCGACAGAGCTAAAGTATGTTTATCTTGATGAAGAACAGAGGAATCCATTGATTATTTCGGCAAGTCTGGATGAATATCATAAGCAAAGTATGCTTCAGGTATTAAGAGATCATAAAGAAGCAATAGGGTGGACTACTGAACACATAAAGGGAATTAGTCATACTATTTGCATACACAAAATTCTACTGGAAGAAGACACGAAGCCAGCTAGGGAAGCATAGAAAAGATAAAATCCTATCGTGAAGGTGTAGGGAAAATCGCACAACAGAAGCGTGAAAACTTATAATTAAAATTAGGGTTTCGGTATAATTTTTTTTCCCTTTATAATATGAAGAACCTTAACCCTAGATTAATTGATGTATATATAAAGTGTCGTACCTTTTTCTCGTGATGATTTTACTAGCGTTTAATTGAATCTGTAAGATCTTCAAATCCAATCACGAACGTGAATCACCAAGGAGTGTGTTCTCCCTCTCTTTTAATTGTATACCTAAGGATGGAAACAAACAAAATCTTTCTCTTTATTAGTTACAATAATCCTCCAAGAAGAAAACAAAGAACGTTAGGTCACTTGTTAATTATCAATCAATTTGATTGAAACTCGCGTGAACCTTGATTCGATGTTGGACACAAAACCTTTTAATGTAAAGGCTACTAGTATACTATCGAAACTAAACATTTTTTCTTCCTTTTCTTCTTTGCCGAATCTAACACTATTTCTTAGAGTTGATCGAATTTTTTCTAGAGCAAAAACAGATTTTTCTCCCTCAAAATTCTATGGTAGCAGAAATCTTCTCTCAAAAATACAAAGGCTAGCCGAAATTTCTCTCCAAAAAACAATTCTTAAGGTTGATCGAAATTTTACTTATATATATATAGATATATATATAGGCCTAGCCGAATTTTCTCTTGGAAATATATTAGGATTTTAAATCCTTTCTTAAGAAGGATTTACTTGGTTGTTAAGAATCCTTTCCATAGGTGGATTTACTTGGTGGTTAAGAATCCTTTTCAAAGAAGAATTCTACTCTACACCAAGATTCCTAATCAAACTCAATAGTGTATTTTTAACCATATTAAAGATTTCTTAATTTGACTAGATAAATAATTCCTTTTATTTATCTACTTATCAAATATAGTCTTTAATATTAATTATACTACCAACAATAGTATAATATTAGGAAACCAATTCCTACTAGGAAAAAGATTTTGATTTTTAATTAAATATTAATTAATCAACAAGTTAATTAATTTCTATTTAATTAAATAATAAAATAAAAAACAATATATTAAGCTATTTTATATCGCCATGTTGCCCAACACATATATATGGGCCAATATATTATTTTTCTTATTTTATTAAATCCATTGTACCTTAACCAAAAGTCCACATGTGAACTAGACATATTCTTACAAAAAAAACAAGTCCATATGCCTTAATACAATTCTAGATGGACCCCTAAATTGGTCTGGTAGATTATATCAAGTGATCCATTCAAGTTCGTGTGGATTGGGGATCTTGACGGGCTATCTAAATTTAAGCTCCAATAGACACAACCCAATCACAGTGAACAAATGATTCACTTAGGTTCGGTCTATTAATTTTAGTTCATTCCACTGAATAACAAAAATTGAACTCTAAAATAAAGATAGAATAAGTTAATATTCTTACTCGTACCATAAACAACCATATTGAAGAAAGTGTATCATCGTGAAGAAGACATAGACTGCTTATAGCTCACCAAGTTCCATATTTACTCATATGACCACATTTTGAACTTGGATATTTTGACGTGTCTAGAAGCCATGTTTCAATAGACAATATTAAAAATTTAACGTTAGGATTTAATATCCAATACCTCAAAACATCCATATGATGATATTCATTTCATAAATGGAGCCACGATGTACATATCTATAAATGAAGTCCTCTATCGATTAACAAATGAATACCACCAAACTATCGAGGATAGACTATGCTATATAATCGTACTCATTGATAGCTCAAATGATAACACTTGCAACCATAAGTCCATCATTTATCTTAGGATTGAGATAGACTCTCTGATTGTCTTCAAATAAAACCTTTTATCCATTGACGGTTCTAGATAAAATATATCATTGTGATCCAATTCAATGCACCCAATACACTAGATTCTTTTGCCCAAAGACACCAAACTTTGATGATTTTAGACTCATCATGACACATTTGATACCACTTAAATGCTAGCAAAAGAATCTACAACTTTGACAAGATAAAGGCACACAACCTTTATCTTAAGTTGTGAATATTATTCAAGACTAACTGAAGAATTGTGTCTACCTCATACAAATCTATAGGTATGAACAATTCTTCTTTTCTCATAGTCTTTTTATCTTATAATTATTTACTTTTGATAATTATAATAATTACAATATAAATGCTATAAGATTTGTTAAACTAGAAATCACTTTATTAATATGAAAAGATTGTCAAATACATTATTATACTCTTGCTATTGAGCATAATCCCAACAATCTCCCACTTTCCTTATAGTAAATGTGTCATATCTCTGATCCTTATGTTCTCTAGATGCACATCAAAACTCTTTTATGGAAGAGCCTCTGTAAAGGGATCCGCTAGATTATCTACTGACGTGACCTTGGTAATCGTCACGTCACCCCTATGCACAATTTTCCTCAGAAGGTGATACTTTCATTCAATGTGTTTCCCTCTCTTACGACTTCTTGGTTCTCTCGAATTAGACATTGCTCCACTTTTGTCACAATTGATAGTGTTCTGCTTATTCGTATTAGGAACCACTTCCAAGTCAATCAAGAATTGGCGGAGCCAGACATCCTCTTTAGCAGCCTCGCATATGGCGACATACTTGGCTTCCATAGTGTAATCAGTAATACAAGATTGCTAGATACTCCTCCATATGATTGCCCCTCCTCCAATAGTAAACACAGATCCTGATGTTGATCTCCTAGAGTCAGAATCTGACTGAAAATCAGAAACTGTATACCTAATGGGAATTAAATCCCCTTCAGAGTATACAAGTATATAATCTCTCGTTCTCCTAAGATACTTGAAAATATGCTTGATAGTCATCCAATGATCAGGACCAGGTTTCGATTGAAATCTGCTAACTATGCCCATAACAAAACAAATATCTTTTATAGTACAGAGCATTCCATACATGGGACTTCCAGCTGCCGATGCATATGGAACCCTACTCATGAATTGCTCTTCATGCTCTTTCTTAGGAGCTTGTTCATTAGAAAGTTTGATTCCATGTCTAAATGGTAACATAACTTTCTTGGAATCTTGCATAGAAAACCTAGACAAGATTTTATCTATGTATAAAGCTTGGGATAATGCAATTATCCTATTCTTTCTATCCCTTATGACTTGGATACCAAGAATATAACCTACTTCTCCTAAGTCCTTCATATCAAATTGTTTTGCTAACCATTCTTTTATTGATGTCAATACACCTACATCATTTCCGATGAGTAGTATATCATCAACGTAAAGAACTAGGAAAACCAACTTGTCACCTTTAATCATTTTGTATACACATTGTTCATCAAGGTTTTGAATAAATCCAAAACTTTTCACGGCTTGATCGAACCTTATGTTCCAGGATCTGGATGCTTGCTTCAATCCATATATGGATCTTTACAACTTGCATACCCTTTCCTCTTGGCCTTTTTCAATGAATCAATCTGGTTGCATCATATAGATGCTTTCGTCAAGACTTCCATTGAGGAAAGCTGTCTTAACGTCCATTTGCCAAATCTTTAGGTCTAGAGATGCCGTAATGGATAAGAGTATCCTAATGGATTTAAGCACGGCTACAGGAGAGAAAGTTTCTTCATAATCGATACCTTCCTTCTGTGTACAACCTTTAGCTACCAATCTAGCTTTAAAGGTTTCCACATCTCCATCCATTCCTCTTTTCCTCTTGTATACCCACTTGCACCCAATGGGTTTTAACTTTAGGAAAGTATACAAGACACCAGACTTTGTTTTTGAACATAGAGTCAATTTCGGATTGAATTTCCTTTTTCCAATGGTGACAATCAACATCTTCCATTGCTTCCTTGTATGTATAGGGATCATCGCCGTCTTGCAGATTCTCTACAGATTCCCCTAGACCGATGTATCTCTCGGGTTGTCTACTAACCCTCCCACTACGTCAAAGTATGGTAGATTGTTGATCTTGTGTTGGTACGGAACTTACAATTGGGCTTGATTGTGAAACCTCTTGTGGAGTTATATCTCTTGAAAGCTCATTCAGGACAATCCTACTTTTAGGCACAAAATTATTCATATAGTCCTCTTTTAGAAATTTAGCATTTGTCGAAACAAATACTTTAAGATCTTAAGGACTATAGAAATAATTTCCTTTTGTTCCTTTTGGATACCCTACAAATATGCATGTGTCTGAACAAGACTTCATCTTTTCTGTCTTACCTTTTAATACGTGCGTAGGACATCCAAATATCCTTAAGTGTTGTAAACTAGGTTTTCGCCCGGTCCACAAATGATGCGGTGTTTTAGGAACCGATTTAGATGGTATATCGTTTAGAATGTACATTGTGGTTTGTAAAGCATATCCCCAAAAAGAATTAGGGAGCGTTGAATGAATCAACATAGACCTAACCATGTCCAAAAGAGTTCTATTTCTCCTTTCTGCCACCCCATTTTGTTAAGGTGTGCCTGGTGTAGATAACTGAGAAATTCCCATTATCAATAAGATATTGTTGAAACTCACCAAATAGATATTCTCCACAACGATCAAACCTCAAGATTTTTATGTGTTTCTCAAATTTTCTACTTCAGGTTTCAATGCTTTGAACATGTCAAAAGCATCTGATTTATGTCTCATGAGATACATAAAACCAAATCTTGAGTAATCATACGTGAAAGTGATGAAGTACTCACATCCACCTCTAGCTTGAATTATCATAGGTCCACACACATCAGTGTGTATCAATCCTAAACATTCATTGGCTCTTGTGCCTTTGGTCGTAAACGACCTTTTGGTCATTTTACCTTCCAAACAAGATTCACAAGTTGGTAGATCTTCAACCTTTAAGTCACTTAGAGGTCCATCACTAACCAATCTTTTAATCCTATTTAGGTTAATATGACCTAGATGCAAATGCCATAGGTAGGTTTCATCTTTTGATAATTTTACTCTTGTATGATTAGGTTCCGTTGATTCTGTGTCTAACAAGTGAGAGATATTTATATACAAATAGAATATACCGTTTTCCAATGTACCTTTGCAAATAATATTGTTATTCTTACTAATAATAAAGGCTTTATTAAAAGTAAAAGAATAAACAAATTTATTTAAATAAGAAACTAAAATTAAATTCTTCTTGAATTCAGGTACATAATAAACATTTATTAAATCTAATTGCCTACCAGAATCTAGATTGACTCTAATATCTCCCACTACACTAGTAGACACCAACGCTTTATTGCCTAAACGCAAGTTGAATTCATTCTCATTCAGTCTTTTCCTTTCCCGGAACCCATTCTAGTTACACCCAAGTTGCTTTCTCTTCTGTTGTTTCTTAACCTTCCTACGGGTCTTAACAATTGCAACTTTACTAACCGTATGAATCTCTTAACCCTTGGCTAACACAAGGATTTTCGCTATGCTTTGATCATCTTGCGTCAGGGTATGTAAGGTGCATTCCTTATTTTTCAAGGTGTAGTCCAACTTGAATTGATTAAAGGAATCTGAAATTCCTTTTATCTTTATTGTGTAAATATACCTAGAGGCGGGGTGAATAGGTATATACTCCAATTTTTATCTTCTTTTAAAAACAATGCAATTTTAACAATGTTTAATAAAAATTGCAAACAATGACACACAATATTTACATGGTAAACCTCCGAAGAGGAAACATTCACGGGTTGATACCACAACCACCGGCAAAAGCAAATCCACTATTTCAAATAGAGTTACACACTCAAGCAATCAACACATGCTCTACAAGCTATCACTCTCACTCTATCCTTGAACCTAGTGATCTACTAAGCCGACTTCCTATCCAAGACCCCCTATCTCTAGGAAGATTCCTTGCTCACCTATCTAGATCCTCCCAACCTTAGGCAAGACTTCTTGCTCAACTATCCGATTCCTCCTGACTCTAGTCAAGACTTCCTCGCTCAACAATCTGAGGTCTCACACCTCTTGTCGAGACTTCCGCTTGCTTAGCTATCTAAGTCCTCCCGACTCTAGCTAAGACTTACAATTGCTCAAATCAAAGAATCACTCTAAGATATGAGACTTTCTACCTCTTCACAAGGCATCTAAGTGATCATGAATGCAAAATGCAAACAAGCACTCAACATAGAAAATGATAATCAACAAATTCTATGGACATGCAACTAGATAACTAGATTATGCTTTCAAAGAACAATTACAAATATATCTAGGCAACCTAAGCATGTTATCAGTTAAGAACATAGATATGAAGATATAGATACCAATTGAAACACAACCTAGTTCTTAGAAAATGAAATTAGATCTAGAAATAATCAAACAAGCATAAGAACAAAAGATTTCTAGAAACAATTTCATGTTTATCAAGTTTAGCACAAATCATTCAATTTATCATAAATCTGGATAAACTTGAAAATTAAATCAACAAACCACAAAATGATATCAAAATCATCCTAGTCATGCTTCTTAATCAAATAACATCAATCAATAAGAAGATCTAAGAAGAAAACTAAGAAGAAGATGATCTTACCAACAAGGATGAAAACCACGAACAGAAGATCTGATCACAACGAAACTTCTAGACATCCTTTGGTTCTGGAAATGCTTGGAGTTTTTAGGAATCTTCAAGACACCCGAAATTGGTTTTGAATCAAGTGATTCGGAGTAGAAATGAAGAAGTTATCACAAAAACAAAAAATCAAAATGTTGAGAGAAAATTTGTGCACTTGTTCTTCAATTTCAATTTTCTCAACTCATTAAGAATAAGAAAGAAGTAGAGGTTTTAAAGAGAGAATAACCAAATGACCATTTTGCCCCCTTTTGTTAGTGCCTCCCTGAGATGGCACATGGGCATCTCGGGGCAGAGCACATTTAGGGCCGAGATGGCCACGTGCCATATCGGGATGGTGTATGGTGATGGCTTGAGCCATTGCACCTCATCCCTTGCGCTCTTCTCGCGTTCTTCTACCGTTCTTTGGCCTCCTGACTCTGAATTCGAATCCGTTTGAAGATTATAAACCGGGACTCCCTTAAGGACATGGACATATAAGATACTCAGCCTATAAAATAAGAATTTGACTCGATATACCAAGACGAAGACAATGTATCAACATGAGTTGAAAGTGTAGTATCTTTTGATTTAGAACTCGAAATCAATAGTATGAGTAACCGAAATGACCGAAACTCAATCATGAATAATATAAGACTAAAATCAAGTTCAAGATCCATGTTATACAAACATATAAACAAACAAACACATTTCACACAAGAATGCAAACTACATAGAGATAGTCTTCAATCATGCATTTTCCAAAACATGCTACTTTCATACCAATGCATGAGAATTCAACTTCAAGTGTGTGAATGTGTTATACCAAATGATGCGCTAAGACACAGGGACACAAATGTATGAATTGTGTGTGAGCGCGCATTTAAAGATGCACAACTAAGCAGAGATACATTTGAATGAATTGTGTGTGTGTGCACTTACGCCTTGCAAAAGGAAGAAGGATCTCGATACCTTAGCATCCAAGAATAGTACCAATCCTCTTGAAGATGAACTTTGCATCATGAGAAGTTTCTTTTCTTCCTTGAAGCTCTTATCATCACGAACCATTTAAGCAACTAAGCATTACAAAGAAATGAAGTTTTGTTATGGAATCAAGCCAACACAAATCTAAAACCTAACAGAATCTGATAGTGAGTTCACAATCATGCCAATTTTTCATCTCATCATCTATCTCAGCACCATTCAGTTCAGCAATGTTGAGATGTTCTATGACTTTAATCATGTGATCTTTCACAACCTATCCAGGTTTTATCCTAAGATTCTTAAAGGCAGTCACTGCCTCTCTCTTCATTGTCATAGACCTCATAGCAAACATTTTATCTAGAGACATCATTATATCAGCAGCAGTCTCCATTACTTCATGTTGTTGTTGCAGCACGTCGGAGATGGTGGCCATAATGTAACGTATATTTAGCCATCTCATCTGAAGACTCCTACTGTTGATAATCATCTCCTTGCTCCTAAGTAGATTCATTAGTAGGAGTAGGTGGAGTAGCAGTGCACAGAACAAACTTATGCTTTTCAGCTTGCAATAACAACCTAATTTTCCTTTTCCATGTGACATAATTATCATCAGTTAAAGTATTATCTTTTAGAATGTTGATTAGGGATGGGGTCATGATTTTTTTAATAATAAAAATTATATAAGTATTTAATCATGATAAAGCACTTTCGAATATTTATCTTGAATTATATATAAAATAATTCAATCTTAAAATTCAATGGTGATCCAACACCCATAATCGTCATGCCTCCTTTAGGAGTTCGCACTATTTACTAGTTAGACTAGGTCCCACCTAATTGTTAACATAACAACCAACTTTTTCAATTTAGCCTTGAAATTTTATTAACAAGAACTCTTGGGAGGATATTAATAAAATACATTTGAGTGTGTTACCAAGTTATCGACCTTCAATATATTCCCTCACGAATATCCCTCCTTTTGGAGTAGATATCGTATCGTTTGGGTTAATTGTCTAGTCTATCCTTGTAAGGAAGTATCTTGCTAAATTCCATTCATGAATACCTCTTTGGAGGTTATTACACAAAACATAATGCTTAACTAAACTAGGAGGCCGTAGGTGTTACAAAACACCTTCTCCCACTCAATTATTTAATGAGTGTGATCGAATTCTAAATAATGATTTACCAAGTTATCTAGATGTCAATTTAGATACCTAAACCATTCTATGCATGTTCATACCAAAAGAGATATATGAGTGGCCCTCCTATTCTTTATACCATGTTATCAAACAATGACAAATATTGCAATATTTATAAAAAAAATATAAACAGCTACAATTTTGGTCCATCCTAGAAAAGCAAACAAATTAAATGTCTTGGAATACAAAAAACTCTTTTCTTGGCCAAACAAGTCTTCACACGACCTTCGTCGTTTTGACTACCTCGGCTGCCTCTCATGGGTGTGCGCACCCTTGGCTTCCTTCCCATGAGAGTGTGCATGCCACGACCCCCATAAAGGGCTACCATGCGCAGCCCATGGCTTCCATAGGGCTGCCGTGCTAAGCCCATACCACAACAAATGTGGCCGCGTGCTCTTCGGACGCACGTTTGTTGCTACGGCTCGTACGGTCCCAAACTTATTCCAGTTGCTTCCAATTCTTCAAACCTTCGAGTCTTCGATACTTGAATATATTACAGAAGAATTTTAAATAAAAAAATAAAGCAGTTTTTTTATTACAATATAGTGCAGTTTTTTTAAAAAAATTACAACAATGTGCAGTTTTTTTTATTACAACAATAAGTAAAAAAAAACTCAGGAACTACCAAGAAAGAGATTATGGCGATGATAGACCACCCTTCTTGTTACAATCCCAAAACAAAAATACATTGAAATTCTATGACCAAAATTGTGCAATAATAATCCACATATAATATATATATACATACATACATTCCAATGTAAATATATGTGTGAATACCTAGAGTGTCATCTCTTTCTAAAACATGCATATATACAATAAAAAGAAAAAAATTCACGTACATATACATCAATTAATCAAGGGTACAACCAGGCTCTGATACTAATTTTAGGGAAAATTGTGCAACGAAAGCGTGAAAACTTAGAATTAAAATTAGGGTTTCAGTATAAATAACATTTTTCCCTTTATAATAACAAGAACCTTAACCCTAGATTAATTGATGTATATATAAAGTGTCGTACCTTTTCTCGTGACGATTGAACTAGCATCGAATTGAATCCGCAAGATCTTCCAATCCAATTACGAACGTGAATCACCTAGGAGTGTGAGCTCCCTCACTTTTAATTGTATACCTGAGGATGGAAACAAACAAAATCTATTTCTTTGTTAGATACAATAATCCTCCAAGAAGAAAACAAAGAACGTTAGGTCACTTGTGATTTATCAATCAATTTGATTGAAACTCATGTGAACCTTGATTTGATGTTGAACACAAAACCTTTTAATGTAAAGGCTACTAGTGTACTATCGAAAACTAAACGTTCTTTCTTCCTTTTCTTCTTTACCAAACTTACACTATTTCATAGAGTTGATCGAATTTTATCTAGAGCAAAAACAAAATTTTCTCCCTCAAAATTCTATGGTTGCTGAAATCTTCTCTCAAAAATACTAGGCAAGCCAAAATTTCTCTCCAAAAAACAATTCTTATGGCTGGCCGGAATTTTACTTATATATATATAGGGCTGGCCGAATTTTCTCTTGGAAATATATTAGGATTTCAAATCCTTTCCTAAGAAGGATTTACTTAGTTGTTAAGAATCCTTTCCTTAGGTGGATTTACTTGGTGGTTGAGAATCCTTTTCAAAGAAGAATTCTACTCTACACCAAGACTCCTAATCCAATTCAATAGTGTATTTGTAACCATATTAAAGATTTTCTAATTTTACTCGATAAATAATTCCTTTTATTTATTTACTAATCAAATATAGTCTTTAATATTAATTATACTACCAACAATAGTATAATATTAGGAGACCAACTCCTACTAGGAAAAATATTTTGACTTTTAATTAAATAATTAATTAATCAATAAATTAATTAATTTACATTTAATTAAATAATAAAATAAAAAACAATATATTAAGCTATTTTATATAGCCTTGTTGTCCAACACATATATATAGGCAAATATATTATTTATCTTATTTTATTAAATCCATTGTACCTTAACAAAAAGTCCACATCTGAAACAAGTCCACATGCATTAATACAATTCTAGATGGACCCCTAAATTGGTCCGGTAGAATATATGAAGTGATCCATTCAAGTTCGTGTGGATTGGGGATCTTAGCGGGCTATCTAAATTTAAGTTGCAATAGACACAACCCAATCACAATCAACAAATGATTCACTTATGTTCGATCTATTAATTTTAGTTCATTCCACTAAAGAACTAAAATTGAACTCTTAAATAAGGATAGAATAAGTTAATATTTCTTACTCATACCCTAGACAACCTTATTGGAGAAAGTGTATCCTCGTGAAGAATATCAGTAATCGCCAAGAGCTCATAGACCGCCTATAGCTCTCCAAGTTATCATATTTACTCATATGACCACATTTTGAACTTGGATATTTTGACTTGTCCAGAAGCCATGTTTCAATAGATACTATTGAAAACTTAACGGTAATATTTAATATCCAATACCTCAAAACATCCATATATTGATATTCAACTCTCATTTCATAAACGGAGCCACGATGTCCATATCTATAAATGAAGTCCTCTATCGATTAACAAATGAATACCACCAAACTGTCAAGGATAAACTATGCTATATAATCGTACTCATTGATAGCTCAAATGATAACACTTGCAACCATAAGTCCATCATTTATCTTAGGATTGAGATAGACTCTCCGATTGTCTTCAAATAAAACCTTTTATCCATTGATGATTCTAGATAAAGTATATCATTGTGATCCAATTCAATGCACCCAATGCACTAGATTCTTTTGCCCAAAGACACCAAGCTTTGATGATTTTAGACTCATCATGACACATTTGATCCCACTCAAATCCTAGCAAAAGAATCTACAACTTTGACAAGATAAAGGCAGTCAACCTTTATCTTAAGTTGTGAATATTATTCAAGACTAACTGAAGAATTGTGTCTACCTCATACTTATCTTGATGTATAAACAATTCTTCTTTTCTCATAGTCTTTTGACCTTATGATTATTTACTTTTGACAATTATAATAATTAAACTATAAATGCTATAAGATTTGTTAAACTAGATTTCACTTTATTAATATAAAAGGATTGTCAAATTCATTATTATACTCTTGCTATCGAGCATAATCCCAACAGAAAGATGTCATCAAGAAAGAAGTTTTGAAGCTATGGAATGTCGGGAATATATATCCAATCACAAATAGCCGGTGGTTGAGCCCAATCTGTGTTATGCCAAAGAAGTCAGGTATTACAGTGGTGGAAAATGTGAAGAATGAGCTAGTATCCCAAAAGCTTCAGACTGGGTGGTATGTGTGTATAGATTATATGAAATTGAACATGGCAACCTGGAAAGACCACTTCTCATTGCCATTAATTGATCAGATGTTAGAACGATTGGTAGGGCACAACTTTTATTGCTTTCTTGATGGGTACTCAGGCTATAATTAGATAGCAATAACTCTAGAGGATCATAAGAAGACAACATTCACATGTCCATTCGGCACCTACGCTTATAGAAAAATTCCTTTTGGGATGTGTAATGCCCCGAGGACTTTCCAGAGGTGCATGACTTCCATTTTTTCAAACATGATAGGGGAGAAATAGAAGCCTTTATGGATGACTTCTCAGATTATGGTGATTCTTGCAGTTTATGCTTAGACAACTTGTCTTCAGTTTTGAGAAGGTGCAAGAAAAACAATTTGGTTTTAAACTGGGAGAAATGACATTTTATTGTGCAGTAAGGGATTGTTTTATGGCACATAATTTCCAGTCGAGGGATTAAATTGAATAAGGCAAAGGTTGAAGTTATTAAGAGTCTACCTCCATCTCGGTCTGTTAAGGATATTAGGTCTTTCTTGGGTCATGTAGGCTTCTATAAGAGATTCCGTAGAGATTTCTCAAAGATCTCCAGACCGTTATGTGAATTTCTCCAGAAAGTTAGGGAGTTTGTTTTTTTTATAGGAGCTTGGCAGCATTTGAGTCACTGAAATTGGCCTTGGCCTCAGCACCAGTGATGGCACCACCTAATCAAGAGCTACCTTTTGAGTTGATGTGTGATGCATCAGATTATGCACTAAGTGCAGTTTTAGGACAACGGATTGACAAGGTCCCCCATATGATATACTACTCATCATGGACCTTGAATGGCACCTAACTAAATCATTCAACAACAAAAAATGAGTTTTTGCTTTTCATCTTTACATTGGAAAAGTTTAGGCAGTATCTATTTGGTGCAAAGGTGATAGTTTATTTAGATCATGCTTCTCTAAGATATTTGCTACAGAAGAAGGACTCTAAACCCAGGTTGATCAGATGGGTCTTGTTGCTACAGGAATTTGACTTAGATATCAGAGACAAAAAGGGTTATAAAAATGTGGCAGCAGATCACCTTAGCAGATTGGTTCAGAAAGGCTTATAAAAAGAGGAGGAGATTCCAAAGAGAGAAAATTTCCCGGATGAACATTTATAGGTAGTACACAATGATGAGCCTTGGTATGCAGATTTGGCCAACTATTTGACCCACAGAGTTATTCCACCAGAGTTAGATTCACAAGGAAGGAAGCATTTCATAGTAAAAGCAAGACTGTTCTTTTGGGATGAACCATATCTGTTTGAACATAGCCCCGATCAGGTAATCCAAAGATGTGTACCAGAGTCAGAACAAGGGGATATTCTCAGATTCTTTCATGAGCTATAGTGTGGAGATTATTTTGGTGCAAGGAAGACTACATATAAGGTACTTCAATTGGGATTATATTAGGAGACCTTGTTCAGATAAGCTTTTCTTTTTTGTCTAACTTATGATAAGTGCCAATGCACAGGGAACATTGGCAAATGAAATGAAATGCCATAAAAAGGAATTTTGGTAGGGGAGGTGTTTGACACATGGGGAGTTGACTTTATAAGGCCTTTCTACTGTTGTTTGGAAACCATTTCATTTTAGTGGTAGTAGATTATGTCTCCAAATGGGTAGAGGCAAGTGCTACAAGAATAAATGATAGCAATGTTGTGGTAAAAATTTTGAAACATAATATATTGGCTAGGTTTGGGGTTCCAAAGTTGATAATTAGTGATGGTAGAAGTCATTTTTGCAATCGGGCTTGTGATAAACTTATGAAGAAACATGGAGTTCAGCAAAAGGTAGCCACACCATACCACCCACAAATATCTGATCAAGTTGAGGTGAGCAATAGGCATATTTAACAAATTTGGAGAAGATAATAAATTCTACAATTAGAGATTGGGCAACTAAACTGAATGATGTGTTATGGGCATACCAGATGGCTTACAAGACTTCCATCGGAATGAGCCCCTACAAATTGGTATTTGGAGCAAGCTATCTCTCTGTCGAGTTAGAGCATCATGCTTGGTGGGCCCTTTAGAAGCTAAGCATGGAATATGATAGGGCAAGGAAAGAAAGGAAACTTCAATTGAGTGTGTTGGAAGAGTTTTAATTGCAAGCCTGTAAGAGTGCAAGACTATATAAAGAGAGGACCAAGAGCATTCATGATAAGAAGCTCATTGAGAAGGATTTTGTTCCGGGAATTCTTATGCTACTTTTCGAATCTCGCCTTAAACTTTTTCCAGGAAAGATGAGATCAAGATGGACAAGACCATACCAAGTCACCTATGTCTCCTCGAATAGGGCAGTGGAAATTAAAAATTTGGAGAATCAGAGGACCTTTATGGTCAATGGGCATAGATGAAAATACAAACACGGTTATATACTCAAGGCTAATCTAGAGGGGTGGTGAATAGGTTAGACACCTTTTTCGACTCCCTTAGAAACAAAACAAAAGTTTGTCCTTCTAAATTGCTTGCAACACAATATATATATATATATATATATATATATATATATATAAATCAATTAAAGACACTTAATCAATATATAAAACAAGTGTGATACAAACAAGTAATGGTAACACATACACAATCTATATTATATAAAGGAAGTCAACTTACATAAAGAGTTTTATCCATAGTATTCAAATAACAAATACAAATACAAAAGAGATAAGGATAGAAATAGTTGACATAAGATATAACGTGGTAAACCTCCGAAGAGGAAACATCCACGAGTTAGCAATCACCGGCAAACAAAATCCACTAGTAGATAAGACAAGTACAATCTCTCAAGTGACCCTTTCACCTAGAAACTACCCTCCTATCCTACTCATGAAGATGTCGCCCTCATGCTCAACAATCCGAGGCCTCACGTCTCTTGTCAAGACTTCCTCGCTCACCTCATGACCCAAGGCAAAACTTCTTGCTCAACTATTTGAGTCCTCCCGACTCTAGTCAAGACTTCCTCGCTCACCTTTCTGGATCCTCACGACCCTATGCAAGACTTCTTGCTCGACTATCCGAGTCCTCCCGACTCTAACCAAGACTTCCTTGCTTGACAATCCAAGGTCTCACACCTCTTTCCAAGACTTACTTGCTCAACAACATAGGTCTCACACCTATTGTCAATACTTCCTTCTCACAAGGCATCTAAGTGATCATGAATGAAAAATGCAAGCAAGCACGCAACATAGAATGCTATGACCAACACATCCTACGGAAAATACTAGACATGAGCATGAATGCACAAAAAAAATGTAGTCTAGTCAGTCATGCATGTTTAAATCATCTAGATCATGTAAGATATGTTCAACATTAATTACAACCTAGATACATGCATAGATGTAAAACCTGAATCACAAGATATGTTCAATTAACACATAATCAAGTTTAAATCACATAAACCACAAACATGCTAAAATCGTATGACAAAGTCATTTAGATTTAAGCTAAAGTTCTAAAGCATATTCCTATACATAGATTCAACAAAACACATGAATAGCTCAAAAGAACATAAGCACATGTATCAATGTAAGAATTCGGCCAAGAGAGCCTAATACATGTGAGGAACTATTGCTCACAAAATCAATCAATCAAAGATCATCAAATAGTCCTAGAATCAAAGCTAGCACAATACAATCCCAAACATGTGAAAACATAGGCAAAATCAAAACCTAACTCAGCATGTAAGATTTCAATTGAAACTCAACCTAGCTTTAAAAGAGTTCAAAACTCAAATCAAAACACTCACAACACACATATATATTGTGAAGAAGAAAACCCAAGGCAATTGACCAAGTTTTAAAAGAAAACTTTGAGAGAAAATCAATACCTTAGTTGATTTTAGTGCAGTCCCGTTTTTGTGAGTTTAGACCCTAACAACAGCAATAAAACTCACTCAAACCTTCAAAGAAAAGATGGAGGATAAATACACAAACACTCTCAACTTTGAATCTTTCAAATCGGAATTCAAATGAAGAAGTTATGGTGTTTGGAAGGTGAGAAAATGTAAAGAGAAAATTTTTGCACACAAGTTTAAATTTCTTCTTAGAATGAAATGTGAGAGGGAAGAGGAATATAAAGGAGAGGGAATGAAAGAAGCTTAAAAGACCAAAATATCCTCCTTTGTTATTGCTTCCTTGAGATGGTATGTGGGCATCTTGGGGCAGCAAGGTGTTGCAGCCGAGATGGCCACGCACCATCTCGGGCTTGCACCAATGCATGGCCTTTGGCCATGGTGCAACTCCCTTGCACTCCTCAAGCGTTCTTCGACCGTTCTCTGGCCTCCAAACTCGGAATTTTAATCCGTTTGGGATTATGAACTGTAACCCTCTCACGGACATGGACATATAAGATACCCTACCCAGAAAATAATAATTGGACTCGATATACGAAGATGAAGACAATGTATGCAACATGAGTTGAAAGTGTAGTATCTTTTGACTTAGAACTTGAAATCAATAGTATGTGTAACCGAAATGACCGAAACTCAATCAAGAATGATTTAATGCTAAATTCAAGTTCAATATCCACATTATACAAACATATACACAAACAAACACAATTCTCACTAGAATGCAAACTACATAGAGATAGTCTCCAATCATTTATTTTCCAAAACATGTTATTTCCATATCAATGCATGAGCATTCATCTTCAAGTGTGTGAATGTGTTATACATGGTGCACAACGATGCAGAGACACATATGAATGAATTGTATGTGTGTGCCTATAATGGTGCACAATGATGTAGGGACATAAATGTATGAATTGTGTGTGTGTGCCTAAGCCTTGTAAAAGAAAGATAAGGTCTTAGTATACCTTTGTAGAATCATATTGCATCCTTTCTCTTTGAAGACTTTGAACTTGCTTTGACTTGTTATTCATTATTCTTTGAAGCTTGAATCATCATGAATCTAAACAACTAAATCATTACAAGTAAACATCATTTTGATATGGAATTAATGCCAACACAAACTAAAACCTAACAATCTCCCTCTTTGGAAAATCCCATGTCAAAACACCTATACATTTACTACAAATATAAAAATGAAGATAGGTCACAAAATCACTCCCTCACATTACAATGAGTAAGATTCCTATAACTAATCTTTACCAACTCTTGAACTTCATCTTGATCTTCTCTTGAAGTAACCTACAAATCATCTCAAAGCACAATGCATATACAAGAGAAAAATAACAAATGGCAACATATAATATGGATAAGAGTATACAATTAAGTCCACAAATACATGTATCTCCCCCTTAATACATGCCAAAATACAAGAATTCTTAACCAAATCTTTAGACTAATTATTACATGCCATTGAAAGTTCAAAAGTTCACAAAAACAACAAAAAAAGAAAACAACATAAAAACAAACTAAATAACTAGCATCTCTTTCTCCCCCTTTTTGACATGAAATGATGCCAAAAGGTAAGAAATATACCACAAGACTCAAATACTAGCTACTTGGTCCACCAAAGAAAGATGTGCGTGTAGTTAATCTAACATAATACTTGAGAGGTGTTCTTGAACTTAAAGCAATACACTCTTCCAACTCTTTTATTCTAGCATCTTGTTTAACAACTATAGCACTAAGTTCATCAACCTTCTTCTTCAATTGTAAAGACCAATCTGAAAGAATGGTTGTGCTAATCTCTTGACAATCAACTTGAGAACTACTAAATAGTCCAAAAGTATCACATGTCTTACCCTTATCCTTATATGACATGTAAGACACAAGTTTATCACAATACTTTTCCAAGGGTTGAACTAACACATCATCTTCTCTACTCTTAACCCCACGAGCTAAACACAAAGAAGTTATAAACCCCGGTAATGCAAGCTTTTTATCACCTCTAGTAGAGAAAGCCGCACTATCAATATAAAGCATAAGTAGATCCCCAAGGGTTATAGGTTGATTAGTCACCAAGGCATACACTATTTTGATCTTATCTTTATTCAACTCGGTTGAATTCAAAGATCCAATAATGTTAGTGCAAATGAATAGATGCCAAAATGCACTAGCCTTAGTTAACTCATGTTGACTAATATATGCTCTACCTTTCCACTCATAAGAAGCATTGTCACAAAGAGTTCTACCCATGATATTAAGATTCTCAATGACATCTACATCTAGAAAAATTTGAATCTATATCATTAGATAGCCAAAGAAACTTGTTAATGTTTTTCGGGTTAACTCTAAACACAACACCCCTAATCTCCATCAAAGCATCCAATAGGGTGGCACTTTCTCTTTATTCAAGATAAAACTCTCTAACAAGAGTATCATTCACAATTTCTAACATGCACACCCAAGATTCCCAATTTCTATCCTTAATGCACTTAAGAATATAAGAATCTTTACACTTACCTAACTCAATGCCTCTCTCTTGAAATATCTTCTTAGTTCCAAAGATCCCTAAATCTTTTATCCTTGAAGTTTTGGATCCTTTTGAGGTAGACTTGGCTTTCACAACGGGATTCAATTGATTTCCACTTCCGGTAACCTTAGTTCTTCCCATTTGTTCTTGTGTTATAAGATGCTATATACATACAACAAAAGTGAGTGAAAGACAAAACAAGCATATTAGTCACAAATATAAAAAAAAAACAAGGACATATGACTTAAGAATGAATCATCATGCAAGACAAAGATAGCGAGTAATATCTTACAAGTATCATCAAGTCAAAATATCCCAACATGTAACAAAATGAAGCATGTGAACATATCATAAAAGAGAACAATGTCTAGCATACAATGCTCCCCCATGATAAATGCTATAACTAAAATTAATGATAGCATAAATTTCACAAAAATGTTCACACAATCACACAATCAAGCAATTTGAAGAAATATCAACAAAATAAGCTTCATATGCTAAGAGAGATACACAAAGATTTTTCAAGTTCACTCATAATTCTTCAACAATTGCTAAAATATCATCATACTCATAAACAAAGTGTGTGTGTGAGAGAGATATGCTTCAAATATATATCAAGAAGTAGTTTGATAATCAACATGCAAACAATTTCCAACACCTATTCATCTTAAGCTTTTTCCATAAAAAGTCAAACCGATTATCATCCGGAATTTTTGGTTTTAAGAGAATAGATTTCAACATATGAGCGTGTGTGTGCATATGGCTCGTCATCCCATTTTTTTTTCAACCCTAGCTCATTTGATTTTTCAACTATACTCTTTTTTAAGCCTTCCTCCTTTTCTTTTAAGGCTTTGAATCAAAGAATTTTTTTATGATTCCATTTCAACACTTCTTTGATTTTTCCATTTTTGTAAAACATAAATAAAATTCACTTCATGACGGCTTTCACTCATCACAATGGTGTAGCTCTTTCCAACATTGGGTAGCTTTCACAACCAATGTGTGTAGCCCTTTCCATGAAGGTGCTCGTTGAGTTCTATGTATTTGCCGAAGCAAAATGGATACTAACCATAAGACATTTTAAATGTACTTAATCATAAAAACTTCAAGGTGTAACCAAAGTTTAAATATTAGTAAACTCAACCTACTAGCAAAACATATAAGAGAAGCAAGGTGCAATTTTTAGAAAACCAAGGTTTTATGGCTCATAAGCACATGATCTAAAAGCAATAAGTAGAGACTTATTCAAGATCATTACTTCTCTAATGAGTAGCTTTCAGCGAATATGAAGCTCATATTTTCAAAAGTAATGCCACTCAATATACTATACACAAACAATCATCAAAGTTAAGATCAATGTGAACAATATCACTATTAGATCCTAAAATACCAAATGTCAATGAGAACGATATGTATACTATACAAAATTCTCTAACATGACATGCTATGAGATGTATATCAATAATTGAGTCAAAAAATGAATATCTAAGAGAACATGCATTAGAGTATAGAGATACCTTTTTGCACATTATATTCACCAAATATCATAATTCTGCCCTTTTTATGAGCACTCTTGCCTTGAATGTCCTCATGACACCAAGTTGATGATGTTTCACAACAAGAGAATAAAAAGCATAATATCTTAACTCAATCAACACATATATCAAAAGAACTTCTCTAAAGTTAATCAACAAATTTTGACTATCATAACAAACATGATGTGAGATAACCAAGTTCATATCAATACATGGAGTATTCAAAGCTAGCAAGCAAGAATTCTCAACACAATTGATATATTGCCTCAAAGCTATCTCACATGTGCTTCTTATATTAGTGATAAGAGCACTCACCCTTAAACCACTTGTTCTTGGGTGTACCTACACAAACATTTCCAATATCATCCTTGACAACAATGTTAAATCTAGAGTAAAGTCCTTCAATGACTTGATTAACAAGAATATCATTAATACACTCTTCCTCAACATTTTCAACACAAGCTTTGTCAAGTTGAACAAGATTAGTATTCTTTCTACTCCAAAACTTATTTTAATGCTGAGCAAAATTATCATGTTTTTCAACTTTCAAATCCTTAGCATGTTCAAGTCGAAGTTTAATCTCCTTATCTCTAGAGTCATTTCCTAATTTGCATTTTTCAATATATTTATAACACCTAGACTTAATGTGACCTATTGTGTTGCAATAATGGTAAATTGGAATAAAAGATGAGATTATACCTTTTAGAGTTGAACTAGATTCACTAGGAGTTTGCAAAGATACCTTGTTCGCCAACTTCTTCTTGGCTTTTGATCTTCTCTTCTTGTGTTGTTTCTTATCAATCACGACTTCATCCAAGTGAGTAGGAAGTGGTGCTTCCAAGGGCTCCTCTTCAACTACCAAGTCATCTTCAGCACTATGTGAGTTAACTAAATTCCTAACACTAGACACACTTACTGAATCATTCACTAAGTCCTTGATGGCCTCCTTAGCCATGTCTATCTCTTCCATTAATTCTTGCTCTCTTATCTTCAAAGAAGATATCACATTATCCTTCTCAAGGTTTATCTTTTCAAGTTCTCTAAACTTCTTTATAATATCACAATTCTCACCAACAAGTCTACGAGTGACAACCACAAACTCATCTGGTTGTTTCTTGATCAAATCATCCTTCTTAACTACCTCTTTTAGAGCATTATCTCTAGCTTCTTCAAGCTTTTCTATCTTTTCCAACAACTCAAGATTAGTAGGAATGGAACTAGAGCTTCCATGATTATTTGCATCAAAGTTCTTGTTCAAAGATATTGTACCATCAACATCTAGTGGAGAATGAGAAGCCGTTAGAGCTATAAAGTTGCTCACCAACTCTTCATCACTTGAAGACTTACTACTAGAGCTTTCATTGTCACTAAAGTTATCATCACTCCAAGTAGCCGCCAACACTTTGCCTTTCTTGTCTTTCTTAGATGGCTTCTTGGTGCACTCACTAGCAAAGTGACCGAAACCATGACAATTATAGCATTGAACATCTTTCTTGTTCATGGCTTGACTATTCTTCTCATTCCTTTGAGATGATGTTCTCTTAACTCCCTTTTCTTTAGAAGACCTGCCTTTAGGCTTGGCATTCTTCTTTAGAAACTTCTTGAACCATCTAACCAAAAGAGCCATCTCTTCATTTTGATCTTCACTCTCCTTCTCTATAGCATTGAGAGGGATTCCCTTACTCTTAATCTTTGGCTTCAAGCACATCTTATAAGTTTGGAGAGACCCAAGCAACTCATCAATGTTTATACTATCCATATCCTTGCTTTCTTCAATGGCCGTCACCTTTGATTTGAATCTCTTAAGAAGAGACCTAAGGATTTTCCAATTTAAACGCTCTTTTAAAATAGGTACTCCTAGTGCTTGACATTGGTTAGCAATGTTAAGAAGCCAGAATTGGAAGTCTTCAAACTTTTCTTCTTCATTCATACTTAAACCTTCAAATTGTGATGCCAACATTTGAAGCCTAGATTTCTTCACCGCTAAGGTTCCTTCATCAGTAACTTGGAGAGTAGCCCAATCTTGCTTTATGGATTCAAGATTTTGAATGTAGGAGAATTGATGCCTAACAAATCCTCCAAAGATGGCATTCATAGCACGATGGTGTCATTTAGCAACCTCAAACTCATTCGTTGTCCTATCACTCATTGGCTTGAGTATCATGGTTCCATCCTCTTGAACCTTGGTAGGAGGACTAAAACCTTTTTCCACTACCATCCAAGCCCTTTCATCAATAGAGTGGATGTGGGCTTTCATCTTCAACTTCCAATACCCATAGTTAGTGCCTCGAAGTAACTATACCCAATACCCATTGTTGGCCTAGTATTTGAGGCTCCTTCCGCCATTACATCATCTTGTAAACCCATGACTTTAAAAGCTTTGCAAAAATCGTGAATGTATCACCTGGACTCTCACTAAGTGCAATCTAGTTTCCTGCTCTAGTACCAATTGAAAATACAAACACGGTTATATGCTCAAGGCTAATCTAGAGGGGGGAGTGAATAGGTTAGACACCTTTTTCGATCCCTTAAAAACAAACAAAAGTGTGTCCCTCTAGATTACTTGTATCACAATATATATATATATATATATCAATTAAAGACACTTAATCAATATATAAAACAAGTAAAGTGTGATACAAACAAGTAATGGTAACACATACACAATATATGTTATAGAAAGAAAGTCAACTTACATAAAGAGTTCTATCCATAGTTTTCAAAAACAAATACAAATACAAGAGAGATAGGGATAGAAAAAGTTGACACAAGATATAACATGGTAAACCTCCGAAGAGGAAACATCCACGGGTTAGTAACCACCGGCAAATAAAATCCACTAGTAGATAAGACAAGTACAATCTCTTAAGTGACCCCTTCACCTAGAAACTACCTTCTCATCCTACTCATGAAGATGTCACCCTCATGCTCAACAATTCGAGGCCTCACACCTCTTGTCAAGAATTCTTGCTCAACTATCCGAGTCCTCCTGACTCTAGTCAAGACTTCCTCACTCACCCTTTTGGATCCTCACGACCCTACGCAAGACTTCTTGCTCGACTATCCGAGTCCTCCCGACTCTAGCCAAGACTTCCTTGCTTGACAGTCTAAGGTCTCACACCTCTTGCCAAGACTTACTTGCTCAACAACATAGGTCTCACACCTATTGTCAAGACTTCCTTCTCACAAGGCGTCAAGGTGATCATGAATGCAAAACGCAAACAAACACGGAACATAGAATGCTATGATCAACACATCCTATGGAAAATACTAGACATGAGCATGAATGCACAAAACAAATGTAGTCTAGTCAATCATGCATGTTTAAATCATTTAGATCATGTAAGATATGTTCAACATTAATTACAACCTAGATACATGTAAAATCAAAACCTAACTCAACATGTAAGATTTCAATTGAAACTCAACCTAGCTTTAAAAGAGTTAAAAACTCAAATCAAAACACTCACAATACACACACACACACACACACACACACACACACACACACACACACACACACACACACATATATATATATATGTTGAAGAAGAAAACCCAAGGCAATTGACCAAGTTTTAAAAGAAAACTTTGAAAGAAAATCAATACCTTAGTTGATTTTAGTGCAGTCCATTTTTTGTGAGTTTAGACTCCAAACACAGTAATAAAACTCACTCAAACCTTTGGAGAAAAGTTGGAGGATGAATACACAAACACTCTCAACTTTGAATCACTTAAATCAGAGTTCAAATGAATAAGTTATGGTGTTTAGAATGTGAGAAAATGTATAGAGAAAATTTATGCACACAAGTTTAAATTTTTTCTTAGAATGAAATGTGAGAGGGAAGAGGAATATAAAGGAAAGGGAATGAAAGAAGCTTAAAAGACCAAAATAGCCTCCTTTGTTATTGCTTCCCTAAGATGGTACGTGGGCATCTCGGGCCAGCTAGGTGTTGCAACCGATATGGCCACGCGCCATCTCGGGCTTGCACCAATGCATGGCTTTTGGCCATGGTGCAACTCCCTTGCACTCCTCAAGCGTTCTTCAGCCGTTCTCCGGCCTCCGAACTCAGAATTTGAATCTATTTATGGATTATGAACTATAACTCTCTCACGGACATGGACATATAAGATACTCAACCCAAAAAATAATAATTCGACTCGATATACGAAGACAAAGACAATGTATGCAACATGAGTTGAAAGTTTAGTATCTTTTGACTTAGAACTTGAAATCAATAGTATGAGTAACCAAAATGACCGAAACTCAATCAAGAATGATTTAAGACTAAATTAAAGTTCAATATCCATGTTATACAAACATATACACAAACAAACACAATTCACACTAGAATGCAAACTATATAGAGATAGTCTCCGATCATGCATTTTCCAAAACATGTTGTTTCCATACCACTGCATGAGCATTCATCCTAAAGTGTGTTAATGTTTTATACATGGTACATAATGATGTAGGAAAATGTATGAATGAATTATATGTGTGTGCCTATAATGGTGCACAACGATGCAGGGACACAAATGTATGAATTGTGTGTGTGTGCCTAAGCCTTGTAAGAGAAAGATAAGGTCTTAGTATACCTTTGTAGAATCATATTGCACCTTTTCTCTTTGAAGACTTTGAACTTGCTTTGACTTATTGTTCATTCTTCTTTGACGCTTGAATCATCATGAATCTAAACAACTAAATCATTACAAGTAAACATCATTTTGATATGGAATTAATGCCAACACAAACTAAAACCTAACAATAGACTCAAGTCATACAAGAGAGGTAGGGCACAAGAGATGAAAGTTGAAGTCTTGGTGCACGCAGATTGATAAAGCACTAGCAATGTCTTGCCAAGATGAGAACTATGGCACTTATGGGAGGAAACCCATTGAGGTTTGTTAACTTTAAATTTTCAAATTCTATTCTATGCTTATTTCTTTATTAGATTAGTTTAGTTGATGGTGAATGATGATGTTTAGATGTTACTTGTTTGAGAGTATATTTGGTTTGAGATATTTGTTGTGATTTTTAACCTTTGTGATTAAGAATTGTGCTTCAAGGTTAGGTTCTTCATCTCTTGGATTCGACACACCGGCCACTTGCAAGTCTTGGAGGGATGAGCAGGCCAGGTGTGCTCATAATAAGTTCAGGAACCTACTCAAGTTTTAGACAAATGAGCGGTTGCATCGGTTTTATCTTTCTATCTCAATTCCAATTATTTTCACTTTATCTCTAAATCATTGTTTATCGATTTGTGAATATGGATGAATGTGAAAATTTCATTGAAAATCTTTTTTTGGGTTGTTTGTGTGAATATTGGTGAATGGAAACACTTGTGAATGATGATACAAATTTGGTTTCCACAATTTTGCACTTATTGACTATTACATTTTTTTATGGGATGAGTCGAAGGATCTTATGGATATGCATAGAATTTACAGGGTTTTTTTATGTTGCCCAACTCGGTTTAGGGGTTTTTGAATCATGCATATACCCTGTATAGATATTAGAATATATAATAGGAAATTGGTTTGGGGGTTGCTATATCCCCACGTCATCAATTATGATGGGGATGCTTGATATGGATTTAGATTTCCTATCTCAAGTGCATGTACATAATTTATATATTTGCATTGAATTGCCTTATTGTATGATGAGCCATTTTGAGTCTTTTTATGATTGTTTGGCATTGATTGTGCATGATAAGTGCCTAGAATGTTTGTTTTGAGTCTTGTTATGTGCGTGCTGTTAGGCCGGACTCTGTAGTCTTAAACATTGAAGACAATATTGAGTTTTGGTTTGGGGGTGTAGACGTCTTGTTGAATCTCGTCTTTTTCATTGTTTTGAGTCACTTATAGCTTTTGGTCCAATTTTTTTTATTTTCCGCAATGGCCAAATTTTTGAGCTTTCACTGGAATGGATGTGATGCCTTGAACATGTCTTATGATGAGTCTATAGACGCATTGTGAGCTTTAGTAGCAAATCGTTGTCACTCATGGGATATGTTGGGATTATGCTCACTAGCAAGAGTGTAATAATGTATTTGATAATATTTTCATATTAATAAAGTGATTTTTAGTTTAACAAATCTTAAAACATTTATAGTTTAAATATTATAATTATCAAAAGTAAATTATCATAAGGTCAAAAGACCATGAGAAATGAAGAATTGTTCATACATCTAGATATGTATGAGGTAGACACAGTTCTTTAGTTAGTCTTCAAAATTATTCAGAACTTAAGATATTGGTTGGGTGACTTTATATTATTAAATTTTTAGATTCTTATGTTAGCATTTGAGGGAGATCAAATTTGTTATGATGAGTCTAAAATCATCAAAGTGTTGTGTCTTTAGGCAAAACAATCTAGTGCACTAGGTGTATTGAATAGGATCACAGTGAGATACTTTATCTAGAAGCGTCAATGGATAATAGTTTTCACTTGAAGACAATCAGAGAGTCTACATCAATCCTGAGATAAATGATGGACTTATGTTTACAAGTTTTATCAATTGAGCCATCAATGAGTATGATTATATAGGATAGTCTATCCTCGATGGTTTGGTGGTATTCATTTGTTAATTGATAGAGGACTTCACTTATAGATATGGACATCGTGGCTTCATTTATTAAATGTAAGTAGAATACCATCATAAGGATATTTTGTGGTATTGGATATTAAATCTTAACGTTATGATTTCAATAGTTTCTATTGAAATATGGCTTATGCACAAGTCAAAATATCCAGGTTCAAAATATGGTTATATGAGTAGATATGGTAACTAGGAGAGCTATAAGCGGTCTTTGAGCTCTTAGTGATTACTGGTATTCTTCTCGAGGATATACTATCTCCATTAAGATTGTCTAGGGTATGAATGACGAACATTAACTTATTCTATCTTTATTTAAGATTTTAATTTTAGTTATTTAATGGAATTAACTAAAATTTATAGATCGGACCTAAGCGAATCATTTGTTGATTGTGGTAAGGTTATGTCTATAGGAGCTTAAATTTAGATAGCTTGCCAAGATCCTCAATGCACACGAATTTGCTTGAATCACTTGATATATTCTACCGGACTAATTTATGGGTCCATCTAGAATTGTTTTATGATTTCAAAATCCAAAAGTTTTGGAGAGATACAGTCCTGTGTGATCAAGACACGCGGGAACTCTTCAAAATACCTGGAATTAGCGGCCAAATATGTGGGAATCCTTGGGCGGCTCTAATGGGGTGCGATTAGCATTCCATTATTACATTAAGAATATAATTTGTACATTTTTAATTAAATGTGTACATTTTTAATTAAAGGGGTTGTTTAGTTATATTAAAGTATTAATTGAAGGCATGTAGAGTTGTTTCTTTTTTAGAATGAATGGATCTAGTTCACATGTAGACTTTTTATTAAAGTCTAGTGGATTTAATAAAATGGAAAAACAATATATGGCCTATATATATGGCTTGGGCAACAAGGGTTAAAGTTTATTAGCCTAAAACTCTAATTGACAATTGGTCAAATTAAGAAGTTTTTGTTGAAGTTACAATTTAATTTATATTCAATAATTAGTTATTGGATAAATACACTAATGAGTTGGAATAAGAGTCTTAGTGTGGAAAAGAATTCTTCTTTGTGTGAGGTTTCTTGGGCAACACACAAATCCACCTTGTAAGAGGATTTGACCACCTATATATATATATATATATATATATATCATTATGAAGATAGGTGTGTGAGAATTCTACCAATCATAGAGAAAAGAAAGGTGCATTTTTGTTTTTGATAGTGCACTAGTAGCCTTTACATCAAAAGGTTTTGTGTACAACAACGAATCGGGTTCACGCGAATTTCAATCAGATAGATTGATACTTCACAAGTGACCAAACATTCTTTGTTTTGTCTAGGAGGATTATTGTAATAACAAAAGAAAAAGATTTTGATTGTTTTCCATCCTCAGGTATACAATTAAGAGAAAGGGAGCCCATACTCTTTTGTGATTCACGTTAGTGATTGGATTGGAAGATCTTACAGATTCAATTCGATGGAACCTCAACCATCACGAGAAAATGGTACGATACTTTTATTATATGGTAATTAATCAAGGGTTAAGGTCCGTTCTTTTAAGGGAATTTTTTTTTAAATATACCCATCGAATTTTCAGCTTCCGCCGCTCGTTTTTCCTACAAATGGTATCAGAGTCTAGTTTTACCCTTGATTAATTGATGTACATATACGTGAATATATATTTTTATTGTAAACATGCATGTTTTTAGAAAGAGATGACAATCTAGGAATTCACGTATATATTTACATTGGAATGTAAGGATATATATATTTTGTTATAATATGATTTGTTATTGCTCAATTTTGGTCCTAGAATTACAATGTATATTTGTTTTGGAATTGTAACAAGGGTGGCTTATCATTGCCATAATTTCCTTCTTGGTAGTTACTAGTTTTTTTTGTATTTTATTGTTGTAATAAAAAAAAAATAGGCTGTAATATTTTCAAGTTTCGAAGAATCGAAGAATTGAACAATTCGAAACAGAAATAGTAGCAACGGAGTAACCTGGGGTAGTTGCACAAGGCTTCAGATGCATATGTTCCCGGTCACAAGACCTTTGGACTGTGGCCGATTGATGACTTTGTTCGCCAAGTTAGGATTAGGGTTTTGAATTTCAAACAAATGTAATTTACTTGTTTTTCTAGGACGAACCAAAATTGTGGCTATTTACTTTTCCGTAAATATTGCAATGTTTGTCATTGTTTGATAACATGTCATATAGAATAGGAGTGCCACCTATATATCTCTTTTGATATGAACATGGATTAAATGGTTTAGATATCTAATTGTCATCTAGATAACTTGGTAAATTATTCTATGGACTTTGATCACACCCCTTAAACAATTGAGCTGAAGAAGGTATTTGGAACGCCTATGACCTCTAAGTTTAGTTGAGCTTTATGTTTTGTGTAATAACCCCCCAAGGGGTATCAATGAATCGAATTTAGCAAGATACTTCCTTATAAGGATAGACTAGACAATTGACTCAAACGATTTCTACTCTCAAATGAGGGATATTCGTGAGGGAATATAATGAAGTTCAATAACTTGGTAATACACTTATTGTGATTTTATTAATATCCTCTCAAGAGTTCTTGTTAATAAAATTGCAAGGGAAAAATTGAAAACACTAGTTGTTATGTTAACAATTAAGTGGGACCTAGTCCAACTAGTAGATGGTACAAACTCCTAAAGGAGGCGTGACGTTTATGGGTGTTGGATCACCGATGACTTTTTATGATTAAATTATTTTATTTAATTCAAGAAAAATATTTGAAAGTGTTTTGTCATGATTGTTTACTTACATAATCTTTGTTATTATTCATAAATCCTGACCCCATCCCTAATCAACATCCTAAAAGATAATACTTTAATAACAGTGATAATTGTATCACATGGAAAAGTAAAATTAGGTTGTTGTTACAAGTTGAAAAACATAAGTTTGTTCTATGTACCCCTAAGCCACCAACTCCTACCAATGAATCTACTTAGGAGCAAAGAGACGAGTATCAGCAGTGGAACACTTAGATAAGATGGCCAAATGTTACATTATGGCCACCATCTCCGACGTGTTACAACAGCAACATGAAGGAATAGAGACAGTTTTTGATATAATGATGTCTCTGAAAGAGATGTTTGCTATGAAGTCCAGGACTACTAAAAGTAAGGCAGTGACTGCTTTCATGAATCTTAGGATGAAACCTGGACAGGATGTGAAAGATCACATGATGAAAGTCGTAGCACATCTCAACATTGTTGAACTCAATGGTGCTGAGATAGATGGTGAGACCATGGTTGACATGATTGTCAACTCACTATCAGACTCCTTTGATCAGTTCAAGTGGGACTACACCTTCAACAATAAGGAATACACCTTTAATGGCTTGATGCAAGATGTTCAAAGCACCGAGAAAATCCTTGTGAAATGAAAGGGTCAAGAGATTCATATGGTTGGTAAAGTTGGTACTGTTAAGACCCGTAAGAAGGTCAAGAAATAACTGAAGAAAAAATAACTTGGGCCTACCAAGAAAGAGACCAAGAAAGTAACCAATATTAAAGTGAAATGTTTCCTTTGTGATGAAAAGGGACATTGGAAAAAAATTTCCCAAAGTCTTAAGACAAGAAGGAAGAATGTAATATTAATTATCTCTAAACATGTTTTCTGGTAAATTCTACAGATTCTTTGATCATAAACTCTGGAGCCACTATTCATGTTAGTTATTCATTGCAGGGTTTAAGGAAAAGAAAAACTTGTGTTTAGGCAACGAAGCGTTGGTGTTTGCCAGTGCACGGGAGATATTAGAATTAATTTATATTCTTATAGGCATTTAGATCTAATAGACGTTTATTATGTTCCTCAATTCAAGAGGAATTTAATTTCAGTTTCTTGAAATAAATCTGGATATTCGGTTACTTTTAATAAAGGTTTTATTATTAGTAGGAATAACAAATTTGTTTGTAAAGGTATTAATAGCCAAATTTGGCTAGGGACCAAAGAGAATTTTTTTGCTCTCTTAGCTCAAATTCAAGCCCGAGATTACCTGTCATGGAACCCTGGGTCTTGGAATCAAGCTGTGGAGCAACACCGCAGAAGCGAATAACCACTTAAGGTGGAGCCCGATGAAGTCGAATCGAGCTCCTTACACCGATTCAACAATCCAAGAGAAGTCTGGTGCGTGACGAACTAGGCTCCCCAAAGTCGAGATCACCTCGTAAACTCTCTAGAAGCCCGCCATTCTCTCCAAGAGAGACCCGTTAAGCACCAGGCTCGCACTATAGAAATACTTCATCTTGAAGAGGGAATATTCGGACCTATCTGGACAAGTAGCAGGATGTTTGCCAAAGCCCCTTCGCCACCAAAGGGTGTCCTAGAGGCCATCCCAAGCTGCAAGGGACCTGGAAAGGTCAGACCAAGCTGTTAATACCAAGGTCGGGGAATGGTTCTACCCCACCTTACGAGACAGTGAACACCAAACTCGATGACCTTCTTGAAAAAACACGCCATGAATGCACACAAAATCATATCTATAACCCAACGAACATTAAAACAGTACGTACATGTAGAGCAAGTGATTGAGTCCAAAGAGGAAACAAACTTATCTCCACCAAAGATTTTCTCGAATCCATTATTAATTCGAAGTCAATAACTTTTAAATAAAAGATCCCGCTCGATATAGAGGAAACAGATTCAGAGAATCATGGCTGGAGATTCACAAGCTTAACCTACTTGGACCATGTATAAATACGTCCAACATGAACGATGAAAAAAAATAAAGATACGAGAGGAGAGATTCTACTCTGACCTAAATTCTAGGATCAGAACATGACCATCGTTATTTTCCACTTCTCGACAGACACAAGGTTGTCATCCTACTGTACACCAGGGAGATTGATAGTATTTGAGAGATTTTTGTATAGCATACATGATCTATAATAAAGAGTTATATTCCCATTCTTATTATATTCACATTCAAACATCTGCCTCTGTTTGAACAAGTTAGGAACCTGAGGTACTAACCCTGGCCACTACCTGAGGTCCTGAGGGTGTTAACTGAAATTCCTCATCTCGAGTATATTTTCTGTTAACACTTTCTGGCACCGTCTGTGGCAACCTCACACCATTATTTTTACATTTATGAGTTTGTTATTTTGCAGTGATCATGAGGATTCGCTCCTCTCAAGGAATGCCTGAGACCTCAGGACATTAGTATAATCGACCAAGAAAGGGTAGAAAAAGGGAAAGAAATCCAAGCATCACAAGCCAGCCTCATATCAGCCAGACGTTGAGCGGGCTCCAGCCCATTTAATGGTGAACCAAGCTATGATCAACCAGCATGTAGCAGCCATCATGGAGAATGTCCGCCTCCATCTAGCTATAGAAGGAATTGATCCTCAACTAGCAGATCTTGGTACTCGAGGAGAGGCGAGCAGACCCGTTGCCAAGTAGCCTGCCTTCGATCGACTCGGGCCCCTTCAACTGATCCCTGCCTATAATAGGACATGGGCTATAACTTGCATCTGGGATAGGCTAGGACCCATTCCCCCAGTCCTAGATAGGTCAACCTAATATCAACCTAGGCAGGTCAAGTCAAAAGCCGATGCTCCGCTGAGGTCACCTAGCAGCCCCCTCGACCGGTGATTTCAAGAAGCAAACCTCGAGCTGAAGCCGGTGGTAGCCGGTAAACTACGTAAGTAGAGCCTGCCCCCGAGGATGATAAAGTGGAAGTATCCAGCTCATCAGGGCAGATCTGACAATGAGAGCTCCGAGGTCAATTCTATGAGGCATAAAAATAATCATATGAGGGACCTGCTGGCTAAAATACAGAAGAAGATCCAGCAGTTAAAAAGAGGAAAAGGTAAGGAGGTCAAAAAGTACCTTCAGAGTGAGATGAACTCTCCTTTTACCAGAAGGATTCAAGAAGTGGAGCTCCCATCAAAGTTTAAGATGCCCTCAGATAAATTCTCTGGCACGGAGGACTCTTTGAGCCACTTAGAGAGCTTCCTCTAACAAATGGAGGTCCATAATACAACTATGGCCGCCATGTGCCGGATGTTCCCTACCACACTAACAGATTATTCCAAGACCTGGTTCAGAAAGTTGCCCACTGGTAGTGTGGACTCCTTTACGAAGCTGTCAACTGACTTCTACTCATAATTTTAGGATGTCAAACCTCATCCCAAGGATCCCATCAATCTACAGTATGTGATTCAGGATAGAGGAGAAACCCTTCGGGCTTATATGGAATGGTTCCACAAGGAATTTATCCAGATGGGATTTTCATAGAGAAGGAGACCCTGCCCAATTTCCACAAACCTGTAGGCAGGAAAGTTGTTCCGATCATTCACCAAGCACGACTCAGAAACCTATCAGGAAGCGTACGATCAGGCTCTAGAGCATATAGAGATCAAGGAATATGGCATATAGAAGTTGGAACACGACGATAAGAGAGCGGTGAAGCGCCAGAAGAAGGAGGCACCCAAACCGGTATCGATTTAGAGAATTCAGCCCTCTAACAGGTCGACATATCATCCTCCCATGTTTCATCCTCAACGAGATCGGTTTTCAGCAAGAAGAACTTATTCCTCTCCTCCAAAAAAGGTAGCTCCCGTAACCCGAGATGAGAGGGGGTTCGACCATTACACCCCTCTGAATGCATCTCAGGAAACAATCTACCTCGCCATTCAAGATAAAGGGTTATTGAGGAAGCCGACACTATTGAAAGCACCAGCCGATGCTAGGAACCGGTACAAGTACTATGATTTCCATGAAGATATCAGGGATAACACATCAGAGTGTTACAGCTTGCGTAACCAGATAGAGGCTTTGGTAATGGGAGGATGCTTGGTAGAGTTCCTACAACAAGTCAGAGACAGCATCCAGAAAGGGAAGAAGGTGCAAGTAGAGATCTGGGAAGATGAAGAGAAGAGGTAAACATAAGGATTTGATGAAGTAAACCTAAGTCATCCATTCTATTAGCAGAGGTCCCACCTTGGTTGGATCTTCCAACAATGCCCGGATGAAGCACGCAAGGAAGATTCCCCTATGGAGGGAGGCCGAAGCATTTTCAAGCTAGAATAAAGCATTGCTAACACGTCTCAATCGGTACAGATTATCTTCTCTGAGGCGGACACCTACAGCACTAATTAGCCCCACGATGACCGTTTAGTGGTCATAGTACAGATCGCCAACTGTAAGGTCCATCTCGTGCTTATCGATTCCGATAATAGTATGGATGTCCGCTTAAAAGATACTTTAGAGAAACTTAACCCGAAGCAGTGGTGCTATAATAGCTGCATAACTCCTCTGTATAGGTTCACGGGTGATTCTGTCATGCCAATGGGATCGAAGATACTCCCCGTGATCGCAGAAACTGCACCTCTCCAACAGAACATAATGACAGACTTCATTATAGTCGACCTTCCAACAGCCTACAGTGCACTACTAGAAAGGCCATTCCTATCAGCCATCAAAGGAGTTTTGTCGATCTACCATAACACCTTAAAGTTTCCAGTCGGGAATCAAGTAGGCGAGGTACGTGGTGACTAGTTAGCTGCTAGGAAATGCTATACAATCTCTTCTAACGCGAGAGTACTGGCAAGACAATTCTCACAAGTGACAACAATCTGAAGCCAGTAAGTAACAGGGATGAACCAATAGGATTTAGAGCCCACCGATCATCTAGGAAGTGCTTCCCAGATGACAAAAGAAGGAGATTAAGGGAGAGAATGGGCCAGCGGACATCATATTGATAAGCTGGAAGAGGTTCTGGTCAAAGAAGATGATCCGACCAAAGTGGTGAAGGTCGGGGCTTCACTCGAAGCTGGGATAAAAGAGCGATTGAACAAGCTGCTTTGGGAGTTCAACAATGTTTTTGCATGGAGCCATGATGAGATGCAAGGTATCCCCTTGCCTTTGGCATCCCACGGGTTGATAATCGATCCCACCATCAAGCCTGTAAACAAAAAAGATGACAATTCAATGCTGAGAGGAACACCTCAATCCAGGAGGAGGTTGACAAGTTGATCAAAGTCGGTTTCATTAGGGAAGCCAGATATCTCGACTGGCTTGCCAACGTGGTAATGGTCACTATGGAAAATGGGAAATGGTGAATATGTGTCGACTACACTGACCTTAATTGGGCATGTCCGAAGGACAGTTTTCCTCTCCTAAAAATCGATCAGCTTGTTGACTCCACAGCAGAGAATAAGCTCCTAAGCTTTAAGGATGCATTCTCGGGGTATAACCAGATCATGATGTACCCCGCTGACTAGGACATGACTAGCTTCATCACCGGGCAGGGTCTATAATGCTACAAGGTGATGCCATTCGGGTTTAAAAATGCGGGAGCTACATATTAGTGGCTTGTCAATCGATTGTTCAAGCCTAAAATTAGAAGGACGATGGAGGTATACATCGATGACATGATCACTAAGTCACAAACCATAGAAGAGCATAATGAAGACCTTCGCCGAACCTTTTTGATATTGAGAGAAAACTAGATACGACTGAACCCCTCCAAATGTGCATTCGGGGTAACTGTGGGAAAGTTCTTGGGTTTTATGGTCAACGAGAGAGGTATTGAGGCTAATCCAGAAAAAAATCGTTGCCATCATGGACCTGGATTCCCTGACTTCACTGAAGCAGGTGCATGTCTTGATAGGGAGTATTATAGCTCTCAATCGGTTCATCTCTCGTTCCATAGATAAGTGTCTCCCTTTCTTCAAAATTATCAAACAAGATAAGAACATGAAATGGGATCATGAAAGTAAACAGGCTTTCAGAGCTTTAAAGGAGTATCCGGGTAGCCTATCACTGTTGGTTAAACCAATTCCTAGTGAGGAGCTCCAGATTTACCTGGCTATCTCTGAAATAGCAGTTAGCGGGGTTCGGTCAAGGAGTGTGGAGATAGAGTCCATCGACCCATCTATTATGCTAACTAAGCAGGAGAAAAACTTTACCCTCCTAGAAAAGCTTGCTTTCACCCTAATTACCTCAACTAGTAAGTTGTGACCTTACTTCAAAGCTCATTCAATCACGGTGGTAACAGATCAACCTCTCAACTAATTCCTACAGAGACCAGATGTATCCAGAAGGTTAATTTTATGAGCGTTGGAGCTTACTTAGCTCAATTTGATGTACAAGGCCATAACTGCGATCAAAGCCCAAGCTTTAGTGGATTTCGTGGTAGAATTCTCAACGCTCCTAAGCCAGGGGACTTCCGCAGTATCAGATCTAGCTCATTAAAATCTCACAGATCCAAACAGATTCCTAAAGGATTGCAGAACAAGGATCCTCTACAATGATGAGGCTTCAAGGCAAGCTGGGGGAGCAGCCAGTATAGTTTTGATAGATCTGAGGAGGACTGAAATCTGCCACTGCTTCAGATTCGAGTTCAAGGCTACCAACAATAAGGCAGAGTATGAAGTGTGGGGATTATGCTCGATAGCAAGAGTATAATAATGTATGTAACAATCTTTTCATATTAATAAGGTGATTTCTGGTTTTCAACAAATCTTATAGCATTTATAGTTTAATTATTATCATTGTCAAAAGTAAATAATATAAGGTCAAAAGACTACGAGAAAAGAAGAATTGTTCATACATCTAGATATTTATGAGGTAGACACAATTCTTTAGTTAGTATTGAATAATATTCACATCTGAAGATAAAGGTTAGGTGCATTTATCTTGTCAAAGTTGTATATTCTTTTGCTAGCAATTGAGTGGGATCAAAAGTGTTATGATGAGTCTAAAATCATCAAAGTGTGGTGTCTTTGGGCAAAAGAATCTAGTGCACTGGGTGCATTGAATAGGATCACTGTGAATTACTTTATCTAGAACCGTCAATAGATAAAAGTTTTCATTTGAAGGCAATCAGAGAGTCTATCTCAATCCTGAGATAAATGATGGACTTATGGTTGCAAGTGTTTTCATTTGAGCTATCAATGAGTACGATTATATAGCATAGTCTATCCTTGATAGTTTGGTGGTATTCATTTGTTAATCTATAGAGGACTTCATTTATAGATACAGACATTGTGGCTCCATTTATTAAATGAGAGTAGAATACCATCATATGGATATTTTTAGGTATTGGATATTAAATATTAACGTTAAGTTTTCAATAGTGTCTATTGAAACATCCTTTCTGGACAAGTCAAAATATCCAAGTTCAAAATGAGGTCATATGAGTAAATATGGTAACTTGGACAGTTATAGGCGGTTTATGAGCTCTTGGCGATTACTGGTATTCTTGGCGAGGATACACCATCTTTATTAAGATTGAGGGTGTGAATGAGAAATATTAACTTATTCTATCTTTATTTAAGAGTTCAATTTTAGTTCTTTAGTGGAATGAACTAAAATTAATGGATCGGACCTAAGTGAATCATTTGTTGATTGTGATTGATTTATGTCTATTGGAGCTTAATATTAGATAGCCCGCCAAGATCCGCAATCCACACGAACTTGCATGGATCACTTGATATATTCTACCGGACCAATTTATAGGTCTATCTAGAATTGTATTGAGGCATGTGGGCTTGTTTCTTTTTGTAAGAATAGGTCTAGTTCACATGTTGACTTTTTATTAAGATCCAATGGATTTAATAAATATATATATATATATATATATATATATATATATATATATATATATATATATATAATGGCCCTTATATTGTGTTGGGCGGCAAAGCTATATAGTTTTGCTTAATTATAATATTTTTATTTTATTATTTAATTAAATTAAAGTTAATTGATTTGGCAATTAATTAATTGTTTAATTAAAAGTCAAAATCCTTTTTATAGTAGGAGATGGTCTCCTAATATTATATTATTGTTGGTAGTATAATTAATATTAAAGATTATATTTGATAAGTAGATAAATTATAAGAATTATTTATCAAGTCAAATTAGGAAATATTTAATATGATTACAAATACACTATTGAGTTGGATTAGGAGTCTTGGTGTAGGAGAGAATTCTTTTTGGAAAAGGATTCTTGGTCACCAAGTAAATCTACCTAAGGGTAGAATTCTTCTTTGAAAATAATTCTTAACCACCAAGTAAATCCACCTAAGTAAAGGATTCTTAACAACCAAGTAAATCCTTCTTAGAAAAGAATTTGAAATCCTAATATATTTTGCAAGAAGAATTTCGGCCAGCCATACATATATATAAGAGGAATTTTCGGCCAACCTAAGCAATTCAATTTGGAGAGAATTCGGCCACCATAAGAATTTTGGTAGAAATATTTGTTTTTGCTCTACACAAAATTCTATCAACTCTAAGAAATAGTGTGAGATTCGGCAAAGAGAAAAGGAAGAAAGAACGTTTAGTTTTCGATAGTACACTAGTAGCCTTTACATCAAAAGGTTTTGTGTACAACATCGAATCAAGGTTCTCGCTAGTTTCAATCAAATTGATTGATAATTCACAAGTGACCTGACGTTTTTTGTTTTCTTCTTGAAAGATTATTGTGACTAACAAAGAGAAATATTTTGTTTGTTTCCATGCTTAGGTATACAATTTAAAAATATGGAGCCCACACTCCTAGGTGATTCACGTTCTTTGAAAATGATTCTTAACCACCAAGTAAATCCACCTAAAGAAAGGATTCTTAACAACCAAGTAAATCCTTCTTAGGAAAGAATTTGAAATCCTAATATATTTCCAAGAAGAATTTCTGCCAGCCCTATATATATATATATATATGAAAAATTTCGGCCAGCCATACATATATATAAGAGGAAATTTCGGCCAACCTAAGCAATTCAACCTGGAGAGAATTCGGCCACCATAAGAATTTTGGTAGAAATATTTGTTTTTGCTCTTGACAAAATTCGATCAACTCTAAGAAATAGTGTGAGATTCGGCAAAGAAGAAAAGGAAGAAAGAACGTTTAGTTTTCGATAGTACAATAGTAGCCTTTACATCAAAAGGTTTTGTGTACAACATCGAATCAAGGTTCTCGCGAGTTTCAATCAAATTGATTGATAATTCACAAGTGACCTAACGATCTTTGTTTTCTTCTTGGAGGATTATTGTGACTAACAAAGAGAAATATTTTGTTTGTTTCCATCCTCAGGTATACAATTTAAAGAAAGGGAGCCCACACTCCTAGGTGATTCACGTTCTTGATTGGACTGGAAAATCTTGCGGATTCAATTCGGTGCTTGTTCAATCGTCAAGAGAAAAAGGTACAACTCTTTTTATATACATCAATTAATCTAGGGTTAAGGTTCTTGTTATTAAAAGGGAAAGCTTTTATTTATACCGAAACCCTAATTTTGATTTTTTCACGCTTCCGCTATGCGATTTTCCCTTCAATTAGTATCAGAAGCAGGTTGTACCCTTGATTAATAGATGTAAGTGTTCATGAATCTTTTTCTTTTTAATGTATATATGCATGTTTTAGAAAGAGATGACACTCTAGGTATTCGCATATATATCCCATTTACATTGGAGTGTATGGATATATATTTGTTTTATATGTGGTTTGTTATTGCTTAATTTTGTTCCTAGAATTTCAATGTATTTTTGTTTTAAAATTGTAACAAGAAGGGTGGCATATCATTGCCATAATTTCCTTCTTGGTAGTTGCTATATTTTTTTTTTGTTATTGTAATAATAATAAAAAATCTACAGTATTTTTTACTTAAAATTCTTCTGGAATACATTCAAGTATCGAAGACTCGAAGGTTTGAAGAATTGGAAGCAACCGGAACAAGTTTGGGACCGTGCGAGCCGTAGAAACAAACGTGCATGCGAAGAACACACGGCCACGTTTGTTGTGGCTTGGGCTGTGCACGGCAGCCCTATGGAAGCCATAGGCTATGCATGGCAGCTTTTTATGGGGTTGTGGCATGCACATGCCTATGGGAAAGAATAAGGGCCAAGGGTGCGCATGCCAATAAGAGGCAGCCGAGGGAGTCCAAACAACGAAGGTCGCGTGAAGACTTGTTTCGCCAAGAAAGGAGTTTTTTGTATTCCAAGACATGTAATTTTCTTGTTTCTCTATGATAGACCAAAATTGTATCTATTTATATTTTTTGTAAATATTTCAATGTTTGTCATTGTTTGATAACATGTCATATAGAATAGGAGTGTCACTCATATATCTCTTTTGATATGAACATGCATTGAATGGTTTAGGTATCTAAATTGGCATCTAGATAACTTGGTAAATCATTCTTTAGAATTCGATCACATGCCTTAAACAATTGAGTGGGAGAAGGTGTTTTGGAACACCTACGGCCTCCAAGTTTAGTTGAGCTTTATGTTTCGTGTAATAACCTTCCAAGAGGTATTCATGAATGGAATTTAGCAAGATACTTCCTTACAAGGATAGACTAGACAATTAGCCCAAACGATATCTACTCCCAATGGAGGGATATTCGTGAGGGATTATATTGAAGATCGATAACTTGGTAACCCACTCAATCTAATTTTATTAATATCCTCCCAAGAGTTCTTGTTAATAAAATTGCAAGGCTAAAATTGAAAATGTTGGTTGTTATGTTAACAATTAGATAGGACCTAGTCCAACTAGTAAATGGTGCGAACTCCCATAGGAGGTGTGACATTTATAGGTACTGGATCACCGTTGAATTTTACGATTGAATTATTTTATTCATAATTCAAGATAAATATTCAAAAATGTTATATCATGATTATTTACTTATATAATTTTTGTTATTAAAAAGTAACCATGACCCCATCTTTAAATCAACATCCTAAAAGATAATACTTTAACTGATGATAATTATGTCATATGACAAAAGAATATTGGGTTGTTGTTGCAAGCTGAAAAGCATAAGTTCATTTTGTATACTCCTAAACCACATACTCCTACTAACGAATTTACTCAAGAGCAAAGATATGAGTATCAGTAGTGGGATTTTTCAGATAAGATGGCTAAATGTACGTTACATTATGGCCACAATCTCTGACATGTTGCAACAACAACTTGAAGGAATAGAGACTGCTACTGATATAATGATGTCACTAAGGAAGATGTTTGCTATAAGGTCTAGGAAGAATAAGAGAAAGGTAGTTACTGATTTCATGAATCTTAGGATGAAACTTGGACAGGCTGTGAAAGATCACATGATGAAAGTCATAGCACATCTCAACATTACTGAACTGAATGGTGTTGAGATAGATGGTGAGACCGAAATTGACATGATTGTCAACTCACTATCAGATTCCTTTGATCAATTCAAGTTGGACTACACCTTGAATAATAAGGAATACACCTTGCAATGCTTGATGCAAGATGTTCAAATAGCCGAGAAAATCCTTGTGAAAGGTAAGGGTCAATAGATTTATATTGTACGTAAACTTGCTACTGTTAAAACCCATAAAAAGGTCAAGAGACAACAGAAGAAAAAGTAACTTGGGTCTTCTTAGAAGGAGACCAAGAAAGTAACCAAGATCAAAGGGAAGTGTTTCCTTTGTGGTGAAAAGGTCAAAGGAATAGACTGAATAAGAATTAATTCAACTTGAATTTCGGCAACGGGGCGTTGGTGTCTACTAGTGTGGTGGGAGATATTAGAATCAATTTAGATTCTATTAGGTATTTAGATTTAATAAACGTTTATTATGTACTTGAATTCAAGAGGAATTTTATTTAAGTTTCTTTTTTAAATAAATTTGGTTATTCGGTTACTTTTAATAAAGCTTTTATTATTAGTAAGAATGACAAAATTATTTGTAAAGGTACATTGGAAAACTATTTATTCTATTTGTATAGAAATATATTTCACTTGTTTGACACAGAATCAACGGAACCTAATCATAAAAGAGTAAAATTATCAAAAGATGAAACCTACCTATGGAATTTGCACCTAGGTCGTATTAACCTTAATAGAATTAAAAGATTGGTTAGTGACGGACCTCTATGTGACTTAAAGGTTGATGATCTACCAACTTTTGAATTTTGTTTGGAAGGTAAAATGACCAAAAGGTCATTTACGACCAAAGACACAAGAGCCATCAAATGTTTAGGATTGATACATACCGATGTGTGTAGACCTATGAGCATTCAAGCTAGAGGTGGATATGACCACTTCACATTCAAGAATGATCACTTAAGATTTTGCTTTGTGTATCTCATGAGACATAAGTCCGATGCTTTTGACATGTTCAAAGCATTTAAAGCTGAAGTAGAAAATCAGCTTGATAAACGCATAAAAATCTTGAGGTCTGATCGTGGTGAAAAATATCTATCTGGTGAGTTTCAGCAGTATCTTATAGATAATGGGATAATTTCTCATTTTTCTACACTAGGTTCACCTCAACAAAATGGGGTGGCAGAAAGGAGAAATAAAACACTTTTGGACATGGTTAGGTTTATGTTAAGTTATTCAACGCTCCCTAATTCTTTTTAGGGATATGCTTTACAAACTGCTATGTACATTATAAACGATGTACCATCTAAGTTGGTTCCTAAAACACCGCATGAGTTGTGGACCGGGCGAAAGCCTAGTTTACAACACCTAAGGATATTTAGATGTCCTGGGCACGTGTTAAAAGGAAAGATAGAAAAGATGGAGTCCCGTTCAGAAACATACATATTTGTAAGGTATCCAAAAGAAACAAAAGGATATTATTTCTATAGTCTTTTAGATCTTAAAGTATTTGTTTCGACAAATGCTAAATTTCTGGAAGAGGACTATATGAATAATTTTGTGCCTAAAAGAAGAATTATCCTGAATGAGCTCTCAGGAGATATAATTCCACAAGAGGTTTCACTACCAAGCCCAATTGTAAGTTTCGTACCAACACAAGATCAACAATCTACCATACCTCAACATAGTGGGAGGGTTAGTAGACAACCCGAGAGATACATCGGTCTAGGAGAATCTATAGAGAATCTTTCGGACCACGATGATCCCTATACATACAAGGAAGCAATGGAAGATGTTGATTGTCGCCATTGGTAAAAGGCAATGCAATCCGAAATAGAATCTATGTTCAAAAACAAAGTCAGGTCTCTTGTATACTTGCCTAAAGGGATAAAACCCATTGGGTGCAAGTGGGTATACAAGAGGAAAAGAGGAATGGATGGAAATGTGGAAACCTTTAAAGCTAGATTTGTAGCTAAAGGTTATGCACAGAAGGAAAGAATATATTATGAATAAAATTTCTCTCAGGTGGCCATGCTTAAATCCATTAGGATACTCTTATCCATTATAGCATCTCTAGACCTAGAGATTTGGCAAATGGACTTCAAGACAGCTTTCCTTAATGGAAGTCTTAACGAAAGCATCTATATGATGCAACCAGAAGGATTCATTGAAAAAGGCCAAGATGAAAGGGTATGCAAGTTGCAAAGATCCATATATGGATTGAAGCAAGCATCCAAATCCTGGAACATAAGGTTCGATCAAGCCGTGAAAAGTTTTTGATTTATTCAAAATCTTAATGAACCTTGCGTATACAAAAGGATTAAAGGTGACAAGTTGGTTTTCCTAGTTCTTTACGTTGATGATATACTACTCATCGGAAATGATGTAGGTGTATTGACATCAGTAAAAGAATCGTTAGCAAAACAATTTGATAGGAAGAATTTAGGAGAAGCAAGTTATATTCTTGGTAACCAAGTCATAAGGGATAGAAAGAATAGAACGATTGCATTATCCCAAGCTTCATACATAGATAAAATCTTGTCTAGGTTTTCCATGCAAGATTCCAGGAAAGGTATGTTACCTTTCAGACATGGAATCAAACTTTCTAAGGAACAAGTTCCTAAGAATGAGAATGAAGAGCAATTCATGAGTAGGGTTCCATATGCTTCGGCAGTTGGAAGTCTCATGTATGCAATGCTCTGTACAATACCAGATATTTGTTTTTCTATAGGCATAGTTAGCAGGTTTACATCGAAACCTGGTCCTGATCACTTGACGATAGTCAAGCATATTTTTAAGTATCACAGGAGAACGAGAGATTATATGTTTGTTTACTCCGGAGAGGATTTAATTCCTGTTGGGTATACAGATCCTGATTTTCAGTCAGATTATAACTCTAGAAGATCAATATCAAGATCTATGTTTACTATTGGAGGAGGGGCAGTCATATGGTGAGTATCAAGCAATCTTATATTGTTGATTCCACCGTGGAAGCTGAGTATGTAACCGCATGCGAGGCTACTAAAGAGGCTGTCTGGCTCCACCAATTCTTGATTGACTTGGAAGTGGTTCCTAATGCGAATAAGCAGATCACTATCTACTGTAACAATAGTCGATCAGTGGCTAAATCGAGAGAACCAAGAAGTCATAAGAAAGGGAAACACATTAAAAGAAAGTATCACCTTTTGAGGGAAATTATGCATAGGGGTGACGTGACGATTACCAAAATCGCGTCAGCAGATAATCTAGTGAATCCCTTTACAAAGGCTCTTCAACAAAAAAGTTTTGATGGGCATCTAGAGAACATGGGGATGAGAGATATGACACATTTGAAGAGGGTCATTTTTGTCTTTTGGCTTCTTTCTTTCCTTCTCCTTTATATTCTATTTTCCTCTCACACTTCATTCTAAGAAGAAATTCAAACTTGTGTGTAGATATTTTCTCTCTAAATTTTCTCACCTTCTAAACACCATTACTTCTTCATTTGAACTCCAATTTGAGTGATTCGAAGTTGAGTGTGTTTTTCTATTTATCCTCCATCTTTTCTCTGAAGGTTTGAGTGAGTTTTATTGCTGTTTTTGGAGTCTAAACACACAAAAACAGGACTGCACCAAAATCAACTAAGGTATTGATTTTCTCTCAAAGTTTTCTTTTAAAACTTGGTCAATTGCCTTGGGTTTTCTTCTTCAACTTATATATGTGCATTGTGAGTGTTTTGATTTGAGTTTTGAACTCTTCTAAAGATATGTTGAGTTTCAATTTAAATCTTACATGTTGAGTTAGGTTTTGATTTTGCCTATGTTTTCACATGTTTGGAATTGTATTGTGCTAGCTTTGATTCTAGGACTATTTGATGATCTTTGATTGATTGATTTTGTGAAAAATAGTTCCTCACATGTATTAGGCTCTCTTTGGCAGATTCCTCACATATGGTTGCTAACCCGTGGATGTTTCCTCTTCGGAGGTTTACCACGTTATATCATGTGTCAACTTCTCTATATCTCTATCTCTCTAGTATTTGTATTTGTTATTTGAATACTATGGATAGAACTCTTTATGTAAGTTGATTTCCTTTCTATAATATAGATTGTGTATGTGTTACAATTACTAGTTTGTATTCTATAATATAGATTGTGTATGTGTTACAATTACTAGTTTGTATCACACTTCACTTGTTTTATATATTGATTAAGTGTCTTTAATTAATATATATATTGTGATACAAGCAATCTAGAGGGACAAACTTTTGTTTGTTCCTAAGGGAGTTGAAAAAGGTGTCTAACCTATTCACCCCCTCCTTCCCTCTAGGTTAGCCTTGAGCATTTAACCGTGTGTGTATTTTCAATTTGTAAGAACAAAATGTGTGTTTAATGTTATGCCTAGATGCAGTTGTAAAATGTCGGTAAATAAGAGCTTTGTATGTGGTGCGTGAGTATATTTAGCATGATTAGTTATCTTTGAACTCAAAACTTTCCCATTTCTTTGTTCACCACATCTAACCTTATGGCCCTATTAAAATATAGGGAAAATCCTATTTGATCAATGATATGTATTGATTGGGAATTTTTGTTGATGCTTGATCTTCCACGTTCATGCATAGCGAATCATTCCTCAGCTAGTTCATAGATAGTATCAGCTTTTGAATATACATTGTATGCAATGCATTGGAAGTCTATCCATAAATTACATCTTTGCATACTTTGAATGAGTGTGAACTTATAACTTTGAGTGGTAAAAAAAAATAGTGAATCCGAGTGAGGTTTAGAGTCGAAGTGAATTATGCTAAAGAAGTGGGAGTGAGTAGTTCCCAATATGAGAGCACGAGATTTACTCAAGTGCCTTCGAGTTATTTTAGAATACTTTGCAAATGTCTACTTCTCTCTATCACACATCCTTGCACCTCATCACCGGTTAGACAAGCGACTTATTGAATTATTATTTTTGAATCTAAGTGAGTGTTAGGTCGAGTCATTTTTGTTTGAGTCTTATTTGTTTTGTTTTAAGGTAAGCTCGAGGATGAAGAAATGTTTGGTTTGGGGGTATTTGATCGTGCCAAAATTTTCATATATTTTGGCCCTCAATTCCATGTCCTTTGTCTTGTTTCACATGTTTATACATATCTTATTGCTTGTTAGTTATGATTATAGGCAATTAGGTACATTTCAAAAGATTGGATGGGAAATGTGTATTTGTGTAGAAAAAGGCCAAGAATTGATAAGGTGTAGAACATAAATGCGTTGGTACTGCGTGGGTCCTTACCCTATACTATCGGTGCACCGTGAACAAAAACTAGAAGATAGGGTATTACATGGGCCATAACCGACGTACAAATCACGCACATGAGGAAACTAGAGAGCTGATAAGGGAGCAGGGCGTGAGCATCAGGTCACTGTGTGGGTAATTGTATGGGTCCCAACCCGTGCATTTCTCTAAACCCGGGAGATGGAAATCAAAGTATCAGATCATTGCACGGGTTACTGCACGGGTCCCTACCCGCACACCACAACCCGCTCATTTGGCACGTCAAGAAGCCATATTAGTGAAATCAGGCCATTTCAAAGACAGTTATATACAGGATCGTTTATGTTATGATACTTTCACCCACACACTATTCATAACCACGTTCTCTCTCTAGATCTAGGAATTCATTTCTCTCTAAAACCCATTCAATTCTCACCAAAACCCATTCAATTCTCACATCACCTTCATCATCTACTCAACAAAAGAAGCAATGAGATCAATTTGGAGCTTCAAGAAGGAGGAATCTTCTATGGGTTTTCTTTTATTCTCTTCTCTTTGTTTAATTCTTGTAATACACATGAGTAGCTAAACCCAATTTGGGGATAATGTAAGAACACATGAATTGTGGGTGATTCATTATATTTTTGTAATTTGTTTATTGATTTCCATTCAATGCATTAATTGTTTATTGATTGTCTTTGAATTGAGCAGATATGTTCTCTCTTGATTCTTTTAAGTATCAATATCTTTTGAGTTTTCAATATTGAAACATACATCTCCTTGGATTGGGTAGATATACCATCTCTCGAGCCAAGGAGATAATCACTTCTAAGGTGTTGATACTAGCTTAATTGAATGGAATGAATTGTAGTGAATATGCCCTTCCTATCCATTTGGGTCTTAATGGTAGAGGTTGGATTGTGAATATGCCCTTCTAAGCCATTCTCAACCATAGAATTTGTCTAGGCTTCAAGAGTGACTCTCTCGTATGCCAAACTCGTAGTTATGTTTTAGAGAGTTGATGTGATTAGAGTTTTCAATTCTCCAAATTTGGCACAGTAGTCGTGAGTGAGTGTTGTTGACTCTAAGTCACTCTTAAAGATAAATTTACCCTCATTAATCAAATGCTTTACAAAGGTTAAATGGATCCCCCATCATTTATGTTGTGCTTGCATCATTCCCATACCATTTACCATATATTTTTCATCTACTAACTTGTTGCATTTTAAGTAGTTTAGACTTAGTTGCATCTTAGTTAATTTCAATGCAACAACCATTTGCAATTTACTTTTCTTACATTTAATCTGGATCATAAATATGATCACATAGACATAACACAATCTCTATGGACGATACCCACTTTCCACTATATTTTTTATCAACTTTGAGTGCAAATCGGGTTTATAAATTTTGTTTGCCAAGTTATTTTTCATATACGAAACGACACTTGTCAATTTCTACTCGAGATAACCAAGACTTGGGTAAAGTAAGAAGGCGGTTACTGGGTAAAAACCTTTACCCAGTGTCTGCGAAGTCTTTTCCAAAGTAAGAAGAAAGGAGAGCCGAAAGAAAGTTATGTTGGGAACCATAACCAATTTTGATCTGAATGCTCCTATTCAAACCCTATAAGGTTCTGCCTTTGTTGCCCATGGAATACAACCAAACAATACATACGATGGTCGACCCATGAGGGTTAGGCCATGGTGTGAAAACTGCTAGAGACCTTAGCACACCAAGGAAATATGTTAGAGGTCGCATAGCAAACCCACATATTGGAAACCAACGGAGATCCATGGTAATTAGGTATCAAGAAGTGAGGCCAGTAGAATCTTGTGTTTTTAGCAAAGAACAGTTGGAAATCATGCTGAAGAAGATTACGAGTTAATAAATACTTCTTCATCCTCCAACATAGGATCTAGTGTTCTTGCACATATAGGTAATTGTTTATCTAGTTTTACAGTCAATAATGAAGGTTCTTGTCCTCGGATAGTAAACTCATGGGAATTTGATCGCATGACTGGTGACACTAATGTGTTTGACACCTACAGTCCTTATTTGGGAATTTCAAATGCAAAGTTGGCAGATGGTTCTTTATATAGAGTGGCAGGAATAGGTTCTATTGTAATCTCTAGTAATATCATCCTCCACTCTGTTTTACTAGTTCCTAATCTTGATTGTAATCTCTTGTCAGTCAGAAAACTTACAAAAGACCTAAACTGCATGGCTAAGTTTTCACCTACTTGTTATATCTTTTAGGACTTGGATTCGGGAGGACGATTGGCGATGCTGAAGTGAAAATGGGACTTTACATGCTCAAGGCTAGAAGGTTTTCTTTCAAGCAACCTCTCATTACTGATCCTATATTATCCGATAAATAGTTTAGGTCTGTTGTTAGTTCAACTCTTAGGAATAATAACGATGGTGAGGTCATGATATGGCACTACTAACTAGGGCAAACAAATTTTGTGTACCTAGAAAAACTATTTCTAGTTTTAATTTACAATAAAAAGTCTCAATTTTTAGATGAGAAGTTTAGGCATTATCTAATCATACTCGTCAAATTTATCCTAGCACCTTCTATAAAATGTCTAGCCAATTCTTAATGATTCACTGTGATATATGAGGACCATCTAGGATTCCTAACATCGCAGGAGCTAGATGGTTCATGTCATTCATTAATGGACATATCAGATTAACATGTCTATTTTTAATGAACAAAAAGTCAAGTTTAGTCAAATCTTCCAAAAAATTTATAAGAGGGTCAAAAATCAATTCAAAACTAAAATCCAAATCCTAACAACTGACAATGGGAGATAGTACTATAATGTTTCTTTAGGAAACTTCTTATCTAGTTAGAGGATAATACACCAAAGTTCATGTGTGGAGACTCCCTAACAAAATGGGGCCTCGTAAAGGAAAAATAGGCACTTACACAAAATAGCAACATCCCTATTATTTTTAACTAACGTTCCTAAACAATATTTGGGGGAAGCAGTTCTGATAACAACATATTTGATAATCATATTACCCTAAAGAGTCACTAATTTTCAAACTCCCTGTAATGTCTTACTAAAATCCTACCCTCGCACAAGTTTACTATTAGATTTACAAATTAGGATTTTTAACTGATATGTTATGTGTGTGCGTCCACGATACTCAGTAAACATACATTAAACTTAATCCTAGGTCAATAAAATGCATTTTTATAGGACACTCTCTTAATCTGAAGATTATAAATGTTACTCTCTTATCCCAAAGAAATTTTATATCTAACGACACTACATTTATAGACACATAACCTTAATACCCAAAAATTAGCATACAGGGGTGGCATTACGATAGAATCTGTTTTTTGGGAATCATGAACCCATCTAAACACTGGTTTTAGTTCGGTTCTTCAAGGTTGGGAAACACTAGCTGATCCCTTTTTGCCACCTAGTCCTAGTAAAAGTCTGCCTCTAAGTTACTCATCTCCCATTTCCAATAGGACTAGTTGAGTTTACAAATCCTAGTCAGCCAACTCTTCTAAAACAAAAACAACTTTCTGGTCCTGGCTAGCCAACTCTTCTAGAACAAACACAACTTTCTACTCCTGGTCAGCCAATTCTTTCATGTCAATCAAATATGCTAGTCAACCACCAAAGTCACATAAACCCACATCAATACAATCGGTAAGTGATAAGGAGTTTATTGTTTACTCCAGAAAACCAAAAGGCTAGAAAAAGATGGATTTTTTAACGAAAACACAGCAAAGTCAGAAGCCTGAACTAAATTCAAATGTCCAAAAAACTAAACCAGAAACTCAATAAAATCCAAACCAAATCTTCCAACTTCATCTAGTAATCTGGGTCCCACTTTTGAATAATATAAAACTATTGCATTAATATAAGGTTATAGACAATATAGGGACAACCTATTGTATCCCATAAGTATACATGTTTCTGAAAAACTCTTCCTAAGTTTTAAGAAATTCGTAGCAAATATATCAAAAATTCGGGTACCTACTACTATTGAAGAAGCACTTAAAGAACCTGAGTGGAAAAAAGTCTTTCAAGAAGAGATTGATGTTCTAGAGAAAAATGGAACTTTGGTTTTGTCCGAGTTACTAGAAGGGAAAAGTTTAGTGGGCTACAAGTTGATGTTCATAGTCAAATACAAGGCTGACAGAAAGGTTGAAAGGTACAAAGCCAGACTTATAGCCAAATGCTACAATCAATTTTATGGTATGGACTATGAAGAGACGTTTGTTCCCGTAGCAAAGTTAAATACCATCCGAGGTCTCTTCTCATTGGCGGTAAATCTAGATTTGCCTCTCCACCAACTAGACATCAAGAACGCCTTTCTCAATGGAGATCTTGAGGAAAAGGTATACATGGAAATTCCACCGGGTTTAGGTAATATCTCATCATCTAGCAAAGTATGCAGGCTTAAAAATACCTTTATGGACTGAAACTGTCCCCAGGGGCGTAGTTCGAGAGGTTTTCTGAGGCTATGAAAGCTTTCAAATTCTCTCAAGGTCAATTCAGTGATACACTGTTTGTAAAATAGTCCCCTGGAGGTAAAATTTCAATCTTAATAGTATATGTTGATGACAATATACTAACTGGTAATCATGTGGAAGAGATGGAGAAATTAAAAGTGATTCTTCTATTGAATTCAAAGTAAAAGACATATGGCACCTAAGGAATTTCCTAGGAATGGAGGTGGTTTGGTCTAAGAAGGGAATCGTGGTCTCTCAACACAAGTACATTCTGGACTTGATAAGAGAGACTGGTATGTTGGAGTGTAAGCCGACTAAAACACCTATGGGTCGTACCACTAAGTTGGGAATGGTTGAAGGTAATGCTCTGATTGATAAGCGTAGATATCAAAGGTTGGCTAGTAAATTAATCTATTGTTCCCACACTCAGATGGACATTGGGTTCCTTGTGAGCTCATGAGTCAGTTTATGAACAACCCTATAAAGGAATATATGGAGTCTGTTTTCAGAATTCTGCGCTACCTGATAATGACTCCGAGTAAGGGTTTATTCTTCAAAAAGAACTCAAACAGTGAAGTGGAAGTGTATTCAGATGCAAATTGGGAAGGTTCTGTTACTAATAGAAGGTCAAATTCAAGGTATTGTACTTATGCATGGGGGAATCTGGTCTCATGGAGGAGTAAGAAACAATTAATAATTTCTAGGAGTAGTGTTGAAGTTTAGTTCAGAGTTATGGCACATGTGGTATGCGAAGGAATATAGTTTAAGATAATATTGTTCGAATTAAGCCTATGTATGAAGAAACTTATGAAGATATATTGTGATAACCAGACCGTTATTAGCATTGCAAAAAATCTTGTCCATAGCATTTTATAAAAGAAGAGGTGGAGGAAGAAGTTGTTGAATTGGTCTATACTCCTACAACTCTACAAATTGCTAACATCCTCACTAAACCACTGCCTATAACTAGTTTTTGAAGATCTATGTTCCAATCTGGATATGTGCAATACCTACAACCCAGCTTGACGGGGTGTCAGATTTCATGGAATGATGAAGGAGATCCTAGCAATATTTGGTCCTAAGATTTAGAGATTTGTTTTCTTAATAAGGAGATTCAGTCAACTATACCAGATGTCCCTCTTTATGTTTCCTAGTTTTATGGGACTATTTGTAGAGAATTATAGGTCCTTATTCGTCATTTGTTCATAATATTGGAGTGAGAAAAATTATTCTCTTGCAAATTTCTTCGGTTACCAATACAACACTTGACCAAATTATGCTGAAAGACTAAACTAAATATGCAGTTAGAATTTGGTGAACATGGTTTCCACAAGTATCAAACAAACAGAATAGTGGTCAGCATGTAGGGTAATGTCCTTTTCAAAAATTGCAAGAAAAAAGAGGCTTTCAAGTTTGTGTGGATCACTATCTGAATTATGCAGGATAAGAAATTGAGACAGCTTCCATCTTCCATCTTCCATGTCGGTTGGTTTCTGCCCTACCATACCCCATTTGGCTTCTTTCTTTCAATCAAGACTAACGAGAATTGCATTTAATTACAATAGGAATAGATTTCACCAGCTTTTCTGAATTATGATCTGTTTATTAGATAGACTTCATAACATTGTTTTATCTCCAACATTTTCAAAATAAAAATAAAAAAGTGGTTTACGTGCAATTAGGCATAATGGTAGGAGTGTTTAAACAATTTGTTGTACTTTTTATTTTTCTTTTGAAAAAATACTGGTCATTTCCCACCCTCTAGACTCTAGTTTCAGTTATAGTCATTGTACATCTTCTATTTGTTGACGTCGATTTTGGATTATGCCAAAAAATCCAACAAGGATTGGATTTCGGCTATCGATTTAAAGAGAAAGAGATGCAGAGAAAGTAACAAAGACAAGATTTACATGGTAAAACTCCGATGGCCGGAGAAACATCCACGGCTGGTTGAAGAATCAACCAAGCCAAAATCCACTATGAGAATAAGATGTTTACAAGCTCTCGATCTCTCTTTTTTCTCTCTATATTTACTGTGATTGCTGTATACTATATTGCCTATATCCTTTTCGGACGAGATTATGGGTCTATTTATATGTTTATAGAACCCTAATCTGCCTTGTACAAATAATACAGGATCTTTGTATTTAATTGTGATTCGGTTACTTTCTTGAGGTCGATTTTTCTTCTTTCCTGTTTCGGAGTCTCTTATGGAAATCGAGTGGGATTCTAATAGTGTTGTTCAATTTGGACTTGTTTCCTTATAAGAATGTAGTCTTTGTAAAGTAATTAAGTTATTTCCTGATTGGGGACTATTCTAACTTGAATGCTTCATTTTATTTGGGATTCCTTCCTGATGGATATCTTCGCGTATTTAATGACTTAATTCGTGTGAAATAAGCACCAAGTTCTTACTCGAGTCATATTTATTCCCGAGTAAGAGTGATACCTGATGGTCCCGAGTAGTACCGTTTGGTCCCGAGTAGTACCGTTTGGGCCCGAGTGGAAGTGTTATTTAACCAGTCCCAAGTGCTGTTAGCTGATCCCGAGTAGGTTTTATTCAGTATATGCTTACTCGGGCTTTCTTCTCTTTAATGATGCCTTATAGGATATTTCCCGGATGCCCATTTGGGTGTCCACCTGGCTATTTTTTCCTTCTTGTCGATGACGTGTATGCTTGGTAAAATTTACATACAACAATACCCCCTTAAAATATTTTTCCCGAGAAGATTTTATGTCGGGCAAGGGTATTTTAATCATCTTGATTTTCTTTCATCAGAATAGTCTTCTTGTCATAATGACTCATTTTAATGGTGACTCTGTAATTTCGATTCGCTTTATCACGCAAGATCTTAAATGATAGCGACGTTTTAAAGTATTGACGGTTGAGGGCTACTTCCTGTCTTGACACGTGTCCCTCGTCTCTTCATTTTTCAATGTCATTTATGAGAAATGATTTTTGCGTTTCCCCAAGCGCCGCCTACGTCATCGAGTTTTGTCATAAATTTTTTCCCTCTTTGAAATCCTAGGGTTTCGTGCCATCTCATCTTTAAATTCTTCGCTGAGAGACATTGTTGGTTTATTCTCAAAAATTCATCAGAAATCTCTTCAAACTCAGATTTCTTTATCTAGAAGTTCGCGATTCTCCGCTTGAAGATCTTGCATCTGTCTCAATTCAAGGTTAGTTTTAATGGGGCCATCTTCCCGCCATCGTCTCTTTAAAATCGCTTTTGATGCATTAGAGCGTGGGGATTTCTAGTTAGTATCTTGCATTAAATGATTACTGGGGGATATCCCAATAGATGAACCTCCATTTTTAAAGGTTGATGTTTCTAGGCTTCACCCTGACGTCACTTTCAGCCCTCTATCGAGTTCTTCATCTAGTTCTGAATCTGATATTTCTGATCACAGGGTATCTTCTCGAAGGATGGGTAAACATCAGAGCACAAGTAAGGTATACAAGAATGGCTCGAAAAGCGTTCAGACCAGGGAACAGACTGTTAACGAGGGCGACGTTGATGAAGTATACAGGGCATCTCGTCTTTTGTTTTCTGACACTCGCCCTAGTGGCTTTGATACTGAGCCGAACGTGGTCGGGCCAGCTGAGATAGAAAAATATCGCTCCCGATTCGGCTTGCCCGACTCTGTCACTTTGGTTCTTGCGGGGGATAGAGCCGTATGGAATTCTCCTGAGGGCATGGTCACGATTTACGGATTGATGCTTTGCTGCAGCGTCACACTTCCCCTTCAGCCTTTTATTGCCTGGTTTTTGGCTGGCTGAGGCAGGGATAGCTCCAGCTAAGTTGGCCCCGAATAGTTACAAATCCTTGATGTGTATGTGGCACATGTTCAGTCGAATGAACCTTTCGCCGCCTTCCCCGAATGAAATCAGGCACTTCTTTACGCCGAGGCAGGTTAGCAGAACGGAGACCTATTTCCTTGCATCTACTTCTTCGGACGGTTGGGTCCCCAAAGAAGCCAAGGTGAATCGGGGGGTCGATGCTTCTGATGATCCGAAAAAGAAGGGTTTCATATGGGGATTCCCTACATCCAACAAATTTTGGAAGAACAGTTGGTTTTTTACTAGAGGGGCTCTCAGACTTGATATCACTGTTTGATATGGGGATTCCCACATGGTGTTGAGTGTTCCCCGCTTCTTCTATTCCCCCAAAGTGTGGAACAAGAAAACAATTGACTGTAGCGACTCAGAGGTGAAGAGGCTGACTCGGGCAGCTGTTCGTACTCTAGAAAAGAGGAGCAAGAGCTATCTTTTCAAAGAGGATGACTTGATAAAGGTCGGCTTCTTCAAACAAATTTCGGGCCATCGCGGGCCTTGAAAGTAACCCGGCGCCCTCTGTTGTATTTCTCTGCTTTTCCATTTTCTGTTTTAATTTTTATTTTTTTTTAGTGTTCGATACGGACGTTGTCAGCGATCTTCAGGCTCGCCAGGTGAAAGCGATTCTACAAGCGAGTAGAAAGGAAGCTTCCCGTCAGGGCGATGAGGGTATTGCACCACCCGAGCATGATAAGGAAACCGATATCGCTGAAGAAATTCTCGAGTGCGTTGATCAGGGTGCTCAGCCTTCTACTCAAGATTTCGCTGGTCGAAGTGGCCAAGGTGAGCCGATTGATACCCTACTGCCTGAAAATAGGGAGAGGCAGTATGAGGGTCCAGGTGAAGAGTCTGTTGGACGGTTAGAAGCTAGCGATGGTGGTAACGTCTTGAAGGATCAAGTGCCTGCAGGTGCTGAATTCTTTGAGTCTTTTCGGGACGATCTTCAGGAAGATTCTGCTGCTGATCTTAACTTCCACCGTTCTCGGGGTGAGAAGCGAAAGGCAGTTAGTTCGCCATCTCGTCCTCTCAAAGTTACTCGAGTAGTCTCATTTATTGACTCCAGTGACGAAGATGTTACGGATGAGATTGCCCCGAGTGTTGGTGCTAGAGCATCAGTAGATGCAGCCGCTTCAGAGCCGAGTAGGGCTTCTTCTACCCCCGAAGTTGGAGATATGGGGGTTGAACCTTCGGGGGTTCCTTCTCCGTCCTTAGAGCCAAACAGGGCTTCTCCTGCCCCCGAGTTTGGAAATCTTGGAGCTAAACCCTCGGGGGTGCCTTTATTCCTTTCTCCCCATGATATGCTACAGGAGATGTCCTCTGGTCGGGCTTATATCAGGGAGGACCGCTGGAGCAGTTTTAGAGATGGTTCACTGACCGAACGTCTCCAAAACATTTTCAATGGCGCATCTTATGTAAGTTAAATCTGACTCAGTTAATTCTGACTCATTAATTGTTTTACTTTTTGTCGGATTTCTAAGTATATTCTTTTGCAGATGGTGGCCGAATTTGCTAAGCTTTTTCAGACGCAGCAATGTCAAGCTGATCGGATAAGGCGTCTGGAGGCTCAGCTGAAGGCTAGTGAGGAGGGTCGTGCTCGAGCTGAGCAGGCTTATCAACAGGAGGTCGGCTCTGTACAGATATTTGCTGACCACTGCCTGGCGAAGCAGGTTGAAGCCGAGGATAAGGCATCTCTGGCAGCGGAGAAGGTTGCATCGCTTCAAAATCATCTTTCTTCTGCTGAAGAATCCATGCTTAAGGCAGAGCAGGAGGCGGAGCAGGCGAAGTCAGCGTATGACCAAAAAATTGAAGATTTGGATCGCCAAGTGCTGACAGTTGAATCCCTTTCCCGATAGGCCAGGTTGGAACTGGAAGTCCAAGGGGTGGATCGTTTTAAAAGATCCCTTGCTTATGACGCCCTACTCCTTCGGGAATTTCAACGTGGGCTAGTTTCGGCCGGCGAGTTCTTCAAAGTCAAGAATAGGGCGACCGAGAAGGCATGTGCTAATTGGGAGTTGTCAATCAAACACCATGTGGACAGGTCCTAGGAATCTATTCGATTCAGATGAAGGAATGGAGAGCCTACTGTCATAGTCAAGGCAAAGAGTCCCATCCTATGCATTTAGAGATTCCGTCCGAGCATTCTCTCTCGACCTTTTACGCAAGTTAAGAGTCGGTTGAGGGTGTAGTCCCGGATGTCGGGCCAGTCCCGGGTGAAGATTACAGCCAGTGGAGGGATGATACTGTCGAAGATATTACTTGGCCATCTAATGAGAGCCTGCTTCGTGAGTACTAGGTGGTGCCAGATCTGAGTATTGGCAAAGGCTCAAAGTCCTCGCAACCTTGATTTTGTAAATTTGCAGAAAATTCTGATTCTTTATTTTTTACTTGTAAAGAACCATTCTTTGAACTGCAACCATTCTTTTAGGAGCAATAAAATTCAATTTTATTCTGAGTTGAATGGTTTTGGTCTATTTTTTGCTGATTATTGCCGAGTGTTGTATTAAACTGGCTGATGGTCGGTTAACTTAACCGAGTATCTTATTAAACCGGTTGTTACCCGAATAACTTCAATTGCCAAGTATTTTATTTAACTGGCTTCTTTGATGTTCGGGTAACTTAACCGGGTAACTTAACCGAGTATCTTATTAAACCGGTTGTTACCCGAATAACTTTATTTGCCAGGTATCTTATTAAACTGGCTTCTTCGATGTTCAGGTAACTTAACCAAATATCTTATTAAACCGGTTGTTACCCGAATAACTTCAATTGCCAAGTATCTTATTAAACTTGTTTCTTCATTGTTCGGGTAACTTAACCGAGTATCTTATTAAACCGGTTATTACCCGAATGACTTCAATTGCCAAGTATCTTATTAAACTGGCTTCTTTATTATTAACCGAGTCATCTTGAGACAAGTTTTTCACTTGTGTTTCATACCCGGTTGCTACCCGAATGTTACATCAAGGCTCACCATGATCATACGTTTGAGTCCTTACGCAATACCAAGGACGTCTCCCTAGTTTTTATGCGCAAGGGTTTACCGAATCGTTGAGCTCTTTTTTTAAAAAAAAAAAAGTGCTTCAACACAGCTACGCATTTCACCGGAATTTCTCCCGATAGCATCCCGAGCATTTTTCCAAAGTCTTGTGCATCGGGTTTGCCTTTTCGCGAAGGTCATTTTGACCCTGCTCGGTTGGCATGCTCTTACGAGCTTCTCCGCCCATTCGGGATTTGATGGTCCCGAGAATTCTATTTGCATGTTCTTATTATCATGCTCTGCTTCCATATGATCTTATTATCATATCCCTTTTTTGGAAATCCCGAACTGGATGCTATCCTTTTGGAAATTCCGAGTAATTTTATTTATTATTGCAAAAAATCGACAGATTTAAATTACAATTTTATATTTATCCTACCAATAAAAGAATAGAATATTTAATATATATATATATATATATATATATTTTAAGGATAGAAAATCTTCAGATATTGGGCATTGCATGGTCGGGGTAACACCCCTCCATTGGATCGAGCAATCCAATAAACTCCATGGCCAGCTATCCCCTAGATCTTGTATGGACCTTCCCATTTGTCAGCCAGGGATCCTGCGGCTCTGTTTTTTGTGTTCAACGACACCTTCCTGAGCACCAGGTCTCCTAGCTGGACTTTCCTGATCCGAACACAAGAATTGTAGTGGCGAGCCACTCTTAGTTGATATGCTGTATTTCTTATTCGGGACTTTTCCCTTTTTTCTTCTAGCTCATCCAAACTTTGTAGTAGCGTATCAACATTCTGCTCTTCATCGTATAGCCTGACCCGTGGGGATGCATACGATGTTTCTATGGGGATGACAGCTTCTGTTCCGAACGCTAGGGTGAACGGAGTTTCTCCTGTTGAAGTCCTTGCTGTCGTTCGATATGCCCATAATACTTCAGGAAGCTTTTTAACCCAGCTTCCTTTTTTGTAATCTAACTTTGCTTTAATGGTGTGCTTGATAATTTTATTTATTGCTTCTACTTGCCCGTTTGTTTGAGGGTGAGCTGGTGTCGCATAGTAGTTAGCAATATGATACTTCTCGCACAACTGTCTGAACTTTTGGTTATCAAACTGAGTGCTATTGTCGGTGATTATAGTGTCCGGAACTCCAAACCTATAAAGTATATTTTTCTTTACAAAATTTATGATGTTGGCTTCCGTGATATGCACCAGCGCTTTAGCTTCTACCCATTTTATGAAATAATCGACAGCTACTATGGCATGCTATGCTCCACCCCCTGTCCCAGCTGGCATTGGACCGATCAGGTCTAGTCCCCACATGGCGAATGGCCATGGCACAGTGAGGTTTCTGAGTTTTTCTGGGGGTTGTTGGATATCGTTAGCAATCCTTTGACAGGTATTGTAACTTTCCGACCACTGCTGTGCATCTAAGAAAAGCGTAGGCCAGTAATAGCCTTGTCTGAGTACCTTATGCGCCAGGCTTCTACCTCCAGTGTGGTTTCCGCAAACCCCTCTGTGGATCTCTTGAAGTATTCGATGTGCATCTTTCTCCGGCACATATCTCTGGAGAGCTCGGGAGAACCCCCTTCTGTATAATTCTCCTCCGATCATGGTATATATAGCCGATCGATACCTGATACACTTTGTTAATACCGAATCTTCTAGGAGCATGCCTTCTTCCAGGAACCTTCTCAGCTGGACCATCCAACAGTCTTGCGGTGTTCAGATTTCTGAAATTTCCAAATGCTTAGGTTCAGCTGTACTCGGTTTAAGGAGGTGTGCAACTGGAATGGTCTTTGGTCTGATTGAGGTTGTTGCTGACGCTAATTTAGATAAAGCGTCTGCCTTTTCATTTTCTTCTCTGGGGATCTGAACGATCTTGTATTCTTTAAATTTTTGGAGGACCTGTTTTGCGATGTCACGGTAGGCAATCATTCCTTCATCTTTGGCCTGGTACTCGTCCATAACCTGGTTGACAACTACCTGTGAATCGCTGAATATCTCAACTTTATCTGCCCTAAGAGCTATGCAGACTCTGAGTCCAGCTAACAATGCCTCGTATTCGGCTTGATTATTGGTTGCTTTGAAATCAAATCTCATGGCACATTCAACATCATCTTCTTCTGGGGTGCGAACTACGATCCCTGCCGCGCTGCCATAAGTGTTTGAAGAACTATCAACATATAGTTTCTATGGGAAACTTTTATCCAACAGTCTTTTTACTTCTAGGTTTGGTTCTGTGAACTCGGCTATGAAGTCTGCCACCGTTTGTCATTCGAGAGAGGTTCTGGGACATAATGAATATCGAATTCACTTAACTCGATTGCCCATTTAGTAAGTCTTCTTGATATCTCTGGTTTTTGTAAGATTTGTCTTAATGGGCAATTGGTGAGAACCTGGATCGTATGGGCCTGAAAATATGGTCTCAGCTTTTTTGCTGCTGAAACCAATGCTAAGGCTATCTTCTCTGCCTGTGAGTACCTGGTCTCGGCCGGTACGAGTGCCTTGCTAGTATAATACACTGGTTTCTGCACTCCATCTTCTGTTCTAACTAAGACTGAACTTGCTGCAAGCTCAGTTATTGACAGATACAGCTGAAGTATTTCTCCTTTTTGTGGTTTTGAGAAGATGGGAGCTTGCCCCAAGTACTTTTTTATTTTTAAGAATGCCTGCTCACACTCTTTATTCCACTCAAGGCCTTTCCCTTTTTTGATTATCTTGAAGAAAGGTGCGCACCTGTCTGTAGCCCTTGAGATGAATCTTCCCAAGGAGGCTAAACACCCTGTTAAGCGTTGTACCTCTTTCAATGTTTTAGATGAGGTCATTTCTTGCAAAGCCTGGATCTTCTCATGATTAACTTCGATTCCTCTTTGATGGACTTGAAAACCCAAGAATCTTCCCGAATGGACTCCGAATAAATATTTGTTTGGGTTTAATTTCATCTGGTATCTTCTCAAAACATCAAATGTCTCTCGGAGGTTGCGGACATGCTCATCTACTGAGACGCTTTTAGTCAGCATGTCATCAATGTATACCTCCATGTTCCTTCCTATTTGTCGAGTGAAGATTTTGTTGACCAACCTTTGGTACGTAGCTCCTGCGTTTTTTAAACCGAAGGGCGTTACTGTGTAACAATATAAACCCCGATCCGTTGTGAAAGCTGTTTTTTCTTCATCAGCTTTGTTCATCCAGATCTGATTGTATCCCGATTACGCGTCCATGAAGCTGAGCAGTTCATGACCTGCTGTGGCATCCACCAGCTGATCTATTCTTGGGATTGGGAAGCTATCCTTTGGACATGCCTTGTTTAGATCCGTGAAATCTAAGCACATCCTCCATTGTCCATTTTTCTTCTGGACGAGGACTACGTTGGCGACCCATTGAGGGTAGCTGACTTCTCTGATTGATCCAGTCGCTAGTAGCTTTTCCACCTCTTGTTTGATTGCTTGACTTCTTTCAGGATTGAACGATCTTCTCTTATGTATTACCGGTTTGGCATTCGGGCTAACTGCGAGGTGGTGGGATATTACTAGGGCATCTATCCCGATCATATCTTCATGACTCCAGGCGAATACATCTTTGTACTCTCTAAGTAGATTGGTCAAGTCTCGCTTGACTTTTCCTTCCAAGTTGGCCCCAATCCTGATTTTCTTGTCCGGTTTGTCTTCTTTGAGTAGTATTTCAACCAATTCTGTCTTGTATTCATTCGAGCCCTCCCTTGGATCCAGTTCGAATGACAAGGATTCTTTACACTGATTTGGCTGCATTCTGGTGCATACTTGTTCAGCATCACGCTTGTCTCTGTATACTGATAGATTTGCTCTTCGGGCCATCTCTTGGGATCCTTTGACTATCCCAACCCCTTGTTCTTTTGGGAACTTGATCATTAATGCATAAGTGGCCATCACGGCCTTTGTTTTATTCAAGAATGGCCGGCCTTATAATGTATTATACAGCCAATTATCCAAGTCAACTACCACGAAGTCGAGCAGGACAGTCCTCTGGCATGGTGCCGTTCCGATCTTAACAGGTAGTTTTACCGTCCCGAGTGACCTGACCTCTATTCCCCCAAATCCTCTTAATGAAGTATGGAAAGGTTGTAAAACTTTTTGGTCTAGTCTTAGCTTGTCGTATACGGCCACGCTTAGGATGTTTGTTGATCTCCCATTATCTATTAAAATTCTCCGGACTTCCCTATGGCCGATCCGGGAACTTATAACCAAAGCGTCATTAGGTCGAACATCGACGCCATGGGAATCTGCCTCTGTAAAGACTATTGAGTCCCATCCTTCCTTTATCCCTTTTCGGGTTTGGTTCAACCAAGTTTACGTCGAAGTTATTCCTTGCTTCTACTGTTTCTCGGATTTCCTGAGTTCGTTCTCGGTTGCTTCTCCCAGTAGAAGGTCCTCCAAAAATTGTATGTATTACTTGATTGGCTTCGGGGCTGGTTCTCTGGTTTTGACCAGGGTTGTGATCAACCTTGACTTTCTTAGTTTCTAGTCTCTCGTCTTTTTTCAAGATTACATCCCGTAGGTGCCCTTCCCGAATAAGAGGTTCTATGTAATCTCTGAGCTGAAAACACTTTGAAGTTTCATGCCCAGTTTCTTTATGAAACCTACAATACTTGGTTGTATCTCTCCGAGCGAACTGTGATTGTCGCCGCGGTTCTTGCACCATATTATTTTCATCCAAGATGGCTAGAATTTCTTCTTGTTTCTTCCGAAGAGGGGTGTAATTGGTATATCTACCTTGGTATTTCTCTGTGGACCGTTCGGCGTTGGGCCCATTACCCCCATCCTTGTTTTTCTCCTTGCCGTTCCCTTTATGTTTTTCCTTTTGATTCTGCCCCTTGGATTCGGTATTCTTATGTTTGGGCTTTCCTCCAAGCATATAGCTTCCTCCTGTAGCTAACTCTTCTTCCTCGACCAGAGTGTATCCTCCCGCCATATCCATCATGTCCGCGTACCTAGTCAGCCGTGCTCTTCTCAAATCGAAGGATAGTCGTCCATTCTGCAAGTTATTGGTGAAGGCAGCAATAATTGCTTCATCATTAGCGCTGCCAATTTCTGATACTGCTTGGCCGAACCGGCCCAAGTATTTTTTTAACGAATCATCCTTCCCCTGTTTTATTTGAGATAGGTAGGCCACCGACTTCTTTATGTGAACGTTGCTCAGGAATTGCCTTGAGAAGCTCCTGTTCAATTCACTGAAATTTTCGATGCTTGCCTGAGGTAGTCTTCTGAACCATCTTGAGCATGTGTCCCCAGTGTTTACGGAAAGTTAAGACACAATAGGAAGTCACTGCGGGCATATTAAGCCATGGCACTTTTATAGCGTCTAACGTGCTCCTTTGGATCTGTATCTTTTTTGAATTGCTCCACATGCGGCATCTTGAATCTTTCTGGGAAAGGGGTCCGTAAAATCTCCTTGGTAAATAAATTGTCGGAGTCATCGTCGAATAGATCGTTACAGCCGAAACGTCTGACTAGTGCCTCCATCTGTCGCCTGTTATTCTCTACTTCTCGAGTTAGACTCTTGATTGTGACATCTCTATCCCCCACCAGGCTTCCTTGACGGTTGAACCGTTGGGTAACTGTCATTCTTTCTTCAGACTCTTCACTCTGATGCCGGAACTCTCGTGTGACTCCATGACGATGTTTACGGTATTGTTGATCACTGTCTTCTAATGATGACCGTCCTCTGCGCCGATCGTATTTACGACGTCTGGCAAGTATTGTTTGATTGCGATCCAGCCTCTGGTGATTTTCCTCTTCTAGTGTTTTCTGTCCAGCTGGATTGATTAGGGAAGAGTTCCTTCTGGTTTCTGGCATAGTTATTCCTGGCCCCACCACCATCGAACGGAGCCTTACGGGTGGAGGATTGGGAGTATGTGCTCCCTCGGCCAGTAGATCAATACCTTCTCTTGCTGAGTCTGTCACCAATTGCTGCAGGGCCTCTTGGAAATGCAGCGTAAGATCTCTGCTGGTTGGAGGAACTTGTTGGATCCCCGCCAGATGCGAAAGCTGGTTTTCTGTGTTTGCTGCTGGATTTTGTGACGTATTGCAAATATGGAAATCGCCTGGCAATTTTTGGCCATTTCCTGAACTACTTCTGCTTCCTGCCGTTGCTTTTTAACAAGTTTGGAGGTTCAACCCCTCCTTCTAGCGCCAATTGTTGACGTCGATTTTTGGATTATGCCAAAAAAGCCAACAAGGATTGGATTTCGGCTATTGATTTAAAGAGAAAGAGATGCAGAGAGAGTAACAAAGACAAGGTTTACGTGGTAAAACTTCGATGGCCGGAGAAACATCCACGGGTGGTTGAAGGATCAACCAAGCCAAAATCCACTAAGAGAATAAGATGTTTACAAGCTCTCGATCTCTCTTTTTTCTCTCTATATTTACTGTGATTGTTGTATGCTATATTGCCTATATCCTTTTTGGACGAGATTATGGGTCTATTTAGATGTTTATAGAACCCTAATCTGCCTTGTACAAGTAATACAGGATCTTTGTATTTAATTGTGATTCGGTTACTTTCTTGAGGTCGATTTGTCTTCTTTCCTGTTTCGGAGTCTCTTATGGAAATCGAGTGGGATTCTAGTAGTGTTGTTCAATTTGGACTTGTTTCCTTATAAGAATGTAGTCTTTGTAAAGTAATTAAGTTATTTCCTGATTGGGGACTCTTCTAACTTGAATGCTCCATTTTATTTGGGATTCCTTCCTGATGGATATCTTCGCGTATTTAATGACTTAATTCGTGTGAAATAAGCACCAAGTTCTTACTCGAGTCATATTTATTCCCGAGTAAGATTGATACCTGACGGTCCCGAGTAGTACCGTTTGGTCCCGAGTAGTACCGTTTGGGCCCGAGTGGAAGTGTTATTTAACCAGTCCCAAGTGCTGTTAGCTGATCCCGTGTAGGTTTTATTCAGTATATGCTTACTCGGGCTTTCTTCTCTTTAATGATGCCTTATAGGATATTTCCCGGATGCCCATTTGGGCGTTCACCTGGCTATTTTTTCCTTCCTGTCGATGACGTGTATGCTTGGTAAAATTTACATACAACACTATTAAATTATATTAACAGTAAGTGACCGTTTGGTCTGAGGTAATCAAAATAATTTAATTCCTGAAAATTTTAAACAAAGTAATGTGATTCTTGAGAAATTTTCTTTGTTAGTTATTCAATTAAACAATGAGCATGATTTAATATACATATATATTAAATTTTATTTAGATGGTTGATACAACTTGAGAGAAGATTGGTGAAACAAACAGTCAAAAAACAAATGTGGAACAACTGATGGCGCCACATGTTGGGATGTTTTTTGAAGCAAAGGAACAAGCTAGAAACTATTATGAAAATTATGGTCGGCAGGAAGGATTTTGGATTCGTATTCGATCTTCATCCAAGACTATATTAGGTTCGAATGACGTGACTAGTATAAAATTTGTATGTGCTCATCAAAGGATATAAGAGATCACGAGAGCTGGTTGAAGAAGAAAAAGATGATAAAGAGATCACTTATGGAATTTGTAGTTCACTTTGCCTTTTTATCTTTACAAATGAATCAGTTCAGGCTTCATGATCAGAAATACTGAAATGTTTGTGTTTTAAAAAAAAAATGCTTTCACTGATTTACATATGAAATTTAGACGGTTTTTTTTTAACTCGAGTTAGACTTATTTATCAAGAAAGAAGAGAAATTAACATTGAAAGAAGAGAAATTAATTAAAGAGTAAAAAAAAAAATAACACTCAATAGTGGAAGAGGAATATAAATTTGAATAGGAAATATTAATTAAATATTATTTAGGGAAGTAAATACAGGAAAGAGGAAAGAGGAGAGAGAGAAAAAAATTAATGAAAAGAAAATGAGAATGAAATAAAATTCAATTCAATTCTAATAAATCTAAACCATCCAAATCTCAAAAATCTAATGGTTGAAAAATCATGTCAAATATTGTCCCCCGATCCCTCCCCATATATATGTGTTTGTGTGTGTGTGTGTGTGTGTGTGTGTGTGTGTACATAAGAATATTATGTTAGGTTTCTCTAGAAATGTTAGATAATCGTGTTTGGTTGTACATAGAAATATTATATTATATTATATTATATATATAGATAATTTTGATAATATATTTTATATATTATAAAATATTATATATATATATATTTAATAAATTATGTTATATAACATATATTATATTGTATGTATATAATTATATATTATATATATTATTTAATTTATATAATGTATATTATATTATTATATAATATATAAGACCCATCGTGGAAATGGTGAGGAATGTCACCTTTTTTTTGTCACTTGCAGTGATATCACCGTTATAATAAGTTAAGTTTAAAAGGCATCTATTATGGTGAGCTACCGAAATTGCCCTTAAATAATCGATATTTTAGTCTTTAAAGGCTGTCGTCCAAAAAAGTTGTCTGAAAATCAGTCACCTACTCCATTTTTTCATCAGAAAATGAGCTCCATTCCAGATATTGCAGAAGAAGGTAAATTAATATTTCTGATCTTCATTTCCATTTTTTATTGTATTTCTGTGTGGTATAACACTGCATGAACATTTATGAACATGTTGTCTCAATTTTTTTATGTTGATGTCCTAGAGTTGTAAACTTTTTACAAAGAATGAATGAACATGTATGCATATTTTTTTGTACATATATTTGGTCGAGTTGAGTTGTAGTGGTGCAAACAAGTTTATAATCTTGGGCATAAAAGCTGGAAACGTTTTAAAAAAAGGTCGAAACATTTGTAAAAAAGCTCAAAATTTTGAAAAAAAGTCTCGATCAAATTCAAAAAAAACTCGATCCAAAAAATAGATGTTGGATACGTAAAAAGAAAAGCTCGATTCCTCAAAAAAAACTCGATCCGTAAAAGTAAAAGGTCGAGCCATATTTGAAAAAAGCTCGAGCCATATGAAAAAAAGCTCGATTATATAGAAAAAGAGCTCGGTCTTGAACAAAATAAGCTCGATCTCGTTAGAAAGAGCTCGATCATGTACAAAAACGACTCGATCGTGTTCAAAAAAAGCTCGATCAGTTTAAAAAAAGCTTCATATCTTACACTTTTGATTTTTGTTTAATCCTTTATAATTGTAAATTTAATATGAAATATTTTTTCTTTATTAATGGTTTTTTATGTTGGTTTTGACAGGACAATGGATAGGGTGAGAATAGTCATATCTTACAACGACTTTCTTAGTTTCTAGTCTCTCGTCTTTTTTCAAGATTACATCCCGCAGGTGCCCTTCCCGAATAAGAGTTTCTATGTAATCTCTGAGCTGAAAACACTTTGAAGTTTCATGCCTAGTTTCTTTATGAAACCTGCAATACTTGGTTGTATCTCTCCGGGCGAATTGTGATTGTCGCCGCGGTTCTTGCACCATATTCTTTTCTTCCAAGATGGATAGAATTTCTTCTTGTTTCTTCCGAAGAGGGGTGTAATTGGTATATCTGCCTTGGTATTTCTCTGTGGACCGTTCGGCGTTGGGCCCATTACCCCCATCCTTGTTTTTCTCCTTGTCGTTCCTTTTATGTTTTTCCTTTTGATTCTGCCCCTTGGATTCGGTATTCTTATGTTTGGGCTTTCCTCCATGCATATAGCTTCCTTCTGTAGCTAACTCTTCTTCCTCGGCCAGAGCGTATCCTCCCGCCATAACCATCATGTATGCGTACCTAGTCAGCCGTGCTCTTCTCAAATCGAAGGATAGTCGTCCATTCTGCAAGTTATTGGTGAAGGCAGCAATAATTGCTTCATCATTAGCGCTGCCAATTTCTGATACTGCTTGGCCGAACAGGCCCAAGTATTTTTTTAACTACTCGTCTTTCCCCTGTTTTATTTGAGATAGGTAGGCCACCGACTTCTTTCTATGAACGTTGCTCAGGAATTGCCTTGAGAAGCTCCTACTCAATTCGCTGAAATTTTCGATGCTTGCTGGGGGTAGTCTTCTGAACCATCTTGAGCCTGTGTCCCCAGTGTTTACGGAAAGTTGAGACACAATAGGGAGTCACTGCGGGCATATTAAGCCATGGCACTTTTATAGCGTCTAACGTGCTACTTTGGATCTGTATCTTTTTTGAATTGCTCCACATGCGGCATTCTGAATCTTTCTGGGAAAGGGGTCTGCAAAATCTCCTTGGTAAATAAATTATCAGAGTCATCGTCGGATAGATTGTTACAGCAGTAACGTCTGACTAGTGCCTCCATCTGTCGCCTGTTATTCTCTACTTCTCGAGTTCGGCTCTTGATTGTGACATCTCTATCCCTTACCGGGCTTCCTTGACGGTTGAACCATTGGGTAACTGTCATTCTTTCTTCAGACTCTTCACTCTGATGCCGGAACTCTCGTGTGACTCCATGACGATGTTTACGGTATTGTTGATCACTGTCTTCTAATGATGACCGTCCTCTGCGCCGATCGTATTTACGACGTCTGGCAAGTATTGTTTGATTGCGATCCAGCCTCTGGTGATTTTCCTCTTCTAGTGTTTTCTGTCCAGCTGGATTGATTAGGGAAGAGTTCCTCTGGTTTCTGGCATAGTTATTCCTGGCCCCACCACCATCGAACGGAGCCTTACTGGTGGAGGATTGGGAGTATGTGCTCCTACGGCCAATAGATCAATACCTTCTCTTGCTGCGTCTGTCACCAATTGCTCGATCCCACATAAAAAAAAGCTCGATCCCTCACAAAAAAGCTCGATTCCTCAAAAAAAACTCGATCCGTAAAAGTAAAAGGTCGAGCCATATTTGAAAAAAGCTCGAGCCATACGAAAAAAAGCTCGATTATGTAGAAAAAGAGCTCGGTCTTGAACAAAAAAAGCTCGATCTTGTTAGAAAGAGCTCGATCATGTACAAAAACGACTCGATCGTGTTAAAAAAAAACTCGATCAGTTTAAAAAAAAGCTTCATATCTTACACTTTTGATTTTTGTTTAATACTTTATAATTGTAAATTTAATATGAAATATTTTTTCTTTATTAATGGTTTTTTATGTTGGTTTTGACAGGACAATGGATAGGGTGAGAATAGTCTTATCTTACAACGACTGATGGGAGAAATTACCAGACGAAAATCAGAGGTATTTAGGTTTCGATAACCAAGGTTTGTATGTGTCAAAGAATTTGAGTTACGATGAACTGGTGTTGATCGTGCAAACCATTGTGAAGTTTGATGAGAACAAATACAGTGTTGAGCTACAATCTCTATCAATTGTTCCTGGGACTACATGTCGTACATTTATAAGAAACAATGACGATGTTCAGTTTATACTAGGGGAAGATGGGGTGATCCCTCAAGTATGTGTTAGTCTAATCGAGAGGCCAGCAGGAGGTGTCATTGGTGAAGATATCCCTCATCCTGAAACACCCAACAATTTCGATCGTCAGGCGGAAGCAACCAGTTGTTCACAGAAAGAAGTGGGATTGATGGTCGGGAAAACATATGTGTTGTCCCATCGGAAGTATCCACCCATGATAAAAGACCGGGACCTCAATTCGACGATGTATTTGGTTGTCATATTGAGATGAATGGTAGACAGTACAACCACAAATACAATAAGATCTACAATGACATCAACAATGAGAAGAATACAGCACTGAATGTTGGAGTGAATAATTAGGGCAATTTAAATTCTGTAGAAAATGTAGAGGACAATCAGGATGATGCAGAACCTGTCAAAACGGAAAGACGTGTAAGACATGTACACAGATTTAGTTCCAGTGCACCAGATATAGCTAGGACCTCCGAGGGGAGGGCTAATGTAACTGCTGATGATTCTGATAATGCCACAACATGGGTTATTCAAGGAGTAGAATCATACTCATTTGGTATTGGTGGAAGCAGGAACTTGTTTGAAGATGAACCTACAAGCATGATATATAAAGGACAGTTTTTTCCAACGAAAAAGGATTTGAAGAGACTAGTAGGCCATTTCGCAATGCGGCAGAACTTCGAGTGGAAGGTGAAAAGGTCCAATAAGACAACATTACAACTAGTTTGTTTGATGGGAATTGTACGTGGAAGTTAAGAGCGATGAGGAGAGATGAAGGCACATACTTTCAAGTAAGAAGTTTTGTCAACGAACACACTTGTCCATTAGAGGAAATTCTCCGTTAGCACCGACAAGCTAGTGCAGTCATAATTGGAGAAGTTATTGCACCTAGACTTCAACAACAAGATGGTCGACTAATGCGTCTGAAGGACATAATCGTCGACATGAAATCAATGTATGAAATCCAAATCATGTACAGTAAGGCACATCCCGCCCTCGATTATGCGTTGTCACTAACATATGGAACGCATAAGGAAACCTTCAAACTGCTTCCATCATTTTGTTACGTTTTGGAACAATAAAATCCCGGCACAATCACTGACTTACAGTGCGACGAAGATAGTAAATTTATATACTTCTTCATGTCGATTGGTACCTCACTTAGAGGATTCTGGACGTGTATGTGTCCAATCATTTCCGTTGATGGTACCCATTTGAAGGGACGATTCTGGGGTACAATGTTTGTTGCAACAGCACAATATGGGAACGAACAGGTGTATCCAATTGCTTTTGGGTACGGCGACTCAGAAAACAACCTTTCATGGGAATGGTTTTTGGATTGCTTGAAGGGTGCCGTAGGTCATACTGATGAGCTAGTTTTCATTTCTGATAGGCATGCAAGCATTGAAGAAGGGATTTCTAAAGTGCTCCCTTATGCCACCCATACCATATGTTGCTGGCACTTTGCTGAAAATATCAAAAAGTGATTTCATAGGAAGGATGTTGCCATAATAATGGACAAAGCACCCCGCGCATACACCGAGTTTAAATATAACCATCATATGGAAGAGTTAAGAAACTTGCACCAAAATGCATATGATTATGTAATTGATACCGGTCCACACAAGTGGTTCTGTGTACACTGCCCGGAAAGAAGGTATAGGGTGATGACCACTAATGTTGCAGAATGCATAAACTCATGCTTAAAATTTGCACGCCAACTGCCTATGTTGACTCTGGCTGAGTTCATTAGGAATATGCTGCAATGGTGGTTTCATGATCGCTATAGAACTGCACAAACCATGCATCATCAGTTGACCAACGTAACACATCTTGTGCTCTTAAAACGTATGGAGAAGTGTGGTTATTTGACCGTAAATCCAGTCGACTGGAACATTTTTTCGGTCAAGCAGTCTGGAAAACAGTGGACTGTTGACTTAGCTCGGAAGGCTTGTACTTGCAACAAATTTCAAATGGATCATTTTCCATGTTATCAAGCCCTTGCAGCGGCACGGTACATTACTGAAACTTGGACTTCACAACTTTGAAAACCTACTGATCATTTTCTCGGTGAAGATGATAGTTAACAATGTTTTTTACAGGGAGCAAAACTTAGACTTCACACCTGTGTGTGCAGACTACTACAAGAGACAGACACTTATTAACGCGTAGTCGGTTCCTATTATGTTGGTTGGTCATCCTTCCACTTGGGTTGTGCCATCTGACATTGCTAAGAGGGTGATTTTGAATCCAAACTCCAGGAGACAAGCAGGACGCCCGAGGGCGGGTAGCCATGTCTCGTCTTCGGAGAGGACAACTACACAATCCTGTAGAAGATGTGGACAACCAGGGCATAATTCTAGGAAATGTCCTAATCCACCTATGATTAATGAAGATATAAGAAGAGCTGTTCTCGATGAATACCGCCGCAAGTGTAGCATCTGCCATTCAATTGGACACAACAAACAAACGTGCCCTAACGTTGACTCTATTAGGGAATGAATGACAAAGTTTCGATCACATTGAAAACTTTTGGATGTGTATCATATTGTAATACTTTGGATTTGCAATAATTAGTTATTAATGAATGAGTTAATATTAATGAATGAATAATGAACGAATTAATATTCATGAATTAATTACATGTCTGTGTACATATAAAATGGGAATATACAAAAAATCACTTGGTGGGCCTGGAGTTAGAAAAAATCTCTACAACCATTTTCTCTCGAATGATCCCCATGTCGTCCTCTGACCAATCAAAAGGCCTTTGACCCGTCAGTATTTACTCGATAAGTCTCAAAGTATGGGGACCACAGTTACCTCTGCAATTCGGCACATAAAACACAATTAAAAATGGTTCATAAAGAATATCTAAACACGTGAATGAAATATAATGTCTTACAATTTCTTTTGTTGAGGGACTGTAGAAGTATGAACAAGGCTAACCGAGAAGAGCTTACTTTCCCGAGGGAACGCCCGACGACCAGCTCGTCGTGTTGTGTGGAACCCCGCATCACTCAACATGGAGGGTAAAAACCACTGTAATGGCCGGACCTGCTGGTGCCTGATCTGATAAGGGACTTCCTGCCTCCAGGGGTCATAAATCACAATCTTCCAGCAACAAAGGTCGACACTCACCACCAGTCAATGTTGGGCCCCAACGTTGCACGAAATCAGTACCTGTAATAGTTTACATGCCGTGTTAGCTGAGGATATACAAACAGTTTTTTTTTAATCATCTTCATCATGTAACACTTACCAGGTCAACCTCGTGTCATGGGCGGTTTCCACTCGTGGTTGCTCTACGAACCGTTAGAAGGTCCTCTTGCAGCCATCGGGACTGTAACACATTCCACCTTACAGTGGTCATAGTACTGTGCGAATCGCGAGGCATCATCCTCTCCCATATGTACAACATAAGTGGCTGTACAAGCATTGACAATATCGTATTAATAATAAATAACCAGAAAATCATATTTGCTTCCCAAATGTTATACCTACTTACATAAAATTGGGTATCCAACACGTTGATCCTCTAGTTATACACATTGTGGAATCCTCGCTGACGCTTGCGAAGAATATTGAGGTATACATCCATATGCTGACAAACAATAAAACCACCGTAACTGTTAACAATTCAACAATACTTACACAAACGTTAATATGAAATTTAATAAGTACGTATCGTGTCCTCCAAGTCCATGAAGTTGGACTGCATACGCACGAACCATCCCACGGTAACTGGTGTCAGCACGTCCACATCACGTCTTTTTAATGATTGAATTACCTTAGCTATACATAAATTTGAATAAAAATGAAATGTACATCCATTTGTATTATAAAAAGTTGGACTCGCTGTTCCCCGTTAATGTTCCTCTTAATGGCCTTGTATGCCGTAAGATGGTCAGCGACCACTAGTCTATAGGGGTCAAAAATGTGTTCCACAGACTCGGGTCGTGTCCTCAACCTCTTTGGACGGCATGGATCAGTTTAAGGGCTCACCAACTGCCATCCGTGCTTACCTAAACGCTTCGATGTATTGGGTGGGGGAGGGGACCTCTCTGACACCACAGAAGTGCTGGGTGGGGGAGGGGACCGCTCCGACGCCACATACATGATGGGTGGGGGAGGAGACCGCTGTGGCTGAATCGATGTGCCAAGAGGTAAGGGGGTCGATGCGCTGCCAGGTGGGGGGATCGATGTGCTGCGAGGTGGGGGTGTTAGGATTATGCCCGATAGCAAGAGTGTAATATTGTAATTAACAATCTTTTCATATGAATAAAGTGATTTCTATTTTAACAAATCTTATAGCATTTATAGTTTAATTATTATAATTTTCAAAAGTTAATAATCATAAGGTCAAAAGACATGAGAAAAGAAGAATTGTTCATACATCTAAATATGTATGAGGTAGACACAATTCTTTAGTTATTCTTGAATAATATTCACAACTTAAGATAGAAGGTTGGACGCCTTTATCTTGTCAAAGTTGTAGATTCTTTTGCTAGCATTTGAGTGTGATCAAATGTGTTATGATGAGTCTAAAATCATCAAAGTGTGGTGTCTTTAGGCAAAAGAATCTAGTTCACTGGGTCCATTGAATAGGATCAAAATGAAATACTTTATCTAGAACCGTCAATGGATAAAAGTTTTCATTTGAAGACAATCGGAGAGTCTATCTTAATCCTGAGATAAATGATGGACTTATGGTTGCAAATGTTATCATTTGAGCTATCAATGAGTACGATTATATAGCATAGTCTATCCTCGATAGTTTGGTGGTATTCATTTGTTAATCGATAGAGGACTTCATTTATAGATATGGACATCATGGCTCCATTTATTGGATGAGAGTTGAATACCATCATATGGATGTTTTGAGGTATTGGATATTAAATCTTAACGTTAAGTTTTCAATAGTGTCTATTGAAACATGGCTTCTGGACAAGTCAAAATATCCAAGTTCAAAATGCGGTCATATGAGTAAATATGGTAACTTGGAGAGCTATAGGCGGTCTATGAGCTCTTGGCGATTACTGTTATTCTTCACGGGGATACACTTTATCCAATAAGATTGTCTAGGGTACTAATGAGTAACATCAACTTATTCTATCTTTATTTAAGAGTTCAATTTTAGTTATTTAGTGGAATGAACTAAAATTAAATAGATTGGACCTAAGTGAATCATTTGTTGATTGTGATTGGGTTGTGTCGATTGGAGCTTAAATTTAGATAGCCCGCCAAGATCCTCAATCCACACGAACTTGCATGGATCACTTAATATATTCTACCGGACCAATAGGGGTCCATCTAGAATTGTAATAAGGCATGTGAACTTGTTTCTTTTTGTAAGATTAGGTCTAGTTCACATGTGGACTTTTTATTAAGGTCCAATGGATTTAATAAAATGAGAAAATAATATATGGCCTTTATACTAGGTATGGGCGGCAAAGGCTATGGTGAATAGCTTTAATATATTATTTTTATTTTATTATTATTTAATTTAATGGAAATTAATTAATTTGTTGATTAATTAATTATTTAATTAAAAGTCAAAATCTTTTCCTATTAGGAGATGGTCTCCTAAAACTATACAATTGTTGGTAGTATAGTTAATGTTAAAGACTATATTTGATAAGTATATAAATAAAAGGAGTTATTTATCTAATCAAATTAGAAAGTCTTTAATATGGTTATAAACACACTATTGAGTAGAATTAGGAGTCTTGGTTTAGAAAAGAATTCTTTTTGGAAAAGGATTCTTTTTGGAAAAGGATTCTTGGTCACCAAGTAAAACTACTTAGTGGCAGAATTCTTATTTGAAAAGGATTCATAACCACCAAGTTAATCTACCTAAGGATAGAATTCTTGTCCATCAAGTAATCTTTCTTAGGAAATATTAAACACTCCTAATCTACTTCAAACAAGGGAAATTCGACCAACACAATATATAGTTAAAGGAGTAGTTAGTTTTCTTCTAAGATAAGGATTCTAACTACCAAATAAATCCACCTAAGAAAAGGATTATTGCCAACCAAGTGAATCCTTATTAGGAAAGGATTTATGAACTCGAGGTTTCAAATCCATTATTTGGAACCCGAGGTTTCAAATCCATTCAGAAACTGAAGTTTTCTGAATTTTATATATATGACCTTGCAGTTGATCGAGCCAGAAGTTCGAAAAATCAATACGATTAATGATTCTCATATCTATTAAGTGATATGTTCACATATCATTCATTTAAGAAAAAAGTTATACACATCCAGCAGGATGTTGTGAGTATCATAAAAATTATTTAAGATCCCAACGTATAATTTATTTGAGAAAAACGATCTACACATCTAATAAGATATTGTGAGTATCATAAAAAGGATTTATGATCTTGATGTATCATTCATTTGAGAAAAAGAATCTAGACTTCCAGTAGAATGTTGTGAGTATCATAAAAATGATTTTAGATCCTAATGTATCATTCATTTGAGAAAAAGAATCTACACATCCAACAGAATGTTATGGGTATTATAAAAGGAAGTTGAAATTGAGAAAAAGCAGTGTGATCCTAATACTAGAAAAATAAAACAAAAAGGCTCATGCGGTTTTTACGGAGTCAGAAATATTTTACGAATTTGACTTTGCTCAGAGCAAATGTTAATATTGTATCAAGACCAACATATCTAATAGAAAGATTTGGAAGGACCATGATATTGTTATCAAACAATACTAAATTTTGTATTAATGATACTTGGTATTATTCAAGCAGAACATAAAAAAATATACTTAGTTCAAGAGCATATAAGGTTAATACCAAATAAAATCTAGCAAATCTGATTAAAGGTTCTAGAAGAACCACAGTCTTATTACCAGATGATATTAAATTGTGTATTGATAATACTTTATATTATTCAAGCAGAATATAAAGGAATCTGCTTAGTTTCAAAGATATATGGATGAATGGATACCATATTGAAACTATGAGTAATGAGAATGTTAAACATAAATGCATTACTTCTCATGATTCATGCTAGAAACTCATTACAGAAAAGTTGTGTCCTTTATCATCCGAATTATATTACACTATTATAAAAGAGTAGAGATTTATGCTGTTATGAATCAAAAGTTCTCAGTTCCAAAACTGTTTATACTTTGGCGTGACCGTCTCGATCACATAGGATCTACAGTGATACGTTGAATCAATGAAAATTCTCTCGAACATCCATTAAAGAACTAGAAGATTCTTTATCTAATGAGAACTTATGTACTGCATATTTACAAGGGAAAACATCAGTAAAACCATCTTATTTTAAAGTTGGTTTTGAATCCCCATCATTCAGTATGATATATATGGAGATCTTCATCCACTAAACTAACCCTTTCATTATTTTATGGTTCTTATTGATACATCTATGAGATGATCACATGTTTGTTTATTATCAAACATCTTCATATTACTTGCACTGATTATTAGTTTTTCAGGCATACTAACTTTATTAACTTACAAGATATTAGATGAATATTGCAAAGCAGTTGGGATTGATGTTCAATGTCCAGTTCTCAAATAAACTCATAACCAAAATGAATCAGAGGAAACACTTATCAAACGTCTCTAGGTAATTTCGATAACTTCATTATTTCGATATAGTTACTAAATTATATACAGGGACTTACTCACTTTTAAGTTATTTAATTGTGTTGTATATCTTCTTATTGCATCTCTGGCAAGATCTAAGATAAGACTTCTATATCATTATGAGATTAATATTGATTTTGATTAATCTTCTATTAGTTCATTTAAACTTCTGATAGTTTATATTTTTCACACAATCTGCATATTATTATATCAATTCAGTTCTTTATATATGTAATAAATATGTTTCATCTTAATCTTCGTATCGCTAAATTACGAAAGATAATTGATCATCAAATGACTATTAATCAGTTACCTGATATATTAAAGGTAACAAAATTTTATAAGTTGCTATCTTATAAACCCTGGCCGGGTAATTGTTTATGAAGAACAATCAGAGCAAAATGTTACAAATAAATCGTCTGATGCATATTATAAGCTTGTGAACCTTTTTAAAATGTATTGTTATCATGATCCCTAAAGTAAACAAAACTCAAGTTATAACTAAATTCACTTTCTTTAATTCAACTTTATAAAAGTCTGATATATCTAAAGAAACACAAGTCTATGAAATGACTAAATCCATTGAAAAGGAAGAAATCTTAACAGAGATACAAGAATATAGATATTGAGTGAAATTGAGAGAAATTGAGAGAAATTCTATAAGTCATACAAGTCCATGAAATGACTAAATCCATTGAAATAGAAGTAATCTCAACAAAGATACATGAACATAGAAATTGAGAAAATTTCTATAAATCATATGAGAGAAATGTGGAATCATCAGGAAACAATCCTTGATAATGTATTTTTATACACAATAGCGCAACTAAAGTTATAATAGACAAAAACACAATTAGTATAAATGAGAACAAGCAATTCAAGAAGAATTGACTTCATAAACTAAATATAAAGTATTTAGACCAATAGTACTTTAGACACCTAGAGATGTCAAACTAATTGGATACTAATGGACCTTTATACAGAAACATATGAGAAAAAAAAAAGAACGTGAGATATGAGGCACAACTCGTGGTACAAGATTTCTTACAGGAACTTGGTATTTAAAAGTGTTGAATATGATTACGTGCCGAATTTTTGATAAATTTGTCTTCCTTTGAAAGACTTGAAATACGTCTTTTAGACGTTGTAATCATTTATCTATATTCACTAAATGTAGATAATTATAATCTATGAAGGATTTAAAATGCTAGAAGCATATAAATTGAGATCTCGTAATCTGTATTTGATAAACCTATAAAATTCCTTATATGGATTAAATACAATATGAATAGATGAGGTATAACCGTCTCAGTGAATATTTGATAAGATAAAGATATAATAATCAAATTATATATTCATGTGTCTTTATAAAGAAATCAGAATCCAGATTTGTTATACTCATAGTTTATGAATTTATTTAAAATGACAAACAAATTAAAGAAAATATGTCTCGACCTAAAGATCTAGCATAGATCAAATGGAATGCTTAATGATTCCATATGGATATTAATCATCTATTAAGTAAACATATGGTTGTTAAAACTCTTGATCTTAACACAGATACATTCCAACCAACAGAAAATGGTGAAAAGATACTTGATCCTAAAGGACAATATCTTAAATGTAATTGGTGCTTTGTTATATTTAGAGACCAGATAGTGCACTCTTAGGGAATGAACTTACCAGTTTCATTTCAACACCAATTTAATAAAGATTCATGAAACAAGTCTTTGCTCATACTTCCTCTAATTATTTATGATGTTATTTCATAAAATAAACACCTGTATGCGTCAATTTTAGCAATTCAGAAGATTGTTTCAAAAAAAAATTATCAGGGGGATCATATCAAATGATGTATATTAATTATATTGGGGCATATGTGTATTGTAATTTTTTTTCCATCAAATCAGGTTTTTGTCCTATTGGGTTTTCTTTATAAGGTTTTAATGAGGTAATTCTCTAAGTACACCTAATAAAAAACTTTGATCCATAAAGATCATCATAAATATCACATCAATCTAGTTGATCATCGTATATATATTGTCTTGATCAAGAAGATCACTGTAAATATTATTTTGATCTTACTAATTTTCGTATATATGTTACATTGATCCAGAAGATCATTACAAATATTGCTTTGATCAGACAGGTCAATTGATATCATTGTTATGGTTTTTATCCCACTGAATTTTTCTTAACAAAATATAAATGTGAGAAATGTTTTGAAGTAAACAATAATTATAGACATATGTTCACTATACTCTTTTTCTCTTTATTCGGGTTTTATCCCATTAGATTTTCTGATAAAGTTTTTAACGAGACAATTTTAAATATATCCAATTCGACAAAATCTAAAAGATCATTGAATATTATTTATCGAGGTTTTTATTCATTAGATTTTATCTAACAAATTTAAATAAAGGGGTGGAAATCCTATCAAAAGTCTTTTAAATGATATGGATTCACCATTTGCCTTTGTCCACTTGATCCCACCGCCTCTTTTGTCTACTTGATCCATTGGCTTATCTTCATCATCATTATCGTATGCAAGTGGTGCCACCGTATAAACTCTATAAATAGAGATCTCATGATTTTGTAAATGGTTACTCAAAATATCAATACACAGAAGCTCTGATCTCTCTTGTCCCGCTTTCATTTCTCTTCCTAATTTCTTCCTCTGACTTCTTTCATTTCTCTTCCTAATTTCTTCCTCTGACTTCTTTCATTTCTTTACTTGTTATTCGTTCGTTTACAACAGACTCCTATTTATGCTTAAATACTCTCTTTTTTTAAAAAATAAAATAAATAAATAAATCTTTTTATACTATATTTTTAAAGTCATTTCATTTATTTTTTATAAAAAAAATTATTGCTTTTTATTCACTTTTTTATTTTTTTTTAAAGATTTTACAAAGGTTTTTGCCAAGTCTCGTGGTATAATAAATATTTTTTTAAAAAAAAAAATCACACTTTTTTATAAACACATTCTACATTAAGAAGATTAAATTCAATTCAAAAAGTTTTTTTTTTATTCCAATAAAAAAATTGCAAATTTAATTTTAATTAAAGACTCACTTCCTAATTAATATTTGTTTCTAATTGCATAATAACATTTTTCGTCAATTTAAAATCAAATAAATCTTTAAAAGTATAAAAAAAAAAATTGTATTATTTAAGGTTTATGGAATGTTAAAAGAGGGAGATGTTGTAAGATTTGTGTTTAAGAGTCTTTATAATTTTTTCCTTTTGTTTAGTAATTTAATTAAGGATAAAATAATCCTTAACAAAAATTAATATAAATGGAATGTGAATAGATGTTGTATGGATTTTCAACCGCATCACTCTCTTACTACGGATTATTTCATAATCCTTTTACACAATTAACCTCTGTATACTTTTTAAAATTGTTATTAAATCAATCGATTATCAAATAATCATTTTTATAAATTTTACTAAACATTTTTTATTATCAAAATTATTAAATAATTTAATTTTAACTTCTTAAAGACAAATATCAGATGGTACCATAATTTATTTGGTGATCTATACAAAAACATTGTGTATGTCAAGCTGTGAGATTTATAAAATTTGATTTTACCAAATTCTACATTTTTTTTACACCATTTGTAAGTATAATGACTCAAACTTGACATATTCCTATGTTGAATGAACGCTCTTCACCACTAAGTCACATTGAGGTAGGGGCGAGTCATTGTGTGAGTCGGGATCTAACACAGTATAGCCCACTAATTTTATCACATTGAGGTAGGGGCGAGTCATTGTGTGAGTCGGGATCTAACACAGTATAGCCCACTGATTTTATTTATTATGGTTAAAAATATTATTAAAAATTATGTTAACACCCTTTTTTGGTAGGGGTCAAAAAGAAGAATTTTCCATATGCTTTGTATCTAGTAAGGCCTACCCGGTAGAAAACACTACCTACCACCAGATCGGCGTGACGGGCTGCCATCTACCTTGAGGTACTGGGATTCACATGACCAAGGTACCTTGTAATCATCTTGGAAGCATGCAGGGGGTATCCAACTCCATAGAATGTCTTACACATACCCGGACTCGTCGACATTGCCACACTATCTCGTCGAGGTACATTTCTGACCTTTCCAGCAAGAAGGAAGAAGCTCGTAAAGGTCTTATGTGTTTGTGAAGCTCTAGCACGATCGAATCAAGCTCAATACAACTAGACTGGTACCTTAAGGTACTTAGCCATCGGGACTATCAAGCACCCTATGAGGTAACCTCCATGAGGTATCTCGCCAAATGACAAGCAGAATCAGAGTTAGTCTCCAAGAGGTATCAAACTTCCACATACCACCAGTTATTAAGTAGAATCGATACCACAGTACCTCATACCAGATATCTCCTGCCCGGAACCTGGGTACCATGAGACCAGCCCGGTACCCGAGTACTGTGATTCCATTTTGGGACTTATCCGGGTTACGTATCTTACCTGCCCAGTAAGAACAATGGTATCGATGTCCTTTCTCCATACTTATCTATATCGTCTATGCACCACATGTGGTGCTCATTTTTTCATTTGATGAGTTTTGTTTGTTGTGGAGCAAATATGGTACGTGGGATTCTTAGTGGAACCGGTCTACTTTACTACCTCTATGTAGCTAAGCTGCTCATCTATTCGTAAATGTTATCTATAGCAGCTCCGTGCATGGAGAGCTCCTTTACAATAGACATACTCTGGTACCGTTCGAGCTTCAGTGCAGTAGAACCGCACCTGTCTAGCTCCTCTATAGTAGACCTGCTCTGGTACATCTAGAGCTCTTGTACAGTGGGGTTACACCTCTCCTATTTATTTACAGCGGATTTGCTCCGTACCAGTGTATCTCCTCTACACAAGATCCGGTACGTGGCCTCGCGCCTAGAAGGCTCCTCCACAACTGAACTGATCCGATATATGGATAGCTCTTGTACAGTAGAGCTATACCTCTCCTGCTTCATAACAGTAAGTTCGCTCTACTACCAGTGTATCACCTATCCAGCATATCCATTAGACTTGTTCCTGTTCATACAGATCCTTTCATGTCACAAGATCCGCTTTTTAGAAACTCCTAGGCAGTGGTAGCAGGCTAACTCATGAACCCGGGAAGCCAACTCAGTTGTGTAACCGTAGAGGCAGCACGGCCAGTAGAGGCTTAGTGGCTCCACATTTCCATTACCAGGCCAGTCAGCACCCAAGTAAGCCACTGAGATCCTGGTCCATTCTAGGTGGGTCCAGAGCCTCATCTCAGTTGTTGGGGACTTCTAGAATCCCAAGCATGCCTCTGGACCAGTACCGGACCGGTGGCTCCTCTACATTTGTACTAGGCCATTCAACACCCTAATGAGCCACTGATGTCCAGATCCGTTCGGGTAGCTTCCAAAGGCTTCCTACATTTGGTATGGCCTCTTATATGCCTAAGCAAGCCTTTAGAGCAGCGACACCACTGCAGAGCCTAATGGCTCTTCACTTCTTATACCAGACCAGTCAATGCCCAAGTCAGTCGTTGCATTCTCGATTCTTTCCAGGTAGGTCTAGAGTCTCATCTCAGTTGCTAGGGACTTCTAAGATCCCAAGCATGCCTCAGGACCGGTACCAGACCGGTGGCTCCTATCCATTTATACCGGGCAACCCAATGCCTTAGTGATCCACTGACATCCCGATCCATTCGGGGAGAGCCTAGAGTCTTCCCATATATGGTAATGCCTTCTATATTCCTAAGCAAGCCTTTGGAGCAACAACATCACTGCAAGACTCAATGGCTCCTCACTTCTTATACCGAGTCGATTAGCGCCCAAGTGAGCCACTACGGTCCTGGTTAGTTCTAGTATGGTTCAAAGCCTCATTTTAGTTACTATAGACTTCTAGGATCCCATGAATGCCTTTGGACCAGAACTAGATTGGTGGCTCATCTCCATTTGTACTACGCAATTCAACGCCCTAGTAAGCCACCGATGTCCAGATTTGTTCGGGGAGAGCTCAGAGGCTTTCCACATTTGCTAAGGCCTCCTACAAGCCTAAGCAATCCTCTGGAGTAGCAGCCCCATTGTAAGGCCTAATGGCTCCTTACTTCTTATATTGGATCGGTCAACGCACAAGTAAGCCACTGAGCTCCCGGTTCGTTCCAGCATGGTCCAGAGTCTTATTTCAGTTGATGAGGACTTCAAGGATTGCAAACATGCCTCTAGATCAGTATCATACCATTAGTAGATCTATTGGGATTTGTTTAATGGAGTGATGAGTTGTGGTTTTTTACCCCATAAAGGGAACTCAAGCAAAGAGAGCTATTGTATACTTGTTGCATGCAATTTTTTTTAAAAAATGTTTATGCTCCTTTATTGATTGCTTGTGTAGCTTGGTTGCACTTATACTATAGTATATTGTATTTTCTTAAATAAGTGTGAACTTTGCTTTAATTACAATCCATGTCATATTTATGTTCAAACATGCATTTTTGGACTGGGAGATCTACATAGGAAGTACATATTGAATGACCTATAATTATCTCCATGACATGATGATTCTTTAATGACATGCTAATGAAAAATGATAAAGCATGAATTGATGATTGCAATTGTTGAATGCAAAATATTGTGTGAAAAAGATAGTGAGACTAAAATGTTGCATCATCGTCTCTCTTTCTTTATTAGTTGAACGTGGCTACTATCAAACGGGCATCCACCCAGAAAAATCAAATAGGGTGTAAAGTTGCTCATGCCATGTTTAGCTTATAAAGTTGGATATAGTGCCATTAAAATTTGATATCTATAAAAACTCTATATCCTTGCTTCTCTTATGACAAATGGTGAAATTGGTTTGAATTATATTGGAAACCTTTGTCATTTGCTTTGCCAAATACAATTGTTTTTGGACTTGAATGCAACATGTCTTGTATGCAAAGCATTTTTGATTCACACATTTTCTTCAAATAAATCTCCTTGTTTCTCTCCTATTAATTGAGTTGCATAAATGTGGCTTATATAGTTATGCAACAATCTTGTATGCTCCTTTCTTTCTTTGCCTTGAGTGACCCAGTTGGGGACTTCTCCTTTGCCTATATCATTACAAAAAGTCGGAGTGGTAGCATTGACCTAGCATTGTGGTGTTAGAGGAGTAGCATGTGGTAGCCTGTGTTGGCTTTAAGGGGAGTGGTACTTGTTTTAGGGGGAGATTACATTTAAGGGGAGTAACCCTTTAAGTGGGAGCGTTGCATGATGTGGTGCATTTCTCACATTCTTATATGTAAATGCTTTTGTTTTCTATCCACTCGATCATCTCACATGCACTTGGTTTGGAAAGTGTTCTTGTTGTTTGCCTTGTGTGTAGGGTTGATGATTCTACAAGAGACTGAAGATTTGAAGTTTTTTTTTTATGTATATCTCTTTGTAATGTAGAATATCTTCCCGGTGCTTTATTTTGTTTTGTAAGGATCAATGTGAGTGGTGGTTTTATCACGAAATAGCCAAAGGGGGAGATTGTAAAGCCCTTATTTGTTGATTGGCTTATTTCATGAACAAATCACATTTTTGGGGTATTATGTAAGGGTAGCTTAGGATCTCAAGACCTCAAGAGGAGAAGCACCAAAGGTAAAATTCTTGTGCTTACTTGCTTTGAAAAGATAGTTGCACACACTCACAAATTCATGCATAATTCTTATTCATATATGTTGAGTGTTTATACTTGTGTTCATTTTGGTTTAAACGACTCTTTTTTGATATATTTGCATCTTGTAGTTAAAGTTTTATGTCATGCTAGGCATTATAATAGGATGCACTTTCATCACTCTTGAACTTGTTGATTTTGTGTGTTTGAGTATTAAAAGAATAGGCTTTGCATTGGTGGTGCGCTACTCTACCAGCGTAACTTTCCAGTGGGACGCCGCTTGTCATGCGCCACTGACCTACGCCGCTGTACCCATGCAAGGTTGGAAAAATGGGTAGTGCGCTGGTGGTGCGCTACTCGACTAGTGCAGCCTCACCAGCGTAACATTCCAGTGGAATGTCGCATGTGTTGCGCCACTCGTCCAGTGCCAATTGAAAAATTAGGTTGTGCGCTAAAGGTGCGATACTCGACCAGTGCACGTCACCAGCGTACATAGAGGAAGCTGGAACATTTTTTCCAAAATGACCTCACTTTGTTTGGATCTCATATATATATATATAACTCTTTGGTTTAAGGTCGTGGAAGAGTTCAGAATATCATATATTTTCCTTAGAACACATTTCAAAAAGAAAACTCTTGCAAGAACTCATTTTTAATCACTCAAACCTATCCCATGTGCATAAAAACTTCATCTTGAATCATCTAAGTTCATTTTGAATGCATCTATGGATAGGGTTGCTTCATCACATCTTGTTTGGTAAGTTCTTCACTATCTTCTTACAAGTTAAGTGTTTTGCTTGCTAAGTCATCTCTTTAATTATTTGTATGCTCTAAGAGCATATTCTAGATACAAATTAGAGATTGTTGTGAAGACATGATTGAGTGTTGTATTGTGATAGCTTCTTAGGATTGTTTCATCTATGTTTAGCTAAGCTTCTTGAACATTTCATTTAGCTCTTGATATCTAGGATTTCATTAATTGTCATCTCATTGTCCTAGATAAGCATATAGGGTTCCCTAGCCTTGTTTGTTCTTTAAATATCATCATATATTCAATTAGGACACTTTTTATCTTCATTGAGAAGTAAGACTTGTGTTGCTTCCGGGAGTAGGTAGCTTAAATCACAAGCAAAATGGACTAGGTTCACTTATACCGGGATTAGGTAGTGGTGGTGGATTAAACCGGGATTATGTTGTAATTCCTTTGCCATTAGTGGATTCGAGGTTCTAGTGTGGCGCACTCATCAGCCTGTGCTTTTTCCCATTTGGAGGGTTTCCACGTATATCCCAAGTGTCTTTACTATTTTTGCATTTATTACACTTGTGGTATTTCTGTAACTAGATAGGGGCATTTTCGTCAACTTGACCATTAACAAAAATTGGGTAAAATTTATTTAAAATCTATTCAACCCCCCCTAGGTTAATATTACACACCATAATATTTGTTTCAATCTTTAATTAATATTCCTTGATTATTAACTCCGGTGTTATTCCACTAAAATCCTGAAGCAGCACTCTTTCAATTATAGACACTTTTACACAGACCGATATAACTCGATGTCTATAGATATATCTATTACTTATGGTATAATCCTCCATAGTAGTTCATAATAAGAGATGGGTTATAATGTCTGTTATACCCTTCTAAATACATATATCCTTTAAGTACCATTGATTTTCTATTGGACAATAAATACGATTTCCTCACGAAATTAGGAGACCGCTCATATTGTCCAAGCCCCGGATCAAATCTTAAGGGAACTACCATCTATTTCTCACGTGGATGAGTGGATTTCAGTAATGTGTACAAACCTTTCCAGCCACAAGCTAAACCACAATCCTAACATACGGAGCATATTGATCAGGAACTGCATCCGACCTCACCCTTGATATATTAAAGACCACGATCTAACCTTAAGGAGTCGATAAGACACTCAGAATTAAGATCACCCATATATAGTCATCATTAGTTGATATATATGAATCTCATCGGTAAACAGTTCTTGGTGAGAGATTCATATTGATCATGGCCCAGTTTTATATGATCACATCATACAAGGTACCTCTATTCCCATATCTCATATGAATGATTTACGATAGAATCACCGTGCATTACGGAACAGACCACAGTTATAGATAAACTACAAATAAAGTACCCAACTTTATTTGCTATCTATGGACACTTTAGATTGCACGTTTCTTACTGTATCCATCTATATATGACACGCATATACACAGTTCGAGATTACATTCGGTAATCTTGGATGATAAATATATGCGTAAGTTTTAAAATAAATAACACAACAAGAATGAAATGAACTTTTCCTTTTATCTATTTCACTAATCCATTTACTAATTACATCTTTAGGGCATAAACCCCAACACAAACATGAGGCTGTGGCAATATTCATTTTTTCCTGGATCTATCAGGACAATGCCAACCCCTCTCCCAATTTGTCCATATGCCCTATCAGTGAAGAAGATCCAACGATTACAGTCGGCTGGCCAGTTATCGATACCTGGTCCTTTCTCTAAATTCAACCCTGCCTTCATGGTAGCATATGAGTTGAGAGGTTCTGAAATTTTTTCCATGAAGTCTGCTAGCGTCTGGGCTTTGATGGTGGTTCTAGCTTTATACTTCAAATCAAATTAAGTGAGCTTGAGGGCCCAAAGGACTAACCTTTGTTAGGTTTTAGATTATGTTGACAATAATTCCATATCAAAATGATGCTTACTTTTAATGATTTAGTTGTCTACGTTCATGATGATTCAAGATTCAAAGAAGAAATAACAAGTAGTCAAAGCAAGTTCAAAGTCTTCAAAGAGAAAGGATGTTATATGGTTCTACAAAGATATATTAAGACCTTATCTTTCTCTTACAAGGCTTAGGCACACACACACACACACAATTCATACATTTGTGTCCCTACGTAGTTGTGCACCATTAATGCACACACACACATATCATACATTTGTGTCCCTACATCTTTGTACACCATTTATAACACATTCACACACTTGAAGATGAATGCTCTTGCATTGGTATGAAAATAACATGTTTTGGAAAATGCATGATTGGAGACTATCTCTATGTAGCTTGCATTCTAGTGTGAATTGTGTTGGTATGTGTATATGTTTATAAAACATGGATATTGAACTTGATTTTAGTCTTATATCAATCTTGATTGAGTTCCAAACACTATGGTTACTCATAGCTCGGATCTTCTTCGGGTTGGCCTATATACCCCTCTCATGGACCATAAACCCAATGAACTTAACTGCAATACCCCAAATGCACACTTAACGGGGTTCATCTGCATTTGGTTTCTTCTCAAAATTTGGAAAGCTTTACGAAGGTGGTCCTGATGCTCCTCCGTTTTTCACCACCATCGTCCTTCCTATTTATGGCTTAAACAACCGGTTAACTAGATACTGGTAGCTGGCACCTGTGTTCATGAGGCCGAAAGGCATCACATTTTACTAGTAGAGGCCCATTCCAGTGATAACACTGTTAGGATTATGCTCGATAGCAAGAGCGTAATATTGTAATAGACAATCTTTTCATATTAATAAAGTGATTTCTAGTTTGGTTGTATTCATTTGTCAATCGATAGAGGACTTCATTTATAGATATGGACATCGTGGCTCCATTTATTGAATGAGAGTAGAATACCATCATAAGGATGTTATGAGGTATTGGATATTAAATCTTAACGTTAAGTTTTCAATAGTGTCTATTGAAACATGGCTTCTAGACTGGTCAAAATATCCAAGTTCAAAATGTGGTCATATGAGTAAATATGGTAACTTGGAGAGCTATAGGCGGTCTATGAGCTCTTGGCGATTACTGGTATTCTTCACGATGATACACTTTCTCCAATAAGGTTATCTAGGGTATGAATGAGTAACATCAACTTATTCTATCTTTATTTAAGAGTTCAATTTTAGTTCTTTAGTGGAATGAACTAAAATTAAATAGATCGGACCTACGTGAATCATTTGTTGATTGTGATTGGGTTGTGTCTATTGGAGTTTAAATTTAGATAGCCCGCCAAGATCCCCAATCCACACGAACTTGCGTGGATCACTTGATATATTCTACCGGACCAATTTAGAGGTCCATCTAGAATTGTATTAAGGCATGTGAACTTGTTTCTTTTTGTAAGAATATTTCTAGTTCACATGTGGACTTTTTATTAAGGTCCAATGGATTTAATAAAATAAGAAAAATAATATATGACCCATATACATGTGTTGGGCGGCAAGGCTATTAAGAATAGCTTAAATCATATTATTTTTATTTTTATTTTATTATTTAATTAAATGGAAATTAATTAATATGTTGATAAATTAATTATTTAATTAAAAGTCAAAATCTTTTTCCTATTAGGAGATGGTCTCCTAAAATTATACTATTGTTAGTAGTATAAGTAATATTAAAGACTATATTTGATGAGTAGATAAATAAAATGAGTTATTTATCTAATCAAATTAGGAAGTCTTTAATATGGTTATAAATATACTATTGAGTTGGATTAGGAGTCTTGGTGTTAGGATAGAATTCCTTTTTGAAAAGGATTCTTAACCACCAAGTAAATCTACCTAAGTTCTTAACTACCAAGTAATCCTTCTTAGGAAAAGAATTAAATCTCCTAATTATATTATTGTGAATTTCGGCCAGCTCATAAATATATATAAGAGGATAGAATTCCTTTTAGAAAAGTATTCTTAACTACCAAATAAATCCACCTAAGGAAAGGATTTTTGCCAACCAAGTAAATCGTTCTTAGGAAAGGATTTGTGATCCTATATATCCTTGTGAATTTCAGCCAGCCCTATGATTTTTAGAGTGAAAATTTCGGCCAACCTAGGAGTTTTCTAAGAGAGAATTTTGATTGGCAAGAGAGAATTTTGAGAGAGAAAATTTGGTGTTTTACTCTAGACAAAATTCAATCAACTCTAAGACATAGGGTGTGGAATTCGGCCAAGGAGAAAAGAGAAAAAGAGAACATTTTTGTTTTCGATAGTACACTAGTATCATTTACATCAAAAGGGTTTTGTGTACAACATAGAATCAAGGTTCACGCGAGTTTCAATCAAATTGATTGATAATTTACAAGCGGCCGGACGTTCTTGATTTTTCTCTTAGAGGATATTTGTAACTAACAAAGAAGAAGATTTTGTTTGTTTCCATCCTCAAGTATACAATTTAAAGAAAGGGAGCCCACACTCCAAGGTGATTCACGTTTGTGATTGGATTGGAAGATCTTGAGGATTCAATTCGATACTAGTTTAATCGTCACGAAAAAAATGGGTACGATACTTTTTATATAAATCAATTAATCTAGGGTTAAGGTTCTTGTTATTAAAGGAAATTTTTTTATTTATACGCAAACCCTAATTTTCTAATTTTCTAATTTTCTAATTTTCTCATGCTTCTGTTGTGTTTTGAACCGTTATTTCCCTACAATTGGTATCAGAGCCTGGTTGTACCCTTGATTAATTGATGTATGTGTTCGTGAATCTTTTTCATTTTATTATATATATGCATGTTTTAGAAAGAGATGACACTCTAGGTATTTGCATATACATATTTACATTGGAATGTAAGGATATATATATGTTTTATATGTGGTTTGTTATTGCTCAATTTTGGTCCTAGAATTTCAATGTAATTTTATTTTGGGATTGTAACAAGAAGGGTGGTCTATCATCGCCATAATTTTCTTCTTGGTAGTTACTAAGTTTTTTTTTTGTTTTTGTTGTTGTAATAAAAAAAATGCAGTATCTTATTATTTAAATTCTTCTGTAATACATTCCAGTTTCGAAGACTCGAAGGTTTGAAGAATTAGGAGCAACCGGAACAAGTTTGGGACCGTTCAACCCGTAACAACGAACGTGTGTGCGAAGAGCGCACAACCAGGTTTGTTGTGGCATGGGCCGCGCACGACAACCCTCTGGTAGCCATGGGCTACGCATGGCAGCCCTTTATGGGTTTGTGGCATGCACACGCCCATGGGTAAGGGCGAAGAGTGCGGAAGTCCATGGAAAGTAGCCGAGAGTGTCCGGACGACGAAGGTCATGTGAAGACTTGTTTGCCAAGAAAGGAGTTTTTGTATTCCAAGACATATGTAATTTACTTGTTCTTCTAGGATGGACCAAAATTGTAGCTATTTATATTTTCATAAACATTACAATGTTTGTCATTGTTTGATAACATGTCATATAGAATAGGAGTGTCACTCATATATCTCTTTTGGTATTAACATGCACTGAATGGTTTAAGTATCTAAATTGGCATCTAGATAACTTGGTAAATCATTCTTTGGAATTCGATCACACGCCTTAAACAATTGAGTGGGAGAAGGTGTTTTGGAACACTTACGGCCTCCAAGTTTAGTTGAGCTTTATGTTTCGTGAATAACCTCCCAAGAGATATTCATGAATGGAATTTAGCAAGATACTTCATTATAAGGATAGACTAGACAATTAGCCCAAAAGATATCTACTGCTAAAGGAGGGATATTCGTGAGGGATTATATTAAAGGTCGATAACTTGGTAACGGACTTAATGTAATTTTATTAATATCCTCCCAAGAGTTCTTGTTAATAAAATTGCAAGGCTAAAATAGAAAACGTTGGTTGTTATGTTAACAATTAGGTGTGACCTAGTCCAATTACTAAATGGTTCGTACTCCCAAAGGAGACGTGACATTTATGGGTGTTGGATCACCGTTGAATTTCTACGATTGAAATATTTTATTTTATTCAAGATAAATATTCAAAAGTGCTATATCATGATTGTTTACTTATATTTTTTTTTTATTAAAAACAAATCATGACCCCATCCCTAATCAATATCCTAAAAGATAATACTTTAACTGATGATAATTATGTCGCATGGAAAAGGAATATTGGGTTGTTGTTGCGAGCTGAAAAGTATAAGTTCATTCTATATATTCCTTAACCACAAAATTAATGAATCTAACTTAGGAAGCAAAGAGATGAGTATCAGTAGTGGAAGTCTTCAGATGAGATGACTAAATGTACATTACATTATGGCTATCATCTCCGACGTGTTGCAACAGCAACATGAAAGAATGAAGTCTGCTGCCGATATAATGATGTCTCTAGAGAAGATGTTTGCTATGAGGTCTAGGATGACTAAGAGAGAGAGGCAGTGATTGCTTTTATGAATCTTAGGACGAAACCTGGACAGGGTGTGAAAGATCACATGATAAAAGTCATAGCACATCTCAACATTGTTGAACTGTATGATGCTAAGATAAATTGACATGATTCTCAACTCATTATCGGATTCCTTTGATCAATTCAAGTTGGTCTACAACTTTAATAATAAGGAATACACCTTGCAGGGTCTGATGCAAGATCTTTAAAGCATAGAAAAAATCCTTGTGAAAGGCAAGGGTCGAGAGATTCATATGCTTGGTAAGTTACTATTATTAAAGACCCGTAAGAAGGTCAAGAGACAACAGAAGAAAAAGCAACTTGAGGCTTCTTAGAAGGAGACTAAGAAAGTAACCATGATCAAAGAAAAGTGTTTCTTTTGCGGTGAAAATGGTCAAAGGAATAGACTAAATAAAAATGAATTCAACTTGCAATTAGGCAATGGAGCGTTGGTGTCTACTAGTGTAGTGGGAGATATTAGAATCAATTTTGATTCTTATAGGCATTTAATTTTAATAAACGTTTATTATGTACCACAATTCAAGAGAAATTTAATTTTGGTCTCATGTCTAAATAAATTTGGATATTCGGTTACTTTTAATAAAGGTTTTATAATTAGTAAGACTAACAAATTTGTTTTGAAAAGGTACATTGGAAAACGGTTAATTCTATTTGCTTGGAAATATCTCACTTGTTAGACACGGAATCAACGGAACCTAACCATAAAAGAGTAAAATTATCAAAAGTTGAAACCTACTTGTGACTAAAAGGTTGATGATCTACGAACTTGTGAATCTTGTTTGGAAGGTAAAATGACCAAAAGGTCGTTTACGACCAAAGGCACAAGAGCCATCGAATGTTTAGGATTGATACACATAAATGTGTGTGGACTTATGATCATTCAAGCAAGAGGTAAATATGAGTACTTCATCACTTTCATGGATGATCACTCAAGATATGGTTATGTGTATCTCATGAGACATAAATCAGATGTTTTTGACATGTTCAAATCATTTAAAGCTGAAGTGGAAAATCAGCTTGAGAAACGCATAAAAATCTTGAGGTCTGATCATGGTGGAAAATATCTATCTGGTGAGTTTCAGCAGTATATTATTGATAATGGGATAATTTCTCAGTTTTCTGCACCAGGCACACCTCAACAAAATGGGGTGGCAGAAAGGAGAAATAGAACTCTTTTGGACATGGTTAGGTCTATGTTGAGTTATTCAACGCTCCCTATTTCTTTCTGGATATATGCTTTACAAACCGCAATGTATATTCTAAACGACGTACCATCTAAGTCGATTCCTAAAACACTGCATCAGTTGTGGACCGGGTAAAAGCCTAGTTTACAACACTTAAGCATATTTAGATGTCCTGCGCACGTTTTAAAAGGAAAGACAAAAAGATGGAGTCTCGTTTAGAAACATGCATATTTGTAGGGTATCCAAAAGAAACAAAAGGATATTATTTTTATAGTCCTTCAAATCTTAAAGTATTTGTTTCGACAAATGCTAAATTTCTGGAAAATGACTATATGAATAATTTTGTGCCTAAAAGTAGAATTGTTTTGAATGAACTTTTAGGAGACACAATTCCACAAGAGGTTTCGCAACAAAGCCCAATTGTAAGTTCCGTACCAACAAAAGATCAACAATCTACCATACCTCGTGGTAGTGGGAGGGTTGTTAGACAACCCGAGAGATACATCAGTCTAGTAAAATCTGTAGAGATTCTTCCAGACGACGATGATCCCTATACGTACAAGGAAGCAATGGAAGACGTTGATTGTCGCCATTGGAAAAAGGCAATGCAATCCAAAATTGAATCTAAGTTCAAAAACAAAGTCTAGTCTCTTGTAGACTTGCCTACCCATCAGGTACAAGTGTGTGTACAAGAGGAAAAGAGGAATGGATGGAAAGGTGGAAACCTTTAAAGCTAGAATGGTAGCTAAAGATTATACATAAAATAAAGGTATCGATTATAAAGAAACCTTCTCTCCTGTGGCCATGCTTAAATCCATTAGGATACTCTTATCCATTGCGGCATCTTTAGACCTAGAGATTTGGCAAATGGATGTCAAGACAGCTTTCCTTAATGGAAGTCTTGTCGAAAGCATCTAAATGATACAACCAGAAGGATTCATTGAAAAGGTCCAAGAGGAAAGGGTATGCAAGTTGCAAATATCCATATATGGATTGAAGCAAGCATCCATGTCCTGGAACATAAGGTTCGATCAAGCCGTGAAAAGTTTTGGATTTATTCAAAACCTTGATGAACCTTGTGTATACAAAAGGATTAAAGGCGACAAGTTTGTTTTCCTAGTTCTTTACATTGATGATATACTACCCATCGGAAACGATGTAGTTGTATTGACATCAATAATAGAATGGTTAGCAAAACAATTTGATATGTAGGACTTAGGAAAAGCAAGTTATATTCTTGGTATCCAAGTCATAAGGGATAGAAAGAATAGAATGATTGTATTATCCCAAGCTTCATACATAGATAAAATCTTGTCTAGGTTTTCCATGCAAGATTCCAAGAAAGGTATGTTACCTTTCAGACATGGAATCAAACTTTTTAAGGAACAAGTTCCTAAGAATGTGCATGAAGAGCAATTCATGAGTAGGGTTCCATACGCATCGGCAGTTGGAAATCTCATGTATGCAATGCTCTGCACTAGACCAGATATTTGTTTTGCTGTGGGCATAGTTAGCAGGTTTCAGTCGAAACCTGGTTCTGATCACTGGACGACAGTCAAACATATTTATCTTAGGAGAACAAGAGATTATATGCTTGTATACTCTGGATGGGATTTAATTCCCGTTGGGTATACAGATTCTGATTTTCAGTCAGATTCTGACTCCAGGGGGTCAATATCAGGATCTATATTTACTATTAGAGGAGAGGCAGTCATATGGAGGAGTATCAAGCAATTTTGTATTGCTGATTCCACCAAGGATTCCGAGTATGTTGCCGCATGTGAGGCTGCTAAAGAGGTTGTCTGGCTCCACCAATTCCTGATTGACTTAGAAGTGGTTCTTGATGCGAATAAGCAGATCACTATCTATTGTAACAATAGTGGAGCGGTGGCTAATTTGAGAAAACAAAGAAGTCATAAGAGAGGGAAACACATTGAAAGAAAGTATCACCTTCTAAGGGAAATTACTTATTGAGGTTACGTGACGATTACCAAGATCGCGTCAATAGAAAATCCAGCAGATCCCTTTACAAAGGCTCTTTCACAAAAGAGTTTTGATGGGCATCTAGAGAACATGGGGATGAGAGATATGGCATATTTGTTATTGAGCAAGTGGAAGATTGTTAGGATTATGCTCAATAGCAAGAGTGTAATATTGTAATTGACAATCTTTTCATATTAATAAAGTGATTTCTAGCTTAACAAATCTTATAGTATTTATAGTTTAATTATTATAATTGTCAAAAGTAAATAGTCATAAGGTCAAAAGACTACGAGAAAAGAAGAATTGTTCATATATCTAGATATGTATGAGGTAGACACAATTCTTTAGTTAGTCTTAAGTAATATTCACAACTTAAGATAAAAGGTCAAAAGACTATGAGAAAAAGCAACTTGAGCCTTTTTAGAAGGAGACCAAGAAAGTAACCAAGATCGAAGGAAAGTGTTTCTTTTGTGGTGAAAATGGTCAAAGGAATAGACTAAATAAAAATGAATTCAACTTGCATGTAGGCAATGGAGCGTTGGTGTCTACTAGTGTAGTGGGAGATATTAGAATCAATTTTGTTTTTTTAGGCATTTAATTTTAATAAACGTTTATTATGTACAACAATTCAAGAGGAATTTAATTTTAGTCTCTTGTCTAAAAAAATTTGGATATTCGGTTACTTTTAGTAAAGGTTTTATTATTAGTAAGAATAAAAAATTTGTTTGCAAAGGTACATTGGAAAACTATTTATTCTATTTGCTTGGAAATATCTCTCACTTGTTAGACACAGAATCAACGGAACCTAACCATAAAAGAGTGAAATTATCAAAAGAAGAAACCTACCTATGACATCTGTGCCTAGGTCATATTAACCTGAATAGGATTAAAAGATTGGTAAGTGATAGACCTCTAAGTGACTAAAAGGTTAATGATCTACCAACTTGTGAATCTTGTTTAGAAGGTAAAATGACCAAAAGGTCGTTTATGACCAAAGGCACAAGAGTCATCGAATGTTTAGGATTGATACACACAAATGTGTGTGGACCTATGAGCATTCAAGCTAGAGGTGGATATGACTACTTCATCACTTTCACAGATGATCACTCAAGCTTTGGTTATGTGTATCTCATGAGACATAAATCATATGATTTTGACATGTTCAAAGCATTTAAAGCTGAAGTGGAAAATCAGCTTGAGAAACGCATAAAAATCTTAAGGTCTGATCGTGATGGAGAATATCTATCTGGTGAGTTTCAGCAATATATTATTGATAATGGGATAATTTCTCAGTTTTCTGCACCAGGCACACCTCCACAAAATGGGGTGGCAGAAAGGAGAAATAGAATTCTTATGGACATTGTTAGATCTATGTTCAGTTATTCAACACTCCCTATTTCTTTTTGGGGATATGCTTTACGAACCGCAATGTACATTCTAAATGATGTACCATCTAAGTCGGTTCCTAAAACACTACATGAGTTGTGGACCAGGCGAAAGCCCATTTTACAACACTTAAGGATATTTGGATGTCCTGCGCACGTGTTAAAAGGAAAGACCGAAAATATGGACTCCAGTTCAGAAACAAGCATATTTGTAGGGTATCCAAAAGAAACAAAAGGATATTATTTTTATAATCCTTCAAATCTTAAAGTATTTGTTTCGACAAATGCTAAATTTCTGGAAAATGACTATATGAATAATTTTGTGCCTAAAAGTAGAATTGTTTTGAATGAACTTTTAGGAGACACAATTCCACAAGAGGTTTCGCAACCAAGCCCAATTGTAAGTTCCGTACCAACAAAAGATCAACAATCTACCATACCTCATCGTAGTGGGAGGGTTGTTAGACAACCCGAGAGATACATCAGTCTAGTAAAATCTGTAGAGATTCTTCCAGACGACGATGATCCCTATACATACAATGAAGCAATGGAAGATGTTGATTGTCGCCATTGGCAAAAGGCAATGCAATCCAAAGTTTAATCTATGTTCAAAAACAAAGTCTGGTCTTTTGTAGCCATGCCTAAAGGGATAAAACCCATCGGGTGCAAGTGTGTACACAAGAGGAAAAGAGGATTGGATGGAAAGGTGGAAACCTTTAAAGCTATATTGGTAGCTAAAGGTTATGCACAAAAAGAAGGTATCGATTATGAAGAATCCTTCTCTCTTGTGGCCATGCTTAAATCCATTAGGATACTCTTATTCATTGTGGCATCTCTAGACCTAGAGATTTGGTAAATGGACGTCAAGACATCTTTTCTTAATGGAATTCTTGACGAAAGCATATACACGATGCAACCAGAAGGATTCATTGAAAAGGGCCAAAAGGAAAGGGTATGCAAGTTACAAATATCCATATATGGATTGAAGCAAGCATCCAGATCCTGGAACATAAGGTTCGATCAAGCCGTGAAAAGTTTTGGATTTATTCAAAACCTTGATGAACCTTGTGTATACGAAAGGATTAAAGATGACAAGTTGGTTTTCCTAGTTCTTTACGTTGATTATACATTACTTATCGGAAACGATGTAGGTGTATTGACATTAATAAAAGAATGGTTAGCAAAACAATTTATTATGAAGGACTTAGGAGAAGCAGGTTATATTCTTGGTATCCAATTCATAAGGGATAGAAAGAATAGAATGATTGCATTATCCCAAGCTTCATACATAGATAAAATCTTGTCTAGGTTTTCCATGTAAGATTCCAAGAAAGGTATGTTACCTTTCGGACATGGAATCAAACTTTCTAAGGATCAAGTTATTAAGAATAAGCATGAAGAGCAATTCATGAGTATGGTTCCATACGCATCGGCAGTTGGAAGTCTCATGTATGCAATGCTCTGCACTGGACCATATATTTGTTTTGCTGTTGGTATAGTTAGCAGGTTTTAGTCGAAACCTGGTACTGATCACTGGACGACAGTCAAGCATATTTTCAAGTATCTTAGAAGAACGAGAGATTATATGCTTGTATACTCTGGATGGGATTTAATTCCCGTTGGGTATACAGATTCTGATTTGCAGTCAGATTCTGACTTCAGGAGATCAACATCAGGATATGTGTTTACTATTGGAGGAGGGGCAGTCATATGGAGGAGTATCAAGCAATCTTGTATTATCAATTCCACCATGGAAGCCGAGTATGTTGCCACATGCGAGGCTGCTAAAGAGGCTGTCTAGCTTCACCAATTCCTGATTGACTTGGAAGTGGTTACTGATGCGAATAAGCAGATCACTATCTATTGTAACAATAGTGGAGCAGTGGCTAATTTGAGAAAACAAAGAAGTCATAAGAGAGGGAAACACATTGAAAGAAAGTATCCCCTTCGAAGGGAAATTGTGCATAGGGGTGACATGACGATTACCAAGAGAGCATCAATCAAAAAAATCTAACGGATCCCTCTACAAAAGCTCTTCTACAAAAGAGTTTTGATGGGCTTCTAGAGAACATGTGGATGAGAGATATGGCACATTTGTTATTGAGCAAGTGGAAGATTGTTAGGATTATGCTCGATAGCAAGAGTGTAATATTGTAATTGACAATCTTTTCATATTAATAAAGTGATTTCTAGTTTAACAAATATTATAGCATTGATAGTTTAATTATTATAATTGTCAAAAGAAAATAGTCATAAGGTCAAAAGACTATATGAAAAGAAGAATTGTTCATACATCTAGATATGTATGAGGTAGACACAATTCTTTAGGCAGTCTTGAGTAATATTCACAACTTAAGATAAAATGTTGGGCGCCTTTATCTTGTCAAAGTTTTAGATTCTTTTGCTAGCATTTGAGTGGGATCAAATGTGTTATGATGAGTCTAAAATCATCAAAGTGTGGTGTCTTTGGGCAAAAGAATCTGGTGTACTGGGTGCATTGAAGAGGATCAAAATGAAATACTTTATCTAGAACCGTCAATGGATAAATGTTTTCATTTATAGACAATCGGAGAGTCTATCTCAATCCTGAGATAAATTATGGACTTATGGTTGCAAGTGTTATCATTTGAGCTATCAATGAGTACGATTATATAGCATAGTCTATCCTCGATAGTTTGGTGGTATTCATTTGTCAATCGATAGAGGACTTCATTTATAGATATGGACATCGTGGCTCCATTTATTGAACGAGAGTAGAATACCACCATATGGATGTTCTGAGGTATTGAATATTAAATCTTAACGTTAAGTTTTCAATAGTGTCTATTGAAACATGGCTTCTGGACAAGTCAAAATATCCAAGTTCAAAATGTGGTCATATGAGTAAATATGGTAACTTGGAGAGCTATAGGCGGTCTATGAGCTCTTGGCGATTACTGGTATTCTTCATGAGGATACACTTTCTCCAATAAGAATGTCTAGGGTATAAATGAGTAACATCAACTTATTTTATCTTTATTTAAGAGTTCAATTTTAGTTATTTAGTGGAATGAACTAAAATTAAATAGATCGGACCAAAGTGAATCATTTGTTGATTGTGATTGGGTTTTGTCTATTGGAGCTTAAATTTAGATAGCCCGTCAGGATCCTCAATTCACACGAACTTGCATGGATCACTTGATATATTCTACCGGACCAATTTAGAGGTCCATTTAGAATTTTATTAAGGCATGTGAACTTGTTTCTTTTTGTAAGAATAGTTCTAGTTCACATGTGAACTTTTTTTTAAGCTTCAATGGATTTAATAAAATAAGAAAAATAAAGAATGGCCCATATACATGTGTTAGGCAGCAAGGCTATTAAGAATAGCTTAATTTATATTTTTTTTATTTTTTTTTATTATTTAATTAAATGGAAATTGATTAATTTGTTGATTAGTTAATTATTTAATTAAAGCCAAAATCTTTTTCCTAATAGGAGATGGTCTCCTAAAATTATACTATTGTTAGTAGTATAATTAATATTAAAGACTATATTTGATAAGTAGATAAAGAAAATGAGTTATTTATCTAATCAAATTAGGAAGTCTTTAATATGGTTACAAATACACTACTGAGTTGGATTAGGAGTCTTGGTGTTAGGATAGAATTTCTTTTTGAAAAAGATTCTTAACCACCAAGTAAATCTTCCTAAGGAAAGGATTCTTAACTACCAAGTAATCCTTCTTAGGAAAAGAATAAAATTTCCTAATTATATTCTTGTGAATTTCGGCTAGCTCATAAATATATATAAGAGGATAGAATTCATTTTAGAAAAGGATTCTTAACTTCCAAATAAATCCACCTAAGGAAAAGATTCTTGCCAACCAAGTAAATCCTTCTTAGGAAAGGATTTGGATCCTATATATATATATATATATATATATATATATATATATATATTCTTGTGAATTTCAGCCAGCCCTATGACTTTTAGAGTGAAAATTTCGGCCAACCTAAGAGTTTTCTAAGTGAGAATTTTGCTTGGCAAGAGAGAATTTTGAGAGAGAAAATTTGGTATTTTACTATAGACAAAATTCATTCAACTCTAAGACATTGGGTGTGGAATTCGGCCAAGGAGAAAAGAGAAAAAGATAACGTTTTTGTTTTCGTTAGTATACTAGTATCCTTTACATCAAAAGGGTTTTGTGTACAACATCAAATCAAGGTTCACGTGAGTTTCAATCAAATTGATTGATAATTCAGAAGTGGCCGGATGTTCTTGATTTTTCTCTTGGAGGATATTTGTAACTAACAAAGAAGAAGATTTTGTTTGTTTCCATCATCAGGTATACAATTTAAAGAAAGGGAGCCCAAACTCCAAGATGATTCACGTTCGTGATTGGATTGGAAGATCTTGTGGATTCAATTCGATGCTAGTTCAATCGCCATAAAAAAAAGGTATGACACTTTTTATATACATCAATTAATCTAAGGTTAAGGTTCTTGTTATTAAAAGGGAAATTTTTTATTTATACGCAAACCCTAAATTTCTAATTTTCTCACGTTTCCGTTGCGTTTTGAATCGTTTTTTCCCTACAAACACCGATCTTGTTTTTGTCTGTAAGGTGCATCAAGATCTAGTTGTACCCTGAAAAATTGTCCATAACGCTTAGAAGCTTGTTCCCCGAGGTAGAGTCCACTAACTGGTCGATTTTAGGTAGGGGAAAGCTATTCTTCGGGCAGAAGCGGTTGAGGTCAGTATAATCAATTCACATGTTCCATTTTCAGTTTTCTTTAGTGACCACGACCATGTTCACGATCCAGTCGGGGTATCGCGATTCCCTGATGAAACCAGCTCTTACCAACTTATCGACCTCTTCCTAGATGGCTACATTTCTCTCAGTATTGATGTGTCACCTCTTTTGCTTGACCAGCTTGAAGGTGGTGTCAACTACCAACATGTGAACAACCAAAGAGATAGAGATCCCTGCATCTTGTCATGGCTCCAAGCGAATATGTCGTTGTATTCCTGAAAGACCTTGATCAAGCCTTCCCTTACTCTTGGCTCCATGACGGTGCCAATTTTGACTACCCTAGATGGGTCATCTCCTCTGATTGGGATCTCTTCTAACTTATCCATGAGGTGGCCACTGGCCCATCCCCGGTCTTCCTCTACTATGTCCTTATCTTGGGCATCACTTTCTGGTTCATCTGTCAATCCTTCTGCAGCCCCTAGGAGCCTAGATTCTATTTCTAGTGATTTTCATCCCTGTACCATGACTACTTACTCATATTGCTTCGCTAGTACGGTGGGATTTGTGGAAACTTCATAGCACTTATTATTGCCCTGCTGATCTCTATACAACTCTCCTACCTTGTTCCCTACCAAAAACTTCAGGATGTTGTGGTAAATTGATAGTTCCCTCTTTAGGGCCGATAAGAAAGGTCTTCCCTAAATGGCGTTGTAGGCTGATGGGGTGTAGACCATAATGAAGTCTGTCACGATATTCTGCTAGAGAGGTGCAGTACCAACGATCACTGTCAAAATTTTCCATCCCACTGGCACAATTGAGTCCCAGTGAAGCCGTACATAGGAGTGGTACAAATGTTGTAGCATCGTTTCTTCAAGTTGAGCTTCTCTATGGTGTCTTTGAATATGATGTCCACGTTGCTACCCATGTTGATCAGCACGCGGTGGACCAAACAATTTACGATCTGCGTCGTGACTATCACGGGATCATCATATGGTTGAACGGTGTTATATACATCAGCTTCAGTAAAAATGATTTGAGCAGACTGGAAGGTCCCTACAGAGCTCCGTTCATCCTTGAAAATCTCCTAACCTTCCTCGATCAGGGGTATCTTCCTTGTGTGATTCTTTCTTGAGTTGTAGAAGGTTCCTGCCAAGGTAGGGCCTCCACTGATAGTATGTATGACTTAGATTTGTTACATCAAGTCCTTCTGCTCTCCTTTCCTATTCTTAGCTTGGTCCCAGATCTCAGTTTGTACCTCTTTGCCAGTGTGGATGCTATCATGGACCTACTGCCAGAATTCCTCCAATAAGCCACCTCTTACCAGCGCTTCGATCTGGTTGCACAAACTAAAGCACTCTAAGGTGTTGTGCCCTACATCCTTATGGAAACCACAGTACTTGTACAGGTTCCTTGTATTCGCTGGTGCTTTCATGGGACTAGGTTTTCTGTGTGGCCTATTATCATGGATGGTAAGGTAGATCATCTCGCGGGATGCATTCAGTGGGGTGTAATGGATATAAACCCTCTCATCCTGGGCTATAGAGGCTACGACTCTAGGGGAAATAAGGCTCGATGTGGAGTTCACCTTGCCGGGTACAATTCCCACTAGGGTTGAATATGTGGACGGTGATACGTAGACCGGTTGAGGGGTTTATTCTGCACCTTCGAGGCTAGTGTAGTTTTGGGAGCCTCTTTATTTTGATGTTTAGCGGTCCTCATATCATCGTGCTCAATTTTGATCCTGAGTTGTTTGTCTATCTCAACCTACTTAAGGGCTCTATTATAGGCCTCCTGATAGGTCTCGGGAGAGGGGCGCTTGGTGAACGAACGGAACAGCTTGCCACCTCACAAGTTCCTACGAAATTTTAAGACCTGAGTGTTTCTCCGATCCTGGATCACATACTACAGATGGATCGGGTCTTTCAATCATGATTTGACCCCTTGGAATTGCAAGCAAAAATCGCTAGTTAATTTGGTGAAGCTATCTACGCTGCCTGCTAGTAGCTTCCTGAACAAAGTCTTGGTATAATCAGTCAACATAGTTAGGAACATTCAGCATATAGCTGTTTTGGTTGGATTTTGGACCTCCATCTACTAGACGTTGCTCTCTAGATGGCTTAAAGAGTCCTCGATTCTAGAATACTTATCTATTGGAATTTTAAATTTTTGGGGAAGATCTGATTCCCTGATCCTTTAGAAGAAAGAGTCATTCATCTCGTCGAAGAGGTCATTTTGGTTCTCCTTATGCTTACCCCTTCTCAACTCTTGGATCTCCTTCTGTATCTGTTCTAGCTGATCTCGTAGGCGTTTGTTTCTAACTTTCTTTAACTCGACCTCGGAGCTCTCACTGCCGGATCCTTCTGACGAGATAAGATCCTCACCTCAGTTGTCTTCTTGAGGGGCATTTTCCCGGTGACTCCTTATGATATCTTCTGCATCAACTCGGGGCTCCCTTCCGGTGTTCATTGGTTATGCTAGGTAGTAGGACCCTCTTGGCAAAATATCAATGGCTGATTTCACCTGCCGAGGTAGGTTACTGGTCGGTCCATGCTTATCGTAGGGCATGGGCCCTAACCGATCCAGGATCGAGGGCATAAGCCCTAACTTGTCACTGACTGGTATTGGTAATGGTAGCCCCAACCTGTAGAAAGCAGTGGTCTTAGCCCCTAGCTGGTTGGGCTCCTCGTGGACTTTCGGTCCTACTGGTTGATGGGTGATTCCTTCTGCTACCAGTCACTGATGTGCACTTTCAACGAAAGCCACAACCTACTGATCAAGAATGGCTTGGTCTATCATCGAGGGAGCCGGAGCTTGAGCGGGATTATCCAGCACTAGAGCGGGATTTGGGTGCTTTAATCTCTTGCCTCTCTTCCGAGCCTTCAGGGTAGAAACAACGGATTGGTGCCCGGATACCTCGGGCTGACCCTAGGAGGATCGAAGCTTCATGGCATGAATGTATCTGTAAAAGAAAACTTAAACACATGATTTTAAAATGGGGTGTGGATTGTCTGCACAGACGACGCCAAAAAGTGTAAGCCAAAAACTCACTCAGGATAAGGAATTTTAGTTAACACCCTTAGGACCGCTACCCCGATGGAACACGATCGGGTTAGGTACCTTCGGTACCGGGAGCAAGTGTAAGTTTAATAAGAAGATGAGAACAAATTAAATGGTGGACTAAGCAATGTACGTTTTTTTATCAAATCAAGATGCACTCTCTAGTACAACGAAATGGGACACTCAATCACTCTTTCTTTCTTTCACTCAGATGAATGGAAATGGCAAACTCGTTTCTGTAGATAAATGGATACTACTCACAATGGAGATAGCTCTTCAGGCCTTTTATTTTCTTTTTCCATTTTTTATTCCTCCTTTTTCCTGGTTATATTCTCCTCCTATTTATACATGAAGTCTAGGGTTTTCTCTTGGTGAACAAGTCGGAGGTCAACTGATTGATCCTCCTTCATCGTTTGACGAGATTTTCTGTTTAATGCCATTGATCTTAGAGATTAGGCAGTGAATACCTTGGCGGGAAATGGGTGTTTTTTTCCCTTTTAAACTCTTAAATATTGAAGATGTACACTTGGAGTTCACCCATATTGTTTGGTGAACAATATGATGTCATCTGTTAATGGTGTATCACCTCAGAACCTTTACCTGGTGGCATGGCAGGGTACATCGGGGTTCCAATCTGTTGACGGGGAACCCCGAGGTATCATCCTGGTGAGGTGGTGCTTGACTGAAGGAGATGGCGAGGTACCTCGGGCTATCATTCTGGTGACGAGGTGCTTGGTTGATCTTGTTAGAGCTTTATGATCTCCTAGGAGCTTTGACGGCATCGTCCTTCCTCTCAGAAACGTAGAATACGTACCTCGACAGGAGTGTAGATTGTTGTCGTGGTGCCTAGGTTTAGGGAAAAATCGGTTAAAAAATGCGGCGAAAGCGTAAAATTACGGTTTGATATATTTAAAAAATTTCCCTTTAATAGAAAGAACCTTAACCCTAGACTAATTGACGTATATTAAAAGTATCGTACCTTTTTCTTCATAACGATTAAACTAGTGATGAATTGAATCAGCATGATCTTCCAATCCAATCACGAACGTGAATCATCTAGGAGTGTGAGCTCCCTTTCTTTTAATTGCATACATGAGGAAAGAAATAAACAAAATCTTCTTCCTTTTTAGTCATAATTATCCTCCAAGAGAAAACCTAAGAACGTCTGGTCACTTGTGAATTATCAATTTATTTAATTGAAACTCATGTGAACCCGATTCGATTTTTGTACACAAAACCCTTTTGATGTAAAGGATACTAGTGCACTATCGAAAACAAAAACATTCCCTTTTTCTCTTCTCCTTGGCCGAATTCTACACACAATGGTTGGATGAAGTTTTTTGTTAACTATATAAGCAAAATAAAAAAAAAATCTTCTCTTATGACTCCAACAAGCCTTGGCCGAATTCTTTAGCATAGAATTACTAGCTTGGCAGAATTCCTCTATAGGAATATATATAGGTGTCCAAATCCTCTCCAGGATTTATTTGATGGACAAGAATCCTCTCCTTTGGGGTATTTACTTGGTGACAAAGAATCATTTTCAAAAAAAAAAAAATTCCACACCAAGACAAATAGTGTATTTATTCAATAACCAATTACTGAATATAATTAAATTGTGACTAAATCAAAAAAAAAAACTTACTAATAAAAATCAAATACTTCCTAATTTGACTAGATAAATAAATTTCTATTATTTATCTATTTATCAAATATAGTATTTGATACTTATCGTAGTACCAACAATAATATGAATCTAGGAGACCATCTCCAACTAGGAAAAGGATTTTGATTTTTTAAAAATAATTAATTAATTAATTAATTAATTAATTAATTAATTTCCATTTAATTAAATAATAAAATAAAAAACAACACATAAGACTAATAAATAGTCCCTTGCCGCCCAAGCCTATATATATGGGTCAAATATTGTTTTTCCTAATTTATTAAATCCATTTGATTTAAATAAAAAGTCCATATGTGAACTAGACACATTCTTACTAAAAGAAACAAGTCCATATGCCGTAATACAATTCTATATGGACGCATAAATTGGTCCAGTAGAATATATCAAGTGATCCATGCTAGTTCGTGTGAATTGAAAATCTTGAGGGGCTATCTAAACATAAGTTCTAATAGACACAACCCAATCACAATCAATAAATGATTCACTTAGGTCCGATCTATTAATTTTAGTTCATTCCACAAAAGAACTAAAATTGAACTCTTAAATAAAGATAGAATAAGTTAATATTTCTCATTCATACCCTAGACAACCTTATTGGAGAAAGTGTATCCTCGTGAAGAATATCAGTAATCGCCAAGAGCTCATAGACCGCATATAGCTCTCTAAGTTACCATATTTATTCCTATGACCACATTTAGAACTTGGATATTTTGACTTGTCCGGAATCCATATTTCAATAGATACTATTGAAAACTTAACGTTAAAATTTAATATACAATACCTAAAAACATCCATATGATGATATTCTACTCTCATTTAATAAATGGAATCATGATGTCCATATCTATAAATGAAGTCCACTATCGATTAACAAATGAATACCACCAAACTATCGAGGATATACTATGCTATATAATCGAACCCATTAATAGCTCAAATGATAACACTTGCAACCATAAGTCCGTCATTTATCTCAAGATTGAGATAGACTCCCCGATTGTCTTCAAGTGAAAACTTTTATCCATTGACGGTTCTGGATAAAGTATTTCACTGTGATCTTATTCATTGCACCCAGTGCACTAGATTCTTTTACCCAAAGACACCACAATTTGATGATTTTAGACTTATCATAACACAATTGATCCTACTCAAATGCTAGCAAAAGAATCTATAAATTTAACAAGATAAAGGTGTCCAACCTTTATCTTAAGTTGTGAAAAATATTCAAGACTAACTAAAGAATTGTCTACCTCGTACATATCCAGATGTACGAACAATTCTTCTTCTCTTATAGTCTTTTGACTTTATGATTATTTACTTTTGATAATTATATTAATTAAATTATAAATGCTATAAGATTTGTTAAACTAGAAATCACTTTTATTAATATGAAAAGATTGTCAAATACATTATTACACTCTTGCTATCGAGCATAATCCCAACAATCTCCCACTTGCTCTATAGAAAATATGTCATATCTCTTATCCTCATATTCATCAGGTGTCTATCAAAACTCTTTTGTGGAAGAGCCTTTTTAAAGGGATCCACTAGATTTTCTGCCGATGCGATCTTGGTTACCCTCACGTCTCCCCTATGCACAATTTCCCTTAAAAGGTGATACTTTCTTTCAATGTGTTTCTCTCTCTTATGACTTCTTGGTTCACTCGAATTAGCCACTGCTCCACTATTGTCATAATAGATAGTGATCTGCTTATTCGCATCAGGAACCACTTCCAAGTCAATCAAGAATTGACGGAGCTAGACAGCCCCACATGCGGCAACATACTCTACTAACATGGTGGAGTCAGCAATACAAGATTGCTTGATACTCCTCCATATGATTGCCCTTCCTCCATGTGTAAACACAGATCTTGATGTTGATCCTCTAGAGTCAGAATCCAATTGAAAATCAGAATCTGTATACCCAACGGGAATTAAATCCCCTCCAAAATAAGCAAGCATATAATCTCCCATTCTCTTGAGATACTTGAAAATATGCTTTATTGTCGTCCAGTGATCAGGACCAGGTTTCGATTGAAGCGTGCTAATTATGCTAACAGCAAAACAAATATTCGGTCTAGTATAGAGCATTGCATACATGAGACCCCCAACTGCCGAGGCATAGGGAACCTTACTCATGAATCACTATTCATGCTCAATCTTAGGAACTTGTTCCTTAGATTGTTTGATTCCATGTTTGAAAGGTAGCATACCTTTCTTGGAATCTTACATTGAAAACCTAGACAAGATTTTATCTATGTATGAAGCTTGGGATAAGGCAATCGTTCTATTATTTCTATCCCTTATGACTTGGATACAAAGAATATAACTTGCTTCTCATAAGTCCTTCATATCAAATTGTTTAGCTAACCATTCTTCTACTGATGTCAGTACACCTACATTGTTTCCGATGAGTAGTATATCATCAACGAAAAGAACTAGGAAAACCAACTTGTCACCTTTAATCCTTTTATATACACAGGGTTCGCCAAGGTTTTGAATAAATCCAAAACTTGTCACGGCTTGATCGAACCTTATGTTCCAGGATCTGGATGCTTGCTTCAATCCATATATGGATCTCTGTAACTTGCATACCCTTTCCTCTTAACCTTTTTCAATGAATCCTTCTGGTTGAATCATATAGATGCTTTCGTCAAGACTTCTATTAAGGAAAGCTGCCTTGACGTCCATTTGCCAAATCTCTAGGTCAAGAGATGTGACAATGAATAAGAGTATCCTAATATATTTAAACATGGCCACAGGAGAGAAGGTTTCCACAAAATCGATACCTTCCTTTTGTGTGTAACCTTTAGCTACCAATCTAGCTTTAAAGGTTTCCATCATTCCATTCATTCCTCTTTTCCTCTTGTATACCCACTAGCACTGATGGGATTTATCCCTTTAGGCAAGTCTACGATAGACCAGAATTTGTTCTTGAACATAGATTCAATTCGGATTGCATTGGGTTTTGCCAATGGCAACAATCAACATCTTCAAATGCTTCCTTGTATGTATAGGGATCATCGTCATCCGAGAGATTCTCTACAGAATCTTCTAGACCGATGTATCTCTCGGATTGTCTACTAACCCTCCCATTACGATGAGGTATGGTAGAATGTTGATCTTATGTTGGTGTGGAACTTACAATTGGGCTAGGTTGTAAGAACCTCTTGGGAATTGTATCTCTTGAAAGCTCATTCAGGACAATTATACTTTTAGGCACAAAATTATTCATATAGTCCTCTTCCAGAAATTTAGCATTTGTCGAAACAAATACTTTAAGATCTGAAGGACTATAGAAATAATATCCTTTGGTTCTTTTTGGATACCCTACAAATATGCATGTTTCTATACGGGACTCCATCTTTTATGTCTTTCCTTTTAACACGTGCGTAGGACATCCAAATATCCTAAAATGTTGTAAACTAGGCTTTCGCCTGATCCATAACTCATACGGCGTTTTAGGAACCGACTTGTATAGTATATCGTTTAGAATGTACATAGCAGTTTGTAAAGCATATCCCCAAAAAGAATTAGGAAGCGTTGAATAACTCAACATAGACCTAACCATGTCTAAAAAAGTTCTATTTCTCTGTTCTGCCACCCCATTTTGTTGAGGTGTTCCTGGTGCAGAAAACTGATAAATTATTCCATTATCAATAAGAAATTGTTGAAACTCACCAGATAGATATTCTCCACCACGATTAAACCTCAAGATTTTTATGTGTTTCTACTTCAGCTTTAAAAGCTTTGAACATGTCAAAAGCATATGACATATGTCTCATGAGATAAACATAGCCAAATCTTGAGTAATCATCCGTGAAAGTGATGAAGTACTCATATCCACCTCTAGCTTAAATGCTCATAGGACCATATACATTAGTGTGTACTAATCCTAAACATTCAGTGGCTCTTGTGCCTTTAGTCGTTAACGACCTTTTGGTCATTTTACTTTCCAAACAAGATTCACAAGCTCGTAGATCATCAAACTTTAGGTCGCTTAGAGGTCGGTCACTAACCAATCTTTTAATCCTATCAAGGTTAATATGACCTAGACACAAATGTCATAGGTAGGTTTCATCTTTTGATAATTCTACTCTTTTATGATTAGGTTCCACTGATTCCGTGTCTAACAAGTGAGAGATATTTCTATGCAAATAGAATAAATCATTTACCAATGTACATTTACAAACAAATTTTTTATTCCTACTAATAAAAAAAGCTTTATTAAAAGTAACTGAATATCTAAATTTATTTAAACAAGAAACTGAAATTAAATTCCTCTTCAATTGAGGTACATAATAAACGTCTATAAAATCTAAATGCCTATAAGAATCTAAACTAATTCTAATATCTCCCACTGAACTGACAGACACCAACGTTCCATAGCCTAAACGCAAGTTCAATTCATTCTCATTAAGCCTTCTCCTTTCCATGAACAGGAAAAACAAACATGATTAGTGGCTCTGGAGTCTATGATCCGAGAATCCATAGAATCTGCCAAAAAACATGTTTCAAGATAACTAATATTACCTTCTTCCTTCTTGTCCTAATACTTTGGGCAATTTCTTTTCAAATGTCCCTTTTCACCATAAAAGAAACACTTCCCTATGATCTTGGTTACTTTATTTGTCTCATTCTTAGTAGATCCTAGTTGCTTTTTCTTTTGTTGTTACTTGACCTTCTTACGGGTCTTAACAGTAGAATCTTTACCTATAGCATGTAAAAATCCCTAGAAAGTATGTGTCTATGACCGGCGGGGGGGGGGGGGGGGGGGGGGGGGGGGGGGGTGAATAGGTTTTAATTAGATAGATTACCAATTTTGTGAATTAATCAATATTAACAATTCTACTCCATTCTACTAAGTGTTCAAATAAAAGACAACAAAGATAAAACAATAACAACACACAATATATACGTGGAAACCCTCCAAATGGGAAAACCATGGGCTGATATATGCGCCACACACGATAATCAAAATCCACTATTGAGAGAAAGTTTACAACCTAGGTTGACCTCCCGTCTAACCCTCCAGCTACTAACCCTTTCACTTTACCCAACAGGCCTTAATAGTGATTTTGAATCACTAACCTTGTGCACTAATCACATAACCACAAACTTAATCAACAATGAAGAGATAATGGCAACCTAAGTGAATATGCAAGAATATTGAATATGTAAAAATGCTAGGTCAAGACATTCATGCTTATCTAGGATTAATAATGACAATTAAAGCAAATCCTGGATATCAATTTCCAAATGCAAAGGCAAGAAGAATTAGGTAGAAGGGTAAAACCGTCCTAAATTCTAGCTAGCAGAAATTAATGCATCTCCACCAACAATCAATACACAAGCATGTCATAAAAGTAATTAAACATACAAGCAAGCATTTAATATGCAATAAAGACTAAAACACTAGGCATACATGTCTTTGTAATGAAACTATGAAGTCTAGAGCATGCAGAAGTTAGCTAGTCAAGAAGAAGATGATGCACCATGCTTGAATGATCCTAGAATGAAGCTAGATGATCATAAGATGAAGTTGGGTTGAGTAAAAATGAGTGTTTGGGAGTCCCTCTCTCTAGAAAAGCTAGAACATCAAAATGGCTTCTTGGACTCTTAAAAACCAAAGAGAAGAGAAGAGAACATAGATATATGGTGCCCTACACAAAATGGCATCGTTTTGGGCGAAACGCAACCAAAACCCGTCAGGACCGCTGGCTGTACCGCTGACCAAGTAAGTGTCCAGACCGCGGCACGAAGAGCGGTGTATCGCCTGGACAATGCCGCTATGTAGGCCGCTGTGCATGTAGTGTGCACAGACCACGGTCTAGACAACATGCAATGTTTGTGAAACTTCGCTTGGGAGACAGCGGCGTATGCAACAAGCACAAACCGCTGTAGCCACAGCATGCATCCTCTGGTAAACACCGTGGTACAGGCTGCAACGAGGGCACTGCACAGAGAGCAGTCTGAATCGTGGTAAAGAGAAATAAAACCTCTTTTTAAGGCACAAAAATACATTCAACACTAAAATAAAAATAAGACACACAAGGCACACAAGATGGCAAATAAGCATATATGCAAGATAAAAAATAAAATGCATGAGTGTGTGTGTGCACTAATACCTCTTCAATGAAAGTTAAGTAGGTGTTTTTACCTTTGATGCTTGAGCTTGGTTACGAACAATGATGCCCTAAACTACCCTTACATATTGATCCTAAAATGTGGTTGTCAACAAAATAAGTCAATCAAACACTAAGGAACTTACAATCTCCCCCTTTGGCTATTTCGTGACAAAACCATTTACTCACAAAGAATCCTCAAAAAAAAAATAACAAGAGGTTAACAAAAACATTATATATTACAAGAGATACCTAAAGCTAAATCTTCAAATCTTTCATCTCTTGTAGAATGATCATCCCTAAAAAACAAAGAACTACACTTTCCAAGACAAGTGTATGAGAGGGATCAAGATAAATAAAAACAAGTGCAATTTGCATGAATTAGAAACAAGTAACATGCAATATCAACTCCCTAAATAGGTCAACTCCCTAAATAGGTCAACTCCCTCTTAATAGGTCAATTTCCCCTTAAATCATGTCAATATCAACTCCCCCTAAATCCAACACTACTCCTCTTTTTTGTCACAAGATAGGCAAAAGAGTATTCCCAACCGGGACGCTTTAGCAAAGAGAGATATTTACAATGTAAATGCATAATCATATACAACAACTTTATGCAGTTTAATTAAGAGAGAGAAATTTATGGAAGTTTTATTGATTGGAATATGTCCGAAAGATTGCCTTGAATGAAATACATGCAACATCAACTTCCAAAAGCCTGGTATTTGGCAAAGGAAAATAGCACATGAGGTTCCAAGAGAAGTCAAACCAATTTGCACCAAATTGTCAGTGGAAAACAAGATATAGTTTAACCAAAAAAATTAAGAGCAACTATCAAACTTTACAAGTTGAACACGACATGAGCGACTATTGTGCCCTTTTAGATTTTTTCGGGCAAGATGCTCGTATGATAGTAGCCTTGTTCAACAAGTAAATAGAGAGAGACTATTGGATTATGAAAACCTTGAAATGATACAATATCCTTATTGATTATAGTCTAAAAAATCACTTTCACACAAATTTGCAATCAATTTTAAGCATTCAATAAATTCATCATGCACAACAATTTAAGCATGTCAAAATCAAGTTTTCATAAACATGGAGATAAACTTTGGGTCAATCAAATGTACTTCCCAATCAAATTTCCTAGTCCAAAAATACATGTTTGAACACAAAAGAGACATGCATTTCAAATAAGGCAAGTGCCCACTTATTGAATAAAAGTCATAATAATATATGCATCCAAAATACTCAAGCAATTAATTAAAGAGCATAAAATTGAACAATTATTTGCTTATTAGAATGCAAGTTTGCTCTCTTTGCTTGAGCTCCCCATATAGGGTAATGCATATAACAAATCCCAATAGACCTACTAAGAGACTTGAACTTAGTTGAATCTAATGGTTTCGTAAACAAATCCGCTAGTTGATCATTTGTGCTTACATGTTCAAGTGCAATGCATTTGCTCTCAACTAGCTCTTTAATGAAATGATGTCTAATGTCAATATGCTTAGTTCCAGAATGTTGGACAGGATTTTTTTGAAATATTAATGGCACTCATATTGTCACAATAAAGGGTTAGAGTACCTTGCTCAAAACCATAATCCATAAGCATTTGCTTCATCCAAATGAGTTGTGTGCAAGCACTCCCAGCGGCTATATACTCGTCCTCGTCTGTGGATAATGAGATGGAATTTTGCTTCTTGCAAAACCAAGACACAAGATTGTTCCCTAGAAAGAAGCAACCGCCCGATGTACTCTTTCTATCATCACAATTACCTGCCCAATCTGCATCACTAAAGCCAACTAAACTAGCATTAGTGTCAAAAGAGTACCATATCCCATAGTTGGATGTCCCATTCACGTATCGAATGATTCTCTTCACGGAGGAGAGATGGGATTCATTGGGATTGGCTTGATACCTAGCACATACACCAACACTAAAGGCTATATTGGGCCTCCTAGCAGTCAAGTATAGCAAGCTCCCTATCATGTCTAGATATAGACTTTGATCCACACTTTTTCCACTAGCATCCTTGCTAAGTTTCAATGTGGTACTCATAGGCGTGTCACAATGTTTAGCATTCTCAAGACCAAATTTCTTCACTAGGTTCTTGGCATATTTAGCTTGGGATATGAAGATCCCATCATTCATTTGCTTGATTTGCAAGCCTAGGAAGTAATTGAGTTCACCAACAATGCTTATTTCAAACTCATGAGTCATGACATCAACAAATTGTTTAACTTTCAAATTGTTTGTGGAACTAAAAACTATATCATCAACATAAATTTGAGCTATGAATAGCTCATCTTTAGTACGCTTGATGAATAAGATCTTGTCAACACTACCTCTAGAATAGCCATTGTCAACAAGATAATGAGTGAGACGCTCATACCAAGCCCTTGGTGCTTGTTTTAACCCATATATAACCTTTTTGAGACGATAAACATGATTGCCCTTGGGTTGATCAACAAACACTTCCTCTTGCAAGAAGCCATTGAGGAAGGCACTCTTAACATCCATTTGATGCAATTTAAACTTGTGCACACAAGAAATGGATTAGAGAAGCCTAATAGACTCTAATCGGGCAACAGGAGCAAAAGTCTCCTCAAAGTCGATACCTTCAATTTGTGAGTACCCTAGTTCTACAAGTCTAGCCTTGATCCGCACAATGTTGCCATCCTCATCGGATTTATTCCTATAGACCCACTTGGTGCCTATCACATTAGCGTTCTTAGGCCTAGGAACTAGAGTCCAAACCTCATTTCTTTCAAATTGATTTAGCTCTTGTTGTATAGCAAGAACCCAAAATTCATCACTTAAAGCTTTATCAACCTTTTGGGGTTCAATTTTAGAGGTGTAGCAAGTGTAGCTAATTTGATTTGCTAATTGATGCCTAGTTCTAACATCTTCATTCACATCTCCAATGATGTCACTCTTGTTGTGAAGATGTCTAACCCAATGAGCAGGTTCCTTAGATTCCAAGGTAGAATCTCTATCAAGAAATTGAGAGACCTCTTTTTCAAGATTTGACTTTTCATCACTTGAAGTCTCACCAATCTTCTCCAAGGGAGAATCATCAACCATACTAATCTCCTCATCATGGTTACTAACCTTAGGCCCATAATCATCTATGATCACATTGGATGATTCCATAACACTTCGTGTCTTCAAATTAAAAACTTTATATGCCTTACTATTTAGAGCATAGACAATGAAAATCCCTTCATCACTCTTAGCATCAAACTTACCAAGTTAATCACGGTCATTTAGAATGTAGCACTTGCTTCCAAATGAGTGGAAGTAGTTAACATTTGGTTTCCTAACCTTCCACAATTCATAGGAGGTTTGCCTAGTATCGGTCCTTAAAAACACTCTATTTCCTATATAACAAGTTGTATTCACTATCTCGATCCAAAGATTCCTAGGAACATTGTTGCTAAGCAACATCACACGAGCCATCTCTTGGAGGACCCTATTCTTCCTCTCTACAACTCCATTTTGTTAAGGAATTCGAGGAGCCGAGAACTCATGGGAGATTCCAAGACTATCATAAAAATTTTCAAAGCAAATATTTTCAAATTCTCTCCCATGATCACTCCTAATTCTCTTAATGCATTTTATTTGTGAATCCATCTCATTTTGAATTTTAGTGCAAAGCTTTTTAAAATTTTCAAAAGTTTTAGATTTTTCTCTAAGAAAGTATGTCCATGTAAATCTAGAAAAATCATCAACACACACAAAGATTTACCTCTTACCACCGAGACGCTCGGTTTGCATAGGACCCATAAGGTCCATATGAAGAAGCTCTAGTGGCTCCTTGGTGGCAAGATACTTACCCTTTTTATGCACACTCTCAGTTTGATTTCCTTGTTGACAAGGTCCACAAACTCCTTCAATCCTATTTCCAAACTTAGGAAGGCTTCTTACAACATTCAACCTCTCAAGAACTTTCAAGTCTTTGAAATTCATATGACCTAACCTTTGATGCCACAATTCAACTTGATCACAACTACACAAATTACAAGAGATGTCATTAGAATCAAGACAATAACAATTGTCACTAGATCTCTTGCCTTTCAATAAAACTTGTCCATCTTCTTTTAGAATAGAACAATCAACTTTCCCAAACATAACCGAAAGCCCTTCAATATTCAAATGTTATATGCTAATAAGATTAGCTTGCAAGCCATCTACATAAAGAACATTAGGTAAGGAGGGCAAACTGGGGATGGATATGTTTCCTTTTCCTTAAACCTTCTTACGTGAACCATCACCAAAGGTGACAAATCCACCATCCTCCATAACAAGAGTCTTGTTAGGTTTTAGTTTGTGTTGGCATTAATTCCATATCAAAATGATGTTTACTTGTAATGATTTAGTTGTTTAGATTCATGATGATTCAAGCTTCAAAGAAGAATGAACAACAAGTAAAAGCAAGTTCTAAGTCTTCAAAGAGAAAGGATTCAATTTGGTTCTACAAAGGTATACTAAGATCTTATCTTTCTCTTACAAGGCTTAGGCACACACACACAATTCATATATTTGTGTCCCTACATCGTTGTGCACCATTATAGGCACACATATACAATTCATTCATATGTCTCCCTGCATTATTGTGCACCATGTATAACACATTCACACACTTGAAGATGAATGCATGTTTTGTAAAATGCATGATTGGAGACTATCTCTATGTAGTTTGCATTCTAGTGTGGATTGTGTTTGTGTGTGTATATATTTGTATAACATGGATATTGAACTTTAATTGAGTCTTAAATCATTCTTAATTGAGTTTCGGTCATTTCGGTTACTCATACTACTGATTTCAAGTTCTAAGTTAAAAGATACTACACTTTCAACTCATGTTGCATACATTGTCTTCGTCTTCGTATATTGAGTCAAATTATTATTTTCTGGGTTGAGTATCTTATATGTCCATGTCCGTGTGAGTGTTACAGTTCATAATCCATAAACGGATTCAAATTCACAGTTCGGAGACCGGAGAATGGTCGAAGAACGTGAAGGGAGTGCAAGGGAATTGCACCATGGCCAAAGGCCATTCTTTGGTGCAAGCCCGAGATGGCGCGTGGCCATCTCGGCTGCAACACCTTGCTGCCCCAACATGCCCATGCACCATCTTGGGGAAGCAATAACAAATAAGGTCATTTTTTTCTTTTGGCTTCTTTCATTCCCTCTCCTTTATATTCTCTTTCCCTCTCACATTTCATTCTAAGAAGAAATTCAAACTTATGTGCAGAAATTTTCTCTCTACATTTTCTCACATTCCAAACACCATAACTTCTTAATTTGAACTCCGATTTGAGTGATTAAAAGTTGAGAGTGTTTGTCTATTCCTCCTCCATCTTTTCTCCGAAGATTGGAGTGAGTTTTATTGCTGTTGTTGGAGTCTAAACACACAAAAACGGGACTGCACCTAAATCAACTAAGGTATTGATTTTCTCTCAAAGTTTTCTTTTAAAACTTGGTCAATTGCCTTGGGTTTTCTTCTTCAACTTATATATGTGTATTGTGAGTGTTTAGATTTGAGTTTTTCATTTCTTTTAAAGCTAGGTTGAGTTTTAATTAAAATCTTACATGTTGAGTTAGGTTTTGATTTTGCCTATGTTTTCACATGTTTGAGATTGTATTGTGCTAGCTTTGATTCTAGGACTATTTGATGATCTTTGATTGATTGATTTTGTGAAAAATAGTTCCTCACATTTAATAGGCTCTCTTAGCCAAATTCTCACATTAATACATGTGCTTATGTTCTTTTGAGCTATTCATGTGTTTTTGTTGAATCTATGTATAGGAATATGCTCTAGAACTTTAGCTTAAATCTAAATGACTTTGTCATATGATTTTAGCATGTTTTTGGTTTGTGTGATTTAAACTTGATTTTATGGTTAATTGAACATATCTTGTGATTCAAGTTTAGATCTATGCATATATCTAGGTTGTAAATAATATTGAACATATCTTACATGCATTCATGCTCATGTCTAGTATTTTCCATAGGATGTGTTGATCATAGCATTCTATGTTGCGTGCTTGTTTGCATTTTGCATTCATGATCACCTAGATGCCTTGTGAGAAGAAAGTCTTGACAATAGGTGTGAGACCTATGTTGTTGAGCAAGTAAGTCTTGGCAAAAAGGTGTGAGACCTTGGATTTTCAAGCAAGGAAGTCTTGGCTAGAGTCGGGAGGACTCGGATAGTCGAGTAAGAAGTCATGCCTAGGGTCGTGAGGATCCGGATAGGTGAGCGAGGAAGTCTTGACTAAAGTCGGGAGGACTTGGATAGTTGAGCAAGAAGTCTTGCCTTGGGTCTTGAGGATCCGGTAAGGTGAGCGAGGAAGTCTTGACAATAGGTGTGAGGCCTCGGATTGTTGAGCATGAGGGCGACATCTTCATGAGTAGGATATGAGGGTAGTTTCTAGGTGAAGGGGTCACTTAAGAGATTGCATTTGTCTTATCTACTAGTGGATTTTGTTTGCTGGTGGTTGCTAACCCTTGGATGTTTCCTCTTCGGAGGTTTACCACGTTATATCTTGTGTCAACTTCTCTATCCCTATCTCTATAGTATTTGTATTTGTTATTTGAATACTATGGATATAACTCTTTATGTAAGTTGACTTCCTTTATATAATATAGATTGTGTATGTGTTACAATTACTTATTTGTATCACACTTTACTTGTTTTATATATTGATTAAGTGTCTTTAATTAATATTTATAATGTGATACAAGCAATCTAGAGGGACAAACTTTTGTTTGTTTCTAAGGGAATTGAAAAAGGTTTCTAACCTATTCACCCCCCCCCCCCCCCTCTCTAGGTTAGCCTTGAGCATTTAACCGTGTTTGTATTTTCGATTGGTATCAGAGCAAGACACTAGATTGCACTTAGTGAGAGTTCGGGTGATACATTCACGGTTTTTTGCAAAGCTTTTGAAGTCATGGGTTTACAAGATGATGTAATGGCGAAAGAAGCCTCAAATACTAGGCCACCATTACTTCGAGGCACTAACTATGGGTATTGGAAGTTGAGGATGAAAGCCTACATCCGCTCTATTGATGAAAAGGCTTGGATGGTAGTGGAAGAAGGTTATAGTCCTCCTACCAAGGTTCAAGAGGATGGAACCATGATACTCAAGCTAAGGAGTAAATGGACAACAAATGAGTTTGAGGTTGCTAAATGGCACCATCATGCTATGAATGCCATCTTTGGAGGATTTGATGGGCATCAATTCTCCTACATTCAAAATCTTGACACCGCAAAGGAAGCTTGGGATACTCTCCAAGTTACTAATGAAGGAACCTTAGCGGTGAAGAAATCGAGGCTTCTAATGTTGGCAATCACAATTTGAAGGTTTAAGTATGAGTGAAGAAGAAAAGTTCGAAGACTTCCAATTTCGGCTTCTTAACAGTGCTAACCAATGTCAAGCACTTGGAGTACCTATCTCAAAAGAGCATTTAAATTGGAAAATCCTTAGGTCTCTTCCTAAGAGATTTAAATCAAAGGTGACAGCTATTGAGGAAAGCAAGGATGTGGATAGTATGAACATTGATGAGTTGCTTGGGTCTCTCTAAACTTATGAGATGTGCTTGAAGCCAAAGATTAAGAGTAAGGGAATCGCTCTCAATGAGGAGAGTGATGATGAAAATGAAGAGATGGTTCTTTTGGTTAGAAGGTTTAAAAAGTTTCTAAAGAAGAATTCCAAGCCTAGAGGCAAGTCTTCTAAGGAAAAGGGACTTAAGAAAACATCATCTCCAAGGAATGAGAAGAATAGTCAAGCCATGAACAAGAAAGATGTTTAATGCTATAATTGTCATGGTTTCGGTCACTTTGCTAGTGAGTGCACCAAGAAGCCATCTAAGAAAGACAAGAAAGGCAAAGTGTTGGTGGCTACTTGGAGTGATGATAACTCTAGTGACAATGAGAGCTCTAGTAGTGAGTCTTCAAGTGATGAAGAGTTGGTGAGCAACTTTGTAGATCTAACAGCTTCTCATTCTCCACTAGATGTGAAATTCCCTTTATCTTTATAGTGTGAATATACCTAGAGGGGGGTGAATAGGTATATGCTCCAATTTTTATCTTCTTTTGAAAACAATGCAATTCTAACAATGCTTAATAAAATTGCAAACAAAGACACACAATATTTACGTGGTAAAACCTCAAAAGAGGAAACATCCACGGGTTGATACCACAACCACCGGTAAAATAAAATCCACTATTTCAAATAGATTTACACACTCAAACAATCACACATGCTCTATAAGCTCTCACTCTCACTCTATCTTGAACCAAGTGATCTACTAAGCGGACTTCCTATCCAAGACCCCCTGTCTCTAGGAAGATTTCTTGCTCACCTATCTGGATCCTCCCAATCCTAGGCAAGACTTCTTGCTTGACTATCCAAGGCCTCACGCCTCTAGTCAATACTTCCTTGCTTGACAATCTGAGGCTTCACACCTCTTGCCAAGACTTCCTTGCTCAAAAATCCGAGGTTTCACACCTATTGTCGAGACTTCCACTTGCTTAGCTATCCAAGTCCTCCCGACTCTAGCTAAGACTTACAATTACTCAAATCAAAGAATCACTCTAAGATATGAGACTTTCTACCTCTTCACAAGGTGTCTAAGTGATCATGAATGCAAATTGCAAACAAGCACTCAACATAGAAAATGATGATCAACAAATTCTATGGACATACAGCTAGATGACTAGATTATGCTTTCAAAGATCAATCACAAATGCCACTAGACAACTTAAGCATGTTATCAACTAAGAACATAGATATGAAAATATAGTCATCAATTGAAACAAAACCTAGTTCTTAGAAAATGAAATTAGATCTAGAAACAATCAATCAAGCATAAGAACAAAGGATTTCTAGAAACAATTTCATGTTTATCAAGTTTAGCACAAATCATTCAATATAACACAAATCTAGCTAAACTTGAAAATCAAATCAACAAACAAAAAAATGATATCAAAATCATCCTAGTCATGCTTCTTAATCAAATAACATCAATCAATAAGAAGATATAAGAAGAAAACTAAGAAGAAGATGATTTTACCAACAAGGATGCAATCACAAACTGAAGATCAGATCGAAACCACTAATATAGACATCCTTTGGTTCTGGAAATGCTTGGAATTTGTAGAACTCTTCAAGACACTCGAAATCGATTTTTGAATCAAATGATTCGGAGTAGAAATGAAGAAGTTATCACAAAAACAAAAATCAAAATGTTGAGAGAAAAATTCTGCACTTGTTCTTCAATTTCTCAACTTGTTCTTATCTATAGAAATGAGAGGGAATGAGAGGTTTTAATGAGTGAAAAGACCAAATGAAAAAAAAACCCTTCTTCCTTAGTGTCTCCCCGAGATTGCGCATGGGCATCTCGGGGCAGAACACTCTTGGGGCCGAGATGGCCATGCGCCATCTAGGGTTGGTGCATGATGATGGCTTAAGCCATCGCACCTCACCCCTTGCGCTCTCCTGGCGTTCTTCGACCGTTCTTTGGCCTCCGAACTCCGAATTCGAATCCGTTTGAAGATTACAAACTAGAACTCCCTCACATACATGGAAATATAAGATACCCAACCCAGAAAATAATAATTTGACTCTATATACGAAAATGAAGACAATGTATGCAACATGAGTTGAAATTGTAGTATCTTTTGACTAAGAACTTGAAATCAATAGAATGAGTAACCGAAATGACTAAACTCAATCAAGAATGTTTTAAGACTAAGATCAAGTTCAATATCCATGTTATACAAACATATAAACTAACAAACACATTTCACACAAGAATACAAACTACATAGAGATAGTCTTCAATCATGCATTTTCCAAAACATGTTACTTTCATACCAATGCATGAGCATTCAACTTTAAGTGTGTGAATGTGTTATACAAAATGATGCGCTACGATGCAGGGACACAAATATATGAATTGTGTGTGTGTGTGCGCGCATATAATGATGCACAACTAAGCAGGGACACATATGAATGAATTGTATGTGTGTGCGCCTACGCCTTGTAAAAGGAAGAAAGATCTCGAGAAGTTGCAATCCTCTTGAAGATGAACTTTGCATCATGAGAAGTTGCTTTTCTTCCTTGAAGTTCTTATCATCATGAACCATTTAAGCAACTAAGCATTACAAAGAAATGAAGTTTTGTTATGGAATCAAGCCAACACAAATCTAGAACCTAACAATCTCCCCCTTTGGCTATTCCATGACAACACCTCTACCTCACCATACAAAGATCTCTCATAATCAATGTTGATTGCATTCTCACTTCCTCACATGACAAAGAGATATTCCTAGACTAAAATGTCTTCATGAGTCTTCAAGAATATCTTCACACATTCAAATCACTTGTGAGACAAGATCAACCAAAAGAAATCTTCTACAAAGAAGATAGGTGAGATAAACAAACAATATACAAATACCAAACAAAAGATCCCTTTAACACTTCTTATCTCATCCAAACAAAAGTATTTTCTCCTCCTTACTTTCTCCCCCTTAAGCCAAAATTTCTCCCCCTTAATGGATTGTCTCCCCTTTACATCAAAAGCAAGTAATATGGTGAGGAAACACTTTCTCCCCCTTTTTGACAAAGAATAGACAAAAAAACATATTACACAACCTAGAGAGAGATAAATTTCAAATGAAAATACCTACAAGAGTATAAGGGATGCATGATAGAATCATGAGATAGTGAGCAAACAAGTTGTATAGAGAACTAAGTTTAACAAACTAAGCTCCCCCTTAACATATGCTCCATATATTAATAAGAAAGATAACTTGTTCACAAGGGTCTCACACAATCACACATTTCAAGCAATAAAAGATAGTAAATCATTATTTTTCAACATTAAACAAGAGAATCATAGATTTTCATTATTCTCTCAAAAATAATCTCTCATTGCTAATGAATCAAGCACATTAAGTAAAAATGTGTGTGTGTGTGTGTGAAAATGCTTCTAGCATATATAAAAGGAGTTACTGTGATATCAACATGCAAACTGTTTCAACACCTATTCATCTAAAGCTTTTCCAATCAAGGTCAACCCGATTATCATCCGGATTTTTTGCTTTCAAGAGAATAGATTTCATCATATGAGTGTGTGTGTGCATGTGGCTCGTCATTCCATTTCTATTTTTCAATCCGATCAATCACAATTTTCAACTATAGTCCATTTTAAGTCTTCCTCCATTTCTTTTTAGGCTTTGAATCAAAGAATTTTTTTTAATTGATTCTTTTTCAACACTTCTTTGATTTTTCTAACATAAACATATACTCTTCATGACGGCTTTCACTCATCACAATGGTGTAGCTCTTTCCTACATTGGGTGGCTTCACAACCAAGGTGTGTAGCCTTTTCCATTAAGGTGCTCGTTGAGTTCTATGTAGATGCCGAAGCAAAGTGGATACTAATCATAGGTCATCTATCATGTACTAGACAATGAACTTCAAGATGCATCCATAATCTACATGCTTTCAAACTCAGTTACTCAAACTTAAACATATAAGAGAAGCATTTGTGTACTTTTATAAACAAGATTTACAAAGACTTAAGTGCATGATCTAGAAGCAATAAAAGCAATTTTATCACGATAATTACTTATCACATGAGTAGCTCTCAAAGAAATAGATATACAATATAGTTTTACTTATGAAGCCACTCATAATCACACACAAGCACTAATCAACACAAATCATGCCAGTGGATCTTCTAAGAGATACAAATCTCTCTTTGTCCAAGGGCTTTGTGAACAAGTCCGCAAGTTGATTCTTAGTAGGCATATGTTCAAGAGTTACTATTGAATGTTCAACAAATTCTCTAATGAAATGATGCCTAATGTCTATATGCTTTGTGCGTGAGTGTTGAACCGGATTTTTAGAGATGTTAATGGCACTCATATTATCACAATAGAGAGTCATTTTACCTTGATTTATCTCATAAACCTTGAGAATTTGTTTCATCCATAGAAGTTGTGTGCAAGCACTTCCGGTCGCAATGTACTCGGCTTCGGATGATGAAAGAGAGACGAAATTTTTTTTCTTGCTTAGCCAAGCAATCAAATTATTCCCCAAGTAAAAGCAACCACCCGATGTGCTTTTATGATCATCAATGTTTCCCGCCAAATCCGCATCACAATAGCCAACAAGAATATCATTAGTATCAAAGGAATAGAATAAACCAAGATGATATGTTCCTTTTATATACCTAATGATTCTTTTAACGGCTTTCAAGTGAGATTCTTTTGGATTAGCTTGAAACCTAGCACACAAACCTACACTAAAACAAATATCCGGTCTACTTGCCGTTAGGTAGAGAAGGCTACCTATCATGCTCCTATAGACTTTGATCAACATTTTTTTCTTTTTCATCTTTGTCAAGTTTTAAAGTTGTACTCATAGGTGTTTCAAATTCTTTTCCACTTTCAAGGCCAAATTTCTTAACAAGATTTCTAGCATACTTAGATTGTGACAACATGATACCATTGCTAGATTATTTCACTTGCATGCCTAGAAAGTAATTGAGTTCACCTACCATACTCATTTCAAATTCTCTTGACATCACATTCACAAAATCATCAACCTTGGTTTTACATGTAGATCCAAACACTATATCATCAACATATATTTGTGCAACAAAAATGTCATTGTTATAATGCTTGACTACTAATGTTTTATCAATACCACCTCTCCTATATTGGTTGTCAATAAGATATTGAGTCAACCTATCATACCAAGCTCTAGAGGCTTGCTTAAGGCAATAAAGAGCATTTTTCAACTTAAACACATGATTAGGAGAGTGTGGGTCTACAAAACCCTTAGGTTGTTCAACATACACTTCTTCTTGAAGGTATCCATTGAGAGAAGCACTTTTGACATCCATTTGAAATAATTTGAATTTCTAAAGACATGCAATGGACAACAAAAGTCTAATGGACTCAAGATGTGCAACGGGTGCAAAAGTCTCATCAAAGTCTACACCCTTAACTTGAGTGTATCCTTGAGCCACTAGTCTTGCTTTATTTCTCACTATCTTGCCATATCCATCGGTCTTATTCATAACACCCATTTTGTACCAATCACATTGATATCTTTTGGTCTAGGAACTAATGACCACACTTCATTCCTCTCAAATTGATTTAGTTCTTCTTGCATGGCATTAACCCAATATTCATCAATAATTTCTTCATTAATATTCTTGGGCTCAATTTGAGAAGTGTAGCATGCATATGAAATTTGGTTAGCTAGTTGCCTTCTAGTTCTAACCCCTTCATTCAAATCACTTATGATGTCTTGTTGGTAATGCATATTCCTAAGTCTAGAATTAAAATTTTCAACATCTTGTTGGTCATCATTTAAACCATTTTCTTACTCTTGACTTTCTTCTCTAGCAACACTACCATTCTCATCATTATGACTAAACTCACTTTTATCATAACTAGTCACATCAATAGGTGTTTTAGTGTCATTCAACAATTGTTCTTTAGGTTCATTGACACCATGATTATTACACAAATCAAGCATGCTAAGATCATCTGTTTTCACATTAATAGATTCTATAATAGTCTTAGTTTTCAAATTGAACACTCTATATGCACGACTATTATTAGCATACCCAAAAAAGAGACCAATATCACTTTTAGCGTCAAACTTTCCTAAGTGATCTCTATCATTCAAAATAAAACACTTACTCCCAAAAGTGTGGAAGTAACTCACATTGGGCTTCTTGCCCTTCCAAAGTTCATAGGAGGTTTGTTTTGTGCCGGGCCTTCTAAAAACTCTATTAGTGCCATAGCATGCGGTATTGACCGCTTCAGCCCAAAGATTTCTAGGGACTTTCTTGCTATTGAGCATGACCCTAGCCATCTCTTGCAAGACAAAATTCTTCCTCTCAACAATACCATTTTGTTGGGGAGTTCTAGAAGCCGAGAACTCATGTGAAATCCCATAATCATCACAAAACTCACTAAATCTAGCATTTTCAAATTCACTCCCATGATCACTCCTAATGCGATATATTTTCTTGATTCCAAGACCTTTTTCATTTTGAACTTGATTACAAAACTTCTTAAAGTAACCAAAAGTTTCGGTCTTCTCCCTAAGAAAATATACCCAAGCAAACCGAGAAAAATCATCAACACATACAAAAATGTATTTCTTGCCATTTATGCTTTCGGTTTGAATAGGTCCCATTAGGTCCATAGGCACAAGTTCTAAGGGCTTCTTGGTAGCAAAATTAGTGTTCTTTTTATGAGACACTTTGGTTTGTTTACCTAATTGACATGGTTCACAAACACCATCAAGCTTCTTACCAAGACTAGGAAGACCTCTAACAATGTCATATTTTTCAAGCTTCTTTAAATCTTTATAATTCATGTGGCCCAATCTTTAATACCATAATTCAAGCTTGTTGCACTTATGTGCCATATTACATGTTAGTGGATCAACCTCTAAACAATAGGAATTGTCCAAAGACCTTTGGACTTTTAAAACAATTTTACCCATTTTATCAATTATCGTGCACACATCCTTGTTAAAGCTAACTTCTTAAAAAATTTCACACAAGTAAATGATGCTTATTAAATTAACTTATAGACCATCTACACACAAGGTGTCATGAAGTTTAGGCAATCCGGGGATACAAATTGTTCCCTTACCTAGAACTTGCTTTTTGGTACCATCACCAAATGTAACCCATCCACCATCATTCATAATAAGATTCTTAAAGAATTCCTTGTTACCGGTCATATTCCTAGAGCAACCGCTATCTAGATACCAACAATAGGATGAATTAGCTCTTAAAGCATATTGTGCAACTAAACATTGTGTTGTGTTTTTCTTAACCCAAACTTTCTTGACAAGTTTCTCATTCCTACTTTTATTAACATGCTTTGACTTGTTTTTAGGCACATTGACTCCATTAGTCACATTTTCAAACAAATCAAACAAAGCATTATCAACTTTCTTATGTATAGTAGAACGAGGCACAACACAAGATTTAACAAACAAATCATCAACACATTTATTCTTAACATGCTTTTCCAAGGTCTTCTTAGGTCTAATTCTGGATCCATACATGGATGATTGCCTAGGACCATTCAAAGACATATCATGCAAATCATTGGCAATTCTACATTTACGAATGTATTCATAACATATAGGTCTTATGTGTCCTACCATGTTGCAATAATGACAAATAGGAATGAATTTGAGAAGTTTACCATTTGCCTGAGCATTCAACTCATTTTTCCTTCTCACATTTTTACCTCTTTGGCGTGCAACACTAGATGTCTTGCCTTTTGCATTTGAGCATGATGTAGCTTGTCTTTGGCATTGTTGAGTCTTTTCGTTGACTTTCATTGTTGATGTTGAGGCACCTCCGGTAGCATTCATGGCTTTACTGTTAGAGAGTGTACCTTCATTTAAATTGCTACAAGCTTTGACAAAAGTAGATTTCTTAGATGAAGGAGTTGATTTTTCATTAACATATCCTAAACCTCTTTTGTCACTTGAAGGCTTTCCAACCTTAATAAGAGCTTTCACTCTGTTAGAGCTAGATAACATCTTGTCAATCATCTCTTTAGCCTCATTAAGTTTCTCATTAAGCACTTTCTCTTGATTCTCATGTTCTTTTGGTTTTGCTCTAAGCACATTTTCAATTCTCTTAGCACGATCAAGAGATTCACCTCTTTGCTCAATTTCATGCTTCAAAATACTTAATCTATCACTGCTATCAATCAAGTTTTTCTCAAGATTAAGAATTTTTTCATTTAGATCAATAACACATTTTGAGCTACAATCATGATTTTCTAACTTCTTAGTGAGAGACTTATTGATCTTAGAGATCCTTTCATTTTCTTGAATAAGATCTTTGATCTTTTGATCATCTAAGTCAATAGACTCACCTTCTACAAAAGAAGCCACAAAAGAATACATTTCTTTAATCATGATGAAATAAATGAAGATAACAAACACTACAAAGAAGATCTATCGAAGTGCGTCTAGACACCGGCTTTGATACCAATTGAAATTCCCTTTATCTTTATAGTGTGAATATACCTAGAGGGGAGGGGTGAATAGGTATATGCTCCAATTTTTATCTTCTTTTGAAAACAATGCAATTCTAACAATGCTTAATAAAATTGCAAACAAAGACACACAATATTTAAGTGTTAAAACCTCCAAAGAGGAAACATCCACGGGTTGATACCACAACCACCGACAAAAGAAAATCCACTATTTCAAATAGAGTTACACACTCAAGCAATCACACATGATCTATAAGCTCTCACTCTCACTCTATCTTAAACCTAGTGCTAGTGATCTATTAAGCCAACTTCCTATCCAAGACCCCCTGTCTCTAGGAAGATTTCTTGCTCACCTATCCGGATCCTCCCGATCCTAGGCAAGACTTCTTGCTTGACTATCCAAGGCCGTATGCCTCTAGCCAAGACTTCCTTGCTTGACAATCTGAGGCTTCACACCTCTTGCCAGGACTTCCTTGCTCAGAAATCTGAGGTTTCACACCTTTTGTCGAGACTTCCACTTGCTTAGCTATCCAAGTCCTCCCGACTCTAGCTAAGACTTACAATTACTCAAATCAAAGAATCACTCTAAGATATGAGACTTTCTACCTCTTCACAAGGTGTCTAAGTGATCATGAATGCAAATTGCAAACAAGCACTCAACATAGAAAATGATGATCAACAAATTCTATGGACATACAGCTAGATGACTAGATTATGCTTTCAAAGATCAATCACAAATGCCACTAGACAACTTAAGCATGTTATCAACTAAGAACATAGATATGAAAATATAGTCATCAATTGAAACAAAACCTAGTTCTTAGAAAATGAAATTAGATCTAGAAACAATCAATCAAGCATAAGAACAAAGGATTTCTAGAAACAATTTCATGTTTATCAAGTTTAGCACAAATCATTCAATATAACACAAATCTAGCTAAACTTGAAAATCAAATCAACAAACAAAAAAATGATATCAAAATCATCCTAGTCATGCTTCTTAATCAAATAACATCAATCAATAAGAAGATATAAGAAGAAAACTAAGAAGAAGATGATTTTACCAACAAGGATGCAATCACAAACTGAAGATCAGATCGAAACCACTAATATAGACATCCTTTGGTTCTGGAAATGCTTGGAATTTGTAGAACTCTTCAAGACACTCGAAATCGATTTTTGAATCAAATGATTCGGAGTAGAAATGAAGAAGTTATCACAAAAACAAAAATCAAAATGTTGAGAGAAAAATTCTGCACTTGTTCTTCAATTTCTCAACTTGTTCTTATCTATAGAAATGAGAGGGAATGAGAGGTTTTAATGAGTGAAAAGACCAAATGAAAAAAAAACCCTTCTTCCTTAGTGTCTCCCCGAGATTGCGCATGGGCATCTCGGGGCAGAACACTCTTGGGGCCGAGATGGCCATGCGCCATCTCGGGTTGGTGCATGATGATGGCTTAAGCCATCGCACCTCACCCCTTGCGCTCTCCTGGCGTTCTTCGACCGTTCTTTGGCCTCCGAACTCCGAATTCGAATCTGTTTGAAGATTACAAACCAGGACTCCCTAAAAGACATGGAAATATAAGATACTTATCCCTGAAAATAATAATTCGACTTGATATATGAAGACGAAGACAATGTATGCAACATGAGTTGAAAGTGTAGTATCTTTTGACTAAGAACTTGAAATCAATAGAATGAGTAACCAAAATGACCGAAAATCAATCAAGAATGTTTTCAGACTAAAATCAAGTTCAATATCCATGTGATACAAACATATAAACAAACAAACACATTTCACACAAGAATACAAACTACATAGAGATAGTCTCCAATCATGCATTTTCCAAAACATGTTACTTTCATACCAATGCATGAGCATTCAACTTCAAGTGTGTGAATGTGTTATACCAAATGATGCGCTATGATGCAAGGACACAAATATATGAATTGTGTGTGTGTGCGCATATAATGATGCATAACTAAGCAGGGACATATATGAATGAATTGTATGTATGTGCGCCTACACCTTGCAAGAGGAAGAAAGATCTCGATACCTTAGCATCCAAGAATAGTACCAATCCTCTTGAAGACAAACTTTACACCATGAGAATTTGCTTTTCTTCCTTGAAGTTCTTATCATCATGAACCACTTAAGCAACTAAGCATTATAAAGAAATGAAGTTTTGTTATGGAATCAAGCCAACACAAATCTCGAACCTAGCAAGATATTGATGGTACAATATCTTTGAACAAGAACATTGATGCAAATCATCATGGAATCTCTTGTACCATTCCTACTAATCTAGAGATAATGCTCAAAAAGAGGTAGTTGAGAAGGATGATTTGATAAAGAAACAACTAGATGAGTTTGTGGTTGTTACTCGTAGATTTCTTGGTGAGAAAGGTGATATTATGAAGAAGTTTAGAGAACTTGAAAAGATAAACCTTGAAAAGGATAATGTGATATCTTCTTTGAAGAAGAGAGAACAAGAGTTAATAGAATAGATAGACACGGCTAAGGAGGCCATCAAGGACTTAGTGAATGATTTGGTAAGTGTGTCTAGTGTTAGGAATCTTGTTAACTCTCATAGTGGTGAAGACGACTTGGTGGTTGAAGAGGAGCTCTTGGAAGCACCACTTCCTACTCACTTTGATGAAGTCGTGATTGATAAGACACCACACAAGAAGAGAAGATCAAAAGCCAAGAAGAAGTTGGTGAACAAGGTATCTTTGCAAACTCCTAGTGATGCTACTTAAACTCCAAAAGGTACAATCTCATCTTTTATTCCAATTTGCCATTATTGTAACATAATAGGTCACATTAAGCCTAGATGTTATAAATATATAGAAAAATGTAAATTAGGAAATGAATCTAGAGATAAGGAGATTAAACTTCAACTTGAACATGCTAAGGCCTTGATAGTTGAGAAACATTATGATATTGCTAAGCATGAGAAGAAGTTGTGGAGTAGAAAGAATACTAATTTTGTTCAACTTGACAAAGCTTGTGCTGAAAATGTTAAGTAAGAGTGTGTTAATGATATTCTTGATAATCAAGTCATTGAAGAACTTTACTCTAGATTTAACATTGTTGTCAAGGATGATATTGGAAATGTTTATGTAGGTACACCCACGAATAAGTGGTTCAAGGGTGAGTGCTCTTATCACTAAAAGTAAGAAGCACATGTGAGATAGCTTTGAGGCTATATATCAATTGTGTTGAGAATTCTTGCTTGCTATCTTTGAATACTCCATGTATTGATATGAACTTGGTTATCTCACATCATGGTTGTTATGATGGTCAAAATTTGCTGATTAACTTTAGAGAAGTTCTTTTGATATATGTGTTGATTGAGTTGAGATATTATGCTTTTTATATTCTTGTTGTGAAACATAGTCAACTTGGTGTCATGAGGACATTCAAGGCAAGAGTGCTCATAAAAATGGTGGAAGTATAATATTTGGTGAATATAATGTGCAAAAAGGTATCTCTATACTCTAATGCATGTTCTCTTAGACATTCATCTTTTGACTCAATTTTTGATATACATCTCATAGCATGTCATATTAGAGAATTTTGTATAGCATACATATGGTTCTCATTGACATTTGCTATTTTAGGATCTAATAGTGATATTGTTCACATTGATCTTAACTTTGATGATCGTTTGTGTATAGTATATTGAGTGGCATTTCATTTGAAAAATATGAGCTTCATATTCTTTGAAAGCTACTCATTAGAGAAGTAAAGATCTTGAATAAATCTCTACTTATTGCTCTTAGATCATGTGCTTATGAGCCATAAAGTCTTGGTTTTCTAAAAAATTGCACATTGCTTCTCTTATATGTTTTGCTAGTATGTTGAGTTTACTAATATGTAAACATTGGATATACCTTGAAGTTTTTGTGCTTAAGTACATTTAAAATGACCTATGGTTAGTATCCATTTTGCTTCGGCAATTACATAGAACTCAACGAGCACCTTCATGAAAAGAGATACACACATTGGTTGTGAAAGCTACCCAATGTTGGAAAGAGCTACACCATTGTGATGAGTGAAAGCCATCATGAAGTGAATTTTGTTTATGCAAAAAAAAATGAAAAAATCAAAGAAGTGTTGAAAGGAATTCATAAAAAAAATTATTTGATTCAAAGCCTAAAAAGAAAAGGAGGAAAGCTTAAAAAGAAGTATAGTTGAAAATCAAATAAGCTCGGGTTGAAAAACAGAAATGGGATGACGAGCCACATGCACACACACGCTCATATATTGAAATCTATTATCTTAAAAGCAAAAAAATTTGGATGATAATCGGTTTGACCTTTTAAGGAAAAAGCTTAAGATGAGTAGTTGTTGGAAATTGTTTGCATGTTGATTATCAAACTACTTTTTGATATATATTTGAAACATATCTCTCACACACACACTTTGTTTATGAGTATGATGATATTTTAGCAATTGTAGAAGAATTATGAGAGATCTTGAAAAATCTTTGTGTATCTCTCTTATCATATGAAGCTTATTTTGTTGATATTTCTTCAAATTGCTTGAATGTGTGATTGTGTGAACATCTTTGTGAACTTTATGCTATCATTGATTTAAGTTATAGCATTTATCAAGGGGGAGAATTATGTGCTAGACATTGTTCTCTTTTATGATATGTTCACATGCTTCATTTTGTTACATGTTGGCATATTTTGACTTAATGATACTTGTAAGATATTACTCATTATCTTTGTCTTGCATGATGATTCATTCTTAAGTCATATGTCTTTGTTTTATATATTTGTGACTAATATGCTTGTTTTGTCTTTCACTCACTTTTGTTGTTTGTATATAGCGTCTTATAACACAAGAACAAATGGGAAGAACTAAGGTTACCGGAAGTGGAAATCAATCGAATCCCATTGTGAAAGCCAAGTCTACCTCAAAAAGGATCCAAAGCTTCAAGGTCAAAAGATTTAGGGATCTTTGGAACTAAGAAGATATTTCAAGAGAGAGGCATTGACTTAGGTAAGTGTAAAGATTCTTATGTTCTTAAGTGCATTAAGGATAGAAATTGTGAATCTTGGGAGAGCATGTTAGGAATAGTGAATGATATACTCTTGTTAGAGAGTTTTATCTTGAATATAGAGAAAATGCCACCTTATTGGATGCTTTGATAGAGATTAGGGGTGTTGTGTTTAGAATTAACCCGGAAAACATTAACAAGTTTCTTGGGCTATCAAATGATATAGATTCAAACTTTAAAGATGTAGATGTCATTGAGAATCTTAATATCATGGGTAGAACTCTTTTTGACAATATTTCTTTTGAATGGAAAGGTAGAGCTTATATTAGTCAACATGAGTTAACTAAGGCTAGTGCATTTTGGCATCAATTCATTTGCACTAACATTATTGGATCTTCAAATTCAACCGAGTTGAATAAAGTCAAGATCAAAATAGTGTATGCCTTGGTGACTAATCAACCTATAAACCTTGGGGATCTACTTATGCTTTATATTGATAGTGCAGCTTTCTCTACTAGACTCGGATAGTTGAGCAAGAAGTCTTGCCTTGGGTCGTGAGGATCTGGTAAGGTGAGCGAGGAAGTCTTGACAAGAGGTGTAAGGCCTCGGATTGTTGAGCATGAGGGTGACATCTTCATGAGTATGATAGGAGGGTAGTTTCTAGGTGAAGGGGTCACTTGAGAGATTGTACTTGTCTTATCTACTAGTGGATTTTGTTTGCCGGTGGTTGTTAACCCATGGATGTTTCCTCTTCGGAGGTTTATCACGTTATATCTTGTGTCAACTTCTCTCTATCCCTATCTCTCTAGTATTTGTAGTTGTTTTTTGAATACTATGGATAGAACTCTTTATGTAAGTTGACTTCCTTTCTATAATATAGATTGTGTATGTGTTACAATTACTTGTTTGTATCACACTTTACTTGTTTTATATATTGATTAAGTGTCTTTAATTAATATATATATTGTGATACAAGCAATCTAGAGGGTCAAACTTTTGTTTGTTTCTAAGGGAATTGAAAAAGGTGTCTAACCTATTCACCACCCACCCCCCCCCCCCCTCTAGGTTAGCCTTGAGCATTTAACCGTGTTTGTATTTTCAAGTCTCAAAGAAACTCTTATTTCCGGTCATGTGCCTAGAACACCCACTATTAAGATACCAAATGCTAGAGGCTTTTACCTTCAAGGCCACTTGGGCCACATGGCAAACATACTCATTTGTTCTTGTTCACCTAGTAGCAACATTGGCATTTCTAGGTGTCTTGGGTTCATTGGCTCTAAAATTCCTAGGTTCATGCATTTTGGCTCTTCTAAGCATATTCTTCTCAATCATGCTTTCAAAACGACACAATTTAATAAATTTAAAGCAATTCGGCCTTATGCGACCCTTCAACACTACAATAATGACAAATGGGAGTAAAGTAAGAATTCATACCATATCCTTGTGCAAGCATGGAAGACTTCCCTCTCCTTTGAGTTGTTCTTTGGTGTTTAGCCGAATCTCTTTTTTGAAACACCCTTTGTGGTTGAGCCAAATTAGCTTCGTTTTTTGGTTGTGGGTGAAAACTCCTTTGTTGACTTTGAGAGCTCCTTGGAAGTTGAAGTCTGGTTTGATGAGTTCTAGCTTTTGGTGGATAAGCTTTCGCTTGAGAATTTGTTTGAGCCTTCATTTGAGCTTGCTTTGATGATTCTCCAACTTTATTCGATCTCATTTGTTGGTGTGAACATTGAGTCTCTTTATCCTCTTGACTCTTGACAAAGATGGTCTTCTTCAAGGAAGTGGAATCCTTGCCTTCCACATATCCTAAGCCCGTTTTATCACCAGGACTCTTCCCACATGATAGCATCTTGTCAAGTCTCTCGGTTCCGGATGTCATCTTGGCAACTAATTTTTTCGCTTCCCTAAGCTCAACCTTTAAGTTCTCTTCACTCTTCTTTGAAAAAAATATTATGGTGTGTAATATTAATCTAGAGGGGGGGTGAATGGATTTTAATTAACTTTTACCAGATTTTCGTTAAGAGTCAAGTTGACGAAAATACCCATATCTAGTTACAAAGATACCACAAGTGTAATTAATGCGGAAATAGCAAAAACACTTGAGATATACGTGGAAACCCTCCAAATGGGAAAAATCACAGGCTGATGAGTGCGCCACACTAGAACCTCAAATCCACTAATGATAAAGGAATTACAACCTAATCCCGGTTTAATCCTCCACCACTACCTAATCCTGGTATAAGTGAATCTAGTTCATCATGCTCTTGCTTTAAGCTACCTACTCCCAGAAGCAACACAAGTCTTACTTCTTAATGAAGAGATAAAGTGTCCTAAGTGAATATATGATGATATTCAATGAATAAACAAGGCTAGGAAACCCTAAATGCTTATCTAGGATAATGAGATGACAATTAATACAATCCTAGATATCAAAAGCTAAATGACATGTTCAAGAAGCTTAGCTAAACATAGATCAAACAATCCTATGAAGCTATCACAATACAACACTCAATCATGGCATCACAACAATCTCTAATTTGTATCTAAGAATGTTCTAAGAGCATACAAAAAATTAAAGAGATGGTTTAGTAAGCAAAACACTTAACTTGTAAGAAGATAGTGAAGAACTTACCAAACAAGATGTGATGAAGCAACCCTATCCATAGATGCACTCTAGATGAACTTAGATGATGCAAGATGAAGATTTAATGTTCATAGGAATGCTTTGAGTGATTAAAAATGAGTTCTTGGAAGTGTTTTTCCTTTGAAATGTGTTCTAAGGAAGAAATGTGATATTCTGAACTCATACACGACCTTAAGGCATTGAATTATATATATAAGATCCAAACAAAGTGAGGTCGTTTTGGAAAAAATGTTCCAACTTCCTCTATGTGCGCTGGTGACGTGCGCTGGTCGAGTAGCGCACCACAAGTGCACAGCCTATTTTTAAAATAGGCGATGGACGAGTGGCGCATCCCAGTAGCGCAACACAAGCGCAGATTCTCCGGAATGTTTGCCTTAGACGAGTAGCGCACCACCAGTGCATACCCATATTTTTCAACTACGCGAGGGGTGCAGCAACGCATCTCAGTGGTGCATGACAAGCGGCGGTCCACTTTGAATGTTGCGCTGGTGAGGTGCGCTGGTTGAGTAGCGCACCACCAGCGCATAACCTATTTTTCAACACTCAAATGCAACAAATAATAAGTTCAAGAGTGATGAAATTGCATCATATTTTAATGCCTAGCATGACATACAACTTTCATAGCAAGATGCAAATAGGTCAACAAGAGTCATTTAAACTAAAATGCATACAAGAAAACACTCAACATATAAGATCAAGAGTTATGCATGAATATATGAGTGTGTGCAACTATCTCTTCAGAGTAAGTAAGCACAAGAATTTTACCTTTGATGCTTCTCCTCTTGAGGTCTTCAGAGCCTAAGCTACCCTTACATAAACCCCAACAATGTGGTTATTCACAAAATAAGCCAATCAACAAATGAGGACTTTTCATTAGTGATCACAAGGTCCAACTTCAAACTCTCTTCTAACTCTTTTCCACTATTTACTTTCTCGCCAAGTGAGAATCTTGAAAGTCGACTCTAGGTTCTCCTTTTCAACTCTTGAATCTCCTTCTTCTTTTTCAATCTAGACTTTTCAAAAAACTTCATGAAATATACATAGTCCATTTCCTCATCAATCTCAAATCTAGAGTTAGAAGAGGTACTCTCATCACTAGAGTCACTTATTCTTCCTTATCACTCACAACTTCCTTGCCATTATGAGATGTTGTGAAGGCAATGAAGTTTGCAACACTATCTTCATCATCCGAAGATTTTTCTTCCTCTTCTAAGTCTTCACTATCGCTCCAAGTGGCTGCCATTGCCTTCCCCTTCTTCTTCTTCTTCTTCAAATTTGCACATTCTGAAGCAATGTGACCAAAACCACTGCATTCATAGCATTGAATACCCGTCTTGGAGTCACTTTCTTGAGACTTTTCCATCTTCTTAAAAAGAGTTTTCTTTTTCACTTCCTTTCCCTTGGACCCAAATCATTTCCTCTCAATCTTCATGAATTTCTTGAATCTTTTAACCATGAGGACCATTTCTTCATTCTTCTCCTCCTCCTCTTCTTCAACCTTGGTGGTCTTCAAGGCAATGCTTTTTCGGAGGTGTGGGTGTGGTGTTCCATCTTGACTCATAAGATAGAAGTCTTCCAATGACTTCACTTGGCTTCATATTCTTTTACTCACTATTCTCTTCAAGTGTCGTTACCTTTGATTCTAACTTTGATGGAAGTGACCTCATAATTTTCTGCTTGACTCTTCTATCCGAATAGGGGTCACCAAGTTGAAAGCTTTGGTTGACAATATCCGTCAACTTCACTTGAAAGTCATTGGAGCATTCATGCTCCTCCATCCTAATCATCTCAAATTGTATTTGGAGGACTTGGTGCTTTGAGTCCTTGACTACTTCGGTTCCCTTATGTGTCATTTGAAAAATGTCCCAAGCTTCCTTTGCAATCCTAGTGTTTTGAACCAACTTATATTGATCATCGTCCATGGCACAAAGAATGGCATGCATAGCCTTGTTGTTCCACTTGGACCCTTCAAACTCTTGAGTACTCCAACTAGACTTGGGCTTGAGAGCTTCTACACCATCATCAGTAGTTATTGTTGGAGAAGTATACCCATCTTCAATAGCCATCCAAGCACGATCATCTATTTGACAAAGATAGGCTTCCATCTTGCCCTTCCAAGAAGCATAATTCACCCCATTGAGCAAATGGGGTCTTGTGCTTGAGGCTCCCTCATGACTACCACCGTTTCAACTCATAGTGTTTGAGGGTGATGCAAAAATGAGATGCAAATGTAATGTAACACACAAAATGCAAGCAATAAACAAAAATCACAAAGCAAGACACACACAGAGCATGGATCACCTAAGTATATCTAGGCACCGGCTCTGATACCAATTGAAAATCCCTAGAAAGTATGTGTCTATAACCTATATGGGGTGAATAGGTTTTAATTCGATAGATTACCAATTTTGCAAATTAATCAATATTAACAATTCTATCACATTCTACTAAGTGTTCAAATAAAAGACAACAAACATAAAACAATAACAACACACAATATATACGTGGAAACCTTCCAAATGGGAAAAACCACGGGCTGATATGTGCGCCACACATGATCCTCAAAATCCACTATTGAGAGAAAGTTTACAACCTAGGTTGACCTCCCGTCTAACCCTCTAGTTGCTAACCCTTTCACTCTACCCAACAGGCCTTAATAGTGATTTTGGATCACTAACCTTGTGCACTAAACACATAGCCACAAGCTTAATCAACAATGAAGAGATAATTGCAACCTAAGTGAATATGCAAGAATATTCAATATGCAAAAATGCTAGGTCAAGGCATTCATGCTTATCAATTAAAGCAAATCCTAGATATCAATTTTCTAAATGCAAAGGTTAGAAGAATTAGCTAGAAGGGTAAAACCGTCCTAAATTCTAGCTATCACAAATTAATGCATCTCAACCAACAATCAATACACAAGCATGTCATAAAAGAAAATACAAGCAAGCATTTAATATGTAATAAATACTAAAACCCTAGGCATACATGTCTTTGTAATGAAACTATGAAGTCTAGAGCATGTAGAAGTTACCTAGTCAAGAAGAAGATTATGCTCCATGCTTGAATGATCCTAGAATGAAGCTAGATGATCATGAGATGAAGTTGGGTTGAGTAAAAATGAGTTTTTGGGAGTCTCTCTCTCTCTAGAATAGCTAGAACACATAAATGGCTTATTGGACTCTTAAAAACAAAAGAGAAGAGAAGAGATCATATATATATGGTGCCCTACATAAAATGGCATCGTTTTGGGTGAAAGGCAACCAAAACCGGTCAGGACCGCTGGCTGTACCGCGGTCCAGGTAAGTGTCTAGACTGCGGCACAAAGAGCGGTGTATCGTCTAGATAACGCCGCTCTGTAGGCCGCTGTGTATGTAGTGTGCACAGACCGTGGTTTGGACAGCATGCAAGATCTGTGAAACTCCGCTTGGGAGACCGCGGCGTATGCAACAAGCACAGACCGCGGTAGCCACAACGTGCATCCTCTAGTAAACACCGTTGTGCAGGCCACGGTAAGGCACTGCACAGAGAGTGGTCTGAAACACGAAAATAAGGGAAAAAAAAACCTCTTTTTATGGCACAAACATACATTCAACACTCAAATAAAAATAAGACACAAAGCACACAAGATGGCAAATAATCATATATGCAAGATAAAAAATAAAATGCATGAGTGTGTGTGTGCACTAATACCTCTTCAATGAAAGTTAAGCAGGTGTTTTTACCTTTGATGCTTGAGGTTGGTTAAGAAAAATGATGCCCTAAACTACCCCTACATATTGATCCCAAAATGTGGTTGTCAACGAAATAAGTCAATCAAACACTGAGGAACTTACAACATGAATCTCTTATACCTTGCCTTTCAGAAGGATTTTCTCGGCACTTTGAACATCTTGCATCAGGCCTTGGAAGGTGTATTCCATATTATTCAAGGTGTAGTCCAACTTCAATTGATCAAATGAATCTGATAGTGAGTAGACAATCATGTCAATTTTGGTCTTACCATCTATCTCAGCACCATTCAGTTCAACAATGTTGAGATGTGCTATGACTTTCATCATGTGATCTTTCACAGCCTGTCCAAGTTTTATCTTAAGATTCATGAAAGCAGTCACTGCCTCTCTCTTAGTTGACCTAGACCTCATAAAAACATCTCCACTAGAGACATCATTATATAAGCAGCAATCTCCATTCCTTCATGTTGCTATTGCAACACGTTGGAGATGGTGGCCATAATGTAACAATGACATGTTATCAAACAGTGACAAACATCATAATATTTATGAAAATATAAAAAGCTACAATTTTGGTCCATCCTAGAAAAGCATGTAAGTTACATGTTGAGGAATACAAAAAACTCCTTTCTTGGCGAACAAGTCTTCAAACAACCTTCGTTCGTTTGGACACCCCTCGGCTGCCTCCCATGGACGTGCGCATTCCTTGGCTGCCTCCCATGGGCGTGTGCACTCCACAAACCCATAAAGGGCTGCCATGCGCATCCCATGGCATCCATAGGGCTGCCATGCGTAGCCCATGCTACAACAATCATGGCAGCATGCTCATTCGCACGCACGTTTGTTGCTATGGTTCGCATGGTACCAAACTTGTTCTGGTTGCTCTTAATTCTTCAAACCTTCAACTTTTCGATACTTGAATGTATTATAGAAGAATTTTAAATAATAAAATACTGTAATTTTTTAATGCAATATTTTTCTGCAGTATTTTTATTACAATAGCAAAATAAATAAAAAACTTAGTAACTACCAAGAAGGAAATTATGGCGATGATAGTAGGTCACCCTTCTTGTTACAATCTTAATAAAAAAGTATATTAAAATTCTAGAACCAAAATTGAGCAATAACAATCCACATATAAAACATATATATATATATATATAAGCGAATACTAAGAGTGCCATATCTTTCTAAAACATGCATATTAACAATAAAAAGAAATATATTCACGTACACATACATCAATTAATCAAGGGTACAACCAGCCTCTAAAACCAATTGTAGGGAAAATCGGTTAAAAAAGGCGACGGAAGCGTAAAATTATGGTTTGATATATGTAAAAAAAACCCTTTAATAGAAAGAACCTTAACCCTAGATTAATTGATGTATATTAAAAGTATCGTACCTTTTTTTTCGTGACGATTGAACTAGTGTCGAATTGAATCCGTATGATCTTCCAATCCAATCACGAACGTGAATCACCTAGGAGTGTGGGCTACCTTTCTTTTAATTGTATATCTGAGGATGGAAACAAACAAAATCTTCTTCTTTGTTAGTCACAATTATCCTCCAAGAGAAAACCCAAGAACGTCTGGTCACTTGTGAATTATCAATCTATTTGATTGAAACTCATGTGAACCCGATTCGATTCTACACACAAGAGTATGACCTCCAATGTGAAAGAGGAGAAAAGGATGAACTCTAAAGTGAATGAAGCAAACAAGAAGTGTTGGAGTTTATACCCTAAAGATGTAATTTGTAAATGGATTTATGAAATAAATAAAAGGAAAAGTTCAACTCATTCTTGTTGTGTTGTTTATTTTATAACTTGTGCATATATTTAACATCCAAGATTGCCGGATGTAATCTTGAACTGTGTATATGAGTTTTATATATGGATGGATACAGTAAGAGACGTGCAATATAAGAGTCTATAGATAACAAATAAAGCTGGGTACTTTATTTGTGGTTAATCTAGAGTTGCGGTCTATTCCGTAATGTACAATGATTCTATCCTGAATCATTCATATGAGATATGGGAATGGAGGCACCTTGTATGATGTGATCATGTAGGACTGGGCCATGATCTATATGAATCTCTCACCAAGATCCGTTTACCGATGAGATTCATATATATCAACTAATGATGGCTATATGTGGGTGATCTTAATCCTGAGTGTCTTATCCACTTCTTCAGGTTAGATCATGGTCTTTGATATACAGTGGGTGAGGTTAGATGCATTTTCTGATCAATATACTCCATATGTTGGGATTACGGTTTGGCTTGTGGTTGGGAAGGTTTGTACACAATAGTGGAATCTACTACTTCTTATGAGAAGTAGATGGTAGTTCCCTTAAGGGTTGATTCGGGGCATGGACAATATGAGCGCTCTCCTAATTCTGTGAGGAAATTGGATTTGGAGGACTTGGAGCTTTGAGTCCTTGACTATCACGGTTCCCTCATATGCCGTTTGAAGAATGTCCCAAGCCTCCTTTGGAATCCCAGTGTTTTGGACCAACTTGTATTGATTATCATCCACGGCATAAAAAACGGCATGCATAGCCTTTTTGTTCCACTTGGATGCTTCAAACTCTTGAGTACTCCAACTAAACTTGGGCTTAAGAGCTTCTACACCATCGTCACTAGTCATTATTGAAGGAGTATACATGTCTTCAATAGCCATCCAAGTACGGTCATCTATTTGGCAAAGATAGGCATCCATCTTGCTCTTCCAAGAAGCATAATTCACCCCCTTGAGTAAAGGGGGTCTTCTGCTTGAGGCTCCCACATGACTATTATCGTTTCCATTCATAGTGTTTGAAGATGATGAATGTTGTGCAAATGCAATGTAAAAGAAAACAATCGAACTACACCAAACAAGACACACACATAGCACAGATCACCTAAGTATATCTAGGCACTGGCTCTGATACCAATTGAAATTCCCTAGACAGTGTGTGTCTATAACCTATAGGGGGTGAATAGATTTTAATTTGATAAATTACCGATTTTGCCAATTAGTCAATATTTCAATTTTACCCCATTCTACTAAGTGTTCAATTAAAAGACAACAAACATATAACAATAAAAACATGCAATGTATACGTGGATACCCTCCAAATGGGAAACAACCACAGGTTGTTTAGAGCGCCACCCTTGATCCTCAAAATCCACTATTGAGTAAAAGTTTACAACCTAGGTTGACCTCCCGTCTAACCCTTCAGTTACTAACCCTTTCACTCTACCCAACGGGTCTAATAGTGATTTTGGATCACAAACCTTGTGCACTAACCACTTAGCCACAAGCTAAAAGAACAATGAAGAGATAATGGCAACCTAAGTGAATATGCAAAAATATTCAATATGCAAAGATGCTAGGTCAAGACATTCATGCGTATCTAGGATTAATATTGACAATTAAAGCAAATCCTAGATATCAATGTTCTAAATGCAAAGGCAAGAAGAATTAGCTAGAAGGGTAAAACCGTCCTAAATTCTAGCTATCACAAATTAATGCATCTCAACCAACAATCAATACACAAGCATGTCATAAAAGTAATTAAACATACAACCAAGCAATTAATTTGCAATAGAGACTAAAACCCTAGGTATATATGTCTTAGTAATGAAACCATAAAGTTTAGAGTATGTAGATAATACCTAGTTATGAACAAACAAGAAACCCATGCTTGAAAGATGCTTGATGATTTTGGATTTAAAGGTTTGTTAAGTAAAAATGGCTTCTTGGAGCTTCTCTCACTAAAAAAACCTTATCTCTCTCTCAAAAATAGGTTAGGAAGCTCTTAAACACGAGTTGGGAAGAAGATGGTATATTTATATGAAGCCTAAAGTGAAACTACATCGTTTTGACAAAAACTATCCAAAAGACCCATTGTGCGCTGGTGTGTGCGATGGTCGAGTAGCGCACGACCAGCGACAAACCACTGGACAAGTTGCGCTGTTTAGGTGCGCATGACGACCAGCCCACCACCAGCGATGAACCACTGGAATGATGCGCTGGTGTTGGCACTGGTAGGGGCGCTACTCGAATGGTGCACTACTCACCATCTTCACACACACACACACACAAATTATGCAAGAGAAAAGAGATGAAGGGAATGCATCCTAATGCCTAACATTACATGACATTTTAATCACAAGGTGCAATCAATTTAAACAAACAAAATTGGGCACACAATAAGACAATTAAGCACAAATGCAAAGTGATCAAAACATGCATGTGAGTGAGTGTGTGCACTTATTCTCTTTAATAAAAGTTAAGCAAGTGATTTTACCTTTGAAGCTTGAAAAAGGACTTGAGCAATGATGACCTAAACCGCCTTTACATATTAAACCCCAAATGTGGTTGTCAACGAAATGAGCCAATCAAAAACCAAGGAACTTACAGGTCCAATAGGTCCCCTTGCTAGCCCGATCGATTTAGGTAATAAGGATCACTGTTAACTAATTGGATTGTCCAATTAGTTGCGTTACGAAACTGACACGTGTTTATTCGAGAATTAATTAAATAATTAGATTATTTAATTAATGAATGTTAATTGTTAAATTAATTAAATAATTATATTACTTAATTATATCGATAATTATGAATTATTAATTAACTATTAATTGAAGTTGATATATGAATTTAGGTAAAGATAAAATAATAGGATTATTTTATTTTTACTAAATCATTTATCTAAGTATTTGAATTTAAGTTTAAATTTAAAATACTTATTTTCACTTTTAATATATTTGATATATTTGAAAAGGATAATTAAAAGATATATATCAATTAATAACACAAGAGATTACATTGGATGTAAATTGGTGGGTGCACATGAAACAATAGTCAAAAGAAGAATTTGCATATGATGCAAATACCTGATACACACATAATATATATATATATATATATATATGTATATATATATATATACATATATATATATATATATATATATATAAAAACGCAAGTGGAGGCGTAAGATATAAATATAGGTTTGTGAAAAGAAAAAGGCACAATCAGGTGAATAAAAATTTAGAAAAAACAGTGTGATTTTGTTTTTTTGTTGTGTACCTGATACACATGCAAAAAAAGACACATAAGTTTTGCATGAGATGTAATCTGTGTGAGCGTGAAACAAATATACCAAATTGAGAGGAAAGAGTTTCTTCAAGTATTACTCTACATCCTCCATTCAAGTTCCTCAGACCGTGACGCGCCCACACACAGTTATCTATCCCGGGAGATAGCGAGGAAGATCGAGTGGTTCAGACAGGAGCACATCGTAAAGTGAAGGAGCCTCCAAACTTTGGTAAGATTAGTTCAGACAGGAGCATATCGTAAAGTGAAGGAACCTCCAAACGTTGGTAAGATTTTCTTCTTCTGATTATATCAATTTCAGTTTCCTGTGTTTGCATATTGTATGTATTAGTTTCAAAAAATAATTACGATCCCTAGTTCACTGGTCCCAGAAAAAGATTATGATCTGTATAAAAATTTTAAAAACTAGTTTCGTTGTGCAAACGGTGAACGGGGTTCCAACAATTGGTTCAGAGCAAATTTATTTTTCAGAACCGGAAATTGTTTTTGATGCTCCTATATGTATAAATGCGTAGGCACCATCTTTATGATTGTACGAATGTTTATAATTAAATTGTTTAATTTAAACTTGGTTGATAGTAAATTTTCATGGTACTGTGGATTTAAGGTTTATGGGTTGTATAATTTTTGTTTTATTTATTTTTACTGCTATTGTATTTTAAATAAATATAATTGTAACCTGTAAATGAAGAACTGGAAACGCGATGTCGAACACTATTCACCGTACTGTTCATCGAACACTATTCATATGGTACTGTTCACCGGGGGTACTGTTCACTCACGGTTCTGTTGGCAAGTGTTGCCTAGTGCGTTCCATGCAGATTTCCCATTTCGGAATCATGAGATGAATCAGAGTGACCTTAAGAGACTGGAAGACATCTGAAGTTACTAGAAGACCAATGAATGCCTTGGGGATTTTTTTGTAGTTTTAGATTCAAATTTTTTTGGTTAAATAATCCACAGTACTCGGTCAATTCATGTATGCTTTATATTATGTGATGATAAAAACATTGTCATGCATACGTATGTCATTTAGATTGGATATACCTACATAAATATATTTGATATGTCATACATGCATGATAGTCTGATATTTTATGTATTTTTTTTAATGTGATTAAAATGGGCGATATAGATAAATGGCTATGAATAATGAGATTAGTTTTTTTTTATGGTTAGAAAACTTGGTAATTCTCATTGACGTCGATTTCTGGATGTGTGAGAAATAGCCAACAAGGATTGGATTTCAACTGTGATTTCAAAGAGAAAGAGAAGGAGAAAGTAATTTGATGCAAGTTTTTTATGTGGTAAAACTCCATTGACAGGAGAAACGTCCACGGGTGGTTGAATGATCAACCAAGCTAAAATCCACTATGAAATAATAAAAATACAATTCTCGATCTCTCTTTCTTCTCTCTCTATTGTTTCTATGATTGTTATGTATATCTCTATTTTGGCGAGATTATGGGTCTATTTATATGTTTATAGAACCCTAATCTGCTTTGTACAAGTAATAGATCTTTGTATTTAATTATGATTACTCGCTTGAAGCAGACTGTCTTCTTTCCGGTTTCGGAGTCTTGTATTGAAATCGAATGGGACTCTAGTAATGTAGTCCAATTAGGACTTGTTTCCTTATAAGAGCGTAGTCTTTCTAAAGAAAATAAAGTTGTTGCCTGATTGAGAACCCTCCCTGCTCAATATTCTTTTCTCATTGGGAAACCTTTTTGATATGGACATCTTCGTGTATTTAATGACCTAATCCGTGTGAGCTAAGCGTTGGGCTTTTTATTCAATTTTCTTCATATTTGTCCCGAGTAAGGACAATACCCGCCGATCCCGATTAACATCATTTGATCCTGAGTAGATATGTTATTTAATCAGTCCCGAGTGTCATTAACTGATCCCGAGTAGTATATGATGTCGATTGACCCTGAGTAGGTTTTGTTCAACATATGCTTACTCGGGTTTTCTCTTTTTCGGTAATGTCTTGTAGGATATTTTATGAATGCCTATTCGGATGTCCACCTGGCATTTTATCCTCTTTGTTGATGACGTGTACGTACAATAAAATTCACATATGACAATACCCCGTTAAAATATTTTTGCTGAACAGGGTTTTATTTCGGGCAAAAGTATTTTAATCAGTTTTTCAATATCTTTTCAATACCCGAGTAAATGTCTTGTCATAATGGCGTGTCTTAATGATGACCTATTAAATTCGATTTGCTTCCTCACGCGAGATCGTTAATGACGGCGTCGTTTTGGAGTTCTGTCGGTGAAAACCAGTTCTCTTTTTGACAGGTGCCCCTTGCCTCTTCGTTTTTCGATTTCATTTATGAGAAACGACCTACGTGTTTCCCCGTGCACCGTCTTCATCATCAAACCTCATCATCATTTTTTCCTGCCTTGAGATCCTAGGGTTTTGTGCTATTATTTCTTTAAATTCTTCACTGAGAGACAGCGTAGGTTCATTCTAAAAAAAAATCAGTAGAAAAAATTTCTCAAACCCAGACTTCTTTGCGCATAGAATCGTCACCTTTCCGTAGAAGATTATGCACCAATTCTTTATTCAAGGTTAGTTTCAATGGATCCATCTTCCCGTCATCGACTTTTTAATATTTCTCTTGATGCATTAGATCATAGGGATTTTCAGTTGGTTTCCTGCGTTCGAAGATTACTAAGGGAAATCCTTGTTGATGAACCTCCATTTTTAGAAGTCGATGTTTCTGGGCTTCACCCTGATGTCACTTTTACTCCTATATCCAGTTTGATTTTTCATCTAGTTCTGATTATGATGTTTCTAATCACATGACACCTTTACGAAGGATGGGGAAACATCGAAGCAGAAGTGAAGTCAACAAGCACAACTCGGGCAACATTCAAATCAGGGAGCAGACTATTAACGAGAACGATGTCTAAGAGACGTTCAGAATATCTCGCCTTTCTTTCTCTACTACTCGCCTGAGTGGGTTTGACGCCAAGCCTAATGTAGTCGGGGCTGATGAGATAGAAAAGTATCGTGCCCGATTCGAACTGCCCAATTCAGTCACACTGATTCCAGAGGGTGATAAAGCTGCGTGGAATCCTCCCCCGGGCATGGTGGCGATCTAAGGATCCATGCTCTGCTGCGGCATCACTCTCCCCCTTCAACCATTCATTGCCTGGTTTCTAGCTAAAGTAGATATCACCACGGTCCAACTGGCCCCGAACAGCTACAAAATCTTGATGTGCATGTGGCACATGTACAGCCAAATGAACTTGTCACCGCCTCTCCCCAAGTGAGATCAGGCCTTTCTTTACGCTAAGGCAGTCTGGCAAGACAGGAACCTATTTCCTCATGTCTAATTCACCAGACTGTTTTGTCCCCAAGGAGACAAAGGTGAATCGGGGAGCTGATATCTCTGATGACCCTAAAAAGAGGGGTTTTGTATAGGGATTCCCTATATCCAACAAGTTCTGGAAGAACAGTTGGTTTTTTGCTGGAGGGAGTCTTAGGCTTGATGTCACCGTAACAACTGAGGATACTCGAACGGTGTTGAAAGTCCCCTGTTTCTTCTATTCCTCCAAGATATGGAACAAGAAGAAAATTGATTACAACGATACTGAACTGATCAGACTTGCTCGGGCAGCAGTTTGCACTCTGGAAAAGAGGAGCAAGACTTATCTCTTTACTGAGTCGAAGATGATAAAGTTCGGCTTCTTCAAACAGATTTCAAGCTACCGCAGGCGATGTAAGTGATTTTTACAACCTCTTTTCATTGTTATTTTTAGCTTTTTGTATTATGACACGGTTCCTCTTTTCTTCTAAGTGTACGATACAGACATCGTCTGCGATCTTCAGGCTTGCCAAGTGAAGTCGATTCTTTAGGCGAGCCGAAAAGAAGCTTCCTGCTAGAGCAATGATGGTATCACCCCGCCTGAGTATGACAAGGAAAATGATGCTGCTGAGGAGAAAATCCTCGAATACGTCCCCGAGGTCGTTGTTCAGCCGACCGCTGGAGAGACTAGCGGTCCGAGTGGATTTTGAACCGAGTGGTTTTTAATCTGATTCCATTGTTCATGAAATTTCTTTTTTGGCTCTTGTTGCTGAGTATCTTATTAAACCAGCTATTTCTGTTTGAGTAACTTAACCGAGTATCTTATTAAAACGGTTTCATTCCCTGAATAATTTTTAACACCAAGTATCTTATTAAACTGCTAACTCTGATGTTCGGGTAACTTTACCGAGTATCATATTAAACCGGTTGTCGCCCGAATAATTTTAATGCCAAGTATCTTATTAAACTGGCTAACTCTGATGTTCGGGTAACTTCACCGAGTATCTTATTAAACCGGTTGTCACCCGAATAACTTTAATGCCAAGTATCTTATTAAACTGGCTCCTGCAATCTTTATTCCAAGTATCTTATTAAACTGGCTAGTATTATTAACCTAGTCATCTTAAAACAGACAAGTAGGTTTATACTTGTGTTTCATACACGGTTGCTACCCAAACATTACATCAAGGCTCACCATGATTATATGTTCGAGTCCTTAAGCATTACCGAGGACGTCTCCCCAGTTTTTATGCGCAAGGGTTTGCCGAATCGTTAAGCTTTTTGAATCGCTTAACACAACTACACATTTCACCAGATTTTTTTCCGATAGCATCCCGAGTTGGTGCATCGGGTTTGCCTTTTTACTAAGGTCAATTGACCTTGCTCGGCTGGCATGCTCCTTCGAGCTTCTCCACCCATTCGGGAATCAATGGTCCCGAGTATTCTATTTGCATGTTCTTATTATCATGCTTGTCTTCCATATGTTCTTATTACCATATGCTTTCTTTCAGAAATCCCGAGTTTGATGCATTATCTTTCGGAAATCCCGAGTTTGATTCATAACTGCAAAATCAACAAAGTTTTAAATTCCACAGCTAATATCAAACTTAACTAAAATTGTCCTGACTAGAAAAAAGAACAAAAAAAAATTAGGATAGAAAATCTTCAGATATTGGGCATTGCATGGTCGGGGTAAAACCCCTCCATTGGGTCATGCAATCCAATATGCCTCATGGCCAGCTATTCCTTTGACTTTGTACGGGTCTTCCCATTTGTCAGCCAGGAAACCTGCAACTTTATTTTTTGTGTTCAACAACACCTTCCTGAGTACCAGGTCTCCTAGCTGGAATTTCCTGACGTGAACATGAGAGTTGTAGTGGCGAGCTACTCTTTCCTGATATGCCATATTTCGTATTCGGGACTTCTCCCTTTTATCTTCTAGCTCATCTAGACTTTGCAATAGCATATCAACATTCTGTTCTTCATCATATAACCTGACCCGGGGTGATGCATATGACGTTTCTATGGGGATAACAGTTTCTGTTCCAAACGCTAAAGTGAATGAAGTCTCTTCGGTTCACGTTCTTGTTGTTGTCCAGTATGCCCAAAATACCTCGAAAAGTTTTTCAACCCAGCTTCCTTTCTTGGTATCTAGCTTTGCTTTGATTGTGTGCTTGATGATTTTGTTCACTGCTTTGACCTGCCCATTTGTTTGAGGGTGGGCAGGTGTGGCATAGTAATTGGTAATCTGGTACTATCTGTACAGCTGTCTGAATATCAAGTTATCGAACTGGGTGTCGTTGTCCGTGATTATAGTGTTTGGGACTCTAAACCTATAAAGTATGTTCTTTTTCATGAAATTTGTGGTGTTTGCTTCTGTGATATACACCAATGCTTCGGCTTCTGCCCACTTCGTGAAAAAGTCAACTTCTACTATAGCTTACTTCGCTCCACCCCTGTCCCAGCTGGCATTGGGATGATTAAATCCAAACCCCACATGGCAAATGGCCATGGGGATGTGAGGTTTCTGAGCTGCTCAGGGGGTTGTTGGATGTCATTAGCAATCCTTTGGCAAGTATTGCAACTTTTCGAACATTGTTGTGCATCTGAGAACAGAGTAGGCCAATAATAGCCTTGCCTGAGTACCTTGTATGCCAAAATTTTACCCCCAGTGTGGTTTCCGCAAACTCCTCCATGTCTTTCCTGTAATATCCGATAAGCATCCTCTTCTGACACACATCTTTTGAGTGTTCGTGAATACCCCCTTCTGTATAGTTCTCCTCCAACCAATGTGTACGTTGATGATCTATACCTGATACATTTTGCTTACAAGGGATCTTTCGGGAGCACGCCTTCTTCCAGGAACCTTTTTAGCTGGGTCGTCCAACCATCTGACGATGTTCGGATTTCTAAAATTACTAAGTTTCTCGGTTCAGCTGTGCTCGGTTTGAGGAGATGTGCAACCAGAATAGTCTTTGGCCTGATTGTGGTTGTTGTCGACGCTAGTTTGGACAATGCGTCTGCCTTTTCATTCTCCTCCTTGGGGATCTGGGCAATCTTATATTCCTTGAATTTCTAGCGGAGTTGTTTTGCAATGTCACGGTAGGCTATCATGCCTTCATCCTTGGCTTGGTACTTGTCCAGGACTTGGTTGACAACTACTTGTGAATCGCTGAATATCTCGACTTCATCTGCCCCGAGAGCTATGCAGACTCTAAGTTCAGCTAGTAACGCCTCGTACTCAGCTTGATTGTTGATTGCTTTAAAGTCAAATCTCATGGCACATTCGACATCATCTCCTTCTGGAGTGCATACTACAATCCCTGCCCCGCTGCCATGAGTGTTCGAAGAACCATCAACATATAATTTCCAAGGGAAATTTTTTCCCAACATCCTTTTTTCTTCCAGGTTCGGCTCTGTGAACTCTGTTATAAAATTTGCCACTGCTTCTGTACTGCATCTTCTATTCTAACTAGGAATGAACTGGCTGCTAATTATGTAATTGATAAATACAGATGAAGTGTCTCTCCCATTTGAGGCTTTCAATGGTTGGAGCATACCCTAAGAATTCTTTAATTTTTAAGAATGCCTACTCGTTTTGAGTCCTTTCCCTTTTTTAATTTCTTTGAAAAATGGTGCGCATCTGTCCGTGGCCTTTGAGATGAATCTACCCAAGGAAGCTAAGCATCCTGTTAGGCATTGTACTTCTTAGAGGGTCCTTGGTGAAGTCATTTTCTGCAGGGCCTGGATCTTCTTAGGGTTGACTTCGATTCCTCTTTGGTGGACTTGAAAACCCAGGGATCTTCCCAAAGGAACTCTGAATAAACACTTGCTCAGATTTAGCTTCATTTGGCATCTCCTCAAGACATCAAATGTCTCTCGCATGTTTGAAGTATGCTTGTCTACCATGATGCTCTTGGTAAACATGTCATCAATGTATACTTCCATGTTCCTTTCTATTTGCCGTGCAAAGATTCTGTTGACCAGCCTTTGATATGTTGCCCCTGTATTTTTTAATCCGAAGAGCATCACTGTGTAACAGCACAAACCTTGATCAGTTATGAATGTTGTCTTTTCTTCATCAGCTTTGTTCATCCGGATTTGGTTATATCCCCAGTAAGAGTCCATGAAACTGAGCAACTCATGGCTTGATATAGAGTCCACCAACTGATTTATCCTTGGAAGTGGAAAACTATCTTTCGGGCATGCCTTGTTCAAGTCTGTGAAATATACTCACATCCTCCACTGTCCATTCTTCTTTTGGACGAAGACTACATTATCCACCCATTGAGGGTAATTGACCTCTCTAATCGATCCTACAGCGAGTAGCTTCTCTACTTCCTGTTTGATTGCCTGACTTCTCTCGAGATTGAATGATCTTCTCTTTTGAATCACCGGTTTTGCATTCAGGTCTACTGTTAGATGGTGAGATATAATTCGGGCATCTATCTGGACCACGTCTTCTTGATTCCAAGCGAACACACCCCTGTATTCTTTAAGTAGATCAATGAGGCTTTGTTTGACTTTTCCTTCCAGGTTTGCCCTGATCTTGATCTTTTTATCTGGTTCATCTTCTTTCAAGATGATTTCTTCGACCGTTTCACTTTTGGATTCTGCTCTTCCCTTGGATCGAATTCAAATGACAGTGGATCTTTGCTCTAACTTGGCTATGTTATAATGCAAACCTATTTGTTCTTGTCCTTGTATACTTACAGGTTAGCTCTTCGGGCCATCTCTTGGGATCCCTTGACTACCCCGACCCCCTGTTCGATCGGGAATTTGATCATTAAGGAATAAATGGTTGTTACGGCCTAAGTTTTATTTAAGAATGGTTGACCCAACAACTCATTGTACGGACAATTGTCTAAGTCTACTACCACGAAGTCGAGAAACACAGTTCGCTGGCAAGGTGCCACTCCGATCTTCACAGGTAGCTTTACAGTCCCGAGTGACATGACCTCAATTCCCCTGAATCCTCTAAGTGGAGTGTGGAAAGACTGTAGGTCTTTTCGGTCCAACCTGAGTTGATCGTAGACAGCTACATTGAGAATGTCTATCGAACTTCCATTGTCTATCAAGATTCTAACAACTTCCCAGTGACCAATCTGGGCACTTATGACTAAGGCATCATTTGGCCGAACGTCGACCCCATATGAGTCTGCTTCTGTGAATGTTATTGGGAACCATCATTCCTTTACCCTTTTCGAGTCTGGCTCTACCGAGTTCACATCAAAGTTATGTCTTTCTTCTAGTACTTCTCTAATTTCCTGTGTTCGCTCTCGGTTACTTCTCCCAGTTGATGGTCCACCAAAGATCGTACGTATTACTTGACTGGCCCGTTGGCTTCTACCAGAGCTGTAATCGGCCCTGATCTCTTTCTTTGTTTCTGATTTCTCATCCCTTTTCAAGACTACATCTTGTAGATGCCCTTCCCGAATGAGGGTTTCTATGTAATCTCTGAGTTGGTAACACTTGGATGTCTCATGACCGGTTTCTTTATGGAATCGGTAGTATTTGGTTGTATCTCTCCGGGTGAATTGAGACTGTCGTCGTGGCTCTTGTACCATATTCTTTATTTCCAGAATGGCCTGGATTTCCTCCTGCTTTTTCCGAAGAGGGGTGTAGTTGGTGTATCTGCCTCGGTATTTTTCTATGGTCTGTTCGACATTACGCCCGTTTTCCCCATCCTTGCTCTTTTCTTTGTTGTTTTCTTTCTGTTTTTCCTTTTGGCTATACACATTGGACTCAACGTCCTTCTCAGGTTTTCCTCCATGCATGTAGCATCCTCCAGTGGCTAACTCTTCTTTTCCAGCCAGTGAATATACTCCTACCATGTCCATCATATATGAATATCTGGTCAGTCGGGCTCTTCTTAGGTCAAAAGACAACCGTCCATTATATAGGTTATTGATGAATGCAGCAATTATCGCTTTATCGTTTGCACTGCCGATTTTCGATACCTCTTGGCAGAATCTTCCCATTTATTTCTTCAGCTACTCATCTTTCCCTTGTTTTATTTTAGAATGGTAAGCCACTAATTTTTTTATGTGAACATTACTCAGAAATTACCTTGAGAAACTCTTGCTCAGTTCACTAAAACTTCCAAGGCTTTCTGGAGGCAGTCTCCCGAACCATCTTAAGCCCATGTCTCCTAGAGTTTGTGGAAAGTTTAGGCATGATAAGGGATCGCTATGGGCATACTGGGCCATAGCACTTTTATAGCGTCTGACATGTTATTTTGGGTCTGTATCCTTCTTGAACTGCTCCACGTATGGCATCCTAAATCTTTCTGGGAATGAAGTCCGTAAGATGTCCCTGGTGAACGGGCTGTCTGAATCCTCATCAGATAAATCGTTATACCTATAACGTCTGACTAGCACGTCCACTTGACGCCTATTGTTCTCGACTGCTCAAGTTAGACTCTGGATTATGACATCTCTGTCTCCCACAGGACTTCCCTGATGGTTGAACCGCTGGGCAATTATCATTCTTCTTTCTAGCTCTTCACTTTGATGCCGGGTTTCACACATGATTCCGTGATGAAGCTTACGATGGTGCCGATCGCTATCTTCTGATGATGACCGATCCCTGTGCCAGTCATGTTTGCGATGTCTAGCACGGGCTGTCTGATCCTGGTTCTGCTTCTGGCGTAGTTGTTCATCTTCAAGTGTTTCACTTCCAGCCTGATTGATTGGAACTGATTTCCTTTCGGCTTCTGGTGCATTTAGTTCGGGCCCTACCACAACTGAACGAAGCCTCACAGGTGGGAGGTTAGGAGTTTGTTCCTTTGCAGCCAGTAGATCAACTCCTTCCTTTGCTGAGTCTGCCACCAATTGTTGCAACGCTTCTTGGAAACGCTGTGTTAGGTCTCCATTGGTTGGAGGAACTTGCTGGATCCCCGCCCAGAATGTAGGTTAGTTCTCCGTGGTTACAGCGAGATCTCGCAAGCTGTTGCCAACATGGAAGTTATCTGGAGATTTTTGGACATCCCCAAAACTGTTTCTGCTTCCTGTCATTATCCTTAATTAAATAGAAGGTTTTGTGCTCCTCCTTCTAGCGCCAATTGTTGACGACAATTTCTGGATATGTGAGAAATAGCCAACAAGGATTGGATTTCAGTTGTGATTTCAAAGAGAAAGAGAAAGAGAAAGTAATTGGACGCAAGTTTTTTACATGGAGAAACTCAGATGACCGGAGAAACGTCCACGGGTGGTTGAATAATCAACCAAGCCAAAATCCACTATGAAATAATAAAAATACAATTCTCGATCTCTCTTTCTTCTCTCTCTATTTTTTCTATGATTGTTGTGTATATCTCTTTTGTGGCATGATTATGGGTGTATTTATATGCTTAAAGAACCCTAATCTGCTTTGTACAAGTAATAGATCTTTGTATTTAATTATGATTACTTGCTTGAAGCAGACTGTCTTCTTTCCTGTTTCGAAGTCTTGTATTGAAATCGAATAAGACTCTTGTAATGTAGTCCAATTAGAACTTGTTTCCTTATAAGAGCGTAGTCTTTTTAAAGAAATAAAGTTGTTGCCTGGTTGGGAACCCTTCATGCTCAGTATTCTGTTCTCATTGGGATTCCTTTTTGATATAGATATCTTCGTGTGTTTAATGACCTAATCCGTGTGAGCTAAGCGCTGGGCTTTTTATTCAGTTTTCTTCATATTTATCCCGAGTAAGGACAATACCCGCTGGTCCCGAGTAACATCATTTGATCCCGAGTAGAAATGTTATTTAACCAGTCCCGAGTGTCATTAACTGATCCCGAGTAGTATATGATGTCGATTGACCCTAAGTAGGTTTTGTTAAACATCTGCTTACTCGGGTTTTCTCTTCTTCGGTGATGTTTTGTAGGTTATTTTCTGAATGCCTATTCGGATGTCCACCTGCCATTTTATCCTCTTTGTTGATGACGTGTATGTATGATAAAATTCACATATGACACTCATTAATATTAATCTAGTTATTAAAGTGTTTAAAAAATTATATTAATAGGGTCATTTATTATGATTAATTTGATTAATAACATAATAATAAATGATCTGAATAAACTGTTAGGGTTTCAATAGATAAAACTTGGTAAACACTAACATAATAATCTGATCTTAGTAAATAGTTTCTAAAGACTTAGATTATTCACTAATATATTAGATTTTTAAGTGTTAATAATCGTTAATAATTTATTAGTTAATTAGAAATTGTTTCTAATTAGTTAATGCGCTAGATAACTTGATTAAAGTTAGTCGTTTAATCCTATAGAGTCTAGGTGCATTAACAGTTAATAGAAAACCTTACTTTTAATATAGTGAGAGGGAGAGGGATATATGACATATATATCCCGCGGTCTCCATCATTAGTTCAACACCGTGAGATCCGAGTTGGGCCTCATGACGGCTTTACTTTCGTCCTCCCTAAGGAGGGTTTCCACAAAGGTCAATACCAAGGTTGACTTCCTAACGGATAGGATTTCTGAGGGCATTTCGGGATTGACCGACCCTAAGGCGGCAATTCTCGAGTTAAGCTCGTGAGATCTGAAATGGTGGTTTACACTCACGAAGGTTTTGATTATGTTTGTGAATTAAAAACCTGACTGAATGAACGATGGTTGAATGATATGGAATAAGAGTTATTCTAGAATATCATTTGATTGAGAATGTCCCGGTCCAACATGCAAAGACTTGACCGACCCTAAGGCAGCACTTCTTTTTGGTATGTTGGATTGCCGTGGTATAGTAATTAGTTTTAGGGTAGTTCTAGTTCGTTAATGCATCATGTTTAAATTTATGTTAAAGCACTCGCAATTGTTTTAAATAAATGACTGAATGAATACTTTATTTATTTCAGCAATAATGTCTTTTGTATAACTTCAAATTCTCGTAAACGATAAATTAACTGGTCATAATTACACCAAGTGGAAATTTAACATTAATACAATATTGGTGACCAAAGACCTCAAGTACTTACGGAGGAATGTCTTCCAGTGCCTGCTGCCAATGCCAAACGAACTGTTCATGTGACATACGAGCGATGAGTCTCATCTGATGAGAAGGCCCGAACATATCTATTGGCTTCTATGACAGACGTGCTTGTTACAAAGCACGAAGTAATTACTTCAGGATTCAAAATCATGGAGTCATTGCAAGCTATGTTTAGGCAGCCCTTTGAGCAAAAGCGACATGAAGCTATTCGTTCTGCTTTGCTCGCTCGTATGAAGGATGATACATCAGTTCAGGAACATGTCCTGAGCATGATGTCCTACTTCAAAATGGCAAAAATCAATGGCGTGGCCATTGATGAACCCAGTCAAGTGAACATCATACTAACGACTCTTCCAAAGATTTTCGATCAGTTTAAGAGTAACTATGAGATGAAAAAAATAAGGTTCAGCCTCACACAGTTGCTCAATGAGCTCATTACCTTTGAGTCCTTGACTAACAACTACAAGGGCGAAACCGGTGAGGCAAATGTTACCGAACAATCTTCCTCCAATAATAAGAAGAGGAAGAGGTCTATTGGGAAAGCGAAGTGTAAGTCTAAACCCAAGAAGCCTAAAGAAAGAAGAAGTCCAAGAAAGGTAAATATGATTTACTTGTTCTTGAGTCATGTTTAGTGGAAGATGATTCTTCACCCTAGACAGTTGATTCAGGGGCCACTAACCATGTTTGTTCTTCTTTACAATCGAATGATTCTTGGACATAGCTAGATGAGCAAGCCATCTCAATGCTTGTGGGGTCAGGGGATGTTGTGTCGGCACGAGCAGTGGGCGTAATTAGATTACGTTTTTGTAATAATTATATATTATTGGACAATGTATTTTATATTCCTGGATTTACACGGAATTTGATTTCCGTTTATAAGTTGTTAAAACAAAAATATTATATTTCTTTTAATAATAAGTTTATTATTATTGGAAAGAATGGTCTGAATATTTGTTCAGGAATTAATGAAAACAATTTGTATGTATTAAAACCGTTAATACATACTACACTGCTCAACATCGAAATGTTTAAGGTTGAAAAACCAAAAACTAAATGACATAATATTTCTCTGGATAATGACATGTATCTATGGCATCTACGGCTTGGTCATATCAACCTTGATCGGATAGACAGACTAGTAAAAAATGGACCTTTAAGTGAGTTAAGGGTTGGCACCTTACCTGTCTACGAATCTTGTCTGGAAGGTAAGATGACTAAGAGACCTTTTAATGGAAAAGGGCTTAGAGCTAAAGAACCGCTAGAACTTTTATATACAGACATCTACGGACCGATGAATGTTAAAGCTAGGGGTGGTTATGAGTATTATGTCACCTTTATAGATGACTACTCAAGATACAGATAAGTCTACCTAATGCAACGGAAGTCAAAAACATTTGAAATGTTCAAAGAATTCCGAGCTGAAGTTGAGAATCAATTAGGTAAGACTATCAAGTCACTACGATCAGATCATGGAGGTGAGTACCTTGACCAAGAGTTTGAAGACTTCATGGTCGAGCATGGGATAGTTTCCCAACTCATAGCTCCCGGTACACCTCAGTAAAATGGTGTATCGGAGAGAAGAAATAGAACCCTAATGGAAATGGTAAGATTTATGATTAGTTTCTCATCATTACCAAATTGCTTCTGGGAATATGCGTTACAAACAGTGGCATACATTTTGAATGTGGTGGCATCCAAATCTGTTCCTAAGACTCTTCTAGAGTTGTGGAATGGTCATAAAGTTAGTTTGCGACATTTTTGCATATGGGGGTGTCCAGCACACGTGCTGAAGAATAGAAGTGGAAAGATAAACTAGTCTGACTGTTTGTATTATACTCCAAGGAGACCGGATGCGGACACTTCTATAGTCCCGAAGATAACAAAGTATTTGTATCGACAAATGCAATATTTCTTGAGGATAATTATATTAGTGACCGTAAACCTCGTTCTAAGATTGTATTGAATGAGTTGGAGCCTGGTGAGGCTAGTGCTTCAACAATAAGAGTTGTTGATCCACAAACATCATAGAGTCAGATGGCTGCTGATCAGGATACACTACCATCTAGATGAAGTGAGAGGGTTGTGAGACAACCTGAATGCTATTTAGGTATAGGTGAGGGACAAGGTGTTGTCTTTGCCGATAGTGAGGATGATCCATTGACATTTAAGAATGCAATGGAAAATCCTGATAAAGAGGAATGGCTTAAAGCCATGAATCTCGAGATGGAGACCATGTACTCTAACTAAGTCTAGGATCTTGTAGATTTACCGGATGTTGTAAAACCCATTGGGTGTAAATGGATTTACAAGAGAAAGATAGGAGTAGACGGAAAGGTAGAGACCTTCAAAGCAAGGCTAGTGGCCAATGGTTATATCTAGAAAGAAGGGATCGATTATGAAGAGACCTTCTTGCCTGTAGCCATGTTTAAGTCTATTAGGATTATCTTATTCATTGCTGCCTATTTCGATTCTGAAATTTGGCAAATGGATGTCAAGATTGCATTCTTGAATGGCAATCTTGATGAGAGCATTTATATTATGCAACCTGAGGGATTCGTGTCTCTAGATCAAGAACAAATGGTTTGCAAGCTACAAAGGTCCATCTATGGACTTAAGCAAGCATCTAGATCATGGAACATTAGGTTTGATAATGTGATCAAAACCTATGGCTTCGAGCAGAACGTCGATGAGCCTTGTGTCTACAAGTGCATCATTGACAAGAAAGTAGTATTCTTGGTCCTATACGTAGATGATATCCTACTCATTGGGAATGATGTGGGAGTGTTGTCTGATGTAATGGGTTAGCTGGCTAGACAATTCCAAATGAAAGATTTGGGAGAGGCAAGTTATGTTCTAGGGATCCAACTTATAGGGGATCGTAAGAACAAACTCATGGCACTGCCTCAGGCATCATATATTGACAAGATTCTTGTGCGATTTTCGATGCAAAACTCCAAGAAAGATAATTTACCTTCCAAGCATGGAGTTCACTTGTCTAAGGATTAATGTCCTAAAACACCTTAAGAAGTTGAGGATTTGAGACGTGTACCCTATGCATCGGCAGTAGGTAGTCTTATGGATGCTATGTTACGCACGAGACTGGACATCTGCTATGCAGTGGGAGTAGTCAGCAGATACCAGTCCAACCCAGGATTGGATCACTGGGTTGCTGTCAAGACTATTCTCAAGTATCTTTGGAGAATGAGAAGTTATATGCTAGTGTATTCCGGATAGAATTTGATCCCGTTAGGATAAACAGATTCTGATTTTTAGTCGGACAGGATTCTAGGAAATCCATGTTTGGATCAGTATTCACCGTATGTGGTGGAGCCATTGTGTGGAGAAGTATCAAGCAATCTTGCATTGCGGAATCCACCATGGAAGTCGAATATGTAGCCGTTTGTGAAGCTGCTAAAGAGGCTGTTCGGCTCCGTAAATTTTTGAGTGATCTAGAAGTTGTTTCAGATCTAGATAAGCCCATCACACTTTACTGTGATAACAGTGGTGTTGTGGCTAATTCCAAAGAACCAAGAAGCCATAAAAAAAGGAAGCATATAGAGAGAAAGTATCATCTCATTAGAGAGATAGTGCAGAGAGGAGATGTGATTGTCACAAAGATAGCCTCACAAGACAATCATGTTGATCCATTTACAAGACCTTATCGGCTAAAGTGTTTTTGGGTCACGTAGATGGTCTAGGGTTACGAGACATGCCTCACATGCTTTAGTGCAAGTGGAAGATTGTTGGGGTTTATGCCCTAAAGATTTAATTTGTAAATGGATTTATGAAATAAATAAAATGAAAAGTTCAATTCATTCTTGTTATGTTGTTTATTTTATAACTTGTGTATATAATTAACATCCAAGATTGTCGGATGTAATCTCGAACTGTGTATATGAGTGTCATATACATACGGATACAGTAAGAGACGTGCAATCTGAAGAGTCCATAGATAGCAAATAGATCAGGGTACTTTATTTGTGGTTAACCTATAGTTGCGTTCCATTCCGTAATATACAGTGATTCTATCCTGAATCATTCATATGAGATATGGGAATGAAGGCACCTTGTATGATGTGATCATATAGGACTGGGCCATGATATATATGAATCTCTCACCAAGATCCGTTTACCGATGAGCCTCATATATACCAACTAATGATGGATATATGTGGGTGATCTTAATCCTGAGTGTCTTATCAACTCCTTCAGGTTAGATCGTGGTCTTTGTTATACAATGGGTGAGGTCAGATGCATTTCCTGATCAATATTCTTCGTATATTGGGATTGCGGTTTGGCTTGTGGTTGGGAAGGTTTGTACACAATAGTGGAATCCACTCCTTCTTGTGAGAAGTATACGGTAGTTCCCTTAAGGGTTGATTCGGGGCTTGGAAAATATGATCGCTCTCCTAATTTTGTGAGGAAATAAGATTTATTGTCCATTCGAGAATCAATGGTACTTAAAGGATATATGTAATTAGAGGAGTATAACGGACATTATGACCCAGTTCTAATTATGAACTATTGTGGAGGATCACACCATGTGTAATAGCTATATCAATGGACATCGAGTTGTATCGGTCCTTGTAAAAGCATCTGTAGTTGAAAGAGTGCAGTTTCGGGTTTTTAGTAGAATAACACCGAAGTTAATAATCAAGAAATATTAATTAAAAAGTTTAGTTAATAATTATGAGGATTATTGGAGCTCAAAATACCGTGGGTCTATTAGGTCCCCTTGCTAGCCCGATCGATTTAGGTAACAAGGGTCACGGTTAACTAATTGGATTTCAATCCAATTAGCAGTGTTACGAAAGTGACGTGTTTATTCGGGAATTAATTGAATAATGAGATTATTTAATTAATGAATGTTAATAATTAGATTAATTAAAAATTAGATTATTTAATTATATTGATAATTATGAATTATCAATTTACTATTAATTGGAGGGTGTTAGTTGATATATGGATTTAGGTGAAGATAAATAATAGGATTATTTTATTTTTACTAAATCATTTATCTAAGTATTTGAATTTAAGTTTAAATTTAACATACTTATTATCACTTTTAATATATTTGATATATATGAAAAGGATAATTAAAAGATATATATCAATTAATAACACAAGAGATTGCATTGGATGTAAATTGGTGGGTACATGAAACAACAGTTAAAAGAAGAATTTACATATGATACAAATACCTGATACATACATAATATATATATATATATATATAAACGCAAGTGGAAGCTTAAGATATAAATATAGATTTGTGAAAAGAAAAAGGCAGGTGAATAAAAATTTAGAAGAAAAAAACGTGTGACTTTGTTTTTTTATGTGTACCTAATACACACGGAAAAAAAACGCATAATTTTTGCATGAGATGCAATTTGTATGTGCGTAAAATCAATACACCAAACTGAGAAGAAAGAGTTTCTTCAAGTATTTCTCTACATACAACATTCAAGTTTCTGAGACCGTGACTCGTCCATACGCAATTACCAGTCCCGGGAGATAACGAGGAAGATCGAGTGGTTTAGACAGGAGCACATCATAAAGTGAAAGAGCCTCCAAATGTTGGTAAGATTGGTTCAGACAGGAGCATATCGTAAAGTGAAGAAACCTCCAAACGTTGGTAAGATTTTCTTCTTCTGATATTATTGATTTCAATTTCCTGTGTTAACATATTGTATGTATTAGTTTCGAAAAATAATTACGATTCCAAGTTCACTGGTCCCAGATGCAGACTATGATTTATATAAAAAATTTAAAACCTAGTTCCGTTACGTAACCGGTGAACGGGTTTCCAACACCTTGGCCAAATTCTTTAGCATAAAATTATTAGATTGGCCGAATTCCTCTATAGGAATATATATAAGTGTTCAAATCCTCACCTAAAGAGGATTTACTTGATGGGCAAGAATCCTCTTCTTAGGTGGATTTACTTGGTGACGAAGAATCCTTTTCCAAAAATGATTTCTTTTCCGCACCAATACTCCTAATCCAACTCAGATAGTGTACTTATTCATAACTAATTATTGAATATAATTAAATTGTGACTAAATCAAAAAAACTTTTTAATAGAAATAAAATACTTCCTAATTTGATTAGATAAATAAATTCCTATTATTTATTTACTTATCAAATATAGTATTTGATACTTATCATATTACCAACAATAATATGAATCTAGGAGACTATTTCCTACTAGGAAAAAGATTTTGATTTTTAATTAAATAATTAATTAATAAATTAATTAATTAATTTCCATTTAATTAAATAATTAAATAAAAAACAATATATAGGACTTATAAATAGTCTATTGCCACCCAAGCCTATATATATGGGCCGAATATTGTTTTTCCTATTTTATTAAATCCATTGGACTTAAATAAAAAAGTCCACATGTGAACTATGTAGGGAAAATCCACGTAACGGAAGCGTGAAAAATATAAATTAGGGTTTTAGTATAAATAAAATATTTCCTTTATAATAACAAGAACCTTAACCCTAGATTAATTGATGTATATAAAAAGTGTCGTACCTTTTTCTCATGACGATTGAACTAGCATCGAATTGAATCCGCAAGATCTTCCAATTCAATCACGAAAGTGAATCACCTAGGAGTGTGGGCTCCCTTTATTTAAATTGTATACCTGAGGATGGAAACAAACAAAATCTTTCTCTTTGTTAGTCACAATAATCCTCCAAGAGAAAAACAAAGAACGTTAGGTCACTTGTGAATTATCAATCAATTTGATTGAAACTCGCATGAACCTAAATTCGATGTTGTACACAAAACCTTTTAATGTAAAAGCTACTAGTGTACTATAGAATACAAAACGTTCTTTCTTCATTTTCCTCTTTGCCGCATTTTCACACACCAATCTTTAGAGTTTGATGAATTTATCTAGAGTAAGAACTGAATTCTCAAATCTCAAAATTCTATGGTAGCCGAAAACTCTTTTAGAAAAATTAGGGTTTTGCATAATTTTTCTTCTTAGAATTATCTAATGGTCGAATTTTTACTCTCTCTAAATTTTCTTTGGCTTGCACGAAATTTGGAGTTTCAAATCTCTTTTTTTGGCCAAAATTTAGAGGTAGTATAAATAGGAATACAAATCTTTCCTAAGAAGAATTTACTTGGTGGAAAAAAATCCTATCCTTAGGTGGATTTACTTAGTGACTAAAAATCATTTTCCAAAAAGAATTCTTTCCTACACCAAGACTCCTAATCCAACTCATTAGTGTATTTGTGACCATAGTAAAGATTTCCTAATTGACTAGATAAATAATTCATTTTATTTATCTACTTATCATATATAGTCTTTAATATTAATTATACTACCAACAATAGTATAATATTAGGAGATCATCTCCTACTAGGAAAACGATTTTGACTTTTAATTAAATAATTAAAAAATTACTAAATTAATTAATTTTCATTTAATTAAATAATAAAATAAAAAATAATATATTAAGCTATTTTATATAGTCTTTCCGCCCAACACATATACATGTGCCAGTATATTATTTTTCTTATTTTATTAAATCCATTGGACCTTAATAAAAAGTCCATATGTGAACTAGACTCATTCTTACAAAAAGAAACATGTCCACATACCTTAATACAATTCTAGATGAACCCCTAAATTGGTCCGGTAAAAAGTCCACATGTGAACTAGACTCATTCTTACAAAAAGAAACATGTCCACATACCTTAATACAATTCTAGATGAACCCCTAAATTGGTCCGGTATAATATAACAAGTGATCCATGCAAGTTCGTGTGGATTGGGGATCTTGGCGGGCTATCTAAATTTAAGCTCCAATAGACACAACCCAATCACAATCAACAAATGATTCACTTAGGTCCGATCTATTAATTTTAGTTCATTCCCCAAAAAAACTAAAATTGAACTCTTAAATAAAGATAGAATAAGTTAATATTTCTCATTCATACCATAGACAACCTTATTGGAGAAAGTGTATCCTTGTGAAGAATATCAGTAATCGCCAAGAACTCATAGACCGCATATAGCTCTCCAAGTTACCATATTTATTCCTATAACCACATTTAGAACTTGGATATTTTGACTTGTCCGGAATCCATATTTCAATAGACACTATTGAAAATTTAACGTTAAGATTTAATATCCAATACCTTGAAACATCCATATGATGATATTATACTCTCATTTAATAAATGGAGTCATGATGTCCATATCTATAAATGAAGTCCACTATCGATTAACAAATAAATACCACCAAACTATCGAGGATAGACTTTGTTATATAATCGTACTCATAGATAGCTCAAATGATAACACTTGCAACCATAAGTCCATCATTTATATCAGGATTGAGATAGACTTTTCGATTGTCTTCAAGTGAAAACTTTTATCCATTGACGGTTCTAGATAAAGTATTTCACTGTGATCCAATTCAATACACCCAGTGCACTAGATTCTTTGGCACAAAGGCACCACACTTTGATGATTTTAGACTCATCATAACACATTTGATCACACTCAAATGCTAGCAAAAGAATCTACAACTTTAACAAGATAAAAGGTGTCCAACCTTTATCTTAAGTTATGAATATTATTCAAGACTAACTAAAGAATTGTGTCTACCTCATATATATCTAGATGTACGAACAATTCTTATTTTCTCATAGTCTTTTGACCTTATGATTATTTACTTTTGACAATTATAATAATTAAACTATAAATGTTATAAGATTTGTTAAACTAGAAATCACTTTATTAAAATGAAAAGATTGTCAATACATTATTATACTCTTGCTATCGAGCATAATCCCAACAAACTAGACCCATTCTTACTAAAAGAAATAAGTCCACATACCCTAATACAATTCTAGAGGGATGCATAAATTGGTCCAGTAGAATATATCAAGTGATCTATACAAGTTCGTGTGAATTGAGGATCTTGACGGGCTATCTAAATTTAAGCTCTAATAGACATAACCTAATCACAATGAACAAATGATTCACTTACGTCCGATCTATTTATTTTAGTTCATTTCACTAAAGAACTAAAATTGAACTCTTAAATAAAGTTATAATAAATTAATATTGCTCATTCATGCCCTAGACAATCTTAATGGAGAATGTGTATCCTCGTGAAGAATATCAGTAATCGCCAAGGGCTCATAGACCGCCTATAGCTCTCCAAGTTACCATATTTACTCATATGACCATATTTTGAACTTAGATATTTTGACTTGTCCAGAAGTCATATTTCAATAGACACTATTGAAAAATTAATGTTAAGATTTAATATCCAATACCTCAAAACATCAACATGATGATATTCTACTCTCATTTAATAAATGGAGCCACGATGTCCGTATCTATAAATGAAGTTCTCTATAGATTAACAAATGAATACCACAAAACTATCAATGATAGACTATGCTATATAATCGTACTAATTGATAGCTCAAATGATGACACTTGCAACCTTAAGTCCATCATTTATCTCAGAATTGAGATAGACTCCCCGATTGTCTTCAAGTGAAAACTTTTATCTATTGACGGTTCTAGATAAAGTATTTTACTCTGATCATATTCAATGCACCCAGTGCATAATATTCTTTTGCCCAAAGACACAACACTTTAATGATTTTAGACTCATCATAACACATTTGATCCCTCTCAAATACAAGCAAAATAATCTACAACTTCAACAAGATAAAGCTGTCCAACCTTTATCTTAACTTGTGAAAATTATTCAAGACTAACTGAAGAATTGTGTCTACCTCATATATATCTAGATGCACGAATAATTCTTCTTTTTTCATAGTCTTTTGACCTTATGATTATTTACTTTTGACAATTATAATATTTTAATAATAACTGTTATAAGATTTGTTAAACTGGAAATAACTTTTATTAATTTGAAAAGATTGTCAAATACATTATTACACTCTTACTATCGAACATAATCCCACACTTGCGGGGTGCAGAAACTTTGTCCTGCTATTACAGCGATGTCGAGATCCCTGGGTCGTACTGGAACTCGTACTGCGAGATAGACCACCGCACTTGGGGCCTACCTAGAGCTTGGAGGTGCTCTCTACCAAACTCTAACCAAGTAGAAAATTTTCCTTTGACCCCTTGCCAAAAAAGGCTGTTAATAATATAACTCAGAAAACAAAACAATACTATCTATATCAAAACATACTGTCATGTTTTAAAACACATTCAAGGCTAAGACAATATCTTTTAAAATTATCATCATCTAATCATTTTAATATTTTAATATCAAATAAAAAAAATCTCTCAAAATTGTTGAAATTGTTCAAATCTACTGTGAATAGAGTCAGTCAAACATAGGGATGCACGTTTGGGGATTGGGGATGGATATAGGTCCCCCCCATCCCCATCCCCACTTCCTAGACCCTTCCCCCCCATTTCCCCATTTGGGAAAAATGGGGATGGGGATGGGGATGGGGATGGGGATGGGGATGTGGATGTTTGGGGGGAGGTCCCCCCATCCCCAGTTCCTCATTTTCCCCGTTTTTTTCTGTTTTCTCGTATCCCCCGGTCCCTCATTTCCCTATTTCCCTATTTCCCTATTTAACTAAAAATTATAAATTAAATTTTTTAAAAAACAAACCTTTCATTACAAATAAAAAATATCAATGCATTACAAATTCAACATAAAATGTTTCAAATAATTCAAATACATATTATAATTATATTTATATACTTTTGGGGGAAATGAAAAAATGAAAAAATGGGGATCCCCATCCCCATCCCCATCCCCATCCCCATTTCAATTTAATTGTGGGGGAAATGGGGAAATGAGGATGGGCTCCCCATCCCCAAATCCCCAAATGGGGATGGAGGTGCAGGGATTTGGGGTCTCAGGGATAAATGTACATCCCTAGTCAAACATCAACAATTAGTAAATAGTGACCATATCAAAATTAACCACTTATTCAGCAGACAATTAGACAAAATAAAATAAAATTAAAACACTAAATTCTTAAATTTGAATTTACATACCTCAATCTCTTCCTAAGGATAATATAAATACTAAATTTAAAGAATATTGTAGACCACGGAAATATAACTTGTAAATTGTAAGAACAAAAATTTATAACGAAAGAGAGTTATAGACTTTTATTTTTGTAGATAAAAAAGAAAATAATTTTTTGATAAATAGATAATTTTTAAACATACATTAGAAGTAGAAGTCTAAGAGTTTTTTAAATGATAATGATTTTTTAAAAGTGGATATTTTTTAATTGAAAAATAGATATTCAATAATTATTTATTATTATTAATATAATCCTATTTTCAAGATATGAGATAATATAGTTAATAAAAAAAAACCCTTCTAAATATTTTTATTATTAAGATAATTACTTTTTTAATAATATCTTAAAAGTTTATAAATGAAGGAGACATCTATTATTTAACCTTTTTTGTGGCACTAATTATATGCTTTGTATACGTTTCCCTATAGCCGGCACTGCTACTATGGTAATGGCTTTGTTAAGATGGTGGATTGTCATCTACTTAATCGTCTCATTTTGACCCAAACAAAAAGTCTCTCTCAAATTAAGAAATGCTTTTATATTTATTTATTTAATTTGACAAAATTTCATATTTATTTAAGATTATACATAGATGAATCATAGAATTAAAAAAATAAAATAAAATAAATAGAACAAATTGATGCAACAAATATAAAGAAAAGGACTCCTCAATAGCAACGAGGTCTAGAGGTTAGACACATGTTTTGTCTCTACTCTAGGGATGGGCGTGGGGCCTATTGCAGGGGGAGGTCCATCCCAAACCCCGTTCGAATGTAAAATTTACCCCAGATGGTATGTACATCCCTACACTCCGTCCCAATCAAACCCATTTCATTTCCAATTATATATTTTCTAGGGTTTTTACGTTTTCATTGTAAGAGATAGTAGAATTTTAGGACAGCTAACTAAGTTCCTTTTGTATGAAATCCGAATCAATCCACTTAATAAAAAAAAATAAAAAAATATAGATCTCTCTCTCGGTCCACACACACACACAATCATGGGCAAAGACCATTTCACTACTCAGAAAAGGCCCTCCGGAGGCGGAGGTGGTTCCGCTGGACTTCCTACAACGATCGTCAACGGCAGGGCGGGGGGTCGTCAGACATTGTCACGCGGCAGGCAGATCCAGAAAACGTTCAACAACATCAAGATCACCATCCTCTGTGGCTTCGTGACCATTCTGGTGCTCCGTGGCACTATCGGCGTTGGAAATCTAGGTAGCTCCGATGGCGATGCCGTAAACCAGAACCTGATCGATGAGACGAACCGCATCCTGGCGGAGATCCGATCGGACGATCCGGAGGATCCTGGTGAGTCATCAGAGATGAATCCCAATGTGACCTACAGTCTTGGTCCCAAAATCTCCAATTGGGACCAGGATCGCAAAGCTTGGCTTGTTCAAAACAGTGAATTTCCAAGTCATGTCAAAGGCAAACCCAGGATTTTACTGGTGACTGGATCGCCACCGAAGCCCTGTGACAATGCAATTGGAGACCATTATTTGTTGAAATCTATAAAGAACAAAATAGATTATTGTAGAATTCATGGGATTGAGATTGTTTATAACATGGCACATTTGGATAAGGAGTTGGCTGGATACTGGGCGAAACTTCCATTGCTTAGGAGATTAATGTTGTCTCATCCGGAAGTCGAATGGATTTGGTGGATGGATAGTGATGCTATGTTCACTGATATGGTCTTTGAGATTCCTGTTAGCAAGTATGACAACTTTAACTTGGTAGTACATGGCTATCCTGATTTGATGTTTAATCAGAAGTCGTGGATTGCTTTGAATACTGGGAGCTTTTTGTTTCGGAATTGTCAGTGGTCGTTGGATTTGCTTGATGCTTGGGCGCCAATGGGCCCAAAAGGGCCTGTAAGAGAGGAGGCGGGTAAGATTTTGACTGCAAACTTGAAAGGGAGGCCAGCTTTTGAGGCTGATGATCAGTCTGCTTTGATTTATTTGTTGCTGTCACACAAGGATCAGTGGATGGATAAGGTTTTTCTTGAGAACCAGTATTATTTGCACGGGTACTGGGCTGGATTGGTTGATAGGTATGAGGAGATGATGGAGAAATACCATCCCGGTTTAGGTGATGAAAGGTGGCCGTTTGTCACTCATTTCGTTGGTTGCAAGCCTTGTGGGAGTTATGGGGATTACCCAGTTGAGAGGTGCTTAAAGAGCATGGAGCGGGCTTTCAATTTTGCCGATAATCAAGTCCTTAAGCTATATGGATTCGGTCATAGGGGCTTGCTGAGCCCCAAGATTAAGAGGATCAGAAACGAAACAGCCGCTCCTTTGGAATTTGTGGATCAGTTTGATATCCGGCGTCCAATGCCTGACAAGAGCTAGGGGACTGAAACAGAAACATTCAATGTGTCATAATGTCTAGGTAATGTAATTCCTCGCTTACAAATCATATTTAAATTTGTTTACAGGTTTTATGTTTAAGTAAGTTTTGCTTGCAATGCTGTCTCAGGTTCTCCTTTTGATAACAAATGAGTACAATTCTTTATAAACTCAATTTGTCTTCTTGATGTTTTTTTTTTAACTTATGAAAGAAATTTACATCAACCTTTTGCAGCATGGTTTTATGGGGCTTTACGGTTCAATTTCCTTCTTGACATATTCTTTCTCGTTGATGAATAACACAGATGTGTTTTTAGTTTTATGATCTATATACTCTATAGTAAGTTCACCACTAGATATAAATGCAGTGTAGCAATCAAGAAGGAAGAGAGGGTATGAAATTCCACTTGACTTTCCATTACGTAGCCAGTTAAAATTTTAGTTGGAATTGAAACATTTTTAGATTTTGATAGGGCTTTATCCTAATTTGCACTTAGACATATGGTGATAATTGTGTTCCTGTTGCTGTTGCTATAGCATATGCTTTGATGTGCAATTTGGATTGGATCTGCCTTGTTATACTTTAAAGCCACGAAGTGTGTCCTGTTTTGTTTTTGTTTAGTAACTGTCCAGTGCTTTAAGATCCCAAAGATGGTTTACTTCAACACGCAGTGCTGTAATGATCAGTCAACCTTTTAAGGTTTCTGATTGTAGTTTTGTTTCTTTGAGACTTGAAGCATGGTGTTTACATTTGCATTTATATTGTTAAGTGCTTGCGTAAAACCTTTTATTTTGTAGATACTAGCTAGTGTAATTGGAAAAGTTAATTATTAACAAAGAGTTTCAAAACTAAGAATGCCGGTGCCCTGGAATCTGAGATGGGTCTGAAGAAATTAAACTCCGCATTCACCATGCTCTTAACATCTTAACCACTTTGCATGGGTTAGATCTACATAGTTATGTTGGATTATGTTTTGGCCTTCAAAGTCAGGCCGTTCTATATAAGCATCTATAAGTTAGAGTAATGTTAGATATCCCAACTTGTTAGGTAATGGTTGATAAATGGACATGTTAATGTAGAGAAATGTTTCAATGCATTTGATGAATACTTCCAACCCAATCAAATAATGTCATGTGATATGAATAATCATTCATATAAAAGATATATGCGATAAGATGAGATTGGATCATTGGTAAACTCCTCACATCTACAACATAAAGTTGTGGGTTGGGGTCGTGTCCCCTTCCTTAAACCCAAATTATTATAATATTTAAAAAAAGAAAAAAAAAAAGAAAAAAAGAGATGCAGATCACATGGTACAATGTACGTGTGTTGAGTGTATAAGCTTAGGAGTATCAAAGTGTTTCCCTTAAGAGAGAATAAGGATAAATATAACACTTGACTTTTGAAACTATGACTACATTAATAAATCTTGTTTAAATAGCACCAAAGTATGTAGTGAGATGAAAATACCTCCATTTATTCTTTAACTTTATTTTTTGTTTATTTTTACTGTTTACTTTTTTTTTTTTTCCTTTCTTTCTTCCTCTAGAGGTTGAACAGATCTCATATGGAGATCAATGATGAAGAAGATAAAAAAAAAGACCGTCAATGGAGGTTTAACAAAGATTGATTGAAGGTTAAAAGATTGATTGAAGTACCAATTAAGAAATTGAAAAAGAAAATTGGGGCAACAAGTCTCAGGTGCCTAACCCGAGTCTTATTGTCGCACTCAGATTTATTGTTCCATTTTTTATTTTTTTTTATTTTAATTGGTGCATCAATTGACCTCCATTGGAGGTTAAACTTCTATTGGTGGAGCCCTGACTTCTCAATTAATGGAGATTTTTGAAAAAAAAAAATCAAAGAAGAAAGGATAGAATAAAAGAATAAAAGTAAAAATGGGGTGTTTTTGTCCACTAGCATACTTTGGTACCGTTTAAACTTAAATTACCAATTTGGTAACAATCACAAAAGTAGGAGAGAAAAGGGTGTTATAAATTTAAAGAATATTTTATGTCAAGGAAGATTTATTTCACTTGATACATGACATATGTATGGGTGGGAATAAAAACCGAAACCGAACCGAATCTAAAATGAGTGTTTGGTTCGGTTCATAGTTTCTATTCAGTTCAAACAGATTTAAAATTTGAAAACCGAATTGAATTTGGTTCGGTTTCAGTTTTGGACATATAAAACCGAACCCTAAAACCGAAACAAACCAAATAAACCGAATTGTCTTAATTAATTATTTTATAAGGTTCAATTTTATTATGGATTGTTAGTTGATGTTTTATTTTTGAACTACATTATATACTATATTTTTTTACTTCTATTTATAGAAGTTATTATGATTTTATATTTTGATTGAGTATGTAGATCGAATATGATTGAAATTTTAGATTTAGATTCAGATTCAAATTTGGGTTATATTTTGTTTAAATTACTTTTTACATATTATGTTTTCTTAAAAAGGTTTAAGTCTAAATGCTAAAAATGTAACTGAAATGCCTACAAAAAAACATATTAAAAAACCTTAAAAACCTTAAAAACCTTAAAAACCAAACAGGTCTAAAACCAAATTGAATCGAACCGAACTGAACCGAGATAAAGGTATTCGGTTCAATTTGGTTTTCAGGTTCAACACGATTCAAACCGATTCACATTTTAAAAAATCGAATATATGTCGATTCAATACGGTTTTAGCCAACATCGAACCGAACCGAACAATGTCTACCCTTAGCCATATGAATTAAATAAACACTGCAGAAGTTGGGATATTAATTTTGGATGTCACATATTACTCATTTCAATAGCGGTTGGGTATATAGATTTAGATTTTTTTTTCATGAAACTTTAGGATAAGATAAAACAACTAATAATGCATCAAATAAATTACATTTTTGACATTAAATTAACATAAATATGATAAAATATAATATTGATATTGTGTAAATGTCCGTTTGGAAGAGCTTGTTTACTAGTTAAAAGGGTTTTTTCTTTTAATTAAAAAAGCGTTTTAAAAAAAAAAATTATTGTTTGGTAGTCACTCAGTACATTCTTTAGACGATTAAAGGTTTTTTACTCTACCGGAGAAACCTAAATTTAAAGCTTTTATATGTAGATTTTTTAGAGTTTATTTAATAACATTAAAATCTCAAGTATAATCGTATAATTTAATATTTACTCGACCATTTTAATAATTCTATTATTAAAAAGATTTTTTATTTTAATTGACAGCCAAACGAACAACGACTTTCATTTAAAACTTCTACTTCTAAAAGATCTACTTGTAAAAGATCTGTCACAATAAAATCTATTTGAAAAGCTCTTTCAAACTCCTTAAATTCCATTCGGCGATTGCAAAAAAATTAATATATATTAAAAAAAATGAAATCGTATGGAATAATGTTTTTTTTTTTACATGCTAAACATTATAAGGAAAAGTAACTATTCAATGAATAAAACAATCATACATTTGTACATGTGTTGGAATTTAATATCTAAATGAATTTCTTGATGGTTTAAAGATATAAGGGACGTCTCGATTTCGATTTGAATAATAATTTCTCAAGAAAATTTCTTGAAAGTTTGAAGTTAGTTATTAACATGCTAAATGTATATTGTTTAATCTCTTCCAACTAACCATAAATTGAGTAGTTTGGATATATCAAATTTGGTGGTGTATTGTTGATCATGTGCATAAAAATTCCATATAACAATAGTGGTGAAAGATACGGAAAAATATTATAATCACTATAATGATAATAATATAGTATGTTGGAAGTTGGACCTTGACCTTGTTTGTGAATCAATAAAAGAACTATAATAAAAGATCGTAAACGAATGACAATGGGACAGGGTGACCCTTCCTACATCCTACCCTATTTATTTTTTGGAAACTCACCCATTTTTAAAACTCCACAATACATGGAGCAGGGTAGATGGTGCTTTACCCATCCCTACCCCATTTACCCAATTTAACCCTTTTATCAACATTATTTATTAAAATATTGTCAAAAAAGTTATTATTTTTATTATTTAATAAAATTGGTCTGATATAAGGAAAAAAAGTATCACAAGTGATCATATATTGAAAAACTCTTAGACAACATCTATATATATAAAAGAGAAGAGAAAAGAAAAGAAAAGTAAAGAGTGATAAAAAGCAACAGAGCACAACCAAACAAAAAGAGGCATGCAGACAACACCAAAAAGAAAAAGAAAGCATCAAGTAAAGTTAAAAGACTTCCGGCTGATGCAATCATTGCCAACAAAAGAAGAACAAAATAGTGGGATGGAGAACCACCACGAATCAGCATGAAGCTCCAAAGATTGCTTAGAAAGCATATATTCAACCTGATTTCTCTCTCTGAAAATATAGGAAACCTTAAAATCCATCAGCAAGATCTGGAAGATACAGCGCTGCAACGCTTGACGAATCTCTAAGGAAACATTTCAAAATGAGAACAAAGAAGCTGAACCGCTTAAGAAGAGTCGCTCTTAAGCCACATCCGATGCAACCCATACTTCGAAGCAAAATTAATGGCCAACAATGCCGCTAGAAACTCGGCCTCAAATGCGAAACCTAACCAAAATGAATAGCAAAGTAACCCTTCATAAAGGCTTTACAGTTCCGAATGATACCACCACAACCACCAACCCTTAGGGAGCCCATAACGGTACCATATGTATTCACTTTGATCCAACCAGGAGCAGAAGGTGACCAACAACACTCTTGGTCCTCGGGGCATTAGAAGGGCGACCCCGAAGACGAAATCAACGAGGAATCAAAACGTCACCCATACAATTATGCATGCAACCAATCTCTAGGTGATAATCCTTTAAAACTGCATGTCAAACCCAAGAGAGGATGGATCTAAAGTCCACCGACTTCCATTCATAGATCCGTTAATTACAAGCAGTCCACACACATAAAATCACTACATGGATAACCAACTTCTAAAAAATCATAATCGGCTCACTAAAGGAAATTGACATGGCATGCTAGAAGGATTGCTAAGTTTCGTAGAGACATGTCGTTGGAAAGTCGAGAAAACATCCACCCAAAGAGCAACCATTAGGGGATGATAAAGAAAAAGATGATCTGTCGATTCACTACTAACCTTACAAATACTGCAATGAGAAGCCAACTTGAACCTAGACCTACAGAGACGATCCTCAATAGGAGACCTGTTCAACATAAAACCTCAGGTCAAAGCTGAACGAGAGGAGGGAATAAAACGGGACCAAACTTCTCTCTACCAAACAACCTGAGGAATATCACGGAAAAAATTAGGTGCAGATTCAGAGCTCGGGTTCGTTGTCTGAATCTCAGGCTGAGCTTTGCGTGATTGTAGATTCTTTCGGGGCTTCCAAAGTGGATGAGGGTGAGTTAGTAGAAGCTGATGTTGCTTAGAGAGCTTTGAGGGTTGAGCATAAGCTGGCTTCTTTAAAGTCCGGATATCGGGCTCTTTCGACGATTTTTGTTAATTAATGTTCTTTTTTGGAACTATCGTGGGATCCAGGGCAGGCCCTTGAAATGGGTTCTTAGGGATTTGTGTTGTTTACATAAACCATCTTTGGTTTGTATTGCATAGCCTATGATGGATTTTTCCTCTATCTTATTTGGTTTCTGGTCTTCGTTTGGTCTTTATCTGGTGGGCATGAGCGATAGGGGTGGGTTGATTCTGACTATTTGGGTTTTCGCTTGTGCTTCAATTCTTGATGCTCAAATAGTTCATTGTCATGAAAAACATCTTATTGTTTCACTCTCGATCGGTTTTCAGGTGCACTGGTACAATTTTGTTTATATGAGCACTTCTGTGAAGGTTCGTAGGTCGCTTTGGCAGTCTCTTCGAGATATGGTTAGTTGTATGTTTTTTTTTTTCAGTTGGTTATTGGGGTTTTAATATAGTTCTAGGTGCTCATAAGGCTTTAGGTTCTCGTTTTCTTGCTAGTGGTTTTTGTACGGATTTCAGGTCGATGATTGAGTATTGTGATTTCGTCGGTATTCGTTCCCATGGTGCCCTGTTCACTTGGGTTAGAGGTCGCAATACTCGCACTAAAGTTGAGAGACGATTAGATAAAGTTTTGGTTTTGGATGGTTGCATTTCTTGTTGGCGGGAAATTTTATGTATGGCTCTTTCTTGTATTTGTTCTGATAATTGTCTACTATTGGTTCAGTTATTAGATTTTGAGGTTTCTAGTCCTAGGCCATTTTGATTTCAGAGCATATGATTAAAGTATCCTGATTTTATAACTATTATTTGTAGGATTTATAGCTCTTCTATTGTGGTTAGGCATCGTTCGGTTATTATCAGTAAGTTGAAGAGATTGAAGAAGGCTCTCAATACTTGATATTAGTAGGTTTTCGGGGATCTTAATTCTGCCATTGTTGGGGAGTCTACAGAGCTTCATTCTATTCAGCTAGATCTATCTAACTGAGGTTTTTCTGATGATCATTTTATGGCCGAGGTGACTGTTCATTCTAAGTTGGATGTGTTACGTAGACATGAGTGCTTTTTTTCGAGATCGGTCCTACGTTAGGTGGCTTCGTGATGAGGATCAGAACACATCTTTCTTTCATGCCTCTATCAAATGTATACAGTATCGTAACACTATCAGCATTCTCGATTAATGAGGTCCTCTCGGAGGATTGGCCTACCCTCAGGGATCATGTCATCAGTTATTATTTTGACCTCTTTTCCTCGGACTTTTCTCAAGTTGGGTGACATTTATCTATTGTAGATGATATGATTCCTTCATTGGTGACTGTCGCATAGAACACTTTCTTAACTAACGTTCCATTTGCAGATGATATTCATGATGCGATCTTTGCTATGGATCCTGCTTCTGCCCGTGGGCCATATGGGTTTTCTGGTATATTTTATTAGAGATGTTGGGATGTTGTAGGTGATGACGTGGTCCAAGTTGTTTAGGATTTTTTCATCATTGAAGTTATTTTCCTGGATCTCAATTCCAGCTTTATTATTCTTCTTTTGAAACTGATAATAAATATATAACCCAACGAATATAATGTAATAGATAAAGTAACTCTAAAACTTTATTGAAAATCATATCATTAATATAAATCTTGAAACTAAACAAATAAATTCAATCATTTTAAAACATAAACATTGAACTAAATAAAAAAAAATATATAAAGATTATCTTTTAAGTGGAATGGGGTGGGGCGGAGATTATAAAACCCATCTCCCGCCCATACCCGTTACTCGTTTTACTATCTATCTTCATTCCTACCAAATTGAAACTCATCCCCACCCTATAAGTGTGGATCCCCAAGGTAATTTTGCCATCCCTGAATTGTTTTTTGCACTTAACACATAATGGGTATGAATTAAATTTATTAAGTTGGTTTTGTTTGTTTTTAAGTGGTTAAAAAGCTAAAAAAAAGTAAAAAATCATGACTTTTCACTTGGTACCAAATCGCTTAATTGCATTTATATATTTCATTCCAAGGATGTTCTACAAAGATAAGAGTATCTCCAATGCAAGAACGATTTATGAAAAAAAAAAGATGTCACGTAGGATTAATAGACGTTATGTTAATAAATCTTTCTCTAAAGCAACCGTGCATATTCAATCTCAAACTAACGTGGTAAAAAAATATATTAGACATTGTCAATATGACCGTCTACTTTTAGACGGTTTGTTGTACATTTATTTTTTCAATTGACTCAACAATTATTTAAAATTGACAGTAATTTTTCATAAATTTTTTGTAAAGAAATAAAATAAAAAATAAAACAGGAGAAAAAATGGATACGTCATTAAAAAAATTGTGTTTTAGACGGAAACATTAGGAATCAAATTTTGAGTTGATTGCCTATCAAATCTATTTTTATGCCACATAGGAAACAAGTTGCTCGATATTATTGTCAAGTCAACGATTATTGGTATGCAAGCCACTTTTACGTTGGAGATGCTCTAACATATTTCCAATAATATAAATGAAAATACATAACAATTAATAGATTATAGGGTATAAATGTCAAATTAATTGTTTTCAAACATTTTCATCTTTAAAAAATCAAACTTAACACTATACTTGGAGGTGAGAAAAAAAATATATCGTTCAGGTTTTAGTTTTTAATCGGCATTCAATAAAATTTAGGACTGTTCGATTTATAAAAAAATAAAAGCAAACAAACGACCTATAAGTGTCTATGCTTAATGAGGAGAAAGTCATAGTAAAAAAATTCCTTATCAATTTGACTCTTCCCTCCTTATTGCTCTCTACTACTATTGCCCCGATATTGATACCAATATTCTTACAACCGTTATCTTCATATTTATAAGTTATAGTCGTCCAAAGTAATTGTTGACCATGTTAGACTATCAAAAAGACTAAACTACTCCTGATCACTAAATTAAATAAATAAAATTTTTCAAAAAAGAAATAAGAAATTCTTAAATAAATAAAATGATGGAGATCCAAAAAATAGAAAAAAATGAAAACACTGAAAAAAATATCTTTTTTTAATGGATCTTCAGAGATGAATGGTGGAGATAAATAACATTCATAAAAGCAAAACCTAAAAAGTGAAAAAAAAAAACAAAAATGATAAAAAAAGATCTCCATGGATAGAGAACTAAATCATTGATCAACAGAAATACCAAAGTGATAAATTATGGAAAAATATAGGGAAAAATGTGATGAAAATAACAAATAAATTTAAAAATGTGTCAAATCGTAAAATTATGGGAATTATGTCAAATTTTCCCAGAAAAATATTTTTAGTGTTTAAAATTAAATAAATACACCTTTTAAGAAAATATAAAATAAATTCAAAAATTATATATATATATATATATATATATATATATATATATATATGTGTGTGTGTGTGTGTGTGTGTTTTACACATTGCATTTCTTAACTTTTATTACACTTGTGAGCATATATGTTGATCCAATGTGCATTAAGTATAAAATATCCTCGAATTCGTCATATTTTAATAACATTTGACTAACAGAGACACTAATGTGCTATTTGTTTTTCGCCACTTAAGTCTTAAGTCTTAAATTAAGTAGATTTTATCTGCTTGTTTTTCAACTTAAATCTTAAATTAAGTTAAAAACATCTAAAATTTTAAAACTTTTTTTTTTGACTTTTCTCTTATTTAATAGGTGATATTTAACTTATTAACATGAATTTCCTAAAATAACCCCATATAATTAAATTATTAACAATAACATCTCATTACAAAAAATAAATCCCTAATTTCATCAAACCCTAACCTAACCGAACCTTAAACTTTAATCTCATGGAAGAGGAGGTAGCGGCGATCCCGCCTCTGTGAATCATGAATAGACCGGCCTCCAACTTGCATCGATTTTTCTTTGAATCATCAACAAAGGCCGACTGGCTGTCAATTTTTTCTCTTTTTATTTTCTAAATCGACGACTGGTGACATTAGCCGGAAGAAGAACAACGACGGTGTTTGAACAACGGAAGAAGAACAACATCGGGACGGGAAGAATGACAGCGGAGTCTGAACTCGAAAAAATCTAGAAGAAGAACAGTTCACGCGTGACCATCTATAGGAAAACTGGAAGTAGTCGTGTTGAAATTGTACAAACGCGGTTAATTTGCCTTAAGCTAACCTAGAGGGTGAGGGTGAGTAGATTTTTACACCTTTTTTCAACCCTTTGAAACAAACATTTGTTTGTCCCTCTAGCTAGCTTGATTAACAATACTTAAGATAATAAGGTTGTCTAGGGTATGAGCTCTTGGCGATTACTGGTATTTTTCATGAGAATATACTTTCTCCAATAAGGTTGTCTTGGGTATGAGTGAGTAACACCGACTTATTCTATCTTTATTTAAGAGTTCAATTTTAGTTCTTTAGTGGAATGAACTAAAATTAAATAGATCGGACATAAGTGAATCATTTGTTGATTGTGATTGGGTTTGTGTCTATTGGAGTTTAAATCTAGGTAGCCTGCCAAGATCCCCAATCCACACGAACTTACATGGATTACTTGATATATTCTATCGGACTAATTTAGGAGTCCATCTAGAATTGTATTAAGGCATGTGGACTTGTTTCTTTTTGTAAGAATGGGTCTAGTTCACATGTGGACTTTTTATAAAGGTCAAATGGATTTAATAAAATAAGAAAATAATATATTGGCCCATATATATATGTTGGGCTGCAAGGCTATTTAGAGTAGCTTAATTATGTTATATAATTTTATTATTTAATTAAATAGAAATTAACTAATTTGATGATTAATTAATTATTTAATTTAAAGTCAAAATCTTTTTCCTGTTAGGAGATGGTTTTCTAAAATTATACTATTGTTGGTAGTATAATTAATATTAAAGACTATATTTGATAAGTAGATGAATAAAATGAATTATTTATCTAATCAAATTAGGAAGTCTTTAATATGGTTACAAATACACTATTGAGTTGGATTAGGAGTCTTGGTGTAGGATAAAATTCCTTTTTGAAAAGGATTCTTAACCACCAAGTAAATCTACCTAAGGAAAAGATTCTTAACTTCCAAGTAAATCCGTCTTAGAAAAAGAATTAAGTCTCCTAATTATATTCTATGAAATTTCGGCCAACTATGTATATATAAGAGGATAAAATTCCTTTTAGATAAGGATTCTTAACCACCAAATAAATCCACCTAAGGAAAGGATTCTTGCCAACCAAGTAAATCATTCTTAAGAGATGTCTTATGATCCTATATATATATATATATAGGTTTGGAATTTTGGCCAGCTCTATTTAATTGCAGGAATTAATTTTGGCCAAGCTTGGGACTTTCTAAAGAGAGAATTCGGCCAAACAAGAGAGAATTTTGACGGAGAAAATTTTTGGTTTTTACTCTGGACAAAATTCGACCAACTCATAGAGATAGTGTGAATTCGGCCAAGAAGAGAAAAATGGGAACTTTTTTGTTTTCTATAGTACACTAGTATCCTTTACATCAAAAGGGTTTTGTGTACAACATCGAATCAAGGTTCACGCGAGTTTCAATCAAATTGATTGATAATTCACAAGTGGCCGGACGTTCTTGATTTTTCTCTTGGAGGATTATTGTGACTAACAAGGAACAATATTAGGTTTGTTTCCATCCTCTGGTATGCAAGATAAAGAAAGGGAGCCCACACTCCTAGGTGATTCACGTTCGTGATTGGATTGGAAGATCTTGCGAAATCAATTCGACGCTTGTTCAATCGTCATGAGAAAAAAGGTACGATACTTTTTATATACATCAATTAATCTAGGGTTATGGTTCTTGTTAGTCAAAAGGGAAATTTTTTTATTTATATGCAAACCATAATTTTTAATAAATTTTCTTACGCTTCCGCTGCGCGAGGTTTTTTTTTTCCTACAATTGGTATCAGAGTCTAGTTGTACCCTTGATTAATTGACGTATGTGTTTGTGAATCTTTTTTTTTTATTGTATATATGCACGTTTTAGAAAGAGATGACACTATAGGCATTCGCATATATATTTACATTGGAATGTATGGATATATATATATATATATATGTTTTATATGTGGTTTGTTATTGTTCAATTTTGGTCATAGAATTTCAATGTATTTTTGTTTTGGGATTGTAACAAGAAGGGTGGTCTATCATCGCCATAATTTCCTTGTTGGTAGTTGCTAAGTTTTTATTTTTATTTTGTTGTTGTAATAAATAAAAAACTGCAGTATTTTTATTTATAATTCTTCTGTAATACACTCAAGTATCGAAGACCCGAAGATTTGAAGATTTGAAGATTTGGAAGCAACCTGAGCAAGTTTGGGACCGTGCGAGTCGTAGCAACGAACGTGCGTGCGAAAAGCACGCAGCCATGTTTGTTGTGGCATGGGCTGCACACGGCAGCCCTATGGAAGCCATGGGCTGTGCATGGTAGCCCTTTTTGGGTTTGTGGCATGCGCACGCCCATGGGTAAGGGGCCAAGGGTGCGCACACCCATGGGAGGCAGCCGAGAGAGTCCTGACGACGAAGGTCGCATGAAGATTTGTTCGCCAAGAAAGGAGTTTTTTGTATTCCAAGAATTGTAATTTATTTGTTTTTCTAGGATGAACCAAAATTGAAGCTATTTATATTTGTTGTAAATATTGCAATGTTTGTCATTGTTTGATAACATGTCATATAGAATATGAGTGCCAATCATATATCTCTTTTGGTATGAACATGCATTGAATGGTTTGGGTATCTAAATTGACATCTAGATAACTTTGTAAATCGTTCTTTGGAATTCGATCACACGCCTTAAATAATTGAGTGGGAGAAGGTGTTTTGGAACAGCTACGACCTCCAAGTTTAGTTGAGATTTATGTTTCGTATAATAACCTCCCAAGAGGAATTCATGAATAAAATTTAGCAAGATACTTCATTACTAGACAATTAGTCCAAACGATATCTACTCCTAAATGAGGGATATTCGTGAGGGATTATGTTGAAGGTCGATAACTTGGTAATACACTCAATGTAATTTTATTAATATCCTTCCAAGAGTTCTTGTTAATAAAATTGCAAGGCTAAAATTGAAAACGTTGGTTGTTCTGTTGACAATTAGGTAGGACCTAGTCAAACTAGTAAATGGTACGAACTCCCAATGGAGGCGTGACATTTATGTGTGTTGGATCACCGTTGAATTTTACGATTGAATTATTTTATAATTCAAGATAAATATTCGAAAGTGCTATCATTATATACTTATATAATTTTTGTTATTGTTCAGAAATCATGACCCCATCCTTAATCAACATCCTTAAAGAGAATACTTTAACTAGTGATAATTATGTCACATGGAAAAGAAAAATCGGGCTTTTATTGCAAACCGAAAAGCATAATTTTGTTCTATGCACTCCTAAACCACCTACTCCTACTAATGAATATACTCAGGAGCAAAGAGATGAGTTTAAATACAGGGAGTTTTCTGATGAGATGACTAAATGTTACATTATGGCCACCATGTCCGATACGTTGCAACAACGACATGAAGAAATGGAGACTGCTGCCGATATATTGATGTCTCTAGAGGATATTTTTGCTATGAGGCCAAGGACAACTAAGAGAGAGACAGTGACTGCTTTTATGAATCTTAGGATGAAACCAGGACAGGTTGTGAAAGATCACATGATGAAAGTCATAGCACATCTTAATATTGTTGAACTGAATGGTGCTGAGATAGATGATGATACCAAAATTGACATGATTGTCAACTCACTGTCGGATTCCTTTGACCAATTCAAGTTGGACTACACCTTGAATAATAAGGTATACACCTTGCAAGGCCTGATGCAAGATGTTCAAAGTGCGGAAAAAATCCTTGTGAAAGGCAAGGGTTAAGAGATTCATACCGTAGGTAACGTTGCTACTGTTAAGACCCTTTAGAAGGTCAAGAAACAACAAAAGAAAAAGAAACTAGAACCTACTAAGAAGGAGACAAAGAAAGTAACCAAGATCAAATGGAAGTGTTTCCTTTGTGGTGAAAAGGGACATTGGAAAAGAAATTGCCTAAAGTCTCAAGCCAAAAATGAAAAAGGTTAGGTTTTAGATTTGTGTTGGCTTGATTCCATAACAAAACTTCATTTCTTTGTAATGCTTAGTTGCTTAAGTGGTTCGTGATGATAAGAGCTTAAAGGAAGAAAAACAACTTCTCATGATGCAAAGTTCGTCTTCAAGAGGATTGATACTATTCTTGGATGCTAAGGTATCGAGATTCTTCTTCCTCTTACAAGGCGTAAGCACACACATACACAATTCATACATTTGTGTCCCTGCATCGTAGCGCATCATTTGGTATAACACATTCACACACTTGAAGTTGAATGATCATGCATTGGTATGAAAGTAACATGTTTTGGAAAATGCATGATTAGAGACTATCTCTATGTAGTTTGCATTCTTGTGTGAAATGTGTTTGTTTATTTATATGTTTGTATTACATGGATCTTGAACTTGGTTTTAGCCTTAGATTATTCGTTATTGAGTTCCGGTCATTTCGGTTACTCATACTATTGATTTCGAGTTCTAAGTCAAAAGATACTACACTTTCAACTCATGTTGCATACATTGTCTTTGTCTTCATACATTGAGTTGAATTCTTATTTTCTAGGTTAATTATCTTATAATTCCATGTCCGTGAGGGAGTCCCAGTTCGTATCTTCAAATGGATTTGAATTCGGAGTTCGGAGGCCAAAGAACGGTCGCAGAACGCGAGAAGAGCGCAAGGGAAGAGGTGCGATGGCATAAGCCATCACTTGGCACCTTCCCGAGATGGCGTGTGGCCATCTCGGCCCCAAAGCCTTGCTGCCCCGAGATGCCCACGTGCCATCTTGGGGAGGCACTAAGGCATGAGGGCAAAATGGTATTTTGGTTGTTCTCTCTTTAAAACCTCTCATTCCCTTTCATTCATTAGATAAGTTTAGAAAAACGAATTTGAAGAACAAATACAGAATTTTTCTCTCAACATTTTGATTTTTATTTTTATGATAACTTCTTCATTTCTACTCCGAATCACTTGATTCAAGAACCTATTTCGAGTGTCTTGAAGAGTTCTACAAACCCCAAGCATTTCCAGAACCAAAGGATGTCTAGCGCTTTCGTTGTGATCAGATCTTCAGTTCGTGGTTTTCATTCTTGTTGGTAAAATCATCTTCTTCTTAGTTTTATTCTTAGATCTTCTTATTGATTGATGTTATTTGATTAAGAAGCATGACTAGGATGATTTTGATATCATTTTGTGGTTTGTTGAATTGATTTTCAATTTTAGCTAGATTTGTGATAAATTGAATGATTTGTGCCAAACTTGATAAACATGAAATTACTTCTAGAAATCTTTTGCTCTTATGCTTGATTGACTATTTCTAGATCTAATTTTATTTTCTAAGAACTAGGTTGTGTTTCAATTGGTGTCTATATCTTCGTATCTATATTCTTAGTTGATAACATGCTTAGGTTGTTTAGATACATTTGTGATTGCTCTCGAAAGTATAATCTAGTTATCTAGTTGCATGTCCATAGAATTGGTTGATCATCATTTTCTATGTTGAGTGCTTGTTTGCATTTTGCATTCATGATCACTTAGATGCCTTGTGAAGAGGTAGGAAGTCTCATATCTTAGAGTGATTCTTTGATTTGAGCAATTGGAAGTCTTAGCTAGAGTCGGGAGGACTTGGATATCTAAGCAAGTGGAAGTCTCGACAAGAGGTGTAAGACCTCGGATTGTTGAGCAAGGAAGTCTCAACTAGAGTCGGGAGGACTCGGATAGTTGAGCAAGAAGTCTTGCCTAGGGTCGGGAGGATCCAGATAGGTGAGCAAGGAATCTTCCTACAGACAAGAGGTCTTGGATAGGAAGTCGGCTTAGTAGATCACAAGGTTCAATGGTAGAGTAAGAGTGATAGCTTGGAGAGCATGTGTTGATTGCTTGAGTATGTAACTCTTATTTAAAATAGTGGATTCGCTTTCACCGGTGGTTGTGGTATCAACCCATGGATGCTTCCTCTTTAGAGGTTTACCACGTAAATATTGTGTGTCATTGTTTGCAATTTTCATTAAGCATTGTTAAAATTGCATTGTTTTAAAAGAAGACAAAAATTGGAGCATATACCAACCCCCCCCTTTAGGTATATTTACACTATAAAGATAAAGGGAATTTCAATTGGAATCAGAGCAGGTGTCTAGACGCACTTAGATAGATCTTCTTTGTTGTGTTTGTTATCTTCTTTTGTTTCATCATGATTAAAGAAATGTATTCTTTTGTGGCTTCTTTTGTTGAAGATGAGTCTATTGACTTAGATGATCAAAAGATCAAAGATCTTATTCAAGAAAATGAAAGGATCTCTAAGATCAGTAAGTCTCTTACTAAGAAGTTAGAAAATCATGATTGTAGCTCAAAATGTGTTATTGATCTTAATGATAAAATTCTTAATATTGATAAAAAATTGATTGATAGCAATGATAGATTAAGTATTTTGAAGCATGAAATTGAGCAAAGAGATGAATCTCTTGATCGTGCTAGGAGAATTGAAAATGTGCTTAGAGCAAAACTTAATGAGCATGAGAATCAAGAGAAAGTGCTTAATGACAAACTTAATGAGGCTGAAGAGATGATTAACAAGATGTTATATAGCTATAACAAAGTGAAAGCTCTCATTAAGATTGGAAAGCCTTCAAGCGACAAAAGAGGTTTAGGATATGTTAATGAAAAATCAATTCCTTTATCTAAGAAATCTACTTTTGTTTAAGCTTGTAGCAATTTAAATATAGGTACACTCTCTAACGGTAAAACCATGAATGCTACCGGAGGTGCCTCAACATCAACAATGAAGGCCAAGGAAAAGACTCAACAATGCCAAAGACAAGCTACATCATCATCAAATGCAAAAGGCAATGCATCTAGTATTGCACGCCAATGAGGTAAAAATGTGAGAAGGCAAAATGAGTTGAATGCTCAAGCAAATGGTAAACTTCTAAAATTCTTACCTATTTGTCATTATTGCAATATGGTAGGACACATAAGACCTATATGTTTTAAATACATTCGTAAATTTAGAATTGCCAATGATTTAAATGATATGTCTTTGAATGATTGTAGGCAATCATCCATGTATGGATCTAGAATTAGACCTAAGAAGACCATGGAAAAGCATGTTGAGATTAAATGTGTTGATGATTTGTTTGTTAAATCTTGTGTTGTGCCTCGTTCTACTATGCATAAGAAAGTTGATAATGCTTTGTTTGATTTGATTGAAAATGTGACTAATGGAGTCAATGTGCCTAAAAACAAGTCAAAGCATGTTAATAAAAGTAGGAATGAGAATCTTGTCAAGAAAGTTTGGGTTAAGAAAAACACAACACAATGTTTGGTTGCACAATATGCTTTAAGAGCTAATTCATCCTATTGTTGGTACCTAGGTATCGGTTGCTCTAGGAATATGACCGGTAATTAGGAATTCTTTAAGAATCTTGTTATGAATGATGGTAGATAGGTTACATTTGGTGATGGCACTAAAAAGCAAGTTCTAGGCAAGAGATCAATTTGTATCGCCGGATTGCCTAAACTTCATGACACCTTGTATGTAGATGGTCTACAAGCTAATCTAATAAGCATCACTCATTTGTGTGAAATTTTTAAAGAAGTTATCTTTAACAAGGATGTGTGCACAATAATCTATAAAAAGGGCAAAATTATTTTGAAAGTCAAAAGGTCTTCGGACAATTGCTATTGTTTAAAGGTTGATCCACTAACATGTAATATGGCACATGAGTGCAACAAGCTTGAATTATGGCATTGTTAGGTTTTAGATTGTGTTGGCATTAATTCCATATCAAAATGATGTTTACTTGTAATGATTTAGTTGGTTAGATTCATGATGATTTAAGCTTTAAAGAAGAAGGAACAACTAGTCAAAGCAAGTTCAAAGTCTTCAAAGAGAAAGGATGCAATATGGTTTTACAAAGGTATACTAAGACCTTATCTTTCTCTTACAAGGCTTAGGTACACACACACAATTCATACATATGTGTTCCTGCATCGTTGTGCATCATTATAGACACATACACAATTCATACATTTGTGTACCTGTATCGTTGTGCACCATTATAGACACACACATACAATTCATTCATATGTGTCCCTGCATCATTGTGCACCAATGTATAACACATTCACACACTTGAAGATGAATGCTCATGCATTGGTATGGAAATAACATGTTTTGGAAAATGCATGATTAGAGACTATCTCTATGTAGTTTGCATTCTAGTGTGAATTGTGTTTGTATGTGTATATGTTTTTATAACATGGATATTGAACTTGAATTTAGCCTTAAATCATTCTTTATTGAGTTCCGGTCATTTCGGTTACTCATACTATTGATTTCAAGTTCTAAGTCAAAAGATACTACACTTTCAACTCATGTTGCATACATTGTCTTCGTCTTCGTATATCGAGTCGAATTATTATTTTTTAGGTTGAGTATCTTATATGTCCATGTCCGTGAGGAGGTTTCGGTTTGTAATCCGTAAACGGATTAGAATTTAGAGTTCAGAGGCCGGAGAACGGTCGAAGAACGCGAGAGGAGTGCAAGGGAGTTGCACCATGGCCAAAGGCCATCAATTGGTGCAAGCCCAAGATGGCGCGTGGCCATCTCGGCTGCAACTCCTTGCTGCCCCGAGATGCTCACGCGCCATCTTAAGGAAGCATTATCAACGGTGGCATTTTGGTCTTTTTACTACTATTCTTTCCCTTTCTTTTATATTTCCCTTCCTTCTCACATTTCATTCTAAAAAGAAATTTAAAACTTGAGTGAAAAATTTTCTCTCTACATTTTCTCACCTTCCAAACACCATAACTTCTTCATTTGAACTTCGATTTGAGTGATTCAAAGTTGATAGTGTTTTTCTATTCATCATCCATCTTTTCTCTGAAGGTTTGAGTTAGTTTTATTGCTGTTTTTGGAGTCTAAACTCACAAAAACGGGACTGCACCAAAATTAACTAAGGTATTCATTTTCTCTCAAAGTTTTCTTTTAAAACTTGGTCAATTGCCTTGGGTTTTCTTCTTCAACATATATATGTGTCTTGTGATAGTTTTGATTTGAGTTTTGATCTCATTTAAAGCTAGATTGAGTTTCAATTAAAATCTCACATGTTGAGTTAGGTTTTGATTTTGCCTATGTTTTCACATGTTTGGGATTGTATTGTGCTAGCTTTGATTCTAGGACTATTTGATGATCTTCGATTGATTGATTGATTGATTTTGTGAAAAATAGTTCCTCACATGTATTAGACTCTCTTTGGCCGAAATCTCACAATGATACATGTGCTTGTGTTCTTTTGAGCTATTCATGTGTTTTGTTGAATCTATGAATAAGAAAATTCTCTAGAACTTTAGCTTTAATCTAAATGACTTTGTCATATGATTTTAGCATGTTTTTGGTTTATGAGATTTAAACTTGATTATGTGTTAATTGAACATATCTTGTGATTCAAGTTTTAGATCTATGCATGTATCTAGGTTGTAATTAATGTTGAACATATCTTACAAGATCTAGATGGATTAAACATGCATGATTGACTAGACTATATTTGATTTGTGCATTCATGCTCATGTCTAGTATTTTCCATAGGATGTGTTGATCATAACATTCTATGTTGCGTGCTTGTTTTCGTTTTGCATTCATGATTATCTAGATGCCTTGTGAGAAGGAAGTCTTGACAATAGGTGTGAGACCTATGTTGTTGAGCAAGAAAGTCTTGGCAAGAGGTGGGAGACCTCAGATTGTCAAGTAAGGAAGTCTTGACTAGAGTCAGGAGGACTCGGATAGTTGAGCAAGAAGTCTTGCCTAGGGTCGTGAGTATCCGGAAGGGTGAGCGAGGAAGTCTTGATAAGAGGTGTGAGGCCTCAGATTGTTGAGCAAGATGGCAACATCTTCATGAGTAGGATAGGAGGGTAGTTTCTAAGTGAAGGGGTCACTTGAGAGACTGTACTTGTCTTATCTACTAGTTGATTTTGTTTGCCGGTGGTTGCTAACCCGCGGATGTTTCCTCTTCAGAGGTTTTTTCACGTTATATCTTGTGTCAACTTTTCTCTATCCCTATCTCTCTTATATCTGTGTTTGTTGTTTGATTACTATGGATAGAACTCTTTATGTAAGTTGATCTCCTTTCTATAATATAGATTGTGTATGTGTTACAATTACTTGTTTGTATCACACTTTACTTGTTTTTTATATTGATTAAGTGCCTTTAATTGATATATATATATATATATTGTGATGTAAGCAATCTAGAGGGACAAACTTTTGTTTGTTTCTAAGGGAGTTGAAAAAGTTGTCTAACCTATTCACCCCTCCCTCTAGGTTAGCCTTGAGCATTTAACCGTGTTTGTATTCTCAATTGGTATCAGAGCAGGACACTAGATTGTACTTAGTGAGAGTCCAGGTAATACATTCACGGTTTTTATAAAGCTTTTGAAGTCATGGGTTTACAAGATGATGTAATGGCAGAAGAAGCCTTAAATACTAGGCCACCATTACTTCGAGGCACTAACAATGGGTATTGGAAGTTGAGGATATGAGCCTACATCCGCTTTATTGATGAAAGGGCTTGGATGGTAGTGGAAGAAGGTTATAGTCTTCTTACCAAGGTTCAAGAAGATGGAACCATGATACTCAAGCCAATGAGTGAATGGACAACGAATGAGTTTGAGGTTGCTAAGTGGCATCATCGTGCTATGAATGCCATCTTTGGAGAAGTTGATGGGCATTAATTCTCCTACATCCAAAATCTTGAATCCGTAAAAGAAGCTTGGGATACTCTCCAAGTTACTAGTGAAGGAACCTTAGCGGTTGGCATCACAATTTGAAGGTTTAAGTATGGGTGAAGAAGAAAAGTTTGAAGACTTTCAATTTCGGCTTCTTAACATTGCTAACCAATGTTAAGCACTTGGATTACCTATCTCAAAAGAGCGTTTAAATTGGAAAATCCTTAGGTCTCTTCCTAAGAGATTTAAATCAAAGGTGACTTTCATTAAGGAAAGCAAGGATGTGGAAATATGAACATTAATGAGTTGCTTAGGTCTCTCCAAACTTATGAGATGTGCTTGAAGCCAAAGATTAAGAGTAAGGGAATCACTCTCAATGCTATTGAGGAGGAGAGTGATGATGAAAATGAAAAGATGGCTCTTTTGGTTAGAAAGTTCAAGAAGTTTCTAAATAAGAATGCCAAGCCTAGAGGCAAGTCTTCTAAGAAAAAGGGAGTTAAGAAAACATCATCTCCAAGGAATGAGAAGAATAGTCAAGCCATGAACAAGAAAGATGTTCAATGCTACAATTGTCATGGTTTCGGTCACTTTGCTAGTGAGTGCGCCAAGAAGCCATCTAAGAAAGACAAGAAAGGCAAAGTGTTGGCGTCTACTTGGAGTGATGATAACTCTAGTGATAATGAGAGATTTAGTAGTGAGTCTTCAAGTGGTGAAGAGTTGGTGAGCAACTTTGTAGCTCTAACGGCTTCTCATTCTCCACTAGATGTTGATGGTACAATATCTTTGAACAAGAACTTTGATGCAAATAATCATGGAAGTTCTAGTTCCATTCCTACTAATCTTGAGTTGTTGGACAAGATAGAAAAGCTTGAAGAAGCTAAAGATAATGCTCTAAGAGAGGTAATTGAAGGATGATTTGATCAAGAAACAACTAGATGAGTTTGTGATTGTCACTCGTAGACTTCTTGGTGAGAAAGGTGATATTATTAAGAATTTTAGAGAACTTGAAAAGATAAACCTTGAGAAGGATAATGTGATATCTTCTTTGAGGAAGAGAGAACAAGAATTAATGGAAGAAATAGACACGGCTAAAGAGGCCATCAAGGACTAAGTGAATGATTCGGTAAGTGTGTCTAGTGTTAGGAATCTTGTTAACTCTCATAGTGGTGAAGACGACTTGGTAGTTGAAGAGGAGCTCTTGGAAGCACCACTTCCTACTCACTTGGATGATGTCGTGATTGATAATAAACCACACAAGAAGAGAATATCAAAAGCCAATAAGAAGTTGGCGAACAAGGTATCTTTGCAAACTCCTAGTGAAGCTAGTTCAACTCCAAAAGGTACAATCTCATATTTTATTCCAATTTGTCACTATTGCAACACAATAGGTCACATTAAGCCTAGGTGTTATAAATATATTGAAAAATGTAAATTAGGAAATGAATCTAGAGATAAGGAGATTAAACTTCAACTTGAACATGCTAACGATTTGAAAGTTGAAAAACGTGATAATATTGCTAAGCATGAGAAGAAGTTTTATAGTAGAAAGAAAACTAATCTTGTTCAACTTGAATAAGCTTGTGTTGAAAATGTTAATGATATTATTGTTAATCAATTCATTGAAGGACTTTACTCTAGATTTAACATTGTTGTCAAGGATGATATTGGAAATTTTTGTGTAGGTACACCCAAGAACAAGTGGTTCAAGGGTGAGTGCTCTTATCACTAATATAAGAAGCACATGTGAGCTATCTTTGAGGCAATATATCAATTGTGTTGAGAATTCTTGCTTGCTAGCTTTGAATACTCCATTTCTTGATATGAACTTGGTTATCTTACATCATGTTTGTTATGATGGACAAAATTTGTTGATTAACTTTAGAGAAGTTTTTTTGATATATGTGTTGATTGAGTTGAGATATTATGCTTTTTATACTCTTGTTGTGAAACATCGTCAACTTAGTGTCATAAGGACATTCAAGGCAAGAGTGCTCATAAAATGGGCGGAAGTATGATATTTGGTGAATATAATGTGCAAAAAAGTATCTCTATACTCTAATGCATGTTCTCTTAGATATTCATCTTTTGACTCAATTTTTTGATATACATCTCATCGCATGTCATATTAGAGAATTTTGTATAGCATACATATTGTTCTCATTGACATTTGCTATTTTAGGATCTAATAGTGATATTGTTCACATTGATCTTAATTTTGATGATTGTTTGTGTATAGTATATTGAGTGGCATTACTTTTGAAAATATGAGCTTCATATTCTTTGAAAGCTACTCATTAGAGAAGTAATGATCTTGAATAAGTCTCTACTTATTTCTCTTAGATCATGTGCTTACGAGCCATAAAATCTTGGTTTTCTAAAATTGCACATTGCTTCTCTTATATGTTTTGCTAGTAGGTTGAGTTTACTAATATGTAAACATTGGATACACCTTGAAGTTTTTGTGCTTAAGTACATTTAAAATGACATATGGTTAGTATCCATTTTGCTTCGGTAAATACATGGAACTCAATGAGCACCTTCATAGAAATGGCTACACACATTGGTTGTGAAAGCTACCCAATTTTGGAAAGAGCTACACCATTGTGATGAGTGAAAGCCACAATGAAGTGAATTTTGTATATGTTAAAAAAAATGGAAAAATCAAAGAATTGTTGAAATGGAATCATGAAAAGAAAAAGAAAAATTCTTTGATTCAAAGCCTAAAAAGAAAAGGAGGAATGCTTGAAAAGGAGTATAGTTGAAAATCAAATGAGCTCGGGTTGAAAAACAAAAATGGGATGAAGATCCACATGCACACACACGCTCATATGTTGAAATCTATTATCTTAAATGCAAAAAAAATCCGGATGATTATCGGTTTGACTTTTTATGGAAAAAGCTTAAGATGAATAGTTGTTGGAAATTGTTTGCATGTTGATTATCAAACTACTTCTTGATATATATTTGAAGCATATCTCTCTCACTCACACTTTGTTTATGAGTATGATGATATTTTAGCAATTGTTGAAGAATTATGAGAGAACTTGAAAAATCTTTGTGTATCTCTCTTAGCATATGAAGCTTATTTTGTTGATATTTCTTCAAATTGCTTGAATGTGTGATTGTGTGAACATCTTTGTGAACTTTATGCTATCATTGATTTTAGTTATAGCATTTATCAAGGGGGAGCATTGTATGCTAGGCATTGTTCTCTTTTATGATATGTTCACATGCTTTATTTGGTTACATGTTGGCATATTTTGACTTAATGATACTTGTAAGATATTACTCACTATCTTTGTCTTGCATGATGATTCATTCTTAAGTTATATGTCTTTGTTTTTATATCTTTGTGACTAATATGCTTGTTTTGTCTTTCACTCACTTTTTTATATGTATATAGCATCTTATAACACAAGAACAAATGGGAAGAACTAAGATTAACAGAAGTGGAAATCAATTGAATCCCGTTGTGAAAGCCAAGTCTACCTCAAAAGGATCCAAAGCTTCAAGGACAAAAGATTTAGGGATCATTGGAACTAAGAAGATATTTCAAGAGAGAGGCATTGACTTTGGTAAGTGTAAAGATTCTTATGTTCTTAAGTGCTTAAATGATTGAAATTGGGAATCTTGGGTGAGCATGTTAGGAGTTGTAAATGATACTCCTGTTAGAGAGTTTTATCTTGAATATAGGGAAAGTGTCACTTCATTGGATGCTTTGATGCAGATTAGGGGTGTTGTGCTTAGAGTTAACCCGGAAAACATTAACAAGTTTCTTGGGCTATCTAATGATATAGATTCTAGTTTTCTAGATGTGGATGTCATTGAAAATCTAAATATCATGGGTAGAAATCTTTGTGACAATGCTTCTTTTGAGTGGAAAGGTAGAGCATATATTAGTCAACATGAGTTAACTAAGGCTAGTGCATTTTGGCATCTATTCATTTGCACTAACATTATTGGATCTTCGAATTCAACCGAGTTGAATAAGGACAAGATCAAAAAAGTGTATGCCTTGGTGACTAATCAACCTATAAACCTTGGAGATCTTCTCATGTATTACATTGATAGTGCGGCTTTCTCTACTAGAGGTGATAAAAAGCTTGCCTTACCGGGGTTTATTACTTCATTATGTTTAGCTCGTGGGGTTAAGAGTATAGAAGATGATGTGTTAGTTCAACCCTTGGAAAAGTATTGTGATAAACGTGTGTCATACATGTCATATAAGAATAAGGGTAAGACTTGTGATACTTTTGGACTATTTAGTAGTTCTCAAGTTGATAGTCATGTGATTAGCACAAACATTCTTCCGGATTGGGCTATATAATTGAAGGAGAAGGTTGATGAACTTAGTGCTATAGTTGTTTAATAAGATGCTACGATAAAAGAGTTGGAGGAGTGCATTGCTTCAAGTTCAAGACCACCTCTCAAGCATTATGTTAGATCAACTACTCACACAACTTTCTTTGGTGGAACAAGTAGCTAGTATTTGAGTCTTGTGGTATATTTCTTAACTTTTGGCTTCATTTCATGTCAAAAAGGGGGAGAAAGAGATGCTAGTTACTTAGTTTCTTTTTATGTTGTTTTTGTGATCTTTTGAACTTTCAATGGCATGTAATAATTAGTCTTAAGATTTGGTTAAGAATTCTTGTGTTTTGGCATGTATTGAGGGGGAGATACATGTATTTGTGGACTTAATTGTATATTCTTATCCATATTATATGTTGCAATTTGTTTTTTTTCTCTTGTATATGCATTGTGCTTTAAGATGATTTATAGGTTGCTTCAAGAGAAGATCAAGATGAAGTTCAAGAGTTGATGAAGATTAGTTATAGGAATCTTACTCATTGTAATGTGAGGGAGTGATTTTGTGACCTATCTTCATTTTTATATTTGTAGTAAATGTATAGGTGTTTTGACATGGAATTTGCCAAAGGGAGAGATTGTTAGGTTTTAGATTGTGTTGGCATTAATTCCATATCAAAATGATGTTTACTTGTAATGATTTAGTTTTTTAGATTCATGATGATTGAAGCTTCAAAGAAGAAGAAACAACTAGTCAAAACAAGTTCAAAGTCTTCAAAGAGAAAGGATGCAATATGGTTCTACAAAGGTATACTAAGATCTTATCTTTCTCTTACAAGGCTTAGGCATACACACACAATTTATACATATGTGTCCCTGTATCATTTTGCACCATTATAGGCACACACACACAATTCATACATATGTGTACCCGCATCGTTGTGCACCAATGTATAACATATTCACACACTTGAAGATGAATGCTCATGCATTGGTATGGAAATAACATGTTTTGGAAAATGCATGATTGGAGACTATCTCTATGTAGTTTGCTTTCTAGTGTGAATTGTGTTTGTATGTGTACATGTTTGTATAACATGGATATTGAACTTGAATTTAGCCTTAAATCATTCTTGATTGAGTTCCGGTCATTTCGGTTACTCATACTATTGATTTCAAGTTCTAAGTCAAAAAATACTAAACTTTCAACTCAAGTTGCATATATTGTCTTCGTCTTCGTATATCGAGTCGAATTATTATTTTATGGGTTGAGTATCTTATATGTCCATGTCCGTGAGAGAGTTACGGCTCGTAATCCGCAAACGGATTCGAATTCCTAGTATGAAGGCCGGAGAAAGGTTGAAGAACGGGAGAGGAGTGCAAGGGAGTTGCACCATGGCCAAAAGCCATCAATTGGTGCAAGCCTGAGATGGCGCGTGGCCATCTCGGCTGAAACTCCTTGCTGCCCCGAGATGCTCACGCACCATCTCGGGGAAGCATTATCAAAAGGGGCATTTTGATCTTTTTACTTCTATTCTTTCCCTCTCACATTTCATTCTAAGAATAAATTTAAAACTTGAGTGCATAATTTTCTCTCTGCATTTTCTCACATTCCAAACACCATAACTTCTTCATTTGAACTCCGATTTGAGTTATTCAAAGTTGAGTGTGTTTTTCTATTCATCCTCCATCTTTTCTCTGAAGGTTTGAGTTAGTTTTATTGCTGTTTTTGGAGTCTGAACTCACAAAAACGGGACTGCACAAAAATCAACTAAGGTATTGATTTTCTCTCAAAGTTTTCTTTTAAAACTTGGTCAATTGCCTTGGGTTTTCTTCTTCAACATATATATGTGTCTTGTGATAGTTTTGATTTGAGTTTTGAACTCATTTAAAGCTAGATTGAGTTTCAATTGAAATCTCACATGTTGAGTTAGGTTTTGATTTTGCCTATGTTTTCACATGTTTGAGAATGTATTGTGCTAGCTTTGATTCTAGGACTATTTGATAATCTTTGATTGATTGATTTTGTGAAAAATAGTTCCTCACATGTATTAGGCCCTCTTTGGCCGAAATCTTACAATGATACATGTGCTTGTGTTCTTTTGAGCTATTCATGTTTTTTGTTGAATCTACGAATAGAAATATTCTCTAGAACTTTAGTTTTAATCTAAATGACTGTCATATTATTTAGCATGTTTTTAGTTTATGTGATTTAAACTTGATTATGTGTTAATTGAACATATGTTGTGATTCAAGTTTTAGATCTATTCATGTATCTAGGTTGTAATTAATGTTGAACATATCTTACAAGATCTAGATGGATTAAACATGCATGATTGACTAGACTACATTTGTTTTGTGCATTCATGCTCATGTCTAGTATTTTTCATAGGATGTGTTGATCATAACATTCTATGTTGCTTGGTTGTTTGCTTTTTGCATTCATGATTATCTAGATGCCTTGTGAGAAGAAAGTCTTGACAATAGGTGTGAGACATATGTTGTCGAAACAAAAAAGTCTTGGCAAGAGGTGGGAGACCTCAGATTGTCAAGTAAGGAAGTCTTGACTAGAGTCGGGAGGACTCGGATAGTTGAGCAAGAAGTCTTGTCTAGGGTCGTGAAGATCCGGAAGGGTGAGCGAGGAAGTCTTGATAAGAGGTGTGAGGCCTCAGATTGTTGAGCAAGAGGGCGACATCTTCATGAGTAGGATAGAAGGGTAGTTTTTAGGTGAAGGGGTCTTTTAAGAGATTGTACTTGTCTTATCTACTAGTGGATTTTTTTTGCCGGTGGTTGCTAACCCGCTGATGTTTCCTCTTCGGAGGTTTACCACGTTATATCTTGTGTCAACTTTTCTCTATCCCTATATCTCTTATATCTGTGTTTGTTATTTGAATACTATGGATAGAACTCTTTATGTAAGTTGACTTCCTTTCTATAATATAGATTGTGTATGTGTTACAATTACTTGTTTGTATCACACTTTACTTGTTTTATATATTGATTAAGTGTCTTTAATTGATATATATACATATATATATATATATACATATATATATATTGTGATGTAAGCAATCTAGAGGGACAAACTTTTGTTTGTTTCTAAGGGAGTCGAAAAAGGTATCTAACCTATTCACCCCCCCATCTAGGTTAGCCTTGAGCATTTAACCGTGTTTGTATTTTTAAGCATGAAAGATTGGGCCACATGAATTATATAGATTTAAGGAAGCTTGAGAAATTTAACATTGTTAGAGGTGTTCCTAGTCTTGGTAAAAAGCTTGATGGTGTTTGTGAACCATGTCAATTAGTTAAACAAACCAAAGTGTCTCATAAAAAGAACACTAGTTTTTCTACCAAGAAGCCCTTTGAACTTGTGCATATGGACCTAATGGGACCAATCCAAACCGAAAGCATAAATGGTAAAAAATACATTTTTGTATGTGTTGATGATTTTTCTCGGTTTGCTTAGGTATATTTTCTTAGAGACAAGATCAAAACTTTTGGTTACTTTACGAAGTTTTGTAATCATGTTCAAAATGAAAAAGGTCATAGGATCAAGAAAATATGTCACATTAGGAGTGATAATGGGAGTGAATTTGAAAATGCTAGATTTAGTGAGTTTTGTGATGATTATAGGATTTCACATGAGTTCTTGGCTCCTAGAACTCCTCAACAAAATGGTATTGTTGAGAGGAAGAATCGTGTCTTGCAAGAGATGGCTAGGGTCATGATTAATAGAAAGAAAGTTTCTAGAAATCTTTGGGCCGAAGCGGTCAATACCGCATGCTATGCCACTAATAGAGTTTTTAGAAGACCCGACACAAAACAAACCTCATATAAACTTTGGAAGGGCAAGAGCCCAATGTGAATTACTTCCACACTTTTGGGAGTAAGTGTTTTATTTTGAAAGATAGAGATCACTTGGGAAAGTTTGATGTTAAAAGTGATATTGGTCTCTTTCTTGGGTATGCTAATATTAGTCGTGCATATAGAGTGTTCAATTTGAAAACCAAGACTATTATGGAGTCTATTAATGTGAAAATAGATGATCTTAGCATGCTTGATTTGTGTGATAATAATGGTGTCAATGAACCTAAAGAACATTTGTTGAATGACACTTATTGAATGATAACCAACAAGATGTTGAAAATTCTAATTCTAGACTTAGGAACATGCATTACCAACAAGATATCATAGGTGATTTGAATAAAGGGGTTAGAACTAGAGGGCAACTAGCTAACCAAATTTCATAAGCTTGCTACACTTCTCAAATTGAGCCCAAAAATATTAATGAAGAAATTATTGATGAATATTGGGTTAATGCCATGCAAGAAGAGCTAAATCAATTTGAGAGGAATGAAGTATGGTCCTTAGTTTCTAGACCAAAAGATTTCAATGTGATTGGTAAAAAATGGGTGTTCAGGAATAAGACTGATGAATGTGGCAAGATAGTGAGAAATAAAGCAAGACTAGTGGCTCAAGGATACACTCAAGTTGAGGGTTTAGACTTTGATGAGACTTTTGTACCCGTTACACGTCTTGAGTCCATTAGGCTTTTGTTGTCCATTGCATGTCTTACAAAAATCAAATTATTTCAAATGGATGTCAAAAGTGCTTTTCTCAATGGATATCTTCAAGAAGAAGTGTATGTTGAACAACCTAAGGGTTTTGTAGACCCACACTCTCCTAATCATGTGCTTAAGTTGAAAAAGGCTCTTTATGGCCTTGGTATGATAGGTTGACTCAATATCTTATTGACAAACAATATAGGAGAGGTGGTATTGATAGAACTTTGTTTGTCAAGCATTATGACAATGAATTTTTGTTGCACAAATATATGCTGATGACATTGTTTTTGGGTCTACATGTAAAACCAAGGTTGATGATTTTGTGAATGTTATGTCAAGAGAATTTGAAATGAGTATGGTAGTTGAACTCGATTACTTTCTTGGCATGCAAGTGAAACAATCTAGCAATGGTATCATGTTGTCTCAATCTAAATATGCTAGAAATCTTGTTAAGAAATTTGGCCTTGAAAGTGGAAAAGAATTTGAAACACCTATGAGTACTACTTTAAAACTTGACAAAGATGAAAAAGGAAAAAATGTTGATCAAAGTCTCTATAGGAGCATGATAGGTAGCCTTCTCTACCTAACGGCTAGTAGGCCGGATATTTGTTTTAGTGTTGGTTTGTGTGATAGGTTTCAAGCTAATCCAAAAGAATCTCTCTTGAAAGCCGTTAAAAGAATCATTAGATATATAAAAGGAACACATAATCTTGGTTTATTCTATTCCTTTGATACTAATGATATTCTTGTTGGCTATTGTGATGCGCATTGGGCAGGAAACATTGATGATCGTAAAAGCACATCGGGCGATTGCTTTTACTTGGGGAATAATTTGGTTGCTTGGCAAAGCAAGAATCAAAATTCTATCTCTCTTTCTTCATCCGAAGCCGAGCATATTACGGTCGGAACTGCTTGTACACAACTTCTATGGATGAAACAAATTCTCAAGGATTATGAGATTGATCAAGGTAAAATGACTCTCTATTGTGATAATATGAGTGCCATTAACATCTCTAGAAATCTGGTTCAACACTCACGCACAAAGCATATAGACATTAGGCATCATTTCATTAGAGAACTTGTTGAACATTCAACAGTAACTCTTGAACATATGCCTACTAAAAATCAACTTGCGAACTTGTTCACAAAGCCCTTGGACAAAGAGATATTTGTATCTCTTAGAAGATCCATTGGCATGATTTGTGTTGATTAATGCATGTGTGTGGCTATGAGTGGCTTGATAAGCAAAACTTTATTGTATATCTATTTCTTTGAGAGCTACTCATGTGAGAAGTAATGATCTTGATAAAATAGCTTTTATTGCTTCTAGATCATGCACTTAAGTCTTTGTAAATCTTGTTTTTAAAAGTGCACAAATGCTTCTCTTATATGTCTAAGTTTGAGTAATTGAGTTTGAAAGCATGTAGATTATGGATGCCTTGAAGTTCATTGTCTAGTACATGATAGATGACCTATGGTTAGTATCCATTTTGCTTCGGCATCTATATAGAACTCAACGAGCACCTTCAAGGAAAGGGCTACACACATTGGTTGTGAAACCACCCAATATAGGAAAGGGATACACCATTGTGATGAGTGAAAGCCGTCATGAAGAGTATATGTTTATGTAAAAAAAAAAATCAAAGAAGTGTTGAAAAATAATCATTAAAAAAAAAATTCTTTGATACAAAGCCTAAAAAGAAATGGAGGAAGGCTTAAAATAGAGTATAGTTTAAAATTGTGATTGCTCGGGATGAAAAACAGAAATGGAATGACGAGCCACATGCACACACACGCTCATATGTTGAAATCTATTCTCTATAAAGCAAAAATCCGGATGATAATCGATTTGACCTTGATTGGAAAAGCTTTAGATGGATAGGTGTTGAAGTGGTTTGCGTGTGGATATCACAATCACTCCTTGTATATATGTTAGAAGCATTTTCACACACACACATTTTTGCTTAATGTGCTTGATTCATTAGCAATGAGAGATTATCTTTGAAAGAGTAATGAAAATCTATGATTCTCTTATTAATTTTGGACAATAATGGTTTACTATCTTTTATTGCTTGAAATGTGTGATTGTGTGATTCCCTTGTGAACAAGTTTACTTGCTTATTAATATGTGGAGTATATGTTAAGGGGGAGCTTAGTTTGTTTAACTTAGTTCTCTATACAACTTGTTTGCTCATTATCTCATGATTTTATTATGCATCCCTTATAACCTTGTAGGTATTTTCATTTGGCATTTATCTCCCTCTCTAGGTTGTGTAATATGTTTTTTTTTTGTCTATTCCTTGCCAAAAAGGGGGAGAAAATGTTTTCCTCACCATGTTACTTACTTTTGATATAAAAGAGGAGACGATTCATTAAGGAGGAGAAATTTTGTCTTAAGGGGGGGAAAGAACTCTTATTTGCATGAGATAAGAAGAGATAAGGGAATTTTTTGTTTTATTTCGTATATTGTTTGTTTATCTCACCTATCTTCTTTGTAAAAGATTTCTTTTGGTTGTTCTTATCTCACAGGTGCTTTGAATTTGTGAAGATATTCTTGAAGATTCTTGAAGACATGTTAGTCTAGGTTTATCTCCTTGTAATGTGAGGATGTGAGAATGCAATCAACATAGATTATGAGTGATCACTGTATGGTAAGGTAGAGGTTTTGTCATGGAATAGCCAAAGGGGGAGATTGTTAGGTTTTAGATTTGTGTTGGCTTGATTTCTTAACAAAACTTCATTTCTTTGTAATGCTTAGTTGCTTAAGTGGTTCGTGATGATAAGAGCTTCAAGGAAGAAAAGCAACTTCTCATGATGTAAAGTTCGTCTTCAAGAGGATCGGTACTATTCTTCGATGCTAAGGTATCGAGATTCTTCTTCCTCTTGCAAGGTGTAAGCGCACACATACACAATTCATACATTTGTGTCCCTGCATCAACCGCATCATTTGGTTTAACAAATTCATACACTTGAAGTTGAACGCTCATGCATTGGTATGAAAGTAACATGTTTTGGAAAATGCATGATCGTAGACTATCTATATGTAGTTTGCATTCTTGTGTGAAATGTGTTTGTTTGTTTATATGTTTGTATTACATGGATCTTGAACTTGGTTTTAGTCTTAGATTATTCATGATTGAGTTCCGGTCATTTCGGTTACTCATACTACTGATTTCTAGTTATAAGTCAAAAGATACTACACTTTCAACTCATGTTACATATATTATCTTCATCTTCATATATTGAGTTGAATTATTATTTTCTGGGTTAAGTATCTTATATTTCCATGTCCGTGAGGGAATCCCGGTTTGTAATCTTCAAACGGATTCAAATTCGGAGTTCGGAGGCCAAAGAACGGTCGAAGAACGCGAGAGGAGCGCAAGGGATGAGGTTCGATGGCATAAGCCATCACTTGGCACCTTCCCGAGATGGCGCGTGGCCATCTCGGCCCCAAAACCTTGCTGCCCCGAGATGCCCACGCGCCATCTCAGGGAGGCACTAAGGCATGAGGGAAAAATGGTCTTTTGGTTTTTCTCTCTTTATAACCTCTCATTTCCTCTCATTCATTAGATAAGTTGAGAAAAACGAATTTGAAGAACAAGTGCAGAATTTTTCTCTCAACATTTTGATTTTTGTTTTTGTGATAACATCTTCATTTCTACTCGGAATCACTTGATTCAAAATCTATTTTGAGTGTATTGAAGAGTTCTACAAAGCCCAAGAATTTCCAGAACCAAAGGATGTCTAGATCTTTCGATGTGATCAGATCTTCAATTCGTGGTTTTCGTTCTTGTTGGTAAAATCATCTTCTTCTTAGTTTTCTTCTTAGATCTTCTTATTGATTTATGTTATTTGATTAATAAGCATGATTAGGATGATTTTGATATCACTTTGTGGTTTGTTGAATTGATTTTCAAGTTTATCTAGATTTGTGATAAATTGAATGATTTGTGCTAAACTTGATAAACATGAAATTACTTCTAGAAATCTTTTGCTCTTATGCTTGATTGACTATTTCTAGATCTAATTTCATTTTCTAAGAACTAAGTTGTGTTTCAATTGGTGTCTATATCTTCATATCTATGTTCTTAGTTGATAACATGCTTAGGTTGTCTAGATACATTTGTGATTGCTCTTGAAAGTATAATATAGTCATCTAGTTGCATGTCCATATAATTTGTTGATCATCATTTTCTATGTTGAGCACTTGTTTGCATTTTGCATTCATGATCACTTAGATGCCTTGTGAAGAGGTAGGAAGTCTCATATCTTAGAGTGATTCTTTGATTTTAGCAATTGGAAGTCTTAGCTAGAGTCGGGAGAACTTGGATAGCTAAGCAAGTGGAAGTCTCGACAAGAGATGTGAAACCTCGGATTGTTGAGCAAGGAAGTCTTAACTAAAGTCGGGAGGACTCGAATAGTGGAGCAAGAAGTGTTGCCTAGGGTTAGGAGGATCCGGATAGGTGAGGAAGGAATCTCTCTAGAGACAGGAGGTCTTGGATAGGAAGTCAGCTTAGTAGATCACTAGGTTCAATGGTAGAGTAAGAGTGATTGCTTGGAGAGCATGTGTTGATTGCTTGAGTGTGTAACTCTCATTTGAAATAGTGGATTTTCTTTCGCCGGTGGTTGTTGTATCAACCCGTGGATGTTTCCTCTTTGGAGGTTTACCACGTAAATATTGTGTGCCATTGTTTGCAATTTTCATTAAGCATTGTTAAAATTGCATTGTTTTAAAAGAAGAGAAAAATTGGAGCATATACCTATTCACCCCCCCCCCCCCCCCCCCCTCCCCCCCCACCCCCTCTAGGTATAATTACACTATAAAGAAAAAGGGAAATTTCAGAAGAAGATAATATTAATTATCCTGAAATATGTTTTTTTTTCCGGATTCTATGGATTCTTGGATCATAGACTCCGGAGCCACTAATCATGTTTGTTTTTTATTACAGGGGTTCAAGGAAAGAAGAAGGCTTAATGAGAACGAATTCAACTTGCGTTTAGACAGTGGAGCGTTGGTGTCTGCTAGTTCAGTGGAAGATATTAGAATTAGTTTAGATTATTATAGGCATTTAGATTTAATAGACATTTCTTATGTACCTCAATTCAAGAGGTATTTAATTTTAGTTTCTTGTTTAAATAAATTTGGTTATTCGGTTACTTTTAATAAAGCTTTTATTATTAGTAAGAATGACAAAATTATTTGCAAATGTACATTGGAAAACGGTTTATTATATTTGCATGAAAATATCTCTCACTTGTTAGACACGGAATCAACGAAACCTAATCATAAAAGAGTAAAATTATCAAAAGATGAAACCTACCTAAGGCATTTGCGCCTAGGTCATATTAACCCTAATAGGATTAAATGATTGGTAAGTGACGGACCTCTAAGTGACTTAAAGGTTGATGATCTACCAACTTGTGAATCTTGTTTGGAAGGCAAAATGATCAAAAGGTCGTTTACGACCAAAGACACAAGAGCCATCGAATGTTTAGGATTGATACACACTGATGTGTGTGGACCTATGAGCATTCAAGCTAGAGGTGGATATGAGTACTTCATCATTTTCACAGATGATCACTAAAGATTTGGCTATGTGTATCTCATGAGACATAAGTCGGATGCTTTTGGACATGGTTAGGTCTATGTTGAGTTATTCAGTGCTCCCTAATTCTTTTTGAGGATATGCTTTACAAACCATAATGTACATTATAAACGATGTACCAGCTAAGTCAGTTCCTAAAACACCGCATGAGTTATGGACCGGGCGAAAGCCTAGCTTACAACACTGAAGGATATTTGGATGTCCTGTGCACGTGTTAAAAGGAAGACAGAAAAGATGGAGTCCCGTTCAGAAACATTCATATTTGTAGGGTATCCAAAAAGGAACAAAAGGATATTATTTTTGTAGTCCTTCAGATCTTAAAGTATTTATTTTGACAAATGCTAAATTTCTAGAAGAGGACTAAATGAAAAATTTTGTGCCTAAAAGTAGAATTGTCCTGAATGAGCTTTTAGGAGATACAATTACACAAAAGGTTTTGCAACCAAGCCCAATTGTAAGTTCCATACCGACACAAGATCAACAATCTACCATACCTTATCGTAGTGAGAGAGTTAGTAGACAACCCGAGAGATACATCGGTCTAGGAGAATCTGTAGAGAATCTCCCAGACGATGATGATCCTTATACATACAAGGAAGGAATGGAAGATGTTGATTGTCGCCATTGGCAAAAGGCAATGCAATCTGAAATTGAATTATGTTCAACAACAAAGTCTGGTCTCCTGTAGACTTGTCTAAAGGGATAAAACCCATAAGGTACAAGTGGGTATATAAGAGGAAAAGAGGAATGGATGGAAAGGCAGAAACCTTTAAATCTAGATTGGTAGCTAAAGGTTATACACAGAAGGAAGGTATCAGTTATGAAAAAACCTTCTCTCATGTGGCCATGCTTAAATCCATTAGGATACTCTTATCCATTGCGGCATCTCTAGACCTAGAGATTTAGTAAATGGACGTCAAGACAGCTTTCCTTAATGGAAGTCTTGACGAAAACATCTATATGTTGCAACTAGAAGGATTCATTGAAAAGGGCCAAGAGGAAAGGGTATGCAAGTTGTTAAGATCCATATATGGATTGAAGCAAGCATCCAGATCCTGGAACGTAAATTGTGACAATAGTGGTTTGCAGATCACTATCTATTGTGACAATAGTGGAGCACTGGCTAATTCGAGAGAGCCAAGAAGTCCTAAGAGAGGGAAACATATTGAAGGAAAGTATCTTGTCAAAGTTGTAGATTCTTTTGCTATCATTTGAGTGGGATCAAATGTGTTATGATGAGTCTAAAATTATTAAAGTGTGGTGTCTTTGGGCAAAAGAATCTAGTGCACTGGGTTCATTGAATATGATCAAAATGAAATACTTTATCTAGAAACCGTTAATGGAAAAAATATTTCATTTGAAGACAATCAGAGAGTCTATCTCAATCTTGAGATAAATGATAGACTTATGGTTGCAAGTGTTATCATTTGAGATATCAATGAGTACGATTATATAACATAGTCTATCCTCAGTAGTTTGGTGGTATTCATTTGTTAATCGATAGAGGACTTCATTTATAGATATGGACATCGTGGCTCCATTTATTGAATGAGTGTAGAATACCATCATATGGTTGTTTTGAGGTATTGGATATTAAATCTTAATGTTAAGTTTTCAATAGTGTCTATTGAAACATGGCATTTGGACAAGTCAAAATATCCAAGTTCAAAATGTGGTCATATTAGTAAATATGGTAACTTGGAGATCTATAGGCGGTCTATGAGCTCTTGACGATTACTGGTATTCTTCACGAGGATACACTTTCTCCAATAAGGTTGTCTAGGGTATGAATGAGTAACATCAACTTATTCTATCTTTATTTAAGAGTTCAATTTTAGTTCTTTAGTGGAATGAACTAAAATTAAATAGATCGGACCTAAGTGAATCATTTGTTGATTGCGATTGGGTTGTGTCTATTGGAGCTTAAATCTAGATAGCCTGCCAAGATCCCCAATCCACACGAACTTGCGTGGATCACTTGAAATATTCTACCGAACCAATTTAGGGGTCCATCTAGAATTATATATAGGCATGTGGACTTGTTTCTTTTTGTAAGAACGAGTCTAGTTCACATGTTGACTTTTTATAAAGGTTAAATGGATTTAATAAAATAATGAAATAATATATTGTCCCGTATATATGTGTTGGGCGGCAAGTCTATTTGGATTAGCTTCATTATATTATATTATTTTGTTATTTAATTAAATGGGAATTAATTAATTTGGTGATTAATTAATTATTTAATTAAAAGTTAAAATCTTTTTCCTAGTAGGTGATGGTCTCCTAAAATTATACGATTGTTGGTAGTATAATTAATGTTAAAGACTAAATTTGATAAGTAGATGAATAAAAAGAATTATTTATCTAATCAAATTAGGAAGCCCTTAATATGGTTACAAATACACTATTGAGTTGGATTATGAGTCTTGGTGTAGGATAGAATTCATTTTTGGAAAGGATTCTTAACCTCCAAGTAAATCTACCTAAGGAAAGGATTTTTAACTACCAAGTAAATCCTTCTTAGGAAAAGAATTAAGTCTCCTAATTATATTCTATGAAATTTCGGCCAACTATGTATATATAAGAGGAGGATAGAATTCCTTTTTGAAAAGGATTCTGAACCACCAAATAAATCCACCTAAGGAAAAGATTCTTGTCAACCAAGTAAATTTTTCTTAGGAGAGGACTTATGATCCTATATATATATATATATATATATATAGGTTTGGAATTTTGGCCAGCTCTAATTAATTTCGGTCAAGCTTGGGACTTTCTAAGGAGATAATTTGGCCAAGCAAGAGAGAATTTTGAGGGAGAAAAAAATAGGTTTTTACTCTAGACAAAATTCGACCAACTCATAGAGATAGTGTGAATTCGGTCAAGAAGAGAAAAAGGGGAACGTTTTTGTTTTCGATAGTACACTAGTATCCTTTACATCAAAAGGGTTATGTGTACAACATCGAATCAAGGTTCACACGAGTTTCAATCAAATTAATTGATAATTCACCAGAGGCCGGACATTCTTGATTTTTCTCTTGGAGGATTATTGTGACTAACAAGGAACAAGATTTTGTTTGTTTCCATCCTCAGGTATACAAGATAAAGAAAGGGTGCCCGCACTCCTAGGTGATTCACGTTCGTGATTGCATTGGAAGATCTTACGAAATCAATTCGGCTCTTGTTCAATCATCATGAGAAAAAGATACGACACTTTTCATATACATTAATTAATCTAGGGTTAAGGTTCTTGTTAGTCAAAAGGGAAATTTTTTATTTATACACAAACCCTAATTTTTAATAAATTTTCTCACGTTTCTACTGCACAGGGTTTTATTTTCCCTACATCTCCCCATCTTAACATGCCATTTGGAAAGTAGATAAGTGGATAAGGATGCTAGGTGTAATGAGGTAGGAGTCTAGCTCACACAAATATATACATGCATAAATAAATGGGATAGATAAGAGAGGGATATGTCTTTTGTAGTGGGAGGTGGACTGACCAAAAAGGAAAAAGCATCATGAGTGATCATATGCTGAAAAATCTAGAGGCAGTATCTAGAGAAAGGATAAAGTACCTTCCTTATATATATATATATATATCAAGCGGTGCTCCCATGAGCTTACAATAATGGCGAAATAGTACAATCTTGGTGCTCTAGAGAGCTTACAATAGTAATCGAGTTTTAACAGATACTGGTACATTCCTGGTAAAGGTACACATAATGACGATCTAAGGAGAATTTAGACTAAGATTGTAGGCTTCTCTTGGGCTTGTCGATCTCTAGATTAGACATGTTATCTCTCAGGAATCTATTTTGGATATTCTCTTCATAGGCGATTTCTTCTTCTTATCTCTTATGGATGTCAGGCATCAATTCTAGTCCATTTATAGATGGTGTAACTGGTGTTCATTCTAGGTGTGCAAGTCGAAGATCACTGAATTCACCTTCCTTCTTTGATAGGCGGGATTTTCCGTTTAATGTAGTTGACCCTAAATAATCAGTTGTGGAGGATATCTTGAAGGCAAAGATGTTTGTTTCCTCTTTGGACTCTTCCAATAAGGTGGGGTATGTGGAGTGGAATATTCTCTCATTAATGGTGACCGTTAAAAAGTTGACTAATCTTCCCTTAACGGCATTGACTATATCATTTAATAGGGTTGACTATCTTTCATTAATGGAGTTAACTTTCTCTTCTTTTGCCTTGTTGGAGATGAAACTGGCTTCATTAATTGAGGTGAGGTACACTTATATACCAGTCTACTGTTGTTGACATTGTTTTGGTAGGCTGGTACCTTCATGATACCGTTCTTCTTACTGGGTAGGTAAGATATGTACCCAGATAGGTCCCAAAATGTAATCGCGGTACTTTGGTACCGGGCTGTTATCGTGGTACCTAGGTTCTGGGATAGAGATATTGGGTAGGAGGTACCGTGGTACCGATTCTGCTTGATAACTGGTGGCATGTGGAAGTTTGATACGCCTTGGAGATTAACTCTAGTTCTGCTTGTCATTTGGCTAGATACCTCATGGAGGTTACCTGATGGGGTGCTTATTAGTCTCAATGGCGAGGTACTCCTTGGTATCAATCTCAGGTCAAGGTATATTAAGGTTTAAGTCTGCCTGTATGGAGTTTGATTCGACCACGGTAGAGCTTCACAAACACTTAAGAGCTTTACAAGCTTCTTCCTTCATACTGGAAAGGTCATAAATGTACCCTGATGGGATAATGTGGCAATGTCAATGAGTCCGGGTATAAGTAGGACATTCTATAGAGGTGGATACTCTCTATCTGCTTCCAAAATGGTTACGAGGTATCTTGGTCATATGAATCCCAGTACCTCATGGTAGATGGCAGCCAGTCACGTTGACATGTTGTTAAGTAGTGTTTTCTACAGTGTAGGCCTTACCAGGTACCAGATAGGTGGAAAAATCTTTTTTAGACCTCTGCCAAAAAAGGGTGTTAACAGAAGTCCCCTTGACTTGAACACAATACATTGTAGGGGTTGCAATCAGAATATGTAATGCTTAAAGATTTTTCCTATTGCTTCTTACGGGTGAGCCATTACTTGAAACGGAAACCAATCCTAGTGTACTTAGCTTAGGCGAGTCAAGGTACCTAACATTTCTGTAAAATAACTGAGCGGTGGCAGACCACAAATGAATATATTCCATTGGGTTGAATTTTTGATGCTCTAGTCAGTACAAAATTTGATAAGCAAGAAAGTAAAGACATGACAAACCGTACTGCTCATTTTTTTAGGATGAGGCTCTCGTGGTCAATCTCGATACCTGGCATTCCTATTCTAGGAATCTTGGATTAGGCGAACGCATGTAAGTGAATCTGTGAATCTAGCATTCTTGTTGTAGGAATCCTAGTACTTAGGCGAACTGGCGAGACGATCCTAGTAGGCAACTATGCCATCCAGATCCTTCTTGGCGAGAGGTGGCCCGACAAAGACAGTAGGATGGCTGTCTGGCTATCCCGGTCTTGTGGTCTGGCTAGTAATTATGCACTTACGCTCAGACACTTATTGAGGGTTTCACGCTACCAAAGGTATCAGGGGTGGTGAGGGGCTTCCTCGACCAGTCCTTGGTCTCAAGATTTGGAAGGCAACTATACTTGATGAACTAGACCCTTCCTAGCGGAGGGTGGTGCCCGATCAAGGCATCAGGGGTAGAAAAAGGGCTTCCCTGACCAATCTCAAGTCTCAAGGCAATCTTTATCGAAATACCATGGCGATCCTCCTGGAGGGATTAATTTGGTCCAGGGCATTATGAGCGTAGTGTAGCCCTTCTGGTCAAGGCGATCCTCCTAGAAGGATTAATCTGGTCTAGGGCATCATGAGTGTTGTGTAGCTCTCCTGGTTTAAACGATCATCCTATATGGATAAATTCGGTCCAGGGCATCAGGAGTGTTGTGTGGCTCTTCTGGTCTTGAACATTGGTGAATGGTGGTTATAGGAAAACTTTCATGGAGATCGAAATCATAGGAGATACAAACTTTTAGAGATGTAACTCTAGGAAAAATCGGTCAATGCTTACCCTTCTATTATGGACTTCAAAGGCAAAAACTTTTGAGGTGATCTGCGTTCCAGGTAACAGAGTAACTTTCCCATAAGGTGCTTGTTATTATGGACCAGTCACTTGGAAAAATCCTCTCACGTTTGGTCTCATAAGGGTACTAGTGAGAATAATGAACTTCTAGTCCCCAAGTGATAAAACTGGTTCAAAAGCCTGCTCGAGGTTGATGATAGTCTTCAGCAATCATAATGGAGCTCGATATCTAGTTATGAACGAATCGAGACTGGGGCGTTGAGTGGCTTAGTATAAGAAGTTAGAAACCACTAGTCCTCCTCTAGTGGAACTGGTGGAACTGGTGGAACTGGTGGCATGCTTGGGCTTCAAACCTGGCAACTGAGAAAGAGCTTTTCTTGGAATATATATTGTATAGTGTTATTTTTATATTGGTTAGGGGTATTGTTGTAATTTCTAGTTGTTGTATACATGTCCTAATAAGGAACAAATAATATACACATAAATATTTCCTATTTGGTATCAGAGCCGAAATTAGAAAAATCCTAACCCTCATCAACTACAGTCGCCGATCTCTGCTGCTTTACCGGCGAGCGTCGAGCCTCAGGGTCACCAGATCGACTTCCGGTGCACCTCCAACTACCTAGTAAGGCCGTCGTTGAGCCTTTGTAGCCACCCACCAGATCGATACCAGCAGATCTCTTTTTTTCTTTTTTCAGCATTGTTGTTCTCTCCCTAGCAGCGGCGGCGTCGTCGGACATAGTGTGGAGCATCTCCCAGCAACTGTTCGACCTGGCATGGGTCCTTATATGTCAGCTCGAGTTCTTGGTATTTTTTCCTTCATAGATGAACATTGTTTCATTGGTTGAGTTGATGCTTGTTCCAATTTTTTATAGTGACTTATTACTTGACACAAAGTGTTGGCAACAAATAGTTCCCAGTTCTTTTTTTGTCTTTTGGTACTATGTGTTTGAAGTCAGCGGATGAATTGGTGTTTGTGATTCCTAGACACTAGGTGCAATTTCGTGTGTGTTACTTTTCTCTTTACTGTGAGAAAGCTAACAACCGTTTATTTTTGTGGATATTTGGTACTATGCCCTATTTGATCACAGTTGGTCACTTTGGTGACATTTTCGTGTTGGACTCTTGATGATCGAGTCTTCAGATATTATTGTTCGGACAGATGTTCAATTGGATGGTGTCACTACTTCCCGATCTGATTTGACACCAATTTTGTCCGGTGGGAAAGTTACGAGCGTCCTATTAAATGGATGAAACTTTGCTTCATGGTCTCGGGCCTTGAAGATGTTTATTGGAGGTCGGGGTAAGATCTCCTAGATCTTGGGTAATACCCCTTACCCAACTAAGGGTGACCCTAAGGCTGATCAGTGGGATATCGACAATTATCAGATTCTTGGGTGGATATTTGGGTCCATGGAACCCCAAATATTCAACATGTTTATATACCATGAGATAGTTGAGAGTCTATTGACAGCTTTAACATCGATGTATGCCTATTCCTGGAATTAGGCACGTCTTTTCGAGTTGTATCAGGAGGTCTCTCATGCCACTCAGACGAGTCTTGGTATGAGTGTTTCATAATTTTTTGGGTATCTGCAAACATGTTGGGATGAGATGGCTCTGTATGAACTGGTTAGTGAGTATGAGGTGATAGCATCAATGGTAGTCAAAAGGCTAGATCACCTTCATACATATTTTTTCCTTATGGGGCTCAAGCCTGAGTTTGAGAATCTACGCACCCATATACTCAATCCTCTCCAATGCCATCTTTGATGAATACATTTATCATTGTTGACGGGGATGAGCGGAGACGACTCATATCCTCTCCGATGTCCTTACTTGCCTCTGGAGGTAATTCTGACCAGATGGCTCTTGCTACTTCTTCTGGGTCATTGGGTCACCATTTTTCTAGTGGGATGAACTACTGTCAGTATTGTGGGAACATCGGTCATCTCAAGGATAGTTATTTGAAGCTTCATCCAAATATGAGAACTCAGTTTAGAAGAGCACCACCTAATAACATGACAGGCCATCCTACTAGAGTTACAGGTTTTCCTGATATTTCTAGACCTCTGATTTTGTCTCTTGCTAATCATATGGCAGACCTCGATGCTCAGATGACTTTACTGATGTCTCAGAGGTCCCCTCCTATGCCTCCTATATCCTCTCCTGCCTCTACTACTACTGTACTATCAGAACTACCACAGCTTTTCATGTTTGTTCTAGGTTTGCTTCATGGATTCTATACTCCGGTGTGAATGATCACATGATGGGTGAGTTGTCCTTGTTTTCATCACCTCTGGTTCCTACAAATGCGTCTGTCCGGGTTGCTGATGGCTATATCACTGCTATTAGTAGTAAAGGGGATGTCAAACTTTCATATGATATTACACTTTCCTCTGTTCTTCATGTTCCTAAAAATTCTTTTAACCTTTTATCGGTCAGTCAGATTACTAAATCCTTCAATTATGCTGATATCTTTTTACTTGATCACTGTTTTCTACAGGGCCGGACTTCGAAGAGGATTTTTTGCAGGGGATATGAGCATGAGGGACTATACTATTTTAGGGATCCATGTCATTCTCCTCCACCTACTTTACACGCTGCTACCACAAATGTTTTTGGTTTTCCTGTCTCCATTTTATCTAGTGACTTGCATTTGTGGCATGCCTGCTTGGGTCATGTCAATTTTCATTATTTGTGTCAATTATTTCCTTTTTACTCTTTAGCTTGTAAACAATTTAATTTCATTGTCAAGTCTGTGAATTTTTTAAACATTGTCGAAAACCTTAGATTTATCGTATGGATCGTTCTCCAGCTATGTTTGATTTGATTCATTCTGATGTTAGGGGACTGTCCCCTGTTACTGCTATGTCTGGCCATAGATATTATGTTGCCTTTATTGATGCTTTTTCTAGATGCACTTGGGTTTGTTTGCTTAAAAAGAAATCCGATGTGTTTGATACTCTTTGTCAGTTTCTCACTATGATTAAAACTCAATTTGCTACTGTTGTTCGTGGCCTTAGGACTGATAATTAGGAGGAATATGTTAAGAAGGATCTTATGTCTCACTTGTCAAAATTAGGGATCTTCTAGCAGTTTTCTTACCCTTATACTCCTGAATAGAATGGGGTTGCTGAGCGCAAGAATCGTCACCTTATGTGTGTTGCCCGTTGTCTTATTAGTGGTATGTTTGTTCCTAAGTATTTTTGGCATATGGCTGTTCTTACAGTAACCTATTTGATTAACCGTGTTCCGAGTAGGGTTTTAAGGGCAGAATGCCTTCTTGGGGTTCTTCAGCCTAATAAACACTTGTTTCTCATTCCTCCTAGGGTTTTTGGGTGTGTGTTTTGTACAAGATATTCAAGCAAAGTTAGATGATAAAGCCATTAGGTGTGCCTTTATGGGATATTCCTCTCTGTCTAAGGGTTATTATGACCCTTCCTCTAGACGTTTGTTTCACTCTCTTGATGTAACCTTTTGGGAGGATACCCCTTTCTTTACTAGACCTGTTATAGGTAGGGCTAACCTTTTTCATAATGAGACTCTCTCTTGCCCCATTCCTACTGTTTTTTCTGACGTAGTTACTCCTACTGTTAGATGTCCTTCCCATTTGTCCCCTATTGCAGGTACTCCAATTTTTTAGTATAATCGTTGCCTTCGGGTCCCTCTGCATGAATCCTCTCCGAATGAAGGTACTATCCCTACTTTATCTCCTCTACTCACTATATCCTCTTCTCTACGGTACCCTATTCGGGACCGTCATCCCCCTGACCGCCTTAATTTATCTTGTAGAACTAACCATCCTATTGAAAATCATATCTCGTAAAGTGCCTTGTCTAGTTCGTTTCAGGGGTTTCTTGGGCAACTTGATTCTTTTCCAGTTCCAAGGTCTGTTGGAGAGGTATTGTTGAGTTCTGAATGGATCGCTGCTATGTAGGATGAGATAGGGGCATTACAAACTACTCATACTTTATATTTGGTTGCTCTGCCTAAAGGGGAGAAAATAGTGGGGTACTGATAGGTGGTCGATGTCAAACATAATGCTGATGGGACAGTCAATCGATATAGAGCCCGTCTTGTTGCTAAGGGCTTTACTCAGGTTCCTGCGAAGGATTTCACTTCCACTTTTGCTCTTGTTGCTAAGCATACTACTATTTGGCTTCTTATCTCTCTCGTTGCCTCGCATTCTTGGCCATTGCATTAGATGGATGTCAAGAATGCCTTTCTAATTGGTGACTTGGATGAGGTTATTTATATGGATCCTCCTCCGGGTTTTCAAGCTGAGGGGGAGTATACAGGTGCAGAGAAAAAACAGGTTCAAAACGCAACGGAAGCGTTAGAAAATTAAAAAATTAGGGTTTGCGTATATAAAAAAATTTCCCTTTTAATAACAAGAATCTTAACCCTAGATTAATTGATGTACATAAAAAGTATCGTACCTTTTTGTTTTGTGACGATTGAACTAGCGTCGAATTGAATCCACAAGATCTTCCAATCCAATCACGAATGTGAATCACCTAGGAGTGTGGACTCCCTTTCTTTAAATTGTATACCTGAGGATGGAAGCAAACAAAATCTTCTTCTCAGTTAGTCACAATAATCCTCCAGGAAAAAAACCAAGAACGTCCGGTCACTTTTAAATTATCAATCAATTTGATTGAAACTAGCGTGAACCTTGATTCGATGTTGTACACAAAACCCTTTTGATGCAAGGGATACTAGTGTACTATCGAAAACAAAAGCGTTCCCTCTTTTCTCTATGCTTGGTTGAATTCTTCACACAAGGAGTTGGACGTAGTTTTTTTTTTATAACAAAAAAAAACAACTTCTCACACCAAAAACTAAGGCTTATTCGAAATTTACAAGTAGTATATATAGGAGACCAAATCCTCTCCTAAGAAGGATTTACTTGGTGGTTAAGAATCCTTTCCTTAGGTAGATTTACTTGGTGGTTAAGAATCATTTTCTAAAAAGAATTGTATCCTACACCAAAACTCCTAATCTAACTCAATAGTATATTTGTAACCATATTAAAGACTTCCTAATTTGATTAGATAAATAATTCATTTTATTTATCTACTTATCAAATATAGTGTTTAATATTAATTATACTACCAACAATAGTATAATATTAGGAGAACATCTCCTAATAGAAAAAGATTTTGACTTTTAATTAAATAATTAATTAATCACCGAATTAATTAATTTCTATTTAATTAAATAATAAAGTAAAATTATATAATTAAGCTATTCTAAATAGCCTTGCCGCCGAACACATATATATGGCCAAATATATTATTTTCTTATTTTATTAAATCCATTTGACTTTTATAAAAAGTCTATATATGAACTAGACCCATCCTTACAAAAAGAAACAAGTCCATATACCTCAATACAATTCTAGATGGATCCCTAAATTGGTCCGGTAGAATATATCAAGTGATCCGTACAAGTTCGTGTGGATTGGGGATCTTGGCGGGCTATCTAAATTTAAGCTCCAATAGACACAACCCAATCACAATCAACAAATGATTCACTTAGGTCCGATCTATTTAATTTTAGTTCATTCCACTAAAGAACTAAAAATGAACTCTTAAATAAAGATAGAATAAGTTGATGTTACTCATTCGTACCCTAAACAACCTTATTGGAGAAAGTGTATCCTCGTGAAGAATTCTAGTAATCGCCAAGAGCTCATAGACAGTCTATAGCTCTCCAAGTTACCATATTTACTCATATGACCACATTTTGAACTTGGATATTTTGACTTGTCCAGAAGCCATGTTTCAGTAGACACTACTGAAAACTTAACGTTAAGATTTAATATCCAATACCTAAAAACAACCATATGATGATATTCTACTCTCAATTAATAAATGGAGCCACGATGTCCATATCTATAAATGAAGTTCTCTAATTAACAAATGAATACCACCAAACTATCGAGGATAGACTATGCTATATAATCGTACTCATTGATAGCTCAAATGATAACACTTGCAACTATAAGTCCATCATTTATCTCAGGATTGAGATAGACTTTCCGATTGTCTTCATATGATTTTTTTTTATATTGATGGTTCTAGAAAAAGTATTTCATTTTGATCCTATTCAATGCACCCAGTGCACTAGATTCTTTTTCCAAAAGTCACCACACTTTGATGATTTTAGACTTATCATAACACATTTGATCCCACTCAAATGCTAGCAAAAGAATCTACAACTTTGACAAGATAAAGGCACCCAACCTTTTATCTTAAGTTGTGAATATTATTCAAGACTAACTAAAGAATTGTGTCTACCTCATACATATCTAGATGTATGAACAATTTTTCATTTCTCATAGTCTTTTGACCTTATGATTATTTACTTTTGACAATTATAATAATTAAACTATAAATGCTATAAGATTTGTTAAACTATAAATCACTTTATTAATATGAAAAGATGATCAAATACAGTATTATACTCTTGCTATCGAGCATAATCCTAACAATCTCCCACTTTCTCTTTAGCAAATGTGCCATATCTCTCATCTCCATGTTCTCTAGATGCCCGTCAAAACTCTTTTATGGAAGAGCTTTTGTAAGGGGATCCGCCAGATTTTCTACTGACGCAATCTTGGTAATAGTCACGTCACCCCTATGCACAATTTCCATTAAAAGGTGATACTTTCATTCAACTTGTTTCCCTCTCTTATGACTTCTTGGTTCTCTCAAATTAGCCACTGTTCCACTATTGTCACAATAGATAGTGATCTGCTTATTCGCATCAGGAACCACTTCCAAGTCAATAAAGAATTGGTAGAGCCAGACAGCCTCTTTAGCAGCCTCACATGCGGCTACATACTCGGCTTCCATAGTGGAATCAGCAATACAAGATTGGTTGATACTCCTCCATATGACTGTTCCTCCTCCAATAGTAAACACAGATCTTAATGTTGATCTCCTGGAGTCAGAATCTGACTGAAAATCAGAATCAAAATACCTAACGGGAATAAAATCCCCTCAAGAGTAAACAAGTATATAATCTCTCATTTTCCGAAGATATTTAAAAATATGCTTGACTGCCGTCCAGTGATCAGGACCAGGCTTTGATTGAAACCTGCTAACTATGCCCACAACAAAACAAATATCTGGTCTAGTACAGAGTATTTGCATACATGAGACTTCCAACTGTCGATGCATATGGAACCCTACTCATGAATTTCTCTTCATGCTCATTCTTAGGAACTTGTTCCTTAGAAAGTTTGATTCCATGTCTAAAAAGTAACATACATTTCTTGGAATCTTGCATGGAAAACCTAGACAAGATTTTATCTATGTATGAAGCTTGGGATAATGCAATCGTTCTATTCTTTCTATCCTTTATGACTTGGATACCAAGAATATAACTTGCTTCGTTCGAATTGTTTTGCTAACCATTCTTTTATTGATGTCAATACACCTACATCATTTTCGATGAGTAGTATATCATCAACGTAAAGAACTAGAAAAACCAACTTGTCGCCTTTAATCCTTTTGTATACACAAAGTTAATCAAGGTTTTGAATAAATCCAAAACATTTTACGGCTTGATCGAACCTTATGTTCTAGGATCTGGATGCTTGCTTCAATCCATATATGGATCTTTGCAACTTGCATACCCTTTCCTCTTGGCCCTTTTCAATGAATCCTTATGGTTGCATCATTTAGATGCTTTCATCAAAACTTCCATTAAGGAAAGCTGTCTTGATGTCCATTTGCCAAATCTCTCGGTCTAGAGATGCCGCAATGGATAAGAGTATCCTAATGGATTTAAACATGGCCATTGGAAAGAAAGTTTCTTCATAATCGATACCTTTCTTCTGTGTATAACCTTTACTACTAATCTAGCTTTAAAGGATTCCACCTTTCCATCCATTCCTCTTTTCCTCTTGTATACCCACTTGCACCTAATGGGTTTTATCCCTTTAGGGAAGTCTACAAGAGACCAGACTTTGTTGTTGAACATAGATTCAATTTCGGATTAAATTGCCTTTTGCCAATGGTGACAATCAATATCTTCCATTGCTTCCTTGTACGTACCTCAGAAGATTCTCTATAGATTCTCCTAGACCGATGTATCTCTTGGATTGTCTAACAACCCTCCCACTACGACGAGGTATAGTAGATTGTTGATCTTGTGTTGGTACGGAACTTACAATTTGGCTTGGTTGCGAAACCTTTTGTGGAATTGTATCTCCTAAAAGCTCGTTCAGGACAATTCTACTTTTAGGCACAAAATTATTCATATATTCCTTTTCCAGAAATTTAGCATTTGTCCAAACAAATATTTTAATATCTGAAGGGAAATAAAAATAATATCCTTTTGTTCCTTTTGGATACCCTAAAAATATACATGTTTCTGAATGGGACTCCATCTTTTGTCTTTACTTTTAACAGGTGCGTAAGATATCCAAATATCCTTTAGTTTTGTAAACTAGGCTTTCACCCGGTCCACAACCCATGCGGTGTTTTAGGAACTGACTTAGATGGTACATCGTTTAGAATGAACATTGTAGTTTGTAAAACATATCCCCAAAAAGAATTTAGGAGTGTTAAATAACTCAACATAGACCTAACCATGTCCAAAAGAGTTCTATTTCTTCTTTCTGCCACCCCAATTTGTTAAGGTGTGCCTGGTGTAGAAAACTTAGAAATTATCCAATTATCAATAAGATATTGCTGAGACTCACCAGATAGATATTGTCCACCACGATCAGACCTCAAGATTTTTATGTGTTTCTCAAGCTGATTTTCAACTTTAGCTTTAAATAATTTGAACCTGTCAAAAACATCTGACTTATGTCTCGTGAGATACACATAGCCAAATCTTGAGTGATCATCCGTGAAAGTGATGAAGTACTCATATCCACCTCTGGCTTGAATGCTCATAGGTCCACACACATCAGTGTGTATCAAACCTAAACATTCAACGGCTCTTGTGCCTTGGGTCGTAAACGACCGTTTGGTCATTTTACCTTCCAAACAAGATTCACAAGTTGGTAGATCATCAACCTTTAAATCATTTAGAGGTCCGTCACATACCAATCTTTTAATCCTATAAAGGTAAAAATGACCTAGGCGCAAATGCCATAGGTAGGTTTCATCTTTTGAAAATTTTACTCTTTTATGATTAGGTTCCGTTGATTCCATGTCTAACAAGTGAGAGATATTTCCATGCAAATAGAATAAACAATTTTTCCAATGTACCCTTACAAACAAATTTGCTATTCTTACTAATAATAAAACTTTTATTAAAAGTAACCGAATATCCAAATTTATTTAGACAAGAGACCGAAATTAAATTCCTCTTTAACCGAAACTAAATGCCTATAAGAATCAAAATTGATTCTAATATCTCCCACTACACTAGTAGACACCAATGCTTCATTGCCTAAATGCAAGTTGAATTCATTCTTATTCAGTCTATTCCTTTGACCCTTTTCACCACAAAAGAAACACTTTCCTTTTATCTTGGTTACTTTCTTGGTTTCCTACTAAAAAGGCTCAAGTTGCTTTTTCTTCTATTGTCTCTTGACCTTCTTACAGGTCTTTAACTGTAGCAACTTACCAAGCATATGAATCTCTTTACCCTTGCCTTTCACAAGGATTATCTTGGTGCTTTGAATATCTTGCATCTGACCTTGCAAGGTGTATTCCTTATTGTTCAAGGTGTAGTACAACTTGAATTGAACAGAGGAATCCGATAGTGAGTTGACAATCATGTCAATTTTGGTCTCACCATCTATCTTAGCACCATTCAGCTCAGCAGTGTTGAGTTGTGCTATGACTTTTATCATGTGATCTTTCACACCCTGTCCAGGTTTCATCCTAAGATTCATAAAATCAATAACTGCCTCTCTCTCTTAGTCATCCTAGACCTGATAGCAAATATCTCCTCTAGAGACATCATTATACGGGCATTAGTCTCCATTCCTTCATGTTGTTGTTGCAACACATCGGAGATGATGGCCATAATGTAACGTACATTTAGCCATCTCATCTGAAGACTTCCACTACTGATACTCATCTCTTTGCTTCCTGAGTTAGATTCATTAGTTTGGTGGTTAAGGAATATATATAATGAACTTATACTTTTCAGCTTGCAACAACAAACCAATATTCCTTTTTCATGTGATATAATTATCATCAGTTAAAGTATTATCTTTTAGGATATTGATTAGGGATGGGGTCATAATTTATTTTTAATAACAAAAATTATATAAGTAAACAATCATGATATGTTACTTTTGAATATTTATATTGAATTAAATGAAATAATTCAATCGTAAAAATTCAACGGTGATCCAACACTCATAAATGTCACGCCTCTTTTGGGAGTACGCACCATTAACTAATTGGACTAGGTCCCACATAATTGTTAACATAACAACCAACGTTTTCTATTTTAGCCTTGCAATTTTATTAACAATAACTCTTGGGAGGATATTAATAAAATTACATTAAGTGTGTTACCAAGTTATCGACCTTCAATATAATCCCTCACAAATATCCCTCCTTTGGGAGTATATATCGTTTGGGCTAATTGCCTAGTCTATCCTTGTAAGAAAGTATCTTGCTAAATTCCATTCATGAATACCTCTTGCGAGGTTATTCACGAAACATAAAGCTCAACTAAACTTGGAGGCCGTAGGTGTTACAAAACACCTTCTCCCACTCAATTTTTTAAGGCGTGTGATCGAATTCCAAAGAATGATTTACCAAGTTATCTATATGCCAATTTAGATACTTAAACCATTCAATGCATGTTCATACCAAAAGAGATATATGAGTGGCACTTCTATTCTATATGACATGTTATCAAACAATTACAAACATTGCAATATTTACTAAAATATAAATAGCTACAATTTTGGTCCATCCTAGAAAAACAAGTAAATTACATATATCATGGAATACAAGAACTCCTTTCTTGGCAAACAAGTCTTCACGTGACCTTCGTCATTCGGACTCCCTCGGCTACCCTCCATGGGCGTGCTCACCCTTTGCCCTTACCCATGGGCGTGTGCATGCCACAAACCCATAAAGGGCTGCCATGCACAGCCCATAGCTACCAAAGGGCTGCTGTACGCAGCCCATGCCACAACAAACGTGGTTGCGGGCTCTTCGCACTCACGTTCGTTGCTATGGCTGGCACTGTCCAAAACTTGTTCTAGCTGCTTCCAATTCTTCAAACCTTCGAGTCTTCGATACTTGAATGTAGTACAGAAGAATTATAAATAAAAAAATACTGCAGTTTTTTTTATTACAATATTGCAGTTTTTTTTATTACAACAACAAAATAAAAAAAAACTTAGCAATTACCAAGAAGGAAATTATGGCAATGATAGACCACCCTTCTTGTTACAATCCCAAAACAAAATATATTGTAATTCTAGGACCAAAATTGAGCAATAACAAACCTCATATAAAACATATATATATATATATATATATATATATATATATATATATATATCCATACATTCCAATGTAAATATATATGCAAATACCTAGTGTGCCATCTCTTTCTAAAACATACATAAATACTGTTAATAGTAAAATTTGGCCATGGGTCAAAGAGAAATTTTCCACTTTCCTGCCTAAAGTCAAGGCCCATAGTCGTCGTTCATGAGACCCGGGTAGACCATAAATCTACCCCACAAGAGCAGGGAAGGTCGGTCCGGCTTCAAAACTATCGAGAAGCAAGCAAGGCACGACCAGGACCAGCCCCTACACGAACGCTGGAAACCGGGCTTCTCGAGGCCAGCTATCTAGGAACCTCGATTCCTAGGGTCGAGCTCTTCAACCACCCCGTGAAAGCCAGGGGGGTCGCCAAGCTCAAGAAACATTTGAAAGAAGCCCGACAAGCAAAGTAAGCCCCCTCCGGGTTAAGACTTTCAGAGGTAAAAATTAATTCATAGCCTGAACGAGAAGCCTACCTGCCTCTCAATAAGCATGTTGTCCCCTCCACGATTCGAGGAGGAAGGGGCCTCTAAACGAATCAGATCCTTGTTACCTCCCTGGAATGTCCACCAGGACGTCCTTTCCAAGCTCCCGAGAATAGAACCGAAGCATAGATCCATCTGGGACCGAAGCATAGTCCAGTAACCTCTATGAAGAATCGTTACACGAGTGAACACATGATCATCTCCAAGTAATATTTACATGCAAGTCAAGAGTTTGATTCCAAAAAGGGAACAAACTTATCACCGTCAACGATATCATTGAATCCAGTAACAATTCAAATTCAAATGACGAATCCCGCCCGATAAGGAGGGAACAGATTCATGGGATCACAACTAGATATTTATGAACTAAAAACCTACTTGGACCATATATATATATGTGTGTGTGTGTGTGTGTGTGTGTAAGGCCAAGCATGGTAAAAGATAGATAGAAAAAAACAGAGGAAGAAGAGATAAAAAGAATGGCAGAGAGACGAGAAGAAAAGAGGAGAGGAGGGCCTAAATTCTGTATTCAAAACATGGCCGCCGCTATTTCCACTATTCGACAAGTATAAAGTTACCACTTTTCTAGGTCCTAGAGAGATTGTGAGCATATGAGAGAGAAATCTGTAAATCCAAGCGAGTAATCAATAATAAAAGCTCCCATTTGTTATTGTTATAATCCAGACTCTCATTTACCTCTTAACCGGTCAGGTATCAAAGGTACTGACCCCTGGCACTACTTCCGTGGAAGTGGTCTCGAGGGTGTTAATAGGAATTTCTCATCCTGAGAGAATTTTCCGTTAACACTTTCTGGCGTTGTCTGTGGGAAACTCTCACAACACCATCCTTATATTCAAAAGTTTATTATTTTATAGGAATCATGAGGCTCCGCTCCTCACAAGGACAACCAGGCACATTGGGACAACCTTCTGCTGCGTCGACACGAAAGGTCCCGAAGAAAGGGATAAAAAACGGGCTCCATTACTAGGTTCAAGACCAGCCAACCACTGTGCAGGCTCTGGATCCCTCTATAGGAAATCAGGTCGAGCTTGACCAACAAACGGCGGCCTTAATGGAAAACGTCCGCCTTCGACTGCTAGCTAAAGGTATTACTATCCAGCAAGAAAACCTTTACAATTAGGGGGAGTCAACTAGGCCCGAGGCTAGGCAACCCGCCTTTTATCGTCTGGGACCTACCCCTCGGGGCCCATCTCGTAAAAGAACGGGACTCCCAACCTCGATCCGGGATAGGTTAGGGCCCATGCCCCCCGTTCCCGAAACGCTGCCACGCTGCCACGCTACCAATCCAGGCAAGTCAAATCCATGACGGACATCCTTCCCCAAGAGCGGGGAGAGTTTCTCCACCCAATGAATTCAAGGAGGGAAGCCTGAAGTTGGGAAGAAGAAAGTCAGCAAAGCCCCCAGGCAGACCCCTCTCCAAAGAAGGAACCGGGTAGAGGTCACCAGTTCGTTAGAAGGATCCGATGGTGAGGAAACTAAGATCAACTCAAGGAAATTCGAAAGCAAACGCCTAAGGGACCGGTTGGTAGAGATTCAGAAGGAGGTCCAATTGATGAAGAAGGGGAAGTACAAGGAGGACAAGAAAGATCGTCTAAGTGAAATGAATGTTCCCCTCACCAGAAGGATTCAGGAGGCAGAGCTCCCGCCCAAGTTCAAAATGCCAACTGATAGATTCTCCGGGGCTGAGGATCCTCTGAGCCACTTAGAGAGCTTCGTTCAACAGATGGAGGTCCAGAACACGACCAGGGCCACTATGTGTCAAATGTTCCCCACTACTCTCATGGATTACACTAAAACTTGGATTAGAAAACTACCTGCCGGTAGTGTCGATTCCTTCACCAAGCTATCGACTGATTTCTGCTCATGATTCCAGGGAGTTAAGCCTTAATTGAAGGACCCAATCCATCTACAGTACGTGATCAAGGAGAGAGGGGAAACCCTCCAGGCTTACGTCGAGCGTTTCCATAAGGAAGTCATCTAAATGGGGGTCTTCACCAAGAAAGAAACCCTCACCAACTTCAGAAGGTACCTGTGGGCAGGTAAGATTTTACGGTCTTTTGCCAAGAGACCTCCAGAAACCTACCAAGAAGCCTATGATCGGGCTCTAGAGCAGATTGAGGTCGACGAACAACTTAAGGTAAAGATGGAACACGACGATATAAGAGCCATAAAGCGATAAAAGAAGGATGCTCCCAGACCAGAGCAAGCTCAGAAAAGCAAGAAAAAACCCCCAAATAGAACGACATACCGTTTCCCCCTTTCTCAACCCAGATCGGAAAGGTATCCAGAAAAATGAACTACTCCGTATGATTCACCTCCTTCCAGGACAGTGGCCTCAACAACTCGAGATGAGAGGGGGTACGATCATTACACTCCTTTAAAAGTATCCCATGAAACAGTCTATCTCGCCATTCGAAACAAGGGTTTGCTACAGAAGTCCGCTCCCATGAAAGCCCCGGTCGATAAAAGAAATCACTATAAATATTGTGACTTTCACGAGGATGTGGTGTTGGGATTTATGCCCTAAAGATGTAATTTGTAAATGGATTTATTAAATAAATAAAAGGAAAAGTTCAATACCTTCTTGTTGTGTTGTTTATTATATAACTTGTGCATAAATTTAACATCTAAGATTACCGGATGTAATCTCGAACTGTGTATATGAGTGTCATATACGGATGGATACAGTAAGAGACGTGCAATCTAAAGAGTCCATAGATAGCAAATAAAGCTGGGTACTTTATTTGTGGTTAATCTATAGTTGCGGTCCATTCCGTAATGTACGGTGATTCTATCCTGAATCATTCATATAGAGATATGAGAACGGAGGCACCTTGTATGATGTGATCATATAGGACTGGGCCATGATCTATATAAATCTCTTAACAAGATCCGTTTACCGATGAGATTCGTATATATCAACTAATGATGGCTATATGTGGATGATCTGAATCCTGAGTGTCTTATCGACTCCATCAGGTTAGATCGTGGTCTTTGATATACCATGGGTGAGGTCAGATGCATTTCCTGATCAATATACTCCGTATGTTGGGATTGCGGTTTGGCTTGTGGCTGGAAATGTTTATACACAATAGTGGAATCCACCCCTTCTTGTGAGAAGTAGATGGTAGTTCCCTTAAGGGTTGATTCGGGACTTGGACAATATGAGCGCTCTCCTAATTCCGTGAGGAAATAAGATTTATTGTTCATTATAGAATCAATGGTACTTAAAGGATATATGTAATTAGAGGGGTATAACGGACATTATGACCCAGCTCTAATTATGAGCTACTGTGGAGGATCACACCATGTGTAATAGCTATATCGATGGACACCGAGTTGTATCGTCTTTGTAAAAGCGTCTACAGTTGAGAGAGTGCAGCTTTGGGTTTTTAGTGGAATAACACCGGAGTTAATAATCAAGGAATATTAATTAAAGAGTTTAATTAATTTTTTCGAGGATTATTGGAGTTCAAAATACTTTGGGTTCATTAGGTCCCCTTGCTAGCCCGATCGATTTAGGTAACAAGGGACACGGTTAATTAATTGGATTGTCCAATTAATTGTGTTACAAAAGTGACACGTATATATTTGGGAATTAATTGAATAATGAGATTATTTAATTAATGAATGTCAATATTTAATTAATTAAATAATTAGATTATTTAATTATATTGATAATTGTGATTTATTAATTAACTATTAATTGGAGGGTGTTAGTTGATTTATGGATTTGGGTGAAGATAAAATAATAGGATTATTTTATTTTACTAAATCATTTATCTAAGTATTTGAATTTAAGTTTAAATTTAAAATACTAATTATCACTTTTAATATATTTGATATATTTAAAAAGGATAATTAAAAGATATATATCAACTAATAACATAAGAGATTGCATTGGATGTAAATTGGTGTATACGTGAAACAATAGTCAAAAGAAGAATTTGTATAGGATGTAAATACTTAATACATATATAATATATATTTTTAAAGCAGTGTGTGAAGTTATTAATAAGTGAAGCAAGGCGTGAATATTTGTTATAAAAGAAACAAAAGTCATGCTCTGTTATGTGGCGTGAGAAAGAAATATAATAGATATACATATTTGTGTAAATTGTATAGAAACAAAAGGCTTGCTCTGTTATCCTGCGTGAGAAAGAAGTAGAACAAATATATATATTTGTGCAAATATTGAGAGCAGCATAGTTATATATATATATTTGTGATAAGCTGGCGATTGAGTTTATATATATATATATATGTGAAAAAGAGCACGTAAAAAAAAAAGAAATATATTTTTTTGACATAAAAATTGTGAGCAGGCGATTTTTCACAGATGCTTCAGCTGATTTTTTTTTAAATATATCACGCCTGCACATGTTTTTAATATCTCATGCCTTTAACTTGCATTTATATATCTATAGTGTGTAAATCTGATACACGCGGAAAACGAAAAAAGAAAAAAAACATAATTTCTTGCATGAGATGCAATTCATGTGTACGTAAAATCAATACACCAAATTGAGAAGAAAGAGTTTTCATAAGTATTTCTCTACATTCTCCATTCAAGTTTCTTAGTCCGTGATGCGGCCACATGCAGTTACCAGATCCGGGAGGTAGCAAGGAAGATCGAGTGGTTTAGATAGGAGCATATCGAAAAGTGAAGGAGCCTTCATCATCATTGGTCATCTTCGGAAGAATGTACCCATCTTCAACCGCCATTCATGCACGGTCATCTATTTGACAAATATAAGACTCCATCTTGCCTTTCCATGAGGCATAATTATCACCTTTAAAAAAATGTGGTCTTATAGTTGATGCTCCATCTTTGCTCATCCCAAGCCCACTCATAGTGTTTAATCAATATTAACACAAATTACTCCGAGAAACAAGCATTCAATAAAATAAATTATGCTTAAAACAATAACAACACAAAATATTTACGTGGAAACCCTCCAAATGGGAAAAAACCACGGGCTGATATGTGCGCCACACTAAATCCTCAAATTCACTATTAAATGAAAATTTACAACGTAGGTTGACCTCCTGTCACACCCTCCAGTTACTAACACTTTCACTCTACCCAACGAGCCTTAATAGTGATTCTTGATCTATTTGCTTGTGCCCTAACCACTTAGTCACAAGACTTAACCTCAAAGAAGTGTCAAACACAACCTAAATGAATATGATAAAATATTCAAACATGCAAGTGATGCTAGGTAACACTAAATACTTATCAAGGAATTTAAGAATGACACTAAGTACAATTCCTAGATATCAATGTCTAAACGATTACTCATTAAGACTTAACTAGATATAATTATGCAACAATATATCCTAGTTATCAAACAAAGAGCCAATCAACACATGTTGTCATAAAACATGGCAAGGACTATAATGCAATCACAAAATGCAATCAATGAGTCCTAAACAATAACTAAATGCAAAGCATAAAGATTTAGCTAGAAGGGCAAAATGGTCACAAACCATAGCTATCACAAAATATAGATCTCAAACAACAATCAACAACCCAAACATGTTGTAAATGCAATTAAACTCAATAACATACATTTAATGAACAATAATTGCTAAACCTTGGCATACATGTCATAAGAATGGAACAAGAAATTCTAAGGCATGTAGAGATTACCTAGTCAATGAAAAACAAGAGAAACCATGCTTGGAAGATGCTAGATGCTCATGGATTGAAGATTGGCTGAGTAAAAATGGATTATTGGGAGCTCTCTCTCTCTTGGAGTCAAATTTTCTCTCAAATAAAAGCTTGGTGAGTAAAGATGGCTTCTTGGACTCACACAAACCAAAGAGAGGAGAAGAGACATAGAAATAATGTGCCCTACATGAAGCTGTGTCATTTTGGACAAGAGGCAACTGATTCCCATCATGACCCCTGTGCATACCGCGACCTAGGCAAGTGTCCAGACCTCGGTATCGTGAGCGGTGCGTCGCCTGTGAAACTCCACTGTCTGGACCGCGGTACAAGCAATGTCCAGACCGCGGTAGTGCAAGCGGTGCAACACTTTGAAACTCCGCTTGGGAGACCGTTGTGCATGCAACATGCATAGGCCGCAGTAGCAGCAGCGAGCAATGTTTGGAGAACATCGTTGTGCAAACCGCGGCGGAGGCAATGCACAGGGAGAGTTCCCGGCCACGGTCAAGAGGAAAAAAAAACTCTTCTAAAGGCAAACTAAATGCAACAAACACCCAAGCAAGATTTATGGAAAAGAGACACACAATTAAAGCAATTAAGCATTCATGCAAGATGATCAAAGACATGCATGAGAGTGTGTGTGTGCACTAAAAACTCTTCAGAAAAAGGTTAAGCAAGTGATATACCTTCTGAAGCTTGAGCTGGGTCTTGAGCAATGATGGCCTAAACTACACTTACACATTAATCCCCAAATATGGTTGTCAACTAAATAAGCCAATCAAAAACTAAGGAACTCACAATCTCCCCCTTTGGCTATTTCGTGACAAAACCACCACTCACAATTCATCCTCACAAATAAACTAAACAAAAATAGGGATCAACAAATTTTTTCTACATTACAAAGAGATGTCTAATAAACTAGATCTTCAAGTCATGCATCTCTTGTAGAATCAACATCCCTTCAAAAGAAAATAACTACACTTTTCAAGACAAGTGTATGTGAGGTGATCAAAGACATAAAATCAAGAGCAATTTACATACAATAGAAACAAGCAACATGCATCAACAATGCAAATGCAAGTTCTCCCCCTAAATAGGTTAACTCCCCCTCAATCAAACTCCCCTCATATGCAACTCTCAACTCCCTCTAAATCCACACTACTCCCTTTTTTTGTCATGAGATAGACAAAGGAGTATCCCCTTAAGAAGGCATTAGCAAGGAGAGCTTATGGCATAAAACATATGCATAATCATTTAAACAAATTTATGCAACTGGATTAAGAAGAGAGATACAAGGAGTTTTATTAAAAAAAATGTGTGAACGAATGCTTTGCATACAAGACAAGTTGTATTCAAGATCAAGACATGGTATTTGGCAAAGCAAAATGACAAAGGTTTCCAAGAGAATTCAAACCAATTTCACCCTTTGTCATGGAATAAGCAGGATATATATTGTAAAATAAATTCATTTTAAGAACAACTATTTCAAATTTTACGAGCAAAACAAGACATGAGCGACTATTGCGCCCTTTTTAATTTTTCTAGGTGGAATGCCCGTATGATAGTAGCCTTGTTCAACAAGTAAAGAGAGAGAGACTTTTGGATTGTAAAATCCTTGAAATGGATACAAGATCCTTATTGATTGAAGTCTCATAATTGCTTTCACACACATTTTGCATTCATTTTAGAGCATTCAACATTTTCATCATGCATATTACTTTAAATCATGTCATATAAAGAATCAACATGTCACGGAGATCAATTATAGGTCATTCAAAATGTATTTCCCAATCAATTCTCCTATTCCAAAATGCATGTTTTGTCATAAATAAGACATGGATTGCATGTAGAGCAAAGCTGCACACTTATTAAAAAAAGATATGTACAACCAATTATCTCAAGCAATTAATAAAGAAGCATAAATATTATCAATGAGCACAATGCATTGCCAATTTGCTCTCTTTGCTTGAGCTCCCCATATGGGGTCAATCAAAACAAGTCAAGAGGGAATATGAGTCCCTATAGACTTACCAAGTCCATTTGACCTAGTTGAGCCTATGGGTGAAACCTTAGCACAATGGTATGTGGGTTCATCTTTTCTAATCCACTTAGGTGACACATTATCATTCCTAGTGGTCAAGATCATCATATTACTTCTAGGATCATTAACACTAGCTTTCCTAGGCACATGTATATTGGCTCTATCCCTTTTTCTTTCAATCATGCTCTTAGTTCTACACATGTTAATGTACTTGAAGCAATTTGGTCGAATATGACCATCAACACCATAAAAATGACATGAAGGAATAAAATGAGGGGTTATACCATTCCTTTGTGAGGACAAAGGTGCTTTCTCATGTCTTTGAGCTTTCCGTTGGTGTGGTATTGATTCTCTTCTCCCTTGTTGCTGAGTTGGAGAAGATTGCTTCCTTTGTTGAGCATGTAGGAAATGATTTTTGGCTTGATGGCTTTTAGTTTGAGGGACAGTTGCTTGAAGTGCTCTCATTGGATAAGCATGAGTTTTACTTCTTGGTGCCATCTGGACTTGTACATTTCTAGAACACTCTCCTAGTTCAATTTTCTTCTTAGGATGAAGTGGAGGAAGAGGTTCTTTAAAGTCCATGCTCTTGACAAATACCGTCTTACTAGGAGTTGAGGTCTCATTGTCATCTTTAAACCTAGACCTCTCTTGTCACTTGGCTTCTTGCCAACTCCCAACATATGGTCAAGCTTCTCCGTACTCAAATTCATCTTAGCAATCAACACTCTAGCTTTTCTAAGCTCCTCTTTCAAGCTTTCTTCCACCTTTCTTCCATTCTTCACTTTCTCACTCAAGTGAGTCACTTCGGTTGATAGCTTGAGGTTCTCTTCCTTAAGCTTTTGAACCTCTTTCTTCATATTCAACCTTGAGCTTTGAAAATGCTCAATGAACCCTTCAAGGTTCATACTCTCTACATTTCCATTTGTATAGTGAGATGAGGAAATCTTATCACTAGAGTCATCACTAGTGTCACTTGTTGCCATGATGGCATTATCAACAGAAGTAGCTTCACTTATCACTCTCTTAGCTACTTTTTCATCTACTCCATTTTCAAGGTCACTACTTAAGGCTTTGTTCCCTTTTTCTACATCTTCCACAAAAGAGGCTCTAAAAGCCGTGTAGTTAAGAATAACCTATTCATCACTTGAGGAATCTTCTTCACTTCCACTCTCACTTGATGAGGCATCCACCATTTTTTCTTTCTTCTTCTTCTTTGAATTAGTACACTCAGTGGCTATATGACCAAACCCACTACATTCATAGCATTGAATGCCTTTTCTTGTAGGCTTCTCTTGCCTCGGCTCAATCTTCTTCTTTGAGTCATTCTTGTGAAGTTTCATAAACCTCTTGAATTTCTTCACAATAAGAGCCATCTCCTTATTTGAGTTATCCTCCTTCATCTTTACTTTGGATATCTTCAAAGCTATGTTCTTTTGCTTCTTATGAGATGTAGGTGTAGAAGTCCACCTAGACTCATAGGCTAAAAGCCTTCCAATCACTTCACTCGGCTTCATAGTCTTGTAGTTGCTATTTTCTTCAACTGCCGTCACCTTGGACTCAAATCTCTTGGGGAGTGACCTCATGATCTTTTCCTTGATCCTTCTATCCGAATATGGGTCACCTAGTTGATGGCTTTGATTTATGATGTCCATCAACTTCCCTTGGAAGTCATTAAAGCACTCGTCCTCTTCCATCCGAATTATCTCAAATTTCACTTAAAGGACTTGAAGCTTGGAATCCTTGACCACTTTGGTTCCATCATGAGCCATTTGTAGAATCTCCCAAGCCTCATTTGCATGCCTAGTGTTTTGAACCAACTTTTATTGATTATCGTCCATGGCACATAAGATGGCATGCATTGCCTTGTTGTTCCACTTGGAAGCTTCAAATTCTTGTGTGCTCCATTGAGACTTAGGCTTTGGAACTTAATCTCCATCATCATTGGTCATCTTCGGAAGAATGTACCCATTTTCAACCGCCATTCATGCATGGTCATCTATTTGACAAATATAAGACTCCATCTTGCCTTTCCATGAGGCATAATTATCACCTTTAAGCAAATGTGGTCTTATCCTTGATGCTCCATCTTTGCTCATCCCAAGCCCACTCATAGTGTTTGGGTTAAATGAATGAGATGTAAATGAAATGCACCACACAAGATGCAAATAACAAGAATGCACAAGCAAGACACACACAGAGCACGGATCACCTAAGTATATGTAGGAACATACTCTGATACCAATTGAAAGTTCCCTAAAACGTGTGTGTCTATAACCTAGAAAGGGGGGTGAATAGGTTTTAATCGAATCAATTACCAATTTTTCGATTAATCAATATTAACACAAATCACTCCAAGAAACAAGCATTCAATAAAATTAATTATGCTTAAAACAATAACAACACAAAATATTTACGTGGAAACCCTCCAAATGGGAAAAAACCACGGGCTGATATGTGCGCCACACTAAATCCTCAAATTCACTATTAAATGAAATTTTACAACGTAGGTTGACCTCCTGTCACACCCTCCAGTTACTAACCCTTTCACTCTACCCAACGGGCCTTAATAGTGATTCTTGATCTATTTGCTTGTGCTCTAACCACTTAGTCACCAGACTTAACCTCAAAGAAGTGTCAAACACAACCTAAATGAATATGATAAAATATTCAAACATGCAAGTAATGCTAGGTAACACTAAATGCTTATCAAGGAATTTAAGAATGACACTAAGTACAATTCCTAGATATCAATGTCTAAACGATTACTCATTAAGACTTAACTAGATATAATTATTGAACAATATATCCTAGTTATCAAACAAAGAGCCAATCAACACATGTTGTCATAAAACATGGCAAGGACTATAATGCAATCACAAAATGCAATCAATGAGTCCTAAACAATATCTAAATGCAAAGCATAAAGATTTAGCTAGAAGGGCAAAATGGTCACAAACCCTAGCTGTCACAAAATATGGATCTCAAACAAAAAACAACAACCCAAACATGTTGTAAATGCAATTAAACTCAATAAAATACATTTAATGAACAATAATTGCTAAACCTAGGCATACATGTCATAAGAATGGAACAAGAAATTCTTAGGCATGTAGAGATTACCTAGTCAATGAAAAACAAGAGAAACCATGCTTGGAAGATGCTAGATGCTCATGGATTGAAGATTGGTTGAGTAAAAATGGATTCTTGGGAGCTCTCTCTCTCTTGGAGTCAAATTTTCTCTCAAAGAAAAGCTTGGTGAGTAAAGATGGCTTCTTGGACTCACACAAACCAAAGAGAGGAGAAGAGACATAGAAATAATGTGCCCTACACGAAACTGTGTCGTTTGGACAAGGGGCAACTGATTCCCGTCATTACCACTGTTCATACCGTGACCTAGGCAAGTGTCCAGACTGTGGTATCGCGAGCGGTGCGTCGCTTGTGAAACTTCGCTGTCTGGACCGCACATAAAAAACTGAGGAACTTGCAGACTGCAAATACAATCATACAATTATTACAAAAATGTTTCATGCATTATTTGTGATCACACATACAAAGGCATAAGTTAATACAAAGAATCATCATGCAAATCAAGAAACATGAAATAGCATCTGCAAGATTTATTATATTAACCAATGAATATGCCAACAAATATCAACTTGAAACATGTGAACATATCATAAAAGAGAACAAAGTCTAGCATACTATGCTCCCCCTTGATAAGTGCTCTATCTAAGATCAAGATAGAATAATGTTCACAATAAATCCACACAATCACATATTCAAGCAATTTTAAAGAAATCCAACATAATAAGCTCCACAAACTATGAGAGATACACCAAGATTTTTAATCTCTCTCATAATTCTTCCAAAAATTGCTAGAATATCAAAATACTCTATAAGCAAAAGTGTGTGTGTGTGAATTTTGCTTCATCTATATATAAAAGGAGTGATTGTGATATCAACATGCAAACCACTTCAACACCTATCCATCTAAAGCTTTTCCAATCAAGGTAAAACCGATTATCTTCCGGATTTTTGCTTTAAAGAGAATAGATTTCAACATATGAGCGTGTGTGTGCATGTGGCTCATCATTCCATTTCTATTTTTCAACCCGAGCAATCATAATTTTCAACTATACTCCATTTTAAGCCTTCCTCCATTTCTTTTTAGGCTTTGGATCAAAGATTTTTCTTTTATTGATTCTTTTTCAACACTTCTTTGATTTTGCATACATAAACATAAATTCTTCATGACGGCTTTCACTCATCACAATGGTGTAGCCATTTCCTACATTGGGCGGCTTCACAACCAAAGTGTGTAGCCCTTTCCATGAAGGTGCTTGTTAAGTTCTATATAGTTGCCGAAGCAAAATAGATACTAACCATAGGGCATCTATCATGTATTAAGCAATAAAATTTTAGATGCATCCATAATCTACACATTTTAAAACTCAATTACTCAAACTTAAACATATAAGAGAAGCAAAGTGCAATTTTTGAAAATCAAGTTTTTATGGCTCATAAGCACATGATCTAAGAGCAATAAGTAAAGACTTATTCAAGATCATTACTTCTCTAATGAGTAGCTTTCAAAGAATATGAAGCTCATATTTTCAAAAAGTATGCCACTCATCATTCAAGCAAGCATTTCAAGCATCATGAGTAAGATCGTTGTGAACACGTCACTCAAAGATCTTTAGAGAACAAATGTCAACAAGTACCATATGAATGCTATACTAGTTCTCTAATATGACATGCTATATGATGCAATGCAAAAGTAGAAATGACTTTCTCCAAAAGTCTTAATAAGATAATCACCGAATAGATTTCATAAGAGTAACTTCTCAAAAGTTAATCAATGGATTTTGACTATCAAAACAAAGTTAAGTGAGATAGCTAAGTTCGTGTCTAGACATGGAGTATTCCAAGCTTGCTAGCTAGAATTCTCAACACGCTTGACACTTAGCCTTAAAGCTAACTCACATGTGCTACTTACACTAGAGGTAAAAGCACTCACCCTTGAACCATTTGTTCTTGGGTGAAATTTCACACAAAAATCCTGATCATTTGTCATGAAAAAAATATATCTAGAAGATAAATCATCAATTATCTTCTCTATAAAGATATTACTCATGTAAAACACATCATTATTGCCATCAACAAAGATATCATCAAGACTATACATATGATCATGTGAAACACTCATTTTCACCCAAATCTTCTCTATTATTTTCTTCACATGATTATCATTATCAGACACAAGATTCAAAGTGTGATCATGCAAGAAACATTCATAGAAGATTTTCACATCTCATTAGCATGCATCACATTCCCTAGTTTGCATCATCTAATATACTCATGGCATTATAGCAAAATTAGCAAACCGAAATAAATTTTGAGATGTTACTATTTAGGTGAGAGTGTACCGATGGTGAAGACTCCTTAATTTCCTTGATTTTGCACTTGACCTTTGAAGACTTGTCCTTTGAAATTCTCTTATTCCTTAGTGACTTGCCTTTAGTTGTAGGAGACTCCACTTGCTCATCTACAATGCTTAAGTCACTTGAATCTCCATGAAGATTACCAAACTCTTTGGCCTTCATGATTGCCAACTCCTCTTCCTTGCCTTTGATCATTACCTTCAAGAAATAAAAGCAAATTATTAGCAAAATCATTTGTTAATCTATCTAACATACGAGCCTCTTCAACCATCTTCTTTTCTAGACATTTGATCACTTCAACTTCCTTTAACGCTTCATCTCTTTCCTTGTAAAGAGTTTGAACTCTTGACATCAAGTAGAAGTTGGTGGTATTTTACATGCAATTCTCTTTATTGAGTTGCAAAGACAAGTAATCAAGTCTATATCAATCATCCTCAGGAAAAAGCTTCTTCGTCTTTGCTTTTGTAACTAACTTTCTTTTCAAGCTTATAAACAAAATTGTTAGTAGACAAATGAAATATAAAACAAGAATAACCTTTTTCACAACCAACGAAGGAAGATAACCAAAAATAAACAATTTTAGACTAGAGGTTGATATCCATGATTTGTAAATAACCTTGTAAATTCCGAATCACACTAAATACTTTAAGAGACCCACTCTGATACCAATTGAAAAAAATATGTACAAGGTTATACTAAAAAACCTAGAGGGGGGTGAATAGGTTGTCTCTCACTTTTAACAAATCTTTCAATACTAGTGCCAAAACCTTGATAACCATACAAATTAACATTTAACATGATTGTTATGAGAAAACAATATATTCATATATGCTCAAATCTCCACTCTTAGTCTACAAAATGTACAACAAGAATCCATGTATCTTATGAACAAATATATTCAATGTAGACAAAATTCCATAAGTTATACTTAGAGTATTACAATGTGGTACTTTACAACTTGAATGGAAACAAAATACAAAGTTTTACAACATACACAAACAATATTGTGTAAGGAATTCAACTTTCATATAAAGTTCTATCTACATTATTCAAATAACAATTACCAATACAAGAGAGATAAAGATAGAGAAAAGTTGACACAAGATATAACGTGGTAAACCTCCGAAGAGGAAACATCCACAGGTTAGCAACCACCGGCAAACAAAATACAATAGTAGATAAGAAAAGTACAATCTCTCAAGTGACCCCTTCACCTAGAAACTACCCTCCTATCCTACTCATGAAGATGTCGCCCTCATGCTCAACAATCCGAGGCCACAATATTCTTGTCAAGACTTCCTCGCTCACCCTTCCAGATCCTCACGACCCAAGGCAAGACTTCTTGCTCAACTATCCGAGTCCTCCCGACTCTAGTCAAGACTTCCTCGCTCACCCTTCCGGATCCTCATGACCCAAGGAAAGACTTCTTGCTCAACTATCCAAGTCCTCCTGACTCTAGTCAAGACTTCCTCGCTCACCCTTCCGGATCCTCACAACCCTAGTCAAGACTTCTTGCTTGACTATCCGAGTCCTCCCAACTCTAGCCAAGACTTCCTTGCTTGACAATCCAAGGTCTCACATCTCTTGCCAAGACTTACTTGCTCAACCACATAGGTCTCACACCTATTGTTTAGACTTCCTTCTCATAAGGCATCTAGGTGATCATGAATGCAAAACGTAAACAAGCATGCAACATAGAATGCTATGATCAACACATCCTATGGAAAATACTAGACATGAGCATGAATGCACAAAAAAAATGTAGTCTAGTCAATCATGCATGTTTAAATCATCTAGATCATGTAAGATATGTTCAACATTAATTACAACCTAGATACATGCATAGATCTAAAACTTGAATAACAAGATATGTTCAATTAACACATAATCAAGTTTAAATCACATAAACAACAAACATGCTAAAATCATATGACAAAGTCATTTAGATTAAAGCTAAAGTTCTAGAGCATATTCCTATACATAGATTCAACAAAACACATGGATAGCTCAAAAGAACATAAGTACATGTATTAATGTTAGAATTCGGCCCAGAGAGCCTAATACATGTGAGGAACTATTTTTCAAAATACCAATCAATCAAAGATCATCAAATAGACCTAGAATCAAAGCTAGCACAATACAATCCCAAACATGTGAAAACATATGCAAAATCAAAACCTAACTCAACATGTAAGATTTCAATTGAAACTCGACCTAGCTTTAAAAGAGTTCAAAACTCAAATCAAAACACTCACAATACATATATATATATGTTGAAGAAGAAAACCAAAGGCAATTGACCAAGTTTTAAAAGAAAACTTTGAGAGAAAATCAATACCTTAGTTGATTTAGGTGCAGTCCCATTTTTGTGAGTTTATACTCTAAAAACAGCAATAAAAATCCCTCAAATTTTTAGAGAAAAGATGGAGGTTGAATAGACAAACACTCTCAACTTTGTATCACTCAAATCGGAGTTCAAATGAAGAAGTTATGGTGTTTGGAATGTGAGAAAATGTAGAGAGAAAATTTCTGCACAGAAGTTTAAATTTCTTCTTCGAATGAAATGTGAGAGGGAAGAGGAATGTAATGGAGAGGGAATGAAAGAAGCTTAAAAGACCAAAATAGCCTCCTTTGTTATTGCTTCCCCGAGATGGCACGTGGGCATCTCGGGGCAGCAAGGTGTTGCAGCCGAGATGGCCACGCGCCATCTCGGGATTGCACCAATGCATGGCCATGGTGCAACTCCCTTGCACTCCTCACACGTTCTTCGACCGTTATCCGGCCTCCAAACTCGGAATTCGAATCCGTTTGAATATTAAAAACCAAGACTCTCTCATAAACATGGACATATAAGATACTCAACCAATAAAATAAGAATTCGACTCGATATACAAAGACAAAGATAATGTACGCAACATGACTGGAAAGTATCATAACTTTTGACTCGGAACTTGAAATCAATAGTATGAGTAATCGAAATGACCGGAACTCAATCATGAATAATCTAAGACTAAAATCAAGTTCAAGATCCATGTTATACAAATATATAAATAGACAAACACATTTCACACAAGAATGCAAATTACATAGAGATAGTCTCCAATCATGCATTTTCCAAAACATGTTACTTTCATACCAATGCATGAGCATTCAACTTCAAGTGTGTGAATGTGTTATACCAAATGATGCACTATAATGCAGGGAAACAAATGTATGAATTTTGTGTGTGTGCGCATATAATGATGTATAACAAAGCAGGGACACATATGAATGAATTGTGTGTGTGTGTGTGCACCTTAGCCTTGAAAAAGAAAGGAAAGGTCTTAATATACCTTTGTAGAATCATGAAGCGCTTTTCGCTTTGAAGACTTGAATTTGCTTGAATAGTTTTCATTTCTTCTTTGAAGATTGAATCATCATGAATCCTAGACAACTAAAGAATACAAAGGAAATGTTGTTTTGAAATAAAATAATGCCAACATAACTCATAAACCTAACAACAGCTACATAGAAGCTTCTAAAGAGCGAATCCGGTAACATGAGAGGTCTGTATGATCATGTACAAATTCAGTGGATCCGCAAGATAAAAGATATGCTGGTTATAGAGTGAGTCCGTTGTAAAGAAGCAGGAGAGGTGCATCTCTGCTATATAGGAGCTATCCATGTATCCGAGCGGTTCAATTATGGAGGAGCCTTTCAATCGTGAGGCCACGTAGTGGATCTTTTGTAGAGGGGATACACCGGTACAGAGCAAATCCACTATAAAGAAATATGAGAGGTGTAACTCTACTACACAGGGGCTCTAGAGGTATCGAAGCGGGTCTGCTATAGAGGAGCTAGATAAGTACGGCTCTACCGCACTGGAGCTCTAACAACATCGAAGTAGGTCTCAGAATTAGACATGATATCTCTCAGGAATCCGTTTGATCTTCTCTTAATATGTGATTTCTTCTTCCAATCTCTTATTGATGTCAGGCATCGAATCCAGTCTATTAATAGTTGTTGTAACTAGTGTGAATTCTTGGCATGCAAGTCGAAGATCATTGAATTCACCTTCCTTCCTTGATAGGCAGGATTTTCTGTTTAATGTAGTTGACCCATAATAATCGGTTGTGGATGATATCTTGGAGGCAAAGGTGTTTGTTTCCTCTTTGGACCTTTCTAATAAGGTGGCATATGTGGAGTTGAATATTCTCTCATTAATGGTGGCCATCAAAGAGTTCACTAATCTTCCCTAAATGACGTTGACAATATCATTTAATAGGGTTGACTATCTTTCATTAATGGAGTAGACTTTCCCTTCTTTTGCCTTTTTAGAGATAAATGTGACTTCATTTATTCAGGCGAGGTACATTGATATACCGATCTATTTTTATCGACATTGTTCTGGTAGGCTGGTACCTTCAGAATACCATTCTTCTTACTGGGCAGGTAAGATACGTACCCCGGATAGGTCCCAAAATGGAATTGCGGTACTCGGATGCCGGTCTGATGCCGCGGTACCTAGGTTTCGAGTAGGAGATATTGGGTAAGAGGTATTGTGGTACCAATTCTTCTTGATAACTGGTGGCATAAGGAAGTTTGATACTTCTTGGTGACTAACTCTGGTTCTGCTTGTCATTTGGCGGGATACCTCATGGAGGTTTCCTGATAGGGTACTTGATAGTCTCGATGGCGAGGTACTCCTAGGTATCAATCTGAGGGCAAGGTACCATAAGGAACCAGCCTGGCTGTAAGGAGCTTGATTCAACTGCGTTAAAGCTTTACAAACACATAAGAGCTTTATGAGCTTCTTCCTTCATGCTGGAAAGGTCAGACATGTACCTCGACAGGATAGTGTTGTTAGGATTATGCTCGATAGCAAGAGTGTAATATTGTAATTAACAATCTTTTCATATGAATAAAGTGATTTCTAGTTTAACAAATCTTATAACATTTATAGTTTAATTATTATAAATGTCAAAAGTAAATAATCATAAGGTCAAAAAACTATGAGAAAAAAAGAATTGTTCATACATCTAGATATGTATGAGGTAGACACAATTCTTTAGTTAGTCTTGAATAATATTCACAACTTAAGATAGAAGGTTGGGCGTCTTTATCTTGTCAAAGTTGTAGATTCTTTTGCTAGTATTTCAGTGGGATCAAATGTGTTATGGTGAGTCTAAAATCATCAAAGTGTGGTGTCTTTGGGCAAAAGAATCTAGTGCACCGGGTGCATTGAATAGGATCAAAATGAAATAATTTATCTAGAACCGTCAATAGATAAAAGTTTTCAGTTGAAGACAATTGGAGAGTCTATCTCAATCCTGAGATAAATGATGGACTTATGGTTACAAGTGTTATCATTTGAGCTATCAATGAGTACGATTATATAGCATAGTCTATCCTCGATAGTTTGGTGGTATTCATTTGTTAATCGATAAAGGACTTCATTTATAGATATGGACATCGTGGCTCCATTTATTGAATGAGATTAGAATACCATCATGTGGATGTTTTGAAGTATTGGATATTAAATCTTAACGTTAAGTTTTCAATAGTGTCTATTGAAACATGGCTTCTGGATAAGTCAAAATATCCAAGTTCAAAATGTGGTCATATGAGTAAATATGGTAACTTGGAGAGCTATAGGTGGTCTATGAGCTCTTGGCGATTACAGGTATTCTTCACGAGGATACACTTTCTCCAATAAGGTTGTCTAGGGTATGAATGAGTAACATCAACTTATTCTATCTTTATTTAAGAGTTCAATTTTAGTTCTTTAGTGTAATGTACTAAAATTAAATAGATTGGACCTAAGTGAATCATTTGTTGATTGTTATTGGGTTGTGTCTATTGGAGCATAAATTTAGATAGCCCGCCAAGATCCCCAATCCACACGAACTTGCATGGATCACTTGATATATTATACCGGATCAATTTAGGGGTCCATCTAGAATTGTAATAAGGCATGTGAACTTGTTTCTTTTTGTAAGAATAGGTCTAGTTCACATGTGGACTTTTTATTAAGGTCGATTGGATTTAATAAAATAAGAAAAATAATATATGGCCTTTATACTAGGTATGGGCGGCAATGGCTATGGTGAATAGCTTAAATATATTATTTTTATTTTATTATTTAATTAAATGAAAATTAATTAATTTTTTGATTAATTAATTATTTAATTAAAAGTCAAAATCCTTTCCTAATAGGAGATGGTCTCCTAAAACTATACTATTGTTGGTAGTATAGTTAATGTTAAAGACTATATTTGATGAGTAGATAAATAAATAGAGTTATTTATCTAATCAAATTAGGAAGTCTTTAATATGGTTACAAATACACTTTTGAGTTGGATTAGGAGTATTTGTTTTAGGATAGAATTCCTTTTTGAAAAGGATTCTTAACAGCCAAGTAAATCTACTTAAGGAAATGATTCTTAACTACCAAGTAATCCTTCTTAGGAAAGGATTTGTGATCCTAATCTATATTATATAAAATTCGGCCAGCCCATATATATATACAAAAGGATAGAATTTCCTTAAGATAAGTATTCTTAACTACCAAATAAGTCCACCTAAGGAAAGGATTCTTGCCAACCAAGTAAATCCTTCTTAGGAAACGATTTATGATCCTATATATATATGTGTGTGTGATTTTCGGCCAGCCATATGAATTTTATGATGAAAATTTCGGCCATGCCTAGGTAATTTTCAAGAGAGAATTTGGCATAGCAAGAGAGAATTTTGAGGGAGAAAAATTAGTTTTTGCTTTAGATAAAATTCGATCAACTCATAGATAAAGGGTGTGTGAATTCGACCTAGAAGAGAAAAAAGGGGAACTTTTTTGTTTTCAATAGTATACTAGTATCCTTTACATCAAAAGGGTTTTATGTACAACATTGAATCAAGGTTCACGCGAGTTTCAATCAAATTGATTGATAATTCACAAGTGACCGGACGTTTTTGGATTTTTCTTTTGGAGGATATTTGTAACTAACAAAGAAAAGATTTTTACTTTGTTTCCATTCTCAAGAATACAATTTAAAGAATGGGAGCCCACACTCCAAGGTGATTCACGCTCGTGATTGGATTGGAAGATCTTGCGGAATCAATTCGGCGCTTGTTCAATCGTCACGCGAAAAAGGCACGATACGTTTATATACATCAATTAATCTAGGGTTAAGGTTCTTGTTGCATAAAAGGGAAAATTTTTTATTTATACGCAACCCTAACTTTTGGTTTTCTCACGCTTCTGCTGCATTTTCTAAACCGTTTTCCCTACAAGTGTGGCAATATCAATGAGTCCGAGTATGAGTAGGACATTCTATGGAGGTGGATACCCTTTTGCCTGCTTCTAAAATGGTTACAATGTACCTTGGTCATGTGAATCCCGGTACCTCCAGGTAGATGGTAGCCCATCACGTCGACCTGGTGCTAGTTAGTGTTTTCTATTGGGTAGGCCATCCAGGTACCAGGCAGATGGAAAATTATTCTGTAGACCCCTGCCAAAAAAGGGTGTTAACAATACATATATAGAAGAAGAATACCCAACGCAATTGAAAAACTTAGAAGATATAATGATAAGAAAATTTTCAATACCTTAGTAGAAAAGTGCAGTCCTGTTTTTGATGGAAAACCACTTGAAAAACTTGAATAAATGACCTCAACCTTCTTGAAAATGATAAAGGATTGATAGAGGAACAATCTCTAACTTGATTCGATTGATTCAAAGTTTAAAGGAAAAAGATATGGTGTTTGGGAGTTGAGAAAGTTGAGAGAAAATTTCTGCACTATAGTTTTTCAAATTCTCTTCTTAGTGAAAATGAAAGAGGGAAGAGGTATTTAAAAATGAGGGAGAAAAGGAAGGGAAAAGACCAAAATTCCCCCAACCACCTCTCTTCCAGAAGTGGTGCATGGCCATCTCTGGGGCAGGAAGGGTTCCTCCCCAAGATAACCATGCGTCATCACGGGGGGAATGGCATGGTGACCTTTTGTCCACTTGGTTACTCCTTACGCTCCTCCGCGTTCTTCGACTGTTCTCCAGCCTCTAAACTCCACATTCAAATTCGTTTATGGATTATGAACCGGGGATCTCTCATGGACGACTATGAAACTCATACCAAAAATAACGAAGTCGACTCGATACACGAAGATGAAGACAATGCATATAAGGTGATCAGGAAGTTTTGTAACTTTTGACTAGGAAGTCAAAATCAAATGTATGAGTAATCAAAATGATCGGAACTCAATAAGGAGCAATATAATACCAAAATCAAGTCCAAGGTCCATGTTACATTAACAAACAAATATATAGCACACAAGAATGCAATATCCTAGACATAGTCCAAATACATGTAATTTACAAGACTAGTCAATTTAGCACCAATGCATGAGCATTCAATATCAAGTGTGTGAATGTGTTATACAAAAGTGAGCACAACAATACAGGAACACATATGGATGCAATGTGTGTGTGTACCTAAGCCTTATAAGAGAAATGAGGTTTTAAATTTACCTTTGTCAAGCAATGAAACACATTTCCCTTTGAAGACTTGAACTTGCTTGATTAGTTGCCATATCTTCTTTGAAGCTTGAATCATCATCAATCTTAGACAACTAAATCAATTCAAGTGAAACACTGTTTTGATATGGAATTAATGCCAACACAAACAAAAAATCTAACAATCTCCCCTTTGGCAAATCCCATGTCAAAACCTCTATACATACACTAAAACAAATACAAAGAAGATTGGTCATAATGAGTTAAGACGATTTACGATGAGTTACACACTTTTAGACTAATCATTAACAAATCTTGAACTTTTTCTTGCTCTTCTCTTGTAGCCACCTAAAATCAACTTAAAGCACAATGCATATCCAAGAGAAAAAAACACACATGGCAACATATACTTTGGTAAGAATAACACATTTAAAACCCAAATGAATCATGTATCTCCCCCTTAATACATGCCATTTCAAAACATCCTAACCAAAGTTAAAACACAATATTACATGCCATGAAAGTTCAAGTTTCCACATAAAACCTTTATGAAACTAACAAAATTGGATACTAAAACATAAAATTCCCCCCAAATACATATAAGATTGAAAGAAACTAAGAAAGCTAACACATCTAATTTCTCCACGGCACATTTGATTTCTCCCCCTTTTTGACATGAAATGAAGCCAAAAGGATAAGAGAAGAAATGTACCTCATGGCCATGCCACTAGACACTTGTTTCATGAAAGAACTTTGAGCTATTGGTTGATCTCACATAGTGCTTTAGAGAAGGTCTTTTGCTTGTAGAAATGCTATCCTCCAACTCTTTAATTCTAGCATCTTGTTGAGCTACCCTTGCACTAAGTTATTTAATCTTCAAGTTTGACTTCACAACCTCTTTCATCAATTGAGTAGCCCAATCCGGAAGACAACTTGTGCTAATCATATGGCTTGTATCTTGAGATCCACTAAAGAGTCCAAATGTATTATAAGGCTTTTCCTTATTCTTGTATGACATAAATGTCACACATTTATCACTAAATTTTTTCTAAGGGGAGGTAAAAGCACATCTTCCTCTTGTGTCTTTACACCATGAGACATACATAATTGAGTGATAAACCCCAGTAGGGCCAACTTCTTGACCAACCTTGTTGACAAAGCCGTACTATCTAGATAAGACATGAGAATCTCTTTAAGATTTATAGGCCGATTAGTAACTAAGGCATACACAATCTTGATCTTTTCTTTGTTCAACTCGGTCGTGCTAGAAGATCCTACAAGATTAGTACATGTAAAAAGATGCCAACAAGGCACTTACCTTAGTCAACTTACTTTGACTAATGAATGCCCGATTCCTCCACTCAAAGGTAATGTCATCACAAAGAGTTTGACCCATAATATTGAGATTTTTTACAATATCAACATCAAGAAAACCCCGACTCAATATTATTGTGAAGCCCGAGGAACTTATTAACATTCTACAAGTTGACTCTAAAGACAACATCCCTAACATCCAACATGACATCTAAATAGATTGCACTTTCCTTGTACTCATGATTGAATTCCATAACAATACTATCATTCACCATACCAAGCATGCTTACCCATGAGCCCCAACTTCTACCAATTAAACTTTGATGGATATAAGAACCTACACACTTACTCAAGTCAATCCCTTTTACTTGAAATAACTTTTTTGTTCCCATAACTCCTAAAGGATTCACCTTAGAGGATTTGGATCCTTTAGAGGATGCCTTGGACTTGTCTATGGGTTTAGATAAATTTTCACCTCCGATAGTCTTAGTTCTTTCCTGACCTTGTGTAGAAAAGTACTAAAACACAAAAACAAATATGAGTAGAAACAACCAAAGCACGTTAGTCACATAAAAATACAAGGAAATATGGTAACACAAAGAATCATTATGCAAATCCAGAAATATAGAATAACATCTATATGATTCATTATGTCAACAAATTATATGCCAAAAAACATCTACTTGAACCATATGAATGTATCATAAAAGAGATCAAAGTTTAGCACATAATGCTCCCCCTTGAAAAATGTTATAACTAAGATCAAGATAACATAATGTTTACAAATAAACTCACAAAATCACACACTCAAGACATTTTATTTAAGGAAAATCAACAAAATAAGCTTCATGATACACTAATATTTCCTATCTCTCATAATTCTTCTCAAACTGCAAGAATATCAACATACTTATAAGCAAAGTGTGTGTATGAATATAGCTTCAAGTATATGTAAAGAAGTAATTTGATAATCAATGTGCAAACCATATCAACATCTATTCATCTTAAGTTTTTCCATAAAAGGTCAAACCGATTATCATCCAAAATTTTTGCTTTTAAGAGAATGGACATATGAGTGTGTATGGATGTGGCTCGTCATTCCATTTCTATTTGACAACCCTAGCTCTTTTGATTTTCAACTATACTCTTTTTAAGCCTTCTTCCTTTTCTTTATAGCTTTGAATCAAAGAATTTTCTTTTAATTGATTCTTTTCAACACTTCTTTGATTTTACTTAAAATAAAATACACTTCATGACAACTTTCGTTCATCACAATTGTTTAGCCCATTCCTACATTGGGTGGCTTTACAACCAATGTGTATAGCCCTTTCCATGAAGGTGCTCGTTGAGTTCTATGTATTTATTGAAGTAAAATGGATACTAACCATAGGTTATCTTAAATGTACTAGTCATAAAACTTCAAGGTGTATCCACAACTCATATATTAGCAAAGTCAACTTACTTAGCTAAACATGCAAGAGAAGCAAAGGGCATTTTTGAAAACCAAGTTTTTTATAGCTTACAAGCATATGATCTAAGAGCAGTATAAAGAGATTTACATAATATCATTAATTCTCAATAGAGTAGCTTTCAAAGAATATGAAGCTCATTTTTTTCAAAACTAAGCCACTCAACAATCAAACATATAAACACACATCATGATTAAGATCAATGTGAACATTATCACAACAAGATCTTAAAATAACAAATGTCAATGAGAACCATATGTATGCTACTCTAGAGATACCTTAGCAAGCCTTTTTTTCATCAAATGCCACACCTTCGCCCTTTTTATGAACTCTCTTGGCTTGTTTGTTCTCATGACAACAAGTTTTTGGTGTTTCATCCCAAGCGAATAAAAAAAATAACATTTCAACACAAAACAAATATAAAAATGATTTTCTCTAAAAGTCTTAACAAAAGCTGTCACCGTATAGATTTCATGAATGCAAATTCTTCAAAGTTAATCAACTAATTTTGACTATCATGACAAATCTTGTGAAATAGCTAAGTTCATGTCAAGTTGTAACAAAACGAAGCAAGTAAGCTAAAGTTTCAGAACATGACACTAATCTTATAGCTATTCACATGTGCAACTGACTCTAATGGTAAGAGCACTCACCCTTGAACAACTTGGTCTTGGGTGCACTAACACAAATATCATCAGCATCCTTCTTGACAACAATACTAAAATGAGAGTAAAGACCTTCTATGACTTGATCCATAATTATATCGTTTATACTCTTCTTTTCAACATCAACATCACTTGTTTAGACAAGTTTTGTCAAGTTTATCAGGATTTACTTTCTTCTTACTTCACATAATCTTTCCATATTTTGCAATCATATCATGCTTCTCAAAGTCTAAAGCCCTAGCATGCTCGAATTGAAGTTCAATCTCAATATCTCTAAATGCATTCCCTAACTTGCAATGTTCTAAGTATTTAAAGCATTTGGGCTTAATGTGGCATATAGTATTGCAATAATGACTAATGGGAATAAAAGGCATATAGTATTGCAATAATGACTAATGGGAATAAAAGATGAGATTACACCTTCTGATGTAGAAGAATCAATAAAAGGAGTTTGTAGAGATACCTTGTCCTTCAACTTCTTCTTGGACTTAGATCGTTTATTCTTTTGAGGTTTCTTGTCAATGTATCTGTTAATAGCCAAATTTGGCCAGGGACCAAAGAGAAATTTTCCTCTCTCCCAACCCGAATCCAAACCCTAGATCACCTATCCTAAAACCCCGGTTCTTAGGGTCTAACTTCGAAACCAAACCGCAAAAGCAAGGAAAGGTGGCTGAGCTCAGGAAACATCTAAGGTGAAGCCCGACACAAAGAGAAATCGAGCTCCTTCCACCAAATCAAGGCTCCCCTAGGTTAAGACTACCTTGTAGCCTCTCCAGAAGCCAACCATCCTCCCCAATCATAGAGAGAGACCCATATTCTACTACAGTACTGCTTCGTCTATCTGAAGGAAGATTCAAACCTATCTGGGAAAGAAAGAAGAAGCTTACCTAATCCATGCTACCCCCAATGAGTGCCCACAAAGCTGTCTCAAGCTCTAAAGGATCGGGAAAGATCAGCCCAACGAACACCTAACTCGAAGACCTCCAAGAACAATCATGCGATGAATACACACAAGATCATATCTACAGTCCAACAAACATTAAAACTCTGCATATGTGTAAGGCAAGTGATTGAGTCCAAAAAAAACCAAACTTATCTCCACCAAAGATATTCTCGAATCCGTTATTAATTCAAAGTCAATGACTTCTAAATAAAAGATCCAACCCGATAAGGAGGAAATGGATTTACAGAATCAGGGCGAGAGATCTATAAGTTTAAACCATTGGGACCATGTACAAAATATGCCCAAGCATGATCGCCAGAGGGGGATGAGGAAAAAAAAATGGTGAGTAAGAAAGGATTCTTGGTCTAAATTCCGTAATCGGAACACGGCCGTCGTTGTATTCTACTATTTGATATGCATGAGGTTGCCACTCTACTGTATCCCAACATAATTGAGAGATTGTATATGAGAGCTTTTCATATGATATACTAGATTTATATAAAGAGCTATATTCCTATCTTCATTGCATTTATAATTACACATCCACCTTTATTCAATTAGGTTAGGTACCTAAGGTACCAACCTCGGCCACCAGTTACGTGGTAGTGGTCTCGAGGATGTTAACCAAAATTTCTCACCTCGAGTAAATTCTCCGTTAGCACTTTCTGGTGCCGTCTGTGGGAAACAAACCCAGGCCATAATTTTTACACTTACAAGTTTGTTATTTTGTAGTAATCATGTGGCTTCGCTCCTCTCAAGGACAGCCTGAAACCTCGGGACATCAATCTGGCCATCAACCCAGAAATGGCAGAAAAATGGTAAGAAATCCAAGCACCATAAGCTAGCCTCGCATCTACCAGGTGTAGAGCGGGCTCTAATCCCTCTGGCTGTGAGCCAAGCTGTGATCAATCAGCATGCTATAACCATTATGGAAAATGTCCGCCTTCATCTAGCTGCTGAAGTAATTGATCCTCAACTGGCAGATCTGGGAATCTGAGAAGAGGTGAGCTGACCCGCTGCTATCGGCAGAGACACCCCCTACCGATCCTTGTATACCATAGAACAGGGTCTATAACTTCCTTTCGGGAAAGGCTAGGGCCCATGCCCCCAGTCCTGGACTGGCCGACAAACTATCGACCTAGACAGGTTAAGTCGGCAGCCGACGTTCGTCAAGGGCACCTCGCAACCCCCAAGACCGTCAAGGGTACTATTTGACATGCATGAGGTTGCCAGTCTACTGTATCCCAACGAAATTGAGAGATTGTATATGAGAGCTTTTCGTATGATATACTAGATTTATAATAAAGAGCTATATTCCTATATTCATTGCATTTATATTTACACTTCTACCTTTATTCAATTAGGTTAGGTACCTAAGTTACCAACCTCGGCAACCACTTATGAGGTAGTGGTCTCGAGGGTGTTAACCAAAATTCCTCACCTCGAGTAAATTATCCGTTAGCACTTTCTGGTGCCTTCTGTGGGAAACGAACCCATACAGTAATTTTTACACTTACAAGTTTGTTGTTTTGTAGTACTCATGTGGCTTCGCTCCTCTCAATGACAACTTGAAACCTCGGGACATCAATCTGGCCCATCAACCCAAAAAGGGTAGAAAAAGGGTAAGAAATCCAAGCACCATAAGCCAACCTCACATCTACCAAGCGTAAAGCAGGCTCTAACCCCTCTGGTGGTGAAACAAGTTGTGATCAATCAGCATGCAACAACCATTATGGAAAACGTCCACCTCCATCTAGCTGCTGAAGGAATTGATCCTCAACTGGCAGATCTGGAAATCCGAGAAGAGGTGAGTCGACCCGCTGCTATCGGTTGGGACACCCCCTACCGATCCCTGTCTACCATAAGACAGGGTCTATAACTTCTTTCTTGGACAGGCTAGGGCCCATGCCCCTAGTCCCGGACAGGCCGACCAACTATAGACCTAGGTAGGTTAAGTCGGCAGCCAACGTTCGTCAAGGGCACCTCGTAACCCCAAGACCGATAACTTCTAGAAGGGAACCTCGAGCTGAAGGTGGAGGTAGCTGACAAACTGCGCTAGCAGAGCTTGCCCCTAAATATGACAAAGTGGAAGTATCCAGCTCATTGGGGGATCTGACAGCGAGAGCTCTAAGGTCAATTCTAAGAAGCACGGAAATAAGCGCTTGAGGGACCAGCTGGCTATGATGCAGAAGAAGATCCAATAGTTGAAAAAATGGAAGGGTAAGGAGGTCAAAAATGGCCCCTGAACGAGCTGAGCTCCTCCTTCACCAGAAGAATTCGGGAGGCGGAGCTCCCATAGAAGTTTTAGATGTCGTCAGACAAGTTCTCCGGTACGGAGGTTCTTTTGAGCCACTTAGAGAGCTTTGTCCAACAGATGGAAGTCCTGAACACAACCAGGACCGCTATGTACCGGATATTCCCTACTACGCTAACAGATTATGACAAGACCTTGTTCAGAAAGCTACCCGCTGGCGGTGTAGACTTCTTCGCAAAGCTGTCGATTGATTTCTGTTCACAATTCCAAAGAATCAAACCCGAGACAAATGATCCCATCCATTTACAGTACGTGATCCAAGAGAGAGGGGAAACCCTCCGGGCTTACGTGGAGCTGTTCGATAAGGAAGTCATCGTCTTCACTAAGAAAAAGACCCTTGCCAATTTCAGAGGAAACTTGTAGGCTTGTAATCTTTTCCAATCCTTTGCCAAGCGTCCTCCGGTGACCTACCAAGAGGCCTATGATCAGGCTCTAGAGCAAGTCGAAGTCGACGAGCAGCTCAAGGTCAAGAAGGAGCATGACGATATGAGAACGGTAAAACCACAAAAGAAGGAAACTCCTAGACCTGAACCAATTCAGAAAAATCAGAACAAACCTCACAATAGGTCGACCTTCTGCTTCCCTATTTCTCAACCCAAGCAAGAAAGGTACCTAGTAAGGCGAACCTTTTCGCAGGTTTCGCCTCCACCCAAGACAATAGCCCTTGCAACGTGAGATGAGAGAGGATACAATCATTATATCCCTATAAATTCATCCCGTGGAACGATCTACCTCACCATCTGGGTTAAGGGGCTACTACAGAAGCCCGTATCCAGGAAAGCCCCAGTCGATAGGAGGAACCGTTACAAGTACTGTGACTATCATGAAGACTTGGGTGATAACACTTCAGAGTGCTATAACCTGCACAACCAGATCGAGGCTCTGATAAGGGGAGGATGCTTTATAAAGTTCTTTCAACAGGTTAAGGATAACATTCAGACTGGGAGAGAAGTACAAGCTGAGATTCGTGAGAACACCGAGAAGAGAAAAAAGTGAGCAGGCAGATCTGATACAACAAATCCAAGTGATACATACTATCAGTGGAGGACCCACTTTGGCTGACACCTCTAATAATTCTAGAAAAAACCATGATAGGAAAGTCCCTCGTGTAGATGAAGGGCGAGGTATCTTCAAGGTTGACCAAAGCCCAATTGACTCCTCGTAGTCTGCGTAGATTATTTTTATCAAGGCGGGTGTCTACGACATCGTGTAACCTCATGATGATCCCATGGTTATCACAGTACATATTACTAACTGCATGGTCCACCGTGTGTTCATCGACACAGGCAGTAACATCGACATCCTCTTTAGAGTTACCTTGGAGAAGCTAAATTTGAACAGTGGTGTTACAATAGCTGCACAACCCCGTTGTATGGATTCACTAAGGACTCAATCATACCTGTGGGGTGGGTCAAAGATCCTTCATGTGATCGCTGGAACAACACCTCTCTACCAAAATGTTATGACAAACTTTGTGATGGTAGATACCACATCGACTTATAGTATGATACTAGGAAGACCCTTTCTATCATCCTTGAAGGGGGTCCTATCAATTTACCACAATATCCTAAAGTTTCCGGCAGGAGACAAGGTAGGGGAGGTGCTTGGTGACCAGAAAGTAGCCAGAAAGTGCTACACAATATCGACCAACCCAGCATCTCCAGCAAAACAGTTTGTAAAGGTTACAATAATCTAGGATGGGGAAACACCCGGAATGGTTCTGAAGGATATATAGCCTGTGGCTCACCCAGAGGATAACCCTGTGATCCAAAATAGAGAATAACAGAGCAGGGAATGGGCCAGTGGGGATCACGTGGACAAGCTTGAAGAGATACCTATCCGGATGGATGATCCTTCAAAGGTTGTTAAGGTCGGAGCTTCCTTAGAGCCAGAAATGAAGGAGGGTCTAATCGGGCTTCTTAAAGAATTTAATAAAATCTTCACCTAGAATCACAACGAGATGCCTGGGATCCCAATGTCATTGGCTGCTCACTGATTAGCAGTGGATCTAACCTTCAAACAAGTCAAGCAGATAAAGAGAACCTTTAATGTCAAAAGAAATAACGCGATTCAGGAGAAAGTAGACAAATTAATCAGAACGGGCTTCATCAGAGAGGCGAGCTACCTATAATGGATCACCAATGTGGTCATGGTATCAAAGGTGAATGGGAAGTGGCGTATGTGTGTTCACTACACCGGCCTTAATTTGGTATGTCCAAAAGACAGTTTTCCTTTACCGAAGATCGATCAGCTGGTTGACTCCACATCCGGAAACAAGATCTTGAGCTTCATGGATGCATTCTTAGGGTACAATCAGATTAAGATGCATCCAACTGACCAAGATAAGACCAGTTTCATTACCGGACAAGGTCTGCACTGTTATAAAGTGATGCCGCTTGGTCTCAAGAACGTTGAGGCTATATACCAGCGGCTAGTTAACCAACTGTTCAGCACCGAGATTGGAAGGTAGATGGAGGTATACATCGATGAAATGATCACAAAATCATAATCCGTAGAAGGACATTAGGATGACCTTCGTAAAAATTTCATGATCCTAAGGGAAAACCAGATGAGATTGAACCCTTTCAAATGTACCTTCGGGGTAACTATGGAAAAGTTTATGGGCTCCATGGTTCATGACAGAGGAATAGAGGCTAACCCAGAAAAGATCAAGGCTATCTTGGATCTAGAATCCCCCACATCACTTAAACAGGTTAAAGTCTTGAATAGGCAGATAGCAGCACTCAATAGGTTCATTTCTCGGTCTATCGATAAATGTCTCCCTTTCTTCAAAGCTATAAAGCAGGGAACGAACATGAAATGGGACAAATAGAGCGAACAAGCTTTCCAAGCCTTGAAGAAGTATTTGTCAAGCCCTCATTTTCTAGTCAAGCCAAGTCCGGGAGAGGAGTTGCAAATCTACTTGGCCATTTTAAAAATTACGGTGAGTGGGGCTTTGGTCAAGGAATGTGGAGATAGGGTCCAACAACCAATCTTCTACATGAGTTACGCCCTAACCAAGCTGGAAAAGAATTATACTCTTCTGGACCTGGTGACCTCGGTAAGGAAGCTCTGTCCCTACTTTCAAGCTCACTCAATAGCAATAGTAATGGACCAACCTCTCTGTCAATTCATGCAAAGGCCGGATGTGTCCGGAAGACTGATTTTGTAGACCCTGGAGCTCACCCAGTTTGATTTAAGGTATAAACCCAGGACTGTAATTAAAATCCAGGCTTTGGCAGACTTTGTGGCAGAGCTCTCAGTGCCCCCAGGCTAAACGACCTCAGTAGCAATAAATATAGCTTCTGAGAAGATTCCTGAGTTCAACATCTGGCCGGTAGGTTACAAGTCATGGATCATCTATACAGATGGAGTGTCCGGCAAGCTGCGGGAGGAAAGAGCATAGTTCTAATAGACCTAGAGAGGACTGAGTGCTGCCACTGTTTCAGATTCAAGTTTAAGGCCACCAATAATATGGCGGAGTATGAAGCCCTCCTAGCAGGGTTGAAGGTGTTGGGATTATGCTCGATAGCAAGAGTATAATAATGTATTTGTCAATCTTTTCATATTAATAATTTGATTAATAGTTTAACAAATCTTATAGCATTTATAGTTAATTATTATAATTGTCAAAAGTAAATAATCATAAGGTCAAACGACTATGAGAAAAGAAGAATTGTTACACAATTCTTTAGTTAGTCTTGAATAATATTCACAACTTAAGATAAAAGTTGGGCACCTTTATCTTGTTAAAGTTGTAGATTCTTTTGCAAGCATTTGAGTGGAATCAAATGTGTTATGATGAGTCTAAAATCATCAAGGTGTGGTGTCCTTGGTCAAAAGAATCTAGTGTACTGGGTGCATTGAATTGGATCACAGTGAAATACTTTATCTAGAACCGTCAATGGATAAAAGTTTTCACTTGAAGACAATCAAAGAGTCTATCTCAATCCTTAGATAAATGATGGACTTATGGTTGCAAGTGTTATCGTTTGAGCTATCAATGAGTACGATTATATAGCGTAGTCTATCATCGATAGTTTGGTGATATTCATTTTTTAATCGATAGAGGACTTCATTTATAGATATGTAGAATATCATCATATGGATCTTTTGAGGTATTGGATATTAAATCTTAACGTTAAGTTTTCAATATTGTCTATTGAAACACGGCTTTTGGACAAGTCAAAATATTCAAGTTCAAAATGTGGTCAAATGAGTAAATATGGTAACTTTGAGAGCTATAGGCAGTCTATAAGCTTTTGGTGATTACTGGTATTCTTCATGAGGATACACTTTCTCCATTAAGATTGTCTAGGGTATGAATGAGTAATATTAACTTAATCTATCTTTATTTAGGAGTTCAATTTTAGTTACGTAGTGGAATGAACTAAAATTAATAGATCGGACCTAAGTAAATCATTTGTTGATTGTGAATGGGTTTGGTCTATTAGAGGTTAAATTTAAATAGCTCGCCAAGATCACCAATCCACACAAACTTGCATGGATCACTTAATATATTCTACCGGACAAATTTAGGGGTCCATCTAGAATTGTTATAAGGCATGAGGACTTGTTTATTTTTATAAGAGTGGGTCTAGTTCACATGTGGACTTTTTATTAAAGTCCAATAGATTTAATAAAATAAGAAAAATAATATATATGCCTATATAATGTCATGGGCGGCAAGGCTAATATATAAAAGCCTAATATATTATTATTTATTTTATTATTTAATTAAACGAAAATTAATTAATTTGTTGATTAATTAAAATTTTAATTAAAAGTCAATTTTTTTTCCTAATAGGAGAAGGTCTCCTAATATTATACTATTGTTTGTAGTATAGTTAATATTAAAGACTATATTTGATAAGTAGATAAATAAAAGGAATTATTTATCTAGTCAAATTAGAAAGTCTTTAATATGGTCACAAATACACTAATGAGTTGGACTAGGAGTCTTGGTGTAGGAAAGAATTCTTGTTGGAAAAGGATTCTTGGTCACTAAGTAAATCCACCTAAGAATATGATTCTTGCCTACCAAGTAAATCCTCTTTAGGAGAGGATTTGTGAACCTATAAATACAGGTTGTAAATTTCGACCAAGTCTTCATTTTTGGTGTGAGAAGTTGTTTATTTATTTATTTATTTATTGTTATAAAAAAAAAACTTCCTCCAACTCATTGTTTGAATAATTCGGCCAAGCATAGAGAAAAAAGGGAACGTTTTTGTTTTTGATAGCACATTAATATCCTTTGCATCAAAAGGGTTTTGTGTACAACATCAAATCAAGTTTCATGTCTGTTTCATTCAATGTGATTGATAATTCACAAGTGACCGGACGTTCTTAGTTTTTCTCTAGGAGGATTATTGTGACTAACAAAGAAGATTTTGTCTGTTTCCATCCTTAGGTAAACAATTTAAAGAAAGGAAGCACACACTCCTAGGTGATTCACGTTCGTGATTGGATTGGAAGATCTTGCAGATTCAATTCTGTTGTGATTACGCTCGATAGCAAGAGTGTAATAATTTAATTGACAATCTTTTCATATTAATAAAGTGATTTCTAGTTTAACAAATGTTATAGCATTTATAGTTTAATTATTATAATTGTCAAAAGTAAATAATCATAAGGTCAAAAGACTATGAGAAAAGAAGAATTGTTCATACATCTAGATATGTATGAGGTAGACACAATTCTTTAGTTGGTCTTGAATAATATTCACAACTTAAGATAAAAGGTTGGGCGCCGTTATCTTGTCAAAGTTGTAGATTCTTTTGCTAGCATTTGAATGGGATCACACGTGTTATGATGAGTCTAAAATCATCAAAGTGAGGCATCTTTAGGTAAAAGAAACTAGTGCACCGGGTGCATTGAATAGGATCAAAATGAAATACTTTATCTAGAACCGTCAATAGATAAAAGTTTTCAGTTGAAGACAATCAGAGAGTCTATCTCAGTCCTGAGATAAATGATGGACTTATGGTTGCAAGTGTTATCATTTAAGCTATCAATAAGTACGATTATATAGCATAGTCTATCCTCGATAGTTTGGTGGTATTCATTTGTTAATCGATAGAGGACTTTATTTATAGATATGGACATCGTGGCTTCATTTTTTGAATGAGAGTAGAATACCATCATATGGATGTTTTGTGGTATTGGATATTAAATCTTAACGTTAAGTTTTCAATAGTGTCTATTGAAACATGGCTTCTGGACAAGTAAAAATAACCAAGTTCAAAATGTGGTCATATGAGTAAATATGGTAACTTGGAGAGCTATAGGCGGTCTATGAGCTCTTGGCGATTACTGATATTCTTCACGAGGATACACTTTCTCTAGTAAGAAGGGTGGTCTATCATCGCCATAATTTCCTTCTTGGTAATTGTTAAGTTTTTTTTATAATTTATTTTGTTGTTGTAATAAAAACAAATTGCAGTATTTTTATTTATAATTCTTCTGTAATACACTCAAGTTTCGAAGACTTATAGGTTTGAAGAATTTTGAGCAACCGGAACAAGTTTGGGACCGTGCAAGCAATAGCAACGAACGTGCGTACGAAGAGCTCGCAGCCCTATGGAAGACATTGGCTGCGCATGGCAACCCTTTATGGGGTTGTGGGATACGCATGCCCATGAGAGGGTGCAAAGGGTGCGCACGCCCATGGGAGGCTGCCGAAGGAGTCCAAACAACGAAGGACGCATGAAGACTTGTTCGCCAAGAAAGGAGTTTTTGTAATCCAAGACATATGTAATTTACTTGTTTTTCTAGGATGGACCAAAATTGTAGCCATTTATATTTTCCTAAATATTACAATATTTGTTGTTATATGATAACATGTCATATAGAATAGGAGTTCCACTCATATTTTTCTTTTGGTATGAAAATGCATTGAATGGTTTAGGTATCTAATTGGCATCTAGATAACTTGGTAAATCATTCTATGGAATTTGATCACACTCATTAAACAATTGAGTAGGAGAAGGTGTTTTGGAACACCTACGGCCTCCAAGTTTAGTTGAGCTTTATGTTTCGTGTAATAACCTCCCAAGAGTTATTCATGAATGGAATTTAGCAAGATACTTCCTTATAAGGTTAGACTAGACAATTAGCCCAAACGATAACTACTCCCAAAAGAGAGATATTCGTTAGGGATTATTGAAGGTCGATAACTTGGTAACGCACTCAATGTAATTTTATTAATATCCTCCCAAGAGTTCTTGTTAATAAAATTGCAACGCTAAAATTGAAAACGTTGGTTGTTATGTTAACAATTAGGTGGGACCTAGTCCAACTAGTAAATGGTGCGAACTCCCAAAAGAGGCATGACATTTATGAGTGTTGGATCACCGTTGAATTTTACGATTGAATTATTTTATTTATAATTCAAGATAAATATTCAAAAGTGCTATATCATGATTGTTTACTTATATAATTTTTGTTATTAAATAGAAATCATGACCCCCCATCCCTAATCTATATCCTAAAAGATAATACTTTAACTGATGATAATTATGTCACACGGAAAAGGAATATTGGGTTGTTGTTACAAGCTGAAAAGAATAAGTTCATTATGTATACTCCTAAACCACCTACTCCTACTAATGAATTTACTCAGGAGCAAAGAAATGATTATCATTAGTGGAAGTCTTCAGAAGAGATGGCTAAATGTACGTTACATTATGGCCACCATCTCCGACGTGTTGCAATAACAATATGAAAGAATGGAGACTGCTACTGATATAATGATGTCTCTAGAGGAGATGTTTGTTGTGAGGTCTAGGATGACTAAGAGAAAAAGGCAGTGACTGCTTTTATGAATCTTAGGATAAACCTAGACATGATGTGAAAGATCACATGATAAAAGTCTTAGCACATCTCAATATTGCTGAACTTAATAGTGCTGAGATGGATGGCGAGACGAACAGTTGACATGATTGTTAACTCACTGTCGGATTCCTTTGGTTTGTTCAAAGTTGGAATACACCTTGAACAATAAAGAATACACTTTTCATGGCCTTATGCAAGATGTTCAAAGCGACGAAAAGATTCTTGTGAAAGGCAAGGGTCAAGAGATTCATATGGTTGGTAAAGTTGCTACTGTTAAGACCTGTTAGAGAGTCAAGTAACAACAGAAGAAAAAACAACTTGGGCCTAACTAGAAGGGGTTCTGGGAAAGGAAGAGACTGGATGAGAATGAATTCAACTTGCGTTTAGGCAACGGAACGTTGGTGTCTATTAGTGTAGTGGGAGATATAGGATCAATTTAGATTCTTATAGGCATTTAGTTTTAATAAACGTTTATTATGTACCACAATTCAAGATGATCTACCAAATCGTGAATCTTGTTTGGAAGGTAAAATGACAAAAAGGTCATTCACGATCAAAGGTACAAGAGCCATCGAATGTTTAGGATTGATACACACTGATGTGTGTGGACCTATGAGCATTCAAGCTAGAGGTGGATATGAGTACTTCATCACTTTATCAGATGATCACTCAAGATTTGGCTATGTGTATCTCATTAGACGTAAGTCGGATGCTTTTGATATGTTCAAAGCATTTAAAGCTGAAGTAAAAAATCAGATTGAGAAACGCATAAAAATCTTGAGGTCTGATCGTGTTGGAGAATATCTGTCTGGTGAGTTTCAGTAATATCTTATTGATAATGGGATAATTTCTCGGTTTTCTGCACCAGGCACACCTCAACAAAATGGGGTGGCAGAAAGGAGAAATAGAAATCTTTTGGATATGGTTAGGTCTATATTGAGTTATTCAACGATCCCTAATTCTTTTTAGGGATATGCTTTACAAACCGCTATGTACATTCTAAACAATGTGATTCCTAAAACAACACATGAGTTGTGGACAAGGCGAAAGCCTAGTTTACAACACTTAAGGATATTTGGATGTCCTGCGCACGTGATAAAAGGAAAGATAGAAAAGATGGAGTCCCGTTCAAAAACATGCATATTTGTAGGGTATCCGAAAGGAACAAAAGGATATTTTTTTTATAGTCCTTCAGATCTTAAAGTATTTGTTTTGACAAATGCTAAATTTCTGGAAAAAGACTATATGAATAATTTTGTGCCTAAAAGTAGATTGTTCTGAACGAGCTTTTAGGAGATACAAATCCACAAGACATTTCGCAACCAAGCCCAATTGTAAGTTTCGTACAAACACAAGATCAACAATCTACCATACCTCGCCATAGTGGAAGGGTTGTTAGACAACCCGAGAGATACATCGGTCTAGAAGAATCTGTAGAGAATCTTCCATACGACGATAATCCCTATAAGTACAAGGAAGTAATGGAAGACGTTGATTACCATTGGCAAAAGGCAATGCAATCCAAAATTGAATCTATGTTCAAAAACAAACTCTTGTCTCTTGTAGACTTGCCTAAAGGGATAAAACCCATCGGGTGCAAGTGGGTATACAAGAGGAAAAGAGGAATGGATGGAAAGGTTGAAACCTTTAAATCTAGATTGGTAGCTAAAGGTCATACACAGAAAGAAAGGTATCGATTATAAAGAAACCTTGTCTCCTGTGGCAATGCTTAAATCCATTAGGATACTCTTATCCATTACGGCATCTCTAGACCTAGAGATTTGGAAAATGGACATCAAGACAACTTTCTTTAATGGAAGTCTTGATGAAAGCACCTACATGATACAACTAGAAGGATTCAATGAAAAAGGCCAAGAGGAAAGGGTATGCAAGTTGCAATGATCCATATATGGATTGAAGCAAGCATCTAGATCCTAGAACATAAGGTTCGATCAAGCCGTGAAAAGTTTTGGATTTATTCAAAACCTTGAAGAACCTTGTGTATACAAAAGGATTAAAGTTGACAATTTGGTTTTCCTAGTTCTTTACATTGATGATATACTACTCATCGAAAATGATGTAGGTGCATTGACATCAACAAAAGAATGGTTAGCAATACAATTTGATATAAAGGACTTAGGAGAAGCATGTTATATTCTTGGTATCCAAGTCATAAGGGATAGACAAAATAGAACGATTGCATTATCCCAAGCTTCATACATATATAAAATCTTGTCTAGGTTTTCCATGGAAGATTCCTAGAAAAGTATGTTACCTTTCTGACATGGAATCAAACTTTCTAAGGAACAAGTTCCAAAGAATGAGCATGAAGAGCAATTCATGAGTAGGGTTCCATATGCATCGGCAGTTGGAAGTCTCATGTATGCAATGCTTTGCACTAGATCAGATATTTGTTTTGCTATGGGCATAGTTTGTAGGTTTCCATCGAAACCTGGTCCTAATCACTGACGGTAGTCAAGTATATTTTCAAGTATCTTAGGAGAATGAGAGATTATATGCTTGTATACTCTGGAGGGGATTTAATTCCCCATTGGGTATACAGATTTTGATTTCCAGTCAGGTTCTGACTCCAAGATATCAACATCATGATCTGCGTTTATTATTGGAGGAGGGCCAGTCATATGGAGGAGTATCAAGCAATCTTGTATTGTTGATTCCACCACAGAAGTCGAGTATATAGCCACATGTGAGGCTGCTAAAGAGGTTGTCTGGCTCCACCAATTCTTGATTGACTTGGTAGTGATTCCTGATGTGAATAAGCAGATCACTATCTATTGTGACAATAGTGGAGCAGTGACTAATTCGAGAGAACCTAAAAGTCATAAGAGAGGGAAACACATTGAAAGAAAGTATCACCTTTTAAGGGACATTGTACACAGGGGTGATGTGACGACTACCAAGATCGCGTCAGCATAAAATCTTACGGATCCCTTTACAAAGGCTCTTCCATAAAAGAGTGTTGATAGGCATCTAGAGAGCATGTGGATGAGAGATATGACACATTTGCTATAGAGCAAGTGGGAGATTGTTGGGATTATGCTCGATAGCAAGAGTGTAATAATGTAATTGACAATCTTTTCATATTAATAAAGTGATTTGTAGTTTAACAATTCTTATAGCAATTATATTTTAATTATTATAACTGTCAAATGAAAATAATCATAAGGTCAAAAGACTATGAGAAAATAAGAATTGTTCATACATCTAGATATGTATGAGGTAGACACAATTCTTTCGTTAGCCTTGAATAATAATCACAACTTAAGATAAAAGGTTGGGCGCCTTTATATTGTCAAAGTTGTAGATTCTTTTGTTAGCATTTGAATGGGATCAAATGTGTTATGATGAGTCTAAAATCATCAAAGTAAGGCATCTTTGGGTTAAAGAATCTAGTGTATTGGGTGCATTGAATAGGATAACAATGAAATACTTTATCTAGAACCTTCAATGGATAAAAGTTTTCATTTGAAGACAATCGGAGAATCTATCTCAGTCCTGAGATAAATGATGGACTTATGGTTGCAAATGTTATCATTTGAGCTATCAATGAGTACAATTATATAGCATAGTCTATCCTCGATAGTTTGGTGGTATTCATTTGTTAATCAATAGAGGACTTCATTTATAGATATGGACATCGTGGTTCCATTTATTAAATGAGAGTAGAATACCATCATATGGATGTTTTGAGGTATTGGAAATTAAATCTTAACATTAAGTTTTCGATAGTGTATTGAAACACGGCTTCTGGACAAATCAAAATATCTAAGTTCAAAATGTGGTCGTATGAGTAAATATGGTAACTTGAAAAGCTATAGGCGGTCTATGAGCTATTGGCGATTACTGATATTCTTCACGGGGATACACTTTCTCCAATAAGGTTGTCTAGGGTATGAATGAGTAACATAAACTTGTTCTATCTTTATTTAAGAGTTTAATTGTATTCTATATATATAATAGGATAGAATTCCTTTTAGATAAGGATTCTTAACTACAAAATAAGTCCACCTAAGAAAGGATTCTTGCCAACCAAGTAAATCCTTCTTAGGAGAGGATTTTTGATCCTATATATATGTATGATTAATTTCGGCCAGCCTAAGCAATTTCATAGAGAGATTTTGGCCATCCCAATTTTTCTAAGTGAAGAATTCAGACATCATAGGAATTTTGAGGGAGAAAAATCTGATCTTACTCTAGACAAAATTCGATCAACTCTAAGAAATAGTGTGTAATTCGGGAAAAAAGAAATAGGAAGAAAGAACGTTTAGTTTTCGATAGTACACTAGTAGCTTTTACATCAAAAGGTTTTGTATACAACATCAAATCAAGGTTCATGCGAGTTTTAATCAAATTGATTGATAATTCACAAGTGATCTAACGTTCATTGTTTTCTTCTTGGAAGATTATTGTAACTAACAAAGAAGAAGATTTTGTCTTTGTTTGTTTCGATCCTCAGGTATATGTTTTAATGAAAGGGAGCTCACACTTCTAGGTCATTCACGTTCGTGATTGGATTGGAAGATCTTACGGATTTAATTCGGTGTTTGTTCAATCGTCACGAGAAAAAGGTACGACACTTTTTATATACATCAATTAATCTAGGGTTAAGGTTCTTGTTAATCAAAGGGAAATTTTTTATTTATACACAACCCCTAATTTTTATTAAATTTTCTCACGCTCTTGCTGCGTGTGTATTTTCCCTACAAATTCAACACTAGTTCAATCGTCATGAAAACAATAAAGGTACAATACTTTTTATATACATCAATTAATCTAGGGTTAAGTTCTATCTTTTAAAGGGATTTAAAAAAAAAATTATATCAAACCCTAATTTTTATTATTCACGCTTTCGTTGCGCGATTTTCCCTACAATTGGTATCAAAGCCTGGTTGTACCCTTGATTAATTGATGTATGTGTTAATGAATCTTTTTTATTTTACTGTATATATGCATGTTTTAGAAAGAGATGTCACTCTAGGTATTCACATATATATATTTATGTTGGAAAGTATGGATGTATATATGTTTTATATATGGATTGTTATTGCTCAGTTTTGGTCCTAGAATTTGAATGTATTTTTATTTTGGAATTGTAACAAGAAGGGCAGTCTATCATCGGCATAATTTTCTTCTTAGTAGTTGCTAAAGTTTTTTTTTTTTTTTGCTATTGTAATTAAAAAAACTGTACTATAATGTAATAAAAAAAACTGCATTATAGTATAATAAAAAAAACCGCAGTATTTTTTTTATTTAAAATTCTTCTGTAATTTATTCAAGTTTTGAAGACTCGAAGGTTTGAAGAATAGGAAGCAATCGGAACAAGTTTGAGACCGTGCGAGCCATAGCAACAAACGTGCGTGTGAAGAGCACGCGGCCACGATTGTTGTGGCATGGGCTGCGTATGGCAGCCCTTTATGAGGTTGTGGGCTGCGCATGCCCATGGGAGGGAGCAAAGGGTGTGCACGCCCAATGGAGGCTGCTGAGGGAGTCCAAACGACGAAGGTTGCGTGAAGAATTATTCGCCAAGATAGGAGTTTTTGTAATCCGAGACATATGTAATTTACCTGTTTTTCTAGGATGGACCAAAATTGTAGCTATTTATATTTTCGTAAATATTACAATATTTGTTGTTGTATGATAACATGTCATATAGAATAGGAGTGCCACTCATATATCTCTTTTGGTATGACCATGCATTGAATGGTTTAGGTATCTAATTGGCATCTAGATTACTTGGTAAATCATTATATGGAATTTGATCACACGCATTAAACAATTGAGTGGGAGAAGGTGTTTTGGAACACCTAAGGCCTTCAAGTTTAGTTGAGCTTTATGTTTCATGTAATAATCTCCCAGGAGGTATTCATGAATGGAATTTAGCAAGATACATCCTTACAATGATAAACTAGACAATTAGCCCAAACAATATCTACTCCCAAATGAGAGATATTCGTGAGGGATTATATTGAAGGTCGATAACTTGGTAACACACTCAATGTAATTTTATTAATATCCTCCCAAGAGTTCTTGTTAGTAAAATTGTAAGGCTAAAATTGAAAACGCTAATTGTTATGTTAACAATTAGGTGGGACCTAGTTCAACTTGTAAGTGGTACGAACTCGTAAAAGAGGCTTGACATTTATGGGTGTTGGATCCCCGTTGAATTTTTATGATTGAATTATTTTATTTAATTCAAGATAAATATTCGAAAGTTCTTTATCATGATTGTTTATTTATATAATTTTTGTTATTAAAAATAAATCATGACCCCATCCCTAATCAATATCCTAAAAGATAATACTTTAACAGATGATAATTATGTCATATGGAAAAGGAATATTGGGTTGTTGTTGCAAGCTGAAAAGTATAAGTTCATTATGTATACTCTTAAACCACCTACTCCTACTAATGAATTTACTCAGGAGCAAAGAGATGATTATCAACAATGGGAGTCTTCAGATGAGTTGGCTAAATGTACGTTACATTATGGCCACCAACTCTGACATGTTGCAACAGCAACATGAAGGAATGAAGATTGATGCCGATATAATGATATCTCTAAAGAAGATGTTTGCTATGAGGTCTAGGACGACGAAGAGAGAGACAGTGACTACCTTTAAGAATCTTATGATGAAACCTGGACAGGCTGTGAAAAATCACATGATGAAAGTTATAGCACATCTTAACATTGCTGAACTAAATGGTGTTGAGATTGATTTTGACACAAAAAATTGACATGTTCATCAACTCGCTTTCAGATTCCTTTGATCAGTTCAAGTTGGACTACATCTTGAACAATAAGGAACGCACCTTGCATGGCCTGATGCTAGATGATCAAAGCATCGAGAAAATCCCTGTGTTAAGCAAGGGTTATGAGATTCATACGGTTACTAAAGTTGCTACTGTTAAGACCAGTAAGAAGGTCAAGAAACAACAAAAGAAAAAGCTAATTGAACCTAACTAGAAGGGGATCCAAGAAAGGAAAAGATTGAATGAGAATGAATTCAAATTGCATTTAGGCAACAGAGTGTTGGTTTCTACCAGTGTAGTGGGAGATATTAGAGTCAATCTAGTTTCTAGTTGGCATTTAGATTTAATAAACGTTTATTATGTACCTGAATTCAAGAATAATTTAATTTTAGTTTCTTGTTTAAATAAGTTTAGTTATTTGGCTACTTTTAATAAAGCCTTTTGTATTAGTAAGATTAACAAAATTATTTGCAAAGGTACATTGGAAAACGGTTTATTCTATTTACAAAGAAATATCTCTCACTTGTTAGACACAGAATCAACGGAACCTATTCATAAAAGAGTAAAATTATCAAAATATGAAACCTACCAATGGCATTTGCGCCTAGGTCATTTTAACCTAAATAAGATTAAAAGATTGGTTAGTGACGGACTTCTAAGTGACTTAAAAGTTGATGATCTACCAACTTGTAAATCTTGTTTGGAAAGTAAAATGACCAGAAGGTCGTTTATGACCAAAGGCACAAGAGCCATCGAATGTTTAAGATTGATACACACTGATGTGTGTGGACCTATAAGCATTCATGCTAGAGGTGGATATGTGTTCTTCATCACTTTCATGGATGATCACTCAAGATTTGGCTATATGTATCTCATGAGAAGTAAGTCGAATGCTTTTGACATGTTCGAAGCATTTGAAGCTGAAGTAGAAAATCAGCTTGAGAAACGCATAAAAATCTTGAGGTCTGATCATGATGGAGAATATCTATCTGGTGAGTTTTAGCAATATCTTATTGATAATGGGATAATTTCTCAGTTTTCTGCACTAGGTACACCGCAACAAAATGGGGTAACAGAAAGAAGAAATAGAACTCTGTTGGACATGGTAAGGTCTATGTTGAGTTATTCAACGCTTCCTAATTCTTTATGGGGATATGCTTTAGAAACTGCTATGTACATTCTAAACGATGTACCATCTAAGTCGGTTCCTAAAACACCGCATGAGTTATGAACTGGGTGAAAGCCTAGTTTACAATACTTAAGGATAATTGGATGTCGTGCGCATGTGTTAAAAGGAAAGACAGAAATGATGAAGTCCTGTTCAGAAACATGCATATTTGTAGGATATCCAAAAGGAACAAAAGGATATTATTTCTATAGTCCTTCAGATTTTAAAGTATTTGTTTTGACAAATGCTAAATTTCTAGAAGAGGACTATATGAATTATTTTTGTGCCTAAAAATAGAATTGTCCTGAATGAGCTTTCAGGAGATACAATTCCATAAGAGGTTTCACAACCAAGCCCAATTGTAAGTTCCGTACCAACACAAGATCAACAATCTACCATACCTCATCGTAGTGGGAGGGTTAGCAGACAACCCGAGAGATACATCGGTCTATGAGAATCTATAGAGAATCTTCCGGATGACGATGATCCCTATACGTATAAGGAAGCAATGGAAGATGTTGATAATTTCCATTGGAAAAAGGCAATGCAATCTGAAATTGAATCTATGTTCAAAACAAACTCTGGTCTCTTGTAGACTTGCCTAAATGGATAAAACCCATTGGGTGCAAGTGGGTATACAATATGAAAATAGGAATGGATGGAAAGGTTGAAACTTTTAAATCTAGATTGGTAGCTAATGGTCACAAACAAAGAGAAAGGTATCGATTATGAAGAAACCTTCTCTCCTATGGCCATGTTTAAATCCATAAGGATACTCTTATCCATTGCGGCATCTCTAGACCTAGAGATTTGGAAAATGGACGTCTAGATAGTTTTCCTTAATGGAAGTCTTGATGAAAGCATCTATATGATGCAACTAGAAGGATTCATTGAAAAATGCCAAGAGGAAAGGGTATGCAAGTTGCAAAGATCCATATATGGATTGAAGCAAGCATCCAGATCTTAGAACATAAGGTTCGATCAAGCCGTGAAAATTTTAGGATTTATTCAAAACCTTGATGAACCATGTGTATACAAAAGGATTAAAGGTGACTAGTTGGTTTTCCTAGTTCTTTACGTTGATAATATACTACTCATCGGAAACGATGTAGGTGTATTGACATCAATAAAAGAATGGATAAAAAAACAAATTGACATGAAGGACTTAGGAAAAGTAAGTTATATTCTTGGTATGCAAGTCATAAGGGATAAAAAAATTGAACGATTGCATTATCCCAAGCTTCATACATCGATAAAATCTTGTTTAGGTTTTCCATGCAAGGTTCCAAGAATGGTATGTTACCTTTTAGACATGGAATCAATCTTTCTAAGAAACAAGTTCCTAAGAATGAGCATGAAGAGCAATTCGTGAGTAGGGTTCCGTATGCCTCGACAGTTGGAAGTCTCATGTATGCAATGCTTTGCACTATACCAGATATTCAAAACCTGGTCCTGATCACTAGACGGCAGTCAAGCGTATTTTCAAACACCTTAGGAGAATGAGAGATTATATGCTTGTATACTCTGAATGGGGATCTAATTCCATCGGGTATACAGACTGATTTCCAATCGAATTCAAACTACAGAAGATTAATATCAGGATCTTTGTTTACACTTGGAGGATGGGCTATCATACAGAGGAGTATCAAGCACTCTTGTATTGTTGATTCCACCATGGAAGCCGAGTATGTTGCCATATGTGAGGCTGTTGAAGAGGTTGTCTGACTCCGCCAATTCTTGATTGACTTGGAAGTAGTTCCTGATGCGAATAAGTAGATCACTATCTATTATGACAATAGTGGAGTAGTAGCTAATTCGTAAGAACCAAGAAGTCATAAGAGAGGGAAACACATTGAAAGAAAGTTTTACCTTCTAAGGAAATTGTGCATAGGGGTGACGTGACAATTACCAAAATCGTGTCAGCAGATTATCTAGCGAATCCCTTTACAAAAGCTTTTCCACAAAAGAGTTTTGATGGGCATCTAAAGAACATGGGGATGAAAGATATGCCACATTTGCTATAGAGCAAGTGGGAGATTGTTGGGATTATGCTCGATAGCTAGAGTATAATAATGTATTTGACAATCTTTTCATATTAATAATGTGATTTCTAGTTTAACAAATCTTATAGCATTTATAGTTTAATTATTATAATTGTCAAAAGTAAATAATCATAAGGTCAAAATACTATGAGAAAAGATGAATTGTTCATACATTTAGATATGTATGAGGTAGACACAATTCTTTATTTAATATTGAATAATATTCACAACTTAAGATAAAGGTTGGGAGTTTTTATCTTGTTAAAGTTGAAGACTATTTTGCTTGCATTTGAGTGGGATCAAATGTGTTATGATGAGTCTATAATTATCAAAGTGTGGTGTTTTTAGGCAAAAGAATCTAGTGCACTGGGTGCGTTGAATTGGATTACAGTGAAATACTTTATCTAGAATCGTCAATGGATAAAAGTTTTCACTTGAAGACAATCAGAGAGTCTAACTCAATCCTGAGATAAATGATGGACTTATGGTTGCAAGTGTATCATTTGAGCTATCAATGAGTACGATTATATAGCATAGTTTATCCTCAATAGTTTGGTGGTATTCATTTGTTAATCGATAGAGGACTTCATTTATAGATATGGACATCGTGGCTCCATTTATTAAATGAGAGTAGAATAACATCATATGGATGTTTTGAGGTATTGGATATTAAATCTTAACGTTAAGTCTTCAATAATCTATTGAAACATGGCTTCTGTACAAGTCAAACTATCCAAGTTCAAAATGTGTTCATATGAGTAAATATGGTAACTTGGAGAGCAACAGGTGGTCTATGAGCTCTTGGGGATTATTGGTATTCTTCACGAGGATATACTTTCTCCATTAAGATTGTCTAGGGTATAAATGAGAAATATTAGGTTATTCTATCTTTATTTGGGAGTTCAATTTTAATTCTTTAGTGGAATGAACTAAAATTAATAGATCGGATCTAAGTGAATCATTTGTTGATTGTGATTGGGTTGTGTCTATTGGAGCTTAAATTTAGATAGTCCGCCAAGATCCCCAATCCACACGAACTTGCATGGATCACTTGATATATTCTACCGAACCAATTAAGGGGTCCATCTAGAATTGTATTAAGGCATGTGGACTTGTTTTTTTTTTGTAAGAATGGGTCTAGTTCACATGTGGACTTTTTATTAAGGTCCAATAGATTTAAGAAAATAAGAAAAATAATATATATGCCTATATAATATCATGGGCGGCAAGGCTAATATATAAAAGCCCAATATATTATTTTTTATTTTATTCATTAATTAAATAGAAATTAATTAATTTGTTGATTAATTAAAAATTTAATTAAAAGTCAAAATCTTTTTCCGAATAGGAGAAGGTCTTCTAATATTATGCTATTGTTGGGAGTACAATTATATTAAAGATTATATTTGATAAGTAGATAAATAAAAGGAATTATTTATCTAGTCAAATTAGGAAGTCTTTAATATGGTCACAAATACACTATTGAGTTGGATTAGGAGTCTTGGTATAGGAAAGAATTCTTTTTGGAAAATGATTATTGGTCACTAAGTAAATCCACCTAAGAATAGGATTCTTGCCTACCAAGTAAATCTTCTTTAGGTGAGGATTTGTGAACCTATAAATATAGGTTGTAAATTTTGACCAAGCCTTAATTTTTGGTGTGAGAAGTTGTTTTTTTTTTTAATGTTATAAAAAAAATACTTCGTCCAATTCATTGTGTGAAGATATCGGCCAAGCGTAGAGAAAATAGGGAACGTTTTTGTTTTTGATAATACACTAGTATCCTTTGCTTCAAAAGGGTTTTGTGTACAACATCTAATAAAGGTTCACTCGATTTTCAATCAAATTGATTGATAATTCACAAGTGATCGGACGTTCTTGGTTTTTCTCTTGGAGGATTATTGTGACTAACAAAAAAGAAGATTTTTGTTTGTTTATATCCTCATGTATCCAATTTAAAGAAAGAGAGCCCACACTCCTAGGTGATTCACGTTCGTGATTGGATTGGAAGATCTTGCGGATTCAATTCGACACTAGTTCAATTGCCATAAAAAAAGGTACGATACTTTTTATATACATCAATTAATCTAGGGTTAAGTTCTCTCCTTTAAAGGGAAATTTATTTTTAAATTATTACAAACCCTAATTTTTATTATTCACACTTCCGTTGCGTGATTTTCCCTACAGAAGGCAGCCGTCCAGCTCAGCGTTGACTATTTACAGGTCAAGAGTGACTCATTACTCATAGTTAATCAGGTTTCCGGGGTGTTTTAGGCAAAAAGAGATAACATGATTGCTTACTTGAAGCTGGTTCAGCTGCTTAGAATAAATTTAAAGGATTCAAGATCGAGCAGGTACCCCACCAACAGAATTATCAAGCAGATGTCCCAGTCAAGATAGTTGTGAATGGTGGTCAGGCCTTACCTCGGGGAGTTCCCCTCCAAGTGATCACCCAACGAAGCACAACAGCGGGCAAGAAGATTTGTACACTGCATCTTTAGCCATGCTGGATGGATCCATTATTTGTTTATCTTTAGGATGGAAAGCTTCTCGAGGAGTCCGATCAACCCAGAAGAATCAAGAGGCTCTCTGTCCAGTATTGCCTGGTAGATGGATGCCTCTACAGGAGGGCCAAGTCCCTTCCACTACTTTGATGTTTGCATTCTGATGATGCGATATGGGCATTGAAAGAGGTTCACTCTAAGTAATGCGGGAACCACATTGGTAGGGAAGCTCTGGCATACCAGGTACTCCGCATGGGGTATTACTAGCCAACCATCCATCAAGATGAAAAAAACTTTGTACAATCCTGTGAACCATGCAAGAAGACCTCCAACTTGAGCCACTTCCCACCGGAGTGTCTGTCATCTCTCAGCTTGCCTTACCCCTTTGCTGTGTAGGGATTTGACTTGCCCGTACCACTTCCTACTTCTCCTAGATAATTCAAGCATGCTATTATGGCGATCAACTATTTTACAAGGTGGGTCGAAGCCAGACCGCTCTCCCAAATATAAAAAAAAAATACAACAACGTTTATCACAAACAATATAGTATGCAGATTCGAAACCGCTCTTATCATTGTAGCCAACCTAGGTAAGCAGTTTGATAATTGTTGATTCAAGGATTTTTGCAAAGGAGTGGGAATCGACCTTAGGTTTGCTTCAGTAGTCCACCCTTAGACTAATGGACTGGTTGAATACACCAATAAGTTTATCAAGAATCTGTTGAAGAAGAAATTACAATAGAGAAAGGGAAGATGGGTCGAGGAGCTTCCCGAGGTTCTCTAGGCTTACCGGACCACCAAGAGAACAACCATCGGAGAAACACCCTATTCCTTGACCTTCGGGGCTAAAGCAGTTCTTCCCATCAAGTACCAACTAACCTCCTTTAGAGTGCATCACTTTGAACGTAAAATCAATGAGAACAAGCTCCGAGCTAATCTAGATCTCTTGGAAAAGAAACAAGATTGGGTAGTTGAGAAAGTAGAGATCAATCAAAGCAAGATCGCTAAGTACTTCAACATGAAGGTCAAAGCTTGAAGCTTTAAGGAAGAGGATCTAGTTCTTAGGAAAGTGACCTCGAATACCAGGAAGAGGTCAGATTGGGTCCTAGGACCTAATTGGAAAAGACCTTATTTGGTAAAGGTAGTGGTCCACAATGAAGCATATAAGCTAGAGGACATGAATGGGTGACCCATCAACCACACTTGGAATCTAGATCACCCGAGGAAGTATTACCCTTAGAAAACGGACTCGTTAGCAGACTACCTCCGTTTAGGTTTCAATAAAATCTACATAAACAATGTACTCCATTCTTAATCAATAAAGTCTATTTTCTCCCTCTTCGATTATATTTTAAAGTAATTTCTCCATATCCAATTAGGGTCTACACGAGTGAGTTCAATATAACCACCTCAAGACCAGGGATTAGCCAGAAAGCCTCCTCGCAATCCTTGATGCCTCGGCTGGGTACCACCCCCACCAAGAAGGATCTGAGTATAAGTGCATAGCTGTCATCCAAATCTCGAGACCAGTAAATAGATAGATATCCCTCCTGATGACTTGGTCGGGATGTCACCCCATGAAGGTTCTGTGTGTAAGAGTATAGTTGTCATCCAGATCTCGAGACCAGGAAATAGCTAGATAGCCCTCTTGAAGCCTTGGTCAGGCTACCACCCCCAAGAATGGTTTGTGTGTAAGAGCATAGTTACCATTCAGATCTCGAGACCAGGAAATAGCTAAATAACCCTTCTGATGCCTTGGTTGGGCTACTACTCCCAAGAAGAGTCTATGTGTAAGAGCATAGTTGCCATCCAGACCTCGTGGCCAGAAAATAGCTAGACAGCTCTTCTGATACCTCAGTCGGGCTATAACCCCCGAGGTGGACCTTGGCTAAGATAGTTTTCCTATCTAAACTCCAGTGACCAAGTTATTATTATTTACTAATCCTCCATGTACATACGATTGCTTGTTGTGGTAGGTCCAAGATAGCCTAAAATCATATAAGGGGACTACTCACTAAAGTAATCAAGCTACAAGTTTCTGTCGAGAGTTGAGAGCTTGGGCAAGCTATCCGCTTATACACTAAAACTAAATTTAGGATCTCTTTATTCTTAACGAGTTTGATTAAGTCAAGTTATTTCGAAGGTCGTATCTAGGTTGAGATCAAGAATGAAGCAAGAAGATGTCAGTCATATCAAAGTTCATTTGAGCAGGTATGAATGAAATCTAAAGTCAGCTTTCATTAATGGTATGGGAGCCCATCCCCTATAAAGACTACAATTATCAAGCAGTGAGCCCAAACCCTAGTTTTGGGCTACAAAAAAATGGAAGAATGATGAAGAAAAAGGCTAATTAGACATGTCTTAAGCAGGGAGCCCACCCCATTTTTATGGGCAACAAAATGAAATGTTCGAGGTTAGACTGGATCAGACTCCAGCTTCCTCCTGGTTCCCTTCTCCGTCTCTCCCTCAGGTAGTTGCTCACCAAGGCTGCCTTTGCCCGCTACCCCCACCTCTGGGGATCCTCCATTGCCTGTTGCTTAGCGGGGTCCTCTGCCAAAACCTCATTAACCACCGCCATAACCTCAAGATTGATGGCCGTATCAAGAAGGTTTGCCAAAGACTCTATCTTGTTTTATCCAACCTCTAGTTCTTCTTTAGTGTATTCTTCAGGATGGTTATGGACCTCTCCCCGGGCTTCTGGTAGGTCCCCCTCAGACTGTGCTAGTTGAACCCTCTAGAGGTTTCCCCGTGACCTGAGACTGGTAAGACTGGAGGAGGAAGAGAATGATCTGTAACAACTGCTTGATTCCCAGCTCTAGCCCTGTCACCCTCAGGATGGGAAACCTCTACAGCCTTTGTCAGAATCTCCTCTCTATCCCAGTTGGCAATAACTAATAGGTCAAAAGGGGAAGGGAGGGTTTCAACAACCTAGAAGAAAGTATACAAGTACCCCACACTAAAAGAAGCGTCCACTTTGGCTTGCAGTTTTACCGTTTGAGCATGAATATCCTGGACCTCGACCTCCAGCATTCTGGGTTCTGGTTTCCAAGGATCCCTCTGTTTGGCCTGTCGTTCAGATATAAGGGTTTTTGTGTCAAGGGAGTGTTTTGTCCTCTCATGATCGCGCTGAAGCTCGACCATTTCTGCTTTCATTTTCTTCTGACTGGAAGTCATCTCCTGTACCAAAGTTTGAGCTTACGCAAGTAACCCCATGGCCTTTTCGGCTTGGGCCTCAGCTTTTGCAGGCTATTCAAATATAGATGCTACCTAGTGGCTTATTACCACATTGAATTTGACGGTTTACAAGGTATAAAACCAATATTAGTGAATGTTCAGTGTCCACAGTCACATGAAGGATAAATGAGAAGTTACCTCAGCCAGAAAAGAGGACCCCTTGGTAAGCAAGATGTCCACGGGCATTGAAGCCATCCTCGAGTGCCCGCCACCTAGGCAAGATGTGACGAACTGCTACAAGACCTTATCCTGCTCTACCAAGCTCGACTGATGGTGGAAGTGGGTAGGGAGAACCTCTGGAACACCGGCATTAGGGACAGTCTAAGCTTGAGGAGCTTATGGTGTAGACGGAGCAACAGAGGCAACAGGTAATTTGGCTGAGGGCCAATAGTTGTAGCAGGGGCACCAATGAAGTGGCAGAGTTGGTCATATCAATGGCCAAGAAAACTGGCCTCCCTTGGTTTAGAAATCTAGAAGCTCGCGATGCAAGAATAGCCATCTTAGAGCTATTTTGGGAAAGTGACGGAACTGAAGCAGGCGAAACCCCAGTTGGAACAGCAAAAATCTTTTGTTCGAGGCAGCCAAAGGGGCTCCCCGGGGTAGTCTTGCATGAGGAGGAGGGGTACAAGCCTACTGGACCTGGACCTGGACCTGGACCTCACGAGAAGCTAGTGCAATAATAAAAACTGTTAAAAGACAAGAAAAGAAGGAGAAGAAAGCCATCATAGCTGAGCTAATCAACGAAACTAAACAAGATGGCTTAGTGTTACTTACGAGGAGTAGTATCATAAATTCATAGATAACGATTTACTCAATGAGAATCGAAGGGGTCGACAGTTGGGAACTTCATATTCAAATAGTTCCTAGCAAGGATGGCCTTCAGTACAACCTCAGACTCGGCAGTAATGGAGTCCTGGCCCCACAAGGTTTTACCGTTGAAAGAGGTGGGAATTGTGAACTCATGCCCTCCAATGAAGGTCGAGATTCCCTAATCATTTCCCACTAGGATCCACTCCTCCTTACAAGCAGGATCTTTCCTCGAAGCACCATGGATGATTGAATTGAGCTTGTTCTTTGCCTTGGCTTAGAACTGACCTCGAGGAGTTTAGGAAAATTTTCTAATCGGAAAGAGGTATTCCAGCTCCTCAGCTATGGGCTCCTAGGTAAACTTTCTTAGCTCGCATTACTCCCTCCACAATATGAGAAAGCCGATCAGATGCCTCTAGAAGCTGGGTGTCAGCTGGAGGGGAGCTAGCTATAAGGCGTTGAGAGCCCGCTGAAAAGTAGGATGAAAAGGAAGCCTGACCCCGTACTCGAAGGCTGCCACATGGATGAAGAGCAAGCCTTTAGGCGGATTGAAGACATTGTAGTTTCTATGGGGAACTATGAGAGAGATGCTATCAGGAATACCATATTTGATCCTAATATGACTGATTGACTACGGATTAATGGTGGAGTCTGGAATTACCGTAAAGTCATAAGGAGGAAGCCTCTCCAGAGAAGGACCGAAAACTGTGACTTGACATTTCCCAGCAACGTTGTCTCTATTTTCCTCACCGAAATATTCATCGACCAAACTCAAGGGATTATCTGGTCGATTAGAAAACCCAGTCCCGATAGCTACGTTTCTGTTCGACCGACGACATTGTGGGCTCAAAGGTGAGTCGTCACTGTCAAGGTGTCTTCGAGCCCACTTTCCATTGGTAAGACTAGAAACCTCTTCACCATCAATGAGGGAATCGACGGAGTCATGGCTAGCTTTCGACATAATAGAATAAGGTTTGGAGGCTAAGAAGAAAAGAAAGGACAGAGGCGTAGCTGAAAAGGTCTGTAAAAGAGAGGGATTTTTAAAAATTTGAAGTTTAAAAGTGAGGCGTGAGGAAAGTGATGAAGAAGCTAGGTTTAAATAGAGTTGGAAGAAGCAATGACGTCAATGAAATCTTTGGCGGGATTCCCTTGAATCTCGGGAGTGGTCGTAACGTAGCCGAATTATCTCAAGGAATACACTGGTCTTTTCTTGTCACGTCACTGGTATAATTAATGAGGAGATTTCTACCAAGATTTGGTAACGATAAAATAGGGAAAATTTCCCAATTAAAATAAGGAATCTGACTCCAACCCCAATTCAATCACCGGTTTTCAAGTCAGATGGGACTTCTGTTAATAGCCAAATTTGGATAGGGACCAAAGACAATTTTTTGACTCTTCCAGCCTGAATCCAAAGCTGAGATCACCTATCATAAAACCCCAGTTCCTGAGGTCTAGCTTCGGAACCACCTTGTAAAAGCAAGGAAAGGTTACCGAGTTCAGGAAGCATCTAAGGTAAGGCCTGACACAAACGAATTGAGCTCCTTCCGTTAAATCAAGGCTCCCCGAGGTCGAAACTACTTTGTAGCCTCTCTAGAAGCTAGCCATCCTCCCCAAGCACAGGGAGAGACCCATTAAGTGCCCATCTTGCACTACAGTACTTCTTCGTCTCTCTGATGGAAGATTCAAACTTATCATGACGAGAAAGAGAAAGCTATCCTAATCCATGCTACCCCCAATGAGTGTCCACAAGGCCGTCTCAAGCTATTAAGGACCAAGAAAGATCAGGCCAAGCTTATAGGACCAGAACTAAGGCATGGGTCTACCTCACTCTACGAAACAACAAACACCTAACTCGACGACCTCTATGAAGAATCATGCCATGAATACACACAAGATCATATCTACACTCCAACGAACATTAAAACTCTACGTACGTGTAAGGTAAGATATTGAGTCCAAAAAGGAAACAAACTTATCTCTACCAAAGATATTCTTGAATCCGTTATTAATTAAAAGTCAATGACTTTTAAATAACAGATCCCGCCTGATAAGGAGAGAATGGATTCAGATAATAAGGATAACAGATCCACAAGTTTAAACCATTCGGACCATGTATAAATATGCCCAAGCATGATCGCCAAACGGGGAGGAGGAAGAAAATGAGGGTGAGTAAGAAAGGATTCTTGGCCTAAATTCCATAATTGGAACATGGTCATTGTTGTATTCTACTATTCGACATGCACAAGGTTTCCACTCTATTGTATCCCAGCGAAATTGAGAGATTGTAAATGAGAGATTTTTGTATGATATACTAGATTTATAATAAAAATCTATATTCCCACCTTCATTTCTTTTATATTTACACATCCACCTTTATTCAATTAGGTTAGGTACCTAAGGTACCAATCCCAGCCATCACCTACGTGGTAGTGGTCTCAACGGTGTTAACCGGAATTTCTCACCTCCTGTAAATTTTCTGTTAACAGTATCGTTATCCTAGACCCTCTAGGTGACCTTTAAATGCTTTAGCAGGAAAAGTCTTTGTAAAGGGATCAGTATGATTGTCCTATGACGCTATCTTGGTCATGGTCACAACTCCTTTATGCACTATCTTTCTGATAAGATGATATTTCCTCTCTATATGCTTCCCTCTCTTATGGCTTCTTGGTTCTTCGGAATTACCCAGAGCGCCATTGTTATCACAATATAGTGTGATGGACTTATATAGGTTTGGAACAACATCCATATCATTCAAGCACATACGGAGGCAAACATTGTCTTTAACAGCTTCACAAACGGCTACATATTCGGCTTCCATGGTGGAGTCAGCAATACAAAATTGCTTAACACTCCTCCAAACAATGGTTATACCACCAAGGGTGAATACTGATCCAGATGTGGATTTTCTAAAATCCGTATATCCTGATAGGATCAAATCATATCCATAATAAACTAGCATATAGTTTCTCATTCTTCGAAGATACTTGAGAATAGTCTTGAAAGCAACCCAATGATCCAATCATAGATTGGACTGGTACCAATTGGCTACTCTCACTGTGAAGCAGATGTCAGGTCTCATGCATAACATAGCATAAATGAGGTTACCTATCGTAGATACACAGGGAACATATCTCATATCCTTAACTTCTTGAGGTGTCTTAAGACAATGTTCCTTAAATAAGTGAATTTCAAGCTTGGAAGGTAAATTACCTTTCTTGAAGTTCTGCATCAAAAATTGCACAAGAATCTTGTCGATATACAATGCTTGAGACAATGCTAGGAGTTTGTTCTTACGATCCCTTATAAGTAGGATCCTTAGAATAAAACTAGTCTCTTCTAAATATTTCATTTGGAATTGGCTAGCCAGCCAGTCCTTTACTTCTGATAATACCCCTACATCATCCCAATGAGTAGGATATCATCTACATATTGGACTAAGAAAACTACTTTCTTATCAATGATGCGCTTGTAGACACAAGGCTCAATGATATTTTACTCGAGGCCATAGATTTTGATAGCACCATCAAACCTTATGTTCCAAGATCTAGATGCTTGTGTAAGTCCATATATAGACCTTTGCAACTTACAAACCTTTTGCTTTTGATCTGGAGACACAAATCCCGCTGGTTGTATCATGTAGATTGAAACAAAGATAATGGTGTGCTTAATATTAATATAGAGGGGGGGGGGGGGGGGGGCTAAATAGATTTTAAACAAATTTACCCAATTTTTGTTAAAGGTCAAGATTACGAAAATGCCCCTAGCTAGTTACAATAAAATCACAAGTGTAAAAATGCGGAAATATAAACGACACTTGAGATATACGTTGAAACCCTCTAAATGGAAATAACCACGGGCTGATGAGTGCGCCACACTAGAACCTCGTATCCACTAATGGCAAGGAATTACAACCTAATCCTGGTTTAATCCACCACCACTACCTAATCCCGGTATAAGTGAACGTAGTTCATCTTGCTTGTGCTTTAAGCTACCTACTCCCGGAAGCAACACAAGTCTTACTTCTCCATGAAGAGATAAAGTGTCCTAAGTGAATATATGATGATATTCAATGAACAATCAATCCTATGAAGCTATCACAATACAACACTCAATCATGTCATCACAACAATCTGTAATTTGTATCTAGAAATATTCTAAGAGAATACAATTAATTAAAGAGATGGTTTAGCAAGCAAAAACACTTAACTTGTGAGAAGAAGTGAAGAGCTTACCAAACAAGATGTGATGAAGCAACCCTATCCATTGATGCACTCTAGATGAACTTAGATGATGCAAGACGAAGTTTTGATGCACATGGGAATGCTTTGAGTGATTAAAAATGAGTTCTTGGAAGTGTTTTTCCTTTGAAATGTGTTCTAAGGAAAATATATGATATTTTGAAATTTTACACAACCTTAAGACAATGAGATGTATATATATGAGATCCAAACAAAGTGATGTCATTTTGGAAAAAATGTTCCAGCTTCTTCATTATGCGCTGGTGAGGTGCGCTGGTTGATTAGGGCACTACCAGCGCAATGCCTAAAAATTTCAATAGGCGATGGTCGAATGGCACACGTCAGTGGCGCAACACATGCGCAAAACCACTGGAATGTTTGCGCTGGTGGGGCTGCGCTAGTCTAGTAGTGTACCACCAGTGGACGCTCACTTTTTGCATCTTTACGCGGGAGCAGCAGCGCAACCCAGTGGTGCAACACTAGCGAATATCCACTGTGAATGTTGCGCTGGTGAGGTGCACTGGTCGATTAGCGCATCACCAGCGCAATTCCTACTTCAGCACTCAAACAACCATACAAGCAACAAGTACAAGAGTGATGAAAATGCATCCTATTTTAATGCCTAGCATGACATAAAACTTTCATAGCAATATGCAAATAGGTCAACAAGAGTCATTTAAACTAAAATGCACACAAGAAAACACTCAACATATAAGATCAAGAGTTATGCATGAATATGTGAGTGTGTGCAACTATCTCTTCAAAGTAAGTAAGCACAAGAATTTTACCTTTGGTGCTTCTCCTCTTGAGATCTTGAGAGCCTAAGCTACCCTTACATGAACCCCAACAATGTGGTTGTTCACGAAATAAGCCAATCAACAAATGAGGACTTTTCAATCTCCCCTTTGGCTATTTCGTGACAAAACCACCACTCACATTGATCCTCACAAAACAAAACAGAAAAGCACCGGGAAGATATTCTACATTACATCGAGATAAACATAAGAAAACTTCAAGTCTTCAATCTCTTGTAGAACTATCAACCCTACACACAAGGCAAGCACAAATACGCTTTCCAAACCAAGTGCATGTGAGATGATCAAGTGAGTATAAAACAAAAGCATTTGCATTTAGAAATATGAGTATGATATCATAAATGCTCATGCAATGCTCCCCCTCAAAGGGTTACTCCCCCTACATGTAATCTCCCTTTTCAAACCAACACATGCTACTCTTCTATAGCCAACACTACTCCTCTTTTTTGTCATGATATAGTCAAAAAAGAAGTCCACAACCGGGTCACTCAAGGCAAAGAAAGAAGAGAGCATACAAGATTGTTGCATAATTATATAAGCCACATTTATGCAATCTCAATTGATAGGAGAGACACAATGAGATTTATTTAAAGACAATGTGTGAATCAAAAAATGCTTTTCATACAAGTCCAAAAACAAGTGTATTTGGCAAAGCAAATGACAAAGGTTTCCAGTATAATTCAAACCAACTTCATCATTTGTCATGAGAGAAGCAAGAATATAGAGTTCTTATATATATCAAGTTTTAAAGGCACTATATCCAACTTTAAAAACAAAACATGGCATGAGCAACTTTGCCCCCTATTTGATTTTTCCGGGAGGATACCCGTATGGTAATAGCCATGTTCAACTAATAAACAAAGAGAGACACCGATTAAGCATTTTAGTCTCACTAGTATGTTTCACACAATGTGTTGCATTTAACAATTTCAATCAACAAATCATGCTTTATCATTTTTCATTAGCATGTCACTTAAGAATCATCATGTCATGGAGATAATTATAGGTCATTCAACATGTACTTCCAATGTATATCTCCTAGTCCAAAAATGCATGTTTGAACATAAATATGACATGGATTGTAATCAAAGCAAAGTTCACACTTATTTAAGAAAATACAATATACTATAAGTGCAACCAAGCTACTAAAGCAATCAATAAAGAGGCATAAACATATTTAAGAAAAATTGCATGCAACAAGTATACAACAACTCTCTTTGCTTGAGTTCCCCATATGGGGTCAAAGACCACAACACATCACTTCATTAAACAAATCGCAATAGATCTACTAAGAGTCTTGAATCTAGTAACATCTAAGGGTTTAGTAAATAGATCCGCTAGTTGGTCATTTGTACCTACATGCTCAAGTACAATGAATTTGATCTCAACTAGTTCTCTAATGAAATTATGAAGGATGTCAATATGCTTAGTTCTAGAATGCTGAACCGGATTCTTTGAAATATTAATTGCACTCATGTTATCATAAAAGAGAGTAAGAGTACCTTGATTGAATCCATAGTCGACTAGAATTTGCTTCATCCAAAGGAGTTGTGTGCATCCACTCCCAGCAGCAATGTATTAGGCCTCAGCCGTGGATAAGGAAATCGAATTTTGCTTCTTGCAAAACCAAGAGACAAGGTTGGTCACAAGGAAAAAGCAACCGCCCGATGTACTTTTCCTGTCATCCTAATTCCCTGCTCAATCTGCATCACTAAAGCCTACAAGACTAGCATTAGTGTCAAAAGAGTACCAAATCCTATAGTTGGATGTCCCATTCACATATTGAATGATTCTTTTAACAGAAGAGAGATGAGACTCCTTAGGATTCACTTGGTACCTAGCACATACACCCATACCAAAAGAGATATCGGACCTACTTACAGTCAAATAGAGCAAGCTACCAATTATGCCATGATATAGAGTTTGGTCCACACTTTTACCACTAGCATCCTTGCTTAGCTTCAAAGTGGTACTCATAGGTGTATCACAATGTTTGGCACTTTCAAGGCCAAATTTTTTCACTAGGTTTTTGGCATACTTAGCTTGAGATATGAAAATCCCATCATCCATTTGCTTAATTTGTAAACCTAGAAAGTAACTTAACTCACCAACAAGACTCATCTCAAATTCATGAGACATGACATCAGCAAATTGTTGGACTTTGTGTGTCATTGGTGGAGCCAAAGACTATATCATCAACATAGATTTGAGCTATAAAGAGCCCATCTTTGTTTTTCTTGATGAATAAAGTCTTGTCAACACTACCCCTAGTGTAGTCATTGTCTATGAGATAATGAGTGAGACGCTCATACTAAGCCCTTGGTGCTAGTTTTAACCCATATAAAGCTTTGTTGAGGTGATAGACATGATTAGAGTGGTGAGGATACACAAACCCTTTGGGTTGCTCAACAAAAACTTCCTCTTGCAAGAAGCCAATGAGTAAGGCACTCTTAACATCCATTTGATATAATTTGAACTTTTGCAAACAAGAAACAGATAAAAAAAGCCTAATGGACTCAATCCTAGAAACGGGAGTAAATGTCTCGTCAAAGTCAATTCCCTCAATTTGAGAGTATCCTTGTGCTACAAGCCTAGCCTTGTTTTGCACAATGTTGCCATCCTCATCAGATTTGTTCCTATATACCCATTTGGTGCCTATCACATTTGTGTTCTTAGGCCGAGGAACTAGAGTCCAAACCTCATTCCTTTCAAATTGGTTAAGCTCTTCTTGCATAGCAAGAACCCAAAATGCATCTTTTAAGGCTTTATCAATTTTCTTGGGTTCTATTTTAGAGGTGTAGCAAGCGTAGCTAATAAGATTAGCCATTTGATGCCTAGTCATAACACCCTCACTAACCTCACCAACAATGTCATCTTTGTCATGAAGTTTCATAACCCATGGAGCAGGTTCTTTTGAGTCCAAGTGAGGAATCCTACCTCTAAGTTGTGCTATGTCATCATCAAGATTAGTCTTTTCAACATTAGAGATATCAACTACTTTCTCCAAAGGGGAGTCATCAACTAAATCTACCTTCTCTTCATGGTCATTAGTTTTGAGCCTAGCATCATCAATGACAACATTAGATGATTCCATTACGGTCCTAGTTTTTAGATTAAAAACTCTATAGGCTCTACTATTAAAGGCATAGGCAATGAAGATACCTTCATCACTCTTAGCATCAAATTTGCCAAGTTGATGACGGTCATTCAAAATGTAGCAATTGCTTCCAAAAGTGTGGAAGTAGCTAACATTTGGCTTCCTACCTTTCCATAACTCATAGAAGGTTTGCCTAGTGTGAGGCCTAAGGAAGACTTTTTTTTTATATGAAGCAAGCCGTATTGACAGCCTCGGCCCAAAGATTCCTAAGGACATTGTTGCTAAGCAACATCACACGGGCCATTTCTTGAAGAACCCTATTTTTCCTCTCAACAACTCCATTTTGTTGAGGTGTCCTAGGAACCAAAAACTCATGAGAAATGCCTAGACTATTGCAAAAGTTTTCAAAGTGGGCATTCTCAAATTCCTTCCCATGGTCACTTCTAATTCTCTTAATACTTTTAATCTTGGAGTTCATTTCATTTTGAATTTTAGAGCAAAGCATTTTAAACTTGTCAAGAGTTTTAGATTTTTCTCTAAGGAAATAAGTCCATGTGTACCTAGAGAAGTCATATACACACACAAAAATGTATCTCTTTCCACCTAAACTCTCGGTTTGCATCAGACCCATAAGATCCATGTGGAGAAGCTCTAGAGGTTCTTTGGTGGTTATATACTTGCCCTTTTTGTGCATACTTTTGGTTTGCTTCCCTTGTTGGCAAGGTCCACAAACACCATTAACCTTTTTGCCAAGCTTGGGAAGGCCTCGCACAACATTGAACTTATCTAAGATTCTTAAATCCCTAAAATTCATGTTACCAAGTATTTCATGCCACAACTCTATTTGTTAATCCTTGGACACATTACAAGACACACTTCTAGCCTCAAGACAATAGCAATTGTCACTAGACCTCATACCTTTTAACAAGGTTTGTCCATTAGGCAATAGGATAGAACAATCATTTTTCCTAAACAAGACAGAGAGTCCATCATCACTAAGATGTAAAATGCTTATCAAATTGGCTTTTAGACCATCAATATACAAAGCATTTGACAAGAAGGGTAATCCGGGAATGGAAATGGTTCCCTTTCCTTTGACCTTCTTTTGGATCCATCACCAAAGGTGACATTTCCTCCCTCCTCCATCACAAGAGTCTCAAAAAAACTCTTATCTACAGTCATGTGCCTAGAGCATCCACTATCTAGATACCAAAAATCACAAGAATGAGCTTTCAAAGTAATTTGTGCAACATGACAAATGTGTTCATACTTTCTAATCCACATAGGTGCAGTATTTTTCTTCACAGTGGTCAATGGTACATGGGCTTTAAATGTCTTAGAATTATGAAAAGGTGTTCCACTTTTCCTAGTGACATGCATCATGGCTCTAGATGTCCTAGGATCATGTATCATGGCTCTAGCCTTTTTCTTCTCTATCATGCTTTCAATCCAACACAATTTGATATACCTAAAGCAATTTGGTCTAATGTGACCATCAATACCATAAAAATGACATGAAGGTAAAAAGTTAGGAATTATACCATATCCATTAGGATGCATTGGAGCCTTCCCATGTCTTTATGGTTGTCTTGCTTGTTGTTGAGCAACTTTCCATCTTTGTTGTTGAGCAAGACTTAATTACTTCTTTGGTTAAGCTTGCATGATAGGTGTCTTCCCTTTGTGAGCTATTGGTTGAGGGAAGTTAACTTGAGGAGCCCTTGTAGGATGAGCTTTAGGTGGGCTACTTGGTGCCACCTTCACTTGAGTACGACTTGAACACTCTCCTATATCAAGCTTCTTCCTAGGAGTTTGATTAGAAGAGGACCCATTGAAGTTCATGCTTCTTTCAAAAGTGATCTTTCTTGGAGTGGAGGACATCTTGTCATATTCAAACCCAAGCCCCTTCTTGTCATTTGGCCTCTTTCCAACATCTAGCTTGTGGTCAAGTTTTTTTATTGATAGAGTCCATCTTGGCCATCAACTCTCTAGCATCTTCAAGCACTTTCTTCAATCTTTCTTCACTCATCTTAGATCTCTCCAACTATTTATTTAGTTAGTCAACTTGAGTTGAGAGGTCTAGGTTTTATTCTTTCAATCTCTTGATCTCATTCTTGTTCTTTAACTTAGCCATGTAGTCCTTGAGATCCATTCTATCCACACTTCCATTACTGGATTGTGATAAAGATCCATCATCACTTGAGTAGTCTTCCTCTTGACTTTCATTCTCTTCTTCACTAGCATCTTTGCTTCTAAGAGAGGATGTGACTGCTATAAAGTTAGCCATGAGTTCTTCATCATCCGAAGACTCATCTCCTGTAGTAGAGTTATCACTTTCACTCCATTTGGCAGCCATCACTTTTCCCTTCTTCTTGTTCTTGTGATTTGAACATTCCGGGGTAAAGTGACCTATTCCACCACATTCATAGCATTGGACTCATTTCTTCTCGATCTTCTCTAGCCTAGGCTCAAACTTCTTAAAGGAAGCCTTTTTTTCATGTCTTGACCCTTGGATCCAAAGCCTTTCTTCTCGGACTTGTAGAATTTCTTGAACTTCCTCATTAGCAAGGCCATCTCTTCATCCGAGTCATCACCTTCCTCCTTCTTAACTTTGGAGGCTTTTAAAGCAATATCTTTTTGCTTTTTCGATGGTGTGGGGTTAGAACATTTCCTAGATTCACAAGCAAAAGCCTCCCAATCACTTCACTTGGCTTCATGTCCTTGTAACCACTATTTTCTTCCGAAGTCGTCACCTTAGATTCAAATCTATCGGGTAGAGATCTCATAATCTTCTGCTTGATCTTCCTATCCGAATAAGGATCACCAAGTTGATGACTTTGGTTCACAATTTCCATCAATCTCATTTCGAAGTCATTGAAGCACTCGTTCTCATCCATCTTGAGCTATCTGAATAAGGACCACCAAGCTTCGATTCTTTAACCACATTAGTTACCTCATGTGCAACCTCTAGGATATCCCATGCTTCTTTAGCTATCCTAGTATTTTGAACCAACTTGTATTGGTTATCATCCATTGCACATAGGATGCATGCATTGCCTTCCTATTCCACTTTGAAGCCTCAAACTCTTGTGCATTCCACTGTGCCTTTGGTTTGAGTACATCATCTCCACTATCTGTAGGAGCCATCATGGGTGGAGTGTAGCCATCCTCAACTGCCATCCATGCCCTGTCATGAATTTGGCATATGTACGACTCCATCTTGCCTTTCCAAGAGGCATAATTCAACCCGGTGATGAGTGGAGGTCTAGTGCTGGAAGCTCCCTCATTGCCAACGTTTCCACTCATTATGTTTAATGAATGAATGATATGAATGCAAATGTATGAATTATCAATACACACACAAAATGCAACACACACCAAAATGAGCAAGGATCACCTATGTATGTCTAGGAACCTGCTTCGATATCAATTGAAACAAATATTATGGTGTGCTTAATATTAATCTAGAGGGGGGGTGAATAGATTTTAAACAAATTTACCCAATTTACGTTAAAGGACAAGATTAGGAAAATGCCCCTAGCTAGTTACAATAAAATCACAAGTGTAAAAATGCGGAAATACAAATGACACTTGAGATATACGTTGAAACCCTCAAAATGGAAAAAACCACGGGCTGATGAGTGCGCCACACTAAAACCTCGAATCCACTAATGGCAAGGAATTACAACCTAATCCCGGTTTAATCCACCACCACTAACTAGTCCCGGTATAAGTGAAATTAGTTCATCTTGCTTGTGCTTTAAGCTACCTATTCCCGAAAGCAACAAAAGTCTTACTTCTCCATGAAGAGATAAAGTGTCCTAAGTGAATATATGATGATATTCAATGAAAAAACAAGGCTAGGAAACCCTATATGCTTATCTAGGAGAATGAGATGACAATTAATGCAATCCTAGATATCAAGTGCTAAATTACATGTTCAAATAGCTTAGCTAAACATAGATCAATCAATCCTACGAAACTATGACAATACAAACCTCAATCATGTCATCACAACAATCTCTAATTTGTATCTAGAAATATTCTAAGAGAATACAATTAAATAAAGAGATGGTTTAGCAAGCAAAAACACTTAGCTTGTGAGAAGATAGTGAAGAGCTTACCAAACAAGATGTGATGAAGCAACCCTATCCATAGATGCACTCTAGATGAACTTAGATGATGCAAGACAAAGTTTTGATACACATGGGAATGCTTTGAGTGATTAAAAATGAGTTCTTGGAAGTGTTTTTCCTTTGAAATGTGTTCTAAGGAAAATATATGATATTTTGAACTCTTACACAACCTTAAGACAATGATATATATATATATATATATATATATATATATATGTATATATATATAAATGAGATCCAAACAAAGCGATATCGTTTTCTAAAAAATGTTCCAACTTTTTCATTGTGCGATGGTCGAGTAACGCACCACCAGCACACTGCCTAAAAATTTCAATAGGCGCTGGTCGAGTGGTGCACGTCAGTGGCACAACACAAGCCCAAAACAACTGGAATGTTTGCGCTGGTAGGGCTGCACTAGTCTAGTAGCGCACCACCAGCACACGCCCACTTTTTGAATCTTTGCGTGGCTGTAAAAGCACAACTCAGTGGGGAAACACTAGCGACAGTCCACTGTGAATGTTACAGTAGTGAGGTGCGCTGGTCCAGTAGCATACAGCCGGCACAGTTCCTACTGCAACACTCAAACAACCATACAAGAAACAAGTACAAGAGTGATGAAAATACATCCTATTTTAAAGCCTAGCATGACATAAAACTTTCATAGCAAGATGCAAATAGGTCAGCAAGAGTCATTTAAACTAAAATGCACACAAGAAAACACTCAACATATAAGATCAAGAGTTATGCATGAATATGTGAGTGTGTGCAACTATCTCTTCAAAGTAAGTAAGCACAAGAATTTTACCTTTGGTGCTTCTCCTCTTGAGATCTTGAGAGCCTAAGCTACCCTTACATGAACCCCAACAATGTGGTTGTTCACGAAATAAGCCAATCAACAAATGAGGACTTTTCAATCTCCCCTTTGGCTATTTCGTGACAAAACCACCACTCACATTGATCCTCACAAAACAAAACAGAAAAGCACCAGGAAGATATTCTACATTACATCGAGATAAACATAAGAAAACTTCAAGTCTTCAATCTCTTGTAGAACTATCAACCCTACACACAAGGCAAGCACAAATACGCTTTCCAAACCAAGTGCATGTGAGATGATCAAGTGAGTATAAAACAAAAGCATTTGCATTTAGAAATATGAGTATGATATCATAAATGCTCATGCAATGCTCCCCCTCAAAGGGTTACTCCCCCTACATGTAATCTCCCTTTTCAAACCAACACATGCTACTCTCCTATAGCCAACACTACTCCTCTTTTTTGTCATGATATAGTCAAAGAAGAAGTCCACAACCGGGTCACTCAAGGCAAAGAAAGAAGAGAGCATACAAGATTGTTGCATAATTATATAAGCCACATTTATGCAACCTCAATTGATAGGAGAGACACAAGGACATTTATTTGAAGACAATGTGTGAATCAAAAAATGCTTTGCATACAAGACATGTTGCATTCATGTCCAAAAACAATGGTCTTTGGCAAAGCAAATGATAGAGGTTTCCAATATACTTCAAACCAACTTCACCATTTGTCATGAGAGAAGTAAGGATATAGAGTTCTTAAAGATATCAAGTTTTAAAGGCACTATATCCAACTTTAAGAACTAAACATGGCATGAGCAACTTTGCACCCTATTCGATTTTTTCGGGAGGATACCCGTATGATAATAGCCATATTCAACTAATAAAGAAAGAGAGACATTGATTAAACATTTTAGTCTCACTAGTATGTTTCACGCAATGTGTTGCATTTAACAATTTCAATCAACAAATCATGCTTTATCATTTTTCATTAGTATGTCATTTAAGAATCATCATGTCATGGATATGATTATAGGTCATTCAACATGTACTTCTAATGTATATCTCGTAGTTCAAAAATGCATGTTTGAACATAAATATGACATGGATTGTAATCAAAGCAAAGTTCACACTTATTTAAGAAAATACAATATACTATAAATGCAACCAAGCTACTCAAGCAATCAATGAAGAGGCATAAACATATTTAAGAAAAATTTCATGCAACAAGTACACAATAGCTCTCTTTGCTTGAGTTCCCCATATGGGGTCAAAGACCACAACACATCACTCCATTAAACAAATCGCAATAGATCTACTAAGAGTCTTGAATCTAGTAGCATCTAAAGGTTTAGTAAATAGATTCGCTAGTTTGTCATTTGTACCTACATACTTAAGTGCAATGCTATTGTTCTTAACTAGTTCTCTATTGAAATGATGACAGATGTCAATATGCTTAGTCCTAGATTGCTGAACCGGATTCTTTGAAATATTAATTGCACTCATGTTATCACAAAAGAGAGTAAGAGTACCTTGATTGAATCCATAGTCGAATAACATTTGCTTTATCCAAAGGAGTTGTGTGCATTCACTCCCAGCAACAATGTATTCGGCCTCAGCCGTGGACAAGGAAATCAAAGTTTGCTTCTTGCAAAACCAAGTGACAAGGTTGCTCCCAAGAAAAAAGCAACCGCCTGATGTACTTTTCCTATCATCATAATTCCCTGCCCAATCTGCATCACTAAAGCTTACAAGACTAGCTTTAATGTCAAAAGAGTACCAAATCCCGTAGTTGGATGTCCCATTCATATATCGAATGATTCTCTTAACAGAAGAGAGATGGGACTCCTTAGGATCCTCCTGGTACCTAGCACATACACCCATACTAAAAGAGATATCGGGCCTACTTGCGGTCAAATAGAGTAAGCTACCAATCATGCCACGATATAGAGTTTGGTTCACACTTTTACCACTAGCACCCTTGCTTAGCTTCAAAGTGGTACTCATGGGTGTATCACAATGTTAGGCACTTTCAAGCCCAAATTTCTTCACTAGGTTTTTGGCATACTTAGCTTGAGATATGAAAATCCCATCATCCATTTGCTTTATTTGTAAACCTAGATAGTAACTAAACTTACCAACAAGACTCATCTCAAATTCATGAGATATGACATTAACAAATTGTTGGAATTTGGTGTCATTGCTGGAGCCAAAGACTATATCATCAATATAGATTTAAGCTATAAAGAGCTCATCTTTATTTTTCTTGATGAATAGAGTCTTGTCAACACTACCTCTAGTGTAGCCATTGTCTATGAGATATTGGGTGCGACGCTCATACCAAGCCCTTGGTGCTTGTTTCAATCCATATAAAGCTTTGTTGAGGTGATAGACATGATTAGGGTGGTGAGGATCCACAAACCCTTTTGGTTGCTCAACAAAAACTTCCTCTTGCAAGAAGCCATTAAAGAAGGCACTCTTAACATCAATTTGATATAATTTGAACTTGTACAAACAAGAAATGGATAAAAGAAGCCTAATGGTCTCAATCCTAACAACTGGAGCAAATGTCTCCATAAAGTCAATACCCTCAATTTGAGAGTACCCTTGTGCTACAAGCCTAGCCTTATTTCACACAATGTTGCCATCCTCATCGGACTTGTTCCTATATACCCACTTGGTGCCTATCACATTAGTGTTCTTAGGCCTAAGAACTAGAGTCCAAACCTCTTTCCTTTCAAATTGGTTAACCTCTTCTTGCATAGCATGAACCCAAAATTCATCTCTTAAGGATTCATCAATTTTCTTGGGTTCTATTTTAGAGGTGTAGCAAGTGTAGCTAATAAGATTAGCCATTTGACGCCTAGTCCTAACACCCTCATTAACCTCACCAATAATGTCATCTTTGTCATGAAGTTTCCTAACCCATGGAACGGGTTCTTTTGAGTCCAAGTGAGGAATCCTATCACTAAGTAGTGTTATGTCATCATCAAGATTAGCCTTTTCAACATTAGAGATATCAACTACTTTATCTAAAGGAGAGTCATCAACTAAATCTACCTCATCCTCATGATCATTAGTTTTGAGCCTAGCATCATGAATGACAACATTAGATGATTCCATTACGGTCCTAGTTCTTAGATTAAAAACTCTATAGGCTCTACTATTTAAGGCATAGCCAATGAAGAAACCCTCATCACTCTTAGCATCAAATTTTGCAAGTTGATCACGGTCATTCAAAATGTAGTATTCGCTTCCAAAAGTGTGGAAGTAGCTAACATTTGGCTTCCCACCTTTCCATAACAAATAGTAGGTTTGCCTAGTGTGAGGCATAAGGAAGACTCTATTTCCTATGTAGCAAGCCGTATTTACAGCCTCGGTCCAAAGATTCCTAGGGACATTGTTGCTAAGCAACATCACACTGGCCATTTCTTGAAGAACCCTATTTTTCCTCTCAACAACTCCATTTTGTTAAGGTGTCCTAAGAGCCGAAAACTCATGAGAAATGCCTAGACAATTGCAAAAGTTTTCAAAATGGGCATTCTCAAATTCCTTCCCATGGTCACTTCTAATTCTCTTAATGCTTTTAATCTTAGAGTTCATTTCATTTTGAATTTTAGAGCAAAGCATTCTAAACTTGTCAAAAGTTTTAGATTTTTCTCTAAGGAAATAAGTCCATGTGTACCTAGAGAAGTCATCTACACACATAAAAATGTATCTCTTTCCACCTAAACTCTCGGTTTGCATAGGACCCATAAGATTCATGTGGAGAAGCTCTAGAGGTTCTTTGGTGGTTATATACTTGCCCTTTTTGTGCATACTTTTGGTTTGCTTCCCATGTTGGCAAGGTCCACAAACACCATTAACCTTTTTCCCTTGCTTGGGAAGGACTCGCACAACATTGAACTTATCTAAGATTCTTAAATCCCTAAAGTTCATGTAACCAAGTATTTAATGCCACAACTCTATTTGTTCATCCTTGTACACATTACAAGACACACTTCTAGCCTCAAGCCAATAGCAATTGTCACTAGACCTCATACCTTTTAACAAGGTTTGTCCATTAGGCAATAGGATAGAACAATCATTTTTCCTAAACAAGACGGAGAGTCCATCATCACTAAGATGTGTAATGCTTATCAAATTGGCTTTTAGACCATCAACATACAAAGCATTTGACAAAGAGGGTAATCTGGGAATGGAAATGGTTCCTTTTTATTTTGACCTTCTTTTTGGATCCATCACCAAAGGTGACATTTCCTCCCTCCTCCAACATAAGAGTCTCAAAGAAACTCTTATCTCTAGTCATGTTCCTAGAGCACCCACTATCAAAATACCAAAAATCACAAGAATGATCTTTTAAAGCAGTTTGTGCAACATGACAATTGTGGTCATCCTTTCTAATCCACCTAGGTGGAGTATTTTTCTTCCTAGTGGTCAATGGTACATGGGCTCAAAATGTCTTAGGATCATGCAAAGGTGTTCCACTTTTCCTAGTGACATGCAACATTGTTCTAGCCTTTTTCTTCTCTATCATGCTTTCAATCCTACATAATTTGATATACCTAAAGCCATTTGGTCTAATGTGACCATCAATACAACAAAAATGACACGTAGGTAAAAAGTTAGGAATTATACAATACCCTTAAGGATGCATTGGAGCCTTCACATGTCTTTGTGGTTATCTTGCTTGTTGTTGAGGAGCTTTCCTTCTTTTTTGTTGAGTAAGACTTGATTGCTTCCTTGGTTGAGCTTGCATGATAGGTGTCTTCCTTTTGTGAGCTATTGGTTGAGGGATGTTAACTTGAGGAGCCCTTGTAGGATGAGCTTGAGGTGGCCTACTTGGTGCCACCTTCACTTGAGCACTACTTGAACACTCTCCTAGATCAAGCTTCTTCCTAGGAGTTTGATTAGAAGAGGACCCATTGAAGTTCATGCTTCTTATAAAAGTGATATAGCTTGGAGTGGAGGACATCTTGTCATCTTCAAACCCAAGCCCCTTCTTGTCACTTGGCCTATTTCCAACATCTAGCATGTGGTCAAGTTTTTTGGTGCTAGAGTTCGTCTTAGTCAACAACTTTCTAGCATTTTCAAGTTCTTTCTTCAATTTTTCTTCACTCCTCTTAGATCTTTCCAACTCTTTATTTAGTTGGTCAACTTGAGTTGAGAGGTCTAGGTTTTCTTCTTTCAATCTCTTGATCTCATTCTTGTTCTTTAACCTTGAGCTCTTAAACTTAGCCATGTAGTCCTTGAGATCCATCCTATCCACACTTCCATTTATGGATTGTGATGAAGATCCATCATCACTTGAGTAGTCTTTCTCTTGACTTTCATTCTCTTCTTCACTAGCATCTTTGCTCCTAAGAGAGGATGTAAATGCTATAAAGTTAGTCATGAGTTCTTCATAATCCGAAGACTCATCTCTTTCGTTAGAGTTATCACTTTCACTCCATGCGGCAGCCATCAGTTTTCCCTTCTTCTTGTTCTTGTGATTTGCACATTCTGGGCAAAGTGACCTATTCCACCATATTCATAGCATCTGACTCCTTTCTTCTCGGTCTTCTCTTGCCTATGCTAAAACTTCTTGAAGGGAGCCTTCTTCTTCAAGTCTTGACCCTTGGATCCAAATCATTTTTTCTCAGTTTTGTAGAAATTCTTGAACTTCCTCATTAGAAAGGCCATCATTGATGACTTTGGTTCACAATTTCCATCAACCTCACTTCGAAGTCATTGAAGCACTCGTTCTCATCCATCTTGAGCAATTCGAATTGTGTTTGGAGAACTTAAAGCTTTGATTCTTTAACCATATCGGTTCCCTCATGTGCAACTTCAAGGATATCCCATGCTTCCTTAGCTATCCTAGTATTTTGAACCAACTTGTATTGGTTATCATCCATTGCACATAGGATGGCATGCATTGCCTTCCTATTCCACTTTGAAGCCTCAAACTCTTGTTCATTCCACTGTGCCTTTGGTTTGAGTACATCATCTCCTCCATCTGTAGGAGTCATCATGGGTGGAGTGTAGCCATCCTCAACTGCCATCCATGCCCTGTCATGAATTTGGCATATGTACGACTCCATCTTGCCTTTCCAAGAGGCATAATTCAACCCAGTGAGGAGTGGAGGTCTAGTGCTCGAAGCTCCCTCATTGCCACCATTTCCACTCATTGAGTTTAATGAATGAATGTTATGAATGCAAATGTATGAATTATCAATACACACACACACAATGCAACATACACCAAAATGAGCAAGAATCACCTATGTATGTCTAGGAACCTGCATTGATACCAATTGAAACAAATATTATAATGTGCTTAATATTAATCTAGAGGGGGGTGAATAGATTTTAAACAAATTTACCCAAATTTCGTTAAAGGTCAAGATTACAATAATGCCCCTCTAGCTAGTTACAATAAAATCACAAGTGTAAAAATGAGGAAATATAAACGACACTTGAGATATACGTGGAAACCCTCTAAATGGGAAAAACCATGGGCTGATGAGTGCGCCACACTAGAACCTCGAATCCACTAATGGTAAGGAATTACAACCTAATCCCGGTTTAATCCACCACCACTACCTAATCCCGGTATAAGTGAACGTAGTTCATCTTGCTTGTTCTTTAAGCTACCTACTCCCGGAAGCAACAAAAGTCTTACTTCTCAATGAAGAGATAAAGTGTCCTAAGTGAATATATGAAGATACTCAATGAACAAACAAGGCTAGAAAACTCTGTATGCTTATCTAGGATAATGAGATGACTATTAATGCAATCCTAGATATCAAGTGGTAAATTACATGTTCAAAATGCTTAGCTAAACATAGATCAATCAATCCTATGAAACTATGACAATATAACACTCAATCATGTCATCACAACAATCTCTAATTTATATCTAGAAATATTCTAAGAGAATACAATTAATTAAAGAGATGGTTTAGCAAGAAAAAACACTTAACTTGTGAGAAGATAGTGAAGAGCTTACCAAACTAGATGTGATGAAGCAACCCTATCCATAGATGCACTATAGATGAACTTAGATTATGCAAGATGAAGTTTTGATGCACATGGGAATGCTTTGAGTGATTAAAAATGAACTCTTGGAAGTGTTTTTCCTTTGAAATGTGCTATAAGGAAAATATATGATATTTTAAACTCTTACACGACCTTAAGACAATGAGATATATATATATATATATATGAGATCCAAAGAAAGTGATGTCGTTTTAGAAAAAACGTTCCAGCTTCTTCATTGTGCGCTGGTGAGGTACGCTGGTCGAGTAGCGCACCACCAGCGCACTGCCTAAAAATTTCAATAGGTGCTGGTCGAGTGGCACAATACAAGCGCAAAACCACTGGAATGTTTATGCTGGTGGGGTTGCGCTAGTCTAGTAGCGCACCAACAGTGCACGTCCACTTTTTGTATCTTTATGCTGGTGCAGCAGCGCAACCCAGTGGCGCAACACTAGTGACAGTCCACTGTGAATTTTGTGCTGGTGAGGTGCGCTAGTCGAGTAGCGCACCACCAGTGCAATTCCTACTTCAACACTCAAACAACCAAACAAGCAACAAGTACAAGAGTGATGAAAATGCATCTTATTTTAATGCCCAGCATGACATAAAACTTTCATAGCAAGATGCAAATAGGTCAACAAGAGTCATTTAAACTAAAATGCATACCAAAAAACACTCAACATATAAGATCAAGAGTTATGCAAGAATATATGAGTGTGTGCAACTATCTCTTTAAAGTAAGTAAGTACAAGAATTTTACCTTTGGTGCTTCTCTTCTTGAGGTCTTGAGAGCCTAAGCTACCCTTACATGAACCTCAACAATATGGTTGTTTATGAAATAAGACAATCAACAAATGAGGACTTTTCATAGATGCTTTCATTAAAATTGTCATTCAAGAATGCAGTCTTGACGTCTAGTTGCCAAATTTCGTAATTGAAATAGACAGCTACAGATAAGAGTATCATAATAGATTTAAACATGGCTACTGGCGTGAAGGTCTCTTCATAATTGACCCCTTATTTCTAGGTAAAACCCTTGGCCACTCGCGTAGCCTTGAAGTTGTCTACCTTCCCTTCTAGACCTCTTTTTCTCTTATAGATCCACTTACACCCTATGGGTTTTACCCCATCTGGTAAGTCTACAAGTTCCCAGACTGAGTTAGAGTACATGGACTCCATCTCGAGATTTATGGCTTTAAGCCATTCCTCATTGTCAAGATCTTCCATTGCATTCTTAAATGTTAAATAATCATCCACACTATCAGTAAAGACGACATCTCATCCTTCACCTATACTCCTATAATGTTCAGTTTGTCATACAACTCTCCCACTACATCTAGATGATAACGTATCCTGACTAGGAATCATTGACTAACATATGTCAATGGATCAACAACTCTTGTTGACTAAGCACTAGTCATACTAGGCTCCCTCTCATTTAATACAATCTTGCTACGAGGCTTTTACAATCTAATTCAACATGTAGTTTCTATTTTCAAATAAAATCAATCAATCAAAGCTCAAAATAGTCCTAGATAGAAGGCCTGTATAATACAAAACACAAACATGTTAAAACTTATGCTTTTACAATCTAATTCAACATGCAAGATTCAGTCAAAGTTCAATCTAGATTCTATAGAGTTCAAAACTATAATCAAAATATACATAATATACATACATGTACTGAAAAAGAAAACCTAAGGTAATTGAAGACTTGAAGCTCAAAAGTTAAAAGAAAAATCAATACCTCAAGTGAAAACTGTAAAGTCCCATTTTTGTGTATAAAGCTACCAAAAAACACAATATAATTACTCCAACTCTTTTGGAAAAGATAGAGGACTGGTTGACGAGGAATCTCCAACTTGAGTAACTTGAATTGGACTTAGAATGAAAAAGATATGGTGTTTTGAAAGTAGGAAAGTTGGAGAGAAAATTTCCGCACAAGTTTTTCAAGTAATTTCTTCTTGGAAAGGAATGAGAGGGAAATGAGTAATTAAAGAAAATTTTTAAAGAGGGAAATAAAGGACCAATGTGAGGAGGACACCTCTGTTTCCCGTGGAGGCACATGGGCCTCCTTAAGAGTAGAGGAAATCCTTTCCTGTGGAGGTCCACACGCCTCCACGGGAAATAGTGGTTGTCCCCTTCCTTTTCCCTTGAGACTCCTAGAGTTCTTCAGCCGTATCTTTGGCCTTCGAACACAGACTTTGAATCCGTTTTCACATTACAAACCAGGACTCCCTCATGTACAAAAGATGTCAAGAAAACGTTTTCAAAATTATGGAATTCAATCTTGAAAATAATAGATGAAAACCAAGTACGATAAATCACGAAAAGTTTCTTAACTTCCTAATTTGAACTCACGAGCAATAATATAGAATATGATTATCAACACATCCAATGGGAACTAGACTTAAGCATGAAAGTTCACAAATCAAATATGTCTAGTTAATATGCATGAATAACAATTCTAGAAAATGTGAAAACGCCAAAAAAAAATTAGCTTCTAGATTTATTCAGGTTACTAAACCTTGAATCAATAATAGTTATTTAAGCTCATAGAAAAGATTTAGTATCAAACAAAAATCATGCTAGAATCATAACATATGATCAATAGAATTCCTAGCAAGAAATATAGAGTATGTAATCACAAAGTATTCAATTAAAACATGTCAAGCACTAAGTATACAAAAAAATTATGCTAATCATGAAAATGTTCAAATAAAAGACCTAGCACATGTAGTGACTAATTTTAATTTAAAATCAATCAATCAAAGCTCAAAATAGTCCAAGATAGAAAGCTAGCACAATACAAAACACAAACATGTGAAAACATAGGCTTTTACAAAAACCTAACTCAACATGTAAGATTCATTCAAAGCCCAATCTAGCTTCTATAGAGTTAAAAACTCTAATCAAAACATACATAGTATACATACATGTATTGAAGAAGAAAACCCAAGGTAATTGAAGATTTGAAGCTCAAAAATCAAAAGAGAAATCAATACCTCAAGTGAAAACTGTGCAGTCCCGTTTTTGTGTATAAAGCTACCAGAAAATTCAATATATTGACTCGAAACTCTTTTGGAAAAGATAGAGGACTGGTAGACGAGGAATCTCAAATTCAAATCACTTGAATCGGACTTTGAATGAGAATGATATGATGTTTGGAAACTACGAAAGTTGTAGAGAAAGTTCCTACACAAGTTTTTCAACTTTTTTTCTTCTTGGAAAATAATGAGAGGTGAAGGAGTATTTAAAGGAAATTTTTAATGAAGAAAATGAAGGAACAATGGGAGGAGGAAACCTTTGCTTTCCGTGGAGGCACATGGGTCACCATGGGGGCAGAGGATCTCCTTTCCAGTGTAGGTCCAAGCGCCTCCATGGGATAGGGGGGCTATCCCCTTCCTTTTCCCTTGAGACTTCTACAGTTTTTAAGCCATATCTCCGGCCTCTGAACTCTGGTTTCGAATCCATTTCCAAATTATGACCTGAGACTCTCTCATGTACAAAAGATGTCAAGAAATTGTTTTTAAAAAATATGGAATTCAATCTTGAAAATCAGAGATGAAAACCATGTACGATAACATCATGAAAAGTTTCTTAACTTCCTAATTTAAACTCAAAACTTAATGAATTAGTAACCGGATTTCGTGGAACTCAATATAAATTAAAGGCACAAATTGGAGCTCAATATCTTACAAATACAATAAAATGAACATAAGAACACACAAATGTGTAACTTCCCAGATATATGAAAGGAAAATCGCGTAACGAAAGCATGAAAATATTGACATTAGGGTTTCGGTATAAATAAAAATTTTGCCTTTATAATAACAAGAATCTTAACTCTAGATTAATTGATGTATATAAAAAGAGTCGTACCTTTTTCTCGTGACGATTGAACAAGCGCTGAATTGAATCTACAAGATCTTCTAATCCAATCACGAACGTGAATCACCTAGGAGTGTGGGCTTCCTTTTTTTAAATTGTATACCTGAGGATGGAAACAAACACAATCTTTCTCTTTGTTAGTCACAATAATTCTCCAAGAAGAAAACAAAAACGTTAGGTCACTTGTGAATTATCATTCAATTTGATTGAAACTCGCATGAACCTTGATTCGATGTTGTACACAAAACCTTTTAATATAAAAGCTACTAGTGTACTATAGAAAACTAATCAATTTTTTTTCTTTTCTTCTTACTGAATGTCACACTATTTCTTAGAGTTGATCGAGTTTTGTCTAGAGCAAAAACAAATTTTTCTCCCAAAATTCTTATGGTGGCCAAATTCTCTCCAAGTAGTATTACTAGGTTGGTCGAATTCTCTCTCTAAAAACATATAGGGCTGGCCGAAATTCTTTCTTGCAATTTCTTAGGGCTGGTCGAAATTTAGAGAGAGATATATGTATATAGGGTCACAAATCATTTCCTGAGAAGGATTTACTTGGTGGGTAAGAATCATATCCTTTACTTGGTGACCAAGAATCCATTTCCAAAAAGAATTCTTTCCTACACCAAGACTCCTAATCCAACTCAATGGTGTATTTGTAACCATATTAAAGATTTTCTAATTTAAATAGATAAATAATTCCTTTTATTTATCTACTTATCAAATATAGACTTTAATATTAATTATACTACCAACAATAGTATAATTTTAGGAGACCATCTCCAATTAGGAATTTTTTTTTTACTTTTAATTAAATAATCAATTAATTACAAATTAATTAATTTCCATTTAATTAAATAATAAAATAAAAAATAACATATTAAGCTATTTTATATAGCTTTGCCCCCCAACACATATACATGGGCCAATATATTATTTTTTTATTTTATTAAATCCATTGGACCTTAATAAAAAGTTCAAATGTGAACTATACCTATTCTTACAAAAAGAAACAAGTCCACCTGCCTTAATACAATTCTAGATGGACCCCCTAAATAGGTCCTGTAGAATATATCAAGTGATACATGCAAATTCATATGGATTAGGGATCTTGGCGGCCTATTTAATTTTAAGCTCCAATAGACACAACCCAATCACAATCAATAAATGATTCACTTAGGACCGATCTATTAATTTTAGTTCATTCCACTAAAGACTAAAATTGAACTCTTAAATAAAGATAGAATAATTTAATATTTTTCATTCACACCTTAGACAACCTTATTGAAGAAAGTGTATCCTCGTGAAAAGTATCAGTAATAGCCAAGAGCTCATAGACCGCCTATAGCTCTCCAAGTTACCATATTTACTCATATGACCACATTTTAAACTTGAATATTTTGACTTGTCCAGATGCCATGTTTAAATAGACACTATTGAAAACTTAACGTTAAGATTTAATATCCAATACCTCAAAACATCCATATGATGATATTCTACTCTCATTTCATAAATGGAGCCACGATGTCCATATATATAAATGAAGTCCTCTATCGATTAACAAATGAATACCACCAAAGTGTCGAGGATAGACTATTCTATATAATCATACTAATTGATAGCTCAAATGATAACACTTGAAACCATAAGTCTATCATTTATCTTAGGATTGAGATAGACTCTCCAATTGTCTTCAAGTGAAAACTTTTATCCATTGATGGTTCTAGTTAAAGTATTTCACTGTGATCCAATTCAATGCACCCAGTGCATTAGATTCTTTGGCCCAAAGACACCACACTTTGATGATTTTAGACTCATCATAAAACATTTGATCCCATTCGAATACTAGCAAAGAATCTACAACTTTGACAAGATAAAGGCGCCCAACATTTATCTTAAGTTGTGAATATTATTCAAGACTAACTAAAGAATTGTGTCTACCTCATACATATCTAGATGTATGAACAATTCTTCTTTTCTCATAGTCATTTGACCTTATGATTTTTTACTTTAGACAATTATAATAATTAAACTATAAATTCTATAAGAATTGTTAAACTAGAAATCACTTCATTAATATGAAAAGATTATCAAGTACATTATTATACTCTTGCTATCAAGCATAATCCCAACAATATAGACCTAGAACATACAACTTCACAAAATTGTCAACTTTAATTCTAATGTGAAACAAATATTATAGTGTGTATAATATTAATCTAGAGGGGGGGTGAATAGATTTTAAGCAAATTTACCCAATTTTCGTTAAAGGTCAAGTTTACGAAAATACCCCTAACTAATTACAACAAAATCACAAGTGTAAAGATTGCGGAAATATTAAACACACTTGAGATATATGTGGAAACCCTCCAAATGGGAAAAACCACGGGCTGATGAGTGTGCCACAATAGAACCTTGAATCCACTAATGGCAAGAGAATTACATCATAATCCTGGTCTAAATTCACCACCACTACCTAATCCTGGTATAAGTGAACCTAGTCCATCTTGCTTGCGATTTAAGCTACCTACTCCCGGAAGCAACAAAAGTCTTACTTCTCAATGAAGATATAAAATGTCCTATGTGAATATATGATGATATTCAATGAACAAACAAGGCTACGAAACCCTATATGCTTATCTAGGGTAATGAGATGACAATTAGTGCAATCCTAGATATCAAGAGCTAAATGACATGTTCAATAAGCTTAGCTAAACATAGATCAAACAATCCTATGAAGCTATCACAATACAACACTCAATCATGGCATCACAACAATCTCTAATTTGTATCTAGAAAATGTTTTAAGAGCATACAAATAATTAAAGAGAAGGCTTAGCAAGTAAAACACTTAACTTGTAAGATGATAGTGAAAAACTTACCAAGCAAGATGTGATGAAGCAAACCTTTCCATTGATGCACTATAAATGAACTTATATGATGCAAGATGAAGTTTTTATGCACATGGGAATGCTTTGAGTGATTAAAAATGAGTTCTTGGAAGAGTTTTTCTTTGAAATGTGTTCTAAGGAAAATATATGATATTCTGAACTCATACACGACCTTAAACCAAAGTGTTATATATATATATATGAGATCCAAACAAAGTGAGGTCGTTTTGGAAAAAACGTTCCAGCTTCCTCTGTATGTGCTGGTGACGTGTGCTGGTCGAGTAGCGCACCACCAGCGCACAACTAAATTTTACAATAGGTGCTGGATGAGTGGCGCATCCCAGTGGCGCAACATATGTGCAAATCCTCTGGAATGTTTGCATTGGTGAGGTTGTGCTAGTCGAGTAGCGCACCAACGCACACCCATTTTTTTTCAACTGTGGGCAGGTGCAACAGCGCAACTCAATGGCACAACACATGCGACGATCCACTAGAATGTTACACTGGTGAGGTGCGCTTGTCGAGTAGCGCACCACTAACACAAAGCCTAGTTTCAACACTCAAACACACAAAAACAATAAGTTCAAGAGTGATGAAAAATGCATCCTATTCTAATGCCTAGCATGACATAAAACTTTGATTACAAGATGCAAATAAATCAACAAGAGTCATTTAAATCAAAATGCACACAAGAATAAACACATAACATATATGAATAAGAGTTATGCATGAGTATGTGACTGTGTGCAACTATCTCTTAAAGCAAGTAAGCACAAGAATTTTACCTTCGGTGCTTCTCCTCTTGAGGTCTTGAGAGCCTAAGCTACCCTCACATAATACCCCAAACATGTGATTTGTTCACGAAATAAGCCAATCAACAATTGAGGACTTTACATAATGCATGTGCATACATGAATAAGTGTGTATATGTCACACCAAAGTTTGCACAATGATGCAGGGACACATATGAATGCTATGTGTGTGTGTGCCTAGGCCTTGCAAGAGGAAAGATGTCTCAATATAATTTAGCTAAGATGTATCAATATACTTTGGCTAAGCAATGAAGCTTTGTTCCACTTATAGCCAACACTTTTCTTGAAATGTTGTCCAGTCTTCCTTGGAGCTTGATGGTCCATAAATCCTAAACAACTAATCAATACAAAGAAAATATTGTTTTGATATAGAATTTTGCTAACGCAAACTCAAAAACCTAATAGGGACACAATCCCATACTCGACCATGAAGTTTTCAAATTCTTGGTCAATGTACTCATCTTCACGATCCGATCATAAAGTCTTGATAGTATTTCCTAACTGATTCTCAACTTAAGCTTGGAACTCTTTGAACTTTTCAAAAGTTTTCTACTTCCATTGCATTAGGTAGACATATCCATATCTAGAGTAGTAATCTATATTGGTGACATAATAGTAATAACCACCTTTTGCTTTAACTTTCATTAGTCCACAGACGCCTGAATGTATAAGTTCTAGTGGTTCTTTGGCTCTTAGCTCTAGTAAACGGTCTCTCGATCATTTTGTCTTCTAAACAAGATTCACAGGCAGGTAAGGTACTAACCTTTAACTTACTTAAAGGTCCATTTTTTACTAGTTTATCTAACCTATCAAGGTTAATGTGGCCAAGTCTTAGATGGCACATATACGTTTCATTTTCTGCTGAAATCTTTTGTCGTATTGTTTTAGGTTTTTCAACTTTAAACAATTAAGTTTTGAGCAGTGTAGTATGTATTAACATCCTTAAAGCACACAAGTTTTTTCCATTTAATCATGAACATATATTGAAACCATTCTTTGCAATAATAACATCTTTATTACTAAAAGAAACAAAATATAAATGTTCCAACAACTTGGAAACTGAAATCAAATTTCGAGTGAATCCAGGAATTTAAAATACATTATCCAAAACAATAAAACAACTTCCAATATGTAGTCTAACTACACCCACTGCTCAGGCTTACACGACATCTCCTTACCTAACACACATCGAGAAGGCTCCCTCCTCAAGCTCTGTCCCAAAATCAGTCTACTGCATTAAAGAACGAACATGGTTAGCGACCCTCGAATCAAATATCCAAGGTAAGGAATCATCTTCCACTATACACGATGCATAAGTAAATCATATTTACCTTTTGTCTTTTTCTTCTTGGATACCTTATCTAGATACTGAAGACAATTTCTCTTCTAGTGGACAACCTTGTCTCAATGGAAACACTTTCCTTTGCCCTGGTCGATGGAGGCGCCCTTTTTCTTGCCTTGGGCTTTCTTGGGTTTGGGCTTACCCTTTGCCTTCTCATCATACCTCTTCCTCTTCTTATTTCAAGAAGAAGATGGATTGGCAACATTTGCTTCACCGACCTTACTTTTATTGCCCTTTATCAAGGACACAAAAGTAGTGAGCTCATTAAGCAACTAAGTGAGACTAAATCTTAACTTGTTCATCCCACAGTTACTCTTGCACTGATCAAAACTTTTAGGAAGAGTCGTCACTTTGGTGCTCACCTGACTAAGTTCATCAATGGCCCTACCATTGATTTCTACCATTTTGAAATAGGACATCATTCTCAAGACATGTTCCCAAATAGATGCACCCTCTTTCATCCAAGCAAGCATTAAGGAACAAATAGCTTCATGCCACTTTTGCTCAGAAGGTTGCCTGAACATAGCCTCCAATGACTCCGTTATTTCAAATGCAGTACCTATTGCTTTGTGTTTTGGAACAATCACATCTATAATACTAGCTAATAGATACGTTCGGGCTTTCTCATCTGATGAGACCCATTTCTCATATGCCTCATGAATAGTTTGTGCGGCATGGGCAATAGGCTTTGAAGGACACTCCTCCATAAGCATAAAATTTAAGTCGTTGGTGACCAAGATTGCATTTATTTTATCTTTCCACTTTATGTAGTTTTCACCAGTGAATTTGTCGTTAGTGAGGATTTCTAATAAAGCAGACTACATTGCTGAAAAACATAAATTAAGAATCCATTCAGTCATACATTCATAACATGTGCAAATATTTAGGCATAAAATTAAACATGATGCATGAACACGTTTAATGAATAAGAACAACCCTAAAAAAATGTTACTACTCCTCGACAACCCAACCTACCACAAGAAAGTGTCCCCTTAAGATCGGTCAAATTCTTGCATGTTGGATCGAGACATTCTCAATCAAATGATATACCAGAATAACTATTGTTCCTCTATCATTCAGCCATCGTTTAATTAGTCAGTTTTTTAATTAACTATTTTAATTAAAACCTTATGAGTGTAACCTATCATTTTAGATCTCATGAGCTTAACTCGAGAATAGCCACATTAGGGTCGGTCAATCCCGAAAAACCCTCTGAAATTCTATTTGTTAGGAAGTCAACCTAGGTACTGATTCTTATGTAAGCCATACTTCGGGAGGACGAAAGCAAAATCATCTCGAGGCCCCTATCGAATCTTACGTTGTTAAATTGATATGGAGACTATGGGATATAATGTCATATATCCCTCTCCCACTCACTATTTCATAATTAGGGTTTTATATTATTATTAATGCACCCATATTAAACCAAATTAAATGGCTTATTTCATTCTAAGTGTCTAGAGCATTAATTACAAATTATTATAATCCTAATCCAATAACTAATAAACTGATTTGATTTTTAAATCTTAGGTTTTAGATTTGTATTGGCTTGATTCCATTACAAAACTTCATTTCTTTGTACAGTTTAGTTGCTTAGGTGGTTCGTGGTGATAAGAGCTTCAAGAAAGAAAAGCAACTTCTTATTATGCAAAGTTTGTCTTCAAGAGGATTGGTACTATTCTTGGATGCTAAGGTATCGAGATTCTTCTTCCTCTTGCAAGTCGTAAATGCACACACACACACATAACTCATACATATGTGTCCCTACATAGTTATGCACCATTAAATGCGACCACACACACACAATTCATACATTTATGTACCTACATCGTAGCACATCATTTGGTTGTTAGGATTATGCTCGATAGCAAGAGTATAATAATGTATTTGACAATCTTTTCATATTACTAAAGTGATTTCTAGTTTAACAAATCTTATAGCATTTATACTTAATTATTATAATTGTCAAAAGTAAATAATCATAAGGTCAAGATGACTATGAGAAAAGAAGAATTGTTCATACATATAGATATGTATGAGGTAGACATAACTCTTTATTTAGTCTTGAATAATATTCACAACTTAAGATAAAAGGTTAGGCGCCTTTACCTTGTTAAAGTTTTAGATTCTTTTGCTAGCATTTGAGTGGGATCAAATGTGTTATGATGAGTCTAAAATCGTCAAAGTGTGGTGTCTTTGGGCAAAAGAATCTAATGCACTGGGTGCATTGAATTGGATCACAGTGAAATACTTTATCTAGAACCGTCAATAGATAAAAGTTTTCACTTGAAGACAATCGGAGAGTCTATCTCAATCCTAAGATAAATGATGGACTTATAGTTTCAAGTGTTATCATTTGAGCTATCAATGAGTACAATTATGTAACATAGTCTATCCTCGACAGTTTGGTGGTATTCATTTGTTAATCGATAGAGGACTTCATTTATAGATATGGACATCGTAGATCCATTTATGAAATGAGAGTAGAATATCATCATATGGATGTTTTGAGGTATTGGATATTAAATCTTAACGTTAAGTTTTCAATAGTGTCTATTTAAACATGGCTTCTAGACAAGTCAAAATATTCAAGTTCAAAATGTGGTCATATGAGTAAATATCGTAACTTGGAGAGCTAGAGGCGGTCTATGAGCTCTTGGCGATTACTGATATTCTTCACGAGGATACACTTTCTCCAATAAGGTTGTCTAGGGTATGAATGAGTAACATCAACTTATTCTATCTTTATTTAAGAGTTCAATTTTAGTTCTTTAGTGGAATGAACTAAAATTAAATATATCGGACCTAAATGAATCATTTCTTGATTGTGATTGGGTTGTGTCTATTGGAGCTTAAGTATAGATAGCCCACCAAGATCCCTAATCCACACGAACTTGCGTGGATCACTTGATATATTCTACCGGACCAATTTAGGGGTCCATCTAGAATTGTATTGAGGCATGTGGACTTGTTTCTAATGTTAAGAATGGGTCTAATTCACATATGGACTTTTTATAAAGGTCAAATGGATTTAATAAAACAAGAAAATATATATTATCCCATATATATTTGTATGGGCGGCAAGGCTATTTAGAATAGCTTAATTATATTATTTTATTTTATTAGCTAATTAAATAGAAATTAATTAATTTGTTGATTAATTAATTATCTAATTAAAAGTCAAAATCTTTTTCCTAGTAGGAGATGGTCTTCTAAAATTATATTATTGTTGGTAGTATAATTAATGTTAATGACTATATTTGATAAGTAGATAAATAAAAGGAATTATTTATCTAATCAAATTAGGAAGTCTTTAATATGGTTACAAATACACTATTGTGTTGGATTAGGAGTCTTGGTGTAGGATAGAATTCTTTTTGAAAAGGATTATTAATCACCAAGTAAACCTACCGAAGGAAAGGATTCTTAACCACCAAGTAAACCTACCTAAGGAAAGTATTCTTAACTACCAAGTAAATCCTTCTTAGGAAAAGAATTAAGTCTCCTAATTATTATATTCTACGAAATTTTGGCCAGCTATGTATATATAAGAGGAGGATAGAACTCCTTTTAGATAAGAATTCTTAACTACCAAATAAATCCACCTAAGGAAAAGATTCTTGCCAACCAAGTAAATCCTTCTTAGGAGAGGACTTATGATCTTATGTATATAGGCTTGGAAATTTTGGCCAGCTCTAATTAATTGAAAGAATTAATTTCGGCCAAGCTTGGGACTTTCTAAAGAGAGAATTCGGCCAAGCAAGAGAGAATTTTGAGGGAGAAAATTTTTGGTTTTTACTCTGGACAACATTCGACCAACTCATAGAGATAGTGTGAATTCGGCCAAGCAGAGAAAACGGGAAACTTTTTTGTTTTCGATAGTACACTAGTATCCTTTACATTAAAAGGGTTTTGTGTAAAAAATCGAATCAAGGTTCATGCAAGTTTCAATCAAATTGATTGATAATTCATAAGTTGCCGGACGTTCTTGATTTTTCTCTTGGAAGATTATTGTGACAAACAAGGAACAAGATTTTGTTTGTTTTCATCCTCAGGTATACAAGATAAAGAAAGGGAGCCCACACTCCTAGGTGATTCACGTTCATGATTGGATTGGAAGATCTTACAGAATCAATTCCGCGCTTGTTCGATCGTCACGAGAAAAAGGTACGACACTTTTTATATACATCAATTAATCAAGGGTTAAGGTTCTGGTTCCATAAAAGGGATTTTTTTTATTTATACGCAAACCCTAATTTTCTAATTTTTCTCACACTTCCGTTGTGCGTGGTTTTTTCCCTACAATTGGTATTAGAGCCTAGTTGTACCCTTTATTAATTGATGTATGTGTTCATGAATCTCTTTCTTTTTATTGTATATATGCATGTTTTAGAAAGAGGTGGCACTTTAGGTAATCGCATATATATTTACATTGGAATGTATTGATATATATATGTTTTATATGTGGATTGTTATTGCTCAATTTTTATCCTAGAATTTCAATGTATTTTATTTTGGGATTGTAACAAGAAGGGTGGTCTATCATCGCCATAATTTCGTTCTTGGTAGTTGCTAAGTTTTTTTTTATTGTAATAAAAACAACCGGAACAAGTTTGGGACCGTGCGAGCCGTAGCAACAAACGTTCGTGCGAAGTGAACGCAACCACGTTTGTTGTGGCCTGGGCTGCGCATGGCAGCCCTTTAAGGGTTTGTGGCAAGTGCATGCTCATCGATAAGGGCCAAGGGTGCCCACGCCCATAGGAAGCAGCCAAGAGAGTCCAGACGATGAAGGTCGCGTGAAGACTTGTTCACCAAGAAAGGAGTTTTTTGTATTCCAAGACGTATAATTTACTTGCTTTGGATGGACCAAAATTGAAGCTATTTATATTTGTTGTAAATATTGCAATGTTTGTCATTGTTTGATAACATGTCATATAGAATAGGAGTGCCACTCATATATCTCTTTTGGTATGAACATGCATTGAATGGTTTAAGTATCTAAATTGGCATCTAGATAACTTGGTAAATCAGTCTTTGGAATTCGATCACATGCCTTAAAAAATTGAGTGGGAGAAGGTGTTTTGGAACACTTACGACCTCCAAGTTTAGTTGTGCTTTATGTTTCGTGAATGACCTCCCAAGAGGTATTCACGAATGGAATTTAGCAAGATACTTTCTTACAAGGATAGACTAGACAATTAGCCTAAACGATATCTACTCCTAGATGAGGGATATTCTTAAGGGATTACATTGAAGGTCGATAACTTGATAACACACTCAATGTAATTTTATTAATATCCTCCCAAGAGTTTTGGTTAATAAAATTGCAAGGCTAAAATTGAAAATGTTGGTTGTTATATTAACAATTAGGTGGGACCTAGTTCAACTAGTACATGTTGCGAACTCTTAAATGAGGCATGACATTTATGGGTGTTGGATCACCGTTGAATTTGTACGATTGAATTATTTTATTTTATTCAAGATAAATGTTCAAAAGAACTTTACCATGATTATTTACTTATATAATTTTTGTTATAAAAATGAAATTATGACCCCATCCCTAATCAACATCCTAAAAGATTATACTTTAACTGATGATAATTATGTCACATGGAAAAGGTAAATTGGGTTGTTACTGCAAGCTGAAAAACATAAATTTGTTACGTCTATTCCTTAACCACAAAACTAATGAATCTACTCATGAGCAAAGAGATGAGTATCAGTAGTGGAAGTCTTCAAATGAGATGGCTAAATGTACGTTACATTATGGCCATCATTTTTGATGTGTTGAAACAGCAACATGAAGGAATGGAGACTGTTGCCGATATAATGTCTCTAGAGGAGATGTTTGCTATGAGGTCTAGGACTACTAAAAGAGAGGCAGTGACTGCTTTTATGAATCTTAGGATGAAACCTGGACATGATGTGAAAGATCACATGATGAAAGTCATAGCACATCTCAACATTGATGAACTGAATGGTACTAAGATAGATTATGAGATGAAAATTGACATGATCGTCAACTCAATGTCAGATTCCTTTGATCAATTAAGTTGGACTACACCTTGAACAATAAGGAATACACCTTACAAGGGATGATGCAAGATGTTCAAAGTACCAAGAAAATCCTTGTGAAAGGCAAGGGTCAAGAGATTTATATGCTTGGTAAGTTACGACTGTTAAAGACCCGTAAGAAGGTCAAAAGACAACAGAAGAAAAATCAACTTGGGCCTTCTTAGAAGAAGACCAAAAAAGTAACCAAGATCAAAGGAAATTGTTTCTTTTGTGGTGAAAAGGGTCAAAGGAATAGACTAAATAAGAATGAACTCAACTTGCATTTAGGCAACAGAGCGTTAGTGTCTACTAGTGTAGTGGGAGATATCAGAATCAATTTAGATTCTTATAGGCTTTTAGTTTTAATAAATGTTTATTATGTACCACAATTCAAGAGGAATTTAATTTCTGTCTCTTGTCTAAATAAATTTGGATATTCGGTTACTTTTTATAAAGGTTTTATTATTAGTAAGAATAACAACATTGTTTGTAAAGGTACATTGAAAAACGGTTTATTCTACTTGCCTAGAAATATCTCTCACTTGTTAGACACGGAATCAACGGAACCTAATCATAAAAGAGTAAAATCATCGAAAGATGAAACCTACCTTTGGCATTTGCGCCTAGGTCATATTAACCTTAATAGGATTAAAAGATTGGTACGTGATGGACCTCTAAGTGACTTAAAGGTTGATGATCTAACAACTTGTGAATCTTGTTTTGAAGGTAAAATGATCAAAAGGTCGTTTACGACCAACGGGACAAGAGTCATCGAATGTTTAGGATTGATACACACTAATGTGTGTGGACCCATGAGCATTCAAGCTAGAGGTGGATATGAGTACTTCATCACTTTCACAGATGATCACTCAAGATTTGGCTATGTGTATCTCATGATACGTAAGTCGGATGCTTTTGACATGTTCAAAGCATTTAAAGCTGAAGTTGAAAATCAGCTTGAGAAACGCATAAAAATATTGAGGTCTGAACGTGGTGGAGAATATCTATTTGGTGAGTTTCAGCAATATCTTATTGATAATGGGATAATTTCTCATTTTTCTGCACTAGGCACACCTCAACAAAATTGGGTGGCAGAAAAGAGAAATAGAACTTTTTTGGACATGCTTAGGTCTATGTTGAGTTATTCAACGTCTTCTAATTCTTTTTAGGGATATGCTTTATAAACCACGATGTACATTCGAAACGATGTACCATCTAAGTCGGTTCATAAAACAATGCATGAGTTATGGACCGGGCGAAAGCCTAGTTTATAACACTTAAGGATATTTGGATGTCCTGCACACGTGTTGAGAGGAAAGACAAAAACGATGGAGTCTCGTTCAGAAACATGCATATTTGTAGGGTATCCAAAACGAACAAAAGGATATTATTTTTTATAGTCCTTCGGATCTTAAAGTATTTGTTTTGAAAAAAGAAAAATTTCTGGAAAAGGACTATATGAATAATTTTGTGCCTAAAAGTAGAATTGTCTTGAATGAGCTTTCAGGAGATATAATTCCACAGGAGGTTTTACAACCAAGCCCAATTGTAAGTTCCATACATACACAAGATCAACAATCATACCTCACTGTAGTGGGAGGCTTAGTAGACAACCCGAGAGATACATCGGTCTAGGAGAATCTAAAGAGAATCTCCCGGATGACTATGATACCTATACATACAAGGAAGCAATGGAAGATGTTGATTGTTGCCATTAGCAAAAAGGCAATGCAATCCAAAACTGTGTCTATGTTCAAAAACAAAGTCTGGTCTCTGGTAGACTTGCCTAAAGGTATAAAACCCATTGGGTGTAAGTGGGTATACAAGAGGAAAAGAGGAATGGATGAAAAGTTGGAAAACTTTAAAGCTGGATTGGTAGCTAAAGGTTATACGCAGAAAGAAGGTATCGATTATGAAGAAACTTTCTCTCTTGTGGCCATGCTTAAATCCATTAGGATACTCTTATCAATTGCATCATCTCTAGACCTAGAGATTTGGCAAATAGACGTCAAGACAGCTTTCCTTAATGGAAGTCTTGATGAAAGCATCTATATGATGCAACCAGAAGGATTCATTGAAAAAGGCCAAGAGGAAAGGGTTAGCAAGTTGCAAAGATCCATATATGGATTGAAGCAAGCATCCTGATCCTGGAACATAAGGTTCGATTCGGCCATGAAAAGTTTAGGATTTATTCAAAACCTTGATGAACCTTGTGTATACAAAAGGATTAAAGGTGACAAGTTTGTTTTCCTAGTTCTTTATCTTCATGATATACTACTCATCGAAAACGATGTAGATGTATTGACATCAATAAAAGAATAGTTAGCAAAACAATTTGATATGAAGGACTTAGGAGAAGCAAATTATATTCTTGGTATCCAAGTCATAAGGGATAAAAAGAATAGAACGATTGCATTTTCTCAAGCTTTATACATAGATAAAATCTTGTCTAGGTTTCAATGCAAGATTCCAAGAAATGTGTGTTACCTTTCAGACATGGAATCAAACTTTCTAAGGAACAAGTTACTAAGAATGAGCATAAAGAGCAATTCATGAGTAGGGTTCTATATCCATCGGCAGTTGCAACTCTCATGTATGCAATGCTCTACACTAGACCAGATATTTGTTTTACTGTGGGCATAGTTAGCAGGTTTCAATCGAAACCTGGTCCTGATCACATGACGGTAGTCAAGAATATTTTCAAGTATGTTAGGAGAATGAGTGATTATATGCTTGTATACTCTGGAGGAAATTTAATTCCCGTTGGGTATACAAATTCTGATTTTTCAGTCAAATTCTGACTCTAGAAGATAAACATCAAGATATGTGTTTACTATTGGAGGAGGGGCAGTCATATGGAGGAGTATCAAGCAATCTTGTATTGATGATTCCACCATGGAAGCCGAGTATGTTGCCGCATGCGAGGCTGCAAAAGTGGCTGTCTGGTTGACTTGGAAGTGGTTCCTGACGTGAATAAGCAGATCATTATCTATTGTGACAATAGTGGAGCAATGGCTAATTCGAGAGAACCAATAAGTCATAAGAGAGGGAAACACATTGAAAGAAAGTATCACTTTCTAAAGGAAATTATACATAGGGGTGACATGATGATTACCAAGATCGCGTCAGCAGATAATCTAGCGGATCCACTTACAAAGGTTCTTCCACAAAAGAGTTTTGATGGGCATCCAGAGAATATGGGGATGAGAGATATTACACATTTGCTATAGAGCAAGTGGGAGATTGTTAGGATTATGCTCTATAGCAAGAGTATAATAATGTATTTGACAATTTTTTCACATTAATAAAGTGATTTCTAATTTAACAAATCTTATAGCATTTATAGTTAAATTATTATAATTGTCAAAAATAAATAATCATAAAGTCAAAAGACTATGAGAAAAGAAGAATTGTTCATACATCTAGATATGTATGAGGTAGACACAATTCTTTAGTTAGTCTTGAATAATATTCACAACTTAATATAAAAGGTTGGGCGCATTTATCTTGTCAACGTTGTAGATTCTTTTGCTAGCATTTAAATGGGATCAAATGTGTTATGATGAGTCTAAAATTGTCAAAGTGAGGTGTCTTTTGGCAAAAGAATCTAGTGCACTGAGTGCATTGAATAGGATCACAATGAAATAATTTATCTAGAACCGTAAATGGATAAAAGTTTTCATTTGAAGACAATCGGAGAGTCTGTCTCAATCCTAAGATAAATGATGGACTTATGGTTGCAAGTGTTATCATTTGAGCTATCAATGAGTACGATTATAAAGCATAGTCTATCCTTGATAGTTTGGTGGTATTCATTTGTTAATCGATAGAGGACTTCATTTATAGATATGGACATTGTGGCTCCATTTATTAAATGAGAGTAAAATACCATCATATGGATGTTTTGAGGTATTGGATATTAAATCTTAACGTTAAGTTTTCAATAGTGTCTACTGAAACATGGCTTATGGACAAGTCAATATATCCAAGTTCAAAATGTGGTCATATGTGTAAATATGGTAACTTGGAGAGCTATAGGCGGTCTATGATCTCTTGGCGATTACTGGTATTCTTCACGAGTATACACTTTCTCCAATAAGGTTGTCTAAGGTATGAATGAGTAACATCAACTTATTCTATCTTTTTTAAGAGTTCAAATTTAGTTCTGTAGTGGAATGAACTAAAATTAAATAGATCGGACCTAAGTGAGTCATTTGTTGATTTTGATTGGGTTCTTTCTATTGGAGCTTAAATCTAGATAGCATGCCAAGTTCCTCAATCCACATGAACTTGCATGGATCGCTTGATATATTCTACCGGACAAATTTAGGGGTCCATCTAGAATTGTATTGAGGCATGTGGACTTGTTTCTTTTTGTAAGAATGGGTTTAGTTCACATGTGGATTTTTTATAAAGGTCAAATGGATTTAATAAAATAAAAAAATAATATATTCGCCCATATATAATGGTATGGGCGGCAAGGCTATTTAGAATAGCTTAATTTTTTTATGTTATTATTTAATTGAATGTAAATTAATTAATTTGTTGATTAATTAATTATTTAAGTAAACGTCAAAATCTTTTTCCTAGTAGAAGATGGTCTCCTAAAATTATACTATTGTTGGTAGTATAATTAATGTTAAAGACTATATTTGATAAGTACATAAATAAAATGAATTATTTATCTATTCAAATTAGGAAGTCTTTAATATGGCTACAAATACACTATTGATTTTGATTAGGAGACTTGGTGTAGGATAGAATTCATTTTTGAAAAGGATTCTTAACCACCGAGTAAATCTACCTTAGGAAAGGATTCTTAACTACCAAGTAAATCCGTCTTAGGAAAAGAATTAAGTCTCCTAATTATATTCTATGAAATTTCGGCCAGCTATGTATATATAAGAGTAGGATAGGATTCCTTTTAGATAAGGATTCTTAACTACCAAATAAATCAACCTAAGGAAAGGATTCTTGCCAACCAAGTAAATCCTTTTTAGGAAAAGACTTATGATCCTATGTATATAGGCTTGGAAATTTTGGCCAGCTCTAATTAATTGAAAGAATTAATTTCGGCCAAGCTTGGGACTTTCTAAAGAGAGAATTTGGCCAAGCAATAGAGAATTTTGAGGAAGAAATTTTTTGGTTTTTACTCTAGACAACATTCTACCAACTTATAGAGATAGTGTAAATTCGGCCAAGAAGAGAAAACGGGAAATTTTTTTGTTTTTGATAGTACACTAGTATCCTTTACATTAAAAGTCTTTGTGTAAAAAATTGAATCAAGGTTCATCCGAGTTTCAATCAAATTGATTGATAATTCACAAGTGACCAAACGTTCATGATTTTTCTCTTAGAGGATTATTGTGACTAACAAGGAACAGGATTTTGTTTCTTTTCATCCTCAGGTATACAAGATAAAGAAAGGAAGCCCACACTCCTAGGTGATTCACATTCATGATTGGATTCAAAGATCTTGTGGAATCAATTCGGCGCTTGTTCAATCGTCACGAGAAAAAGGTACGAAAATTTTTATATACATTAATTAATCCAGGGTTGAGGTTCTCATTGTGTAAAAAGGAATTTTTTTTATTTGTTCTCAAACCTTAATTTTCTAATTTTTCTCACACTTCCATTGCGCGTGTTTTTTTCCCTACATTGGTATGACACATTCACACACTTGATATTGAATGCTCATGCATTGGAATGAAATTGACATGTTTTGGAAAATGCATGTGTTGAGACTATCTCTATGTAGTTTGCATTCTTGTGTGAAATGTGTTTGCTTATTTATATGTCTATATAACATTGATCTTGAACTTGATTTAGTCTTGGATTTTTAATGATTGAATTCTGGTCATTTCAATTACTCGTATAATTTATTCCGAGTTCTAAGTCAAAAGATACTACACTTTCAACTCATGTTGCATACATTGTCTTCGTCTTTGTATATGGAGTTGAATTCCTAATTTTTTGGTTGAGTATCTTATATGTACATGTTTGTGATGGATTTTTGGTTTGTAATCTTAAAACAGATTTGAATTCGGAATTCGAAGGCCAAAGAATGGTCGAATAACGAGAGAGGAGCGCAAGGGAAGAGGTGTGATGGCATAAGCCATCACTTGGGCACCTTCCCGAGATGGCGCATGGCCATCTCGGCCCCAAAGCCTTGCTAACCTGAGATGCCCACATGCCATCTTGGGGAGGGACAAAGGCCTGAGGGAAATTTGGTCTTTTGGTTCGTTTCTCTTTAAAACCTCTCCTTCCCTCTCATTCGTGACAAGTTGAGAAAAATGAAATTGAAGAACAAGTGCAGAATTTTTCTCTCAACATTTTGATTTTTGTTTTTCTGATAACTTCTTCATTGCTACTCCGAATCACTTGATTCAAAAACCGATTTCGAGTGTATTTAAAAGATATACAAATACCAAGTATTTATAGAACCAAAGGCTGTCTAAATTTTTCGTAGTGATCATATCTTCAGTTCGTGATTTTCATCCTTGTTGGTAAAATCATCTTCTTCTTACTTTTCTTCTTTGATCTTCTTGTTGAATGTTGCTATTTGATTAAGAAGCATGACTAAGATGATTTTGATATCATTTTGTAGTTTTTTCATTTTATTTTCAAGTTTATCAAGATTTGTGATAGATTGAATGATTTGTGCTCAACTTGATAAACATGAAATTGCTTCTAGAAATCTTTTGTTCTTATGCTTGATTGACAATTTCTAGATTTAATTTCATTTTCTAAGAACTAGGTCTATATCAATTGATATATTCATTTTGTTGATTTGGTTCTTAGTTGATAACATGCTTGTGTTGTTTAGATACATTTGTGATTGTTCTTTGAAAGCATAATCTAGCTATCTAGTTGCATGTCCATAGAATTTGTTGGTCATCATTTTCTATGTTGCGTGCTTGTTTGTATTTTGCAATCATGATCACGTAGATGCCTTGTGAAAAGGTTGGAAGTCTCATATCTTAGAATGATTCTTTGATTTGAACGATTGGAAGTCTTAGTTAGAGTCCGGAGGACTCGGATAGCTAAGCAAGTGGAAGTCTCGACAAGAGGTAGGAGACCTCAAATTGTTGAGCAAGGAAGTCTTGCCTAGGGTTGTGAGGATCCGAAAGGGTGAGCAAGGAAGTCTTGCTGAGGGTTGGGAGGATTTGGAAAAGTGAGCAAGGTGGCAATAGGTTCATTAAGTAGGATAGAAGGGTAGTTTCTAGGTGAAGGGGTCACTTGAGAGATTGTACTCATTTGATCTACTAGAGGATTTGCTTTTGCCGGAGGTTGCTAACCCATGGATGTTTCCTCTTCGGAGGCTTACCACGTAAATATCTTGTGTCACTGTTTGCAATTTTCTTTTAGCATTATGGAAATTGAGCAGATACCAATTCACCCCCCTCCCTCTCTAGGTATATTTAAACTATAAAGATAAAGGGAAATTCAATTGGTATCAAAGGTGATGTCTAGATGCACTTAGATAGATCTTTTTTTTCATGTTTGAAATCCTCTTTTGTTTGATTAATCATGATTAAAGAAATGTATTCTTTCGTGGCTTCTCTTGTTGAAGGTGAATCTATTGACTTTGATGATCAAAAGATCAAAGATCTTATTCAAGAAAATGAAAGGATCTGTAAGATCAATAAGTCTCTCACTAAGAAGTTTGAAAACCATGATTGTAGCTCAAAATGTGTTAATGATCTAAATGACAAAATTCTTACTCTTGAGAAAAACTTGATTTATAGCAATGATAGATTAAGCATTTTGAAGCATGAAATTGAGCAAAGAGATGAATCTCTTGATCATGCTAGGAGAATTGGCAGTGTTTAGAGCTAAACTTAATGAGCTAAACTTAATGAGCTAAACTTAATCAAGAGAAAGTGCTTAATGACAAACTTAATAAGGCTAAAGAGATGATTAACAAGATGTTATCTAGCTCTAAAAAAGTGAAAGCTCTCATTAAGGTTGAAAAGCTTTCAAGCGACAAAAAAGGTTTAGGATATGTTAATGAAAAATCAATTCCTTAAACTAACAAATCTACTTTTGTCAAAGCTTGTAGCAATTTAATTGTAGGTACACTCTCTAATGGTACAGCCATGGATGCTACCGGAGGTGCCTCAACATCAACAATTAAGGTCAAGGAAAAGACTCAACAATGCCAAAGACATGCTACATCATCATCAAATGAAAAAGTCAAGACATCTAGTGTTGCACGCCAAAGAGGTAAAAATGTGAGAAGGCAAAATGAGTTGAATGCTCAAGCAAATGGTAAACTTCTCAAATTCATACCTATTTGTCATTATTGCAACATGGTAGGACATATAAGACCTAGATGTTATGAATACATTCATAAATGTAGAATTGCCAAAGATTTGCATGATATGTCTCTGAATGGTCTTAGGCAATCATCCATGTATGGATCTAAAATTAGACCTAAGAAGACCTTGGAAAAGCATGTTGAGAATAAATGTGTTGATGATTTTTTTGTTAAATCTTGTGTTGTGCCTTGTTCTACTATACATAAGAAGGTTGATAATGCTTTTTTGATTTGTTTAAAAATGTGACTAATGAAGTCAATGTCCCTAAAAACAAGTCAATGTATGTTAATAAAAGTAGGAATGACAAACTTGTCAAGAAAGTTTGGGTTAAGAAAAACACAATATAATGTTTGGTTGCACAATATGCTTTAAGAGCTAATTCATCCTATTGTTGGTACCTAGATAGCGGTTGCTCTAGGAACATGACCGGTAACAAGGAATTCTTTAAGAATCTTGTTATGAAAGATGGTGGATGGGTTACTTTTGGTGATGGCACCAAGAAACAAGTTTAAGGTAAAGGAACTATTTGCATTCCCAGGTTACCAAAACTTAAAGTTACTTTGTGTGTTGACGGTCTCCAAGCTATTATAATAAGCATTACACATTTGTGTGAGATCTTTCATGATGTTAGTTTTAACAAGGATATGTGCACCATAATTGATAAAAAGGGAAAAAAAATTGAATGTCAAAAGATCAGCAGACAATTGCTATTGTTTAGAGATTGATCCACTAACATGTAATATGTCACATGAGTGTAACAAGATTGTTTTATGGCATGAAAGATTGGGCCACATAAATTATAAGATTTAAAGAAGCTTGAGAAATATAACATTGTAAGGGTCTTCCCAATCTTGGTAAAAAGCTTGATGGTGTTTGTGAACCATGTCAACTAGGTAAACAAACCAAAGTGTCTCATAAAAAGAACACTAATTTTGCTACCAAGAAGCCCTTAGAACTTGTGCATATGGACCTAATGGGACCAATCCAAACCGAAAACATATGGTAAGAAATACATTTTGTAAGTGTTGATGATTTTTCATAGTTTTCTTGGGTGTATTTTCATAGAGACAAGACCAAAACTTTTGGTTACTTTAAGAAGTTTCGTAATCAAGTTCTAAATGAAAAAGGTCTTGGTATCAAGAAAATATGTCGTATTAAGAGTGATCATGGGAGTGAATTTAAAAATTGTAGATTTAATGAGTTTTGTGATGATCATGGGATTTCACATGAGTTCTCGGCTCCTAGAACTCCTCAACAAAATGGTATTGTTGAGAGAAAGAACCGTGTCTTGCAAGAGATGGCTAGGGTCATGCTCAATAGTAAGAAAGTCCCTAGACATATTTGGGCCGAAGCGGTGAATACCGTATGCTGTGTCAGTAATAGAGTTTTTAGAAGGCCCGGCACAAAACAAACCTCCTATGAGCTTTGGAAGGGCAATAAGCCCAAAGTGAGTTACTTCCATACTTTTGGGAGTAAGTGTTTTATTTTGAGTGATAGAGATCACTTAGGAAAGTTTGATGCTAAAAGTGATATTGGTCTCTTTCTTGGGTATGCTAATAATAGTCGTGCATATAGGGTGTTCATTTTGAAAACCAAGTCTATTATGGAATCTATTAATGTTAAAATAGCTGATCTTAGCCTGCTTGATTTGTGTGATGATAATGGTGTCAATGAACCTAAAAAGCATTTGTTGAATGACACTGCACCTATTGATGTGACTAGTTGTGATGAAAGTGGGTCTAGTCATAATGATGATATTGATAGTTTTGCTAGAGGAGAAAGTCAAGAGTTAGAAAATGGTTTGAATGATAACCAATAAGATGTTGAAAATTCTAATTCTAGACTTAGGAATATGCATTATCAACAAGACATCAGAGGTGATTTGAATGAAGGAACTAGAAGGCAACTATCTATCCAAATTTCGTATGCTTGCTACACTTCTCATATAGAGCCCAAAAATATTAATGAAACTATTGTAGATGAATATTGGGTTAATGCTATGCAAGAAGAATTAAATCAATTCGAGAGGAGTGAAGTGTTGACCTTAGTTCCTAGACCAACGGACATTAATGTGATTGGTATAAAATGGGTGTCTAGGAACAAGACCAGTGAAAATGGCAAGATAGTGAGAAATAAAGCTAGACTAGTGGCTCAAGGATACAATCAAGTTGAAGGTGTAGATTTTGATGAGACTGTTGCACCCGTTGCACGTCTTGAGTACATTAGACTTTTGTTGTCCACTGCATGTCTTAAAAAATTCAAACTGTTTCAAATGGATGTCAAAATTTCTTTTCTTAATGGATATCTTCAAGAAGAAGTGTATGTTTAACAAACTAAGTATTTTGTAGACCCATACTCTCCTAATCATGTACTTAAGTTGATAAAGGCGCTTTATGGCCTTAAACTAGCCCTTAGAGCTTGGTATGATAGGTTGACTCAATATCTTATTGACAACCAGTATATGAGAGGTGGCATTGATAAAAATTTATTTGTCAAGCATTATGATAATGACATGTTGATGATATTGTTTTTGGGTCAACATGTAAAACACAGGTTGATGATTTTATGGATGTCATGTCAAAAGAATTTGAAATGAGTATGGTAGGTGAACTTAACTACTTTGTTGGTATGCAAGTGAAACAATTTAGCAATGGTATTATGTTGTCTCAATCTAAATATGCTAGAAATATTGTAAAGAAATTTGGCCTTGAAAGTGGAAAAGAAGTTGAAACACCTATGAGTACTACTTTAAAACTTGACAAAGATGACAAAGGAAAAAATGTTGATCTCTATAGGAGCATGATGGGTATCCTTCTCTACCTAAGGGCTAGTAGGCCGGATATTTGTTTTAGAGTTGGTTTGTGTGCTACGTTTCAAGCTAATCCAAAAGAATCTCACTTGAAAGCCGTTAAAAGAATCATTAAATATATAAAAGGAACACATAATCTTGGTTTATTCTATTCGTTTAATTTTAATGATATTCTTGCTGGCTATTGCGATACGGATTGGGAAGAAAACATTGATGATCGTAAGAGCACATCGGGCGGTTGCTTTTACTTGGGGAATAATTTGGTTGCTTGGCAAAGAAAGAAGCAAAACTCTGTCTCTCTTTCTTCATCTGAAGCCGAGTATATTACGGTCGGAAGTGCTTGCACACAACTTCTATGGATGAAGCAAATTCTCAAGGATTATGAGACTGAACAAGGTAAAATGACTCTCTATTGTGATAATATGAGTGCCATTAACATCTCTAAAAATCAGGTTCAACACTCACGCACAAAGCATATAGACATTAGGCATCATTTCATTAGAGAACTTGTTGAACATTCAATAGTTACTCTTGAGCACATGTCTACTAAAAATCAACTTACGGACTTGTTCACTAAGCCCTTGGACAATGAGAGATTTAAATCTCTTAGAAGATCCATTGGCATGATTTATGTTGATTAATGCTTATGTGTGGTTATGAGTGCTTGATAAGCAAAACTATATTGTATATCTATTTCTTTGAGAGCTACTCATGTGAGAAGTCATGATCTTGATAAAATAGCTTTTATTGCGATCATGCACTTAAGGTTTTTTTTTGTAAATATTGTTTTTAAAAGTGGACAAATGCTTCTCTAATATGTTTAAGTTTGAGTAGTTGAGTTTGACTATATGCCTATTATGGATACATCTTGAAGTCTTTTGCTAGTACTTTTAAAATGACCAATGGTTAGTATCCATTTTGCTTCAGCATTATATAGAACTCAACGAGCACCTTCACGAAAAGGGCTACACACCTTGGTTGTAAAGCCACCCAATGTAGGAAAGGGCTACACCATTGTGATAAGTGAAAGCCGTGGCTAAGAGTATATGTTTATGTTAGAAAAATCAAAGAAGTGTTGAAAAAGAATCATTTAAAAAAAATGATTCAAAGCCTAAAAAGAAATGGAGGAAGGCTTAAAATGAAGTATAGTAAACTTGTTCTCAATACAATTTGTTTGCTCATTATCTCATGATTTTATTTTGCATCCCTTATAACCTTGTAGGTATTTTCAATTGGCATTCACCTCTCTCTCTAGGTTATGTAATATGTTTTTTTTTTATTCCTTGCCAAAAAGGGGGAGAAAGTGTTTTCCTCACCATGTTACTTACTTTTGATAAAAGGGGAGACAATTCATTAAGGGGGAGAAAGAATTCTTGTTTGCATGAGATAAGAAAATATACAAGAATGTAATTTTTTTTTGTTTCGTTCATTGTTTTTTTATCTCACCTATCTTCTTTGTAGAAGATTGCTTTTAGTTGTTCTTGTCTCACAAGTGCTTTGAATGTGTGAAGATATTCTTGAAAACTCTTGAAGACATTTTAGTCTAGGAATATCTCACTGTAATGTGAGGATGTGAGAATGCAATCAACTTTGATTATGAGTGATCATTGTATGGTGAGGTAGGGTTTTTTTTCCTATAATAGCCAAAGGGGGAGATTGTTAGGTTTTAGATTTGCATTGGTTTGATTTCATAACAATCTTTGTAATGTTTATTTTCTTAGGTGGTTCTTGATGTTATGAGCTTCAAAAAAGAAAAGCAACTTCTCATGATGCAAAGTTCGTCTTCAAGAGGATTGGTACTATTCTTGGATGCTAAGGTATCGAGATTCTTCTTCCTCTTACAAGGCGTAAGCGGCACACACACAACTCATACATATGTGTCTCTGTATAGTTGTGCACCATTAAATGCACACACACACATAATTCATACATTTTTTTCCCTGCATCATAGTGCATCATTTGGTATAACACATTCACACACTTGATATTGAATGCTCGTGGATTGGAATGAAATTGACATATTTTAGAAAATGCATGTAGTGAGACTATCTCTATGTAGTTTGTATTCTTGTGTAAAATGTGTTTTCCTGTTTATATGTTTGTATAACATGGATCTTGAACTTGATTTTGGTCTTTTATTGTTCATGATTGAGTTCCGATCATTTCGATTACTCATACTATTGATTTCGAGTTCTAAGTCAAAAGATACTACACTTTTAACTCATGTTTCATACATTGTCTTCATCTTTGTATATCGAGTCAAATTCCTATTTTCAGGGTTGAGTATCTTATGTGTCTATGTTTTTTAGGGTAATCTTCAAACGGATCTAAATTCGGAGTTCAGAGGCCAATAAATTGTTCAAGAACGTGAGAGGAGCGCAAGGGAGAGGTGTGATGGCATAAGCCATCACTTGGGCACCTTCCTGAGATGGCGTGTGGCCACCTCGGCCCCAAAGCCTTGCTGCCCTGAGATGCCCATGTGCCATCTTGGGGAGGCACTAAGGCATGAGGACAATTTGGTTGTTTGGTTCGTTTCTTTTTTAAAACCTCTCATTCCATTTCATTCATGACAAGTTGAGAAAATTGAAATTGAAGAACAAGTGCAGAATTTTTCTCTCAACGTTTTGATTTTTGTTTTTGTGATACCTTCTTCATTGCTACTCCGAATCACTTGATTCAAAAACAAATTTTGAGTCTTGAAGAGATCTATAAACCCCAAGCATTTCCAGAACCAAAGGATGTCTAGATTTTTCCTAGTGATTAGATCTTCAGTTCGTGATTTTCATCACTGTTGGTAAAATCATCTTCTTCTTAGTTTTCTTCTTTGATCTTCTCATTCAATGATGCTATTTGATTAAGAAGCATTACTAGGATGATTTTAATATCATTTTGTGGTTTGTTCATTTTGTTTTCAAGTTTAGCTATATTTCTGATAGATTGAATGATTTGTGCTAAACTTGATAAACATGAAATTGCTTCTAGAAATCTTTTGTTCTTATGCTTGATTGGCTATTTCTAGATTTAATTTCATTTTCTAAGAACTAGGTCTATATCAATTGATATATTCATTTTATTGATTTGGTTTTTAGTTGATAACAAGCTTCGGTTATCTAGATAATTTTGTGATTGTTCATTGAAACCATACTCTAGCTATCTAATTACATGTCTATAGAATTTGTTGATCATCATTTTCTATGTTGCTTGCTTGTTTGCGTTTTGCAATCATGATCACTTAGATTCCTTGTGAAAAGGTTGGAATTCTCATATCTTTGAATGATTCTTTGATTTGAGCAATTTAAAGTCTTAGCTAGAGTCGGGAGGACTTTGATAGTTAAGCAAGTGGAAGTCTCGACAAGAGGTAGGAGACCTCAGATTGTTGAGCAAGGAAGTCTTGCCTAGGATCATGAGGATCCGGAAGGGTGCGTAAGGAAGTCTTGCCTAGGGTCGGGAGGATCCGGAAAGGTAAGCAAGGTGGCAATAGGTTGATTGAGTAGGATAAAAGAGTTGTTTGTAGGTGAAGGGGTCACTTGAGAGATTATACTCATTTTATCTACTAGTGGATTTGCTTTTGCCGGTGGTTGCTAACCCGTGGATGTTTCCTCTTCGGAAGTTTACAATGTAAATATCTTGTGTCATTGTTTGTAATTTTCTTTTAGCATCATTAAAATTGCAATGTTTAATAAGAAGACTAAAATTTGAGCATATATCTATTCACACCCCCCTCTAGGTGTATTTACACTATAAAGATAAAGGGAAATTCAAACTCTTGAAAATCTAGTTCATTAGTGATCATTCTAATCTAAGTAAACTATTTACTCGGACTAGAATTATTAAATGTGTATTTACCAAGTTTTAACTATTAAAACAAAGTACATTATTAGGTTGAACTATTATAAGGGCTTAATCGAATTAATCCTAATATTTATAATGGACCCTACTAATCTTACTAATTAAACTCTTTAATAAATAGATTAGATATTAATGAGAATTACCAAGCTTTTACTCCTAAAAATTTACCCCATTAACTTATAGCCAATTATGTGAATTACCCATTTTATTCAATTTAAAAAAAAAAACACATAATATAGATGGCTATGATACATGTATGACATTTAATAAAATGCATGTGTATGCACTACTAATCTATATGGCATGTGTATGCATGGCAATACTTTAATTATCACATAATAAAAGCATATATGAATTGAACGAGTACGATGGATTTATATAACTTAAAAAATAAATCTAATTACAAAAATAATCAAAGGCATTCCTTGGTCTTCTTGTAATTCCATAATCTTCAAGTCCTTTCTTCTGAATCTTTTGCGTCTTTTGGACCCAAACAGTCCAAAATGATTTATTTTTATTGGATCCATCACATGGTTTAAATTCCTAAAGCCCAAGTGTTACTCTAACACTTTTTAGAGGTCCGAGATTTTAAAAAAAATATTTGGCCAAAACACGCTTGCATACACACAGCTGTAGCGATTGTGAATGTGCAGCCGGGTGGCGTTGCAATGCTTGTGTGTTCAGTACGCATGGATGAAGCACAGATGCGCAACTTTGCACAGCATCAGGCATTGCATATTAATAATTAAATTAATTTTGCACTGCACAAAACTGCTTGCATTATGCACACTTGCACACAACAATACATGCACTCTTAACACTTGCACAAGCACATTTGTGCGCTTTGCTGCTTTGTGCCTTGTGCACATGCGCTGGCGCTTTTGTGTCCAACACATGTCTGAGTTCTTTATCTTCTCTAATCAGTCTCTCAAACAATATTATAAAATATGATTTACATAGAATGATTACAGCTAAAAAATTAATAAATAAATTAATAAATTTATTACAACCTAGAATTAATATTACATGGGAAAAAAATATTACACATAATATCAAAAATCCTAAAACTCAGCGTAAAAAATATTTATGCTTTAAAAAAATAAATTAAAACATCATACATTCACTAGATTGTGCCTACACGTATATACATGCAACATCATAAACTAATTCAATATTCAAATACACTATACAACATGGCTCTAATACCAATTTGTTGCTGCCTAGGTTTATATTGCATAATGGAAATAGGTTTTAAAATTTTAATGCAATCAAACAACCTTTTATAGTACATAAGAATAAACAAGAAGGATATAATTAATCATACCAGTGTTGATGACACATTCTTTCCTTCAATTTCGTTCATGATTTAAATCAGTAGATCTTTTTGGCTATGTCTCACGATCCAGCAACTGCGTGTGGACGCGTCACGGTACTCAGGAACAACAGGAGGATGTAGAGAGAAGGAGAATAAACTTTTTTCTTCACTACCTGACCGGAAAAATGGCTGGAACTGTTTTAGGAATTTTTTCTTTTTGTTTTTCGTACTATTAACACTTAATCACGCTCTGATAAGTCTTTTTCTCTTGTTAAGTTTTCATATATATAAATATATATATATATGTATCGTATATATATAACATACCCAATTTTTTAAATCCGGTAAAATATATCATATATATCAATAAGGATAATAAGTATTTTGAATTTAAATTAAATTCAAATTTAGATATTTGATTTAACAAAAATAAAATAATCAAATTTTCTTATCTTCTTTCAAAAACAAATATCAATCAACACCTTCCATTTATGACTAATCGAATAATTAAATAATCTAATTATTTAATTACTTTAATCATTAATATTCAATAATTAAGTAATCTCATTATTCAACTAATTTCCAAATAAATACGTGTCACTTTCGTAACACAATTAATCGGACAATCCAATTAATTAACCATGACCCGTGTTACCTTTAATCAGTCGGGCTAGCAAGGGAACTTAATAGACCCACAGTTTTTTGAGCTCCAATAATCCTAAGAAATAATTAATTAAACTCTTTAATTAATATTTCATGATTAGTAATTCGGTGTTATTCCACTAAAAACCCAAAGCTACACTCTCTCTAGTGTAGATGTTTTTACACAAACCAATTATCTCGATGTCCATCAATATAGCTATTACATATGGTATAATTCACCACAAGTAGTTAATAATTAGAGCTGGGTCATAATATCCATTTTACCCCTCTAATTACATCTTTTTGTTAAGTACCATTGATTATCTATGTAGGGAAAAACGGCTTAGAAACGCAACGGAAGTGTGTGAAAAAAAAATAAAATTAGGGTTTGCATAAAAATATAAAATTTTCCCTTTTATGCAACGAGAACCTTAACCCTAGATAAACTGATGTATATAAAAGTATCGTACCTTTTTCGCGTGACGATTGAACAAGCGCCAAATTAATTTCGCAAGATCTTCCAATCCAATCACGAATGTGAATCACCTAGGAGTGTGGGCTCCCTTTCTTTAAATTGTATTCTTGAGGATTGAGACAAAGCAAATATCTTTTCTTTGTTAGTTACAAATATCCTCCAAGAGAAAAAATCCAAGAACGTCCGGTCACTTGTGAATTATCAATAAATTTGATTGTAGCTCGCGTGAATCTTGATTCGATGTTGTACACAAAACCCTTTTGATGTAAAGGATATTAGTATACTATTGAATAAAAAAAAATTCCCCTTTTTGTCTACTTGGCCGAATTCACACACTATTGCTTAGAGAAGATTGAATTTTGTCTAGAGTAAAATCAGATTTTTCTCCCTAAAAATTCTATGATAGCCGAATTCTTCACTAAGAAAAATATGTCTTGGCTGAAATTCCTCTCTAATGCCTTAGGGCTGGCCGAATTCATCATCCATATATATATATATAGGTTCATAAATCCTTTCCTAAGAAGGATTCACTTGGTTGACGAGAATCCTTTCCTTAGGTGGATTTATTTGGTAGTTAGAATCCTTATCTAAAAAGAAATCTATCCTATCCTATATAGTATATGTGATGAACGAAATTCCCTTCTTTGATGTAGTTTAGGAGAGTTTAATCTTACCTAAGAAAGATTACTTGATGGACAAGAATCCTATCTTTAGGTAGATTAACTTGGTGGTTATGAATCCTTTTCAAATAAGAATTCTACCACCAAGTAATTTTACTTGGTGACCAAGAATCCTTTTCCAAAAAGAATTCTTTCCTACACCAAGACTCCTAATCCTACGCAATAGTGTGTTTGTAACCATATTAAAGACTTCCTAATTTGATAAGATAAATAACTTCTTTTAGTTATCTAATTATCAAATATAGTCTTTAACATTAACTATACTACCAACAATAGTATAGTTTTAGGAGACCATCTCCTAATAGGAAAAGATTTTGACTTTTAATTAAATAATTAATTAATCAACAAATTAATTAATTTCCATTTAATTAAATAATAATAAAATAAAAATAATATATTAAAGCTATTATCCATAGCCATTGCCGCCCATACATAGTATAAAGGCCATATATTATTTTTCTCATTTTATTAAATCTATTGGACCTTAATAAAAAGTCCACATATGAACTAGACCTATTCTTACAAAAGGAAACAAGTTCACATGCCTTATTACAATTCTAGATGGACCCCTAAATTGGTCCGGTAGAATATATCAAGTGATCCATGCAAGTTCGTGTGGATTGGGGATCTTGGCAGGCTATCTAAATTTAAGCTCCAATTGACACAACCCAATCACAATCAACAAATGATTCACTTAGGTCCAATCTATTTAATTTTTGTTCATTCCACTAAAGAACTAAAATTGAACTCTTAAATAAAGATAGAATAAGTTGATGTTACTCATTCATACCCTAGACAGCCTTATTGGAGAAAATGTATCCTCGTGAAGAATACCAGTAATCGCCAAGAGCTCATAGACCGCTTCTAGCTCTCCAAGTTACCATATTTACTCATATGACCACATTTTGAACTTGGATATTTTGACTTGTCCAGAAGCCATGTTTCAATAGACACTATTGAAAACTTAACGTTAAGATTTAATATCCAATACCTCAAAACATCCATATGATGGTATTCTACTGTCATTCATTAAATGGAGCCACGATGTCCATATCTATAAATGAAGTCCTCTATCGATCAACAAATGAATACCACAAAACTATCGAGGATAAACTATGCTATATAATAGTACTCATTGATAGCTCAAATGATAACACTTGTAACCATAAGTCCATCATTTATCTCAAGATTGAGATAGACTCTCCAATTGTCTTCGAATGAAAACTTTTATCCATTGACGGTTCTAGATAAAGTATTTCATTATGATCCTATTCAATGCACCCAGTGCACTAGATTATTTTTCCCAAAGACACCACACTTTGATGATTTTAGAATCATCATAACACATTTGAACCCACTCAAATGCTAGCAAAAGAATCTACAACTTTGACAAGATAAAGGAGCCCAACCTTTTATCTTAAGTTGTGAACATTATTCAAGACTAACTAAAGAATTGTGTCTACCTTATACATATCTAGATGTATGAAAAATTCTTCTTTTCTCATAGTCTTTTGACCTTATGATTATTTACTTTTGACAATTATAATAATTAAACTATAAATGCTATAAGATTTGTTAAGCTAGAAATCACTTTATTCATATGAAAAGATAGTTAATTACAATATTACATTCTTGCTATCGAGCATAGTCCTAACAATCTAATGAACAATAAATCTTACATTCCTTACGGAATTAGGAGAGCACTTATATTGTTCAAGCCCTGAATCAACCCTTAAGGGAACTACCATCCACTTCTCGCAAGAAGTTGATTCCACTATTGTGTACAAACCTTCCCAGCCACAAGCCTAATTTTGATTCTAGTATACGGAGCATATTAATCGGGAATGCATGTCCGATCTCACCCATTGTATATCCAAAACCATAATCTAATTGGAAGGAGTCGATAAGACACTCAAGATTAAGTTCTCCCATATATAATCATCATTTGTCGATATATATGATTTTTAACGTGAAACGGATCTTGTTGAGAGATTCATATAGATCTTGGCCTAGTCCTATATGATCACATCATACAAGGTGCCTCGATTCTAATATCACCATATGAATAATTCAGGATAAGATCACCGTACATTACAAAATGGACCACAACAGTAGATTGGCCACCAATAAAGTACCCAGCTTGATTTACTATCAACGGACTCTTTAGATTGTTCGTCTCAAACTGAATCCACCTGCATATGACATTCGTATACTAAGTTCGAGATTACATCTGATAATTTTGGATGTTAATTACACATCCAAAATAGCTTTCATTATATTCCCTTAAAGTGTATGTCTTTTGGGAGTGAAAAGGTTTTAATTCGATTGCTTGCCAACTTTTTTTGAATTAATCAATGTTAATAAATCTAGCATTCAATTAAACATGATTATGCACAAAACAATAAAACACATGATATAATTTACATGAGAAACCCTCCACTGGTCAAAACTCAGAGGCTATCCTTCTAGCCACATACGGTCCTCAAAATCCGCTATTGATTGAATGAATGTTTATAACCTAGGTTGACCTCCCGTCACACCATCCACGGTTAATAAACATTTCACTCTACTCAACGGGCCTCTAATAGTGATCTTCAACCAACAAGCTTGTACGATAAACTACTTAGCCACAATAAGAGATATAAATACCTAAGTGAATATATACAAATATTCTAAATGGGAAAATATTAGGTTAACACATTTAAGCCTATCTTAGTATTTAAATGATAATAATGAATGCAAATCCCATATATCAATTATCTAAATGCAAATGCAAATGCAAATGGATTTAGCTAGAAGGGAAAAATGGACATAAATCCTAATTATCAATAAACACAAAGCCTCAACAAACAATCAACAATTCAAGCATATTATAAATGTAATTAAATAAAAAGCATGCATTTAATGAACAATTAATGCTATTCCATGGTAAACATGACATAAGAATGAAACTTAATATTCTAGGGCATGTAGAAGTTACCTAGTCATATAAAAGAAGAAGTCCCATGCTTGGAAGATTCAAGAATGATGTAGATGATCATGCAATAGTTTTTGGTTGAGTAAAGGTGAGTGTTTGGGAGTTTTTCCCTCTCTAGAAAAGCATGGTTTCTCAAAAATGGCTTATTGGACTCACCAAAAAATGTAAAGAAGAAGAGAACATATATATATATATATATATATATATATATATGGTGCCCTAAACAAAATGACATCATTTTGGAAAAAAGGCAACCTAAACCCATTACTATCGGTGGCTAGACCGTGACACGGGTAAGTTATCCAGATTATGGTGCATCCAATGGTGCATCGCCTGGACAACACCGTGGTAGGGACCGTTGTTCATGCATGTGCACAGGCATGGTATGGACAACAGCTGACACTTGGTGAATACCATGGCAGGGACCACTGTACAGACAAGTGCACATACCGCGGTCTCCAAAGCATGCACCTCTTGGAACCAATCGTTGTTGGGGCCACGGCGGAGGCAGGTGCATAACTAGTGACCAAAACCATAGTGAAGAGGAAAATCTTCTTTTCTAAACATACTCATCATACAATACAAGCAAGCAAGAGATAGGAAAAAAAGGTAAACAAGAGAGTAAATAAGCACTAATGCAAGAGGATTAAAACATGCATGTGAGTTAGTGTGTGCATCTAAATCTCTTCAAGGGGAAAAAAACATATGATATACCTTTCAATGAGCTTTTGAGCTTGGCCTTGAACAAGGACTTCCTAATCTGCCCTTACATATATAATCTCCAATTGTGTTTTGTCAATGAAATAAGTCAATCAATAAACGAGGAACTTACAATCTCCCCATTTCTCTATTTTGTGATAAATCCACCACTCACAAATCATCCTCACAAAATAAAAACAACAAGAGGTCAACAAAAACATATTCTAGATTACAAAAACCCTAATTCTTGGTCGCTAAAAAGCTTTATCTTCAAGTCTTCCATCTCTTGTAGAATAACTATCTCTATAAAAAAAGATAACTATAATTTCCTAGACAAGTGTATGTGAGGTGATCAAGAGAAATAAAAAATAAGATCAATTTGCATACAATAAAAGCAAGCAACGTGCAACAACAATGCAAATGCAAATGCTCCCTCTAAATAGGTTATTCACCCTTAATAAGTCAAACTCCTCACATATGCAACTCTTAAAAGATGCAACTAAAACTCACTCAAACTCCCCCTAAACCCATACTACTCTCCTTTTTTATCACAAGATAGGTAAATGAGTATTTCTAAGCGGGTCACTTACCAAAGAGAGATATTTAAAAGGTAAATACATAATCATATGCAACAACTTTATGCAATTTAATTAAGTGTGAGAGAAAAGCAAGAAAGTTATTATTTTAGAAAGATGTGAGAGAATATTGCTTTGATTGGAAGAAATGCAACATCAAAGTTCAAGGTATGGAATTTGGCAAAGCAAATATCAAAAGAGTTTCCAAAAGAAGTCAAACCAATTTATACCCTTTTGTCATTGGAAACACAGAATATAGCTTTTAGAAATTTTAACACACACACAAGCAATTGTTTCAACCCTTAATGATCAACCTGTTAGGATTGTGCTCAATAGCGAAGGTGTAATAATGTATTTGAAAATCTTTTCATATTAATAATGTGATTTCTAGTTTAACAAACCTTACATCATTTATAGTTTAATTATTTTAATTGTCAAAAATGAATAATCATAAGGTCAAAATACTATGAGAAATGAAGAATTGTTCGTACATCTAGATATGTATGAGGTAGACACAATTATTTAGTTAGTCTTGAACAATATTCATAACTTAAGATAAAGGTTGGGTGCCTTTAGCTTATTAAAGTTGTAGATTCGTTAGCTACCATTTTAGTGAGATCAAATGTGTTATGATAAGTCTAAAATAATCAAAGTGTAGTGTCTTTAGGTAAAAAAATCTAATGGATTAGAAGTATTGAATAGGATCACAGTGAAATACCTTATCTAGAACCGTCAGTAGATAAAAGTTTTCACTTAAGGACAATTGGAGAGTTTATCTAAATCCTAACATAAATAATGAACTTATGGTTACAAGTGTTATCATTTGAGCAGTCAATGAGCACGATTATATAGCATAATTTATCCTTGATAGTTTGGTAGAATTTATTTGTTGATCGATAGAGGCCTTTATTTATAGATATGGACATCGTGGCTTTATTTATTAAATGTGAGTAGAATATCATCATATGGATATTTTGAGGTATTGGATATTAAATCTTAATGTTAAGTTTTCGATAGTGTCTATTGAAACATGGCTATCAAAAACTTACATAACTTTTGTTTTATTAAGAAATCATGACCCCATCACTAATCAATATCCTAAAAGATAATACTTTAACTGGTGATAATTATGTCACATGGAAAAGGGAAGTTGGGTTGTTGTTACAAGTTGAAAAATATAAGTTTATTCTGTGTACCCCTAAATCACGTGCTCCTACTTATGAATCTACTAAGGTACAAAGAGACGAGTATTAGCAGTGGAAGGCCTCAAATGAGATGGCCAAATGTTACATTATGGCTACCATCTCCGACCTGTTGCAACAACAAAAACATAAAGGAATGGAGATTGCTACTGATACAATAATGTCTCTAGAGGAGATGTTTTTTATAAAGTCCAGAATGACTAAGAGAGAGGCATAAATTGTTTTCATGAATCTTAGGATGAAACCTAGACAGGCTATGAAAGATCACATGATGAAAGTCATAACACATCTCAACATTGCTAAACTAAATGATGCTGAGATAGATGGTGAGACGAAAGTTGACATGATTGTTAACTCACTATCAGATTCCTTAGACCAGTTCAGGTTTGACTACACCTTGAACAATAAGGAATACACCTTATAGGGCCTGATGCAAGATGTTCAAAGTTATGAGAAGCTCCTTGTGAAAGGGAAGGGTCAAGAGATTAATACGGTTGGTAAAACTGCTACTGCTATGACCTGTAAAAAGGTCAAGAAAGAACAGAAGAAAAATCAACTTGGGCCTACCAATAAGGAGACCAAGAAAGTAACCAAGATCAAAATGAAGTGTTTCCTTTATGGTGAAGAGGGACATTGGAAAAGAAATTGCCCAAAGTCTTAGAACAAGAAGGAAGAAGGGTTCCAAGAAAGGAAAAGACTAAATGAGGATGAATTCAACTTGTATTTAGACAAAAGAGCATTGGTGTCTGCCAATGCATTGAGAGAAATTAGAGTTAATCTAGATTCTAGTAGGCATTTAGATTTGATCAACATTTATTATGTAGCTAAATTCAAGAGGAATTTAATTTTAGTTTCTTGTTTAAATAAATTTGGATATTCAGTTACATATAATAAAGGTTTAATTTTTAGTAGGAATAACAAATTTGTTTGCAAAGGTACATCGGAAAATGGTTTATTTCATTTATGTAGAAATATCTTTCACTTGTTAGACACAGAATCAACGGAACCTAATAAAAAAAGAATAAGATTATCAAAAGGTGAAACCTACCTATGGCATTTGTGTGTAGGTCATACTAACCTTAATAGGATCAAAAGATTGGTTAGTATTGAACCTTTAAATGACTAAAAGTTTGATGATCTACTAACTTGTGAATCTTGTTTGGAATGTAAGATGACCAATAGATCGTTTACGACCAAAGGCATAAGAGCTAATGAATGTTTAAGATTAATACACTCTGATGTATGTGGTCCCATGAGCATTCAAGCTAAAGGTGGATATGAGTACTTGATCGCTTTTATGGATGATTACTCAAGATTCGGCTATGTGTAACTCATGAGATATAATTCAGATGCTTTTGACATGTTCGAATCATTTAAAGGTGAAGTAGAAAACCAACTTGAGAAACACATACAAATCTTAAGGTCTGATCATGGTAGAGAATATCTATATATTGAGTTTCAGCAATATCTTATTAATAATGAGATAATTTCTCAGTTTTCTATGCAAGGTAAACCTTAACAAAATGGAGTGGCAGAAAGGAGAATTAGAACACTTTTGGATATGGTTAGGTCTATGTTGAGTTATTCAACGCTCCCTAATTCTTTTTGGGGATATTCTTTACAAACTGCAATGTACATTCTAAAAAATGTACCATCTAAGTTGGTTCCTAAAACACCGCATGAGTTGTGGACCGGGCAAAAGCCTAGTTTACAACACTTAAGGATATTTGGATGTCCTGTTCACGTGTTAAAAGGAAAGATAGATAAGATGTAGTCCCGTTCAGAAACTTGCATATTTGTGGGGTATCCAAAAGGATCTAAAGGATATTATCTCTATAGTCCTTCAGATCTTAAAATATTTGTTTTGACAAATGCTAAATTTCTGGAAAAGGACTATATGAATGATTTTGTGCCTATGAGTAGAATTGTCCTGAATGATCTTTCAGGAGACACAATTCCACATGAAGTTTCACAACCTAACCCAATTGTAAGTTCTGTACCATCACAAGATCTATAACATACCATACCTTGTCGTAGTGAGAGGGTTAGTAAACAACCCGAGAGATAAATCGGTTTAAGAGAATTAGTGGAGAATCTCTCAGAAGATGATGATCCTTACACATACATGGAAGCTATGGAGGATGTTGATTGTTGTCATTGGCAAAAGGCAATGCAATCTGAAATTGAGTCTATGTTAAAAAAAAATGCTCTTATGGACTTGCCCAAAGGGATAAAACCCATAGGGTACAAGTGGGTATACAAGAGAAAAAAAAGGACTGAATGGAATGGAAGAAACCTTTAAAGCTAGATTTATAGCTAAAGGTTACACACAAAGGGAAGGTATCGATTATGATGAAACCTTCTCTCTTATAGCCATGCTTAAATCCATTACGATACTCTTATCCATTGCTGCATCTCTAGATCTAGAGATTTGGTAAAGGGACCTCAAGACATATTTCCTTAATGGAAGTCTTAACGAAAGCATCTATATGATGCAACCTTAAGGATTCATTGAAAAAGGCTAAAAGAAAAGGGTATGCAAGTTTGAAAGATCCATATATGAACTAAAGCTAGCATCCAGATCTCAAAACATAAAGTTCAATCAAATTGTGAAATTTTTTGGATTTACTCAAAATCTTGATGAACCTTGTTTATACAAAAGGCTTAAAGTTGACAAGTTGGTTTTTCTAGTTCCTTACATTGATAATATACTACTCATCGGAAATGATGTAGGTGTATCCACATCAGTAAAAGAATTGTTGGAAAAATAGTTTGATGTGATGGACTTAGGAGAAGCAAGTCATATTCTTGGTATCCAAGTTATAAGGGATAGAAAAAATAGAGCGATTGCATTATCCCAAGCTTCATACATAAATGAAATCTTGTCTATGTTTTCCTTGAAAGATTCCAAGAAAGGTATGTTACCTTTCAGAATGGAATAAAACTTTCCAAGGAACATGGTCATAAGAATGAGCATGAATTGCAATTCATGAGTAGGGTTCCATATGCATCGGTAGAAGAAAGTCTCATATATGCAATGCTCTGTACTAGACTAGATATTTTGTTTGCTGTTGGCATAGTTAGCAGGTTTCAATCTAAACCTAATCCTGATCACTGGATGACAGTCAAGCATATTTTCAAGTATCACAGAAGAATGAGAGATTATATGCATGTATACTCTAGAGGGGATTTAATTCCTGTTAGGTATACAGATTGTGATTTGAGTTCGGATTCTGACTTTAGGAGATCTCCATCAGTATTTGTGTTTACTCTTGGAGGAGGTACAGTAATATGGAGGAGTATCAAGAAATCTTATATTGCTGATTCCACAATGGAAACTGTGTATGTTATAGTATGCAAAGCATGCTAAAGAGGTTTTCTGGCTCCGCCAATTCTTGATTGACTTGGAAGTGGTTCATAACGCGAATAAGCATACCACTATCTACTGTGACAGCAGTGGAATAGAGGCTAGTTTGAGAAAACCTAAAACCCATAAGAGAGGGAAACACAATTAAAGGAAGTATCATCTTCTGAGGGAAATTGTTCATAGTATGGGAATAAGAGATATGACACAATTGCTATAGAGCAAAGGGAGATTGTTAGAGTTATGCTCAAAAGTAAGAGTTTAATAATATAGTTGACAATCTTTTCATATTAATAAAGTGATATCTAGTTTAACAAATCTTATAGCATTTATAGCTTAATTATTATAATTGTCAATAGTAAACAATCATAAGGTCAAAAGACTATGAGAAATGAAAAATTCTTCGTACATCTGGATATGTATGAGGTAGACATAATTCTTTAGTTAGCCTTGAACAATATTCAAAACTTAGGATAAACATGGGGTGCCTTTACCTTGTTAGAGTTGTATATTCTTTTGCTAACATTTGAGTGGGATCAAATGTGTTATGATGAGTCTAAAATCATCAAAGTGTAGTGTCTTTGGACAAAATAATCTAGTGCATTAGGTGCATTGAATAGGATCACAGTGAAATACTTTATCAAGAATCGACAGTGGATAAAAAAATTCACTTAAGGATAATTAGAGAGTCAATCTCAATCATGAGATAAATGGTGGACTAATGGTTACAAGTGTTGTCATTTAAGCCGTCAGTGGGTATGATTATATAGCATAATATATCTTCGATAATTTGGTGGTATTCATTTGTTATTCGATAGAGGACTTCATTTATAGATATAGACATCGTGGCTTCATTTATTAAATGTGAGTAGAATATCATCATATGGATATTTTGAGGTATTGGATATTAAATCTTAACGTTAAGTTTTCGATAGTGTCAATTGAAACATGGCTTCTAGACAAGTCAAAATATTCAAGTTCAAAATGGTCATATGTGTAAATATGGTAACTAGAAGAGCTATAGGTGGTCTATGAGCTCTTGGCGATTACTGGTATTTTTCTTGAGGATACACTATTTCCAATAAGGTTGTCTAGGGTACGAGTGAGAAACATGTGCTTGTTCTATCATTATTTAAGAGTTCAATTTTAGTTCTTTAGTGGAATGCGCCAAAATTAATAGATAGAACCTATGTGAATCATTTGTTGATTGTGATTAGGTTATGTCTATTGAATATTAAATTTAGATAGTCCGCCAAGATCCCCATTCCACACGAACTTTCATGGATTAATTGATATATTCTACCAGACTAATTTATGGGTCCATCTAGAATTCTTTTTGGATTTCGGAATCAAAAAGTTTTGGTGAGTTGCGATCATGTGTGATTGAGACACACGGGAACTCTTCAAATACCTAGAATGAAAAGCCAAGGATATGGGTATCGTTGGGCGGCCCTAATGGGGTACGATTAGCATTCTTTTGATACATTAAAAATATAATTTGTACATTTTAATTAAATGGCTTGTTTAATTATATTAATGTATTAATTAAAGGCATTTGGACTTATTTCTTTTGGTAAGAATGGGTCTAGTTCACATGCGGACTTTTTATTGAAGTCAAATGGATTTAATAAAATGGAAAAACAAAATATTGCCCATGATATTGGCTTGGGCAACAAGAGCTAAATTAATTAGCCTAATTTATTGTTTTTATTTTATTATTCAAATAAATGGAAATTAATTAATCATTTGATTAAAAGTCAAAATCTTTTTCTAACTAGGAGAAGGTCTTTTAGTGTCATACTATTGTTGGTAGTATTAAGTATCAAAAACTTTATTTGATAAGTAGAGAAATAAAAGGAATTTATTTATCTAGTCAAATTTTGTAAGTCTTTAATATCTATCAAAACTCTTATATACAATTGGTCAAATTAGAAAGTTTTTGATAAAGTCACAATTTAATTGATATTCAATAACTTATTATTGGATAATACACTTATGAGTAGGAAGAGGATTGAATTCAAAAACTAGTATGCGTAATGGTGAAATAGAAATCCACCTTGTGTGAGGATTTTCGGCAACCTATATAAATCCATCATTAGAATTCGGCCAACCCTATTATCTTGGTGAGAAGTTTTTTTATTTGCTTAAAAAAAATCATCCAACTCAAAGAAAAGGATTGATAATTCAGTAAAGAGAAGAAGAAGAAGAAATGGAGCGTTTTGTTTTCGATAGTGCACAAGTAGCTTTTATATCAAAAGGCTTTGTGCAGAACATTGAATTGGGTTCACGCGAGTTTTCAATCAAAAGATCGAGAATTCAAAAGTGACCAAACATTTTTATTTTTCTCTAGGAGAGTTATTGTGACTAACAACAGATTTTTTTTTTGTTTTCTATCCTCAAGTACACAATTCAAAGAAAGGGAGCCCACACTTCAAGGTGATTCACGTTCGTGATTGGATTGGAAGATCTTACAGTTTTTTTTATGCAACATCAATCGTCATGTTAAAAACGTATGATTCCTTTTATTATATGTTAATTAATTAAGAGTTAAAGTTCTTTCTTTTAAAGGATTTAAAAAAATATGTATACCAACTTTTTTCTGCTATTGCAATGCATTTTTTCCTACAAAACCAAGACATAGATATAAAATCCTTATTGATTTAATGGATTTGAAATCCTTATCGGATGTTTCCTTGTTCAATCATTAAGAAGAGATGTTAGGTTTGTGAGTTTTGTTGGCATTATTCTATATCAAAACAATATTTACTTTGTATTGTTTAGTTGTCTAGGATTCATGATGATTCAAGCTTCAAAGAACAAATGACAACTGTTCAAGCAAGTTCAAGTCTTCAAAGGGAAGAGTGCTTCATGATTCTACAAAGGTATATTAAGACCTTTCTTTTCTCTTTCAAGGCTAAGGCACACACACACAATTCATACATATGTGTCCCTGTATCATTGTGCACCATTATAAGCACACAAATACAATTCATTCATATGTGTCCCTGCATCATTGTGCACCATGTATAACACATTCACACACTTGAAGATGAATGCTCACGCATTGGTATGGAAATAACATGTTTTGGAAAATGTATGACTTGAGACTATCTCTATGTAGTTTGTATTCTAGTGTGAATTGTGTTTGTATGTGTATATGTTTGTATAACATGGATATTGAACTTTATTTTAGTCTTAAATCATTCTTGTTTGAGTTCTGGTCATTTCGGTTACTCATACTATTGATTTCAAGTTCTAAGTCAAAAAATACTACACTTTCAACTCATGTTGCATATATTGTCTTCGTCTTCATATATTGAGTCAAATTCTTATTTTCTGGCTTGAGTATCTTATATTTCCATGTCCGTAACGGAGTCCCAGTTTGTAATCTTTAAACGGATTCAAATTCTGAGTTCGAAGACAAAAGAACGGTCGAAGAACGCAAGAGGAGTGCAAGGGAGTTGCACCATAGCCAAAGGCCATCAAGTGGTGCAAGCCCGAGATGGCGCGTGGCCATCCCGGCCACAACTCCTTGCTGCCCTGAGATGCCCATGCGTCATCTCGGGGAAGCATTCTCAAAGGGGCTATTTTGGTCCTTTCATGCTCTTTTGTTCCCTCTCCTTTATATATGTCTTCTCTCTCCCATTTGAATCCAAGGAAGAAGAAAATGAAGTGCAGAAAAATTCCAGGTTTTTTCTCTCAACTTTGAATCACCATATCTCTCTCATTTCTTATCTGCTTTGAGTGATTCAAGTTGGATAAGTTTCGTATTGAAGTTCTCTATCATCTCTTAGCAACCTTGAAGTCATTTGTTCAAGTGTTTCTGGTGGATTGCACCATTTTTGTGACTGTACTCGAAATTGTCAAGGTATTTGTTTATGTATTGATTTCCTTGATTGTAATGTTCAAATACCTTGGGTCTTCTTTCTACTTGTGTGTATTTGACTTTAACATATGTTGATGAGTGATAGATCTTCAAATAAATTCTAGTTGTGCTAATTAGAAACTTGATTATGAGTTAGGTTTCAATCAAACCTATGTTTTCACATGATTGTGAGTTGTATTGTGCTAGCATATTATCTAGGACTATTTGTGCTTTGATTGACTTTATTTTCATGATTAATAGTCCTATCATGTGCTAGAACTCATTTGATGAAAAGATCTAGGATTACCACATTTGATTTTATATTTAGAGTTTATTAGAGTTTAATTGACTATTTTGTGAATACATGCTATAAATGATTGCTAGAGATTTGATTGATCATATCTTGTGTTTCTAGCATTTTTGTGTTAGTACTAAAGTCTTGAATATGTACTTCATGAACATGTTTATTTCAAGCTTTAGTAACATGAATAAAATCTAGGTTTAAAGTGTGTGTTTGGAAATTTGGCATGCTCTAGATTTTTATTCATGCATAAGATCTAGACAATCTTGTTTTGTGAACTTTATTGTCTATGTCTAGATCTTCATGGAGTGTACCCAATCCATACATTTCATATGCTCATGCATCATCTTGAGTTGTGTCACTTTTGGATTATAAACTAGAAAATATACTTTGTGTGCTCATTGATTAATTCTAGTTCCATAGAATTTATTGATCATCTTGTTCTATGTTGCATGCTTGTTTGCGTTTTGCATTCATGATCACCTAGATGCCTTGTGAGAAGGAAGTCTTGACAATAGGTATGAGACCTATGTTGTTGAGCAAGGAATTCTTGGCAAGAGGTGGGAGACCTCAGATTGTCAAGCAAGAAAGTCTTGACTAGAGTCAGGAGGACTCAGATAGTTGAGTAAGAAGTCTTGCCTTGGGTCGTGAGGATCCTGAAGGGTTTGTGAGAAAGTCTTAACTAGAGTCAGGAGGACTCAGATAGTTCAGCAAGTAGTCTTGCCTAGGGTCGTGAGGATCCGAAAGGGTGGGCGTGGAAGTCTTGACAAGTTGTGTGAGGCCTCGGATTGTTGAACAAGAAGGCGACATCTTCATGAGTAGGATATGAGGGTAGTTTCTAGGTGAAGGGTTCACTTGAGAGATTGTACTTTTCTTATCTACTAGTGGATTTTGTTTGCTGGTGGTTGCTAACCCATGGATGTTTACTCTTTGGAGGTTTACCACGTTATATTCCGTGTCAACTTTTCTCTATCACTATCTCTCTTATATTGGTAATTGTTATTTGAATAATGTGGATAGAACTTTTTATGTAAGTTGACTTCCTTACACAATATTGTTATTTTATGTTAGATATCTTTGTATCTTGTGATATTCCATTCAAGTTGTAAAGTACCACATTGTAATACTCTAAGTACAACTTATGGAGTTTTGTCTACATTGAATATATTTGTTCATAAGATACATTGATTCTTATTTTATGTTTTGTAGACTAAGAGTGGAGATTTGAGCATACATGAATATATTGTTTTCTCATAACAATCATGTTAAATGTCAATTTGTATGCATATCAAGGTTTTGTCACTTGTCTTGAAAGATTTGTTAAAAGTGAGAGACAGCCTTTTCACCCTCCTAGGTTGTTTAGTATAACCTTGTACATATTATTTTCAATTGGTATCAAATCGGGTCACTTAATGTAGTTAGTGTGATTCGGGATCTACAAGGTTATTTACTAATCTTGGATATCAACCTTTAGTATTCAATTGTTTATTTTTGGTTATCCTCCTTTGTTGGTTATGATAAAGGTTTTTCTTGTTTTATATTTCATTTGTCTACTGACAATTTTGTTGATAAGCTTGAAAAGAAAGTTAGTGACAAAAGCAAAGATGAAGAAGCTTTTTCCGGAGGATGATCGACCTAGACATGATTACATGTCTTTGCGACTCAATGAAGAGAATTGCATGTCAAAGACCACCAACTTCTACTTGATGGCAAGAGTTCAAACTCTTTACAAGGAAAAAGATGAAGTGTTAAAGGAAGTTGAAGTGAAGAATGAAGTGATCAAATGTCTAGAAAATAAGATGGTTGCGTGTGTTAGATAGTTTAACAAATTATTTTGCTAATAATTTGTTTTTATTTCTTGAAGTTAATGATCAAAGGCAAGGAAGAGGAGTTGGCAATCATGAATGCAATAGAGTTTGGTAATCTTCATGGAGATTCAAGGGACTTAAGCATTGTAGATGAGCAAGTGGAGTCTCCAACAACTAAAGGCAAGTCACTAAGGAACAATAGAATTTCAAAGGCCAAGTCTTCCAAGGTCAAGTGCAAAATCAAGGAAATTAAGGAGTCTTCACCATCGGTACACTCTCACCTAAATAGTAACATCTCGAAATTTATTCTGGTTTGCTAATTTTGCTATATTGCCGTGAGTATATTAGATGATGCAAACTAGGGAATGTGATGCATGCTAATGAGATGTGAAAATCTTCTATGAATGTTTCTTGGATGATAACACTTTGAATTTTAAGTGTGATAATGATAATTGTGTGAAGAAAGTAGTTAAGAAGATTTGGGTGGAAATGAGTGTTTCACATGATCATACGTATAGTCCTGATGATATCTTTGTTGATGGCAATAATGATGTGTTTTACATGAGTAATATCTTTATAGAGAAGATAGTTGATGATTTACCTTCTAGATATATTTTTACCATGAGAAATGATCATGATTTTTGTGTGAAATTTCACCCAAGAACAAATGGTTCAAGGGTGAGTGCTCTTACTTCTAGTTTAAGTAGCACATGTGAGTTAGCTTTAAGGCTAAGTGTCAAGTGTGTTGAGAATTCTATCTAGCTAGCTTAGAATACTCCACGTCTAGACACAAACTTAGCTATCTCACTTAACTTTGTTTTGATAGTCAAAATCCATTGATTAACTTTTGAGAAGTTACTCTTATGAAATCTATTCGGTGATTGTCTTGTTAAGACTTTTGGAGAAAGTCATTTCTACGTTTGCATTGCATCATATAGCATGTCATATTAGAGAACTAGTATAGCATTCATATGGTCCTTGTTGACATTTGCTCTCTAAAGATCTTTTAGTGATGTGTTCACAATGATCTTACTCATGATTCTTGAAATGCTTGCTTGAATAATGAGTGGAATACTTTTTGAAAATTTGAGCTTCATATTCTTTGAAAGCTACTCATTAGAGAAGTAATCATCTTGAATAAGTCTTTACTTATTGCTCTTAGATCATGTGCTTATGTGTCATAAAAACTTGATTTTCAAAAATTGCACTTTGTATATCTTATATGTTTAAGTTTGAGTAGTTGAGTTTGAAAATGTGTAGATTATGGATGCATCTAAAATTTTATTGCTTAGTACATGATAGATGACCTATGGTTTGTATCCATTTTGCTTCGGCAACTACATAGAACTCAACGAGCACCTTTATGGAAAGGGATCCACACATTGGTTGTGAAGTCTCCCAATGTATGAAAGGGCTACACCATTGTTATGAGTGAAAGCCATCATGAAGAATTTATGTTTATGTATGCAAAATCAAAGAAGTGTTGAAAAAGAACCAATAAAAGAAAAATCTTTGATTCAAAGTCTAAAAAGAAATAGAGGAAGGCTTAAAATGGAGTATAGTTGAAAATTGTGATTGTTCGGGTTGAAAAACAGACATGGAATGACGAGCCACATGCACACAAATGCTAATATGTTGAAATCTATTCTTTTTAAAGCAAAAAATCCGGATGATAATCGGTTTGACCTTGATTGGAAAAGCTTTAGATGGATAGGTGTTGAAGTGGTTTGCATGTTGATATCACAATCACTCCTTTTATATATGCTTTAAGAAAAATTCACACACACACTTTTGCTTATAGAGTATTGTGATATTCTAGTAATTTTTAGAAGAATTATGAGAGAGATGGAAAAATCTTGGTGTATCTCTCATAGTTCGTGGAACTTATTTTGTTGGATTTCTTTAAAATTGCTTGAATGTTTGATTGTGTGGATTTATTGTGAACACTATTCTATCTTGATCTTAGATAGAGCACTTATCAAGGGAGAGCATAGTATGCTATACTTTGTTCTCTTTTATGATTTTTTCACATGTTTCAAGTTGATATTTGTTGGCATAATCTTTGGTTGATATAATGAATCTTGTAGATGCAATTTCATGTTTCTTGATTTGCATGATGATTCTTTGTATTAACTTATGCCTTTGTATGTGTGATCACAAATAATGCATGAAACATTTTTGTAATAATTGTATGATTGTATTTGCAGTCAACTTCTCCTTATTTGGGGTTGTATAGTAGTTGAGATTGCAATCAATTCCTTCATTCTTGAAATTGAAATGAGAATAGTTACAATGAGTTCTTCTTTGTTTTGGAGTCGATAGTAATTGTAATTGTAATTAATTCTATTGATTGTAGTTACAGTGAATTCCTCTTTGTTTGGAGTCGATAGTAATTGTAGTTGTAATCAATCCAATTGGTTATAGTTGCAAAAAATTCCTCCTTGCATAGGGTGATAGTAATTGTAGTTTTAATCAATTTAATTGATTGTAATTGCTGAAAATTCCTCCTTACTTTGAATGATAGTAGTTGTGGTTGTAATCAAATCTTTTCTTGTTTTAGGTTGATATGATTGTCGTTTATACCAATTCCTTCATATTTGGGGTTAATATGATTGTTAATGCAATTGTTGAACTTGGTAGAAATGACCTATATGCTTAAGAGTAAAATTTATGCATTTGTGATTCACTATACCTTGATGAGTTTGTTGTGGTGTAAAGATTTGAATAACCTTTGATAGGTTAACATGGAAAAGCAAACTAGAATCAAGGGAGAAGATATGGGAGCTAGATGCTTGAAATAAATCAATTCTTCAAGTTAGGCATCCATCTCCAAACTGTATGGGAGATCACCAATTGTTTCACTATTTGATCTCAAGATATCATTTTTTTTCTTTTGGCATAATTTTACATCAAAAAGGTGGAGAAATATGATATTGTTTTAGCATATCTTCTTTGAATATTTGTCAAGTATTAAACTTCTTATGGCATGTAATATTGTGATTTCATTTAGTTAAGAATATCTTTGAGATAACATATATTAAGGGGGAGATACATGATTCATTTTGGACATAAGAATATCTTTGAGATAGCATGTATTAAGGGGGAGATACATGATTCATTTTGGATTTAAATGTTTAATTCTTGCCATAATTGTATATTGCCATATGTGTCTTTCTCTTGGATATGCTTTGTGCTTTAAGTTGATTTTAAGTGGCTACAAGAGAAGATCAAGAAGAATTTCAAGACTTGTTGAAGATTAGTCTTAAGGAACTAACTCATTGTAATGTGAGGGTGTGATTTTGTGACCAATATGCATTTTGTGTGTTTTAGTATTTTGTATAGGTGTTTTGACATAAAATTTGCCAAAGGGGTAGATTTTTAGGTTTGTGAGTTTTGTTGGCATTATTCTATATTAAAGCACCATTTACTTTGTATTGTTTAGTTGTCTAGGATTCATGATGATTCAAGCTTCAAAGAAGAAATGACAACTATTCAAGCAAGTTCAATTCTTCAAAGGGAAGAGTGCTTCATGATTCTACAAAGGTATATTAAGACCTTTCTTTTCTCTTTCAAGGATAAGGCACACACACACAATTCATACATAAGTGTCCCTACATCGTTGTGCACCATTATAAGCACACAAATACAATTCATTCATATGTGTCCCTGCATCATTGTGCACCAGTATAACACATTCACACACTTGAAGATGAATGCTCATGCATTGGTATGGAAATAACATGTTTTGGAAAATGTGCGATTGGAGACTATCTCTATGTAGTTTGTATTCTAGTGTGAATTGTGTTTGTATGTGTATATGTTCGTATAACATGGATATTGAACTTGATTCTAGTCTTAAATCATTCTTGATTAAGTTCCGGTCATTTCAGTTACACATACTATTGATTTCAAGTTCTAAGTCAAAAGATACTACACTTTCAACTCATGTTGCATACATTGTCTTCGTCTTCATACATTGAGTCGAATTCTTCTTTTCTTGGTTGAGTATCTTATATGTCCAAGTCCTTGAGTGAGTCCCGATTTGTAATCTTTAAACGGATTCGAATTCCGAGTTTGGAGGCCAAAGAACGGTCGAAGAATGCGAGAGGAGTGCAAAGGAGTTGCACCATAGCCAAATGCCATCAAGTGGTGCAAGCCTGAGATGGCGCGTGGCCATCTCGGCCACAACTCCTTGCTGCCCCAAGATGAACATGCACCATCTCGGGGAAGCATTCTCAAAGGGGCTATTTTGGTCCTTTCTTGCTCTTTTGTTCCCTCTCCTTTATATATCTCTTATCTCCCTCATTTGAATCCAAGGAAGAAGAAAATGTAGTGCATAAAAATTCCAGGTTTTTTCTCTCAACTTGTAATCACCGTATCTCTCTCATTTCTGATCCGATTTGAGTGATTCAAGTTGGAGAAGTTTTCGTATTGAAGTCCTCTATCATCTCCAAGCAACCTTGAAGTCATTTGTTCAAGTTGTTATGGTGGATCACACCATTTCTTGTGACTGTACTTGAAATTGTCAAGGTATTTGTTTATCTTTTGATTTTCTTGATTCTAATGTTTAAATACCTTGGGTCTTCTTCCTACTTGTGTGTATTTGACTTTAACATATGTTGATGAGTGATAGATCTTCAATTAAATGCTAGTTGTGCTTAATTAGGTTTCAATCAAACCTATGTTTTTGCATGATTGTGAGTTGTATTGTGATAGCATATTATCTATGACTATTTGTGCTTTGATTGACTTTATTTTTATGATTAATAGTCCTATCATGTGCTAGAACTCATTTGTTGAATAGATCTAGGATTAGCACATTTGATTTTATATTTAGAGTTTATTAGAGTTTAATTGACTATTTTGTGAATATATGCTCTAAATGATCGCTAGAGATTTGATTGATCATATCTTGTGTTTCTAGCATTTTTGTGTTAGTACTAAAGTCTTGAATATGTAATTCATGAACATGTTTATTTCAAGCTTTAGTAACATTTTATAAAATCTAGGTTATAAGTGTGTGTTTTGAAATTTGGCATGCTCTGGATATTTATTCATGCATAAGATATAGACAATCTTGTTTTGTGAACTTTATTGTCTATGTCTAGATCTTCATGGAGTGTACCTAATCCATACATTTCATATGCTCATGCATCATCTTGGGTGGTGTCAATTTTGGATTATAAACTAGAAAATATACTTTGTGTGCTCATTGATTAATTCTAGTTTCCATAGAATTTGTTGATCATCTTATTCTATGTTGCATGCTTGTTTGCATTTTGCATTCATGATCACCTAGATGCCTTGTGTGAAGGAAGTCTTGACAATAGGTGTGAGACCTATGTTTTTTAGCAAGGAACTCTTTGCAAGAGGTGGGAGACCTTGGATTTTCAAGCAAGGAAGTCTTGACTAGAGTCGGGAGGACTCGGATAGTTGAGCAAGAAGCCTTGCCTAGGGTCGTGATGATCTGGAAGGGTGAGCGATGAAGTCTTGACAAGAGGTGTGAGGCCTCGGATTGTTGAGCAAGAGGGTCACATCTTCATGAGTAGGATAGGAGGGGTAGTTTCTAGGTGAAGGGGTCACTTGAGAGATTGTGCTTTTCTTATCTACTAGTGGATTTTGTTTGCCGGTGGTTGCTAACCCGTGGATGTTTTCTCTTTGGAGGTTTACCACGTTATATCTTTTGTCAACTTTTCTCTATCCTTTTCTCTCTTATATTGGTAATTGTTTTTTGAATAATGTGGATAGAACTTTATATGTAAGTTGACTTCCTTACACAATATTGTTTGTGTATGTTAGATATCTTTGTATCTTGTGATATTCCATTCAAGTTGTAAAGTACCACATTGTAATACTCTAAGTACAACTTATGAAATTTTTGTCTACATTGAATATATTTGTTCATAAGATACATTAATTCTTATTGTATATTTTGTATACTAAGAGTGGAGATTTGAGCATACATGAATATATTATTTTCTCATAACAATCATGTTAAATGTTAATTTGTATGCTTATCAAGGTTGTCACTTGTCTCGAAAGTTTGTTAAAAGTGAGAGACAACCTATTCACCCTCCCCCCCTTCCCCCCTCTAGGTTGTTTAGTATAACCTTGTACATACTATTTTCAAGAGAGACAAGACTTACTTTGGATGATACATCCTTATTTATTAAATGGACACAAAGTCCTTGTTGAGTTGAGCCTTGCCAATTGCTTCCCCACACAAACACACATTCATAACTCTTGCTTAATTTTTAAGCATGTCCGAATCAAGTTCTCATAGCAAGGAGATAAATTATGGGTCAATCAAATGTACTTCCAAATCAATATTCCTAGTCAAAAAATGCATGATTGAACATAAATGAGACAAGGACTGCAAACAAAGAAAAAACACACTTATTAAAGAAAAATTCACATAATCACATATGTGCAACCAAGATACTCAAGCAAATAATTAAAGAGCATAAAATTGAATTTTTTTTTACTTATTTCAATGCAAGATTGATCTTTTTGCTTGAGCTCCCCATATGGGGTCAATCACTAAAGACCCATCAAGACATATGATAGATCCTAATAGACCTACTAAGTGATTTAAACCTAGTTTAGTATAAGGGTTTAGTGAACAAATCCATTAGTTGATCATTTGTGCCAACATGTTCAAGTGCAATGCATTTGCTTTCAACTTGCTTCCTAATGAATTGATGTCAAATGTGTATATGCTTGGTTCTAGAGCGCTGAACAGGATTTTTTGAAATGTCAAGAGCACTCATGTTATCACAACAGAGGGCTAGAGTACCTTGATCAAAGCCTTAGTCCACAAGCATTTGCTTCATCCGTATCAGTTGTGTGCAAGAACTCCCTGCTGATATGTACTCGGCCTCGGTTGTGGCAAGGAAACTAAATTTTGCTTCTTGCAAAACCAAGACACCAAATTGTTTCCTAGGATGAAATAAACGCCCGATATATTCTTCGTAAAATCACAATTACCTACGCAATCTGCTTCACTAAAGCCAACTAAACTAGCATTAGTATTAAAAGACTACCGTATCTCTTAGTTGGATGTCCCATTCACATATTGATTCTTTTCACGGATAAGAGGTGGGATTCCTTGGGATCTGCTTGGTACCTGACACAAACACCTATAATAAATACTATATCATGCCTACTTGTAGTCAAGTAAAGCAAGCTACTAATCATGCCACGATATAGGATTTTATCCACAGTACCAATCATAATATCAAAAATTGTTGGACTTTGGCTTTATTGGTGGAGCCAAAAACAATATCATTAACATATATTTGAGCTATGAAAGGCTCATCAAAGGTGCCACACTACCACTTGAGCCTCCATTGTAAACAAGATAAATTGTGAGGCCCTCATACCAAGCCCTCGATTCTTGTTTCAACCCATATCAAGCCTTCTTGAGGTGATAGACATGGTTGGGGTGGTGTGGATCCACAAACCCCTTAGGTTGCTCACCAAACACTTCTTCTAGCAAGAAATCATTGAGGAAGACACTCTTAACATCCGTTTGATTCAATTTGAACTTGTGCACACAAAATAAGGACAAGAAAAGCCTTATAGACTCCAGACGAGCAACCAGAGCAAAAGTCTCCTCAAAATTGACACCCTCAATTTGAAAGTATCCTTGTTCTACAAGTCTAACCTTGTTTCTCACAATGTTGCCATCCTCATCCAACTTGTTCCTATATACCTATTTGGTGCTAATGACATTGATGCTTTTGGGTCTAGGAACTAGAGTCCAAATCTCATTTTTTTTTCAAATTGGTTTCCCAAAACTCATCACCAAAGGCTTCATCAACCTTTTTGATAATTTGATTAGCCAATTCACACCTTGTCCTAACACCCTTATTCACATCTCTAAGAATGACATTCTTGTTGTGAAGATGTCTAGCCCAAGGAGTGGGTTCTTTTGAGTCCAAAGAGAAAGACCTCTTTATCAAGGTTTGACTTTTCATCACTTGAAGTCTTACCATTCTTTTCTAAGGAAGAATCATCAATCACACTAAGCTCCTCATCATTGTTGCTAGTCTTAAGCCTACAATCATCTACGACAACATTAGATGATTCCATGATGATTTGAATCTTTTAATTGAAAACGCTATAGGTTTTACTATTTAGGGTATAGCCAATGAAAATTCCATCATCACTTTTATTATCAAACTTGTAAGTTGATCATGGTCATTAAAAATGTAGTATTTGAATCCAAATGAGTGAAAATAGCTAACAATTAGATTCCTACCCTTCCACAGTTCATAGGAGGTTTGTCGTGCCTTAGAAAAGCTCTATTTTCTTTATAGCAAGCCATACTGACGGCCTCAGCCTAAAGATTCCTAGGCACATTGTGTTGGAGCCTAATTTACCGATTGTATAGTGGAAGAACTTTTAAAATTTTTGTTTAATAAATAAACTGCGACCAGTAAACCCTAGGAACTAATTTTTGGAACAGTAAAACAAAAGAATTGAAATCAAAATAAATAAACAAGAAGAAAAGAAATAATTTTATTCATACCTACGTAGGAGTCTCCTTCTCTTACATAAGATCTTTTAGGTTTTTGGTTTGTGTTGGCATTAATTCCATATCAAAACATTATATAATTCACTTGTATTGATTAGTTGTGTTAGATTGATGATGATTCAAGCTTCAAAAAAGATATGGCAACTTATTAAGCAAGTTCAAGTCTTCAAAGAGAAATGCGCTTCATTATTCTATAAAGGTATATTAAGACCTCATTTCTCTTACAAGGCTTAAGTACACACAAACATTGCATCCATATGTGTCCCTGCATCATTGTACTCGTTTTGTATAACACATTCACTCACTTGATATTGAATGCTCATGAATTGGTGTTAAATTGACTAGTTTTGGAAAAATGCATGTGTTTGGACTATGTATATGAAATAAGCATTCTTGTGTGATATTTATTTGCATGTTCATATTTTTGTATGGTATGGACCTTGGACTTGAATTTTGTAATATATTGTTCCTTATTGAGCTCCGGTCATTTCGGTTACTCATACATTTGATTTCGAGTTCCAAGTTTCTGATCTTATTGCATTCAATGTCTTCGTCTTTGTATATCGAGTTAAATTCATAATTACTGGTCAAAGTTTCAAAGATATCTAAGTGTGTGAGAGAGTCCCGGTTCATAATCCGAAAACATATTCGAATATAGAGTTCAGAGGTCGGAGTTCGAAGAATGCGGGAGGAGCGCAAGGGAGTGTGGCAATGGCCAAAAGACCATGAAGCCTATCTTCCAGAGATGGCATGTGGCCATCTCGAGCAAGATGCCTTGCTACCCCCGAGATGCTCACTTGCCATCTCGGGGAGGCAGTAGGCTTGGGGGTAGTTTGGTCTATTTTTCTTGTTTTTTTCCTCTCCTTTAAATATCTCATCCCTCTCTTATTTTTCGTTTTGAAGAAGTTGAAGATGTTTGTATGCAAAAAACATTCTCTCAATTTTTCACACCTTCCTAACACTATATCATTTTTTGTTTGAGCTCCATTTTGAGTAATTCAAATTGGAGAGTGTTAATCCTTCAATTCTTCATCAATTTCAAGAAGGTTTGAATGGTTTTGAAATCTGTTTTTACTAGTTCTACACACAAAAACGGGACTGCACATTATCACTTTACGTATTAAATTTCTTCTTGAGTTTTTGATCTTAAATGTGTTCAATTACCTTGGGCTTTGTTCTTCCATCTATGTATGTGTTTTGTATAGTTTAATTATTGTTTTAGACTCTTTTAAAGCTAAGAAGAAATTGATTGAAATCTCACATGTTGAGTTAGGTTTTTTATTTTGCATATGTTTTCACATGTTTAGGATTGTATTGTGCTAGCTTCTACCTAGGAATATTTTGTGAACATTGATTAATTGATTTTTGACCAAAATAGTTTCTACATGTGTTAGGTTCATTTTATTGAATATCTTAAGGAATAACACATTTGGTTGATTTCTTAGAGCTACTCTTGAGTTTAATTGAATATTGTGAATGATATGTGCTCTAGGATTTTTGCTAGAAATCTAATTGACATTGTCATTTGATTTTAGCATATTTTTGTTTACGTGACTGAAGCCTTGAATATGTGCTAAGTGTTCATGCTTTGATTCAAGTTTTAGTTTCAAGAATGATTCTAGATATCAAATATGTTTTTAGTGCTTTCGTGGGATCTAGATTTATCATTCATGTATAGTAACTAGACTACATATGTTTGTGATTGTTCATGCATATGTCTAGTTCCTATAGGATATGTTTGATCATCATATTCTATGTTGAGTGCTTGTTTGTATTTATGCATTCATTGATCAAATAGAAAGTCTTTGTAAAAGGCATGAAGTCTTGGTTAGTACATGTGGTCTGGATAGCCAAGCACGGAGTCTTGATTAGGTCATGTGGTCCGAATAATCATGCATGGGAGACTTTCTAGAGGCATGGGTGCCTTGGATAAAAAGTAGAATTTTATTGATCGACCCAGGAAGTTAAGATGTGATGGAGTCCATGGATAGGGTGAGTCATTTGTTGACCATTCTAGTGTAATTTCCAACTTCTTAACGGTGTTGGTTAGAGTGGACTCCAATAGAAAGTGAGCCATTTGTTGATAACTTTTGAGGAATTTCCAATTTACCAATAGGGATTGGGTAGATGTAGAGTCCAATAGAAAGTGTGTCATTTGTTGGTTATTTTTGAGGAATTTCTTATCTAATTTCAAATAAAAGTACCCGATGGTTGCATTCAACCTGTGGATGTTTTCTCTACGAAGGTTTTACCACGTTAAAACATGACATGTCAATTCTTCCTATCCCTCTCATATACTTGTATGTGTATGTTTGTATCTTGTTCTATTAGTTTCATTGTTAGATATCTTAAAAATTTAAGATGGTTGTAATATGTGATTCACAAGCACTTCAAATGATCAAAATTGTAAATGTCTTTGTACTTGTATATTACACATATATGTTTATAATAGCTTTTGAAAGAATACTTGTACATATTAATATTGAATATTAATTAGAATACACGTATTGTAAGTTTGTTACTTTTATTTGTTAATCTCTCACTTGCAACTTGTAAGCTTGTTTAACAGTACTTATCTTGGTAACACATCTTGCTTACTAAAGTATGCTTCATTATCTTAATTATTGTTATCCAAGTAGCTAGAGAGATAAACGAAAGTTTGTTTTCAAGGGATTCAAAAAGGCATAAAAACCTATTCACTCCCCTTTAGGTTAGCTTAAGGAAATTTAACAACTTTTGTACAATTTCACGATATGCTCCTGGTTCAAACTACTTTATCCTCCTTGTTATCTCCCGGGACTAGTAACTACGTGTGGGCATGTATCGATACTCATGAACAATAGAAGGATGCATAGAGAAGATGAAGAAACTTTACTCTTCCTCTTGGCAGCACCTTAGAACTCTTCTGCGGTTCTTTTTTTTTCTTTTGTTTCATGAACGATTAACTTTTAATCGCTCCCTCTTTTTCAGTTGTCTGTGTTAATTTAAATCTTTATAAAGATATCTCTTATTTTTTAAAAGATAATTAAACATTTATTTTGAATTTTAACATCTTAAATTCAACTTCAAATATTTAGTTTAGTAAAATAAAATAGAGAGAAAACCAAATATAGTCATTGGAAACATTAAGCTTACGTTAGCAACCACTTTTGACACTTTAATCATTAATAACCACTTTTTAAAAAAAAAACAAATAAGTGTTTGTCCATAAATTATAAAAATACCTCGGAATTTAGTTTTTTTTTTTAAATAAATTGAAGCAAACTTGAAATCACGGCTAAAAATATGAAACTTGAAATATTGCCTAAAAACATGAAATTTTGAAACACGAAATTTTGAAACTTGAAATCCTGACTAAATTGAAATGTTAATACTTGAAATCTTGACTAAATTGAAATTTCAAAACTTGAAATGTTCTGGCTTTCTAGGTTTTTTCGTTTTCTTCCCTTTTTTTTAACAGATCACAACACCGGCAGAGGGGGAGCTCGATGACACTAATGGACGGTCGTGAAGCCCAGGTGATGGCACGCTGGCACGCTGGTAAGCAGGTGACATCATGTGAGAGAGAGAGGAGAGGAGAGAGAAAGAGAGGTACGAGGAGATAGAAAGAGAGGTTCGGTGAGAGAGAGGGGAGGTCAAGGACTATTATCCAGCCTTCGCGACGACACTGATGACGATTCGTCGACACTTCACTGATAAGGAGAGAGAGAGGAGATGAGAGAGAAAGAAAAAGAGAAAGAGAGAGTGTGTGTTTGGGGATGGTTTTTATAAGAGGAAATTTAAGTAATTTATCAAAAAAGTGGTTATTAACGAATAAATTTTCGTTTGTGGATAAAACCAAATTTTTTATGTTATACGTGGTTAATTTTGACAATTTCCACATTAAAAAAATCATATTATCTTATTTTATTCGAAATCAAATATCAATTAACACCCTCAATTTAGTGATTAATAACATAATTAAATAATCTTATTATTTAATTTATTTAATCACCGTCATTAATTAATTAAATAATCTCAATTAATTCTCAAATAAATACGTGTCACTTTCGTAACACAATTAATTGGACAATCCAATTAATATTCAACTAATTAACCGTGACCCGTGTTACCTTAATTAATCGGGCTAGCAAGAGGACCTAATGGACCCACAGTATTTTGAGCTCCAATAATCCTTAGAAATAATTAATTAAACTCTTTAGTTAATTTTTCATGATTATTAACTCCAATGTTATTCAACTAAAAACCCGAAGCTGTGTGCTCTCAACTGTAGATGTTTTTACACAAACCAGTAACTTTTGGTGCCAATCGACATAGCTATTATATATGGTATAATCCTCCATAAGTAGTTCATAATTAGAGCTAGGTCATAATGTCTCTTATACCCCTCTAATTATATCTTTCCATTAAGTACCATTGATTCTCTAATGAACAATAAATCCTACAATTCGTACGGAATTAGAAGAGCACACATATTTTTCAAGCCCCGAATCAACCCTTAAGGGAACTACCATATACTTCTTGTAAGAAGAAGTGGATTCCACTATTGTGTACAAAACTTCCAGTCACAAGCTTAACTGCAATCCCAACATACGGAGCATACAGATTGGGAATACAACTCCGACTTTAGCCATGGTATATCAAAGACCACGATCTAACCTAAAGGAGTCGATAAGACACTTAGGATTAACATCACCCTCATATTTCCACCATTAGTTTATATATAAGTAACGGATATTAGTGAGAGATTTAAATAGATCATGGCCAGTCCTATATGATCACATCATACAAGGTACCTTCATTCTCATATATCTATATGAATGACCTAGTATAGGATCACCGAACACTATGGAAGGGACCGCACTTGTAGATTAACAATAAATAATGTACCCAACTTTATTTGCTACCTACGGACTCTTTAGATTGAACGTCTCTTACTGTATCCATCTATATATGACAGTCATTTACATGATTCGAGATTACATCTGGCAATCTTAGATGTTAATTGCACTAGTTATACACAATATAGGACATAGGAAATATGAATTAAACTATTATTTTATTTTTGTTAACATTCTATTGACAAATTACAAGCTTTAAAGTATAAAAACTAACACATTGTTGCTAAGCAACTTCACATGGGTCATCTCTTGAAGGACCTTATTTGTAAAGTCCTTATTTGTTGATTGGCTTATTTCGTGAACAAACCACATTTTGGGGTTTGATGTAAGGGTAGCTTAGGCTCTCAACACCTCAAGAGAAGAAGCACCAAAGGTAAATTTCTATGTGCTTACTTGCTTTGAAGAGATATAGTTGCACACACTCACAACTCATACATATTGCTTATTCGTAAATGTTATGTGTCTATATGAGTGCGCATTCATGATTTGATAACTCTTCTTGCATGTTTATTTTGATCACATCTTTGCATTTGAAATGGCATGCATTATGTGTTCCTCTTACACACACACACACACACATTCTTATAGCATTTGAATTGTTATATTTGACTTGGTATGCTTATGTGCTTCATTGTCTTACCTTGCTTTCATTGTGTGTTTCGGTGTGGAGGATTTTTCAATTTGAAAAAACCATAACCGGGCAATACGCGGGTACTACCCGCGCAGTGAGAAGATAGAGATTTTTAATCACTCGGTGTCAGGTCAATGCACGGACACTTGGTGGGTCTAGACCAGCACAGTCTCGTGCATTTCACTGGGTGAGATTTTTATCTCTCTGGTTGAGGCCAATGTGCAGTCATTTGTGCGAGTGTACGCGGGTCACTGCACGGGTCCAAACCTGTGCATTATGCTTATCTTACATATTTTATTAAAATGACAACAATTCATTTTTGTCCCATATCAATATGTCTCTTCATATTCAGGTCGTTTAAAGAGTTCCATTTTTCATTCTTTTCTCTTAGAACATCCTTCAAGAGAAAATATCTTCCAAGAACTCACCTTTATACACTCAAAGCTTTTCTTTTGATCTTGAAAACATAATCTGGCATCATCTAAGTCTATTTAGAGTGCATCCATACATAGTTAAGCATCATCACATCTTGTTTGGTAAGTTTCTCACTATCTTCTTATAAGTTAAGTGTTTTCCTTACCAAGCCATCTCTTTAATGATTTGTTTGGTTATAGAATAGAATCTAGATACAAATAGAGATTGTTTGTGATGAAATGATTGAGTGTTGTGTTGTGATAGCTTCATAGGATTTTTTGATATATTTTAGCTAAGCTTTATGAACCTGTTATTTAGCTCTTGATATCTAGGATTGTTTTATATGCCATCTCATCATCCTAGAAAAGCATCTAAGTTTCCCTAGTCTTGTTTGATCTTTGAATATCTTCATATATTCACATAGGTCATTTTATCTCTTTATTAAGAAGTAAGTCTTGCGTTGCTTCCGAGAGTAGGTTGCTTCAAGCACAAGCAAATTCGACTAGGTTCACTCAAACTAGGATTAGGTAGTGGTTATGGGTTATTTACCGGGATTAGGTTGTAACACCATTATCATTAGTGGATTCGAGGTTTGAGTGTGGAACACTTAATAGCCAGTGGTTTTTTTTCTAGTTGGAGGGTTTCCACGTATACCTCAAGGGTCTTTTTTTATTCCGCACTTATTACACTTGCGATATTATTGCGACTAGGTGGGGGCATTTTAATCATTTGTTCATTAAAGAAAAATTGGGTAAAAATCGATTAAAAACTATTCACCCCCTCTAGATTTTTTTAAACACACCATAATTTGTTTTAATTGGTATCGAAGCGGGTTCCTAGGCATACATAGGTGATCCTTCCTTATTTTGGTGTGTTTCTTTGATCATTCATACATTTGCATTCATTCATAAATACTATGAGTGGAAACGATGGCAACGAGGCCGCTTCTAGCACAAGATCTCCCCTTCTCACTGGGTTGAATTATGCCTCTTGGAAAGGCAAGATAGAGTCATACATTTGTCAAATCCATGATAGGGCATGGATGGTGGTTGAAGACGGCTACACAACACCGATGATGACTCCGATAGATGGAGGAAATGATGTACTCAAGCCAAAAGCACAATGGAACGCACAAAAGTTTGAGGCATCAAAATGGAATATAAAGGCAATGCATGCCATCCTATGTTCAATGGATGAAAATCAATATAAGTTGGTTCAAAACACTAGGATAGCTAAGGTGGCATGGGATATCCTAGAGGTTACACATGAGGGAACTGATTTTGTTAAAGAATCGAAGCTTCAAGTTCCCCAAACGCAATTTGAATTGTTCAAGATGGTTGAGAATGAGTGCTTTAATGATTTTGAAGTGAGGTTGATGGACATTGTGATCCAAAGTCATCAACTTGGTGACCCTTATTCGGACAAGAAAATCATTCAAAAGATTATGAGATCTCTACCCGGTAGATTTGAGTACAAGGTAATGACTTTAGAAGATAATAGTGCTTACAAGGATATGAAGCCGAGTAAGGTGATTGAGAGGCTTCTAGCTTGTGAATCTAGAAAGTGTCCTACCTTTACACCTCCTAAAAAGTAAAAGGGAATTGCTTTGAAAGCCTCCAAAGATGATAATGAGGAGATAGATGACTCGGATGAAGAAATGGCCTTGTTGATGAGAAAGTTCAAGAAATTCTACAAGTTTATGAAGAAAGGTGTCAGATCTAACGGCCAAGACTCGAAGAAAATGACTTCCTTCAAAAAGTTAAGCCTAGGTATCAAAAGACCAAAAAGAAAGGGGTCTGATGTTATAAATGTGGTGGGATATGTCACTTTACCCTCGAATGTGCCAATCATAATGTCAAGAAAAAGGGAAAAATGACGGTTGCGACATGGAATGAAAGTGATAACTCCAGTTAAGGAGATGAGTCTTCGGATGATGAAGAACTCATGGATAACTTCATAGCCTTTGCGTCATCTCATATGAGCAAAGATGCTAGTGAAGAAGAATATAAGAGTCAAGAAGAAAATGACTCAAGTGATGATGGATCTTCATCACAATCCACAAACGGAAATGTGAATAGGATGGGTCTCAAGTGTAGGGAAAATGAATCAAAACGCAACGGAAGCGTGAGAAAATTAGAAATTAGGGTTTGCGTATATAAAAAAATGCCTTTTAATATCAAGAACCTCAACCCTAGATTAATTAATGTATATAAAAAGTATTGTACCTTTTTTTTCGTGACGATTGAACTAGCGTCGAATTGAATCCGTAAGATCTTCCAATCCAATCACGAACATGAATCACCTAGGAGTGTGGGCTCCCTTTCTTTAAATTGTATACTTGAGGATGAAAACAAACAAAATCTTATTCTTTGTTAGTCACAATAATCCTCCAAGAGAAAAACCAAGAACGTCTGGTCACTTTTGAATTATCAATCAATTTGATTGAAGCTCGTGTGAACCTTGATTTGATGTTATACACAAAACCCTTTTGATGCAAAGGATACAAATGTACTATTGAAAACAAAAAAGTTCCCTCTTTTCTCTATGCTTGGTCGAATTCTTCACACAATGAGTTGGACGAAGGTTTTTTTTATATAACAATAAAAAACAAATAAAAAACAACTTCTCACCCCAAAAATTCATACTTGGTCGAAATTTAAGAGACCAAATCCTCTCCTTAGAAGGATTTACTTGGTGGCTAAGAATCCTATCCTTATGTGGATTTACTTGGTGGTTAAGAATCCTTTTTCAAAAGAAATTCTTTCCTACACCAAGACTCCTAATCCAACTCAATAGTGTATTTGTAACTATATTAAAGACTTCCTAATTTGATTATAAATAATTCTTTTATTTATATAATTATCAATTATAGTCTTTAATAATAATTATACTACCAACAATAGAATAATATTTAGGAGGCCATCTCCTAATAGAAAAAGATTTTGACTTTTAATTAATTAATTAATTAATCAATAAATTAATTAATTTCCTTTTAATTAAATAATAAAATAAAAATAATATAATTAAGCTATTCTAAATAGCCTTGCCACCTAACAATTCTTCTTTTCTCATAGTCTTTTGACCTTGTGATTATTTACTTTTGACAATTATAATAATTAAACTATAAATGCTATAAGATTTGTTAAACTAGAAATCATTTTTTTCATATGAAAAAGATTTTTTAATTACAATATTACACTCTTGCTATCGAGCATAATCCTAACAATCTCCTGCTTGCTCTATAGCAAATGTGTCATATCTTTCATCCCCACGTTCTCTAGATGCCCATCAAAACTCTTTTGTGGAAGAGCCTTTGTAAAGGGATCCTCTAGATTTTCTACTAACACGATCTTGGTAATCGTCACGTCACCCCTATGCACAATTTTCCTCAAAAGGTGATACTTTCTTTCAATGTGTTTCCCTCTCGTATGACTTCTAGGTTCCCTCGAATTAGCCTCTGCTCCACTATTATCATAATAGATAGTGATCTGCTTAATCGCATTAGGAACCACTTCCAAGTCAATCTGGAATTGGCGGAGCCAGACAGCCTCTTTAGCAGCCTCACATGCTGCAACATACTCGGCTTCCATGGTGGAATCGGCAATACAAGATTGCTTGATACTCTTCCATATGACTGCCCCTCCTCCAATAGTAAACACAGATCCTGATGTTGATCTTCTTGAGCAAGAATCTGATTGAAAATCAGAATCTGTATACCCAATGGAAATTAAATCCCCTTCAGAGTATACAAGCATATAATCTCTCGTTCTCCTAAGATACTTGAAAATATGATTGACTGTCGTCAAGTAATCAGGACCAGGTTTCAATTGAAACCTGCTAACTATGCCAACAACAAAACAAATATATGGTCTAGTGCAGAGCATTATACACATGAGACTTCCAACTACCGATGCATATGGAACCCTACTCATGAATTGCTCTTCATGCTCATTCTCAGGAACTTGTTCCTTAGAAAGTTTGATTCCATGTCTGAAAGGTAACATACCTTACTTGGAATCTTGCATGGAAAACCTAGACAAGATTTTATCTATGTATGAAGCTTGGGATAATGCAATCGTTATATTCTTTCTATCCCTTATGACTTGGATGCCAAGAATATAACTTACTTCTCCTAAGTCCTTCATATCAAATTGATGTCAATACACCTACATCGTTTTCGATGAGTAGTATATCATCAACATAATGTTTTGGGTCGCTCGAATCTCGACCTTTTGTTCTGTCGTGGCTGCGCCGGTGCACAAGCGCACCTCACCAGCTCTACTGGACAGTAGGTGTGAGCTGGTGTGGTGCTTGTCGACCAGCGTAACTCACCAGCAAACCGAGTAAAATTCCGGGCATTTTCAAAACGATGTAGTTTTGTTCTAGGGCTCATATTTACATACCATCTTCTTCCTCACTCATTTTTCAGAGCTTTAAAAAAAAAATTAGTGTGAGAAAGTATTTTCTTTGAGAGAGAAGCTCAAAGAGTGGTTCCTTAACTCTCCAAGCCCAAACCCCATTTTTATTTTGCATCATTCTTCATCATATGAGCATGGGTGTTCTTGGTTTCATGACTAGGTAACTAAGAACTTAATTGAACATCTTTTATTGTTCTTCTTACTCTAGATTAGGTGTTTATTGCATGATTAAATACCTAGACTCTAGTTTATTGTATATATTTTTGAGTCTTGATAACATGATTGGGTTTGTTTGTTGATAGCTTGAATTTAGGACATATTTAACCTCCTTGCTAAGTCTTTATGCATTGCATTTAGACATTATTGATTAGGACACATTGATTGCATTTTGTGATTGCATTATAGTCCTTGCCATGCTTAATGACAACTTGTGTTGATATGGCTTTTGTGATAGCTACCATTTAGGTCATTGTTGCCTCTAGCTAATTAGGTCATATTGATTGCATTTCGATGATTGCATTATATGACCATGCGATGCTTAATGACAACATATGTTGAAATGGCTTTGTTTGATAACTAGATTGTAATATTGCATATTGAGGGTGAACCTTTTTCTCATGTAGTGGATTTCTTTGATCGTGTGTGGCTAGCAGAATAGCCCGTGGTTTTTCCCATTTGGAGGGTTTCCAAGTAAACATCAAGTGTTATTTATATTTCTACATTTTATACTTGATGTTGTATGTTTGTTTTATTGGGTGAATTTTGAATATTGACTAATAAAAAAAAATTGGTAATTAACTTGATTAAAAACCTATTCACCCCCCCCCCCCCCCCTAGTTATTAGACACACACGTTCTTAGGGAACTTTTCAGGTAATTCTAGATTCGAATTTTTAGGTTATTAATCCATAGTACTTTGTCAAATCTTGTATGCTTTATATTATGTGATGATAAAAGTATTGTCATGCAGACGTATGTCATTTAGATTTGATGTGCCTATACAAATATTTTTGATGTCATACATGCATCATAGCGTGATAATTTACGTATTTTTTTAATGTGATTAAAATGGGTAAATACATAATTGACTATGAAAATGAGATTTGTTTTAAAATGTTAAAAAAATTCGTAATTCTCATTAATATTAATCTAGTTGTTAAAGAGTTTAATAAGTTAGATTAATAGGGTCATTTATTGTAATTAGAATTAATATGATTAATAACCTAATAATAAATGAACCGAATAAAATGTTAGAGTTTTAATAGTTAAACTTGGTAAACACTATCATAATAATCTGACCTTAGTAAATAGTTTACTAAATCTTAGATTGTTTACTAATAGGTTAGATTTTTAATTGTTGAAAATCATTAATAATTTATTAGTTTATTAGAATTTGGTTCTAATTAGTTAATGCGCTAGATACCTTGATTAAAGTTAGCCGTTTGATCTTGTAGAGTCTATGTGCTTAAACGGATGATAGAAAACACTAATTTTAAATAGTGAGTGGGAGAGGGATACATGGCATATATATCCCTCAGTCTCCATCATTAGTTTAACACCGTGAGATCCGAGTGGGGCCTCATGACGGCTTTGCTTTTGTCCTTCCTAAAGAGGGTTTCCACAAAGGTCAATACCAAGTTGATTTCCTAACGGAAAGGATTTCTGAGGGTATTTCTGGACTGCCAACCCTAAGGCGGCAATTCTCGAGTTAAGCTCGTGAGATCCAAAATGGTGGGTTACACTTACGAAGGTTTTGATTAAGTTTGTTAATTAAAAATCTGACTGAATAAACGATGGTTGAATGATATGGAATAAGAGTTATTATAGAATATCATTTGATTGAGAATGTCTCGGTCTAACATGCAAAGATTTGACCGACCCTAAGGCGGGACCTCTTTGTGGTATGTTGGATTGTCTTGGTATAGTAACTGGTTTTAGGGTAGTTCTAGCTCTTTAAACATGTTCATGCATCATGTTTAAATTTATACCAAAGCACTCACACTTTTTTTAAATAAATGACTGAATGAATATTTTATTTATTTAAGCAATAATGTCTTCTGCATTACTTCAAATTCTAGCAAACGATAAATTAACTGGTGATAACTGCACTAAGTGGAAACTTAACATTAATGCAATTTTGGTGACCAAAGGCCTCAAGTTTGTTCTTACGGAGGAATGTCCTCCAGCGCCTGCTGCTAATGTCGCACGAACTGTTCGTGAGTCATACCAACGATAAGTCTCATCTGATGAGAAAGCCTGAACATATCTATTAGCTTTTATGACAGACTTGCTTGTCACAAGCACGATGCAATGACTTCAACATTTGAAATCATGGAGTCATTGCAAGCTATGTTCGGGCAGCCCTCTGAGTAGAAATGACAGGAAGCTGTTCGTTTAGCTATGCTCGCTAACATGAAGAAAGGTACGTCAGTTCAGGAACATGTCCTGAGCATGATGTCCTACTTCAACAGAACAGAAGTCAATGGCGGGACCATTGATGAACCCAGTCAAGTTAGCATCATACTGACGACTCTTCCAAAGAGTTTCGATCAGTTTAAGAGTAACTACGAGATGAACAAGTTAAGGTTCACTCTCACAGAGTTGCTCAATGAGCTCACTACCTTTGAGTCCTTGACTAAGGACTACAAGGGCAAGATCGGTGAGGCAAATGTTGCCAAACCATCTTCCTCCAATAAAAAAAAGACGAACAGGTCTGCTGGGAAGGAGAAGGGTAAGTCCAAACCCAAGAAAGTCCAAAACAAGAAGAAGTCCAAGAAAGGTAATTATGATTTACTTGTTCTTGAGTCATGTTTAATGGAAGATTATTATTCTCCCTAGATAGTTGATTCAGAGGCCACTAACCATGTTTGTTCTTATTTGTAGTGGACTGATTCTTAGACACAGCTAGAGGAGGGAGCCTCCTCAATGCGTGTGAGGTCAGAGGATGTCGTGTCAGCACGAGCAGTGGGCATAATAAGATTATGTTTTTTTTATAATTATATATTGTTGGACAATATGTTTTATATTCCTAAATTTCCACGGAATTTGATTTCTTTTTCTAAGTTGTTAGAACAAAAATATTATGTTTCTTTTAAAAATAAGTCTGTTATTATTTGAAAGAATGGTCTGAATATTTATTTTAGAATTAATGAAAACAATTTGTATTTGTTGAGAACCTTAATACATTATACTCTGCTCAACATCAAAATGTTTAAAGTTGAAAAACAAAAAACTAAACGACATAATATTTCTCCTGATAAAGACACGTATCTCTGGCATCTAAAGTCTGGTCATATGAACCTTGACTGGATAGACAGACTAGTAAAAAGCGGACCATTAAGTGAGTTAAAGGTTGGCACCTTACCTGTCTACGAATCTTGTTTGGAAGGTAAAATGACTAAGAGACCTTTTACTAGAAAAGGACTTAGAGCTAAAGAACCGCTAGAGCTTATACATACAGATGTCTGCGAACCGATGAATGTTAAAGCTAGGGATGGTTATGAGTATAATGTCACCTTTATAGATGAATACTCAAGATACGGATACATCTACCTGTACAACGAAAGTCAGAAACATTTGAAAATTTTAAATAATTCCGAGCTGAATTTAAGAATCAATTAGGTATGACTATCAAATCATTACGATCGGATCGTGGAGGTGAGTACCTTGACCAAGAGTTTAAAGACTTTCTAGTCAAGCATGAGATAGTTTCCCAACTCACAGCTCCTGGTACACCTCAGCAAAATGGTGTAGCGGAGAGAAGAAATAGAACCCTAATGGAAATGGTGAGATCTATGATTAGTCTCTCATCATTACCAAATTCCTTCTGGGATATGCGTTACAAACAACGACATACATTTTGAATGTTGTGCCATCCAAATATGTTCCTAAGATTCCCTTAGGGTTGTGGAATGGTCATAAAGCTAGTTTACGACAATTTTGTATATGGGGGTGTCCATCACATGTGCCGAAGAATAGAAGTGGTATGCTAGACTCCAAGTCTGTTATCTGCCCATTTGTAGGATACTCTAAGGAGACTAGAGGTGGACACTTCTATAGTCCCGAAGATAACAAAGTATTTGTATCTATAAATGTAACATTTCTTGAGGACAAATATATTAGTGACCATAAACCTTGTTTTAAGATTGTATTGCATGAGTTTGAGTCTGGTGAGACTAGGGCTTCATCAATAAGAGTTGTTGATCTGCAAACATCTGAGAGTTAGATGGTTCCTGATTAGGATACACTACCACCTAAACGTAGTAAGAGGGGCTGTAAGACAACCTGCACGCTATTTGGGTATAGGTGAGGGAAAAGGTGTTGTCTCTGCTGATAAAATGGATAATCCATTGACATTTAAGAATACAATGGAAGATCATGATAAAGAGGAATGACTTAAAACCATGAATCTCGAGATCAAGTCCATGTACACTAACTCAGTTTGAGATCTTATAGACTTACCGGATGGGGTAAAGCCCATAGGGTGTAAGTGGATCTACAAGAGAAAGAGATGAGTAGACGGAAAGGTAGAGACTTTCAAGGCAAGACTAGTGGCCAAGGGTTATACCTAGAAAGAGGTGGTCAATTTTGAAGAGACCTTCTCGCCAGTAGCCATGTTTAAGTCTATTAGGATTCTCTTATCCATTGTAGCCAATTTCGAATATGAATTTGGCAGATGGATGTCAAGATTGCATTCTTGAATGGAAATCTTGACGAGAGCATCTATATGATGAAACCAGAGGGATTCGTGTCTCCAGATCAAGAGCAAAAGGTTTGCAAGCTGCAAAGGTCCATCTATGGACTTAAGCAAGCATCTTGATCTTGGAACATTAGGTTTGATGATGTGATCAAAACCTATAGCTTCGAGCAGAATGTCGATGAGCCTTGTGTCTACAACCGCATCATTGATAATAAAGTAGTTATCTTGGTCCTATACGTATATGATATCCTACTCATTGGGAATAATGTGGGAGTGTTGTCTGATATAAAAGGTTGGCTGGCTAGCCAATGTAGGGAATCACCTAGGAGTGTGGGCTCCCTTTCTTTAAATTGTATACCTAAGGATGGAAACAAACAAAATCTTCTTCTTTGTTAGTCACAATAATCCTCTAAGAGAAAAACCAAGAACGTCCGATCACTTGTGAATTATCAATCAATTTGATTGAAACTCGCGTGAATCTTGATTCGATTTTGTACACAAAACCCTTTTGTTACAAAGGATACTAGTGTACTATCGAAAACAAAAGCGTTCCCTCTTTTTTCTATGCTTGGCCGAATTCTTCACACAATGAGTTGGACGAAGTTTTTTTTTAATAGCAATAAAAAAAATAAAATAAAAAACAACTTCTCACACCAAAAACCAAGGCTTGGTCGAAATTTACAAATCCTCTCCTAAAGAGGATTTACTTGTTAGGCAAGAATCCTATTCTTAGGTGGATTTACTTAGTGACTTAGAATCCTTTTCCAAAAAGAATTATTTCCTACACCAAGACTCCTAATACAACTCATTAGTGTATTTGTGACCATATTAAAGATTTCCTAATTTGACTAGATAAATAATTCTTTTTATTTATCTACTTATCAAATATAGTCTTTAATATTAATTATATTACCAACAACAGTATAATATTTTGAGACCATCTCCTACTAGGAAAAAGATTTTGACTTTTAATTAAATAATTAATTAATTACAAAATTAATAAATTTCATTTAATTAAATAATAAAATAAAAAAACAATATATTAAGCTATTTTATATAGCCTTGCCACCCAACACATATACATGGGCCAATATATTATTTTTCTCATTTTATTAAATCCATTGGACATTAATAAATAGTCCACATGTGAACTAGACCCATTCTTACAAAAAGAAACAAGTCCACATGCCTTAATACAATTCTAGATGGACTCCTAAATTAGTCCGGTAGAATTTATCAAGTGATCCACACAAGTTCGTGTGGACTGAGGATCTTGGCGAGCTATCTAAATTTAAGCTCCAATAGACACAACCCAATCACAATCAACAAATGATTCACTTAGGTCCGATCTATTAATTTTAGTTCATTCCACTAAAGAACTAAAATTGAACACTTAAATAAAGATAGAATAAGTTAATATTTCTCACTCATACCCTAGACAATCTTAATAGAGAAATTGTATCCTCGTGAAGAATACCAGTTATCGCCAAGAGCTCATAAACCACCTATAGCTCTCTAAGTTACCATATTTACTAATATGACCACATTTTGAACTTGGATATTTTAACTAGTCCAGAAGCCATGTTTTAGTAGACACTGTTGAAAACTTAATGTTAAGATTTAATATCCAATACCTCAAAGCATCCATATGATGATATGCTACTCTCATTTAATAAATGGAGCCACGATGTCCATATCTATAAATGAAGTCCTCTATTGATTAACAAAAGAATACCACAAAATTATCGAGGATAGACTATGCTATATAATCGTACTCAGTGATAGCTCAAATGATAACAGTTGCAACCATAAGTCTATCATTTATCTCAGGATTGAGAAAGACTCTCCGATTATCTTCAAGTAAAAACTTTTATCCATTGACGATTCTAGATAAAGTATTTCACTGTGATCCAATTCAAAGCACCCAGTGCATTAGATTCTTTTGCCCAAAGACACCACACTTTGATGATTTTAGACTCATCATAACACATTTGATGCCACTCAAATGCTAGCAAAAGAATCTACAACTTTAACAAGATAAAGGCGCCCAACCTTTATCTTAAGTTGTGAATTTTATTTAAGACTAACTAAAGAATTGAGTCTACCTCATACGTATCTAGAGGTATGAACAATTCTTATTTTCTCACAGTTTTTCGACCTTATGATTATTTACTTTTGATAATTATAACAATTAAACTATAAATGGTATAAGATTTGTTAAACTAGAAATCACTTTATTAATATGAAAAGATTGTCAAATACATTATTATACTCTTGCTATCGAGCATAATCCCAATAGCCAATTCCAAATGAAAGATTCGGGGAGGCGAGTTATGTTCTTGGGATACAACTTATAAGGGATGGTAAGAACAAACTCTTAGCAATATCTCAGGCATCATATATCGACAAGATTCTTATATGATTTTCGATACAGAACTCCAAGAAAGGTAATTTACCTTCCAGACCCAAGTTCACTTGTCTAAGGAACAGTGTCCTAAGCCACCTCAAGAAGTTGAGGATATGAGACATGTACCCGATGCATCAACAGTAGGTAGTCTCATGTATGCTATGTTATACACGAGACCAGACATCTGCTATACCGTGGGAGTAGTTAGCAGATATCAGTCCAACCCAAGATTGGATCATTGGGTTGCTTTCAAGACTATTCTCAAGTATCTTCGGAGAATGTTTCCGATAGGATACATGGATTTTGATTTTTAAGTCAGACAGGAATTCTATGAAATCCACGTCTGGATCAGTATTCACCCTGGGTGGTGGAGCCATTGTGTGGAGAAGTATCAAGCAATCTTGCATTGCTGACTCCATAATAGGAGCCAAATATGTAGCCGTTTGTGAAGCTGCTAAAGAGGCTGTTTAGCTCTGTAAGTTCTTGAGTGATCTAGAAGTTGTTCTAGATTTGGATAAGCCTATCACACTTTATTGTGATAACAGTGGTGCTGTGGCTAATTCCAAATAACCAAGAAGCCACAAGAGAGGGAAACATATAGAGAGAAAATATCATCTCATTAGAGAGATAGTGTAGAGAGAAGATGTGGTCATCACCAAGATAGCTCCATTTATGAAGACCTTACCGGCTAAAGTGTTTTCGAGTCACCTAGATGGTATAGGGTTACGAAACATACCTCACATACTTGAGTGCAAGTGGGAGATTGTTGGGATTTATGCACTAAACATGTAATTTGTAAATGGATATATGAAGTAAATAAAAATAAAGGTTCAATTCATTCTTGTTATGTTTTTTTTTATAAACTTATGCACATATTAACATCCTAGATTGCCGGATGTAATCTCGAACTATGTATATGAGTGTCATATACAGATGGATACAGTAAGAGATGTGTAATCTAAAGAGCCCATAGATAGCAAATAAAGCAGGGTACTTTATTTCTGGTTAATCTATAGCCGCGACCCATTCCGTAATGTACAGTGATTATATCCTGAATCATTCATATATGATATGTGAATAGAGGCACCTTGTATGACGTGATTATATAGGACTGAGCCATGATCTATATGAATCTCACACCAAGATCCGTTTACCGATGAGATTCATATATATCAACTAATGATGGCTATATATGGGATGATCTTAATCCTGAGTGTCTTATCGACTCCTTCATGTTAGATCTTGATCTTTGATATACCATGGGTAAGGTTGGATGTATTTCCTGATCACTATACTACATATGTTGGGATTACGGTTTGGCTTGTGGCTAAGAAGGTCTGTACACATTAGTGGAATCCACTCCTTTTTGTGAGAAGTAGATGGTTGTTCCCTTTAGGGTTAATTCGGGGATTGGACAATATGAGCGCACTCCTAATTCTATGAGAAAAATGGATTTATTGTCCATTAGAGAATCAACGGTTTTTAAAGGATATATGTAGTTAGAGGGGTATAAAGGACATTATGACCCAACTCTAATTACGAACTATTGTGGAGGATCACACCATATGTAATAGCTATATCGATGGACAGCGAGTTGTATCGGTATGTGTAAAAGCATTTGCAGTTGAGAGAGTGCAGCTTTGAATTTTTAGTGGAATAACACCAGAGTTAATAATCGTGGAATATTAATTAAAGAGTTTAATTAATGGTTTCGAGGATTATTGGAGCTCAAAATACTGTGGGTCCATTAGGTCCCTTTGCTAGCCCGATCGATTTAGATAACAAGGGTCACAGTAAATAAATTGGATTGTCCAATTAATTGTGTTACGAAAGTGACACATATTTATTCAGAAATTAATTGAATAATGAGATTATTTAATTAAAGGATAATAGTGATTAAATAACTTAAATAATGAGATTATTTACTTATGTTATTCATCACTAAATAGAGGGTGTATGTTGATATTTATTTTAAAGTAAAATAAGATAATGTGATTATTTTTTTTTATTAAATAAATTTTTTTATTTTTTAATTTAAATAGTTTGAACTCAAAATAAAATCAAATAAAAGATATAAGATATTTTTTATTTGAAAGCTTTTATAAGTTTTGATCATATTTTTTTAAAGTTTATATATATATATATATATATATATATATATATTATTTTGATAATTGAATCAGATGGTACGATGATTGAAAAGGTTTTAAAAGAGTTTTATAGTTTTTTCACTACCTAACCTGATATATATATGTTTCTTAAAAAAAAAATGGTGATCACCTCTTGATATCCGATCAAAAATAAACACAAAAAAAAAGATTTGTCTTTTTTTGCCTTTCAAAAGTTTGCAAGAGACAAACACATACATTTTTTTTTCAACAAACAAAAAGGATTTTTTTTTTTGTTTTAGCTTTGCAAAGAAGGTGCGATTGTGTTGTCAAAAATAAGAACGCATCAGTGCAAGTGTTGCATATGCATGAGTTATTTCTGTATAAGTGTGTGCATAAAATAACACCAAGATGAGGTAAAAGATTTTTTGTGCAAGTGTTATGTACTAATATCAAAGAAATAGTTTATTTTATTTTATTTTTCTCTACATCCTCCATTCTAAGTTTCTGTGTACGTCACGCACCCACACGCAGTTACCAGTCTCGGGATAGAGCTAGGAAGATCAGTGGTACAGACCAAGAGTATATCGGAAAGTGAAGGAGCGTCCAAACATTGGTGAGCATTTTAATCTTCTTCTTGATAATGATTTCATTTTCCTATATATATACATATTTTTTTTATTATAATAATTTTGTATATATTAGTTCAGAAAATAATTCCGATCTCAAGTTCTCTGGTTTCAGATATGTTATATGTATATCTTATTGACTATACACGTCACTGACAAGTAAGAAAATCCCTTAAAAAGATCGCATAAAGGGCATCCGAGCTGGCAATTAGAAGACACCATCCAAGACATCACCAAGGAATAAGAACCTGAGTAAGTCCGAACACGAGTACTCGGAACATTATGTTCTACTCGGGACAACACAAGAAACCCGAGTAAATAAGTTCAACATATGATTCACATTCGTGGGTAAGCCCGAGAATCATACTCCAATAAGCAAAACCTCATTGACAGAGTTTCTAGAAGGATAAAACACCAAACAGGAAACAAATCCCAAATCAGGCAACAATTCTACTATTCTAGAAGACTACACGCCGATAAGGAAATAAGTCCTAAATGGACTAAGCCACAAGAATCCCGTTAAAATTTAAACTCGATCTTTACAAGGTCTCCGAAACAGGAAAGAAGATAAAGACGAATTCAACAAGCAACTAGTCTTAATCAAAATACAATTCCTTTTCCTTACTTGTACAACAAGGATTATGGTCTATGTACATATAAATAGGCCCATAATCTCATTGTAAAAGAGAGAACGAGATAGAGTGACAGACTCAAAAAAGTAATCACTGCAAAAGAGAGGCATTAGAGATCGAGTGATGTAATTCTTTGTTTAAATAATGGATTGGGTTTGGATGTGCATTCAACCACCCCTGGATGTTTCTTCGATCAACGAAGTTTTACCACGTAAACTCATGTCATAATAACTTCGATTGCATTCTCTTTCTCTTTCTCTTTTGACAGGTCATAACGAAACCCAACGTTGTTGACTTTCTCATCCATCGAGAAATTGACTTCAACAAATGGCGCTAGGAGAAGGGGGCAAAAACCTTCGATCTATTTAAGTGATGCCTGGTAGCGAAAGCAAAGACAGTTCCAGGGATATCTGGAAATCTACAGATAATGCTCATATAGACGGGACCACTTAGGATCCCACCACAACCATCGAGAAACAACCAATACCTCTAGTTGGTATCCAGCAAGTCCCTCCAACCAAGAAGGATATAGCGTATTGTTTTTGTGATACACTGCAACAGTTACTAACAGATGCGGCACATGAAGGAATAGATCTATTGGTTACATGAGAGGCGCACCTACCCTATCCTCCATCACTTTCTAGGCTCCGATCGGTTATAGTTGAGCTGAAATCAGTTACACCAGTAGTCGTTAGGAACTCAGGTCTAATCAGCAAGACTGGGGTACAACATGCAGCTATGACAAGGATCATGAAATGCCCACAGGAGAACGGCCACACCAAAGGTAAAGCCACGGTCAGGTGGGCCATGATAGGCACCGAAAATATGACCGGCATAAAGATCAGTCATCGTCATCAGAGGATAGTGATCAGCACCATCGCAAACATCGCCATGGGCCCATACGCTTACATGGTTTGACTCGTGGGACTCGAGGGTAGAATGAAGAAGAGCTAGAAACCGGTATGGCAATCACTCAACAGCTTAACCATCATGGAGAGCCGGTAGGCAATAGAGATGTCATGATTCAGAGCCTGACCCAAGAAATGGAGAACAACAGGCCCCAAATGGACACGTTGATGAGCCGATACAGATATAATGAGTTGTCTGATGATGAATCCGATAGACTTTTTACTAGAAACATCCTGTGAACGTCATTCCCGGGGAGATTCAGGATGCCACACGTGGAACAGTTTAAAAAGAATACAAATTCTAAAAAGCATGTCTGGCGATATAAGAGCGACGTGACCTAATATGCATACAACGATCCTTTGCTATGCCTTAACTTCCCACAAACCCTAGGGGATATAGGTTCAAGATGGTTCGAGAGATTGCCTCCGGCGAGTATTGGGAGTTTCAGCGAGTTGAGTAAAAGCTTCTCAAGACAATTTCTAGGGAATGCACATAGGAAAAAAATTGGTGGCTTATCTTTCTCACCTGAAGCAAGGTAAAGACGGGTTGCTAAAAAGTATCTAGCAAGATTCGGTCAGGCGGTCTCAGAAATTGACACCGCGAATGACGAAGTAATAATCGGTGCATTCATAAATAACTTGCAAAATGGGCGGTTGTCATTTGACCTAAGAAGGGCTCGTCTAACTAGATATGCAGATATGATGGATATGGTAGGCGAATACGCTCTAGCGGAAGAAGAAGAATTGGCAACATGATGCAGTTACATGCATGTGGGAGACTTGAATAGAAGGATGCCGAGTCAAAGTCAGAAAACCATAGAGGGAAACAAAAAGGAAATAGCATGGAGAAGAGCAAATATGGGGGAAATGGACGTAATACTGACCAAACCAGGAAAAATTTCAAGGAAAATATATGAATTACACCCCGCTTCGAAAAAGACAAGAAGAGATCCTAGCAATATAAGAAGAGAAGAATCTAGTGAAGGAGCCACATCGGTAGTCACAATTTGCTCGACAAGACACAACAAAATATTGCAAGTTCCATAAGGAAACCGGTCATGAGACCTCCAAATGTTACCGGCACAAAGACTATATAGAGACCCTTATTCGGGAAGAACATCTTCAAGATATAATCCTAAAGAAAGATGAGAGGTCAAAAATTCAGAAAGAGACCAAAACGGGAGATGGTAATTCTGGTTGGAACAAAAGGCCAGTCCCGAGGCTAATGGAGTGATACAGACCATCTTCGGAGGACCATCAACTGGGAGAAGTAACCGAGAGCAGACTCAGGAAATCCAAGATGTAGTGGAAGCAAGACAAAATTTTGACGTTAACTCTATCGAGCTCGATCTGAAGAGAATAAATGAAGGATAAGACTCGATAATATTCACAGAAGCTGACTTACATGGGGTCGACATCCGACCGAATGACGCTCTCATCATAAGTGCCAGAATTGGCCATAGAGAAGTTAAGAGAATTTTAGTGGACAATGGTAGCTCGACAGACATTCTCAATGTAGCTATTAATGATCAACTCAGATTGGATCGAAAGGACTTACAACCTTTCCATACCCCACTCAGAGGATTCGGGGGAGTTGAGGTTAGGTCTCTCGGAATAGGGAAGCTGCCGGTGAAGATCGGAGTAGCTCCTTGCCAGAAAACATTGTTACTCAACTTTGTGGAGATCTGGACAACTGGCTTTATAATGCGTTACTAGGCCGACCTTTCCTAAACAAAACAATGGCGATAACAACTACCTACGATTTGATGATCAAGTTCCTAACTAAATGGGGGTAGGAACAATCAAAGGGTCGCAGAAGATGGCTAGAAGAGTTTATCTCTTGGTTTACAAGGACAGAGATAATAGTGAACACCAAGTACGTACCTTAACACAACCAGATCAGATAAAACAAGAAGAATCACTGTTATTGGAGGAAGAACCGGAGACATCAAAGAGTGAACCAATAGAGGAGTTAGTCCTAAAGGAAGATAAACCGGATAAGAAGGTCAAATTTAGGGCCAACTTAGAAGAAAAGGTCAAGCTAGATCTTATTGATTTGTTTAGAGAATACAAAGATGTGTTCGCATGGAGTCATAAAGACATGGTGGGGATAAATGCACTAGTAATATCATATCATTTGGCAGTGGATCCAAATGTGAAACCTATAATACAAAAGAGAAGATCTTTCAACCTTGAGAGAAGTCGGGCAATCAAGCAGGAGGTGGAGATGTTACTCACTATGGGGTCGATAAGAGAAATCAACTACCCTCAGTTCGTAGCAAATGTGGTTTTGGTTCAAAAGAAGAATGACCAATGGAGAATGTATGTGGACTTCATGGATCTGAACAAAGCCTGACCAAAAGTTAGTTTTCCACTTTTGAGAATAGGCCAACTGGTCGATGCTACATTAGGTTATGAATTACTCAGTTTTATGAATGCTTGTTCAGGATACAACCATATCCGGATGAATAAATCTAATGAAGAAAAAACAACATTCACGACTGATCAGGGCTTGTACTGTTATACAGTAATGCTCTTTGGGATAAAAGATGATGGGGCGACATATCAAAGATTGGTCAATAGGATATTCGCTCATCAAATAGGAAAAAACAACGAAATTTACATAGACGACATGTTAACAAAAAGTATCTCGGTAGACAAGCACGCTTCGGACCTGTGTGAAACATTCGATGTCATGAGAAGGTATCAGATGAATTTAAATTTGAACAAGTGCCTATTTGGGGTTCCTTCAGGAAGGTTTCTCGGGTTCCAAGTTCACCAGAAGGGGATTGAAGTAAATCCCAAGAAGATTCAAGCCCTTCAAAAAATGACTTCACCAATGACGTTAAAAGAGGTACAACGCCTGATAGGATACGTAGTTTCCCTGGGCAGATTTATCTCGAAGGCCACAAATACATGTGCTCCCTTTTTCAAAGTGATAAAAGAGTGGAAGGGACTTGATTGGAATGAAAAGTGTGAACAGGCATTCCTGAGGATCAAAGAATACTTAGGTTAGGCTCCCATCCTTTCAAAACCTAAAATGGGGGAAATACTCCACCTGTACTTGTTCCTTATAGAGTTAGCAGTGAGATCGGTTCTAGTCAGGACTGAAGACAGGATACAAAGGCCAGTGTACTATACCTACAAGGCTCTTCTTCCAGCTGAAACTAGGTATTCACAGACAGAAAAAATGGCTCTAGCATTGGTTTCGACAGTAAGGAAGCTGAGACCATACTTTCAGGCACATAAAATCCAGGTTTTCATCGACTGCCCGCTTAAGCAAATTCTTTAGAAGCCAGAAATTTCAGGGAGATTAACTAAATGGGTGATCGAGTTAAGTGAATTCGATATTCAGTACATGCCAGGACATCAATCAAAGGTCAAGTAGTGGCAGATTTTGTAGCAGAATTTATAGAACCAAATCTGGAAGTAAAAAGAATGTTAGGCAAGAGTTTCTCAAGGAGATTATATGTCGATGGTTCCTCAAACACTTATGGTAGCAGGGCAGGGATCGTGGTATGTACCCCAAAAAAAGATGATGTTGAATGTGCCATAAGATTCGATTTCATAGCAACAAATAACCAAGCCAAATATAAGGCATTGCTAGCAGGGCTTAGAGTTTGCATAGCTCTCGAGGCAGATGAGGTTGGTATATTCAGTGACTTACAGGTAGCCGTCAACCAAGTCTTAGATGGTATTAGGCCGTAGATGAAGGTATGATGGCTTATTTGAGCATAGCAAAACAACTCCTCCAAAAATTCAAAGAATACAGGTTTGTCTAGATCCCTAGAGAAGAAAATGAAAAGGCAGACACTTTGTCCAAACTAGCATCAGCAACAACCACTATTAGGCCAAAACACATTCCGATCGCACATCTTCCCAGATACCAAGTACAATTGATACAAAAAACTTTGAAGTCTCAGAAATCTGAACACCGTTATATGGTTTGATGACCCGGTTTAAAAGGTACATGGAAGAAGATATACTCCAGAAGATCCCATAGAAGCAAAATGTATCAGGTACCTCTCGACAAAATACACATTGATTGGAGGAGAACTGTACAGAAGAGGGTTTTCCCGAACACTCCAAAGATGTGTATCAGAGGAAGATGCATGCCGGTTACTACAGGAAATCCATGGCAGAGTATGCGGGAACCATACTGGAGGTAGAAGTCCGGCACACAAGGTACTCATGCAAGGTTTTTACTGGCCCACTTTATTCTCGGATGCACAGTGATGTTCAAAAAGTTGTAATGCTTGCCAAATGATCGCCAATGATATTTGAATGCCCCTCGAACAACTTAGAAACCTCACATCCCCATGGTCATTCGCCATGTAGGGCCTGGATTTAATTGTTCCAATGTCAGCGAAAACATGAGGTGAAATGAAGCATGCAATCGTGGCTGTTGATTATTTTACTAAATGGGTGGAAGCTGAAGCACCAATTCACATCACGGAAGCAAACACCACAAACTTTGTGATTAAAAACATACTCTACAGGTTTGGAGTTCCAAACACTATTATCACTGACAATGGTACCCGATTTGATAGTTAAAAGTTCAGACAACTGTATAACGAGTACCAAATTGCAAATTATTATGCCACACCTGCCCACCCTCAAACAAATGGATAAGTTAAAGCAGTAAACAAAATCATCAAGCACACACTCAAAGCAAAGTTAGATGCCAAAAAGGGCAGTTGGGTTAAAAAAACTTCCTGAAGTATTATGGGCGTATCGAATGACAACAAGAACTTCTACTGGAGAAACACCGTTTTCTTTGGCATTCTGAATAGAGGTTGTCATCCCGGTAAAAACATTGTATATGTGGCCTAGAGTCAAGCTATATGATGACGATCAAAATGTCGATATGCTGCTACAAAATTTAGATGAGTTGAAAGAAAAAAAGGAGAAATCCCGAGTACGAAATGCGGCATAGCAGCAAAGAGTGGCCCCGACCCTATAATTCTCATGTTCGGATTAGGAAGTTCTAGTTATGAGACCTGGTGCTAAGGAAAGTATTGTTGAACACAAAGATCAGAGTTACGGGCTCGTTGGCTGACAAATGGGAAGGCCCATACAAGATTGAAGGAATAGCTGGTCATAGAGAATATTGGATTGCTCGACCAGATGGAGGGGTTTTAACCAGATGGAAGGGTTTTACCTCAGGCATGCAATGCCTAATATTTAAAGATCTTTTACCTTTGAAACAAATTACATTTGCTTTTATTTTTCATTTTTCTAATCAGGATATTTTTTAGCAATTCTTTGAGATTTTCATATTGTAAGTTTTGTAGTGATGAATAAAAGCCTGACATGGGATTCCAGGAATCTGAACATGTGAAAAAGATGAGCATATGATAATAAGAACATATGAAAAAGATGAGCATATGATAATAAGAACATGAACATATGAAGAAATTGATTGCATAAAGTGCTCGAGGCCATAAATTTGGCAAAAATCTCGACTGGGCGGAGAAGCTCAAAAGAGCATGCCAACCAAGCAAGGTCAGCCAAGACCTTAGCAAAAAGGCAAACCCGATGCACAGGATTCTAAAAAATGGCTTAGGGCACCGTCGGGAAAATCCTGCTGAGTTGTGCAGTTGTGTTAAGCAATTTAAAGCTTAACGATTCGGCAAACCCTTACGCATAAAAAACTAGGAGACATCCTCAATGACTTGCGTAAAGACTAGAACGTATGATCATGGTGAGCCTCGATGTAACGTTCTGGTAGCAACCGAGTATGAGACATAAGTATAAATCTACTTGCCTTTGGTTTAAGATGACTCGGTTAATATTAGTCAGTTTAATAAGATACTTGACACTTAAATTATGTTAGCCAGTTTAATAAGAAACTTGGCACTTGAAATTGCGTTAGGTGGTTTAATAAGATACTCGGCATTTTAAGAGTTGCTTAGACAGCGATATTAGCCAGTTAAAAAGGTGAATATTAAAATCATTTGCGACAAGCAACTACGTGAAAAATGGAATTTAATTAATCTTGCAAATTTTTACAAATATGCCTAAGGTGGGGCTGAGGATTTGGAGCCCCTGCCAATATTTGGATCAGGTACCATCTCATATTCTTGGAGAAGGCTTTCATTGGAAGGCCAGGCGATTGAGTCGATCGAGTCATCCATCCATTTGCTGTAATCCATTCCAGGGACCGATCTAATGTTAGGCTTTGACCCATCCACACCAGCCTCTTGACTAGCATAAAAGATCGAGAAAGAGTGCTCTGATGGGACCTCCAGATGTACAGGATGAGGCTATTTACCTTAGCTATGACAGTAAGCTCTCCACTTCTTTATCTGAGTCTGAAAAGACTCTAAGGACCGGTCCACATGGTTTTAATTGATAGCTCCCAGTTGGCTCGAGCCTTGTCAGTCGCTCGATTATTAACCTTGAAGAAATCGCCAACCGAGATCAACCCCGTTGGAACTCCCTAAGGAGTAGGGCATCATATGACGGGGGCCTCTTGAAATGATCAACCCCTTGTACTTCAAGTTCTAGCTGGGCTTCCTTCGAAAGAGATTCGACAGTCAGAGCCTGACGCATAAGGTTTTCAATTTTTTGTTCATAAGACCATTTTGCTTGCTCAACCTCTAGTTTAGCTTTGAGCATTGACTCCTGGGCAACTAAGAGTAAATTTTGAAAGGATACAACGTTCTCTTTTGCAGCAGAAGCTTTCTCCTCATCCTCCATCTGTTTAGCCAAGCAATGATCGGTAAACTCTTGGGCAGAACTCACCTTATTTTGATAAGCCGCCTCAATCCGAGCACGGTTATCCTCACACTCTTTTAACTGAGCTTTAAGATGCCTAATTCGACCATCTTGAAGTTGTCGCATCTGAATAAGCTCAGCAAACTTAGGAACCATCTGTAGGGAAATAAGTTAAAAGATTTGAACAAATGCATATTAAGACGAAGTTCGAGACCAAAGACTTACGTAAGTTGCACTATTAAAAATGTTGTGAAGACGCTCCGTAGAAGAACCATCCCTGAAGCCACTCCAATGGTCGTCACCAATAAAAACCCGACCAGATGACATCGTTCTCTACATATCCTTGGGTTAGGACTTATAGCATTGCCCGAGGATACCACTCTTGTACCCACAACCTTAGGGGGAAACGATTCTTTATTTAGATTATCTGAAGTTCCCACTCTTCCCAATGGCGTCTTAGCTTGAGCACCCAAGGAACCCCTAATATCAGTATCTTCATCGCTCGACTTAATGAATGAAACCAGTCGGAGAATTTTTGGAAGAGGCCGGATGGGAGAATCAGCTGCTTTCCTCTTCTCAACTCTAGTAAGATGAAAGTCGAGATCAGCTGCAGGATCTTCTTGATTTTCTGTGATATCTCAGAAGGGCTCAAAAAGATCAGGATAAAGATTAACCTGCTCATCCTGATGTACCCTAACTTCTTCCTCATTCCCAACGACAAATTGCTCAGCATACACTTCATCGACCGAGGAACTAGGCTCACTAGACGTTGCACCACTGGGATGCTTTCCCTGCCTGTCTTTATCCTCAAACACCCTCTGGGCACTATAATTTCACAAAGGGCCTCTCGGACGGCTTGATTCCTATGCGGTCGATTGAATGACTTCTTTAGGAATATACTCATGAATTTACTCATCGGCCTCATCAGAATCCTCATCCGATTCATCATCAGGCAAAGTAATCCCTTCCTTATTTTGCTGAGAAGCTTCCTTACGACTCACTTGAAAAATCAATTTCACCGAACGAGCCTGGACATCGCAGACGATGTCTGAGTCATACACTGAATACAAACGAGTTAAAAAAGACAACAAAATGAGTAAAATGAAAATGAGAAGAGATTCTACTTACGGCGTTTGCGATAATCCAAAATCTGAGAAAAGAAGCCAAGAGATTTCATTTTCTTCTCATCAAAAAGATAGGACCTGCTTCTTTTCTCCAGAGTGAGCGTAGCCACTCGAGTAAGGTTAGTCAACTCGGTATCAGTAAAAGTAGGCTACGCCTTGTTCCTGCGAGCAGGAGAGCAAAAGAAATGGGGAACCTTTAATACTTCCTGATCTTCCCCAACTGAGAGCTCGATCTCGAGTCCCAAGTTCCCTCCGGCAAAAAACCAGCTATTTTTCCAGTACTTGTTTGAGGCCCATACAAAACCTTTCTTCTTGACGCCCGAGGAAATATCGACTCCTCGGTTAACCTTCGTCCCTCCAGGAATCCAACTATTTGGCTGGCTTGATAAAAGAAAGTAAGTTCCATTCTGACTAGATTGCCTTGAAGTATATAAATGCCTAATTTTGTGAGGAGAAGAAGGTGGAAAATTCATCCGGCTCCATATATGCCATATGCACATCAATATTCTGTAGTTATTCAGGGCTAGCTGAGCTAGAGCAATCCCCGCTTCTGTAAGAAACCAATCAATGAAAGGTTGTAGGAGAAATGTCACACCATAGTAGAGTATAGATCCATAAACTGCCATCATGCTCGATAGAGGATTCCATACGACTCTATTACCAGCAGGAACAATTAAAACCGAATCGTCTAGATCAAATCGAGCGTGATACTTTTCAATTTCTGCTTCCCAAACCACGTTTGGTTCAGCATCAAGAGAGAAGGGAATTCGAAAGGCATTGTGCTTTTCTTCAACATCATTCACATCAATTACTTGCCTTCCAATCTGAATACCGTTTGAACCATGTTTGTGAACCGTACGGTTACTCTGATGTTTTCCCATCCTAGATCGTAAAGGAACCTTGTGATTAGAAACGAAAGACTCAAAGCTAGAAGAAGATTCAGAACTAGAACTAAAATGAACATCCGGATAAAGCTCGGAAATATCAACATTTAGAAAATAAGGATCATCAGGAGGAAAATCCCCAAATAATCTACGAACATAAGAAACCAATTGAAAATCTCCAATCTCAAACGTATCGAAAGCTATAACAAAAAGGCACTGTCGTGAAACAGGATCCATCTGAATTGACCTTTAAAGTAGATGCGAAGAAACCATGAAAAGCCTAGATAAAGAATCAAGACGAACTTGCGCGTAAGAAAACTTGGGTTTTTTGTTTCTTTCTGCGAAAAATGAACGGGAACAACCCCTTCAGTTTAAATAAACTACTTAAATGGTCGATGATACGAAACCCTAGGGTTTTAAGAAGCGGGAAAAAATAAAATAAAGGAAGGGACATTTGGTGACGTAGGCGGCGTGTCCGATAGTCGACGAGTCGCATCTCATAAATGCTATATAAGAAACCAAATGATTAAAGGACACATGTTGTGGAAAGAACAGACCAGGCCATCAGGATTTCAAAACGTCACAATCATTGAGATTTCGCGTGAGGAGACAAACCGCACTTACATGGTTGCCATTTAGACATGTCATTAATGCAGTGAATTGTTTGAAGATTATTATTCCTGCATTTATGAGAAATTAATAAGGGAAAGACAAAAGGCTAGTCGGAATTCAAACCAATTAAAATATTTCCGCCAAAATGAATGCAACTCGGTAAGAATATTTTAAGGAGGTAATGTTATGTGTATATCTTATTGAATAAACACGTCACCAACAGATAAGACAATCCCTTAAAAAGATTGCTAAATGTGCATCCGAGCTAGCAATTAGAAGACACCATCCAAGACATCACTAAGGAATAAGAACCCGAGTAAGTCCAAACACGAGTACTCGGTACATTATGTTCTACTAGGGACAACAGAAGAAACCCGAGTAAAAAAGTTCAAAATATGATTCACATACGTGGGTAAGCCCGAGAATCATACTCTCATACATAAAACCTCGGTGACAGAGTTTCTAGAAGGATAAAACATCAAACAAGAAACAAATCCCAAATTAGGCAATAACTCTACTATTCTAGAAGACTACATGTCGATAAGGATATAAGTTCTAAACGGACTAAGCCACCAGAATCCCGTTAAAATTCAAACTCGATATTCACAAGGTCTTTGAAACAGGAAAGAAGATTATGACGACTTCAATAAGAAACCAATCTTAATCAAAATACAATTCCTTTTCCTTACCTATACAACAAATATTAGGGTTCTATGTACATATAAATAGGTCTATAATCTCATTGTTATAAAGAAAGACAGACTCAAAAAGTAATCAACGTAAGAGAGAGGCAAGAGAGATCGAGTGGTGTAATTCTTTGTTTAATAGTGGATTTGGCTTGGTTGTGCATTCAACCACCCGTGGATGTTACTCCAATCATCAGAGTTTTACCACGTAAACTCGTGTCATAATAACTTTGATTGAATTCTCTTTCTCTTTCTCTTTCTCTTTCTCTTTTGACAGGTCATAACCATACCCAATGTTGTTGAGTTTCTCAGCCATCGAGAAATTGATGTCAACAAGATCAATTACGATCTATATAAAAATTTTAAAACTCATTTCCCCTACGTGACCGGTGAACGGGATTCCAATAGTGGGATGGTTATTAGAAAACCCAAGAGGTACATCAGTCTAGGATAATCTGCAGAGAATCTCCGGATGACGATGATACCTATATGTACAAGGAAGCAATGGAAGATGTTGATTGTCGCCATTGGCAAAAGGCAATGCAATCAGAAATTGAATCTTTGTTCAAAAACAAAGTCTGGTCTCTTGTAGACTTGCCTAAAGGGATAAAATCCATTGGGTACAAGTGGGTATACAAAAGGAAAAGAGGAATGGATGGAAAGGTGAAAACCTTTAAAGCTAGATTGGTAGCTAAAGGTTACACACAGACATAAGGTATCGATTATGAGGAAACCTTCTCTCTTGTGACCATGCTCTTATCCATTGCGGCATCTTTAGACCTAGAGATTTGGCAAATGGACGTCAAGACAACTTTCCTTAGTGAAAGTCTTGACGAAAGCATCTATATGATAAAGCCATAAGGATTCATTGAAAAAGGCCAAGAGGAAAGGGTATGCAAGTTGCAAAGATCCATATATGGATTGGCGTCCATATCTTGGAACATAAGGTTCGATCAAACCGTGAAAAGTTTTGGATATATTCAAAACCTTGATAAACCCTGTGTATACAAAAGAATTAAAGTTGACAAGTTTGTTTTCCTAGTTCTTTTCATTGATGATATACTACTCATCGACAACGATGTAGGTGTATTGACATCAGTAAAAGAATGGTTGGCAAAACAATTTGATATGAAGAACTTAGGAGAAGCAAGTTATATTCTTGGTATTCAAGTCATACGGGATAGAAAGAATATAATGATTGCATTATCCCAAGCTTCACACATGGATAAAATCTTGTCAAGATTTTCCATGCAAGATTCCAAAAAATGTATGTTACCTTTCAGACATTGAATCAAACTTTTTAAGGAACAAGTTCCAAAGATTGAGCATGAAAAACGATTCGTGAGTAGGGTTCCATAAGCGTCGAGAGTTAGGAGTCTTTTTTTTGCAATGCTCAGCACTATACTAGATATTTGTTTTGTTGTTGGCATAATTAGTAGGCTTTAATAGAAACCTGGTCCTGATCACTGGACGACAGTCAAGCATATTTTCAAGTATCTCAAGAGAAGTAGAGATTATATGCTTGTATGCTCCGGAGGGGATTTAATTCCCATTGGGTATACAGATTCTGATTTCCAATCGTATTTTGACTCTAGAAGATCAACATCAGGATCCGTGTCTACATTTGGAGGAGGGATAGTCATATAAAGGAGTATTAAGCAATCTTGTATTGCTGACTCCACCATGGAAACTGAGTATGTTGCCTCATCCAAGGCTGCTAAAGAGGCTGTCTGGCTTCACCAATTCTTGATTGACTTGGAAGTGGTTCCTGATGCGAATAAGCAGATCACTATCTATTGTGACAATAGTGGAGCAGTGGCTAATTTGAGATAACCAAGGAGTCTTAAGAGAGGGAAACAAATTGAAAGAAAGTATCACTTTTTAAGGGAAATTGTGCATAACGGTGAAATGACGATAACCAAGATCGCGTCAGCAAAAAAACTAGCGAATCCCTTCACAAAGACTCTTCCACAAAAGAGTTTTGATGGGCACCTAGAGTGTAGGAAAAAAACCACGCGTAGCGGAAGCGTGAGAAAATTTATAAAATTAGGGTTTGAGTAGAAATAAAAAAATTTCCCTTTTAAATAACAAGAACCTTAACCCAAGATTAATTTATGTATATAAAAGTGTTGTACCTTTTTCTCATAATGATAGAACAAGCGCCGAATTGATTCTAAGAGATCTTCCAATCCAATCACGAACGTGAATCACCTATGAGTGTGGGCTCCATTTCATTAAATTGTATACCTGAGGATGGAGACAAACAAAATCTTTTCTTTGTTAGTTACAAATATCCTCCAAGAGAAAAATCAAAAACGTCCGGCCACTTGTGAATTATTAATCAATTTGATTGAAACTCGCGTGAACCTTGATTCGATATTGTACTCAAAACCCTTTTGATGTAAAGGATACTAGTGTACTATCAAAAACAAAAACGTTCTCTTCTTCTCTTTTCTCATTGGTCAAATTCCACACCCTATAACTTAGAGTTGATTGAATTTTGTTTGGAGTAAAATACTAAATTTGTCTCTCTCAAAACTCTCTCTTGCCAAGCAAAATTCACTCTTAGAAAAAACTTAGGTTGGCCGAAATTTTTAGGATTATGCTCGATTGCAAGAGTGTAATATTATAATTAACAATCTTTTCATATGAATAAAGTGATTTCTAGTTTAACAAATCTTAAAGCATTCACAGTTTAATCATTACAATTGTCAAAAGTAAATAATCATAAGGTCAAAAGACTATGAGAAAAGAAGAATTGTTCATACATCTAGATATGTATGAGGTAGACACAATTGTTTAGTTAGTCTTGAATAATATTCACAACTTAAGATAAAAGGTTGGGCGCCTTTATCTTGTCAAAGTTGTAGATTCTTTTGCTAGCATTTGAGTGGGATCAAATGTGTTATGATGAGTCTAAAATAATCAAAGTGTGGTGTCTTAGGGCAAAAGAATCTAGTGCACTGGGTGCATTGAATATGATCAAAATGAAATACTTTATCTAGAACCGTCAATGGATAAAAGTATTCATTTGAAGACAATCGGAGAGTCTATCTCAATCCTGAGATAAATGATGGACTTATGGTTGCAAGTGTTATCATTTGAGCTATCAATGAGTACGATTATATAGCATAGTCTATCCTTGATAGTTTGGTGGTATTAATTTGTTAATTGATAGAGGACTTCATTTATAGATATGGACATCGTGGCTCCATTTATTGAATGAGAGTAGAATACCATCATATGGATGTTTTGAGGTATTGGATATTAAATCTTAACATTAAGTTTTCAATAGTGTCTATTGAAACATGGCTTCTGGACAAGTCAAAATATTCAACTTCAAAATGTGGTCATCTGAGTAAATGTGGTAACTTGGAGAGCTATAGCCTGTCTATGAGCTCTTGGCGATTACTGGTATTCTTCACGAGTGTACACTTTCTCTAATAAGGTTGTCTAGGGTATGAGTGAGTAACATCAACTTATTCTATCTTTACTTAAGAGTTCAATTTTAGTTCTTTAGTGGAATGAAATAAAACTAAATAGATCGGACCTAAGTGAATCATTTGTTGATTGTGATTGGGCTGTGTCTATTGGAGCTTAAATTTAGATAGCCCGCCAAGATCCCCAATCCACACGAACTTTCATGGATCACTTGATATTTTCTACCGGACCAATTTAGGGTCCATCTAGAACTGTATTAAGGCATGAGAACTTGTTTCTTTTTGTAAGAATAGGTCTAGTTCACATGTGGTCTTTTTATTATGGTCCAATGGATTTAATAAAATAAGAAAAATAATATGTAGCCCATATATATGGTATGGGCGGCAAGGCTATAAAGAATAACTTAAATATATTATTTTTATTTATTATTTAATTAAATGGAAATTAATTAATTTGTTGATTAATTAATTATTTAATTAAAAGTCAAAATCTTTTTCCTAGTAGGAGATGGTCTCCTAAAACTATACTATTGTTGGTAGTATAGTTAATGTTAAAGACTATATTTGATAAGTAGATAAATAAATGTAATTATTTATGTAATCAAATTAGGAAGTCTTTAATATGATTGCAAATACACTATTGAGTTGGATTAGGAATCTTGGTGTAGGAAAGAATTCTTTTTGGAAAAGGATTCTTGGTCACCAAGTAAAACTACTTAATGGTAGAATTCTTCTTTGAAACGGATTCTTAACCATAAAGTAAATCTACCTAAGAATAGAAATCTTGTCCATCAAGTAAATCCTTCTTAGGAAAGAATAAACTCTCATAATCTAAGAAATTCGGCCAGCCCTAAGGCAATTGAGAGGAGAATTTCGGCCAGCCCTATTTTCTAAGAGAAGAATTTGGCCATCATAGGAATTTTGAGGGAGAAAAATCTGATTTTACTCTAGATAAAATTCGATCATCTCTAAACAATAGTGTGTGAATTCGTCTAAGAAGAGAAAAAGGGGAACGTTTTGTTTTCAATAGTACACTAGTATCCTTTACATCAAAAAGGGTTTTGTGTACAACATTGAATCAAGGTTCACGCGAGTTTCAATCAAGTTGATTGACAATTCACAAGTGACCTGACGTTCTTGGATTTTTCTCTTGGAGGATATTTGTAACTAACAAAGAAAAGATTTTGTTTTGTCTCTATCCTTAGGTATACAATTTAAAGAAAATAAGCCCACACTTCTAGGTGATTCACGTTCGTGATTGAATTGGAAAATCTTGCGGAATCAATTCGGAGCTTGTTCAATCGTCACGAGAAAAAGGTACGATACTTTTATATACGTCAATTAATCTAAGGTCAAGGTTATCGTTTAATAATAGGGAATTTTTTTTATTTATACGCAAACCCTAATTTTCATTTTATCACGTTTCCGGTGCGTTTTGAACCATTTTTTTGCTACAGAAATTTAATCTAAGAAATCATAGGGCTGGCCGAAATTCACAAGTGTATATATATAGGATCACAAATCCTTTCCTAAGAAGGATTTAATTGTTTGGCAATAATCTTTTCTTTAGGTGGATTTATTTGGTAGTTAAGAATCCTTTTCTTAAAGGAATTCTATCCTCTTATATACATATATATATATATATATGTATATATTTATATATGAGCTGGCCGAAATTCACAAGAATATGTATCAGGATCACAAATACTTTCCTAAGAAGGATTTACTTGGTTGTTAAGAATCATTTCCTTAGGTAGATTTACTTGGTTGTTAAGAATCCTTTTTCTAAATTAATTCTATCCTACACCAAGACTCCTAATCCAACTCAATAGTGTATTTGTAACCATATTAAAGACTTACTAATTTGATTAGATAAATAATTCCTTTTATTTATCTACTTATCAAATATAATTTTTAATATTAATTATACTTCCAACAATAGTATAATTTTAGTAGACTATCTCCTACTAGGAAAAAGATTTTGACTTTTAATTAAATAATTAATTAATCAAAAAAATAAATAATTTCCATTTAATTAAATAATAAAATAAAAAATAATATAATTAAGCTATTCTAAATAGCCTTGCCGCCTATACCATATATATGGGCCATATATTATTCTTCTTATTTTATTAAATCCATTGGACCTTAATTAAAAAGTCCACATGTGAACTAGACCTATTCTTACAAAAAGAAACAAGTTCACCTACCTTAATACAATTCTAGATGGACCCCTAAATTTGTCGGTAGAATATATCATGTGATCGATGCAAGTTCGTGTGGCTTGGGAATCTTGGCGGGCTATCCAAATTTAAGCTCCAAACGACACAACCCAATCACAATCAACAAATGATTCACTTAGGTTCGATCTATTTAATTTTAGTTCTTAATTTTAGTTCATTCAACTAAAGAACTAAAATTGAACTAAAATTGAACACTTAAATAAAGATAGAATGAGTTGATGTTACTCATTCATACCCTAGACAACCTTATTGGAGAAAGTATATCCTCGTGAAGAATACCAGTAATCGCCAAGAGCTCATAGACCGCCTATAGCTCTCTAACTTACCATATTTACTCATACGACCACATTTTCAACTTGGATATTTTGACTTGTCCAGAAGCCATGTTTCAATAGACGCTATTGAAAACTTAACGTTAAGATTTAATATCCAATACCTCAAAACATCCATAAGATAATATTCTACTCTCATTTAATAAATGGAGCCACGATGTCCATATCTATAAATGAAGTCCTCTATCGATTAATAAATAAATACCATCAAACTATCGAGGATAGACTATGCTATCTAATCGTACTCATTGATAGCTCAAATGATAACACTTGTAACCATAAGTCCATCATTTATCTCAGGAATGAGATAAACCCTCTGTGTGTCTTCAAATGAAAAACTTTTATCTATTGACGGTTCTAGATAAAGTATTTCGTTATGATCCAATTCAATGCACCTAGTGCACTAGATTTTGTTGCCCAAAGACACCACACCTTGATGTTTTCAGACTCGTCATAACACATTTGATCTCACTCAAATGCTATTAAAAAAATCTATAACTTTAACAAGATAAAGGTGCCCGACCTTTATCTTAAGTTGTGAATATTATTCATGACTAACTAAAGAATTGTGTCTACCTCATACATATCTAGATGTATGAACAATCCTTCTTTTTTCATAGTCTTTTGACCATATGATTATTTAATTTTGACAATTATAATAATTAAACTATAAATTCTATAAGATTTGTTAAACTAGAAATCACTTTATTATTATGAAAAAGATTGTCAAATACATTATTATACTCTTTCTATCGAGCATAATCCTAACAATCTCCCACTTTCTCTATAGCAAATGTGTCGTATCTCTCATCCCCATATTCTCTAGATGTTATAAGGAGATTTGACCTCCAAAATTGAGAGGGAGGAATATGACTCCGATGAAGAGATGACTCTCATGGTTGAGAGATTTAGGAGATTCATAAAATCTCAAAAGAAGAGCACGACTTCCAATGTGAAGGAGGAGAAGAGAATTAACTCCAAAGTGAAGGAGGTAAATAAGAAGACCTTGCTCAAGAATAGTGAAGAGTATGTGATTAACTTCAAGGCCTTGGGTGCTTCCTATGTGGAAGATTTTGGTATGGCAACAAGTGACCAAGGTAAATGCCTTGATGAGGGGATTGACTCGATTGAGGAATGTCAAGTGACCCTTCTCAAATTTTTGAAGCAAAATGAAGAGCTTTCCAAGAAGAATGAGACTTTGAGATTGTGGAAGGTTTCCTCGGAAGAAAAGATCCGTACCCTTGAAGAAAGCAAGCAAAATTGTTAAAATCAACTTCATCGGTACAAAGAGATCATGGATGATCTAATGGAAGACATCTCCATTCTTGCCTCCAAATTAAAGACCATGGATAAATGACCTCCATTGATGTCTCATTGATGATGGACAAGATTGATATGTCCAAGTATAAGAAGGAGATTGACGTTTGCCATCAAAGGATGAAGGCAATGAAGGATGAACTTGCCAACAAAGAAAACTCCTTGAAGATTGTCAAGGAAAGAGAGATGAGGTGCCTTAAAGAATTAAAGAAGGCCAAGGTCAAACAACCTCAAGCTCAAGGTAAAAGTAAGGCATCATCCAAGCAACCTTCAACTCAAGGAAAGTCCACACAAGCCTTAGCCATTCAACCAAAGCCTAGGCAATTCAAGAAGAATGGACAAGTCCTTGAGAAGTCAATCAACTCCTCCAACAAACAAATGATGAGGAAAAGAGGTGATCACAAGAAGCATAACCAACCAAGGAGTCAAGATCAACTGACTCAACCATCTTAACAAGCAAAACCACAAAGGTACCACCAATCGGCTCAAGCTCCAATGAGAAGTAAACCGATGCACCATCAAAGACAACCTCATCAACATGGCGAAGCCCGGATGACATCACAATGCAATGGTATAAAATCTTACTTTGTACCCACTTGTCATTTTTGTGGTATGATTGGTCATTTAAGGCCAAATTGCTTTAAATATATTAGGAGGTGTAGGTTAGAAAGCATGAAAGAAAAACGGTTGTATGTTAGGGCAAGTTTGCTTGAACCTAGGGAACTTAGAAACATGTCTTTGACAGCTAAAAATGATAAAGTGGAACCTAGGTCGGTTAGAAAGAATGAACCCGCTTGCCTTAGTGCTCATGAGACACCCGTAGATGCAACTAGGTCCTTTGGACTTGGTAAGCCTATAGGGGCCCATAACTCCCATTGACTTGGTTGGAATTGACCCCATTTGGGGAGCTCAAGCAAAGAGAGCAAACTTGCATGATTTGATATGTGCAAGAAGTTAATTTGTTTTAGTCTCTTTTGTTAATTGCTTGAGATTCTTGGTTGCACATATGCTTATATGTTTTTTTAATAAGTGTGCACAATTGCTTTGTTTGCAATCCATGTCATATTTATGTTCAAACATGCATTTTTGGACTAGGAGATTTAATTAGGAAAGTACATGTGAATGACCTATAATTTATCTCCATGACATGTGAACTTGCTTTTTATGACATGCTTTAAATTGATATGCATGAATTGAGTTTAATTGCTTTAATGCAAATGTGTTTGAGTGCAAATGAGAAGTCTAATCAATAAGGATCTTGTATCCATGCAATTAATAAGGATTTTATATCCAAATTAGTATTTTCTCTTTTCTTAATGGCGAAACAAGACTACTATCATACGGATAATTATCAGGAAAAATAAAAAAGGGTGCAATAGTCGCTCATGTCTTGATTTGTCTTTAAGGATTGATATATTTGCTTTATTTTTAAATTTTTGAAACTATATCTTGTTTGCTTATAACAAAAGGGTACAAATTGGTTTGAATTGAGAAATATTGGGGGAGCATTAGTTATACTTTGGGGAGAGAATTTGAGAGAGAGTAACCCATTTAGGGGAGCATTGCACATGCATTTGCTTATATTACTTGATTGAGTACAATTGCTTTTTATATTTGTTCACCTCACATGCACTTGTTCTTGGAAAGTGCTTCTTGCTATTGTGTGTTGGTAAAATGATAATTCTACAAAGAGATTGAAGATATTGAAGATTTAGATTGTAGGATCTTCTTTGTAATGTAGAATTAATCTCTTGGACAATAGCCTTATTTTTGTTTTGTGAGGATTTGTTTGTGAGTAGTTGTTTTGTCATGAAATACCCAAAGGGGGAGATTGTAAGGACCTTGATTTTATGATTGGCTTATTTCATGACAAACAACACCACATTAGGGATGATTGTGTAATGGATAGCTTAGGTCCTCATTGGCAAGCTTCCAAGCATATCCATGACTTCAAGAGCTAAAGGTATATTCACTTGACTTTGCCTCTTGAAGAGTTTAGGTGCACACAAACACCTCATGCATGCTTTGTTGATCTTCCATTTGTGTTGATGTTGTTTATATTTGTGCATCTCTTCACAATCACACTTGCACTTCATTTATAGATTTAAGTGTGGTATTGTGTTGTGTTCGCGCTTGCATGATGGTGTGCTTGTTTTAGCTCGTTGAGTGACCATATGAGAAGGTCTCATTCTTCTCTTGATTTGGTTATATAGAGTAAGGTGTCTAGTTTTAAAAGAGTGTATTTCAATGATTTAAATGTTTTTCAAAACTTACCTTTGTATGGTCTTTTGTCCATATCTTTTAGTACATTGTTTCAAAATGAGTTTTAAAAATTTCTGTACAAACTAGATACCCATACCTTTCCAACGGTATATTATTCGTAATATTTCATGACCGTTTGGATTGGTTTTAAAATCTCCAAAGTGACCACAAAAACAGGGCGTCTCTGTTGTTGTCCGTTTCTGATCTTTGGTCACTCAAATGACCATAACATTTTCTACAGAAGTCCAAATCTTGTTTTATAAACAGGAGTAGAAATTATACTTCCATACATTTCCAATGGTATATTATACGTAAGGTTTGGATGTCGTTTGGTCATATTTTGGGTCGCTCGAATCTCGAGTTTTTATATTGTCGCGGCTGCGCTGGTGCACAAGCGCAACTCACCAGCGCTCCTGGATAGTAGATGTGCGCTGGTGTGGCGCTTGTTGACCAGCGTAGCTCACCAGCGCACTGAGTAAAATTTTAGGCATTTTCAAAACGATGTAGTTTTGTTCTAGGGCTCATATTTACATGCCATCTTCTTCCTCACTCGTTTTTCAGAGCTTCAAAACCATTTTTTAGTATGAGAAAGTATCTTCTTTGAGAGAGAAGCTCCAAGATTTATTCTTTAACTCTCCAAACCCAAAACCCATCTCCATCTTGCATCATTCTTCATCATATGAGCATGGGTGTTCTTGGTTTCATAACTAGGTATATAAGAACTTCAATGAACATCATCTATTGTTCTTCTTGCTCTAGATTAGGTATTTATTGTTTGATTAAATACCTAGACTCTACTTTATTGCATATATTTATGAGTCTTGATAACATGATTGGGTTTGTTTGTTGATATCTAGCATTTAGGATATATTTGCCATCTAGCTAATTAGGTCATGTTGATTGCATTTATTGACCATGCCATGTTTATTGACAACTTCTGAATAAGTGGTTTTGTTTGATATCTAGATTGTAATATTGCATATCCATATCTAGTTAAGTCTTTATGCATTTCATTTAGACATTATTGTTTATGCCTCATTGATCGCATTTATTGATTGCAAAATATTGCCCTTGATTATATGTTGTAACAACTTGTGTTGGTTGGACTTTTATTGACAATTAGGTTGCTAGAATCGTTTTGCATCTAATTGAGTCCTTATGTATGGGCATGTAGGCATTGTTTGATAACTAGGTTGTTTTATTGCATTACCTATACCTAGTTAAGCATTGTATGTTTGGTCTAACATATTTTGCATTGAGCATTCATTGATTATTTCTCTTAGACCATATACTCTTCATAGAGTCAAAGTCTTGTGGGTTCTAGGTGAAGTTTCACAAGCAAGTCAAGTCTTACAACCAAGGGTAGGTTGGCCAGCAATTGGTCGGGTATCCATTGTAAAAGGCCCGAGGGGTAGAGTAGGAGGTGCTCACGCCAAGAGTAGTGTATCAGGGGATATCACTAGTGACTGAACCAAGAGTGGTGAGTGGCGGTGTCCAAGGCCTGAGGTTGTCGAGAGTGACAGTCCGAGAATCACTTGAGGGTGTAACCTTTTTTCTCATATAGTGGATTTCTGTGATCGTGTGTGGCTAGCAGAATAGCCCGTGGTTTTTTCCATTTGGAAGGTTTCCACGTAAACATCAAGTGTTATTTATATTTCCGCACTTTATACTTGATGTTGTATGTTTGTTTTATTGGGTGAATTTTGAATATTGACTAATCAAGAAAAATTGGTAATTAACTTGATTAAAACCTACTCACCCCCTACTAGGTTATTAGACACACACTTTATTGGGAATTTTCGTGTTGATATTTAATTTTGAATAAAATAAGATAATGTGATAATTTTATTTTATTAAATTAAATTTTTTATTTTTGAATTTAAATAGTTTGAATTCAAGATAAAATAAAATAAAAGATATAAGATATTTTTTATTTGAAAGTTTTTAAAAGATTTGATCAGATTTTTTTAAAGTTATATATATATATATATATAATATTTTAAAATTTGAATCAAATTGTACGGTGAGGGAAAAGATTTTAAAAGAGTTTTATAGTTTTTCATACCTAACTTGATATATATATATATATATATATATATATATATATGTATATGTTTCTTAAAAAAAGTTGGTGATCACCTTTTGATATCCGATCAAAGACAAACACATAAAAAGACAAAAGATTTGTGTCTTTTTTCTTTCAAAAAGTAAGAGTGAAACACACATACAATTTTTTTTCAACACACAAAAGACAAAAAAAAAAGTTTTGTTTTAGCTTTGCAAAGAAGGTGCAATTGTGTTGTTAAAAAGAAGAACGCATCAATGCAAGTGTTGCATGTGCGTGAGTTATTTCTGTATAAGTGTGTTCAGAAAATAACACCGAAATGAGAAAAAAGATTTTGTTCACAAGTGTTGTGCACTAATATCAATGAAATCGTTTCTTTTATATTCCTTTTCTCTGCGTCCTTCATTCTAAGTTCCTGAGTACGTCACGCATCCACATGAAGTTACCAGTCCCGGGATATATCTAGGGAGATCAATGGTACAGACCAGGAGCATATCGAAAAGTGAAGGAGCCTCCAAATGTTGGTAAGCTTCTTAATCTTCTTCTTGATATTGATTTCAATTTCATATATATATATATATATATACATATATTTTATTATTGTAATTTTTGTATATATTAGTTCCGAAAATAATTCCAATCCCATGTTCACTGGTTTCGGATCAATTATGGTTTGTATAAAATTTTTAAAACCCATTTCCATTGCGTGACCGGTGAACGGTGTTCCAACAATTGGTACCAGAGCCAATTTTTTTTTCAGAACAAGAAATTATTTTCGATACTCCTGTATATATGAATGTGTAGGCACCATCTTTATGATTGTATGGATGTTTATAATTAAATTTTTTAATTTAAACATGGTTGATAGTAATTTTTTATGGTACTGTGAATATAGGGTTTATGAGTTGTCTAATTTTTTTATTATTATTTTATTTAATTTTACTGTTACTGTATTGCAAAAAAAAATAAAAATTATGAAGAATGATTCATGAGATGAATCAGAGTGATCTGAAGACACTAGAAGACTCGAAAATTACAAGAAGATCAAGGAATTCCTTGGGGTTATTTTGGTAATGTAAGGACCTTGATTTTATGATTGGCTTATTTCATGATAAACCACACCACATTGGGGATGATTGTGTAATGGATAGCTTAGGTCCTCATTGGCAAGCTTTCAAGCATCTCCATGACTTTAAGAGCTAAAGGTAAATTCACTTGACTTTTCCTCTTGAAGAGTTTAGGTTCACACACACACCTCATGTATGCTTTGTTGATCTTGCATTTGTGTTGACATAGTTTATATGTGTGCATCTCTTCACAATCACACTTGCACTTCATTTATAGATTTAAGTATGGTATTGTGTTGTGTTCACGCTTGCACGATGGTGTGCTTGTTTTAGCGTGTTAAGTGACCATCTGAGAAGGTCTTATTCTTCTCTTGGTTTGGTTATATGGAGTAAGATGTCTAGTTTTAAAAGAGTGTATTTCAATGATTTAAATGTTTTTCAAAACTTACCTTTGTATGGTCTTGTGTCCATATCTTTTAGTACATTGTTTCAAAATGAGTTTTGAAACATTTTGTACAAACTAGGCACCCATACCTTTCCAACGGTATATTATTCGTAATATTTCATGACCGTTTGGATTGGATTTAAAATCTCCAAAGTGACCACAAAAACAGGGCGTCTCTGTTGTTGTCCGTTTCTGATCTTTGGTTACTCAAATGACCATAACATTTTCTACAGAAGTCCAAATCTTGTTTTATAAACTGGAGTAGAAATTATACTTTCATACATTTCCAGTGGTATATTATACGTAAGGTTTGGATGTCGTTTGGTCATATTTTGGGTCGCTCAAATCTTGAGTTTTTATATTGTCACGGCAGCACCGGTGCACAAGCTCACCTCACCAGCGCTCCTGGATAGTATATGTGTGCTGGTGTGGCGCTTGTTGACCAGCGTAGCTCACCAGCGCACTGAGTAAAATTTTAGGCATTTTCAAAACGATGTAGTTTTGTTCTAGGGCTCATATTTACATGCCATCTTCTTCCTCACTCGTTTTTCAGAGCTTCAAAACCATTTTTTAGTATGAGAAAGTATCTTCTTTGAGAGAGAAGCTCCAAGATTTATTCTTTAACTCTCCAAACCCAAAACCCATCTCCATCTTGCATCATTCTTCATCATATGAGCATGGGTGTTCTTGGTTTCATAACTAGGTATATAAGAACTTCAATGAACATCATCTATTGTTCTTCTTGCTCTAGATTAGGTATTTATTGTTTGATTAAATACCTAGACTCTACTTTATTGCATATATTTATGAGTCTTGATAACATGATTGGGTTTGTTTGTTGATATCTAGCATTTAGGATATATTTGCCATCTAGCTAATTAGGTCATGTTGATTGCATTTATTGACCATGCCATGTTTATTGACAACTTCTGAATAAGTGGTTTTGTTTGATATCTAGATTGTAATATTGCATATCCATATCTAGTTAAGTCTTTATGCATTTCATTTAGACATTATTGTTTATGCCTCATTGATCGCATTTATTGATTGCAAAATATTGCCCTTGATTATATGTTGTAACAACTTGTGTTGGTTGGACTTTTATTGACAATTAGGTTGCTAGAATCGTTTTGCATCTAATTGAGTCCTTATGTATGGGCATGTAGGCATTGTTTGATAACTAGGTTGTTTTATTGCATTATCTATACCTAGTTAAGCATTGTATGTTTGGTCTAACATATTTTGCATTGAGCATTCATTGATTATTTCTCTTAGACCATATACTCTTCATAGAGTCAAAGTCTTGTGGGTTCTAGGTGAAGTTGCACAAGCAAGTCAAGTCTTTCAACCAAGGGTAGGTTGGCCAGCAATTGGTCGGGTATCCATTGTAAAAGGCCCGAGGGGTAGAGTAGGAGGTGCTCACGCCAAGAGTAGTGTATCAGGGGATATCACTAGAGACTGAACCAAGAGTGGTGAGTGGCGGTGTCCAAGGCCTGAGGTTGTCGAGAGTGACAGTCCGAGAATCACTTGAGGGTGTAACCTTTTTTCTCATATAGTGGATTTCTGTGATCGTGTGTGTCTAGCAGAATAGCTCGTGGTTTTTTCCATTTGGAAGGTTTCCACGTAAACATCAAGTGTTATTTATATTTCCGCACTTTATACTAGATATTGTATGTTTGTTTTATTGGGTGAATTTTGAATATTGAATAATCAAGAAAAATTGGTAATTAACTTGATTAAAACCTACTCACCCCCCACTAGGTTATTAGACACACACTTTATTGGGAATTTTCGTGTTGATATTTAATTTTGAATAAAATAAGATATTGTGATAATTTTATTTTATTAAATTAAATTTTTTATTTTTGAATTTAAATAGTTTGAATTCAAGATAAAATAAAATAAAAGATATAAGATATTTTTTATTTGAAAGTTTTTAAAAGATTTGATCAGATTTTTTTAAAGAGAGATATATATATATATAAATATAAAATTTTGAAAATTGAATCAAATTGTACGGTGAGGGAAAAGATTTTGAAAGAGTTTTATAGTTTTTTCATACCTAACTTGATATATATATATATATATATATGTATAT